>CM062812.1:884369718-885794718 GCA_031772625.1 Pinus tabuliformis
CTCTTCCCTTTGATGAATGCAGAGGTTTCAGTTCTAATTTGTTTTGTCTTGTATGTTTCCTAGGAAGAAAGTGCCTCTTTCTTTTTGCCTTTGTTACATCCATGTTCAATCTTCTTCACTATTGAATGGCCCCTTGTATCTGCTGCCACATAGTTGTTTTTTGTTACTTTCGGTAAGATCATAATGAGTCTTTTTTCCTGCAACTATTTCCTTTTCCTAGCTTGCCTGCGCTTTAATATCCCCAAATATTGCTTCTCATTTATGAAGATCCACTTATCGGTTGAGTTGTTTGTGTTAACCTGCTGAAACTCTGGTAAAAGGGGTTTCCATTCTAAGTCATGATATGTCTCTATAGGCATTTTCACCGTCTCACAATAGTTTGGAGTCCATTTTACTAATCCAGACTGTGAGGGCATATGTTTTTCCACTGAAAATTGGTTTTTACTAGCATCAGAACTAGAATCTCCTGTTTTAATACTGCCTTGACCTACTTCAGGCATGGACATGGCTTTAAATGGAATTTTGATGTTGTCTACTCCCTCTATTTGTAGCACAAAATTATTTCTTCAACCGCAGCATGCAGTAAAAGTTAAAATTTATATTTAAAAGAAAAAGATACAGAGGAAAATGGGGCAGACTTGTTCCTGTCATTCTGTGCAGTGGTCCCACAAAAACACTCTCGGTCAGAAAAAGCATAAACCCTTACCTGTGGTTGTAGATCCATGTCCCCTTAGAAAATCAAGTCAAACATACTTCGTATTTTGTGTGCTCTCTGTATTCTCGCTCATTGTTTGCATATCAATGCTTGCTACTACTTGTTGCTGCTTGTTGCTTGCTGCTCACAGCTCCTATTGTTGCTACTTGTTGCTCGTTGCTCGCTGCTCACCTATAATTTCTCACCCGTGAAATTGCTCTGCATCAGTGTCTCTCTTTGCGCTTCAGTGGAGACCATGGTGAGCCTGTTGCATGCATCCTCCTCCACAACGTTGTTGAACTTATGCCACTCGCACTGCTTGAGGGCTCACTTGTTGAGCCTAACCTTTGTCACCTCGTGGATGCATGTTGTGGTGGTTTTTTTCAACCTTTTGGCCTTGATCATTGCACCTATACTTAATTTTATTCGTATCATCCTTCTCAAGGTTGATCACCTTGGGAGGTAGTAGATCAAGTCAATTATCTTTTTGCATCATAGACCCATTCATTCATTTATTTTGGGACATGATGTAAAGGCCACTTTGCCATTTTTTTAATTTTCTCCTAGTTAAAAACATTATATACTTTTAATTTTCTTTTCTCTACTTATCATGTCTAAATACAGTTAATTACTTAGACATAACTTATCATGTCTCTCAGTATAGTTAATTAGCCTTTTTATATTTCTTAATCAATAAAAAATGTGAAATTTTATTTTTTCAAAAATATTAAATATATTTATTTTATTTAAAATACTTTCATAATAATTTGCCTAGTTTAACTAAAAAAACAAAATAGATTTTTTTGCCCTTTTTTTAATCAATTTTAACCAAATTTGATAAAGATTTTTAAAAATCACAAGTTTAAGTTGTTTAATCTGCAAAGTTTGGGTGCCTAAGGAGTTTTTTAGGATGTAGAATCCATTTATGCATTAAAAAATGCATTTTAACACACACAAAAAATCACAAACTTGCTTGAAATTGTATTGTTTGATTACCACCAAAAAACTATTTCATCTATTAGTTAGACTTGTCCATGAAAATCTGATAAATGTTTAAAAATCTACTAAATTATTGAAAATGTTGGTCTAAATCCAATTTCTATACTACCTGCTTGCAAACTCCTAAAATGTCTTAAACATGTAAACTTTTAGTGCATGAACTAAGATACCATTCTTCTTCTAAGTAATATTCTCTTTGGACATTTTTCTATAATTAAAAATAGGTAGTTAAACGTCACACTTTCATACAATAACGTAATCTCCAAGACACTTCTCATTTAACATGGTAGTGTTTAAGGTACATGAAATTAGGTGTCTTTTTATTTTTCTAGGTAATATTTTTTCGTGGTCATAGTTGATCTGTCATAGGTTTTGGAGGTTTTTATGGCATACTTTTAGTTTAATTTGCCCATAATCTAATAGGGATTTGTTAGGATCACAAGTTTGAGCTGTGAACTCTCCACAATTCGAGTGCCTCGAGAGTTTTTCAAGATGTTGAATCTATATATACAATAAAAATAAAAATAGAAACTTGAACAAAAAAATGCCAAATTTCAACTAAAAATACCAAATATATAATAGCTAGATAAAGCCATTTATTATCCATCAATTTGTTATACTCTATACTATTATCCCATTCCCACGTTGCATGTGGTTTGCATAAATTTATTAAATGCTCAACATGAAATATGATCCCAATCGAAATCTGATAAAAATGACAATGTTTGTATTAAATGAAATAAAACCCACTGGTCTTCTCTAAGAAAGAGAGTCTGAACCAGGAGAGTCTGGCTCTGCAGAACACTCTACATTGTTCATACACATTACACATTAAATAGAAGACATGGTTTTAAGGAAGTTAGAACAACATCCTAAGAAATAGAAACTAATTCCTATCTTGAGGTTACGTGAACCAACTCTACCTATTCTAGGATATTCTCCATTATCTTCAACACTCCCCCTTAATGGAGAATGGGTTCACTTATATGCATAACATCTCCCTAAACATTTGAACTTAACTTTTCCAAGAGGCTTAGTGAAAATGTCCGCAACATTATCACATGTATTACAATATTCCAGATGAATTTCTTTGGATTGCACTTTCTCCCTGACAAAGTGAAATTGAGTATCAATATGTTTAGTGTTTTTTTGAAACACCGGATTATTGGCCAGCTTGATTAAACTCTGATTGTCGCATCTGATTGTTGTTGCGACTGTCTGTTCTTCCCTAACATCCTGGAGAAGTCTCCGCAACCAAACTGCCTCACACGTTGTTGCACACATGGCTTGATACTCTGCTTTCGCTAAGGACAAGGAGACTGTGTTCTGCTTCTTGCTGCTCCATGTGATCACCCCGGATCCAACACTGAATGCACAACCTGTTATAGATATACGATCATCTACATTTCCTACCCAATCTGAATCTGCAAATCCTACCAATCTAACATCAGAAGAGTCAGTGTAAATAATTCCTTAATCTACAGTACCTTGTAGATACCTCAAAACACTGTTCGCTGAATTCCAGTGGCTTTCAAGTGGCTTAGACATAAATTGGCTTAGCACATTGACTGCATAGGCAAAATCAGGCCTAGTGGTGGTTAGGTAGATCAGACTCCCAACCAGTTGTCTGTAAAGTGTTGCGTCTGACGCTTTTGAGCCATCCTCACACTGCAATTTGATGTTCTATTGCAATGGTACTGGTGCAGGCTTACACTAATCCATTCTAAACTTTTCTAACATGCCTTTGACATACTTTGCTTGAGACATAAATTTTTGACTTGAATCTCTCCAGATCTCAAGACCTAAACAGTATTTGAGTTCACCAAGGTGCTTCATCTCAAACATCTGTGACATCTGTTGCTTGATTTCATCAATTAGATATGTAGCATCACCTGTAATTATCAAATCATCTACATATAATGAAATCAACACTACGCACCCTTGTTCATATTTCACGGTGTAAAGATTAGGGTCATTCTTACTTCTATTGTAGCCATCTTGTAGAAAAAATGAATCAATTTTCTCATACCATGATCTGGAGCTTGTTTTTAGTCCATAAAGTGATTTCTTCAATCTACAGACTAAATGTTCTTTTCCTTTCTGGACAAACCCTTCCGGTTGCTCTAGATAAACCTCTTCTTTTAGTTCTCCATTCAAAAATGTAGACTTTACATCTAGTTGGTGCATCATCCAATGTTTCTTAGTAGCTAAAGCAATTAACATTCTGATAGTGTTCAATTTAGCTACAGGGGCGAAGGTTTTTTCATAGTCTATCCCTTCTTTTTGTGAATACACTTTTGTAACCAACCTAGCTTTCAGTTTTTCTATAGTTCCATCTGCATTAATTTTCAATTTATATAACCATTTACAACCTATGGTCTGTTTTCCTCTAAGAAGTTCAACCAATTCCCAAGTGTTATTTCTGATTATTGAATCATATTCCTGTTCCATGGTTGTTTTCCATTCACTACTTTCATTTGCTTCTTTATAACTAGACGGTTCAACCACATTCATCATACTAGTTATAAAAGCATTTTCCCTATATCTTGCAGGCATTTGAGCTTTCCTACCTGATCTCCTGAGTGGTGGGGTGGTGGTTTCAAACCTTATTTGATCATCATTTACTTTTTCTTCCTGCTGTTGCTGCTGCTGTTGTTGTTGTTGTTGCTATTGTTCATCCTCTGCCTTTGTTTGCTGCTGACCCTGACTATTTTCTGCTTCTTCTTCCTCAAAGTACAGAATGTCCCATCCCTCATAGTGCTCATCAAGTTCTTCATGATCCTGCTCCTGGAATTTAACATCTATACTAACAAAGATCTTGTGAGTAGAGGGATTAAATAATCTATATGCTTTTCCTGTATTCTCCCCCTTGATCCGAGTGAAGAATTTTTATATGTTTCCCTGTTTGTCTTTCAATCATATTTTTAAACTGCTTAAAGTATTCGAATATATGATTCTTCTTACTTAAGGAATACACCCAAGAAAACTTCGTACAGTCATCAATAAACAGTAGAAAATACAGTGCACCTCCTAATGATTTTGTCTGCATGGGACCACAAAGGTCTATGTGCACTAACTCCAGTATATCCCTCTGTTTCTTTTCTACTCTAACAGGGAATTCTTCTCTATGGATTTTTCCTAAAGTACAGGCATCACAATCATTATGTACTTGCTTTAGCATAGGAAGATCTCTTACCATTTCCTTCCTTTGTAGTAACAACAAATCATTGGAGTTGATCTGGCCAAAGCTCTGATACGATGATAAAAATGGCAATGTTTGTATTAAATTAAATAAAACCCACTGGTTAGCTCTTCGAAAGAGAGTCTGAACCAGGAGAGTCTAGCTCTGCAAAACGCTCTACATTGTTCATACACATTACACATTAAATAGAAGAAATGGTTTTCAGGAAGTTAGAACAGCATCCTAAGAAATAGAAACTAATTCCTATCCTGAGGTTACGTGAACCAACTCTACCTATTCTAAGATATTCTCCATTATCTTCAACAAAATCCTTACCCCCACCAAACATAGTTAAAGAATGTAGATCACAGCCTTCACTACCACCAATGTGGTCTCCTCTGACCCCTACAGCACTTCGTCACATCGTCTGCGTGAGCATATAATAATACTCCCCACTTCCCTCTGACGGGCATGGTAGGCACAGTATGCAGTGATCATGCCTCCCTTCTCATCCATGCATGCACACATTACATGCCCATTGTCATCGGCAGGATGAATGATGTGGCATAGAATAGCTTGGCATGCGCGGCGAGCGATGTAGTCACGCACAAAATGGTGAATAAATCAAATTCTGCACTATTGGATGCCCGCCAACTGTTACCCTCATCCACCTATCAATACCCTTCCTCTCATTTTCTTTTGCAAGAATATGTACACGTAGGCCACCCCTGCGCATGAGAGTGGCTTGCTGCTTCACGTGACAAAGGCATTGCATTAATGGGAGTAGAGAGAGAGGAGTTGTTTTTTTGGTTGAAGGAGATGTACTCATGTACAGTATTCTTAAGTCAAAGGTTATACTTCTCTCTCATATGGTCATGTGTCCCTTTGATAATGTTTAACAAAATCTATCTATATATATATATATATATATGCCAGATATAATGAACCTAGTTTGTAGCACAGCAAAATGAGTCTTAGGTGCCGATTATCCTTCAAGTTTGGGATATGATATTATTTTTGTTTTTATGTATATGTTATATTGAAAATTAGAGTGATTAAGCGTGTATATGTAATAAGGACATGCTATAGGTTTAACAATTAAATTTCACCTCCATGTATAAATTTAGGTTTAATTTAGTTAGACGTATGATCATAGTTTCAGTACGATCCGTTTTAGGTAGGTTAGGTTATGCTTTTCATTCTAAATTAACTAAGTTGCTTATGTAAACTAAAGTTTACAGTCAATTAAAATTATATTTCCTTAGGTTACCAAATATGGGCAGGAAGAGGGGAGATCCCATATGGTATATTTTTTATTTTAATTTTGTTAATTGGGATTTGTATCATGTCTTCAAAAGAAAAATGAGAGTGTATGAGTCTAGGAGGTATTGTACATCATCTGATTAGACCATGGATAGCTTTTTATATTTAAAATAGAAT
Source organism: Pinus tabuliformis (assembly GCA_031772625.1). Taxonomy (NCBI): domain Eukaryota; kingdom Viridiplantae; phylum Streptophyta; class Pinopsida; order Pinales; family Pinaceae; genus Pinus; species Pinus tabuliformis. The sequence goes on from CM062812.1 coordinate 884,376,033, forward strand.
GAATTTCCATTAATAATGTAGTGAATATTATTGTAGGTTTTTAGAGAAGTTTTGAAAATACCCAAAAAAATTATTTCAAATTATTGATCATCGAAGGAAACTCTCAACTTATTGAACATAACAAGTTCAAAAAGTAGACACAAACATGGAAATGAGAGTATCAAAAGCACTTTGGCATTAGGTGTTTTTTTACTATGTTCAATTATATCATATTAGAAGGTTAGAGAAAATAGTGGTGCATGTTTTAGTTAATAAATGGACTATTCTTCTATGTGGTTCTAAACAAATATGGCATCAAGAAATAAACCTCAAGCCACCCAAGCATGGCCACAAGCTCTTCACACAAAATCTCACATGATCTGAGAAGCATCCATCCTTCAAGGAAACCTTCTCTATCTCAACCATTGTAGCGCATCCTAATTGTGTGCACTAGTGATACACTACTGGATGAGCCTTGTGTTTAATGGTGCCCCCATGGAGTCCAAAGGACAATGCCCATGGTGGTCACCCATCATTTTCAACCAGCAAAATCAAAGGGTAGCACCCTTGCACAAGCAAAATCTCTACAACATTTGGCACACTACATTCCTTCTATATGCATAAAGTAAGTTACAACTTGTGTGCATCCACTTCAAAAACACATTCTTAACACTTTAGTGACCAAAACACATCTAATTAATAGCTTACTTTTGAGCACACACTTATGCCAAGAGGTGGGTGAATCAATATAAGACAGTTTTTACTTCTTTAAACATCCATGGGCTATAAGAAAATAATCATATTTGAGATCTATCAGTTGTAGAACATGGAACACAAGATTTATGTGGAAACCCTTTGAGTGAAAACCACAAGACTTCTTTTATAATTATGTATAGGAACCAACTTATTGTTACAAATATTTGTAGGCATCGACCTACTAGAAACACCAATCTCCACTAGTACAAACCATGGTAGGCACCAACCTACTCTTGGAGATCTTTATAGACACCAATCCACACTACTGCAAATATTCATAGGCAACCAACTCAAGACACCAATCCCCACAGCTACCAATATTCGTAGGCACTACCCTACTAGAGACACCAATCCCCAATGCTAAGCGCTAACTTAGCAAGAGATATCAATCCCTTTGTTTGAGCAGTATCCCTTAATTACAACTCTTCTTCAGTGCTTATAACTTCTTCAAAAGATGATAACATTCGAATTACCTTCACCAAGTATGCTTGGTACTTCTACTTTCACTAAGTCTGTGTTGAAATACAGACTAGGTTCGGTCTTCATAATGACATATGTAATCATGATTTGTATTTAATGAAAAGAGAAAAATAAATTTATTATTTTTATTCTTAAGGCATGGGTTTCATGCTCAAGGGAGATTTTTTTTTTTTCAAGCACCCATTGAGTGCTTCTAGGGCTTGCCATTGAGTCCACGAGTGAATTGAGTCATTGTCATGTATGAAAGACCCTTTTGGGCATGTTAGATATTGTAAAGAAAATTTATTTGAGTCAAAAGAAAGTCAAAACACCCTCAAGGACCTCATCATGGTGCAAATATCAAGTCGGCCTAAAGATAGCAATTCATATCCATTAAGAGATTGAACTCGACCTCATTTGGACACACTCTCAAGCAAGTTCGATCTCCACAAGATAGAAGCTGGAAAAGGACGAAAAAGGAGAAGAGAAAGATCAAAGTTTTGGGTCTCTCTCTCTCTCTCGTGTTAGGGTTTTTATAGTTACTGAGCAAGATGAAATTCTGAAGCTGCATCGAAGCTATGAAGTTGCATCAATGCTATAAAGTTGCATTGAAGTTGTGAAGTTGCATCAAAGTTGTGAAAGGTCAAAGTTGTGAAAGGTCAAAGTTGTGAAAGGTCGAAGTTGTGAAAGGTCAAAGCTATGAAAGGTTGAAGCACTAAAGTTGTTGGGTTGAAGTTGCAGAAGAATCTGTTGGTCAAAGTTGTAGAAGAATTTGTTGGTCGAAGTTGCAAAAGAATTTGTTGGGGATCAAAATTGCAGAAGTTGTTGGAAAGAAGGAAATATTTGACTTGGTCTTGGAGGGTCTTGGTCAAGGGTCATAGGTCTTGGAATTCATCAATTGAAGATCTATAAGAAGAGAATAATTCTTGTAAGTTTTCCTCTCAATTGGAGAGGTTTTGGCCCTAGTTGATCACCTATATCTTGTGTCCTATTGTCTCATTATTCTTTATGATTTGGTAGTTTTTTGATGACAAAGAACACTAATAATAATAAAGGAAATAATAATTTAATCAAGTAAAGTAAAAATAAATCACAAGCAGTTATCAAAGTAAGAGAAATCACCTACACTTGTTCCCCCTAGATTTCTCAACATGGTTTCAGAGCTAAGGTGACTACATCAAGGAAGGGAAGCTTAAATAAGGATACTCAAGGGTTGAAGCACAAGAAGATCATTCAACATCAAGGACATTGAATCATCAAGAAAGGATTCATAAGGACTAAAAAAACTAAGAAGAATTAAGAAGGACTACTCAAAGCAAGAATAAGGAGAACACCTCAAAACCCTAACTCACTCAAAGAGAGGGTTCTTCAATTGAAGCATTCTTGGGAAGCTTACAATCTTCATCACAAGGAAAGGAAGACATTAAATACCCTACACATCAACTCAAATAAGGATTGCAAATTGAAGCATATTGAAGTCTCCAATTCAAGGAATGAGAAGAAGGTGTTGTCATCATCATCAAGGATTCAAGGTGATCTCCCTCTCTTTGAGTCAAGGATCACTTTTGAAGGAAGACATATTCTATTATCAAAAATCAAGAAGGAATCAAGTTGAAGATATTGTCATCAAGGAGTATCTTCACAAGTAAGTATCTTTATATCTATGTCTGAATCTATCAAAATGACTTCATTTTGCAAGGAGAGCAACAAATTGGTTGGGTCAACAAACTATCTTGCATGGAAAAAGAGGACAGATTTGATCCTCATAGAAAATGAAGTCATTGGTCATGTTAAGGGTTTAATTGTTGAACCACCAAAAGAAGAAGCTCAAGCTCTACAAGATGAAGATATCAAAAGAAGAAGGAATAACCTCATACTTTATGAGGGTGTCAAAAATAAGAGACTAACTCAAAGAGTTGGGAAAAATAATGTCTGACAAGAAAATGACTACCGTAGTGCTCAATGCACTACCAGAGGAATGGGACAACTTCACATCAAGCATCTATGGGAAGAAGGAAGCTACTCCATTCAATGAACTATGGTCATTGTGCAAAATTGAAGTAACCAGGCTGAAGGCAAAAATCGATGTAGGATCAAGTGAGCAAGCTCAAGCATGTGTTGCCATGGCTAGAAGAAAAGGAAATTTTGGGAAACTTGATCCTCATAAAAAGAAGAAGAACATGTCGAAGGTTCAATGTTATGGTTGTCATAAATATGGGCACTACGAGATAGTCTTTCCAAGTCTCAAGAAGGACAAAAACAAAAGAGGAAGGGAAGAAGCCCATATCACTGAAGAAGTGGAAGAAGCTGAAAAGAAGAAATTCAAGAAGGAGGAAGTAAAATATCTCTACTATGATTGAGATCGTCTTCCTCACCTGCTTCTCTTCAAGTTTCTGTTTAAATTTTTATGTTGTAAAGTATAACTGTCATGGTAGGAATCATTAGAAGCATGATAGGATGCATCATGTTAGGAGATGACATCATAGAAGCATATGATTGAAAGAAAGAGCTCTTGACATCATCATAAAGAAGAATGAAAGATAGTTGAATTAGAATTTTATGGTTGTCGCCTATAGAAGGATGTAGCTGTTGGTAACCTCATTAGAGGCATAAGTAGTACTTATGGGAAAAAGAAAGTCATCTAGTATAGAGCTCATTATACATCATTCAAAAGGAGCATTTGCAAGATGAGGATGATCAAGATCCTCTGTTGGAATCTTCATTGAAAGGTTCACCTTCTAGAAGAACCAAGTGTCTCACCAGGAATTCCAACTTGTATGGGATTCATGGGATGGTGGTATGATGTCAAAAGAAGTGAAACAGGTCAAGGAATTGAAGTTCTTTCAATCAAGGAAGCTGCCAAGGAAAGTCTAGATGACCAAAAGAAAGAAATGAGGTATGTATGCTTGTACTTGATAAAATAGAGTCATGTCATATGGTTGCACATATATATATATATATATCAAAAATGCCAAGATGACTTGTTCACTCCACAAATTACATTATTTTTTTTCACACACTCTTTTCTTCCAAAGCTTTCTCTTTTTATACATTATCATAACCCTTCATTAAAAGACATGTTAATTAAAAAAGTCACATCAATTCATTAATTAAATAATTAATTCCCCTTTTTATTTCACTTTTCCAAATATCATGGGCTTCCTAAATTATGGGTTTGAAACCAGCATTCACTTTTTTACTTCTCCCTTTTCACAAGAATCCCCTTTTTAATATACTTGGATACTTATATATAAGATTAATTATATAAGCCCTTTGACATTAACGACAACAATTTATTCAATAATGTCCCCCTTTGTCAATGATCGCAATCTTGCAATGAAACACATAATCCATGAGGAATAAAAATAATTCTCCTCTTGCAGCAATACTCCCCTTGCTATAATGAAAAAATTATCCCCCTTCCTGCAATACTCCCCATATTTAAAGCTCTCCCCCTTTGACATCATTGGTAAAGGGATGTTCCCCTTGGAGTTGTGCTTTTCCTTAAGAACTTAGTGATGAAATGGATACTACTCCCAATTGTTTCTAAGGTATTCAAATGTTTATTTGGAAAGAGGTTTTGTGAAAATATCTGCAATCTCGTCTTTGGTGGCACTATATTCTAGTTTGATATCTTGTTTTGCTATGTGTTATGTTAAGAAGTGATACTTGATTCGAATATGCTTTATTTTTAAGTGCGTGACAATTTTTTTGAAATATTTAATGCATTTGTGTTGTCACATAGTATTAAAATTGGATGCCCTCTCATCCGAAACCACCTGGCCTAGAGGATAAATGCAGGTACTAGTGCTCGCATTGGTCTGGACCCCTGGACTAGGGAGGGTTCAATGTCTCCTCCCAAGAGAGCTCACTCTACTTCTAAATCAACAGGACATCAAGGTAATTGCACAAATTGCGGATCAGGAGAATACCTCTGTTTTTACTCAAGCATGGAAATCTACCACTTAGCTAAACCTGCCTCCTCATTGGCACCTTATCTGGAACAACTATACAAATGCTTTGAGTGAGTCACACATCTGTATCAAGGAGGGACTGGATGAGCTCATGTGGTGCATGGCAAAATCTAGAATCTACACTCCAAAGGAAGGCTACCTATGTCTGCTACAAGACAAACAACCTAACAATATACAAAATTGGTGGCAGAACATATGGAAGTTAAAATATCCTCCCCGAACTAGACTTTTCTTCTGGTGCATTCTTTGAAACAAAGTACCAACAAGGGACATCCTCACCCACAGATCCGTGTATGGTCCTCATTGGTGCATCCTATGCAAACAGAGCTCAGAATCGACAGAGCACTTGTTTCTCAACTGCAATACCACAAAATAGATATGGAGATCTGTTGCTACTGAGATCCGATTCACGGGAGAATGAAAAGAAGACAGTATAACAGTAGCTTGGGAAGCCTGGAACAGTGTGCACTCAGGGACAAATTTGCCATGCCTTCCCGTGATTATTTGTTGGGCTATATGGCTGGCCAGAAATAAAATGACTTTTGAAGACAACATAATCAGATCGCAGAGCATAACTGCTAAAATCATAGCATCCTACCTTGAGCTACCTGAATACTCTCCACCTTGTTCGCACAGACCTCTGCTCCTGATCCAATAGACCACTCCACACCGTGGGCTTTTTTTGATGGGGCAGCCCAACAACAAGGATGCGGGGGGGGCTTCCTTCTATACCTTTCTGATCAGCATTACTATAGAGTCAAAATGGGTTTGGGTGGAGGAACAAACAATTTCGCAGAATTAATCACTCTTCGACATCTTTTACATTTTGCTCTAAATCATGAATGCAGAGATATTCAGATCTTTGGTGACTCAAATATCATTATAAATTGGATCAACAATAACTCTAGATGCCACGCACACACACTTATCAACATTCTGGACGAAGTGATGCATTTAAAATCTCTATTTAATTCCATACTTGTTCGTCATATTTACAGGGAGCATAACAACTGTGCCAACGGCCTTTCCAAGGAGGCCACGCACCTACCAAGAGGACAGTGGATAATCCATGAACAGAGGGGTACTTCACAGTACCAGTACTATCACAAACCTTATATAGATCAGACTTATCATCAAGTGGATGGCACCTAAATTTTTGCATAATTTCGACTATATTTGATGATGTAAATATCTAGTTTTTATATATGCTCATCACCCTGCGAGGTGTATATATGTTTTGAACTCTATACAGCATCATCCTGTGTGATGATTTTTTGATTTTTGATACAGCCATTCACAGGAATGGGACTGTAGATACTCTAGACATATTCCAAAATGACATGAACGCATGTGCTGACAAGCATATACTTTATGTAATTTTTCAACATATAATGAAAGATTATGATTTTTCCTTCGAAAAAAAAAAAGTATTAAAATTGGATGATCATATTATACCTTAATATCTCTCAATGTTTGCTTCATCCAAAGAACTTAAGTGTGACATGATGTTGTTGATATATACTCAGCCTTTACTTTGGATAAAGAAATTGAAGATGCTTTCTTTCTCAACCAAGGCATTAGATTTTTTCCAAGAAAGAATGCTCCTCCACTTGTACTTTTCCTATCATCAACACTTCCTACCCAATCCACATTTATATATGTTGTTAGAGTAAAATATTCACCTCTTGAGTACCACAAGCCAAAATCCAAGGTTCCCTTTAGATATCTAAATATTATTTTCATTGCTTGCACATGAGTTTCTTTTGGTGCAATTTGAAACCATGCAACCAATCCTATTACTTCCATAATGTCTAGTCTTGATGTTGTCACATATAGTAGGCTATCAATTATTTACCTGTACAATGTTTGATTTGCTTTTGGAGATTCATCATCTTTACTCAATTTACAACTTGTGACCATGGGTGTGCTGACCAATGCACAATCTTCCATTCTAAATTTCTTCAACATCTCCTTGGTTTGTGAAATGAATATGCCTTTATTGGATTGAAAAAATTGTAAACTAAGGAAGAATTATAGTTCACCAAACACAAACATCTCAAATTCCTTTTGCATTTCCATTGCAAACTCTTTGCACATTTTTTTCATACCACCTCCAAAAATAATATCATCTACATATACCACGATAATCAATTGATTTTCTCCTTCTTTCTTGATGTAGAGATTATTTTTAACAATTCCTCTTTTGAATCCATATTTATTTAGATATTTTTCAAGTCTTGAATACTAAGCTATGGGTTTGGCCCATAAAGTGCTTTCTTCAATTTGCACACATGATCCTTATTTTTTGATAATAACAACCCTTTTGGTTGTTCAATGTATACTTCTTCCTCTAGATTTCCATCAAGAAGGGTTTATTTGACACCCATTTGATAGACTTTGAAGTTATTGAAACTTGCAAATAACAAAAACATTGTGATAGTTTCTATTCTTGCAATGAGGGCAAAGGTTTCTTCAAAATCAATACCTTCAACTTGAGTATAGCCTTTGAAAACTAACCTTTATTTATCTCTTATTAGTTGACCATCTTCATAAAGTTGTTTCTAAAATCCCACTTGGTGTTAATCAGATTTTTATATTTTGGTCTTGGGGCAAGTTCCCATCTCTCATTCTTCTCATTTTAATTCAACTCTTCTTCCATAGCATCAATCCAATGCTTGTCTTTGTTAGCTTCTATAAAATTCTTGGGCTCAATTTCAAATTGAAAAGAGAAATGTGCATGTTTCGGTCCACTTGTTGATCTTTATTTAGCCTGCACTCTTGCATCTTTATCACCAATACTTAGATTTTAGGGTGATTATTCGAGATGAATCTAGATGGTGTCATTATATCTTGAAGTTCTATTTTTCTTCTTCTTCCTCCTCCTCCTCCTCCTTGCAACTCATCTCTTCTGGATGTTCATTTGTTTGTGTTTTCTTCTTTTTAGGCCTTGCTTCATCAACTTTAACTTGTGTACTTTCTACAATTTTGCACAACATTTTATTGTAACATCTATAAGCCTTGTTCTTAATGAATAACTAAGAAAGGTACCTTCATTAACTCTAGATTCAAATTTTCTCAAATCCTCATCATCTCTCTTTATGTAACACTTGCTCCTAGAAGATTTGAAGAATTTGATTGTTGTTGGTCTACCCTTCCATGGTTCACAAGATGTTTTGTTGTTGTTGATTTTGATTTCCCCCCATTTAGAATGTCGACTATGAAGATGCTTGTTTCTCTCCAAAACCTATCTAATAGCTTTTCTACATTCAACATTTTTCTGGCTATCTTTTTTATGGTTCGGTTCTTCCTTTCTACCACTCCATTCTGTTGTGGAGTTCTTGTAGTTGAAAAATGTCTCTTTATTCCATGAGACTCATAAAACTCTTCAAATTCATTTGAGATAAATTCACCTCCTCATCTGATCTCAAGCACTTGATTTTAAATCAATTTCATTTTCACCAAGGCTTTGAAAGCTTTAAACTTCTCAAATGCTTCTGATTTTTCTTTGAGGAATACAACCCATGTCATTCTTGATTAATCATAAATGAGCAACATGAAGTAATTTTCACCTTATAGACTTTGTGTTCTTATAGGCCCACAAAGATTTGAATGAACAAGTTCCAATGACTTCATTGTTGAGTACTCCTTTGTCTTGAAGCTTGTTCTTGCTAGCTTCCCAAGATGAAATTGCTTGCAAATAGTGTTTGAAGCTTTTGTGATCTTTGGCGTGTCTCTCACTACTTGTTTGGTCTTGAATTTCACAAGATTATTAAAGTTCATAAGGCTCATTCTTCTATATCATAACCAGCGTTCATCTATTTGTCCCATATAAAAATTTTCTCTGCTGATCTCATTGAGGATATATATGTTAATCGGTGTTATATTTGCATCTACAACTAATTTTCCTATGCATGCCTTCCTTATCTCACAAATTTGAGAATGAAATGTGAGAGTTTTCCCTAAATCACATATTTGAATAACATTAAGAAGATTATTGATCCAAGTGTATCCTTAAATGCCAAAAAATAAAAGTATTATAATCTTAATGAAACTAGCGTAATATCGAAGAGATCATTATAATCTTTCCAACGGTGCAGACGGCGCCTCAATCTGAGTTTGTATGACCATCTTATCACAGTCAGAATTTTACAAGTTAAGCAAGAAAAATGGGACCCACAAGGCACACGTGGCAACAAATTGGCCAATCAGCTATTGACACTTGGTGCTTAGTCATTGCCTCCTTGTCCCTGCAAAAGCTCTCTCTCTCTCTCTCTCTCTCTCTCTCTCTCTCTCTCTCTCTCTCTCGCATCTTTATATTCATAAATTGGTATCAGAGCCATTATCCATATTCTTTTGGAGTGAGTAAGAGAACCCCTGGGAGCTAGTAAGTCCGCGATAAGCCCCGCTGTTGCCAACGGATAGGCGTTAGGGTGTTGGGCAGATTACTCCTATTGTTGCTCTACCACCAAGTGTTTCTATTTCCTTTATTCTCATCGATATGGCTAGTAGTTCAAATTTTGATTTCTCAGCTGAGTCACGAAAAGCAGCTCATGAGAAAAGATGGTCATGGTTAACTAAGTATACTAGTAATGATCAGAAAGATGTTTTGTTTGATGATAAAGTAGTTGAACAAGAATTCAATCCCCAACCCAATTGGGAATTACCTTCAATCGAAACTGATAAAATTTACAAACTACCCATCTTCCAGTTTCGTGTTGCTACTCTTTTCAGGTTTTCTTTTGTAAATGTTCTAGTTTCAGTAGGGCAGAGTGTCTATCAGATTCCTTTAATCAGAAAAGAAGATATTGAATGGGGTTTGAGTCATGGATATAAATACATTCATATTGGACTCATTCAATTTGGTATCAACCCTTTAGTCAGACCAGGTTTAAATAATTCATGTCTTACATGTGTTCTTGACACCAGACACAATAAGTTTGAAGATGCTTTAATTGGTGGTTTTCAAAGCCCCTTAAATAATGGTCCAGTCTGGTCTTCAGTGGTTCCTCGATACCAAGTGTCATTAACAGACCCATATATAAATGATTTTCTACAAGCATATATTCAGTTTCATGGGTATGACACTGCTCCCCAGTCACAGATAGCACAGTTACAGTCACATGTATGTATTCGATTTGTTTCTTCAAGTATGCCTCCTTTAAATCCTAGTTTGTCACAAAGAGCTTTAAAAGAAGGTGTTATTGTTGGCCCTGGAAACACAACTCCCTTGCAGGTAGGGTTTTGTGATTTAAGTTTACCATCTGAATGGAATAGCCAATACACCCCGATGTCACAGAAATATCCACAATTGGCCGATACTTCCTCCAAACAGTTAAAAACTGTAAAAAGACCAGATGGTAGTACAAGTCTCAGGTTCCAATCAGATTCCTCACAAAAAAAGTTAGTTAGAAGTCAGTCTTCCAGATTACCTCGCCAAGTAAATATTTCAGCACCCGTTTCTAAGTATTTGGATAAGTATAAAAATAATCCATTAGCAGACTGCATTTACTGCGATGGAGATAAAGAAGAAAAAACAAAAAAGCAATACCAAACAGTGGTAACAACTCACCATTTAGGACAACATCCAAATTGTCCTGAATGTATCATGCCTCCAGCAAGAGATCTATGCATGATCTCCCTTCCCAGAGAGAAGCCAGGAAATAGGATGGAATTACTAGAAAGAAGATTAGATCCAAGTAATAGCACACCTAAATTCAAGGATGGTGTTGTTCAGAGTGATCTTCAGTTTTTGCATTACAGAACAGCTATAGATCCAGAACCCTCTGAATTCACTAAAATGCAAAACTATGGTAATTATCAGTCAGTTTGCATAGCCCAGAACATAGATGACTTAGCCAGGGAAGTGGTTGAAGTCAAAGAACATGTCAGAAAAATTCACCAGAGTATTGATACAATGCATGCTTCTCAAGACATATATGAAAATTAGCTCAGGATAATCAATGATCAGCTAGGAGTAATAAGTAGAGTTGTAACTAGCTTTGAAGCATCTATAGTTAAGTCTGACAGTCCTCCCAATTACTCTGAGATAGAAGAAGAAGGCCCAAAATTCACATTGGCCAAAGCTATTGGAAATTCACAACAACTCTCACTTAAAATGATGGATAGAAATGATAGCAAGCTATCTGCTTTAGTTCAAGGCACTAGCTTAGCCCGTGAAAAGCTAGATCTATTAAAACAAAATATTGAAAATTTATGTATTATAGAAATCAAGATGGCAAGTCAGTCAGGAGATGAAGGTTCATCAAATCCTCCAAAAAACAAAAGGAATGAAAAATTAATTTTTCAAACAAAAATGCAAGAACAACAGGATTTGACATTGGATCACAATCAAAGAACAGTCACTTTAACACATGGACACAAAATCTTGCTTCTACAGAATTCAGCTATGATCCATCCTCTACACTCAAGTCTGATAAGCAGGGGAATACTTTCTTTATAAATTTTGATTGCCTGACAAGGGATCAAACCCTTATTCTTTTGCAGCAGATAAATGCTTGGGCCTCACAAAAGAAAGCTGATACAAAAGCTTCATGGAAAGATATAGTAATCCTCATCACATGGAATTTAATTGGAAATGCAAGACTATGGTGGGAAACAGTTAAAAAGGATGAACAGGATGAAATCCTAGAAAGTGATGATCCACTCCAAGCAATACTCATGGCTCTCTCCCATGAATTTTTGGGAGTCATATCTTCTGATAATGAGCACTTTGCCCAAATGTTTATGAGTCAAAGATTGTGCAATTTAGATCTCCTATCAGAGTATTACTGCACTATGCAAAATCTGTATTATAAGATTCCTGATCATCATAACACTGCATATCTTAGGCATTACATAGCATCTATGTCGGGTAAGATTCCAGAATTAGTTCATCAGTCACTTACTGCCAAGCATATTTCTATTGATACATTATCATTAGCAGCTTTGCATCAGCATATCCTCACAACATTGAAGAATGAATGTGCATCATATAAGACCAAGAAAAATGTCAAAAAACAGTTACATTTCAGTCCTGCTATTTGTGATTCATTTTCAGAGACATATCATTTTGGATGTTATAAGAACACCTCCAAGAAGGGTTCTCAAAGAAACCAAATTGATAAATGTCAATGCAAAACCAAACAATATTCCTCTAGATCAAAGAAAAGATACTCATCACCAAAACAAAGATCTAGATTTATATTCAGAAAGAGGAATAAGCTAGCCAAACAAACAAAATGTTTTATCTGTGGAAAGCTTGGTCATTGGGCAAATAATTGTCCCAATAGAGAAAAGAAAAAGATTCAAAAGAAAATTTCTTCTATATTTAAATCGGCACATGATCCAGCAGAATGGGATCTAGTTTCTCAGTCTGATTCTGATTTTGAATGCTTTTCTATTACTTAGACAGACAGTTCCTCATATCTGGATGAAGATTTCAGACAACTCTATTTAGATGATAATCAGAGTGATTGTACATATATTTCTGATTGCTTAATGTTCTCCTTCTCTACTCTTAAATAGCAGGTGGAAGAATTAGAAAGAGACAAAGCATCTCTACATCCCAGTTTACTCATACCTAGAAGAAGAATACAAGAGAAAATAGATCATTTGAAAAATGATCTCCCTCAAACTTCTATTAAAATAGAAGATTTCCAGGATTGGGATCCTCCTTTGTCCACTAATACCACAGAGCAAATATTGGATAAGATTCACCAGGTTGAAAAAAGTTTAAGAGAAGATAGGGCACAAATGAAAAATCTTGCACAAAAAATCAGAATTCAAATGCAAGAATTAGATAATTTAAACTCCAAGTTTGTTTCCTTCTCTTTTGCAGATTCTCAAACAACTTTGACTACAAAAAGTCAAGACAACAATGAGAATATCCAAGATATTATTGGGATTGATGACAGGATGGTAATCCCTGTAAATATAAAAGTCCCTAGATATAAAGAATATACTTTGGATGCCCAGATTGATATAGGTGCTATGAGTAGCTGTTGTAAATACAAAGCAATCCCTGCTTACTACTGGAAGCCTACTCAAATCCAGTTCAGGGCAGTCAATAAACAGCTTATCCAGATTCCATACATTGCTCTAGATTTTCCTCTACTGCTGGGAGCAACAAAAGTTTTTGTGACTCTGTTTAATTATGACACAGGGGCAGACATATTGCTAGGACAAGATTTTATGAAAAAGTTCATGCCCATTACGATTGAAAAAAATCTAATCATTTTTAATGTGTAGGGAAGCAAGGTTCCAGTTCCAGCCAAAAACAAATATACACTAAAAATCAAACCAGGTGAAGGTCTTAATCAAGAGTCTACTCTAGCTGATCTAAGCAAAATTCAGAAAATTGTCAGGCATGCTGATACACACGGTGCCACTGTTCTTGCAGACATTAGTCAGAAAATCAGAGAAAATTGTACTTCTGACCACCCTAATGCATTTTGGTCCAGGGAAAAATATTTTGTCTCTTCCATTTAAGAAAGAAGGAACAATTATGGCACAGAAAGCATCTGCAAATCATATGAGCCCTTCAGAGCAGGAATTATGCAACAAAGAGATCCAAGCGCTGCTCATATTGAACCTTGTAAAAGTTCATGGGCTTGTCCTGCATTCTATGTCAATAAACTCTCCGAGAAAAAAGAGGGAAAAAGAGATTGGTTATAAATTACAAGGAGTTAAATGAGGCATTAATGCCGATCAGGTATCCTCTTCCCACAAAGATTTTCTTTTATCTAAAATTGCTAAAGCAAATGTTTTTAGCAAATTTGATTTGAAAAGTGGATTTTGGCAAATTGGGATTATCCCAGAGGATAGATACAAAACAACCTTTGTAGTACCAGGAGGACAATATCAATGGACTGTCATGCCTTTTGGTTTGAAAAATGCTCCCTCAGAATTCCAGAAAAGAATGGAAGACATATTTAAAGATTGTTCTTTTGTTATTGTATATATTGATGACCTTCTTGTGTATAGCAGAGATATTGCAGAACATAAAAACCATTTAGAAAGTTTTTATCAAATAGTCCATCAACATGGACTTGCTCTCTCCAATTCATCTGATAAGTTCATTATTGCCAAAACTCGTATTGAGTATTTGGGACTATTTATATCTCAAGGGAAAGTAGAATTACAACCTCATGTTTTGCATTCCTTAGCCAACTTTCCTGATATTCTCCCAGACATCAAGACTGTACAAAGATTCTTGGGATGCTTGAATTATATAAGACAATTCTATCCTGAACAAGCAAAAGATACAAAATTCCTACAGCAACGGCTAAAAAAGGGAAGCATTTGGCCTGATCAAATGACTCAAGTAGTAAAAAATATCCAGCAAAAAACTGAGCAGCTGCCACCTCTCACTCTCCCTCAAGAAGATCTTCCTTTTATACTAGAAACAGATGCATCAGATTGTTGTTGGGGGGCAATTCTTTTACAGAAACATGGGAAAAGAGAAGAAGTTTGTGCTTATACTTCAGGTACATTTTCTGGTCCAAAACTAAATTATCCATCTTCACACAAAGAAATTCTTGCTGTTAAGAAAGGAATTAAGAGATTTAGATTATTCCTTAAGAGCACTCATTTTACAGTCAAGACTGACCTCAGGCATATGAAAGGAATGCTCCAGAACAAAAGACTTCTAGAACAAGGTAACTCTAGAATCATGAGGTGGGCTCTTTGGCTAGATGGCTATGACTTTGATATAATCTATAAAGCAGGCAAAGAAAATTATCTTGCTGATCTTATGACAAGAGAAGGGTCTGAGAAATCAGAGGAAATGATGATCAAGAAATTTGAGTTTGGAGAAAGCTCATCCTCCTCAAAAATATCTTGTGTTGAATTATGTCCCCAGTGTCATTATTCATTTTGCACAGATTGCCTTTTATTTAAAATCAAAAGACTACCTACTGAAATTCAAAAGGTAATTATCGAAAAATGGTTTTGCACCATTGATGCCAAGATGGGTTATAGTCTTCCTCTTGCTAATGTAAATAATGTTCATATTTATTTTGGGTCAGTTATGCATCCATATAGAAGAATTGTATATATTTTTGATCCAGCTTTGAATTGGTCAGATTATTATTGTATTCTTCAGACTGCCTGAATCTATGAGAGAGTATCTGTAATTATGTATTGTGAAGATGTTGCTTCTCCATTTTGTTTTTGGAGCAACTGGATGAATTTATTAATGGCTTCATTTGCCCCGAGAAAAGAAGACCAGGGAAGGCTAACTCAGTTTACAGCTCTATCAATACTCCACCAGGATATGAAAGATGGGGCTGAGAGATATGACATATTTGAGTTTGATTTGTTGTACAAAGGAGTAGATCTAATAGAGCTTGAAGATGGTTCTTTTAGAATGCAATTAAATTACTTTGGAGAAGTTGGCATCCCTCCAAGTTCTTTAGATCCACACATGGGATTCTTTGCTTTTTCTGCCAGCTTTGGTAGCGAACCTCCATGGTTACAAAATCTACCAGGATTAGATTTAGACAGGTTTGTAGAAGAATATGATTCTAGTCCTGACATCAGTGATTATGACACAGACCGAAGTCCTAAAGGAGAATGGTAACATTTGGAGATCCTCTGTATATAACTTTTAGTACAAAGCTTTATTACAAAGCTTTAATAAATAAATTTAGGCTTTCGTGGGTTCCCCTTGTCAGGAATCTCCACTTTGTATCCCATCATTTTACTTTCCGTAAAAGTTCTACATTATTGTACAGGCTTTCATGGGTTCCCCTTGTTAGGAATCTCCACTTTGTATCCTATCATTTTACTTTCCGTAAAAGTTCTACATTATTGTATAGGCTTTCGTGGGTTCCCCTTGTTAGGAATCTCCACTTTATCTCATATCATATTACTATTGAAATCTTTAGGAAAGATTCGCAGGAAGAAAAAGGATGATTGGGAGACCTCTTTGTTTCCTATATATGGAAGCGAGAGCCTTTGTCCAAGACATCTTTTGTTTCATGGAGATTTGCATATAATAGAAGCTCTGCATTTCGCATTCCTGCGTTTCTATTTTTAATCTTTGTCCTAAATCTGTTGTTTTGGGTTTATCTATCTGTGTCCTGCATCTTTATATTCATAAATTTCAGGGCAGTCAATAAACAACTTATCTAGATTCCATACATTGCTCCAGATTTTCCTCTAGTGCTGGGAGCAACAGAAGTTTTTGTGACTTTGTTTAATTATGACACAAGGGCAGACATATTGCTAGGACAAGATTTTATGAAAAAGTTCATGCCCATTACGATTGAAAAAAATCTAATCATTTTTAATGTGCAGGGAAGTAAGGTTCCAGTTCCAGCCAAAAACAGATATACACTAAAAATCAAACCAGATGAAGCTCTTAATCAAGAGTCTACTCTAGCTGATCTAAGTAAAATCCAGAAAATTGTCAAGCATGTTGATACACATGGTGCCACTGTTCTTGCAGATATTAGTCAGAAAATCAGAGAAAATTGTACTTCTGACCACCCTGATGCATTTTGGTCCAGGGAAAAATATTTTGTCTCTCTTCCATTTAAGAAAGAAGGAACAATTATGGCACAGAAAGCATCTGCAAATCATATGAGCCCTTCAGAGCAGGAATTATGCAACAAAGAGATCCAAGATCTGCTGCTCAGAAAACTTATTGAACCTTGTAAAAGTTCATGGGCTTGTCCTGCATTCTATGTCAATAAACACTCTGAGAAAAAATGAGGGAAAAAGAGATTGGTTATAAATTACAAGGCATTAAATGAGGCATTAATGCCAATCAGGTATCCTCTTCCCAATATATATATATATATATATATATATATATATATATATATATATATATATATATATATATATATATATATATTGATATTGTATGACATACAAAAAAAACATGACCATATCTAAACGATAAAGTCATATATATTATGGTTATAACCCACATTCCAAACATAACATGGTGGGGTTAATAATATGTTATGCAACATTTAACCAATGGACCATACCATACATAGCGGGAGGATGGAAACCATAAACGGTGGTGATTATTTCTACAACAAAAATTTTGTTTTTGTATTCAGGAATCGATCGATGGGGGAGTTAAACATGTGACCCCATCAGACCCAACGACGTAACCACCGCTGGCTAGAAGGGGTGCCATCGTGGTGGTATTTGTAATCAACGCCCCTCACTTATATTTAACCATACATATGTCATATCATAGGGGAGAGGTCAGGTGGAGCCACGTAGAGACCAGCGAAACGGTGCTCAACGAAACTGGGACAGGACAACAAAACCCTGTGTGTGTGGAACCAAGAGGTGCAGTTCTAGAGGCATATTGCCAGGGAATATTCCATAGAATATTATTTTTTGATGTTATGAAGAATTTAAAACATTCACTAAGGGGCCATATTTGCAGGTGGCAAAATGTGGCTGACTTTATACTCATTTTAACCAAAATTTCACAAAGATCACAACAATTCAATCAATTTTTGCATCTAGGAAGCGGAATTAGGGGTCATGGTAGAGACCCACCTTAATCATCAATTGTTGGGGCACAAAGTTTGAGACAATAATGTGCCTTTCAGAAGTAGGTCATGTTTATAGTCAAAAGTCTCAGGAGGACAAGATGGATCTACTGGTGATGTGTTTGTTGTGATTTGAGCAATCAAATTTCAATTCACTCCCAGGATTGGAGGTATAATAATGTATTTTTTCATGCCCTTTCCTTTTCATTTATGAGATGAATGAAGTGGTCTCCGCACTATCGAAGTAGGGTTTGGAGACATAGTCCACACTAGACGAACTCTGTTATCAAACTTTTTGTGTGCATTGTCTTTATGGTCCTTTATGTTTCTTATTTTTTAAATGTTTTCATACATGGTTTTTACATGATCTTTCATGGAATTATGCAAACATTACTCGAAGAAAAGATCTTGGTTAATGATGGTAAATCAGAGAGATTTCAGATTAGGTTTGGAATTAGAGCAGTATTCTTGCTTATGTGAATTGCAATTGTGCATGATAACTCAGGGAACTCAAAAAGGGTGAAGGTAAAATTAAATCCTTTAATCCATAGATTAGACGTGAAACACGAAGAAGGAAAATGGAGGAGAACCTCCTGAACCTCCATCTCCATCTTCAAGTGAATGTTCTTCTTATTCATCATCTCATTCTCATCATTCTAACAAACAACATAAAAATGCTTCTAAAAAGATATTTATTTATTTTATTTTATTTTATTTTATTTATTCATTATTTATTTATTTATTTTTATTTTTATTTATTTATTTATTATTAATTTTTTTTTTTTAGATGTAAAGTTTGATTTGCCCATGTTTAATGGAGAATCTAATGCAGAAAAGCTAAATAATTGGATCAGACAGATTGAAGTGTATTGTTAGATTCAGTAGATTGAAGAAGATGAGGCCAAGATCCAATTAGCATCTCTTCGACTGGGAGGCACCACTCTCATATGGTGGGAGAGAAAACTTCAGAAAGGTAGCAAGCATGTGGGTAAACTCCTTTCTTCTTGGTCTGAATTTGTTTATGCTTTAAAAGAACAATTTTATCCATTGGGATATCGACAAAAAGTCACGATAGAATGAAAACATTTGAAACAAGGCAAAGGTCAAGATGTTCAAAATTTCATAGAGGAATTTAGGAAACAAGCTTTGGCATTGAGAATTCCTTTAGATTCACTTGATACTTTGATGAAATATATTGGTTCTTTACATAATTATCTTTGGCATTCATTGTTGTTGTTTGAACCCACTACTCTTGATGAAGCTAGTGTGAAATTCATTCACCTTGAAAGCAAGGGAAAGTATGAACAAGGCAACCATGCAAAGAAGGCAGTGACGACAAAGAAAAAGGAATCAAAGCCCTCATACACTCATTACGAGAAAGAAGAACATGATGAGGAGCACTGCTGGAAACTACACCCAGAATTGAAGACAAAGAGGAATGGTAGAAAAGGGAAGCAGAAGACGGTTTCTACCATGCAACAAGACCATGAATCTGATTCAAACGATGAGGTGAAGGTCACAACTGCTAGATTTGCAGGTGTTGGACCAATTGACCTGCGTTCTGACTCAGGTGGTGAGATGAAAATCACAATTATTTGGATTGTAGGAGATGGACCAATTGACTTAACTTGGGTTCTAATTCAAGTAATGAGACAAATATTGTAGCAGATGTTGCACCAAAGATGAGAAGAGCACCAAAGACTGTATGGTTCCAAGAACTTTAGGAGATCAACCATAGCATTCAAACAAAGAATGTTGAACTAAGGAGACTTCTACGAGAGGTAGAAAAGGAGAAGTAGGGATTGAAGCTTCAGCTACAAGCCAAAGAAGAGGCCTTAGAAAAGTCCAAGAACAATTAAGGCTTAGTGAATCCATCATCCCCAACTTCAGAATCGGTAGCTAAGGTAAACAATGTTGGTGATTATTCAGTTTCATGTTCTCATTATGATGATGATTTTGGCGCATTTGAAAAGCATACCACAAGGATTGGTTTGAAGCTAATGTAGAAGATGGGATATGAAGGAAAGGGTCTACGTGTTAATGGCCAAGGCATTATGAATCCCATCCAAATGGTGGAATTACCTCGATATACGGTATTTGGCTATGTCGAAAAGGAAGAGACGGAAGATTCCTGAAGTGACAAGTCCAAGACAATGAAATATGTTAAGAGCACATCACCACCTTTCAGTGAGCATTGCAAAGGAAGAGCTAAGGTAAGCTCTTATTTTCATACTTACACCAGAGATAGATGTTCGAGGAAGGTTATGTCGAGCAAGAAGGAGTCATGACATAAGGATCCCTATCCACATCATGGGAGAAATAAGGTCAAGAAAGTTTGGAGGAAGAAGAACCATTGTAGCCATTGCAACAAGAAAGGACACCAAAGAGCTACCTATTGGGAGCTCCATCTAGAGTTGCATCTCGAGAAGCTCCATCAAGAGTTGGAAGCACTTTTAAGTAGTTTGGCATGGCCACCATTATAAATCACATGTTTCAGATTGTTTGTAAAAGTGATGAATGTATAACATCACTTGTATATGCAACATAGTGATATTTTGGCCTTTAGTTGGATATCATGGGGTATGGTTTTTGTTGTAAACTTGACCATGAGTGTGTTATAAACTCTTGGAAAGTATCATTTGTTTGGGTCTTCCAATTCAGAAATGTATTGGCAGCTACAGATTTGCATATGGATATAGGTGTCAGTTTCAACACTGCAGGCTCTGAAGTACAAAGGTGAAGGAGAAGAAAGTGTGGTTGTTTAGAGATATTTGTTACATAGATCAAGATTGCAATATTGTTCATGATTTTGGAGGAACAAAAGCTCCTAAGTGGGGAGGAATGATCTAGGTGGATCCTTAAAGGCTCAAAAATCGAAGTCTTATAATCTTAGCGAAACTAGTCTTAGATCAAATAGCTCATAGCAATCTTTCCAATGGTGCAGACGGTGCTATATGACTAAATTATCGCAGTCGGAAGTTTACAAGTTAAGCGGGAAAAATGGAACCCACAAGGCACACGTGACAACAAACTAACCATCAACCATTGACACTTGGTGCTCATTCATTAACTCCTTGTCCCTGTAAAAAGACACACACACACACCCACATATATAGGAACCCTCATGTAATAAAGTGCATACACAATACTAGAATTACCGAGGGTGGGAGGCAGATGGATCATCCTCTATAGCTAGGGTTTGTTTGAGTTGGTTAGCATATGATAGGAGAGAGTCAGATCCTATTAGAATGGTATCCTAATCTATTGATGGGCATGTAATATATCGAACTTTAGGCTCGATACCTAACTTTCACAAGGAAACCATGTTCAAAGATCTTTCAAAACGACATCCACAGACTTTCAAGCCGCACAGAGGTAAACAGGGTGGTCCATTAGTGAATTTTGGAACAAGGTAAATCTGGGTTTTTACTGTGGCGGAATATGGAAAAAGAGTTGGGAAAGGTTGAGCTGGACCTAGATTCATTAGACATCCTAACAGGCTAGGGTTTGGAGCCTAATCAGAAGAATCTCGCAAAGGTTGCCCCTCCAACTAAGCCCATTCCTGCTCACATGGAAGAAGTCAATGGATCCCTTAATCTTGGAAGGGGAATCATTGTTTACAAAGTCGAAAAAAGTCCAAGCGAACATCCGGTATTTTTTCAATAAGGAAAGTCTTAAGGGAAAGGTGTTTCACTTTCAGTTTCAAAGTGCAATTAGCGAAATCTCAGTGGAGAAGATTTGGTAAGTACATCCCTCTCGTTGTCTCCTTCTCTTTCATATAATCTTGTTACGGTTTTCACCGGAGGCCTAGAGGATGTGGTCAAGAGTTGTGGATTATGGACTGGTAGTGGGAAGGAGGTTAACAACGAGGGTAAGATAGTAGGAAGGTAGGGAGCATGCCTTACCAAAGACTTAAATCTACAGATTTTGACTGATCTGAGAAGGGACCACTTTTGTCTTTTGGAAAAGGGTTGGATCTGAATGTCACTTCAGAGATAGTTGGCATGAAGGATAGATTAGGAGGGTTGAAAGAAAACCCTACAAGAATCTACGAAAAAGAATCGACAGGATTATGACATATAGAGAATGTGGGTGAGAGTCGAAATTATCCACATCTCCATCTGCTAAACAGAGAAATCCTTTTAGGAAACGATAGGGGTGAAAACCCTAAGGGAAAATGTTTGGGGATTGGATCTAGCAACCAACACAGTAAGGAGGTAAATCAAGAGGGAGAGACAAGAGATACTCTCTGAGTGGAATTGGGAAGCCCTCTCCAAGGTACAGGGAATGCACCTTCATTTTTTGAAAGGACAAATTATGGGATAAGAAATTCTTTGGCATTGGAAGAAGAAGCACCTCATAGAGGAAGCATAAAATGTAAGAAAACTAAAGGTATAAAAAGGAAAGAGGAAGACAATAATTAGGTTTTGGGGAAGGAAATTTGCTTTGATAAGGTAATTGAGGTAGTCGAACACATTCTGGTGGGAAGGGAAAAGAGGAAATTCTTCTCGGTTGAGGATATAGCAATTTGGGTTAAGAAGAAATGGGAAGATTCACCAGTGGGAGATGCAGAGGTAGCAGTTCTTGTGAGAGTGTGGTTTATGCTCTGTTTTAAGTTAGTTGCAAATCTTTCTTGGGTGCTCGGGAAATATTGGGGCATTGCAAATTCTCTAGTATTATTCAAAAGGTGGTCTCCTCTTTTCGATGCGCATAAAGAGCGTCTAGAAGCTATACTAATGTGATTTAGACTTCTCGCCCTACCCCCCCCCCCACAAATGTGGGAAGAAGATGTTTTCAAGGCAGTTAGCAATAAGCTCGGAAAATTCCTAGAAGAAAATATGTCTTTTCAAACCACCAAAATCAAAAGTGTTGCTTGGATTCTGGTTAAGCTCGACCTAAGCAAGGGGATATTTGAAAATCTAAAATTCTCCTTTGATAACGGTTCACATCTTTAGAAATTAGATTACGTGGAATTGTCGTTCCAGTGCAATCGGTGCCATAAGATATGACACTTGATAAGAGACTATCCAATGATATCCAGAGAAAATAGAAGGCTAAGGGTTGAATTAGGGGATATTGGAGGGCAGGGGGATGTACTGGAAACAGGTGGTGACCAGATCGTAGAATATGGGCGGGGTTCTCCTTTGATATAAGAGGTAGCGGTCCCTCTAGAGCCAGTTAAAGGAGAAGAAGGAATGGATATCGATGTGGTGGAGGCCCAGGCACCCCAAGCTAAGCCAACGATCTAGATCGAGATCCAAGAGGTTTTAGCTCCACCTTCCCGACACACCAGTACTTCCCTTTTCAATTCCTATGCTCTTCACATGCAAACATTACCTGAAGAAAATATCTTGGTTAATGCTGGTAAATCAGAGAAATTTCAGATCAGGTTTGGAATTAGAGTAGTCTTCTTGCTTATGTGAATTTCAAGTGTGCATGATAACCAGGTGTTATAGACATTTTTGGGCACTACAACCCCAATCATATATGTCCATAAACTAAGGGCTTCTGAGTCCCTAAAAGCGTTGTTTCATACCCTAAAGGAACAAGGTTAGCTGATTACATCATCTCCCAGAAGTTCTCCATAGAAAACTGCTCATAATTGGTCAAGACTGGACCATACAGGTTGCTTAGTGCTAAGGGTGCGATGCATCTCACCTGCCCAGTGTAAAAGGTGCGATGCATACTAGAAATCCCTTCTATAGGGTGCGATGGGCGAGAATGGACAAATGGCATAGACAGTTGCGAGGTGGATGATCATGGAATCTTCCAGAAGCTTCTCCTGTGACACTTGCCTCTCTGAATTCACCTAGGGATGAGTAAGAGATCATCAATCTCCAAGTGGAATCAAGAACTATCAGAGAGAAGAAACTAATCAAAATCCCAGAAGCTGACTCACCTCCCTGCAATCATCTATATATGGATCCCTCATCCCAAAGATCTAGAGGCTGGAATTTTGTATCTTGTAAGGAAGTGTTGTTGGTTTCCTAGTGGAATATCATAGTGTTGGGTGATCTAAGCTTTTCATGAGGTGAAGAAGGGCTTTCATGCTGGGAGGATGACGCTGGGTCAGATCAATGGGTTGTAATCCTCTCTTCTAATATTTATATCAATAAAGCTATTCAAGTTTTCCTCCACATTCTTATATGTCTGATAAGTATATGCATTTGTGTGGTCAATATATATCTGGTCCTATATTGTTTATGATTGTAGATCTCTGCACTTTGAAGGTATTATGCTGCTTTGACTTTACAGGTACTCTTTGAAGTGGAGTGGTCAAGGGAGAAGCGGCAAAGACCTGTCGGTGAGGAGAAGGAACAAGCAAGGAACCGAGCAAAAGACTGAGGTTGGTATTCTTTGATCCTCTCCTATCTACTTCTCATAAAGGAAAACGAAAGTAACTTTAATCTGTTTGTTTCTAAGATAGCTACCCGTCTTAGTGGGACTAGCAGCTCTGCATAGACACTAGATTTCCCAATAACAAAATGGTGACTCCGCTGGGGAGCGAATAGCTTGTTTGCTTGTCTATACTTGTTTGCTTTATAAACTTACAGACGGAGCCTGAAGTTAAGCCAACTAGCCTTCGAACTGCATTTGCTATGCAAGTGCAAAGTAGATCAATGCTGCTTCAGTCTATCTCCGGGTTTTGTTTATAAACTGAACAATCGATTTGCAAACATCCTAATTGCCCTAGTGGTGGCTCTAGTAACCTCATTAGATCAGCCCCTGTGATTTCTATTTACTGACTATCATTAGCTCGGCCTAAATCCCTGAACTAAGCTGCAAACTGTGACCAAAAACCAAGTTGAAGTCTCGTCCCTGGACCATCGCACTTTCTCCTCTTGGGAATCTGGATGCATCACACCTCCCGTGTGCAGTAGGTGCGCTGCATCACACTTTCCCTGTGTTGCAGGTGTGCTGATTAGATAAGACCTCTTCTGCTTCCAGATTTTGGTTTCTTTGTTCACTCTCTTCAGCTTTATTCAGGTTTTTTTTTGCTGTCTGTGATCAGTATACCACTGTGGAAACTCCCTTCCTTTGCATTATTCCGCCTCCATAGTACAAATAATGTGAATGTTTTTATGTATTGTGCACCATTTACAGTTCTCTTTTACAAAAAGTAGCGTAATCAAACTGTCGTCTTTTGATTTGGAAGTGTTGCAAGTGTCGTTTTCAGTCAAAGAAAAGAATTCTATTGTTCTTGATGGTCGATTATACAGTTACTCTTGTATTTGATTTGAATTAGTAGTTTTTCAAGTGTCGAAAGCAGTTTTCAATTCAAAATCGCAAAGTGTCGTCATTATCTTCCTTTCGTTTTTGAAGAGAAATTTGTTAGTATTGTCGCTTTGAAAAGATAATTCAGATTTGTACTCAGCATTCTTTATGTCATTCACACATTAAGAAAGCGGAAAACAAATACATGCATGTGCATTTGCATTTAGACTGCTTGTTGGTTTGATTTAGGACAATGCATCTAGTGTGTGCTCTCTGCTCTATGTTGAAAGAATATCATCTCTCTTTCTTTAGTAGCTAGGATTTTCATTGCAAAAAGAAGATTAAACGATTGTTTATCATCTTAGATTGCATTTTAGGAATTATATATCTACATCACGTGGTGAACCTGAAAGGCAAATTTCTTAAGAAAGATCAACTGTAAAATAAATTCAATGAACATAAAAACGCTTTGGAACCTAACGCACAACATTTAGAAGTCTAGGCTAGAGACGTATTCTGGCGTCGTAAAGCCTGGTAACTATCGCTTTCATTGTTGGTTGGGTGATTCCTCCTCTTTGAGACGACAAGTGCTAGTACGGACTTGTGCTCCCACGTACCGTCGAGTATATATTGGGAGACCACAATAGGCTATATCCTTTATCCATAGGAAGTCGTGTCTGCCGCCCTATCGATCGCAATGCACTGAACACAACATTCGGGAATATTGACTGCCGTACCGTAAAAAGTATTCTGCAGTTTTGCGATTGGTTTGGTAATCCCTCTGTCTAGATTTCCAAAGTAGTCTCTTTCATTCCTTTTCAGACTCCTTAAAGGAAAAGGTCCATCTGAGCACTTGTCACTTCAGGCTCATTAAAAATCGAAGGCGACTAGAGTCATCTTTTGTTTTTTCTCGACTCTTAAAAATTGAAAAAGCAAGTTGTGTCAAAGCGTCTAAAATTCATTTAATTCGGAATCATTTTCCCCTTTATTTTTAGTTGATCAAGTAATCCGCAATCGTGGAGGAAAGTCAATTGAAACCCCGTCGTTCGCAGAGACTTACGAGTCAACCGTCTTTGTCTCTGGAAACAAAACTATTCCGGACAAAGCGAACTCGTTTAACCGGATCAAAGTCCCCTGGTTTGGTTGGAACAAGTGTTCCGACACCCTCAGAGACTCCAGTTACTCCAAACATTTCTGGTATCCCTGCCTCTACAGAAGAAGTTCCGCAACCACAAGAGGATAGTAGAATTGATCCTAGTGTGACAGTAAACACTTATATTCATGAACCGGCCCCATCTACAGTTGATTCAGAAGGTGTTATTCCCCAAACATCTGTCACTGCAGAATCTATGCCTTCTTCGACACCGGAAATATTTTACGGACCTGACGATCTACCTCTTCCACTTGGATTGATTGCTATAGAAGAGATTGTGGAGGATCCTCCATCTAGTACTCCATCGCATTTTGGAGTTGGGATCACCCTATATCCTTCTTCATCAGAAATTAGTCTCCCGTCATCAGAAGTTCCTGTAGAATCGCTAGGAAATCTTTTGGATAGACTAGATATGTCTGAACAATCGTCGACATCTAAGACTATGTCATCTGACACAGCAGCGGCAGAACTCCCTGCTGTCACTCCAAAAATGTTCGCCGGCGTACCATCTGTCCCAACTAGCTCTCAATCGTTGGATGGAGCCCATCTAAGGGCCGTTTTGACAGTATGGTCTGTTCCCGTTTGTTTGTCCGGAATAATATCTGGAATCTCTTATGTTGAGTCTCAGCAAATTGATCCTTTGCAGTGTCAATTTGGGCAGTCCGGTCCTCAAAGGCAAATCATTCCTTTGAGTACCAGATTACCGCTGTATGGGGGGCAATATACCCTTTCATTGTCTCCTCCGGGAGAACAAACATACGAGAGTTCACAACAGAATTCAGGTTATGCTGGAATTACATCTAGTGGTTGGGTACCGATACTGCCTCAACAACCAAGAGTTGTATACTCAATGCAACAAAGTATACCTGTGTCAAATATCCCCACTACATAGGCTATTGTGATAGTGTCGCAAGTACAAGCGTTGCCTGTTGTATGCCAACCTCAAGTCTCTCAGGTTGCAATTCAACAGCCTCTTGTCTTTACGACGCCACCACAATCATCGATTAGTGGCTCCTTAACTGGAGTGACCCAGGCTCAAATGGGTACCATCACCCCTCATCTTGGTCAAACAACCAGTATTGGACAACAACAAATGGTTTCACAACCATGGCTGGTGCAATATCAACAACCGCAATTCCAACAAGTTTACCAAGGATCTGAGCACCAAATCTTTGCAAGTAATGGGCAGCCGTATATTCAAAACGGTCAACATCAACCATTTCATAATGGTTATGCCCATCAACCTTACCAAAGTTATTAGCATCAAATGCACTATGCTGGTATGCAAAGACCCACTGCTCAGGAAATCCCATCTTATCCTGGGTATGCTTTGCCGAACCTGAATCAACAGTTTCCCTTCGTGGCAACTTTAGAGTTACCAGATCTAAATCGGCTGACAAACGATCCAATTGCTTACGCCCCTTGGTGGCCAGCGATTCCACATAAACTTTCGTCAGATATTCCTAAATTTAATGGAAATCCGGGTGAAGACCCGTCGAATCATGTGATGACCTTTCATATGTGGTGTTCATCTAACACTCTAAACGATGATTCGATTAGGCTTCGCCTTTTCCAGCGAACGTTAACTAGTTCGGCAGCAAAATGGTATATCGAATTGCCTAGAACTTCATTCGATAACTTCAGCACCCTAGCCACAACCTTTTTAACCCATTTTCAGTTACCCATAAGGTACGAAACAGGAATAGAGCTTCTTACCAATTTCAAACAGACAACGGCCACTCACATATCTGATCATATTCATGAGTGGCGACGTCGTCGTAGAATGGTAAAAACATATGTTCCTGATCAGCTGCTAGCTGAATGGTTTATTAAGTCATTATTACCTTCTATTACGGAAGATGTGGCAAAGGGAGGAGTCGTCACTGAAGAGCAAGTCATTGCTCATGCGCAATATCTAGACTTGATATATACTCAGTCTGGCACGCTCTACGATAAAATCCTTGATGCTCCTAGACCGGAATTCTTCGTTCCTCCCCCTCCTAAATCAAGCAAAGACTCTCATGCCAGCGATGGCGTGATAGGTGCGACTAGCACGAAAACCGTAAAAGCTACATCAAAGAAGGCTTGTACGGTTTCAAATCAAAATGCAAATGAGGAACTTCTCGCCTCAGAGGTAAATGTCGTGTCGACTGACAAAGGCAAAGAACCAAAGCAACCAGGGGGCAAGAAGAAAAAGAAAGGGAAGAAGAAAAAACAGGAGGATTCGTCTCCTGAAAAATATTCTGCAAACCCTTATGGAGATAGGAAACCAAGTCATCCATGCTTCATATGTGATGAGGATCATTGGACGAAAGATTGTCCACATAAAGCCGAGCTTAGAAAATTCTTTAAGAATTCAAAAACCTTGACGGTATTGACTGATCCGTTTCTGAATCCAGGAACAAATCTGGTTGCTAGTGACAATGCTTCCCCGTCCCAAGTGCTAATGTTGTCTGTTTCAAAGCAGCAAAATGATGCTTTGATATCGACAGGGAATAAAGATTATGGGAATCCATAGCTGTTGGACAACAAGGCTAATGATCAACCTAGTAATTCGACAACAACATCAATCAGAGTTGTGCCACCCATCATTCCTAAACTAACGATAAAGCCGCCAAAAGGAGTAGTACACAAATCGATATTTAATCCTCGTGCCAGAGCAACACAACATTATAATATAGTGGAGGATCTGGCCCAATCACCGTCCGCTATGTCGACACTTGAGGTACTACAAAATTTCCCCTCCCAAAAGCAGGCTTTATTATCAGCAATAGGTGGGATTGACTCGACAGATTCCAATCTTGTGGCCTTTAATCATAAAGGATATGACCCTCAGTTACCAGCTCAACTATCTTTCCTTATTCAAGTGAAAGCCCTCAACAAAACTGTTCATCAAACAATTATTGATGAGGGGGCATCTACATGTATTATGTCGATGAGTTGCTGAAAAACTTTAGGATCTCCACCCTTGTCGCGATCTTTGATGACATTAA
Source organism: Pinus tabuliformis (assembly GCA_031772625.1). Lineage (NCBI taxonomy): Eukaryota > Viridiplantae > Streptophyta > Pinopsida > Pinales > Pinaceae > Pinus > Pinus tabuliformis. The sequence goes on from CM062812.1 coordinate 884,405,083, forward strand.
AATCATTTGATGGACGAACATACACCCCATATGGGATTTTAAGTAACTTGCAAGTCGAACTGGGGGGAAAATAGTAGAAATTGATGTTGAAGTGATCGACGGAAACCTCGATTACAACATCCTACTGGGAAGGCCTTGGATATATGATATGGCTGCCATTGTGTCGACCTACTTCAGGAAGATTGCATTTCCCTTCCAAGGAGGTATTACAATCGTCGACCAGCAAACATTTCTCCCCAACAGTTCACAGCGAAAGCCCTCATTCGCTTCAAAATATTGGAGGAGGCCTACTAAAAGACCCTACATTGATGGGGACTTTTTCCCTATCGCCTCCAAACAATCTGGTGGAAGTGGCCACGGTGGGAACCTGCAACATGATATCTTCTAGATTCAGAAGATTCCTGAACATTTTGTCAGCATGGATCATCGCCCTAATAGAAATATTGTAGCAATCAATTTTCTTGGCCTGGGGGGCAAACCCAAATCAACGCTCATCGAGTGTTTGGATAGATAGGTCTAAGGAATATGGAACCTCTTCAGATCCTTGGTCACATGTACATTCTACAGACGAAGGAATCATTCAATCAAAGATGATAGGAGAGGCACCATGGGAAGATTACCACCATTGTTCCCATCTTCTGAATTACCACGAAGATTATTCCAGCAACCTTAATCATCCTTCAGTTTTTTATTTTCTATCAAATATTGTAAATACGGTGGATTATGAGGATGGTTCCTATCTTGTGTCAACCTCATTAAAAAATGAAACAACTCCCTTTCCAAGTCGAGTCTTTCAAAGATCTCGAAGGTAAACCTTCATTCCAACCACCGTGTTGAATGCAATGAAGCTTGGGGGGCATGCACCTCGATTTGCATTATTATGTTGGGGGCATGCAAACTTATCACGAGTAGTGTTACCGCAAGGTTCAAGCTCGTTAAAAAGTAAATCCGCCACGACCAGTGTTACCGCAGGTTTCAAGCTCGTTAAAAAATAAACCCACCATGAGCAATTTTTATGCGAAGTTCAAGCTCATTAAAAATTAAACCTAGAAATGAGAAAATGTTCCACCAGAGTTTAAGCTCATTAAAAAATGAACCAATCTCTGGTAAATAACCATTGTGAATGCATTATCATCAGCTTTTGAGCCTTGGTCGTGTTCTCATCATCACCACAACTCGGTTTTAGCCAATCATACGCCTCCATTTGATTGTTTACCCTTTTTGAGGAACATCTGCGACGAGTGATTCTGTTAGCCATCCTTGTGACACTGCCGTGATTGGAAAATTTCAAACCTTACCTGGAATCAGCTACTACCCGAAATTATCACTCGTTCCTCAAAAAACGAGTCTCCTTTAAGCTCTTTTCGTCTGACTCGTAAAATATGAAAATATTGCCGAGCAGTTGGCCTCTCCAGCTTGTTAAAGCTACTGGGAGTGCTATCCCTCTAGATTTTAATCTTTTTGGACCTGAGGGATTATTACACAAAAATATTGAGTGCTTGTTTTGTTCGACTCGTTAAAATTATAAAAAATTCATCCCTTTCGTATTATTTTATACTTTTTCAGACTTAAGGGATTATATGAAGAAAAATGATTATTGGAGTTTCCTTTACGTCCCTTTTCAGACTCTCTAAAATTGAAAAAGGACTGAGTTATCTTTGTCGTTAAACTCATTAAAACCAATAGCGACAAACTTCTCCATATAGACAAAAATGAGTTTCACTGTCACTAGGCTCGTTAAAACATAGCGACGGGTTTGCCCGAACGGCAAATTATAGAACAAGCATATGTTATCCTCCTCAAGCTTGATAAAAATAAAGAGGTACTGGTTAACAATGACTGGGGAAAAATTGGGAAGAAAACTTGAAGAAATTTTATTGGGAGCGAAGTCGCCCTTGAACATGACACTTTCACTCCATGTCTGAGTCGGGTTGGGTTATTCCGTTCACCGATCATATTACCATTGGTCCATCGTACCATCCATCTTTGGGGTTAACGCTACCAATCCATTTCAAGTGTCACCGATATGTTCAAGAGAAGTCGATCAGAGAATTCACCAACCCATTTTGTGTCTCATCCGCTACAATACCTTTACACTTCATTCTTTCATGACCGCCACCCTGAACCCTGTATCATCATATCGTTTTCACCTCCAAAAGTCATTTGCTCTGTTCCGTGTCATAGATGTGGGATTCATTAAGGCCCTCCTACGACGGGTCACTTCTTGTCGACATCAGCTCATTATCCAAGAAGTCGACCTAGGAACAACCCTTTCAGTACTTTGAAGCTTGCATGCCTCAATGGCAAGTTTCTCACTTTCAGCGACAGGTTTACATCAATGGCCTTCGACCAAGAGATTTTGCGTGGTGTTTGACGCCAAGTCCCATTTTCACACCACGCAAATTGTATTGTCGTACCTTGAGGGTCATCATCATTATCGGTGATTCCTCTCACGCCTGTTAACAACTTACATCATTGGCTGGTAATAAGGTGATGTCTTTCCATGTTCGACTCCAGAACATTTTTCACATGGATCGACTTGTACTTCGGGTGAATATTGGACGAGTTTGAAGACCTCGGATCTAGTTTCATCCATCTGGGCTGCGATATATTCAGGAAAATAAAGACATCAAATGTACATCATTGTTGCATAGATGATCATCCGAATCAAAGGATGATGGTTCTATCAGAATCATCAGTCGGCCACACAATTGGTTGTCTGTCCTATGTACATGAAAATGAATTTATAAAGCTGAGCATGGGAATGCCCGCCTCAGCTAGATCATGAAAATGTTATGAAGATAATGTATTGTGTTGTATCTTATTACAGGTCGCCTTCCAGTTCGAAAAACCTCGGATCCTCATGATAAAGCATTTCAACCGACATCAAAAGATTAACGACCTCATGCTTTAGGGGGCAATTGTTATAGACATTTTTGGGCACTACAACCCCAATCATATATGTCCATAAACCAAGGGCTTTTGAGTCCCTAAAAGTGTTGTTTCATACCCTAAAGGAACAAGGTCAGCTGATTACATCATCTCCCAGAAGTTCTCCACAGAAAACTGCTCAGAACTGGTCAAGACTGGACCATATAGGTTGCTCAGTGCTAAGGGTGCGATGCATCTCACCTACCCAGTGTAAAAGGTGTGATGCATACTGGAAAGCCCTTCTGTAGGGTGCAATGGGTGAGAATGGACAAATGGCATAGACAGTTTGCGAGGTGGATGATCATGGAATCTTCTAGAAGCTTCTCCTGTGACACTTGCCTCTCTGAATTCGCCTAGGGATGAGTAAGAGATCATCAATCTCCAAGTGGAATCAAGAACTATCAGAGAGAAGAAACTAATCAAAATCCCAAAAGCTGACTCACCTCCCTGCAATCATCTATATATGGATCCCTCATCCCAGAGATCCAGAGGTTGGAATTTTGTATCTTGTAAGGAAGTGTTGTTGGTTTCCTGGTGGAATATCATAGTGTTGGGTGATCTAAGCTTTTCATGAGGTGAAGAAGGGCTTTCATGCTGGGAGGATGATGCTGGGTCAGATCAATGGGTTGTAATCCTCTCTTCTAATCTTTATATCAATAAAGCTATTCAAGTTCTCCTCCACATTCTTGTATGTCTGATAAGTATATGCATTTGTGTGGTCAATATATATCTAGTCCTATATTGTTTATGATTATAGATCTCTGCACTTTGAAGGTATTATGTTGCTTTGACTTTACAGGTACTCTTTGAAGCGGAGTGGTCAAGGGAGAAGCGGTAAAGACCTGTCGATGAGGAGAAGGAACAAGAAAGGAACCAAGCGAAAGATTGAGGTTGGTATTCTTGGATCCTCTCCTATCTACTTCTCATAAAGGAAAACGAAAGTAACTTTAATCTGTTTGTTTCTAAGATAGCTACCTGTCTTAGTGGGACTAGTAGCTCTGCATAGACACTAGATTTCCCGATAACACCAGGGCAACTCAAAAAGGGCGAAGGTAAACTTAAATCCTTTTATCCATAGATTAGACGTGCAACGCGAAGAAGGAAAATGGAGGAGAACCTCTTGAACCTCCATCTCCATCTTCAAGTGAACGTTCTTCTTCTTCATCATATCACTCTCATCATTCTAACAAACACATAAAAATTCTTCTAAAAAGCCTTTTTTTTTAATTAGATGTAAAGTTTGATTTTCCAATGTTTAATGGAGAATCTAATGTAGAAAAGCTAAATAATTGGATCAGATAGACTGAAGTGTATTGTTATATTCGGCATATCAAAGAAGATGAGGCCAAGATTCGGTTAGCATCTCTTCGACTGGGAGGCACCGCTCTCGTATGGTGGGAGGTAAAACTTCAGAAAGGTAGCAAGAATGTAGGTAAACTCCTTTTTTCTTTGTCTAAATTTGTTTATGCTTTAAAAGGAAAATTTTATCCATTGGGATCACGACAAAAAGTCGTGATAGAATGGAAACATTTGAAACAAGGCAAAGGTCAAGATGTTCAAATTTTCATAAGGAGTTTAGGAAACAAGCTTTGGCATTGAGCATTCCTTTAGATTCGCCCGATACTTTGATTAAATATATTGGTTCTTTACATAATTAGCTTTGGCATTCATTGTTTTTGTTTGAACCCACTACTCTTGATCAAGCTAGTGTGAAATCCATTCACCTTGAAAGCAAGGAAAAGTATGAACAGGGAAACCATGCAAAGAAGGCAACAACGACAAAGAAAAAGGAAGCAAAGCCCTCTTACACTCCTTATGAGAAATAAGGGCATGATGAAGAGCATTGTTGGAAACTGCATCCAGAATTGAAGACAAAGAGGAATGGTCGAAAAGGGAAGCAGAAGATGGTTGCTATTGAGCAACAAGACCATGAATCTGATTCAAATGATGAGGTGAAGGTCACAACTGATAGGATTTGTAGGTGTTGGACCAATTGACCTGGGTTCTGACTTAGGTGATGAGATGAAGATCACAATTATTGGGATTGCATGAGATGGACCAATTGACTTAACTTGGGTTCTAATTCAGGTAATGAGACAAATATTGTTGCAAATGTTGCACCAAAGATGATAAGAGCAAGAACTTTAGGAGATCAACCATAGCATTCAAACAAAGAATGTTGAACTAAGGAGACTTCTACGAGAAGTAGAAGAGGAGAAGCAGGTATTGAAGCTTCAGCTACAAGCCAAAGAAAAGGCCTTGAAAAAGTTCAAGAGTGTCGAAGGCTTAGTGAAGCCATCATCCCCAACTTCAGAATCAGCAGCTAAGGTAAACAATGTTAATGATTCTTCAGTTTCATGTTCTCATTATGATGATGATTTTGGCACATTTGAAAAGCACACCACAAGGATTGGTTCGAAGCTAATGTAGAAGATGGGATATGAAGGAAATTGTCTAGGTGTTAATGGCCAAGGCATTATGAATCCCATCCAAATGGTGGAATTACCTCGATATATAGTATTTGGCTATGTCAGAAAGGGAGAGACGGGAGAGTCCTTAAGAAACAAGTCCAAGACAATGAAAGATGTTAGGAGCACATCACCACATTTTAGTGAGCATTGCAAAGGAAGAGCTAAGGTAATCTCTTCTTTTCATACTTACACTAGAGAAAAATGTTTGAGGAAGGTTATGTTGAGCGGGAAGGCGTCACGACATAAGGATACCTCTCCACATCAAGAGATAAAGAAGGTCAGGAAATTTTGGAGGAAGAAGATCCATTGCATCCATTGCAAGAAGAAAGGACTCCAGAGAGATACCTCTTGGGAGCTCCATCTAGAATTTCATGCCAAGAAGCTCCATCTAGAGTTGGAAGACTTTTTAAGTAGTTTTCCATGGCCGCAATGGTAAATCACATGTTCCGAATTTTTTTGTAAAAGTGATGAATGTATAAAATCACTTGTATGTGAAACACAATGATATTTTGGCCTTTAGTTGAATAGAAAGGGGTATGGTTTATGATGTAAACTTGATAATGAGTGTGTTATAAATGCTTGGAAAGTATCTTTTGTTTGGGTCTTGCAAGTCGGACATGTATTAGTAGCTACAGATTTGCATATGGATATAGGTGTCAGTTTCAACACTGCAGGCTCTAAAGTACAAAGGTGAAGGAGAAGAAAGTGTGGTTGTTTAGAGACATTTGTTACGCAGATCAAGATTGCAGTATTGTTCGTGCTTTCGAAGGACCAAAATCCCTAAGTGGGGAGGAATGATCCACGTGGATCCTTAATGGCCCAAAAATCGAATTCTTCTAATCTTAGTTGAAACCAGTCTTAAATCAAATAGATTATAGCAAGCTTTCCAATGGTACAGACGGTGCCTCAATCTAAGTTTGTATGACTAAATTATCACAGTCGGAAGTTTACTAGTTAAGCAGGAAAAATGGGACCCACAAGGCACATGCGGAAACAAACTAGCCAATCAACCATTGACACTTGGTGCTCAGTCATTAGCTCCTTGTCCATGTAAAAAGATATATATATATATATATATATATATATATATATATATATATATATATATATATATATATATATATAGGAACCCTCATGCAATAAAGTGCATACACAAGACCATAATTACAAAGGGTGGGATGCGGATGGAGCATCCTCTGTAGCTAGGGTTTGTTTGATCTTGTTAGCATATGAAAGGAGAGAGTCAAATCCTATTAGAATGGTGTCTCGACCTGTTGATGCACATGTAATGTATCGAAATTTAGGCTGGATCCCTAATTTTCACAAGGAAACCATGTTCAAATCTCTTTCAGAACGACATCTAGGGACTTTCAAGTGGCAGAGAGGTAAACAGGGTGGCCCATCAGCGGGTTTTGGCACAAGGTAAATCCAGGTTTTTATTGTGATAGAATATGGCAAAAGATTTTGGAAATGTTGAGATGGACCCAGATCCGATGGAGATCCTGACAGTCTAGGGTGTGGAGCCCAATCAAAATAATCTCACAAAGGTTTCCCCTCTAGCTAAGCCCATTTTTTCTCACATGGAGGAAGTCAATGGATCCTTGAATCTTGGAAGGGGAATCATTGTTTCCAAAGTCGGAAAAGGTCTAAGCGAACATCCAGTATTTTTTCAAGAAGGAAAGTCTTAAAGGAAAGGTGTTTTGTTTTCATATTAAGGGTGCAATCAGTGAAATCTCAATGTGGAGGAACTCGTAAGTACATCCCTCTTGTTGTCCCCTTCTCTTTCATACAATCCTATTGTGGTTTTCACTGGAGGCCTCGAGGATGTCGTCAAGAGTTGTGGATTGTGGATTGATAGTGGGAAGGATGTTAACAGTGAGGGTAATGTAGTACGAATGGAGGGAGCATGCCTTACTAGAGACTTAAATCTACATATTTTGACTAATCTAAGAAGGGAACAATTATCTCTTTAGGAAAAGGGTTGGATCTGAATGTTGTTGCAAAGGTAGTTGGCATGAAGGATGGTTTAGGAGAATTGAAAGAAAACCTTGCAAGAATCGGTGAAAAAGAATCGATGGGACTATGCCATATAGAGAATGTAGGTGAGAGTCGAAATTATCCACATCTCCATCTGCTAAACGAAGAAATCCTTTCAGGAAACGATGGGGGTGAAAACCCTAAGGGCGTATATTTGGGGATTGGATCTAACGGCCAGCATGGTAAGGAAGTAAATCAAGAGGGAGAGATGAGAGATACTCTCTTAGTGGAATTGGGAAGCCCTCTCCAGGGTACACAGAATGTGCCCTCCTCTTTTGAAAGGAGAAATTATAGGATAAGAAATGCTTTGGTATTGGAAGGAGAAGCACCTCGTATAGGAAGCACAAAATGTAAGAATACTAAAGGTATAAGAAGGAAAGAGGAAGACAATAATTTGGTTTTGGGGAAGGAAATTCACTTTGATAAGGTAATGTAGGTAGTCAAACATATTTTGGTAGGAAGGGCAAACGGGAAATTCTTCTCGGCTGAGGTTTTAGCAATTTGGGTTAAGCAGAAATGGGCAGATTCACCAAAGGGAGATACAGAGGTAACAATTCTCGCCAGCGTGTATTTTATGCTCTGTTTTAAGTTAGTTGCAAATCTTTCTTGGGTTCTCGGGAAAAATTGGAGCATTGCAAATTCTCCTGTATTATTCAAAAGGTTGTCTCCTCTTTTCGATGCGCATAGAGAGCATCTAGAAGCTATACCAATGTGGGTTAGACTTCTCGCCATACCTCGCCAAATGTGGGAAGAATATGTTTTCAAGGCAGTTAGCAATAAGCTCGGAAAATTCCTAGAAGCAAATATGTCTTTTCAAACCACTAGAACCAAAAGTGTTGCTCAGATTTTGGTTAAGCTCGGCCTAAGCGAGGGGCTATTTGAAAATATAAAATTATCTTTTGATAACAGTTCACATCTTTAGAAATTAGATTACGAGGAGGTTTCATTTTGGTGCAATTGGTTCCATAAGATAGAACACTTGATAAGAGAGTATCCAATGATATCCAGAGCAAACTGAAGGCTAAGGGTTGAATTGGGGGATATTGGAGGGTAAGGGAATGTACCAAAAATAGGTGGTGACTAGATCGTAGAAGATGGGCGGGGTTATCCTTTGATATAAGAGGTAGCGGTCCCTCTAGAGTCGATTAATGGAGAAGCGGGAATGGATATCGATGTAGCGGAGACCCTGGCACCCCAAGATAAGCCAGCGATTCATGTCGAGATCCAAGAGGTTTTAGCTTTGCCTCCCCAACACACTGATATTTCCCTTTTCAATTCCTATGCTATTTCACATTATGATGATGTTGTTTCTTCTGCTTCAAGGCATGGTCCTTCCAGGCCTTTGCCTTCTATTGTTGTTTTCTTTGAAAACCCATGTGAACCTCTGGACAACATTATTAATTCTATCCCTCCTCTTGTCTCGGCTTTGGGGCATTCCCTAAACTTGAATCCTACCCATCAGTTCTAAAGCAAGACATAAACACCTAAAACCTCTTCCCTAGTCTCCCTTGGGACGCGTCGAACTCCCAGCCAGGAGGGCTTGGGGAAATTCTAGGATCCTTCATATGTCACAAAACCAGAGGTAGGAAATCAAGTTTTTTGAAGGCCCAGCTAAAGGCTCATATGGACATATTTGATGGTAAACATAAAACCTTAGTACGGGAGCTTAGATCAGCTCAGAAATGATAAATCTCTCTCTCAATTGTATAGGATTAACTAGTACCCACAAAAAAACTAGCATTGAAGCAGCTCATGCCTGATTCTTCTCCTAATATTCTCCTGCTTCATGAAACCTTGGGACCAGGGGACAAAATTGTTGGGATGCTCATGAGAATGTTTCTAGATTTGTACTATTTTTCATTGCATGCACGAGGACAATCATGTGGCTTGGCCATTGGTTTCAATTTGTCCAAATTTAGGATCTCCAACCTGTGGAGTTCGATTACGACCTTGGGAGCACAAGTTTATTCCATTGACTCTTCCACGCTTACTCCATTGACCTAGCCATGGAATTTACTATCATAACTATGTATGGGCCCTGTTTGGACAGGGAGGCATACTAGAATTCCTTTTTTGAGAAGTCTTTTTGAAGGCGGGAAATATTGTGATTGGGGGTGACTAGAACTTCTCGATAGGGGCATCGTAGGTATGGGGACCTTAGGCACATATTGATCACTTTTTTCAGTTCTTTAATAGGAAACTACTAGATAACAAGCTCATAGATATAAATCTCATCAGAAAGAAACCTACCTGGTGGAACAGAGTATCTAGGAATGCATTTGTGGTTAAGAGATTGGAACAATTCCTACTAAAGGAGGAGCTAGTAGAAAAAATTCAATCCTTTCGAAAGTGGATTGGTGTAGGCGGGGACTCCGATAACAACCCTGTTTATTTAGATCTTAGAAGTGGGAACAAAAAATAAGGTATCCCTTTCAAGTTTAATCCATCATGGCTCAAGGACGAGAGCTATGTGCAGTTAATAAAAAACATCTGGATTCCCTTCATTATGGGTGACCCTTTCTCGGTCTCTCATCAATTTATGTAGAATCGTAAAAGAGCCAAATATAATTCCATTAAGTGGGTCAAACAAAAGAAACTTAAAGATGAAGAGGACTTAAAATCTATTGAAGCCGAACTGGAAACTTGCAGAATTCAGGACCTGAAGGATATGTATCAGAGGTAGCTAAAATAAAAATGATAGACCTGGAAAGAAGGAAACACAAAATTATTTTAGATCAAGAAGAACAATGGAGGCAAAAAGCAAGGCAATATGGCTAAAAAGTGGAGATGAAAATTCCAAAATTTTCCACAATTTTGCAGAAGGAAGGAAAAATAAATACTATTTGGGAGTATAGAAAAGTGATGTAAGCATGGCAAAATAATTAGAAGAGATAGCTTCCTTAGGGAAGTATTTCTTCAAGAAAAATTTTAAGGCCCGGAGGAAACTACAATTGCTAAAGTAATCAAAATTGCACATTTTTTTCCCCGGTTTCCGCAGGAGGAGGATAACTAGATGTTGATGGCCTCAATTTCCAAGGAGGAACTAGAGGCTATTCTTAATGCTATGCAGAAGGATAAGATTCTAGGCCCTAATGGTAGGACGGTTTAATTATACTAAGGCTTCTTTGATCTTCTTGTGGACGATCTATTAAGAGTGGCAAAGGAGTCACGTCAAAGGGGTATTATCTATGAACATTTTAATTCCACCTTTTTTGCTCTTATCCCTAAGGTATATAGCCCTCGGTATTTTGAAGAGTATAGGCCAATCTCTCTTTGAAATTGTATTTACAAGATTATTTCCAAAATCATTATTGTCACACTTCATCCTATTATTTTGAAAAACATTTGTAGAGAACAATTTCATTTTCTAGAGGGTCACAAAATCCATGAAGCCATAAGAGTAGCCCAAGAAGGTATGCACGACATCAATACCACGAAGCTAAAAGGAATCATTGCTAAAATTGATTTATCTAAAGCATATGATAAGATTCGTTGGATTTATTTGCGCATATTGCTTACTCATTTGGGTTTTGATATCCCTTTCATCAACTGGGTTATGGGATGTATATCTAATGTTTCCTATGTAGTCCTCATTAATGGACCAACCTCCCCTTTTTTCCATTCTTAGAGAGGGTTGGGACAAGTTTGTCCTCTGTCTCCTCTCCTATTCTTACATGCAACTAAAAGTCTAAGTAGATTTCTCTTAGCAGCAAAGAGGATAGGGGATCTTTAAGGCATAGAAGTTTCCCCTAACTTATTCATCACATAACTACTCTTTGTGAGTGATATTCTTCTTTTAGGTAACAATTATAGGCAGAACTTAGAATGCATCAAGAATGCACTTATGCTTTTCCAAAAAGGAACAGGGATTTCCATTAATGAAAGGAACTCTTCCCTGTCATGTGAAGGTTTCACCCATAGAGAAATCTAAGGCATCCAACAAGTCTTGCCATTTGAAGCAAGATCCTTCAGGGACAACTTTAAATATTTGGGCTTCCACCTCAAAGCAAATAACTATAAGAAGGAGGACTGGTGATGGATAATTTCAAAGCTAGAAAAAAGGGTCAAAGGTTAGAGCCTTAATTCGTTATCGATATTTGGGCATCTTGTGTTGATAAAATCAGTAGTTGAATCCATTATGGTTTATTTGGTGGCTCTCACTTGGGTTCCAAAGGGAATCCTTCAAGAAATAAGGAAATTTTGCAGGAATTTTTTGTGGTTAGGAAACAAGGAGGAAAACACCCTTCCATGGGTGGCATGGGAAAATATAGCCTTACCAAAATCATGGCATGGATGGGGCCTTAAAGACCTCTCTACTTTTGCTTCGTCTCTAGTGGCAAAATCTAGTTGGAGGCTCATTACACGGACAACCTGTGGACAACCGTGGTGAATATGAATTATATTTTCCCTCTCACCCTTGATGAGTGGATTCAGAATCCTCTCAAAAAGGTACCAAACTCTTCATCCATCTGGAAGGAAACAGTGGAAGTTGTTGTGGTTGTAGGCTTGGGATTAGTGTGGAAAGTAGGAAATTGAGAAAAACTAAGGGTGGGATTGGACCCCTAGATGGGTGGGAAGGGACACTATAGGTTGCCTCTAGAGTTGATAGATAGACTAAATAACCAAGGGAGTGCATTCTTAAATCAGGCCTCAGACTTCCAAAGAATAGCCTTTTGGGCCCAAGGATGGAAGAGTGTTGAACAACTCCAATTAGATGGTGTTTTTGTAGGTATGTGGCAAGAATACACAACAATATTAAGAAGATCCCATACGAGATTAAGAGATAGGGAAGAAGATCTTAAATGGATATTTTCACCCTTAGGGAACTACTTGCCTAAATTAGGTGATGAGCCCCAGTATTGCAGCAAGGATGTTGCAACTCCCAAAGCTACTAACTTCACTTTATCAACTCGGGGTTTCGTACAAACTTGGAGGTGATAGTGCTATATACACAACAGATGCATCATTCTACTCATGTCACTCTCAACTGGGTCACTTGACCATTATGGTTCCAGACCATTCATCTATTGAACTAAACAAAGTCTGACTACTGAAAGCAAAATGTAAAGGCTAGTTCTAGTGCAGAGAAAGTAAATGCTTGTCAATTCAAGAAATGAAAGTTGCCAACTTGTAAATGCTATGAAATGACACAAATCACTTACAGAAAGGAAACTATGCTAATCTTGCACTTGATCACCTAGCTATCAGGGTTGCTTGAAAATAGAAGACTATTCTACCATTTCATGATTCCCACATTCAATTCTCACTTCTCATTACTTATGTTCTTATTGAACCAATTATGGTAAGGTATCCAGATACATACTCACTGACACAACCATACTACTTCACTCTTATATGTTTATACTCATACATTCTTATTACTTATCTATAGAATAATTAGAGTGTCGGGCTTTGCCCGGATAAACACTGCTTACACTTCGTTAAACATCGCTTTGTTTCTTTATAATAGAATAGGTCACATGCATGCATTAACTATCTCATTCACACTTGCAGAATAGATAAAGTTTTAATTGTTAGATTTAGAAACAAAATGGCTAATTCTATCTGATCTTGCAAGAAGGAAAGGAGTGAAAGGACTGGTCTAGGTGGAACTTCTGGTCATGGAGTCCAAGCTGAGGGGTTAAACTACTCCTAAACTAGGCTAGGCTATCATTGCAGGTCAAAACAGGGTCAAAACAGGCTGCTACAAGTTTGCTATAGGATGTCCTGAACTGCTACAGGATACCCTGAACAACTACAAGAAGTTGGTTGAGAGGTTCTGGAGTGAAAGAATGGTGAGATGAAGTGTTGGAAGGGTGTATGATAGTGTGAAAGGTGTGGGGAAGGCAAACACCACCTATGGACAAACCCAACATTCCAAGAATGTTATCGACTAAGAAAACTTGCTCATGGTGGCTAAAAGGCAAGGTTTAGAATATGGGTCGGCATGCATCAACAGAAGGTGGAGAAGACCCAGATGGAGTTGGTTGGAGGAGTCCCTTCCTGTAGATCAACAACCCTGCAATTACACCTATTACTCTTTTCATTTACAACTCATTACATGTCAATGTGGAAAAGATGAATTGAATTTGGAAAAATTGATCTAACTATTGATAGGAACTGGATCAATGACAGGAACTACTTCTAAGCTACAACAATTTTTAACAACAACATAACAACTATGAATTTTTCCAAGAAATCATAAACAGCTAAGGCTGAAACTTGATCTATGCAATGGACAAAAAAATCAAACTTTTTTTTTTCGGTTGTGAGAGTGGGGTCCTCTAATCATGTTCCCATGAGGGAGATGAGATATAGGTCATTGTCACAATGTTTTTGATGTATTTTACTCTATTGCACTGCAACAACTAATTTATCCTTTAAGCTAATGGAAGCATGAATAAACCAACAACTTAATCAATCTTTTAAGCTAAAAGAGACATGAATAAACTATAGCAACTAATCAACATTCTAGCCTAAGAATATAGATACAAGAGAGGAACTTCTGCTGCTAGGGTTGGGCCCTAACCCAAGAGCTTCAGCCCTCTGAGTCAACTCAGTGTTGGATCAAAACATAATTTCTCATTATCATAAAAAGTGTCAAATACATCATAACATGACAGTCAAAATGTGTTGCAGCTAAAATGGCCTCTTTGGCTATCAAAACTTTGAATCCTAATGAGTCCCCTAGCTTGCTTATTTATACAAAAATGGAGCTACCAACAGCTCCCTAGAAAATAGGGATACTTGGCTCCCTAACTCGAGAATAGGTGGGTCTAACTCTTCCTTCACTTACACTGGCTCAGCTGCCAATGAACTTGACATGCTTGGCTGCTAGTGAACCCAAGATGATGAGATAGAGTGGGAGATATTCGACTGATTGGAGGAGTTAAGGAGGGAGACCACCTCCTAGAATATCTCTTGCTTGTCTACTTTGAGTTCCTACACCCAAATCAACTCAAACTTGCTCCAATTCCTGCATTTAACACACATTAGGACACATGACATAGTAACACATCTTTACTCCTCACATTAAGCATAATATAACAAAATCTGTGGATAAATGTGAGAAAAGACAATTTAATAAGCTGGAGAATGGAATTGTGACCCATATAGTTTACCTATTGATGAGCCTCATCATCACCCCCCTACTAAAATTGTTTCTCATCCTCTGAGCAACCTAGTCATCTATATCCATGTCCTTCATGGCCCTGGTGGCCTCTTTGACATCCCAAGATTTTATAGATGGTGTCTCTTCCTGAGGGTAGAAGCCTGCATTTTTATCTATCTCTTCCCACTGATTCCTTTCCTATTCTTCCTTCGTATAGACCCAACAACAAAGGTGTACTGAGATTTAGTCCAATCCAATTGATCTTCAATCTTTGCATGGCCCTCTTGTACATAGGTGTTCTGGCCAATGCATTTTTCAATCTCTTAAGAGTGTGATATTCTCTGATCTGGAGACTATGTGGCAAGGTATTCCACCTTCTCTGACATGCATGTTGGCTCTCTGTCTCCAACATCCTAAGAGTGTCCTCAAAGTGACAGATGGCTTGTTCTTGGGTGGCAAGGTATCTAGGTGCCAACTTAGCATCATTGGAAATGATGTTGTGATTGTTGATTACAACCATGGAACTTATCTGCTCTCCCCTAATGTAGAGGGGTTCCTTTTCTTCCTTTGCCAATACTCTTTTCACCTCCTCAACCCTGGCTTCCTCATGCCTTATCCAGGATGCAAGGGCCATCAGCTGCAAGTCTCCCAATTTTGCATTGGGGTCCCAAACATTCATGCCAGTTAGGGTGAGGTTGTGTAGGTAGAACTCAGCCAATTTGGATATGTCCTCTGTGCCACTGTTGTCACATAACTCAATGAACAGTTTATAGTCCTGGAGTGGCATAGACCCATGCTTTGCTAATTTCTTGATCTGGAACTGCATCCATTGGTCTTTTAGGAAAAGTGCATAGGATTTGGATGGCAGTCTGCATTGAAGTGCCTCCATGGAGAGACTTGCCATTACAACCAATTGAGTCTCCTTCTTTTGTAACTTCTTCCTCAACCATTTTTTTCTGCTTGTAGCTGTGTTCTCATGGTGTACTGTTTATCCCTCAACTCACTCAATTATTTGCCCATTTCTATGATTTTTTCTTCCATAAGGCCCACATCTTCTAATTTCTTAGCTTTGGGAATCTACATCCACCTACGTGTCCTTCCTCTCTCCGCTTCAAGCTCAAAGAAGAGAGGAACTACAAATTTTTGTGGGATCACTCTTCCTCCTTCAAAGAACTTGTAATAGGAGCTCAAATTTTTTTGTGGACTAGGCTCCTGAAGTTATGGAAAATCTCTCTCAAATTTTCTTGGAGAATTTTCCCCCTCCTGTACCTATTTTGTTACTTTTGTGCCTTATTTTTGCCCCTTTTTCTCCTCTTGTAGCATTTTATGCCTTTGCTATAACACTTCTTATGTTTCCTATAACATTGTTTGTGTTTCCTATATCAGGCCTTTTCCTTTCTGTTGGAGTGTGACAGGTGCTTTGGGCTGCTTAGAGGAGGTTTCCCTGGTGACAGACTTCCTTACATAGGTTATGGGAGTCTTCGAAATGGCTCCACGAGATGTGGCTTCCTCAACCTTCCTTTCAATATGTTCCAACTCCTCCCTCTTGTTGGGTGATTCTTCAATCAGAATAGGGGTCCTTGCAGGTGTTTGAGGCTTCTCCTGTCTAATCCTAGTGCTTCTCCTTGTTTTGAAATACAAGGGAGTTTGCCTCTTCCTTTTCTTCTTGGATTTTATAGGTGTGCTCAAGGTAGCCAGTGTAGCAGTTGCCCCCTTTTTAGTGGCTTCAAGAGACAACCTTTGTTTCTCTGGAGAAATCTCCCCTTCTTCTTCCTTTTGTTCTTCCTCCACCTCTTCCTCTTTCTATGGTTCTTCCTCTGTTTTCTCTACCTATTCCTTTCCTCCATCTTCTACTTTTGCCTCTTTTTATTCTTCTCCTTCCTCTTCTTCAACACTTGAGGTTGGGTTCTCACCAAGTGCAAGGACTTGGACCTCAAGGAAGGATTATCTGTCCATATCTCTGAATGTGGACCAGAGGACAGGAACTCTTGATTTACTCAAAGCATCCTCCACTATTAGCTTGATGAGACCATGGTGTGCTAACTGTTGTTGCTTTCCCTCTTTCACCTTCTAGCTCATGTCCATGATGGACTGTAGGAGAAAATAAGGCACACTGAGTCTTTGGGCTATGGGCAATCTAGCTCGAAATCTCAGTTCATGGAGTAGTATGAATTGGTAGCCATAGACTACACTCAGTCTTCCTTCACAAGAAATGAACTTAAGGATGTGGTAGGCTACCTCATCCCAGGGATAGGGAAGGCTCTCCCTTCTGACCCCATTTTTATCTTCAATTAGTTTCTCATCATTTGTGAAGAAATTATTCTTAGCAAGGGCACTACTAGACTTGTCTTCTTTTCTCCACTGGACCCCTAGGGGAAGGGTTGTCACCCTGCTAATTAGCTCAGGAGTGATGGTAATGGATAATCCCCTCACTACAGTGGTAGCACTTTCTCTTGCTTGAGGGTTTAGGGCCATGGAAAACTCATAAGTGATCTCATCATCATATCCTTTTAGCAGCTCAAAGAAACCTAACCAATGATGCCTCCTAAAGATGTCTACTACAGGGGGATGAAGGTGAATTCTCCTTGTATCTGTAGGCTCCCTCCTATTGAATCCCCCTCCCATATTCTTCTCTATTTTTAACTAGGTGTAGGAGGTTCTTTCTGGGATAGCTTTAGTATGAATTCAAAGCAGTTGAGAGGTGGAACTCTAGTTTATGACTGTAATTACTAAGACTCTTTATAGCCACAAAACTCTTTACTTTTATAGCCCCAAAACTCTTTTTAATTCATAGGATGATTGTAATTCCTAAGGGAGTTCAGAGTGCACCAGTATGCAAATCATGGACAGAGAGAGAGAGAGAGAGAGACCACTTACTTCTTACTATAATGCCTGGTATACTGACAATTGAGGACCAAATCGACCCTAGGCCCCGTTCTTGCACCCTTGCAGGCTTCCTGTAGCAATTCATGTGCCTCCTGTAGCTTCATGTAGCCTCCTACACTTCCTGTAGTTGTTTCCTATAGTTTCCTCTTGTAGGATTGATAAAGTATGGTTCGAATCTCTCGATAGCTTCCCAAGCCTGTCCCTACTTTCTTAATTTCGAAATGAGTGAAAAATGCAGGAAAGTATGGGTTTTATACTATTTGGGGTCAAGTCTCAGAGCATTTCACTAGTTGTTGATAGTACGAGTTTTCCTCATTTGGAATGTTGGCCCACCTTAGGTGATCATTCTCTTGTTCCTTGTAATCATCACCCACTCCCTCTTAACTGATTTCGACCTCCCTCTTAACTGATTTCAACTGATGTGACACTTTTACGTGGCATGTTGACTGATAGATTACTTTTTCTTCACGAGCTAAGGGTGGCCAAGTTAACTAGCCATCTCTAGCTTATAAAAAAACCATTTCCTCGACATGTACACATTTTTCATTATTCCATATCTAAGGAGGAGCTTAGAAGTTACCACACCTCTTAACTGATTCCGACCTCCCTCTTAACTGATTTCCACTAATGTGACACTTTTACATGGCATGTTGATTGATAGATTACTTTTTGTTCACGAGCTGAGGGTGGCCAAGTTAACTAGCCACCTCCAGCTTATAAAAAAAACCTTTCCTCGACATGTACACATTTTTCATTATTTCATACCTAAGGAGGAGCTTAGAAGTTACCATACCTATGCCTACTTGGTGCTTGATCAGTGCATGTTGGAGTGTTGGAATTCTGTGCTACTGCTCAGGGAAGTACTTCCTTGTCTTTTTCCTGTGTACATTCTTTTTTCTCCTGTATAGTTGATTGTTTGTTGTTGCTCATGTGTGCAGGTGCTTGACTGATATCTCAAGTGTTTTTGTTGTTATTGTTGAGTCCTGCTTGGAAGAGCAAGGTGCCCATGGATGATGGTATCATCTCCTCACTCCTGATGGGAAGAAAAACTAGGTTTCAGGTTTATGGTATAGTGGCACAGGCTGCTATAGGAGATCCTGTAGCAGCCCCTTTTTCTTCCTTTTCAAGGGTCTTTTTTTACAGTGGAGTGTTGGGAAGTAGTGTAGGGGTTGGAGGATGATGGCAGAGGATGATGGGTGAGGATGAGGATGGTGGAAATGGAGGACATTTCGTCTGTGCTTTTTTATTTTTGAAATTCTTCTCTCTTGTTTGAATGAAATAGAGCTTGGGGTTGGTATGGGGAGATGGTGTTTTTTTTTAATCGGGGATTCATGGATGATGGGTGAGTGGATGGATCAAGTGAGAAGGCTCTAACCAACCTAGGACGTGCCATGGATGATGTTTTTATATCGGATTCCTTCCCCTGTAGAATTCCAGGACATACTGTAGTGCTATAGGATCTTCCTGTAGCAGTTACAACACATCCTATAGCAAATTAGAGAGTGCCTAAAATTGGTTTTTGAGCTCCGAGGATGGATGAGAGTGGTAGGGACATGTTATACATGTCTGGTATGGAGTGGATGGTTGTAGAAATGGAATGGAATTTAAGCATGTTGTCCCTGTAGCTCTGCATTTTCCACTGTCTTCAAACCCTGCAAAATCACAAAATTTATTAATGGACAAGTTGTAGTCCCCTGTCATGGTATTCTCTTTTTTCTTTTTCCTTTTTCTCTCTCTTTTTTTTTTGAGGGACACACAGGTTGCCTCAAAAGAGGTTTTCAACTTGCCTGTCTGCCCTGGGCACCTCAAGGGAGGTTTTCACCAAGGGATCTTTTATTTTTTCTTTTTCTTTTTTCACTCTTGGGCTGCCTCAAGGAGGTTTTCAACCCAAGAGTTGGCCTCAGATGCCTCATGGAGGTTTTCATCCAGGCCTCTTATTGTTTTTCTTTTTTCTTTTTCACAAATAAAAACAATATTGAAGAATGTTGTGACTTGGAAGTTAGGACACTTCCAATCACATGCACCTCTTTGCTAATGGCGCTGATGAACTCTTCCCTGGACAGAGGTTTTCTATAGCCTTCAATCTGTATCCATTGAAAAGCAAGGGGATACCTTCCTTGTCACACGGAATGATTCGTTCTTGCAGACAAGACCGACCTCCCTAGTATCTAATGATATCTAGTGACAAGCAAGCCAATCAAAAACTATCTTTCTCTAAATATGCAATTGATAAACAAAGTCAAACAAGTGTTTTAAGCCTACCTTGGGTCCAATGCAAGTTTGTGGAAGCCTCGCTCCTTTGATCCAAATGAGCTCCCTTGTAGCGAATCTGCAAACACAAACAAGCACACAAATTAAATAGCACCTGAAAATCCAATATCATAAAGCATACTTATCATGATGATCAAGGAATTCATGAAACAAATGACATAAGACAATTTGTTGAGAAAAATGAATCTGATTGTATTAATTCAAATCA
Source organism: Pinus tabuliformis (assembly GCA_031772625.1). Classification (NCBI taxonomy): domain Eukaryota; kingdom Viridiplantae; phylum Streptophyta; class Pinopsida; order Pinales; family Pinaceae; genus Pinus; species Pinus tabuliformis. The sequence goes on from CM062812.1 coordinate 884,424,998, forward strand.
AAGAAGAAATTTACAACCTGTGCCTTGATGCTGTACAAGCTCCTCCCAGGGTCCAACAAGAAGTCTCCTCTACTTTGACAAGTTTCACTCTCTTCCCAATGAAGCCAAAAGGTATGTGATCTCTCCTCTCAAGCTTAACTAGGAAGTCTCAATTCCACCAGCATTTACCCTCAAAAAAGTTCAGCTTCTAACCTCCCTAGCAACCAGCCCAATGCCTTAATTTATAGTGCAATGGAGGGAAGTTATTGGGTCCACCTTCAAAGGGATAGCTCCTCTCATCAAGGGATTAGCTCCTTCTCTTTTGGGATGCATGAACCACCTAAGAGCGAACCATCCACGTCAAAATTCCTTCTAGAATCATCTAGAATTAACCCAAAGTGAGTTTTTTAGAATAAACTTGCGCATTTTTGACTTTCACAGGGGTCCACACCCACTCCTTTAGAGACAGAGCGGGCAAGTCCGCAGGTAATATGAACAGGGGGTGCGGGACCGCAGGCAACAGTGAGAGAAAGTGCGGAACCAGAGCTTTGTTGATTTTTAAGGTCTTTCTCTCATTTTCAAAGCTTGACATGAAGAGCTGAGGTTTGAGACTTGCTTAGGAGGACAGTATGAATGATGATAGACCCATACTGACTGCAAATAGTCATGGTGACAATATTTTGTGTAACAGATTTCCCCCTAAAGTGCGAAGTCTGTAGTAGATGAGGATTTCATTTATCATCTAGGAAGAGTGAAGTACTTTATCATTTCGAGGATCATCTTGTGGAGAGCCTGGTTGGAACCTGTAAAAACATTCAATGCAAAATATATATATGAGATCATATCATCGCTGAGGTAGGCATTCCCATACTCAGATCAAAACTGACTAGAAAACTAACTACTGCTCTGATATAGGAATGATCTTGTAATACATCACAAGTATAGACACATGTAGACACAGTATGGACGCAGCCATCTGTTTATGAATAGTCCACAGTATAATGAGTACAAAATTCTTCGCAGCTTGGATGGTGGAAACTAGATCCAGGGTCTTCATTTCTACTTCCCGAAACAGTACGATTCTATCCATGCGAATGAATGTGTTGAAGTCGAACATGGTAGAAACCACTTGATTACCAGTGAATGATGTAAACTGTTAACAAGTGTGAGAGAAACCACCAGTAATGTCAATGGCTCTCAAAGTACTCAGTACAATCCATGAGATGTGAATAGATGTGTTGATTTCGAACATGTCACAGAATCCTTTGATCGAAGGTCAATGATGCAACCTATCGTTGAAGGTGAGAAACCTGCCCTTGAGGCATGCAGATCCCAAGGTACTGACGATTTCTAGATCATCTTTCTAGATAGTGAGCTAAAGTCGATAGAAAGTGATCCGTCGTAGGCAAGCCCACAACACGAAATCATAGATCAAGTTTGAAGAAATTTAGTTGCAAGGATTGACTCAGGGATGGTCAAGATGGATGACAGATATTTTGCAGATGAATGGCTTATTTGCACTGACCTCTTGAACACATAACGACACAGCAGATGGTTTGGTGACAATTGACCCAAAGTTAATACCCAGAAACCGGCTGAAGACTTTCAATATGGTTTGATCAACTGTTAGGCAAAGCATTTCCCAACCTAGGTGAATAAAAGTGTCGTGTTCAAAAGTGGTTACAAAGTATGACAAACACGCTCATTTTTCTCTCTTTTCCCCCACCATTTCTGGCAAGTACCTCTTTATTTTTAACAAGCTTGAGGAGGATAAGATTTGCTTGATTATAAGCTCATCCTTCGGATGAGTCCAACTTAGTTTAAATTCGAACCCTAAGAAGGAGTGGTCCGTTCCTGTTTGTAATTGAACAGGTCCTTTACTGTTAAATTTTAACGAGTCCAGTATAGGAGAAACTCGGCATTTTTCAATTTTAGAGAGTCTGAAAAACTTAAGAAGACTCCATGGTTGTCCTTTTTCGTAAATTTGTGTCTCCCAATCCCGAAAAAGTATAAAATAATACTTGAGATAACCACTTGATCATTACGACCAAGGAGTACTTTTTCGTAATTAGTGCCTTTGATCTGAAAAAGTAGAAAAGCGATTAATGACACGTCGTTTTATAACCAATATCGAATTTGAAACGACAAAAATCCGGCAATCTTTTCATGTTTTTACGGTCAGAAAAAGAGCTGTAAGTGGGCCGTTTTTTTAGTTCCATTTTAATGAGTTTAAAAAGAAAAACTCGACGATCTTTTCATGTTTTAGGAGCCAGAAAAGAGCTTAAAGGTGACTCTAATGTTTTTTCGTCGAAAATGACCGATTTCGCCTGAAAAATCCGTTATCCTGAACAAAAACTCAAACATTACTCATACCTGTTTAAAATGGATAAAAATGCTACAAAAGTTACCTTTCTAAAGTGAAACATAAACAAATTAAAAACTCATTTATTCAAAAAACTTATAAAAAGGGCTTTTGTAAATTCATTTTTATCGTTTGAGTTTTGGGTGAGAAAATAGAGCTTTTGGTCAAAAACTTCCCGTGAAGATTGCGGAAAATCTGTCCGTTGGAATCGAACGTCATCTCCTCCAGGTAATCTACATCATCCTACTCTTTAATTTCATCCGTTTCAAATTTGTTTTTAGGTTTTAATTTCATTTTTTAAGGGATTTTTAGGCTACAAACCCGCGCGCGGGGGCCCGCAGGCACAGCACAGGTAGCCTGCGGACCCCGACTTTTTCGCAATGGGGAAAAGTCAGGGGTCCGCACCTGCCGTGAAGGCAAGGTGCGGACCCACGCACTGTCTCTAACAGAGAGGGTGCGGTCCCCGCAGCAAGGGTTTTTAACCCTAAAATTCTCAAAATTCACCCAAAAACTTTGCTTTTAGACATTCTAATTCGCCTTTTTGTTGAATGTAGAGTATACATCATGCTTGATTGGAGAGAACGAGAGCATGAGGATGTAGATCTTGTTGCGATAAATCATCAACCTTCGATTGATGCATTGAAGGCATGCGGCTTATACAAATTCTGGGCCATACCTGGCATGAGGGCCCAGGTGGACTTTCTGCAGTGGCTGGTAGACAGGTGGAGCATACAGGACCAGTGCTTCTTCATTGGTGGTCACCAGCTTGAAATGGAGCTGGCAGATATATACTTTTTGACTGGTTTTCCTAAGAGAGGTGAACACTTGACTCTATTCGGAACTAGGCCAGGTGGCCAGTCTGTCGATAGCCTCCGGCTAGAGTTTTGTAACAACCAGACTAGAGACAAAGGGATGGATATCAAAACCATATCCCTTCCTGAACTCAAGGTAATTGCGTTTACTGTTACCAGGCTCTGTGGGAGCGCAGCGTTACATGTAGCCACTAGATCCCAGATGCGGATGGCAATTGACTGCTTTCGAGGCACCATCTTCAACTGGTACGATGCTGTGTTGGCTAATATAAAAGGCCAACTGACTAGAGCCAAGAACGGACAACTAAAGACCTTTGGATATGGTGCTTTAGTTGTGAGCTTTGGTCTGGAGAGGGTCCCAATGTTGGTCCCACAGCACCTCACTGTTGGAGCTGGACTTCCTCGAGAGCCCAAACTGATGCGATGGGTTGCAGTTATGGCCCGTCATCCTGAGGAGGGGACAGAGGTCGTTCGATTCACACCTGAGTATTTCCATTGGTTGGAAAACCAGGTTTTTGCTATTCAGGACTTTCCTTATGCTGGGGTAGATTTTCGCGGTGACCCAGACATGGCTCTTCCATCAGGAGAGCAACGGGATGACTCAGGTAAATCATTTTCAACATTTTCCTAATTTAATTTTTTGTTTTTATCTCGTCCCAAAATTGATAGTAAAAGTTTCAAATGCAGATGTGGGTCCACGGCGACCAACCGCTCTCCGACCCTACGAGAGGAAACAACCAGCTGCAGCGGCACCAGCCCCCCAAGACGAATCAGCAAAGACCTTGGCCGAATTGGAGAGCCATCTAGAGCGTTTGACAGGAGACATTCCGGAGACCGGCATAGATGACATTCCTCTTCGACTACAGCGCTATGTGATTGGGGTCCCAGGACCTTTCAGGAGGTTCCTTTGTAAGGTGGCCCATACAGTGGTTTCTTATCGAGATCATCACCAGTGATAGGATGATCGCCTATTGTAGACACATATGACATTTTTGCTTTTTGTACTATCATTTTTGTCGATCATAAGGTGTTTTTCAACCTATGATCGAGGGAGATGTATATTTTGACACACTCCTATATTATACTATATCACTATTACCGACTTATCTTGTAAAACATGTTATGGAATGTTTTTAAATTTACTTGTATGATTATTGCAAATGTCTACTTAACATTCGAGAAGTAATTGCATCTGCTAATGTATTTAAATATCTTGGAATATGCTGATATTCAATATAGTCAAATTCACGTTCTAAGAGACGCACTCTCAAAAATAACCTCAATAACACTGGATTTCTAATGGCATATACTCTATTAAGCTGTAATACAACGAGTTCAGAATCTAACCTCACTATCAAACTCCGAATCCCAAATGAAATAGATTCAGATAATAACTCAATCACTGCACTATACTCGGCAATGTTGTTCGTTGTTTGACCAAGGCTTACCCCATGCATAGATACCAACTCGTCAGAGGGCGAATAGATAACCCAAGCTGCGGAAGAAATGTTTCGTGTATTACGACAAGCACCATCAACAAAACGAATGTATGTTTGGAGAGGCATCGACATCTGCAATATCAAGAGTAAAACCAAGATAAGCAGGAATAATGACGAAAAACACTCTCTAAGCTAAGCACACTTTTTAAAATAAAACACACCAGCTAGAAAGAAAACTAACCCTAACTAAAAATCTCCACACCCATTTTTTAAGCATAATACCTCTTCAGGTAAAGACCATTACTGGGTTTACCTAAAGAGAACCCGTCAAAGTCTACCAATTCATAGGCCCCTTTTGCTAGCTTTTGCTTAACAACATAAGGACCATGCCACATGGGTACGAATTTCCCAGCGCCTAATTTATCATTTGCTTGATCGTACAATAAGACTAGGTCTCCTTCTGAAAAATTTCGAGGGGTGACATTTCGATCATACAGAGCTTTAATATGTTTGGCATGAGTTTCGATCGCTAATGCAGCATCACGTCGATTCTCATCTAGCTGAGCCAAGTATAACAAACGTTTTTCCTCTTCAGAAGTGGCTGGAAGTAATTCGATGGCCATTTGCAATGACGGGATTTCGCATTCAATGGGTAACACAACTTCCAGACCATAAACTAGTTGGAAAGGAGTGAACCCGGTTGACGTTTTTATTGAGGTTCAATACGCCCAAAGCGCTGAAAATAACATGTTATGCCAATTCGACCTATGAATCCCAATGATTCATCGAATCATGATGACTAGAACTTTGTTGATGGCTTCAACCAGACCATTAGCTTGTGGATAATATGGAGTTGAACTATCGTGACGCAAGCCAAGTTGGCCTGTAAGTTCAGTCATCATAACGTTTCGAAAATGACGCCCATGATCAGTGATAATCGCTTGTGGAACACCAAACCTAGCAATTTTATGATTGAACACGAAAATCACAGTTGTTTTTCCATCTGCCTCAAATGTAGGCATCACCTCGACCCACTTGGTAAAATAATCTACCGCAAGGATGATATACGCATGCCCCCCGGCCGAGTGAGGGTTACATGTAATAAAATCGATACCCCATTTTGCAAAAGGACCGACGGCAATTATAGGGTGGAGAGGAGCAGGTGGAGCGCGCATCTTTCGATCAAAAATTTGGCAGTTGTGGCATTTTCGGACCGCGTTAATACAATCTTTAAACAAAGACGGCCAGAAGTAGCCAGCGCGCAATATCTTTTGGGCTGTGGCAAACCCAGACATATGACCGCCACACGCTCCAGAGTGACAGTCATTCAGAACCCTTTCAGCTTCCTCATGAGTTAAACAACGTTGAAAAACAGAGTCCGCCCCACGATGATAAAGAGTATCTCCAATAATTCTGAATTGTTGGGACTGGAATCGTATTTTTCAACGTTCTGACCATGAAATTTCTGGCCGAAAGTATTGGGTCTGGAGATAAACGATGATATCCCCATACCATGGATCTAAAGTACTGATTAGAAACAAGGATTCGTCCGCAATGGGCTCCTCCGCCACAATTTCCGTGTCAGCACGCGGGAAGTCACACATTAACTTCGCAAAAACTAAAGATTTCTTCGACTTAGACTTTTCAAACTCCAAGTTGAACTCCTGCAGGATCACGATCCATTTGGAGTACTTGCCCCCTAGCAATTGTTTGGGCAAAATATAGATCATAGGGTTGCAATCAGAAATTACTGTAGTTTTATGTTGTAAAATGTAATGACGAAAACGTTGGACAGTTTGAACCGCTGCCAATGCCAATTTCTCCACAAGTGAGTATTTTAGCTCAGTTGGATTTAAAGTTCGACTAAGGTAATATATCACATGTTCAGTACCGAATTCATCTTCCTGAACTAACACCATTCCAATGGTGGAATGGGAGGTGGCGAGATACAAGAAGTAGTCCTGGTTGTAGTTGGGAGGATGCAATAACGGTGCATGGGTCAATGCGTGTTTTAGTGCATCAAAATATTTATCAGCTATCTCATCCCAAAAGAATGGAGTATTCTGTTTCAATAACTGGGTAAAACCCTTTGTGATCTCGGCGTAGTTAGGAATGAATCGACGTAAAAAGTTTGCTTTCCCTTGCAAACTTTGGAGTTGGCGAAGACTCGAAGGAGGAGGCAATTTGACAATAGCTTCAACCTTCGAGGGATCGACGTGAATGCCGGCTTTCGAAACAACAAACCCCAGTAACTGACCCGTTTCTATACAGAAAACACACTTGTGTGGATTCAACCTAATCCGATAATGCCTACACCTCATAAATATTGCTCGTAAATGGATGAGATGATCAGCTCGATGTAATGAATGAGCAGGTAAATCATCGAGATAGGGTTGCACAATGTGCTTGATGTCATGAAACGCGTAAGACATGGCCCTTTGAAAAGTTGCCCCGGCGTTCTTGAGCCCAAAAGGTAATTTGCAATAAGCAAATGTCCCCCATGGACAAATGAAAGTCGTTTTTGGTTGATCAGCAGGTAGAATATTGATTTGATTGTATCCGGAAAAACCATCCATGAAGGAGAATATTTCACTGCCGGCACAATCATCAATGATTTGATCGATATAGGGAGTTGGGTAATTGTCTTTTGGACAGGCTCGATTAATGTCCCTATAATCGATACATATTCTTATTGTCCCTTGCTTTTTGTTAACAGGAACAATATTCGATACCCAATCCGTTAACGGAATCAGATAAATGAAACATGCTTTGAGTAATTTTTAACCTTCTGCTTTAATAGCAGCAACTTTTCTCGGGTGGATCTGACGCAAACATTGCCGAACGGGTTTAGCATCCGAGTAAGTTTTGATTTCATGAACAACAATTGCTGGGTCAATTCCTGGCATTTCCTCATATGACCAGGCAAACACGTCACAAAATTCTTGAAATAGGGCCTTATATGTTTGAATTTCATCTTCCGTACAAGAAGCACCTATATGAATGTTTTCAACAATTCCAGGCTTAACCGAAATATCAATAGGAATAGTTCGAGAAATGTTTCCCAAATTTAACTCTGAATCAGGATTTCTCATTGAATTCTGAGGTTCCTTGACATATTCAGTCGTAAAAATAGATGAAAAATCATTTTTAAAACGATCACTCTCGGGTAAAAACGAAGATCTATGATGAAGATCTTCCCATGGTAAATCATCGACACATAGGATTTCACGAATTTTCTCATCAGTCTGAACAAGTTCGGAAAACGTTGTTGAATCCGAGTTTGATATTGAAAGTGATTCCTCACGGACCACATTCATTAAGTCAATTTTGGTTGAAGATGGGTCGGAAAACGACTGCACGGCCTGATACGCAATTTCATATGGACTCAAAGGCATAACATCACCAAATGAGTCTATCTCAGATTCGGAAGGTACGATCCAAGGATCATCATAAACAATAGTGTCTGACGAAATCATATGAATGGTTGCAGTAGAAGACGATGCGTTGATAGAAGGAAAAGGAAAAGTTCCTAGTAAACCAGAATCTTTAACTAGTCCTACTCCAACATCCTTATACGGGATAGTTGTTTTGCCGACATGCTGAATACTTTCAAAAGAGGCTGGGTCGGACGAAAAGTAAGTCAGCTGGTCTATAGTTACGATCTTTCCATTATGAGGGAACTTTATAAGCCGAAAGACCGATGAAACGACAGCTGTCATAGCGTAAGACCAACTACGACCCAAGAGAAGGTTGTAATCTAGAGGGGCATCAACCACCTCCACGTCTAGATTAACAGTTTTGCCTTCAACCCTTATAGGTAAATCCTGTAGAATGCCAAAAGGATGAAACCCACGGCCATCAAAGGCCTTTAGAATCGTCGAGGATTGATTTAGCGAAGGAGAACCAAGCGATCTCCAACACTGTATCGACATAATACATGTTGAGGCTCCCTCATCAATCATAGTCCTATAACAAGGTTTGTTTTTTACTAACACTGGGATCTGGAAAGCCATTTGATGAGGTAAGCGCGGTGTACTATTTTCTAGATCGAAAATTATAAGGTTCGAGTCCTGAACGTCAACAGCTCCTATAGCCGACAATAGTAATTTACGTTGTGCTGGACATGATTGCAGCACTTCCAAAGCCGACATTGCTGAAGGTGAAACAGCCAAATCTTCAACAATGTTATAGTTCTGAGCCGCTCTCGCATGTGGATTGAAAGCTGACTTTCGAAGTATACCCTTGGCGGGCGGTTTGATTACTAAGTCTGGGTTAGGTTTCTCGATCTGTAGCGGATTGGAACCGGGAGCTGAGGTTGATGGGTTAGAATGAGAAGATTCTGCTTCTTTACCATCAACAGGACTTTTACTTCCATAATCATGCGATCGAGTCGCAATCCTAACATGGGACATCATCATTATGGGTTCTTCGGAGGCATTTGAGGAAGAACCTATCATCTTACTGTCTTAACTAGGAAAAGGATCCTTCAAAACAGCAGGTGTTTGGGCACCTTTGACAATTTTCGCAACCTCTGCACGATGAAGGCAGTCTCTTGTAAAATGCTCTTCGTCACAAATGAGACAAGGATAACGAGGTTTGCGTTTCTCATCAATTGATTCCGTTTTTTCTGGTTTCTCTTTCGAATTTTTATCTGTTTTATTTTTCTTCTTCCCTTTCTTCTTACCGCCGGATTTTGATTTGGCTGTAGATGACTCTACAACATGAATATCGGTGGAAATTTCCGCGGAAGAATCTCCTGTCGAGGAATCTGGCAAGGTTATGATAGGAGAAGAATTCTTGGAATATTTCTTCTTACTTTTGGTATTAACCGTACCAATCATACCATCAGCGGCATGAGACCCTGAAGGAGCTGCAGTTATTTGATTTTGTTTAGGAAGATCGGGGATTTTCTCGTGTAACGTACCTGACTGCGTATAAACTAAGTCAAGGTACTGAGCTTGAGCAATTACTTGCTCTTCAGTAACGACTCCGGCCTTAGCTACATCTTTAGTGATCTTCGGGAATAAAGATTTTACAAACCATTCAGCTAAGATTTGATCCGAGATAAAAACTTTCACTAAACGTCGTCGACGTCTCCATTCATGAATGTGATCTGAAATATAAGTGGACATGGACTGCTTTAATGAAGATAATAATTCTGTGCCATTTTCATATCTGACTGGCAACTGAAAATGAGTTAAAAATGAAGTAGCTAACTGACTAAAGTTATAAAAAGTGGCTTGCGGTAACTCAATGTACCACTTGGCCGCAAGACCAATTAGAGTGCGCTAGAAAAGCCTTAAACGGATTGAATCATTTGAAATGGAATTAGACGCACACCAGAGGTGATAAGTCATCACATGGTTCGACGGGTCCTCTCCTGATTTTCCTTCAAACTTAGGAATATCACTAGGCAACTTATTCGGCATTGGCGGCCAAAACGGAAGATAGTTAATGGGATCGTTCGTAAGGCGCGACAAGTCAGGCAAGTCCAAAGTTGCAATAAACGGTAACTGACGATTAGGGTCCCTAAAACTCTGGGTCACGAGACCAGCCCCAGGAGGAGGATATCTAGGATAACTAGGAATTGGAATTGCATTTGGGATATTTTATCCTCCCGGAAAACCAGGATTAACCGGACCATACTGGGGTTGTTGAGGTTGTTGATATGTATACCCAAGGTATGGTTGATACTGATAGACTGGCTGCTGCACAGTAGGACCGAATTGGTACTGTCCCTAGTACGGTTGATAAATAAATTGAGGTTGACTTGTGACAACCGTACTTGGACCAGGTTGTCCTACAGGCATCTGAACCGAAGTTTGAATTGTGGATCCAGACTGAGGTAAAGATGTCTGAGGAGTTGATACAGGAACAGTAGAAACCGGAGCTGTCGATACTCCAGAAGTAGGTGGGGTAGATTGAACAGATGTTGCAGCAGTTGCAGCAGTCGTTTGAGGCGGAGTACGAGGCGTACTAGGCCCAAGCTGAGAAACTATAGAAGGTGCAGAAGTTTGAATAGTAGATTGGACAGGTTGTTGGGGTGAACCAGAAACCAAGGGTTGTCCAGTTTGAGATGACAACTGTACATTCGGTTGCAAGACTTGTTGAGTTTGAGATGGATCCCACACTAAGTTCATTCCGGGGTACGGACCCATAACAGGTTGAGAATATTGAGGACCATAACCGGGTTGAGGGTAGGGTTGATAATTCAAAGGTACATTTCCAGTTCCTTGGACATATGATTGACCGGAAGGTGGTTGGAAACCTTGGGTTGGGTACTGACCTTGAGGTTGATAACCTTGAGGCACGTACTGATACTGGGGTTGACCTTGAGGTACATATTGATACTAGGGTTGACCTTGAGGTACATATTGAGTCTGGGGTTGACCTTGAGGAACGTACTGTCCCGTAGGTATGTACTGTCCTTGAGGTTGCCCCCCAGGTGGTAACTGGCCACCTTGAGGCTTAGGATTAGGAATAGTACCTGACATCATAAGAATATCTTCTACACTCAACGGCTTAGTTCCATTATTCCCAGTTAATAACCCTTGTTCAATAGGTTGAGGAGATGCTCCCAAAAAAGTACCAGTAAGTGACTGATACCCAGAGGGAACAGAAGGACCGCCGTACAAAAAGGTTTCTGGAGATTGAGAAAACATGGACGACTGTCTTGACATATTTAATGGAGGATAGTAACCCCTAGGTGTTGGGTGAAAAGGAATACGAGGTGGTGAAAAACTTAGTCCCGGGTTTTCCAAAAAATTGGTCAATGAAAGATACCAAGCACTGCTCCTAGGTGGACTGTAAAAGATCGATTCACGCTCCCTAAGTTCTATAACAGGTTGATTTTCAGGGATAGGGATACCTTCTTCTTCCGGAGTAGCAAGTTCTTCAATAGCTATAAGTCCAGAAGGAAGATTTTGGGTAATTATTCTTTCTACCCTGGGTGAAACAGGACCACTAGAAGTTGGAGAGGCAAATCCCGATGTTGGCGTAGTAGCAAATTCAGTTTCAGGTTCGGATATATCAAGTTCCTCACCTAAATCACTAGTAGATGAAAAACTACCAGTAACTTCGGAAACAGAAACAGATTGTGGATTATAATCTGCTACTAGAACTTGATAATCAGGATGTACCACCAAAGAAGATTCTCCTTCTTCAGGTGACCCAACTCTACTGTCTCTGGGAGTTACAAGGGCTCTTAACCCTTCAGGCTGGCTCGGTGAAAACTTAGGAGGTTGGCCTCGAAGTCTACGGGACTTCCTCGGTAATTCAGCCACGATTAAATATTTTAACTACTTCACACGCAAACAAAGAAAAATCTCAATGAAAACCACCTAAAGCCTCTAAAGAACCAAACAATTTTGAATCACACGCCTAAAGAATCTAGGAGATCAAACCACACATAAACAGTAACTTTCCATACTGAAAACACTAGTTGGTGATGAAATCCAATGTCGCAGAGTTCAATACAGAAATGGCGGTTGGAACAGTTACCCCGGCAACCTGCTTAATGAATAGACTGGCACAAGTTTCTCCACTAAACCGTCTCGAGTGAAGAGAACCCCCCAGAAAATACAAGTGAGTCTAGCCGACGTCTGCTCCAGGTACAGTGGGATCTTCCCTCCACCGTCACCTTAAGTAGAATCCTATAGAATATGGTCACTATGGTTACCAATGGAAACAAATATATCTGGGGGAACAGTCTACGATCCGATACGCACGCAAGGGCAGAGTAACAAGCTCAATCCCCTTGAAGGCTCCTTGACATAATCCAAGGTTTACCAACAAGTGACCCCAGGCTCCTCGACAATGGTTAATCTGAGGTTTACCGTTTTTAATACGTGAATATTTGGCGTCGTTCCTAATGAGGAAGGATTGATTCCCACACTGGTTCGGAAACGATCTCGTGCTTCTCCTTTAATAGGAGCTTTCCTAGAGCATAGATGTAACAATTGGATTTTTCTCCTACCGCAAGATACAGCTACTTGTTTGTTTTACTGTCTTGGAGAGTTAATTACTCCCTACTCCAAGACACTAACCTAAGCTATGTTGGTGTAATAGAGCCCTAGAAATAAAAAGATTACTATATAGATTTTACTTTAAGCATTATTTTTATTAGTTTTTCTTTAAGTCAAGAGGTGCGGAGATGAAACTTATGGTGTGAAGACTCGACTCGAAATCACTAAAAAAATGCACTTAAGATGATAAGCAATCTTTTCCCTTCAATGAATTTCTAGCTAGGAAAGAGTTTGAGAATGCAAATGCTTGTAAACACAAATCTTTTCCTTAACAAACAAATCAAAAGAAGAGCTTTTTGTCTTTTCCAATGCACTCAAAACGAGACAACTAGTTATGCTCACAAAAATTTCCCTTTTCTTTCAAACACTCAAATACTACAAAAACAAACTTTTTCCAAAAGAGATTTTTTTTTTTCTTTATAAAACACTCAAAACTATGGAAATATCTAATCTTGAGATCTATAAATTCTAAAAACTATTTGAAGTAAAAGCTTACAAGATGTCTTTTCAAGGATGTTTTACTTAGCTATAAGCAAACTAAGGACTAATTTGTCCAGAATCACAAATCAGTCAAAAAACAACCAATTTTTGTTTTCTTTTCTAAAAATGAAATCCAAACTTTTAACACAAGTCTTTTCGAAGTTTCGCAAAGAGAAAACACAAGATGGATTCCTCAACAAAGGTAGATTTTGCAAATGGTCAGACTCATAAGAAGGCCAGTAAAAACCAAGGTGATCTGAGGCTTCTAAGGCTTCTAAGCTTTGAGCTACTACAAGACCAAAATGAAAATCAAGCCCGATAACCAAAACTTCTAGGAATTTCACCTAAAACCCTAACACCAATGGAATTAACCTAAGAAAAGTTCCTGACAAGTCACATGCAGGTCTGGGCAGGGGATAACAACATCTAAACAAAAACTAAGCTGACTAAAAGAGAAAATCTTAAGTTTTTCAAAATTTTAGCAGGGTCCGCAGGTCCGCAGACCACACAGGTGCGGTACCGCTCTGTGTGTAAAGCAAAAGTGCGAACAGGTCTGCACTGTGTTACAAGCAAAGGGTGCGGTCCTCTCCCAATAGTATGAAAAACAAAAAATAATCCAAGATCTACTAAATCTACCCAATTCCACACAAAACAAGCCAAAAACAGAAACAAAAACACAGTTTCTCAAGTCAAAGTAAAGCAAATCAAGAAATCAAGTCCCCAGCGGAGTCGCCATTTTGTCACACGGAATGAGTCGTTCTTGCAGACAAGACCGACCTCCCTAGTATCTAATGATATCTAGTGACAAGCAAGCCAATAAAAAACTATCTTTCTCTAAATATGCAATTTATAAACAAAAGCAAACAAGTGTTTTAGGCCTACCTTGGGTCCAATGCAAGTTTGTGGAAGCCTCGCTCCTTTGATCCAAATGAGCTCCCTTGTAGCGAATCTGTAAACACAAACAAGCACACAAATTAAATAGCACCTGAAAAGCCAATATCATAAAGCATACTTATCATGATGATCAAGGAATTCATGAAACAAATGACATAAGACAGTTTGTTGAGAAAAATGAATCTGATTGTATTAATTCAAATCAAAGAAGAACTTTACAACCTGTGCCTTGATGCTGTACAAGCTCCTCCCAGGGTCCAACAAGAATTCTCCTCTACTTTGACAAGTTTCACTCTCTTCCCAATGAAGCCAAAAGGTATGTGATCTCTCCTCTCAAGCTTAACTAGGAAGTCTCAATTCCACCAGCATTTACCCTCAAAAAAGTTCAGCTTCTAACCTCCCTAGCAACCAGCGCAATGCCTTAATTTATAGTGCAATGGAGGGAAGTTACTAGGTCCACCTTCAAAGGGATAAAGCCCTCCTTCAAAGGGATAGCTCCTCTCATCAAGGGATTAGCTCCTTCTCTTTTGGGATGCATGAACCACCTAAGAGCGAACCATCCACGTCAAAATTCCTTCTAGAATCATCTAGAATTAACCCAAAGTGAGTTTTTTAGAATAAACTTGTGCCTTTTTGACTTTCAAAGGGATCCGCACCCACTCCTTTAGAGACAGAGCGGGCAGGTCTGCAGGTAATATGAACAGGGGGTGCGAGACTGCAGGCAACAGTGAGAGAAAGTGCAGAACCAGAGCTTTGTTGATTTTTAAGGTCTTTCTCTCATCTTCAAAGCTTGACATGAAGAGCTGAGGTTTGAGACTTGCTTAGGAGGACAGTATGAATGATGATAGACCCATACTGACTGCAAATAGTCATGGTGACAATATTTTGTGTAACAGATTAAAACCAGAGATTCTGGGTTCGATCCCCAGTGGAGTCGCCATTTTTTCACACGAAATGAGTCATTCTTGCGGACAAGACTGACCTCCCTAGTATCTAATGATATCTAGTGACAAGCAAGCCAATCAAAAACTATCTTTCTCTAAATATGCAATTTATATACAAAGGCAAACAAGTGTTTTAGGCCTACCTTGGGTCCAATGCAAGTTTGTGGAAGCGTCGCTCCTTTGATCCAAATGAGCTCCCTTGTAGCGAATCTGCAAACACAAACAAGCACACAAATTAAATAGCACCTGAAAAGCCAATATCATAATGCATACTTATCATGATGATCAAGGAATTCATGAAACAAATGACATAATACAATTTGTTGAGAAAAATGAATCTGATTGTATTAATTCAAATCAAAGAAGAAATTTACAACCTGTGCCTTGATGTTGTACAAGCTCCTCCCAGGGTCCAACAAGAAGTCTCCTCTACTTTGACAAGTTTCACTCTCTTCCCAATGAAGCCAAAAGGTATGTGATCTCTCCTCTCAAGCTTAACTAGGAAGTCTCAATTCCACCAGCATTTACCCTCAAAAAAGTTTAGCTTCTAACCTCCCTAGCAACCAGCGCAATGCCTTAATTTATAGTGCAATGGAGGGAAGTTACTAGGTCCACCTTCAAAGGGATAAAGCCCTCCTTCAAAGGGATAGCTCCTCTCATCAAGGGATTAGCTCCTTCTCTTTTGGGGTGCATGAACCACCTAAGAGCGAACCATCCACGTCAAAATTCCTTTTAGAATCATCTAGAATTAACCCAAAGTGAGTTTTTTAGAATAAACTTGCGCCTTTTTTACTTTCACAGGGGTTCGCACCCACTCCTTTAGAGACAGAGCGGGCAGGTCCGCAGGTAATATGAACAGGGGGTGTGGGACCGCAGGCAATAGTGAGAGAAAGTACGGAACCAGAGCTTTGTTGATTTTTAAGGTCTTTCTCTCATATTCAAAGCTTGACATGAAGAGCTGAGGTTTGAGACTTGCTTAGGAGGACAGTATGAATGATGATAGACCCATACTGACTGCAAATAGTCATGGTGACAATATTTTGTGTAACATTCCTCATCAATGGTATTGATTTGAATAGCTCCATTGCCATGGCACTTCTTTATCAGGTATGGGCTAACCACCTTGTCATCAATTTTCCTTTGAAGTCCTTGAACCTGGAGTCATATAGCAGAGCCCAATCCCCTTCTTGAAAAACCTTGTCCTTGATGTTCTTGTCATGCCAAACCTTCCTCTATACTTGGATAACTTCAGTGTGTAGGAGGGCCTGCATTCTGAATTCATCCAGACCATTCAGCTGGAGCAACCTCTCCTGTTGTGCCTTTGTAACATCCAAATCCAGTTGTGTTTCCATTCTCAAGGTATTGTATTCAAACTCAATGGAGAGCAGAGCCTTCTTTCCATAGACCAAGTCATAAGGAGTGAAACCAGTAGTTGTCTTCCAAGTTTTATTATAAGCCCAAGTGGCCTCCACTAATATGTATGCCCAATCCTTTCTGTTGCTGCTCATAACCTTGGTGAGGATGCCTTCCAATCCTCTATTGTTGACCTCTACTTGTCCACTGGCCTCAAGATGATAGGAAATAGATTTTTTGTTCTTTATCCCATGTTGCCTTAACAAATTTTCAATCAGATGTGATGTGAATTGAGCTCCTTGATCAGTGGCTATCTCTCTGGGGTACCCAAATTTGTAAAACACGTTTTCTCGCAAGAACTCAGACACTTTATCCTATGTTACTACCTTGAAAGCCTTGGTCTCAGCCCACTTTGTCAAATAATCATTGCATACAATTATGTATGTTTTCTGCCTTGATGGTGGATCAATTGACCCAATGAAATCCATGCCCCACTTGTCAAATGGCTCTAAAGCCACTTGAGGCTTCAAGGGAATTTCATCCTTGTGAGTAGGTTTCCCCATCCTTTGACAATGATCACATCAACAGGTGTATCTTCTGTCATGTTGGTGAAGAGTAGGTCAGTAGTAGCTAGCTTGTAGAACTTGAAAGTTGTCCTGTTGGTAACAAAGTGACCTCCACAAGTCCCTCATGGTAGGCTGAGAGGATGTCAAAGACTTCCTCTTCCGTGACACATCTCCTCACAATTTTGCTCTTCTCCCTGGGTGACAAATTTGGAGGGAATTTTGCAGCAACCAGGTAGTTGGCTATGTCAGCAAACCATGGAGAGGGAACTGAAATAGCAAAAAGGTGTTCATCTAGCAGCTGGTCATCAACCATCCCTTCTTCACCTATAGGAAAAGAAAGTCTAGAAGAAAAAAATTGCAACTACATTTTCTTTACCTTGCTTGTCAATGATAGTTAGATCAAACTGCTGCAATAGAAGCAACCATCTAATAATTCTAACATTCACATCAAGATTGTTCATTAAGTACTTGATAGAAGCATGGTTAATATGCATAAAGGTTTGATAACCAGTGATGTAGTGTTTGAATTTGTTCAAGGAATGGACAACAACTAGAAGTTCCTTCTCAGTCACAGTGTAATTCAATTCAGCCTTAGACAGATTTTTGCTAATGAAGTAAATGGCATAAGGAAACTTGTCATCTATCTATCCTAGAGTTTCTCCTACAGCTTTGTCAGATGCATCAACATGGATGTGGAAAGGAAGAGCCCAATTTGGGCCTCTAAGTATGGGTGCAGTAGTCAATTTGTCCTTCAAGATTTCTAGGGCCTCTTGGCAACTATCTGACCAGCAAAATTCAGAGTCCTTGGCCAGCAATCCAAACAATGGTGAGGCTACTTTGCTGAAGTCTTTGATAAACCTCCTATAATATCTAGCTAATCCCAAGAAACTCCTAACATCCCTCTGCTTTTGAGGAGTAGGGACCCTTTTTATGATGGCAATTTTATTTGGGTCCACTTGTATTCCCTCTTGAGATATTGAATACCCTAGGATAGTCCATGCATTCATCAATAATTCACACTTCTCAGGACTAAGTGAGAGGTTCATTTCAACACACTTCCTCAGGACCTTCCCCAAGTTGGAGAGAGCCTCGAGGAATTCACACTCATAGGGAGTGAAATCATCCATGTAGATCTCTACGGCGTCATGAACTAGCTCAACAAAGATGCTCATAATTTCCCTTTGAAAAGTGGCAAGGGCATTACATAATCCAAAAGGAATTACACTATAAGCAAAGGTACCCAAGGGCAAGTGAATGTAGCCTTATCTTGGTCCTCTGGGTTGATCTGGATCTGATTATAACCACTAAATCCATCCAGAAAAGAGAAGAATTTCTTCCCTGCAAGACCATCCAAGACTTGATCAATGAAAGGTAAAGGGAAATGGTCTTTTTTAGTGGCTTTGTTTAGCTATTTGTAATCCACATAGATCCTCCATTTTCCATTCTTCTTTGGGACCAACACTAGACGGGACACCCACTCACTATCTGAGATGGGGTAAATGAACCATGCATCCAACAATTTCTGCAATTCTTCCTTCACTGTGTCTTTTAGGGTTGGCTTCATTCTCCTCTGAGGTTGGTGCAATGGTTTGCATCCTTCCTTGATGTAGATATGGTGAGTACACACCTAAGGATGCACTCCCTTCATTTCTTTATAGCTCCAAGCAAAGGCATCTAAGTGTTCTCTCAACATGTTGCACAACTTTTCTGCTTGGTTGGATGAGAGAGAGGGGTTGATCTTAAAAGTTATAGATGGACTAAATTATACCATTTTGAAATGAGTAGGACTTGGATCCACTAGGCATAACTCAGTCCAAGGATTACCCTTAGATTCCTTTATAAGATCATCAAGGGGTATGGTGTTGGGGGGTTGGTTCTGGAGGATTTGATCAATGAGTTCATCTTCATCAGGTTCCCCCCTCCTATAACAACATCTAGGGTATAGATTGGATGGGATGTAGCATGATACACTTCATCTTCCTCCTCCTCTTCCAACCATAGGGGTAAGTCATGCTCAAGGGATGGTTGAGTAGGAGGGTACAATACCAATTGTTTGGACAAATGCCCATTCTTAATGGTCATGTTCCCAACTCTACAACTTATGTAAGCATCAACAGTGGCTAGCCATGGTCTTCCAAGGATGAGAGGGTAGCCATTGAATTTGGTCTTGGGCTGGAGAACTAGGAAGTCAGCAGGATACTCCCAGGAATCAATAGAGACCATTACATCCTCAACAACTCCCTTAGGAGCCATTGTGGACCTATCTGCAAGTTGCAACATTGTTGTGGTCTTTCTCAAAGATCCTTGGAGGTTTAGTTTGAGCATGGTTTCCTTATTCATCACATTGATGGTAGCCCCAAGATCAATCAAGGTGTGGGGGACAATGATTCCATCAATGTGCACATCTACCATAGGACTTCTAGGATCTAGATACTTTGGGAAAATCACTCTCCCCAGCATCAGATCAGACAATTGACCAATGACATTGATGGTAGGGGTGTATTTCTTTCTCCTCCCAAGATGTTTGAAGAATTTCTCTTTTATAAGCTTATTGTAGATGGGAACATCCTTGATAGCTTGGAGGAGTGGGATTTTCACACACAAGTTTTTCAATTCTCCCAGAAGTTTAGTCTCTTCTGGGGTGTGTTGGTTAGGATGGATCAATATTTTAAGAAAAGGAGGTGGATTGGATTTAGGAACACTCTCTTCCTTTTCCTCTTCAATCTCCTCAGGTGGAGATGGAGGTTGGTTATTTGGTAGCACTCTTCCAGACCTGAGGTTAATTTCTTGAATCTCCATAGCATAGGCAGGGTAAGATGTCTCTCCACTATAGACATGTTGTGCCTACTTGTTGTTCGGGTTCGGATTTGGTTGAGAAGGCATCTGAGGTTGCTTGGGTGGAGCAGGATGAATGAGTTGTGGTTGAGATGGAGATGGAGGTAGTAAAGCAAGAGGTTGGTTGAATTAGGGCCTCCAACCTTGTGATGGGTATTCCATTGAGGATGTGGAGAAGCATATGGCTGAAGTGGTTGATTGGCAAGTTGGGGAGGATACTGAGGTGCATAATACCAAGGAGAAGGTGTGGACCATGAAGGGTGAGTAGGAGAACACCAAGGGGGCAGGGATGCATTCTGATTGGGATGGTAATAGGAATAGGATGCACCCTACATGCCTTGCTGGTATGGCCTAGGTCCTTGAGGCCTCCTTTGATTGATATAACAGAGTTGTTCAACCCCACCTTCAGCCCCTTGGTATACAAATTTCAATCCAAGAAAAGAAGGACACTTATTTGTGGAATGGTTCTCCTTACAAACCGATCAGACCTCTATAACATTCAATGGACATTCATTTTTGGGGTGCCTCCTAGTGCATTTAGGGCAAAAGATAGCTAAGGCTCTCTCTGCTTCCTCTTGTTTCCTCTTGATTTGCATGGTGTCCATTTGCAGAGAAAAGGTGTGAAACATTTCACTTTTAAAGTCCTCCAACATGTTTCCAATTTCACTCTTGATAGATGTGGTGGAGGAAGAGGAACTGGCCAAAGCTTGACTAGCCCTACCCTTCTTTCTAGCAGCCCTAGAATGGTTTTTGAATACAATCTTGATATTGTTATAGGGTAGTTGATAAATGTCCCCTCCAGACAGCATGTTTAGGGTTTCTAGTATGTCCTCCCTGATTCCTCTAAGAAGGACTAACTTGAGTGATTCAGGATCAAGGGTGCATCTGGCCCTTTTGTAACTGAGTTGGAACCTTTCCTCATAATCTTCCAGGGATTCATCAGGTCCCAGGGTCATTCTAAATATTTCCTCTTTGGTGTCCTTAGACCTAAAATAGTCCCTGTACTTGTTGTTAAAGGATTGTTGCATTTGAGCCCAGGTAGTGATGTTATCCCCAGGTAGAACCATGAACTAGCACAAGGCTGCATCCTTAAGGGTGGATGGGAACAACTTCAACTTCTGGTCATCAGAGGTATAATCATAAGTTTTGCATATGACAAAAAACTCAAACACGAAGGTATCGGGGTCCTCTGAGTTTAAGCCATGGAAGTGAGGAAGGGCAGAGGGGCTTGTATTTTTCATCCTAGTATCTCCATTAGTCTCTCTAATGGGAAAATCACCCTCATTTCTATTTTCATCCATGGTGTAAGTGTATGGAATGATCTCTTCTTCTTCTTCCCCAATAGGCTCTTCAAAGATCTGAGGTTGATCACCTAAGGGGTCCTCTAACTCCCCTGTAGTCAGAGAGGGAAGCTGACAATCACCAAAGAAGAGGGAAGGTTTATTGTTTGATGGTGTGGTGGTATTTCACAAGAATTTCCCTAAAGTGTCTCTAATCCTACATGGCATGAAAGAAATGTATTTTTTTTAATGAGTTTTTTCAAAACCAAATGCAAGACATAAAGGAAAGCAAGAGTAACATCTATCTAGTAAATGCAAAATAAAAAGAAAAAGCAGAAATTACATCTACTTGGACACCTCCCCGACAACGATGCCAAAAAGTGATGAGCTCCACTATTGCAACAAGGATGTTGGAACTCTCAGAGCTACCAACTTCACTTTATCAACCTGAGGTTTCGTACAAACTTGGATGTGACAGTGCTATATACATAGCAGATGCATCATTCTGCTCATGTCACTCTCAACTGGGTCACTTGACCATTAGGGTTCCAAACCATTCCTCTATTGAACTAAAAGTAGTCTGAATACTAAAAGCATAATGTAAATGCTAGTTTTAGTGCAGAGAGAGTAAATGCTTGTCATTTTAGGAAATGAAAGTTGCCAACTTGTAAATGTTATGAAATGACACAAATCATCTAGCTATGAAATGACACAAATCACTTGCAGAAAGGAAACTATGCTAATCTTGCACTTGATCACCTAGCTATCAGGGTTGCTTGAAAATAGAAGACTACTATACCATTTCATGATTCAAACATGCATGCATTAACTATCTCATTCACTCTTACAGAATAGATAAAAAATTTATTACTCGATTTAGAAATAAAAGGGTTAATGTTATCTGATCTTGCACGAAGGAAAGGAGTGAAATGTTTCGTCTAGGTGACACTTATTGTCATGGAGTCCAAGTTGAGGGTTTAACTACTCCTAAACTAGTCTAGGCTATCATTGCAAGTCAAAACAGGGTCAAAACAGGCTGCTACAGGTTTGCTACAAGATGTTGCTATAGGATGTCCTGAACTGCTACAGGATACCCTGAACAGCTACAGGAAGTTGGTTGAGAGGTTTTGGAGTGAAATAATGGTGAGATGAACTGTTGGAAGGGTGTATGACAGTGTGAAAGGTGTGGGGAAGGTGAACACCACCTATGGCCAAACCCAACATTCCAAGAAGGTCGGATTTGACTAAGACAACTTGCTCACGGTGGCTGAAAGACAGAGGTTCAAAATA
The DNA here is from genome assembly GCA_031772625.1 of Pinus tabuliformis. NCBI lineage: Eukaryota > Viridiplantae > Streptophyta > Pinopsida > Pinales > Pinaceae > Pinus > Pinus tabuliformis. Next base: position 884,447,256 of record CM062812.1, read on the forward strand.
TGGGTTGGCATGCATCAACAGAAGGTGGATAAGACCTAGATGGAGTTGGTTGGAGGAGTCCCTTCCTGCAGATCAACAACCCTGCAATTACACCTATTTCTCTTTTCATTTACAACTCATTGCATGTCAATGTGGAAAAGATTAATTAAATTTGGAAAATATGATTTAACTATTGCTAAGAAATGGACTTTGATAGGAACTACTTATAAGATACAACAATATTAAAAAGCAGCATAACAACTGTGAATTTTTCCATGAAATCATAAACAGCTAAGATTGAAAATTAACCTATGCATGGACAAAAAAAATCAAACTTTGTTTTTGGGCTATGAGAGTGGGGTCCTCTAATCATGATCCCATGAGGGAGATGAGATAGGAGTCACTGTCACAAGCATTTTGATGTATTTTACTCCATTACATTGCAACAACTAATTTATCCTTTAAGCTAATGGAAGCATGAATAAACCAACAACTTAATCTATCTTTTAAGCTAAAAGAGACATGAATAAACTGCAACAACTAATCAACATTCTAGCCTAAGAATATACATACAAGAGAGGATCTTATGTTGCTAGGTTTGGGCCCTAACTGAAGAGCTTCAGCCCTCTGAGTCAACTTAGTGCTGGATCAAAACAAAATTTCTCATTATCGTAAAAAGTGTCAAATACATCATAACATGAGAGTCAAAATGTGTTGCAGCTAAAATGGCCTCTTTGGTTATCAAGAATTTGAATCCTAATGAGTCCCCTAGTTTGCTTATTTATATAAAAATGGAGCTACCAACAGCTCCCTAGAAAATAAGGATACTTGGCGCCCTAACTCGAGTATAGATGGGAGTAACTCTTCCTTCACTTACATTGGCTCGGTTGCCAATGAACTCAACATACTTGGCTACTAGTGAACCCCAGCTAATGAGATAGAGTGGGAGATCTTCAACTGATTGGAGGAGTTAAGGAGAGAGACTAGAACTCGACATACTTGGCTACTAGTGAGCCTGAGCTAATGAGATAGAGTGGGAGATCTTCATCTGATTAGAGGAGTTAAGGAGAGAGACTGGAACTCGACATACTTGGCTATTAGTGAACCTGAGCTAATGAGATAGAGTTGGAAATCTTCCACTGATTAGAGGAGTTAAGGAGAGAGACCACCTCCTAAAATCTCTCTTGCTTGTCTACTCTCAGTTCCTGCACCCAAATCAACTCAAACTTGCTCCAATTGCTACATTTAACACATATTAGGACACATGACATAGTAACACATCTTTACTCCTCACATTAATCATAATATAACAAAATTTTGTGGATAAATGTGAGAAAAGACAATTTAATAAGTTGGAGAATGGCATTGTGACCCATATAGTTTACCTATTGATGACCCTCATCACTAGGATATAGTGTCCTAATCGAAAGAGAGCAACAAAGAAACATTGAATGGTGGTGGAAGCATCTGTGGAAATTGGAATGCCCTACAAAGGCAAGGATTTTTCTTTGATGTGTTATGAATAACAAGGCCCAAACCTAGGAAAATGTCCAAAAGATAAAATAAAAAAAAAAGATAACGGTCGGGGTGGTGTTCTTTATTTTAAAATGCAGTGGAATCGGTGGACCATTAGTTTTTTTTCTACCCTTTTACATTGAATATCCTAGAAAAATTCAAATAGGCAATTAGGTTAAACCTTGATTGGAGAGGACAAAATTTTAGGGAGGCTCTGGAGTCATGGTGGGACTTGGTTAAGGATAAACAACAAAATAAGATACCCCTATTACTATGTTGGGTTCTGGTTATCCAGGAAAAAGGAGATCTTCAAAGAACAAGCTACAACCCCAATCAACATAGCCTCTGAAATTATGGCTATCTACTCTCTAATGCCATCAAAATAATCAAGTGAAACCCAAAGGGTGGTCTCCATTGAAGAGGTAAATTTTGAAATACCATGGGCTTAATTTGATGGATCAAGTGATGATCAACGCCAATGTGGCAGAGGTATAGTGCTCCATATGAACCGAGAACATATGCTCAAATCAACCATCGGTTTGGGTAAGGAAACAAACAATTATGCAGAACTCTTAACCATGAAAATCCTCATGTACTGGCCTCTAAAAAAAATCCATATAGATCTTTTGTGACTCTCTCAATGTGATAAATTGGTTCAATGTTGTCTAGAGGTGTAACAACCAATTTCTACTACCTATCTTAGAATAAATGTTACAGTTAAAATCAACTTCTAATTATATTTCTTATTATCACATATATAGGGAATGCAATGTAGATGCAGATTCCTTATCTAAGGAGGGTACACAACAAGATCAGAGCATTTGAAAATTTAGCAGGTTTATAGATGAAATAGTTCAGTGCTACCAACAATAGTCTTATCTTGATTTTTGAGGGCCATATATGCATATCCATATCAGCATTTCTGCTTAGTTTTTGTTGTTATTTCCTTTATTTTTTATGGAATCTTTCTATACTTGTTGTTAGACATGCTTTCCATATATATTCTTATTAGGATAGCAGATGATGTGGAGACAGTTTATAAACTGTTGGGATTATGATAGGCTGATAGACAAAACAATATATGTTTTGACTGTATAGAAATATATGTGATTGTTTTATTATGATTTGTGAATGTTTAAATAAGTAAAAATTGTCTCATGTTGATTCACCTCCCCTACCCCACTCTTAGTATAACTGTGTGCTCAATAATTGGAATCAGAGCGGGTTCCTTAGGAAATAGTTTGACCACTAGAAGGTAGATCTCAAAAGCATACATGACTAGTTAAGAATGTTTCTCCACAAAGACAAAACCCATGGTAATCAAAACAAATTAATGTCTTGAAAAATGTTGAAATAAATGGGGAGGCAGACCTTGAAAAAGAACTCATTTGTGCCTTAAGCAAAATAAATAAGCTTAAGAAAAATAATTTGAAACAGAAGGAGTAGTTGTAGAAATACAAAGAGAATGATCGTGATGTAAAATAAAGAAGGTTATTATTAGCCTAAAGATTCAACTAGAATAGGAAAAAGTGATGGAAGAAGTTGTGAGAGTCCAGTTGAAGAAAAAAAAATTGAGAAGTTGGAAGCTGAAATTGTTTCTTAAAGAAAGGAACTAGAGAAGTCAACTACTTAATTGAATAGAGTCTTGAAGTTTGAAAAAAGCACTCAAATCTTATATGATATCATTATTTGTAAAAAAAACCCCATTAACTAAGACTGGTCCTGTCTATGATACGAATTATAAGACTCCAAAAGGCAATTCAAATTCTTAGGCTACAAAGTCACCAAACAAAGTAAATGAAGGAAAATCTAATAGCTATGTTGATGTTCTCAAAAGCACCATAAAAAATGAAGGTAATGTGAGGAAAGAAAATGAAGTCTTGCATAAATCTGAGCTTCCTAACAATGACAACAAGGATGAACTCATGAGATCTTTTCCAAAACTACCATAACACCTTCTTTGGTTATTGTATTTCTTGAAATCACTTTGGTCATAAAGAAATATATTGTAGAGCCCAAAAACAAAGGAAATAAAACAAGCTACACTTCATGCCCAAAACAAAGGAAACAAATGGTTCATGCTTAATGGATGCCCAGGCACATGCCAGGTGACAAGAATAAATTTCTCACTTTGGAAAATGTTAATGGAGGTAATGTGACATTCAGAGATAATTTTAGTGCATGCATAGCTAGAAAAGGTACTCTTAGTCTCAATAATGGAAAGACTAAAATATAAAATGTCTTGTATGTTGAAGGTTTGAAACATAATTGATCCACAATCTCTCTGATTTATCGGCATTAACCAAGATCTTTTCTCCAGGCGATGTTTGTAGAATTGCATGAAAGAGCATGTACAAACCATGTCTGAAAACACTTAAAGAAGAAACAACATAAAGGACCACAAAGACAGTGCACACAAAAAGTTTGATAACAAAGTTTGTCAAGTGTGGACTACGTCTCTGGGCCCTGCTTCAATAGTGGGGAGGCCACTTCATTCATCTGATAAATAGAAAGGAAAGTACATGGAAAAATACATTATTATACCTCCAATCCTAGGAGTGACTTGAAATTAGGTTGCTCAAATCACAACAATCATAACACCATTAGATTTGTCTTTTCCTCTTGAGACGTTTGATTGTAAACATGACCTACTTCTGAAAGGTGCAATGATGTTTTGAACTTCATGCCCAATAATTAATGATGAAGGTAAGTTTTTGCCATGACCCTTAAATTCCACTGCCTAGATGCAAAAACTAATTGCACCATTGTGATCCTCATGAAATTATAGTTAAAATTAGTATAAAGTTGGCCACATTCTGCCACTTTCAAATCTATCAAGTAATCTTTTAAATTCCTCACAATATTAAAAAAGAATATTCCATAAGAATATACCTATGGAACCGCACCTCCTAGTTCCGTACGCACAGGGTTCCACCATCCTATCGTGGTTCCATCGAGCATCGTTATGTTGGTCTCCTCATGGCTTTACCCAGCCTCTCCCCCGTAGTATGGCATATGTATGTTATATAAGTGAGGGACATTAGTTATTAAGATCATCAAATTGGCACCTTAGCTGGCCAGGGGTGGTTATGTCATTTGGTCCTACGAGACCACGGGTTCGACTCCCTCGCCAGCCCATTCCCTAATACAAACATAAAGATTTTGTTGTAGATATAATTTTCGCCTTTTATGGTTTCAATCCTCTCGCCATGTATGGTATGGTTTGTTGGTTAAACGTTGCATAACATATATTTAATCTCGTTATGTTATGTTTGGCATGTGGGTTATAATCATAGTATGTATGACTTTTTCGTTTAGATATGGTCAGATTTTTTTGTTTGTTTGTCATATAATATAGTTTTATTTTAGTATATATATATATATCTATATATATATATATATATATATATATATATATATATATATATATATATATATCTATATATATATATATATATCTATATATATATATATATATATATCTATATATATATATATATATATATCTATATATATATATATATATATATTTTTTCCCAAAGAAAAAAATCGAACTTTTTATTAAAATAAAAAGTTACATAGCATATGCATTAAGCATTCAATTTGGCTGTGTGAAAGTAGATCATACAGCCTGCAATATACAGCACTGCCTAAAAGCAGAAAAAGAAAGAGCTGCTCCAATTTTCCGGAGTGCAGCCAAAAAGGAAGCCCAACTGGCCTAAGTCTTCCTGCCCTTCTTCTTCTCCACTTTTCGCCAACCATCCATGTTGGGAAGGGAGTCAATTACGGCTAGCTGGTTTTCCATCGTACTCATTGGTTGCTCCTTATCTGAATCCAATCCTTCAGGACTGTGGCATCGTTTGTTATTGTTTATTTCCAGCTGGAGCTCTTGTTCCTTTTCCTCATTAATCTCCTTGTCCTTATTGTCCTGATTTTTATCCTTTGCTGTATTTTGTTCTTCTTTCTTTTCTATAGTTGCCTTCTTAAATACGGCATCTACGTTCTGCCATCCTTTCGGCTTCCTTTGTTGTTGCTTGCTCTTGTTGAGGCTTGGACATGCATTGTACAGATGACCTGTTTGTTGACATCCCCGGCATATGAAAGCTGTATTCTCATAGTCCAAAAGTTGTTTCCACTGTGTATTATTGAAATTCAGGATGATGCTCTCAGGTAGTCCTCGGCTGAGATCTACCTCGACACATATTCTGGCAAAAGTGAATATTCCTTTTATGTGTCTCTCTCCATCTATCTTTAACATTCTCCCAAGGGTATTTCCAATTGCTATTAGAACCTTTGAATGCCAAAAATGTAAAGGAAGATTATGCAACCTAACCCATACTGGCATCCTTGATACCACCATGGTGTTAGCATAAAAATCAGGGAACCAAGGGGTAATGAAAAGTCCAGCACTGCCCCAGAACCATGGCCCTTGGTTGAGAATTGTTTCCTTTTCTTCCTCTGTATCAAAACATACTATAAAAAACCCTTTACGGTATAGGTAGATTTGGCACTTTTTTGTCCAAACCGAGTGGATCCATTGATACAATGCATTAGTTCTAGGCCAAAAGCCATTAAATCTACAAATAACTGTGTTTTTTTGTAGATCTGAATATATATTTTTTACCTCTGGTATTTCGATGGAGATAGATGGGCTCTCTGGCATTTGATCTACAATGTACTGGCCTGGAGATTCAGTGACAGTTGTGGGGTTTTTTCCTTTGCCCTTCACTGCTTCCTTAAAAGACCGTTTGCTTTGTGAGCTAGTTCCAGCGTCTTCGGCTCCTCCTCGTAATCTGATATTGAGAATGATTGTGGAGCCTGGCTTGATGTTGTATTCTTGCATGGTTCTGCATTCCTGCAGTGATCTGCCCTCATTTAACAGGTGTTGTTCCTCTGTCGGCTAGCCAGCCTGATCGACGATATTATTCTTCAAATCTGAAACCTTGTCGTTGTCATAAGTCCAGATCACGATTGTGGTTCCTTTTGGCGTCTTAACAAAGATTTGAAACCCGGACCTGGCAAGCTCGTTTCTTGTCAGATCTGAGCCATCAAACTCCGTATCCGAGAGAGGTTCCAGATCTCTTGGATTTTGGTGTTTTCTTCGATTGTTGTCCAGATCGGGTAGATCCAGGCCAGATCTGGGAGTCAATGATCCACCCGCTCTGTCATGGGCAATTATATCCAGCGGGGAGATCCAGGTTTCCGGGCTCGTGGCCGCTATGGGTAGGGTCTCTATACCCGACTCCCATTCGATGGCGTAAACCCTCGCCTGTTCAGTAGGGTACTGGGGCGTCACAGTCTGCACAGACCATATACTCCTTTGTGCTGTCCGGATCGGCCTTCCCGCCTCGCTTTTGTCCTCTACTACTGGCTGATCTAACCAATTACTAACCTGCATGTTGCATTTGACGAGATCCAGAGGGGTTAGGCTAGTGTGGGTAAGACCGCAGCTGAGAATACCTCCCATGGTGCAGGCCGCATAGAAGACTGGGGAATACATGGCAATTTTCCCCGGCTCGCTGGGCGCCGGCACGAAAAATGTCTTGGGAGCATTGGCGTTGTCACTTACATTTTCTGCAGAGCTCCTGGCGCTGTTGAGATTCGACAGAGGATTCCTGTTTCTGTTCATAAGAGTCTCTGATACAAACGAGCCTCCTCTGAGATGGCTCACAGAAGAAGAAGCAGGGGAGTAAAGAAAGCTTGGAATTGGAGATCGGGTAGCTTGCTTTGAGATCGCCATGGCCATGGATTCCGAGGGTTTTCAAATTGATGATCAGATAGAACCTAGCTTATTTTCAAATTCCATGAGTGAAGGTTCATATATATATATATATATATATAATTTATTTATTTATTTTCCACTTGAAAACTGTAACCTTTTATTAAGATGTATAAAAATTTACATGAGCACATACATTTAAGCATTTCACCATATAGAAGCATAGCATAAAAACTATATCAAAATTTGGGTTGGGAATGTAAGAGACATCCAACCAAATCAATCAAAAAATATACTATTTTGTTTATCAGCCTATCATAATCCCAATAGTCTATAAACTTTCTCCACATCATTTGTTGTCCTAATAAGCATATATATGGAAAGCATGTATGACAATGAGTATAGAAAGAGTCTATAAAAACATAAAGGAAATAACAACAAAAAACTCAACATAAATGTTGATCTAGATATGCATATATCGCCCTTAAAAATCAAGATAAGACTAGTGTTGGCAACGTTGAACTATTCCATATACGGACTCGTTGATTTGCCAATGCCTTGATCCTATATGTGACATCAAGAAATATAATTAAAAGTTGGTTTTAACTATAAGATTTCTTCTAAGGTAGGTAGCAGAAACCGGTTGTGACACCTCTGGACAACATTGAACCAATTTATCACATTGAGAGAGAAGCCAAAGATCTGTATGTAATGATAACATTTTTATAGAACCCAACACATGAGTTTCAAGGTTAAGAGTTATACATAATTGTTTGTTCCCTTGCCCAAACCTATGGTTGATTTGACCATATGTTCTCGATTCATATGGAGCACTATACCTCCGCCACATTGACCTTAATCATAACTTTCTCCATTGAAGTAAGCCCATGGTATTTCAAAATTGATCTCTTCAATGGAGACCACCCTTTGGGTCGCACTTGATTCTTTCAATGGCATCAGAGAGTAGATAGCCATAATTTCAGAGCCTATGTTGATTGGGGTTGTAGCTTGTTCTCTAAAGATCTCCTTGGTCCTGGCTAGCCAGACCCCCCAACACAATAGTTGGGGTATGTTTCTTTGTTTTTTGTCCCTAACCAAGTCCCACCATCACTCCATAGCCTCCCTAAAATTTTGTCCTCTCAAGTCAAGGTTTAACCCCATTGTCTGTTTAACTTTTTATAGGATATTCAATGTAAAAGGGCAGAACATAAACAAATGTTCCACTTATTCCACTGCATTTTTACATAAAAATGAATGTAGAGATTATGGTGTATATTTGCAACTTCTCATGGAATTTTAATCAAAATCATAAGACACAAACCTACTCTATTGCTCTTTAGAACTCAATTCACAATTTAGGACATCAATCACAAACATGAAATAAGAAACCACACACATGCATAATATTTTTCTAGGGGAAAGAAATCTACTAAAAACCCCTATGCCTACTTGCAATAATCTGATGAATAGAGATGTATTACAATTTCTAGCTCAATCTGAGCTCAACGTGCAAGTGAATAACCTATCTCTTTGTTGACTAAGAAGATCTGACCTAGAATTAGTCAATTTCTGCCTCTGCTTGAGCCCCTATTTCCTTGCACAATTCCTGAGGAAATTAAGCCCCTATTATTTAGGAATTTCCCACAAAATGCTTGCGCAATTCCCAATATTTATCATTTGACTGCATGCGACAACTATACGCTCAAGACTAGTCTGCAATTGATGTTACACTGCCTTGGAATCTCCACCACAGCTGGGGAACTTGAATTCTCTACATGCACTAGCTATTTTTAGCTTATTGATCAGTTAATTGGATGATCACTGAGATAGACTATTGTCCCTCTGCACAACTAACCTTCCACTAGTTCCTTCAATGGTTAAAACTAGTTTAACTGAAAACAACTTGAAATAACTTACCTTGATTGCTATAAATTAGCAATCACACATGCTTAACTGAACTCCAACTCCTCTAACTCAAATTTATTGAGATAGCTGGGTGACAAGAACCATGTCACACAATTTAACTGCATCCAAGTTGTTCACTGATATGAAAATTTGAATTTTCTCATTTTGACCAAGTCAAAATCAAATTGAGACTTTCTTGTTGCATTTTTCAACAAAAAAAACCACCCTTACCCTTCTTCATTTCTCTTTTGTAGATTTTCCTAGGTTGGGCCCTTATTATTCATAACACACCAAAGAAAAAGCCTTGCCTTTGTAGGGAATTCCAATTTCCATAGATGCTTCCACCACCATTAGGGGTTTCTCTATTGCTATCTTTCAATCAAGACCCTATATCCTAGTTTAGGCAAGTAGTTACCCGAGGAAGAAAATATCCATTTTAGGTCTTATTCCATGTCTCTTAATCTGGTACGGGATCTTCTCGATGTTGTTGTGTATTCTTGCTACATACCTGCAAAAACACCATCTAGATGGAGTTGCTCAGCACTCTTCCATCCATGGGCCCAAAAGGATGTTCTTTGGAGGTTTGAGGCCTGATTTAAGAAGGTAATCCCTTGGTCATTCATTCTGTCTATCAACTCCAGAGGCAACCTATAGTTTCCCTTCCCACCCACCCAAGGGTACAATCCCACCCTTAGTTTTTCTCCAATTCCTACTTTCCACACCAATCATGAGCCTACTACCACAAAATATTCCTTTGTTGCCTTCTAAATGGATGAATAGTTTGGTACATTTTTAGAGGGTTTTGCGTCCACTCATCAAGGGTGAGAGGGAAAATATACTTCTTGTTCACCACGGTCATCCATAGGTTATCCGTTGTAATGTGCCTCCAACTAGATTTTACCGCTAGAGATGAAGCAAAAGTAGGGAGACCTTTAAGGCCCCATCCACCCCAAGATTTTGGTAAGGCTATCTTGGCCCATGCCACCTATGGAAGGGTGTTTTCCTCCTTTATTCCTGACCTCAATAAATTCCTGCAAATATTCCCAATCTATTGAAGGATGCCTTTTGGAACGCAAGTGAGAGTCACCCAATAAACCATAATGGCTTTGACTACTGATTTTATCAACACAAGATGCCCAACTCTTGATAACTATTTAAGGCTCCAATGTTTGACCCTTTTTTACACCATTGAAATTTGCTTTGAGGTGGAAGCCCAAATATTTAAAATTGTCCTTGAAGGATCTTGCTTCAAATGGCAAGATTTGTTGGATGCCTCATATTTATCTATGGGTGAAACCTTCACATGAAAAGGAAGAATTCCTTTCATTAATGAACATCCTTGTTGCTTCTTGGAAAAGCAACAGTGCATTCTTAATGCATGTTAAGTCTTGCCTAAAGTTGTTACTGAAAAAAAGATATCATCCACGAAGAGTAAGTGTGTGATGAATAAGTTATGGGCAACTTCTATGCCTTAAAGATCCCCTCTCCTCTTGTTGCTAAGAGAAATCTGATCAGACTTTTAGTTGGTGAGTCGAACTTGTGGCCCCACCGGACCCAATGGCGTAACCCCCACGGGCCAGTCAGGGCGCCAACCTGATGATATTTGTAATCAACAACCCTTACTTATATAACATACATATACCATACTGTGGCAGAGAGGTCGGGTGAAGCCACAAGGAGACAAGAAGAACGACGCTCAACAAAACCAAGACAAGATGACGAAACCCTATGCATGTGGAATCTGGAAGCACGGTCTAGAGGTATATTCCTAGGGAATATTCCTTTTTGATGTTGTGAGGAATTTAAAAGATTCCCTAAGGAGCTAGATTTGTAGGTGGCAGAAGTGGTTGACTTTTTACTCATTTTAACCATAATTTTGTAATGGTGTGTTTACTTTTTGCATCTAGGCAGTGGAATTCAAGGGTCATGGCAGAAACCTACCTTCATCATTAATTATTGGGCACGAAGTTCAAGACATCATTGCACCTTTCAGAAGTAGATCATGTTTACAGTCAAAAGTCTTAGGAGGACGAGACAGATCTACTAGTGCTAAGATTGTTATGATTTGAGTAGCCAAATTTAAGGCCACTCCCATGATTGGAGGTATAATGATGTATTTTGCTATGTACTTGCCTTTCTATTTATGACATGAATGAAATGACCTCCCCACTATTGAAGCAGGGCCTGAAGACATAGTCCACATTGAATTTTTGTGTGCATTGTCTTTATGGTCCTTTATGTTGCTTCTTCTTTAAGTGTTTGCATACATGGTTTTTACATGCTCTTTCATGCAATTATGCTAACATCACATGAAGAAAATATCTTGTTTAATGTCGGTAATTCAAAGAGTTTCTTGATCAATTATGTTTCAAACCTTCAACATAGAAGACATTTTCTATTTTAGTCTTTCCATTATTGAGACTAAGAGTACCTTTTCTACCTATTATCATTATCTCCAAATGTCACATTGCCTCCATTAACTTTTTCCAAAGTGAGAAATCTACTCTTGTCACTTGGCATGTGTTGGAGCATCCATTAACAATGAACTATTTGTTTCATTTGTTTTGGGCATGAAATGTAGCGTGTACAAGCATAGGTTTCTCCTTATTTAGCTCTTCTTGCCCCTTCTTTTTCCAAAGACAAGGGTATCTTCTTCCTTGTTTTTTCTACAAGATTTTATAATACCACTTCTACAAAAGCATGCAATGTGCCCATAGTTGTTGCACTTATAACATACAACATTGTATTCAAATAAGGGGGAAAATGAATTATAGTCTCTATTTGAAAACCCATAATTATATTTGCTTTTATTCCATACATGATTATTTCTTGAATGTGATCTACAATATCTTTCTTTATGACAAAAGTGATTTCAAGAAAAATAATAACCAAAGAAGGAGTTATGGTAGTTCTGGAAAAGATCCTATGAGTTAGTCCTTGTTGTCATTGTTAGGAAGGTCAGGTTTATGCAAGACTTCATTTTCTTTCTTCACGTTGCCTTCATTTTTTATGGTGGTTTTGAGAACATCGACATGGCTATTAGATTTTCCTTCATTTACTTTGTTTGGTGACTTTGTAGCCTATCGAATCGTCTTTTAGAGTGTTCTAATTTGTATCATAGCCAGTATCACTCTTAGTTAATGGTTATTTTTTACAAATTATGATATCATCTAATATTTGAGTGCTCTTTTCAAACTTAAAGCTTCCATTCAATTAAGTAGTTAACTTCTCTAGTTCCTTTCTTTAAGAAACAAATTTCACTTTCCAACCTCTCAAATTTTTCTTCTTTTTCCTTCAACTGGACTCTCACAATTTCTTCCATCAATTTTTCCTCTTCTAGTTGAATCTTTAGGCTAATAATATCCTTTTTTATTTCTTTGAGGCTTTGTGACATCTTTGATTTTACATCACGATCATTCTGTTCATATTTCTACAGCTACTCCTATTTCAAATTATTTTTCTTAAGCTTATTTATTTTTCTTAAGGAACAAATGAGTTATTTTTCAAGATCCACCTCCCCATTTATTTCAACATTTTCCAAGACATTATTTTGTTTCGATTCTCATGGGTTGTGTCTTTGTGGAGAAACATTCTTAACTAGCCATGTATTCTTTTGAGATCTACCTTCTAGTGGTCAAACTATTTCCTAAGGAACCCACTCTGGTTCCAATTACTAAGCACACACTTATAATAAGAGTGGGGTAGGGGAGTTCAATCAATATGATACAATTTTTAGTTATTTAAACATTCACAAACCATAATCACATATGAGATTTATCAACTACAAAACATGGAACATAATTTTTACATGGAAATCCTTTTGGGAGAAAGGCAATTTTTATTTTTATTTTTAATTCTTCACAGGCACCAACCTACTAGATATACCAATCTCCATCTATACAAACCCTGGAAGGAACCAACCTCTCTTACATATGTTTGTAGACGTTGATATATTAGAGACATCAATCCCCATTGCTACAAATATTTGTAGGTACCAACTTACTAAATACATCAACCCCCCCCCCCCTGCAACTCCCACTGGTAATATTTGTAGACACCAAACCCCAACGCTAAGCACCAACTTAGCAAGAAACATGAATCCATTTGTTTGAACGACAACCCTCCATTATAACTCTTCTTTCATGTGTATAACTTCTTCAAAAGATGATAACATTCACATTACCTTTATTCAATCTACTTGTTACTTCAACTTTACCAGATCTACTCATTTCTTCTGACTTCGTCAAGTTTGATTATTGCTTCTACCTTCATTAGGTCTACTCACTACGTATACCTTCACTAGGTTTAACCAAAATTTGAATCTCCAAATGAAATTTATGGTAACGCTCTTAAAGCTTAATGTTTTTGGCCTCTTCCTAAGAATGAAATTGTATCATGCCACATATCCAATTTTTCAAATCTAATTCTAAATTTTTTCACCTAATGCACTTTTTCATGTCTCCTTAAATCTTTGAAAATTTCATAATCTGAAAAGTCCTAAAAAAGAAGTTGTAGCAAACATTCCAAGCTGACTTGTTTGAAACCGATTTTAGGAGCATTCAAGAACCCTAATTTCCACATGGCATTTCTCATAAATTAAAATGAACCAATGTTTGAAATTTTAAACATAATATTCTAGAGATCTCACCTCTATCTCCTCAAAATTTCATGGTATGAAACGTTCCAGAAAATTGTTATATACAGAATGCTAAACTGACCTATTTGAAATTGATTTTAGGAGCATTCAAGAACCCTAACTTCCATATGGTATATCTCGGAAATTACAACATACCAAGGCCTACAATTTTGACCACATGTACCTAGAGGTCACACCTTTGTCTCCCCAAAATTTTGTGGTCTGAAACGTCCTAGAAATTAAGTTATATTTAAAATCCCAAGACAACTCATTTGAAGCATATTTCTTCTTTTATTTTGATGAAAGAACAAAAGTCGTGACTTTGAAAGAAACAACACCTGAAACATAAATCATAAGCGAGACCAGAAAGAAACAACATGTTGTGATTTCAGGTGCAGCAATGTTGTTTCCTAAGGGAACATCAATATATTTCCAAGAACAACAATCTGTCAATGGTGAATGAATGGAAACAAAAAATATTTTGGAAAAATTCTTTGGTAGAAATGACTTGGATCTTCAAATCGATTCTTCATTTCTCTTGTTATGAATGCATAAAGTAATAAAAAAAAGTCTTCACTTTGTTTTCTTCGTGTTGGTGGGCAATAGCGGGACCAATTTTGCAACAAGCTCTTATGATCCAATTTTTTTTTAGATCATGGCCCCTAGAAAGTCTCAACATCATATGATATTAAATTTATTAATATATGCTTAAATCAAATTCCCTTATTTCATTAACATTTCCTTCAAGTATCACTCGTTCATAAATTGATCTTCTTTATTCTCTTTGGACCTGCAAAAAAACAAGAATATATATGCAATAAAACATGAAATCATGGAAGAAGAGAGGTGATCGGGCTCTCTTAATCCAAGTCATTTGAAAAATAAATAACAAGTAGTTACTGTATAAAACAAGTCCATAGAAAGATAAATAAAATGCATTTGTTACCTGCAGGAGAGCGGTGGCCAACCATACTAATCAACAGTGTTTTAATCATAACTTCTTCTTTTGTTTCCCGATTTGTGTGATTACAAAGCCAACTGAAATTGATTTCGGAGATATATTTCCAATAGAAATAGGTTTTAAAAATTCCATGAGATGATGTGTCAAATTTACTCAAAACAACCTGCATAACGGAGTCATTTTCGATTTCCCAACTTAGATCAATAGTTGATATTTTAAGCATAACTTTTTCATTTGATGACGGATTGAACTTATTCAAATTGGAGATTAAATCATATTCATATATATATCTCCAATAGAAACATCTTTTTAATGCAAGAAGAATTGATTGATCAAATATGCCAATGAACAACCGAAAAATCAGGGTTTTAACAATGCTGATTTGTGATAGGCAATCAATGTTTTGGCCAAAAATTTCTCATATGATATCGAAATCTAGTGATTCAAATTTCCTTGTAAAAAAGATTCATAATTGAATATACCATAGAAACAGGTTTTAAAAATATAGTCATTTAGGCCTCCAAACTTTTATTGTCCCAACTCTGTCCTTAAGTTGTCTACTAGACATGTTGTCAATGTTCTGGTCCTAACTTTTTCATTTCAAATCCAAAGTGAATGATTCAAATTGGGTTAGAATGTATACATAAAGGGATAAATAATATAGAACCAATTTTTGAAAATATGCCTATTTAGTCCCTCAAAATATGACTGTCCTAACAGTTTTTCCATAAATTTTATCAAGCCCACTTGCCATAAAATATGATAAACAAGAAATTTTTGCCAAATTGATGATAAAAATGGATATGATTATTTGTAGAAATTTTATTTTGAATATAATACATCTACATACATAAATAAATTCAAACATTTATCATCGATGTTAATTTTCACGTCGTGTTGCAACAAAACATCTATTTTTACATATAAAGGAATTTATTTATTTATCTCCGTATTTATTCTATTTTCTACACTAACCTACTCTACTTTGAAAAACACAACATACTTATGTACGATAGTACTTCCAGTGGAGCCATTTTCGAAATAAGTCCTCAAGTATGTACATACCCGAATTTGAAAAATGCATGTTAATAAATATTGGGGTATGAGAGACCAACTTCCCTTGAAACGATGATGTCAAGAATTGTCGAAGTATGGAGTGATGTTGTGAGAAAATGATGGAGTGAAACCAATATTCAATATAACCTTTACTTTCTTGATTTCCCATAGTTTCATTGTCATGAAGTTTTTCATAAAATTGAGTATCCAATGTCTTATTGATCTCAACGGCTTGTTGATGCAAACTATAAGAAACCTCATTTTCTTCCATAAATTCTGCAATTTTTGGATTTGAAACCTTCCCAATCTCAATATAAGTTTTCTACAATTGTGCAAGTGAGATAGAATGGGTGGGAAGGGTGGGTAACTTTTTTAGTTCAACATTGTAAGCATGTTGTACTCGTTTATTATGCTGAGGGTGTGGAATAGATTGAATAAAAAATTGTGTAGCGCATAGAGGATTTTGATGATGTAGTTGATTGGGTTGTTTGGATGGTTTTGATAGAGAAGCAGGATGTTTTTAAACAACTGGTAAAGAATATGGATAATGTGTTTGTGCTACAAGATGAGGGAGAGTAGTCATGTAATCATAAGATGAGGCATGCCAAGCTTGTGGACAAGATTGGTGGGGGTTATATTGAGATTGGCATGGCTTCCCTAACACATGAGTATTCCATAATGGATTATGCAAGTAAGAAAATGCAGAGGAACTGTTTTGAACCATACATGTAGGCCACAGTTTCCATGGTTGCGAGCTTGTTGCAACTTCTCAATCTCTTTGATATGTTGGTTTCATCCCAGGTAAGAAAGAGAAACTATCCATGGGATGCTCCTTTCGGAACTGAGGGAAAAACACTTCTTCAAAATTTTCTTGGTTTTTTTTAACCTACAAAACATCCAATTGTGAATTTAGATAGCTAATAAAGTCAATTTTAAAATGTTCAAATAAATCATTGATTCCAGCTCCTATATCTCCTGTTCTTATAGCAAATTTGGAAAAGAAAGAAGAAAGTTCTCTAGAATTCTTACTAGCCTAGGAGATTCCTCTTGAATACCTTATGCATAAATCACAAACATCATCATATGATAGCTGAAAAACATCACCTTTTCCTATCATATTTAAGATTTCTAAAAATTTGTCTGTGATTCCTTTGAGTAGGAGTGTTTTCAAAGGCCTCTTTTTCCCACTGTTTATACGTTGATTTTTGAAGGTTGTATTGAAATTGCTCTACATAGTCCTCCAAGTTTTCATCTTCCCCTTGTGTCATTCGAAAATTATCTTCATTGGCCTTGCAGTAGTCTTGGTACTTCTTCAAGAATACATTCTTCATGTCCTCCCATGTTTTAATGCAATTCCCCCAAGGCTCACAAACCATCAGAGGGTTGCTCCTTTTAGAGTAAGAAGAAACAATTTCAACCTTTGAGCATTAATACAATAATCATATCCTCTAAAAAGTACTTCAAACTCAAAATAAGAATGTATTTGGGTCTTCGTTTTCCAAACCATGAAAATTTCGCAGAGTAGATGGGGGAATGATGTGCATTTGTGCCACTCCTCCTAGATCTGTGATAGGGAATTCAAAAGTAGAAATGTGTACCATTTCTTACCAAAATATAAGATGTTCTTCATGTGTTGCTTCAGGGCTTCGTCTTCGAATCTTCCAGCCAATTGGTTAGTGAAATGGGTGGTGCTTACAACACCACTTGAGTGAAATCATAAATAAATAAAAATATTTTTCAAAAGTCTACCTCTAAACTTCCTAGTTTTGTCCATGCATGTTATATGACCTGAAACTACCTATAGAGGGCATACCTCACCGCAAGTTATCTAGGGTGTGTGCACAGGTTCTTACCTTTTGACTTTAATATCCAACCCTCTCAAAGTCAGGTGTGCATCTACAACCAAATATTAGTGTGGTAGTGCTAATTGACGGCCTCCCTAACAACAACGCCAAAATGTTGGGGAAATTAATTGTTTAATAAATAAATAAAAACTAATCACCGATACATTAATTATCAACCCGAGGAACGCCTTTTTGTTTCAAGGAAATCCGCAAAGTATATGGGAGCAGCTATCAACAACTAATATTGGTTCTACATGATTGTGTTCTACACTATCAAGCTCATTCGACAATAAATAAAATGTAAGACTTGGAACACAATACTAAATTTAAAAAGCAAAAAGTAAATGACAGGAAAAGAAATTATGCTAATCACACGACTTGGATCAATACTAAATTAATCCACACCTTGTTGAATTGGAAATTTAACCTATTGCACCCAACAAAATTCAAATGCTAATCTAAAGTAGTAAATTAAATGAAATCTAGAAATTGCACAAAACAACAAATCTGGAAAATGCAAAAACTAACAAATTACTATTAAAAAAGGAGGAAATTTACTTTAAGGAACAACAATTGAAATTCAAAGAAAGAAGCACACAACTAAACTACTTTAGATGTTCAAGGCAACACCTCATCCAAGGTAGTGGGCCCAATTGCCTAAGAGTCAATTCTGCCTCGAAAAAGAATTCAGATCATATTACAAGTAGAAAATTATGAAATTCCAGTAATAGCTCCTTTCATTAAAAATTATAAATAGATATAATACAACTTTGATTTGTGCCTCTAATTCAATAGTCCATCTTCTCTCTTTGATCTCCGTTTTCATTTAAATACACAGAGACCAAGGGGAAATTACGACTAAATTGATTACAAAATGATTTCCCCTTATAATTTTGGGTTGATTACAAAATCTCAATAAACAAGATTAGATACGAAAGATCTCCCCATCATGATTCGGCTGGAATAAGTCAAATCTGGTATTGCAATTAGGAAATTTTGGAAAATGGCTACAACAACAAATCTGAGAAAATCACCATTAGAGAACCTTGCATTTCTCTCAATCTAGACTGAATTTTGGAAAACTACTCATTAGAAAACTAATTTGGTTTGTTCTACACAAAATCCGTGTCTCAGATTTTCAAGATTCATATTCATTTGCCCGAAAAGTCCAACGGAAAACTGTCACTTTTTATCCCAGCAAATTTCTGAGTTGGAATATTTGATTATGAGCGGAAGATCAAATTTGCAATCTGGAAGATCTTAGAGGCTAAAATCATTAGTGATGTTATAACAAATTCATTAATAAACCATAATTGGCAAAATCATACATAGTAACTTCAATTTATTAAAAATAAAGGAGAATAAACATCATTAATCCACAAGAGCATGAATAATTATAAAATGGAATTAAATGATAATTTATGATAAATAATGTGATAAAAGAACGGTGGAAATGGATGAAATAGATATCAAGAAATGGTAAAAATAATGATAATTTAGTGGCCCAACACCATGATACTTCACCATAATTGTGTGACACCCTCCCACCCCCTTTGGTTATTCTTGGGAAGTGGAGGATGTTATCTCTAAATTTACCCAACCTTCAAGGTTTGTTATGAACATGGGACCTTAAAAATCTTCTTTTCACAAAGTTAGTGAAATTAACCTTAGACAAAATTTCTACATTAAGCTCATCGAGTGTTTTATAACAACATAAATTTTGTCAAAATCTGAAATCTAGATCAAAAGTTATGACCCTTTAAAATTTCTTCACTTGAACCCAATCATATAGGCAAGATCTGTCACATGGCACCCATGTGTCACTCACATGGAAACTATGTGGCTCCACCACTTCTCCCAGGTGGTTCCACCTCATTCCTAGTATTAACATGGCCACGATCATGGTCCACGTGGCTCTTGACACGTCATCCATAAATGTGGGTCCCACAAGTTCAACCCCTTAACATGTCGAATCAAGGTTTCACGTTATATCAATTTATAAGAACTGGGGTTAAATCCCTCGCTACTTGCTCATTGGTGTCTCATGGGCTGAACAACATTATATGAATCAATAATCCACATTAATTGTGCAACTCCCCCTACCTTCCAAAAGTTAATGAGGGGGATTCGTTTGTAATATGTCTAATTTATTACGTCAATTTATGAACCAATCCCCGTCTCACACTCTCTGTTACTCGACACCCATACCACAATGATATGATTAAATATCTTGGTGCTAGATAGAAGGCTCAACGTGAGTTTTCACGTAAGGTGATAGGGAATTATCCATCTCATGCCCTCCATCAATCGCGCCAACATTCGCATGGCACTTCACTATTGACCCTCCACAGTGTGACGAGAAAGTTCGCATCAAGTGACAGGCCTATTCCTGTCTTGCGCCTTCCATCAACCACACCAACAGAATGCCAAAACATAAAAAATCATGCCAAGGAGTTGAGCTTTGGGGTGATGTGGTCTTTGGCCATGTAGATTCCAAGATGGTGTCATGTACACCTCATGGCACCATATAATCACTTCCACGCGTCAAGTGGATTTATCTATTTCACATCCAGAAACACCTTATCTAATTGGCATGTGTCACCACCATGGGGTGCCATGTTAGCACCATCTCCACACCACATGACCACAACAACAAAGATACATGTGGCATTCCACGTGGCTAGACTTGACCTACATGGCGCATTCACCTTGACTTCTATTTGGGTCCCATCGAGGTTCTGGTCCTTAATGCCAACACTGCTTCATTGTTAAAATCTTTGCCTACAGGGTCTCCATGTCATTACACCCAATTCCTTCGCTCCAATACATGAGAAAGGTCACTAATCAAGTTGAGCATGGTGTGAATGGGAAAATCTCCCATCACGTGATGGAGAGATGTTTTGTTTCACGGTCCCATCACTACGCCACTTACTACGAGCATAACACATCGCTAAGGGTCGTGACGCGATGAGAACTTCACCAACACAAAGTGGGAGTTTTTTCCATCCCATGCCTTCTATCACCGTGCCACTAAAACAAAAGATGCACTCCCAAAAATGGCCATGGTGCAAATAGGGAATTTGTCGTCTTCTAATAAAGAGGCTTTCCGTTTTGTACCTTTCATCTACATTGCCAAGTTTTCTAAGGAGCTAAGGCACTGATGAGAGGAGTGTGGCGTGAATTAGCATTGTTCCCAACCATGAAGAAAATTAATTAACGATTTAGCTGCAAATCTGGTGGTTAAGTTAAGGCTTCTACCCTTGCAACATTCCAAATGATTTTACCATTTTTGCAAGGTTATTTCAACCTGCATACAAGCCAGTTGTTGTACAACGACCGAGCTTAGGCCTTTCAGATGTCCGCAACCACAAGGATTGAATGAGGTTAAACCACTCCCTGGGTTCATAACATATATACCTTAATAATATCAAACACAACAACCATAGGCTACTACGAGATTATGCATAATGGGCATTCATATCATTCATGCATATCAACCATAATAATCACTCAAAGTGATAACCTATTGATCATGTAAGTAATTAATCATTCAGGGGCACCTCAACATTGTAGGGCTCATCAAGACCCTCATAGTTAAGTTAATTATTCACAACCCATTGCATTGCAACACATAGAGATACACATTACTCTCAAAATGAAAATAATCAATACTATATAACAACAGGAAGAAGTAATCACATTACACAAATAAGCATGGAAATACATGTAGGTGACTTATCTTAATAGCTAGATGTTTGGAAACTAAGGGTGGGACTTCAACTCTCCAACCAATCATAGGCCAATTGCAACACAATCTTTCTTGCAATTGTCCACCCCTAAGCCAAATCCACGGTCCAAAGGAGTGCTTTCTCAAGACTTCTAGTTCAAGTTCATATGTGGTATTACTTGGATTTTCGGGAGTAAGGGATTTCTTTATAGGTGGTTTATTAGTTGTATTTTCAAGGCAAACATTGCATAATCAGTAGTTTATCGTATGGGTGGTTATCAGCCTACATAGCAAGCATAGGGTGGTTTGTCAGCCTTTTTAGCAAGCACTTTGTAGTTTTTCATCCCTTTCAACAAGCACCCCAGTGGTTGCCACTTTGCCTAGTGGTTTATGAGCCTTACAACAAGAACCTGAGTTGTTTATCAACCCTCTTTGGCAAGCACTCTTCACCCATTTCCCACTCTAAGACTCTCGTTGATCCTTTTAGATTGGAAGCCATAGTCCTACTGCTCCAATGCATCAATTCTAGAAATGACTCTCCAACAACTCTCAACAACAAATTCTCAATTATGATACTCCCTTTCACACCCGTCTCCACAATGTCCCCTGTTTTTCTGATTGGTTCCCCCTTTTGCATCATGGGGTGAATTATAGAAGTCGATGTCTTCTTCCTCCATCATTATGTTTCTAGCCATGTGGTGATGGGGAATGTTGTCACACCAACTCACCCACTAGCAACTCTCTCTTAACCATGGACCCATCGGTCCCACTTCTCAGGCCAATCTATCAAAATGAGTTATGTTCTATAATTGTAGAATATCTTAACTAGCCATGATCCTCTATGTTCGCATTTACACAATCATCATTTAACTTTACAAAAATGGGGGTCAACACAAGGGGCATTACAAACCCCACCCCCTTAAAGGAACACCATCCTCAATATTCTCTGTAACTAGAAGTAAAAGAACAAAATTGAGCTTTATGTAACAACTCTTACATCCACTTATTCATTAAACAAAAATGGGTATAGCACCCTCATTTTCTCTTCCATCTCCTAGGTGGCTTCATCGGGTCCAAAGTGCTTCCATTGCACCTTGACTTGCTTTATTACTTGATTCTGGAGTGTGGTCTACCTCCGGTCCAAGATGCACACTCGTTTTGGTTAGAACTCTCCCTTGGGTTCTACCTATATCATATACTAGTCAACAATGTGATTAGCATCATGTACATATTTGTTAAGTAAAGAAATGTGAATAACATTATGGCCATTCACTATGAGTGGTAAGGCCAATCTATAGGCCACTGGCCCCACTCTTTACATGACCTAAAAATGTCCACAATATTTAGGTGCTAACTTAGTACAAGACCCCACTTTCAGTGAGCTCTTCCTCGGTATGTGATCAGGTGATCAAATTTAGCTCAAAAATGAAAGTGCCCAGAAAGTCTTGAAACCAACATCAAGTCTAATTTCTCGTCGTTCTGAATCCAATGACATTTGTGTCACCTCAATCCGACACTGTATGCTCAAGTTATTATGTTTTGATTGTTTGGCCCAACAACTAAAAAATGAGTAGGGTTGCTGACTGGGCCTTCATATAGTTGATATCATCCAGGGTGACTGTGTAGGTATGGACAAATTGGGTGTTGCCAAGTGTCAAGATTTGGTTCATGCAAGTGGTCAAATTTGATTGGTTTTGTGTGGCCCAATCATGGGATGCCATGTGGCACCTCCAAATCGCACTAAAATTTTGTTTGGTCGACCAGAGGCCTGGGCAGGATCGAACCCCTGACCTCAAGTATAACAGTGCATCACTCTACCATTAAGCTCGTAGGTGATTCTTAACCCATAAGGGCTTTGGCCCTATTTAAACTTTAGTTGATGCATATATTTGGAGGAGGGGTCAGGCTGTTAGCCCCGGTCATTGCACCACCATACGTCCTCAACACAAAAGTATGGGGCTAGGGGACCAGCCTTAGACCCTGGTCACAACATTCCCACACAACCGTTGGCTAATCAGAATGAGCACCAGCAGAGAGGGGGCTTACCAGTAGCCATAGACCCTGGTCACATGCACCTACACAGAACTGTGGTGAGGGCAACCAATAGAGGGCGCTTGTAAGGGGGCCATCCCCAGGCCTTATGGCCTCCAATGTGACCATGGCGTATCGGCACGAAGGGCTCTGACGGAAAGGGCAGGCCACTAGTTCAACCCTCGGCCCCGTGGGGGTTAATATGACCATGACCTGAATTCTAAGGGGCTAGGCCAGCAGGGGCAGGCGGTTAGTCCCGGACCCCAGCCGCATGGCCCATGTGGCTAGATTATTCCGCATAAGGGTTACTAGGAAATTTAAGTATCAAACAAATCACACTTTCGATGGGAAAATTTGTCACCTCTTCAGCAGAAAACAAGGGAATTTGTAGGAAAGTTGGACTATTAGTACGATTTGTAGGACAAATAACAACAAAACTACATGGAGAGCTTGTAGAGCCATATTTTTATGATTTTTTGTCCTTTTGGAACTCAAGAAGAGTCTACCTAGGGGTTTTTGGACAACCTGGATCCAATGGTAACCTTTATTTGCTTATTAGAGCACATTTGAAGAGACATTTTAGATTCAATTCCATGGATATATAGATCAATCAGTGTTTTGGAGCAGTTCTTGAAGTTGTTTGAGCATGGAGAAGGCCTTGTAGGAGTTTTCTTACCTTCAGATGTTTACTGCAACAGCTCTTACTTGCAGCATTCAGCTCTTCTATACTTTTATCACTATGTCTTGTTGAGGAAAGTTTTCTATTTATCCTTCAATGTGAAATTGAAGTGCTTATATGCTCATGTATGTTCATTTTTAGATGGAGTACAAGGTCTTTGTAGGAGACACCTTGTATTACTGATGTTTTCATGACTGACTGTAGGTTGTCATGATGTTTATGTGAGATTTTTTTGCAAGAGAATATTTCCTTGAAGGGGAAATAGCCACATGTTTTATTAGAAAACTTTTATGTACTCCTTTTCCACTGAATATATGGAGCGGTCTAGCTATGTTGGCAGGCCCGAAGATGAAACCCGGGAGGGGTGAATTCTGTCACCAAATCCTTTGTTATACTCTTCATGAATTTTTGTATGAGTTATGTGATGTTGTGTTGCTTATGCTTAAGTTTACATGTGAAAACTAACTCATAACTTGAAGAGACCTTTTGGAAAACTTGTTTTGTGTTAAGACCCATTTTTCCTTGCAAAGCGTCGGAGAATGATCCTTGTTTTTGGGAAGAGGAAATTGACCTCCTCCTCCATTTTCAGATCAATTGGTATCAGAGCCTCATCTTACCAAGTTGCAAGAATGGGCAAGGAGAGTCTCCAAGAGCTAAAGGAGATGAATTTGGCTCTTTGTACAGAGAACATGATCCGAATGGAAAATGGCATCAACCCATGGTACTCATCCACCCATATTATTCATTGACCCATGGAATTTACCCATGGTATTGTAAATGGCATCCGCCTGTGGTATTGTAAAATCCACCCATGGTATTCATTCACCCATGGAATTTACCCATGGTATTATAAATGGCATCTGCCCGTGGTATTGTAAAATCCACCGATGGTATTCATTCACCCATGGAATTGACCCGTGGTATTGTAACTGAAAAATACTATAAGTAACAAGTCACATTTTGTAAAAGGACAGGTTGTCCGCCACAATGTAGCCTTTACAGTTATTATCGATTTTAATAAAAAAAGTTTCTTTGTGGTTTTGTTTATTGGGCATTCTCCTATTTTTCTTCTGGCAATGCAAGTTTTCAGATCTTGGGGGTCTCTCCTCCCAAGATCCATTTCAATCTTCTAGATCTTGGGGCCTTTCCCCCAAGATCCATTTCAAGTTTTCAGATCTTGGGGTCCTTTCCCCCCAAGATCCAATTCAATCTTTTAGATCTTGGGGGCCTCCTCTCAAGATCCGGATCAGTGGTATCAGAGCAGGTTATGATTCCATGGGAACGAGGGTTTGATGCATGTTTCAATTTCAAATTTTGCAGCAATATTCAACAAACTTCAGGCATGTGCTACAACCTCCACAGAGCTTTCTTGGGTCAAGCAGGAAGAATTTTTTCTTTTTTCATTTTTTTGCAGGATTTATTTTTGGGTGGCGAAATTGCAGATCAGATCTGTACATTTTGGTGCAAGATCTGCAAAATCTAATTGTAGATCTGAATTCCTGGTGAAAAAATAGCCGATTTCAAAAAAAAAATCGGTTGAATCGGAGTCCGGATGAAGAAGATATCGCTGATTTAAAAATCAGTGGGGTTGTAGACAATTTTCAGGGCAGCGATTTTGCGGCGCAGATCTAGACGTCCTGGTACAAGATCTGCAAAATCTAATTGCAGATCTGGATTCTTTGGGAAAAACTACCCAACTTCAAAAAAAAAATCAGTGGAATCGGAGTCCGGATGAGGGAGATATCGCTGATTTAAAATCAGCTCTTTTTTGCAGAAATTTTGGTGACGGCGGGAGAGTTGCAGCGCAGATCTGGAATTCTAGTGCCTAGATCAGGATTTCTATCACATGGGCAGATGCAAAATGGTCCTTCTGCTTCCAAAAACAGGTTATAATAAATATTCTGAGTTATATTGGCCGAGTTATGTCCATTTTAATTCTGGAGCAGCATTCGGAGTGGGTTTCCATTGGAGACGTGCCCTCCCACCCCACTTTAGTAGGCATCTGCTTCACATTCATCAGTTTCAACATAGCAGCAATCGGCTTGGGTTATTTGGAGATGTGCCCTCCCACCCCAGGCTATGTAGGCACCTGCTACTTCATCAGCAACCAACATCACGGTTGTGGGTCATCCACAAACCCACACTTCATCGAAGTCCATTTGCTAGGTCGTACACTGTTAGTATCACAGTTGGTCACAAGCATTACAGGGTATCTCTATCCTCGGATCTTCGTTCTTCATGGTTATGGGTCATCCACAAACCCACAGTTCATCGAAGTCCATTTGTTAGGCCACACACTGTCAGAATCACAGTTGGTCACAAGCATTACAGGGTATCTCTATCCTCGGATCTTCATTTATCAGGGTTTTGGGTTAACCACGTAAAACCCTTATCTTCACTGGATCTTCATATTCAACAAAGGCTTTGCAGGAGGGAACTTTACGCAATGGGGACCATTGCTTCTTAAGGAGGGAGGAATGATCCGAATGGAAAATGGCATCAACCCATGGTACTCATCCACCCATATTATTCATTGACCCATGGAATTTACCCATGGTATTGTAAATGGCATCCGCCTGTGGTATTGTAAAATCCACCCATGGTATTCATTCACCCATGGAATTTACCCATGGTATTATAAATGGCATCTGCCCGTGGTATTGTAAAATCCACCGATGGTATTCATTCACCCATGGAATTGACCCGTGGTATTGTAACTGAAAAATACTATAAGTAACAAGTCACATTTTGTAAAAGGACAGGTTGTCCGCCACAATGTAGCCTTTACAGTTATTATCGATTTTAATAAAAAAAGTTTCTTTGTGGTTTTGTTTATTGGGCATTCTCCTATTTTTCTTCTGGCAATGCAAGTTTTCAGATCT
This sequence comes from Pinus tabuliformis, assembly GCA_031772625.1. Classification (NCBI taxonomy): domain Eukaryota; kingdom Viridiplantae; phylum Streptophyta; class Pinopsida; order Pinales; family Pinaceae; genus Pinus; species Pinus tabuliformis. The sequence goes on from CM062812.1 coordinate 884,474,190, forward strand.
TGGGGGTCTCTCCTCCCAAGATCCATTTCAATCTTCTAGATCTTGGGGCCTTTCCCCCAAGATCCATTTCAAGTTTTTAGATCTTGGGGTCCTTTCCCCCCAAGATCCAATTCAATCTTTTAGATCTTGGGGGCCTCCTCTCAAGATCCGGATCAGAACATTGAGTTGAGAAGAATGTTACAAATTGTTGAAGAGTTGAAGAGGCATATGGGCCTTCAATTGTGGCATGTGCTTGAGGAACAAGTTGCTAAAAGTTCCACTCCTGTGACACCAAAAGACACCACCAAAATGAAACCAAGATGTAGGAATGGTTCACACAATAGTTATGGACCATATGATGAAAATTATGGATGTGCATTTTGCAAGCATATCCAAGATTCTCACCATATTCCAGTTGGCAAAAGTCGATGGCTAGAGTTGTGTGCAATGTCGTCATCATCATTAGAAGTTGAAAAGATGAATGACAAGTTCAAGGAGGTAATAAGCATTTCAAGTACAATTCCTTATGTTTATGTTCATAACACCTCTTTTGCAACATACCAAAGGCATTAGTATGAACCTAATTTCTAAAATGGGTTATGAAGGAGGAGGCCTCGACATCAATGGCCAAGGGATCACTAGTCAAATCATGGTACAAGAGACACCAAAGTATCAAGGATTGGGATATGGTCAAAGGGAGTTTGGAGAATGCTCTAAATGGTTTGAGGCACAACAATCATCTAAGGATGATATGTCACACCAAGATGGTGGTGACAATGTTCATTTGTCTCTCAAGCGAGATGAATGCTTCAAAGGACCTTGCATGTCATCATCCACCCCACATCATCAAAGTTGCAGCCCAAGAGAAAGGTATAAATCTCATGGGAGTTTTCCAAATGATGGTAATTTTGACTATTTGTGGAATATGTATCCTTGTACTTTTTGTGATGCATTTGACCATTGTGTGGTTGTTTGTGAGCAACACATGGTAATGGTTAAAAGGATGGATCAAATTCTAGGCATCAAGCATGATGAATCTCCTTCACATGAGAGGACTTCCTTGTCGGCAAGCAAGAGAAAGTTCTTTTGTACCCATTGCAAGATGCATGGGCATGGAAATGAACGATGTTGGAAATTACATCCAAAGCTTCGTTCCAAGAAGGAAAAAGAGATTGTGCAACCTAATCCAAGGGGAGAAAGGGGTGGAAAAGAGGACTCACAACAATCCTAACACAGCCTTCAAGGCAAAGTTGATGCAAAAAAGAACCCATAAGCCTAGGAGAGGCAAAGATTGGGTAGACTGTGTAAAGTTGCTTTGTAAATTTGTAATTACTTGTTGTTGTTCACCTGTTTGGGTACTTTTGTAAAGTGAAGAATACTATGTGAAACAAGTATGTTTCATTGACGTTATGTTATTGTCTTGTTTATAAGTCCATATGTGTAAGGACTTTTGGAATGTACAAGTTGTCATCCAAGTTTGTCTACAAGTTTTTCATGTACTCACCGATGCAAGTATTCAAGATGAAACTTGTTGTGAATAGAATATTTGTTTAAGATTGTACAAGATGACTATGTTTTTGTAGGCAAAGCCAATTATGTCATTGAATTTTTGCAGCAGTGTACTTTTGTGTACAAGCTCAGTTTGAGGACAGTAAAGCAAGTTTATATTGCTTCTGATTTCCAAGATGGAGTCAAGTTTGTCTTCAACATTTGAACTTCAAGATGAAGTTGTTTTGAGCCATGAAAAGATGAGATTAAAGAGAATGTTCAGATTCCACTCATCAATGTTTTTGTTCCTGCATCAGCGATAAGAATTTTTGGCTCAATTCTTAACAAGACAGTAGGTCTTCATGAAGAAGATAGGTGAAGTGCCTTGATTGGAGCTTGAAGGGCACCAATTGAAAAGATAACATATGGATTGAATTTTTGGGTAATTTTGAGTTTCAACCTCATTTTATTTACCAAGAGAAGTAAACTTTTGGAGTTCAAAAGTTCCTAGTGGGGAGCTGTGATCAGGTGATCAAATTTGAGCTCAAAAATGAAAGTACCTAGAAAGCCTTAAACTAGAGTCAATTTTAATTTCTCATTGTTCTAAATCCACTGAAGTTTGTTTCACCTCAATCTGACACCATATGCTCAAGTTATTGCGTTCTGATCATTTAGCCCAACAACGAAAAATGAGCAGGGTCGCTGATTGGGCTTCTGAAAACCTGACATCATCTAGGGTGATTATGCAAGTATGGACCAATTAGGTTCTACCAAGTGTCAACCTCTGGTTCATGTGGGTGGTCGAATTTGATTGGTTTTGTATGGCCCAATCATGGGCTGCCACGTGGCACCTCCAAAGTGCACTAAAATTTTGTTTGGTCAACCAGAGGCCAGGGCATTGATCGAACCCCCAACCTCAACTATAACAGCACAATGCTCTATTGTTAAGCCTACAGGTGATTCTTAGCCCCTAAGGGCTTCGAGGCTATTTAAACCTGAATTTGCGCATATATTTGGAGGAGGGGTCGGGCTGTCAGTCCCTGGCCTTGGTCATTGCACCACCATACATCCTTGGTGCAAAAGTATGGGGTTAAGGGACCAACCCCGACCCTTAGTCATAATGTTTCCACACGATCATCAGCTAGCCATAACGAGTGCCAGCAGAGAGGGGGCTTACCACTAGCCCTAGGCTCTAGTCGCATGCACATACACAAAACCATGGCGAGGGAAACCAGTTGAGGGCGCTTGTAAGGGGGCCAGCCCCAGGCCATATGGCCTCCAATGTGACCACGGTGGATCAGCGTGAAGGGCTCTGACGGAAAGGACGGGTCGTTGGCCCAACCCTTGGCCCTGTGGGGGTTAATATGACCATGACCCGAATTCTAAGGGGCTACGCTGGTGGGGGCCAGCAGTTAGCCCCGACTTCCAACCACATGGCCCATGTGGCCAGATTATTTTGCATAAGAGTTATTGGGCTATTTAGTATCCAACGAATTGCACCTTCAAGAGGTGAATTTGTTGACACCGCAAGGGAAAACAGGGTGAATTTGTTGGACAATTACACTGTTAGTCCGATTTGTGGGATGGATAATAACAAAACTACATGGAGAGCTTGTAGAGCCATATTTTTGTGAGTTTTTGTCCTTTTGGAGCTCAAGAAGAGTCTACCTAGGAGTTTTTTGACATTATGGATCCAATGGTAACCTCTATTTTCTAATTAGAGCACATCTGAAGAGACTTTTTGCAAGTTCATGTCCATGGATGTATGGATCAATCAGTGTTTTGGAGCAGTTCTTGAAGGTGTTTGGGCATGGAGAAGGCCTTGTAGGGGTTTCCTTAACTGGAGATGTTTACTGCAACAATTTTTACTTACAAGGTTAATCTCTTCTATATTTTTCTCACTATGTCTTGTTGAGGAAAGTTTTCTATTTGTCCTTCAATGTGAAATTGAAGTGCTTATGTGCTCATGTATGCTCATATTTAGATGGAGAGCAGGGTCTTTGTAAGAGATACCTTGTGTTGTTGATGTTTTCATGACTGGCTGTAGGTTTTCATGATGTTTATGTGAGATTTCTTTGCAAGAGAATATTTCCTTGAAGGGGAAATAGCCACATGTTTTATCAGCAAACTTTTATGTACTCATTTTCCACTGAATATATGGAGCGGTCTAGCTATGTTGGCAGGCCCGAAGATGTATCCCAGGAGGGGTGAACTCTGTCACCAAATCCTTTGTTCTACTCTTCATGAATGTCTGTATGATTTATGTGATGTTTTGTTTCGTATGATTAACTTTACATGTGAAAACTAACTCATAACTTGAAAAGACCTTTTGGAAAACCTGTTTTGTATTAAGACCCGTTTTTCCTTACAAAGCGTCGAAGAACAATCCTTGTTTTTGGGAAGAGGAAATTGACCTCCTCCTCCATGTTCAGATCAGTATGATGTAGAGGTACACATGTTCCCCTACTTGGAACTCTTAGTGCCTACTCTATTGGTTTCCATAACTCTTTCCTTTAGCATATTAGGTCCAATAACTACTCTATTCATTGGGTCATCCTAGCTGATAGGAGTGTTACATTTCTGAACATACAATGCCTTGAAAGGACTCATCCCTAGTGACTCTAGATATCAATTATTGTATGCAAACTCCACCAAGGGTAAGAAATATTCTCATTTCTTTGGCTAATCCATGGCATACATTATCAACATGTCCTCTAAAATTTTGTACATTATTTCCATATGGCCATTTGTCTTTGGATGGTAAGCAGTATTGAATGCCACATGGGTTCCAAAACTAGCAAACAACGAATTTCAAAATTTCAAAGTGAACTTAGCATCTTGGTTTGATATAATATTTTTAGGCATACTGTTTAATCAGAAGTTTTCCTTCATGAATACATGAGCTATATTAATAGCCTCGTGAGCGGACTTGATAACGATGAAGTGAGTTGCCTTACTTAGCTTGTCCACTACCACCATAGTTGGAATCCTGATGTTTGACTATCTTTGGCAATCCTGTAATGAAGTCCATATATATGACTTCCTATTTCCACTCAAGAATGGGGATTGGTTGCAACAATCGCGTTGGATGCTTGCATTCAATCTTTACTTGATGGCACTCCCGACACTTGGCAATATGTTCAACAACATCCTTCTTTAATCCTAGCTAATAATACATCTTATTTATTGTTGTTATCATCTTTTGATAACCAAGATGACCTAAGTAAATTCGTTTGTGGAATTCATCCATGACAAGCCTCCTTAGATTAGCTACATCAAGCACATACTTTCTATTATGAACAACAACATGTTGTCATTCGTGAACTAGTATTTCTTGCTCATGGATCCCTCTAGCTCTTTTTGCAAACATGTATTTATGTGTTGGCAGTGTTCATATTGAGGAAACATCTCTTTAATCCTTCTCATGTTGTATATCATGCAACTACGCAAGGCTACCAAATGAACCTCTTATATACTCCTACTGACTACATCTGCCACCTTATTTTATTTTCCTTTGTTGTGTCAGATCTCATAATCGAATTCACTGATCAAAGCCAACCATCTTGCGTGTTTGGAATTTAACTTAGGTTGATAAAATATATATTTTTATCCTCCATGGTCTGTCATTAGCACAAACCTTCTCCCCAATAGGCAGTGTCTCCATATCTTTAGAGTGTGCACTATTGATGCAAGTTCTATATCATGGATAACATATTTCTTCTCTTATTCATTCAATTTCCTCGACTCATAGCAGACCACGTGTCTGTCTTGCATCACGACTCCACCAGGGCCGTCCTTGTGAGCATTTGGGAAAACCACAAAGTCATTATCTTGGTCTGTTATCTTTGAGATAGATGCGTGTGTGAGTAATTTCTTTAGTTTCTCAAAATCAATTACACATTTAGGTGTCAACTAAAGTTTTACTCCTTTTCGCTGCAAGAAAATGATTGGATGTCCAACCCTTGAGAAGTCTTGAATGAACCTTCGATAATATCTAGCTAATCACGTGAAAGACCTAACTTTTGTTACATTATGTGAAGTGGGCCATTCCATTATATTTTGATCTTTTCTGGATCTGCAACCACCCTTTCTTATAAAGTAACATGCCCCAAGTAGTGAACTTGGGTTGAAAAAAATTTACACTTGTTGAGTTTTGCATACAATTTATGTTCCCTCAATAATTATAAGACTGCTCTTAAGTGGTATTCATGCTCCTCTTTAGTTTCTGAATACACAAGAATATCATCTATAAGAGCCAGTACGAATTTATCGAAGTAAGGTCTGAGAACATTATTCTTCAAGCACATGAATGTGACTAGGGAATTTGTAAGCCCAAACAACACCACTAAAAATTCATAGTTTCCATATCCTGTCCTGAAGTCGGTTTTGTGAATGTCCTCATCTTTGATCTTGACTTGGTGGTATCCCGACCTCAAGTCAATTTTTGAAATCACAATGGCCCCTCTTAATTGATCGAATAAATTATCAAACCTATGCAACTGGTATTGTTCTTCATTGTTTCCTTATTTAGTTGTGGGTAGTCTATACACAGTTGCAACTTTCCATCCTTCTTTTTGGCAAACAATGTTGGGGACCCAAGGTGAAACGCTAGGCCAAATGAACCCTTCTCCAACATTTATGTTAGTTGTAATTTCAATTCAACAAGCTCAGGTGTACTCATGTGGTATGAAGTCTTCATTGTTGGTACTATTCTTAGAATCAATTCAATGGTGAAATCGATATCTCTCCTAAGAGATAATCTTGGCAATTCTTCTAGGAACACGTCACTATATTATTTTAACACCAAGTGACTTTCAAATGGATCCACAATGCCTTCTTTTTCCTCACGCACATGTATGGCATAAATCACACACCCCTTTCTACTGAAACGCTTCACTTGAATCACACTTATTTTTCTAAGTGCAATCAACCTCTTAATTCCCTGCATTGTTTTCTTTTCACCCTCATTGCTAAGCATTCTATCATTTTGTTGTAGCATTCAATCTTGATTTTATGGGCTACCAACCAATCCATGTAAACTAAAACATCATATGATCCTAATGGTAATAAATTCAAAGGGGTTGTGGGGCTCATGCCACCAATCTCCACAGGGCATGACTCCAATATGTATATCATTCACCTTTTTGTTCATGTGGCCATTTGAACCAACCATGATTCTTTGTGAGCTTTCATAGGTAATTTACATTCCTCTATAATCTTTGGGTTGTGTTGTGGCCACAACCACCCCCATAATTTTTCGAAACATTTATGGGAACCTTCCATGTAATTTTTGGTCATACCGCCTCTTAAATGCTTTCATTTGGTTTATTTTGTGGGATTTTCATTTTCTTGGTTTTTCAATTCGATTGATTCATCAAGGACACTCTCTCTCCAACTTCCCAACGACTCTAATTTTGTTGAGTTTGGACTTACAGTTTGCAAATGGTGCTTATTCAAAGTTTCATTGATTTTCACTCTTTGGGCTAAAAAATGTACAAAATGTATATTACTTTATTTTTGTAAATATAACTATTTAATTACTTAGAATTTGTAAATATTACTATTTTATTAATTTATTTAACTAATCTAGATTAATTAATTTAATTGTAACTAAATAATTTTAATAGTTTAATTAGTTTTTAATTAATTATTATTTAACTTAACTATCTCACAGAACCACCATAGCCAAGAGTGTATAATAAATAAATTATGGAATACCATACGTGTAGCTCGAATGAAAATTCAATTCAATTTCTTAACCCTTATGGGCTTCCGAGCTTCCAAGTGCTTTCTCTCACATAAATGGCTATAGTTTTTAAATGGCAATGGGCTAGTTCTTCATAAGTGGCTGTAATTTTTACGCCGCAAGGCGTTCCCCTTTGAAAACGACTCCCTTGGCTGCCACTGTGTCTCTGTCTACACCATCGGATCAAATGTTAGACGATTGAAATGTTTTAGGCCATTAGATCCACAACCTCCCTCATTTACACAAATAACTACCAAATAACTAACTTTCTAAACCCTATGAATCTCTCTTCCACCACGCTATGATATATCAGGTCAGAGCAACCATCAGAGAGAAGTTGAGAGGAATTGGAAAGAAGGTCTCCACAATGTTGATGTTGAGCCATACAACAAGTATTTGATCAATCCCAATCATATGATTCAACCACGGAGGACCTCTTCATGGACACTGAGGTTGCACTTAACCAACGTCGTCGTGACCGTCAATCGTGTGGAAGAGAAGAGGAGGATGCAGAGGAGAGAGTTGCATACCTTTAAAAAACCTACAACATTTGCCAACCTCCCCGCCACTGCGATGTTCTACGCCATTCTCGTAAGTCTTTCCATCGATCGATATCCAAGACTACTGATTATTAACATGAATAGTAATTGATGTCTGTAGTTGTACATGTAGGAAGTTGTTGTCAGTATATTGTGTAATGTATATCTATTTCTTCTTGAAAATGAGCGTGTTGGTGCAAGGTCGACCGGAGACGGGTATTAATAAACAAGAGAAATGTTGTGTGATTTAAATGATTTCCAAACCATAATAGAAACAAGGAGAAATGCGATGTGAAAATAATGATGTAAATAACTAGAAATCTCTGTAAAAGAAAGTTCACATCACTGTAACCGCGCACCAAAAGAATACAGTAATAAAATCATTATATGTATTCCAAAATTATTATGTCAAACAGTCCTGAAGTTATCTGTTGAGATACCAATTCGACCCATATCGAAATCATAGCTGCACCAGTTCAAAATAAAACTACAACAAAAACCCTCTCTTAACAAGTGCTGACCATAGCAGCAAGAACTGAAGTTATCTGTTGAGATACCAATTCGACCCATGTCGAAATCATAGCTTTACCAGTTCAAAATAAAACTACAACAGAAACCCTCTCTTAACAAGTGTTGACCATAGTAGCAAGAAGCATACTCCCACAGTAATAAAAATATCAGAGATACACAGTATATTTCTCAAATGAAAATCCTTAACAATTAGTTCGAGGCCTCAAAGGTCGCTTAACCCTTTAAAGAAAAATGCTAACAATTGAATCTTAAAAAGGAAAGACAAGTAACAGAGGGTTTTCCTCTCAACCCGGTTGGGGTTTTTCCTCTAATAATAGGACACCGTGACTCTAATAATAGGACACGGTGAATCTGGAGAATTTCCTTCTCAATCAGAGGCCACAAGAGAAATAACCACACCTGGCATATCAGAAGAGCCCCTGTATTAGCTGGGTAGTCAGAGAAATCCTGAAATAACCCGAATAACCTCCGTGCATGCGTACCTATACACCATTAACAGAGGAATGTAAGTAGGGTGCATGCGTACCTATACAACATTAACAGAGAAATGTAAGCAGGGTATTGAGGATGCATCAGGAAAATATATAAAGCGACTGTCGAGTAGAGACAATTGTGAACCTCACCTGTAATAAATAACCTGTGTGCAAAATGAAACCCCGAATGAAAGCAAAACCTGGGTACAAAACCCCAAGTTGGTACTCATGTTCGGATTAAGAAAAATGTTGGAGGTTTAACTCCATGCACAAGTAACAAAGGGTTTTCCTCTCAACCCTGTTGGAGTTTTTCCTCAAATAATAAGACACGGCGAATCTGGAGAATTTCCTTCTCAATCGGATACCACAGAGAAATAACCACACCTAACATATCAAAAGAGCATATGTATTAGCTCGGTCGTGGGATGAAGCTTGAAATAACCCGGATAACCTTTGTGCATGCGTACCTGTACACCATTAACAAAGAAATGTAAGCATGGTATTAAGGATGCATCAGGAAAATATATAAAGCAACTGTCCGACAGACAGGGCTGTGAACATCACCTGTAACAAAGAACCTGTGTGTAGTATGAAACCTTGGACGAAAGAAAACCTGTGTACAAAACCCCAAGTCAATACTCATGCCCCAGACGAAATAAAACCTGTGTACAAAACCCCAAGTCGATACTCATGCTCGGATTAAGAACATCACTTGTAACAAATAACCTATGTGCAGAATGAAACCCCGGATGAAAGAAAACCTGTGTACAAAACCCCAAGTCGATACTCATGCTCGGATTAAGAACAACGCTGGAGTGTTGACTCCAAGCAGGGTTAAGATGCCCACCAGTGTTGAGGCTCTAGGCACTAGACCTGCTCTAGCTTTTGAACTGAGCATAAACGAGAACCATTCCTGAGCATTCCATAGGTCAAGTCAGATTAATCGAGGAAAATCTAGAGTAATCAGTTAAAAACCAAGAAGAGGTTGTATAAGACAATGAACTTAAAGTCAGAGTAATCGAGGAAAATCTAGAGTAATCAGTTAAAAACCCAAAAGAGGATGTATAAAACAATGAACTTCCCCGAGTAACCAAATTGCTGATGAGATCTCAAAACCAGACTCTGAGAAAGCAAACCCTTGCAGATCGTCGTGAGCAAGAAAATTGAATCGTGTAGCGAAGGAATGAGGCAAGATTGTGGGAGGGGTGAGTGAGTTAGTTTCCCCCTCCTCTGTAATCTACATCGTCCATCAGATAGGATCACGAAGAATCGTTGATATGTTGGTGAATCCTGGAGCGAGAGATGACAAGTGGATGGAGCAGATTTAGCATCGAGAAGGTTCAAAGGCCAAGTGGACAGCATGCTTGAGATATCCTCGGCATACATTAAATTCATTTCTTAATGCCTTAAGTTAATCGTGCCAAGAATTAAAGACCTCGTACTGAATATTGCAATTAACATTCCACAAGGATATAATATAAGATTTAAATTTTATATGCAAGTTATGTGAAATTAAAGTGATTTAATGTGTATGCAATTAAAACAAAAATGACTATAGCCCTTGCCAAATGAAATCATGAGCTCACTTTTACATTTTTTTATGATTATTTTTCTTGTTTAAACTTTTAAAATTAATAAATCAATAAGATTTTAATTCAATTTATGATGGAACAGTTTAGCCAGTCATAGAATACAATTAATGCATACTTTTGGTCCAGCAATGTCAGAGATGAACATATTCGAGGTCATGGTGAAAGTAATTTAAAAGCAACACATTGTGTTGATTTTTGTCGAAAGGAATATGGAATTATTAGATCTTTGGAGTAATGGTTAACTTTGATTATTTATTTTTCGGTGAAGAAACGATGCCATTCAAATATATACACATAATAAACTTATAGTATATTAAATTCACATAAACTCGTCTCTCAAAAATAGTTCACATACAAAAAAAAATAATAATAATAATAATAATAAAATAAATAAAAAATAAATTAATAAATTATGCTATTCAAATATATACACATAATGAACTTATAGTATATTAAGTTCACATAAACTCATCTCTCGAAAATAGTTCACATAAGTTAAAAAAAAATTATGGCTGATGTTTTCGTTAATCTTTATATATTCTAAATTTATATTTTTCAATATAAATAGAAATACAATAACCTAAATAAACTCATCTCTCGAAAATAGTTCACATAAATTTTAAAAAAAAAATATCGCTGATGTTGCCGTTAATCTTTATATATTCTATATTTATATTTTTCAATATAAATAGAAATACAATAACTTAAAATATATTTAATTAAAAATAAATAAATAAATAAAATCCTCAATATATATATATATATATATATATTAAAGAAAATGAACAAGACGCTCACTAGATATTAATGTATTTAGGGATCTTAGCTTATATATTAAGTAGTTAAAAAGAGATTGGTTAGAATAAGTATGGATTTATCTTAGCACAAATCTAACATGAGTTGAGAGGATTAAATTTCCCTCATGGTGCCCTCCTACTATTCAGTTTCTTTGAAAAAAACGATTTTCCTTGTAATAAAGAATAATTTTCTTTAATGTTGGTTTATTGGATTGTATGAATAATGAATGCCTTCAACCATGTAGAAGGTTTTTCACCATGTAAACTCTTGCAATGGCATGTTCCAATTGTCAATATAAAACGATGATATAGACAAGAATTTATAATACAGATTAGAATTTTGGCCACCACGAGATGTATACCCACGAGATTAGAAGTATCGAAGTTGCAGATTTTATACCAAAAGTTATGAATAATTGCGAGTTGATGTCTAGCTCATTTTCATCTCATTTTCATTTTCAATGTCTAAAATTTGTGATTTTTTATGCAAATTTATATTTGGAAAGATAAGCATCATATTGTTAGCAACCATATTTTTCATGAATTAATATTATTTTATTTAGGTTATCTAATGTCATCTACTAGTAATTTTCCAAAATCTAGCAAATATTTGCTATTGCAACTTGAAACACCATCTTTGAAGATTAAGAGGCTCTGAATGACATTTTGTTTACTAATTTTTATTTTCAATGATGTTTTATATGGTAGGATTATTCTCGAATCTATGCCTTACGACGTTTCCTTTGCAACATTTGGTGCAATTGCTAGTTAATATAATATAGAAAAGAAGTCCCACACCCACGTGTACCTGCCCTCCTCTCCATTTAATCCTTCTCATATCCCTCCCTTCCAAACTCTCAAGCTTCTCCTCTCCCCACTTTTCCCTTACCTCCCTTTTCCTCACTCCTCCTCCATAGCCGATAGCCTTTTTAAAATCGTTCACAAAGTGGCTTACTGGCACTCTCCACTCCATTACCGGGCTCCTCCTATGAAATACTCACATCCTCCTCTTAATGACTTCACGGGTTCCTAAATGGATACAACAACCACTTTGTTTTGTTTTTTAATTATTTTTATGTTTTTATTCATTTTTTTTATTATTTCTAAAATATAATTAATTATAATTAAATTATATTTTTGTTTGGATTTGTATATAACAATAATTTTGTTTTGGGCATGGAGTATGCCCTAAAACTGCTTCTGCTTGGCTAAGAGCTCGTCTTCCTCGGACGTAAGGAAACAAGTTAACGACCCAAGACCCAGAGGCATCTGGCAGGAGTGAAAGTTTGCCCCCTTACAGACCACCAACAGGTTATTCCAGGTGGCGTGGTTTTCCTTGAATAATGGTGATGAGTCAGCCTGCATTCGCGAATAATAGCTAGAGATGGTTGTCCTCACTGCTGGTTTGACAACTGAGTTATGATAGGTTTTCCCACCTGTGAAAAAAAACAATAATTTTGTTTAATAGTTATTGAAATTTATATATATAGTTTCAAATTAGAATTTATATATAGTAATTTTAATTTGTATATATAATTTGTTATTTTATTTAAATAAAAAATATATATATAATTTTATTAAAAAACAGAAAATTAAATAATTTGCCATGCATTTTCTAACTCTCTAACAATTTTGACACCTTGATTTTGAGGAGCTCTATCTTGACTTATACTCTACCAATTGAGGCCCAAGATGGCTCGTTGGAAAGCTAGAATCGTGGAGAACAATCTGGAAGCATCAAACTAACCATATTTGGTCATTAAATGTGCCTAAAAATTAGAAGAAGATCGAGCTCTGAAATTGTAAAAAAAATAATTTGGGAAATTTGTTTTGAAACAATTTCAACTACCAAAGCTTCTGTTGTTACAAATGTTGACACCTAATCCTCACGATTGGGTGAATTTATGTAAATAGTTAAATTAGGAATGTGAACAGTCATCAGGAGATGAACTGAGCAGTCACACCTTTTGTATATAACAATAACATACCTAATGAAATAAAACGAATCAATTTTACTGTCTATTGGAGTTACTGCCTGGCCTGACATGGTATCAGAGCCAGTTCTCAAAATAGTTGTAACTCCCTTCATTTTTGCTACTGTGGGCTGTATGTTGGTTTGAGCACTGTCCACTGAGTGCTGTCCTCTGTCGTTCTGACCTGAACACTGTTCTGACTGACCTCTGTCCTCTGCGTTGTGTTTCATTGCCTCAACACCTCTGTCCATAACACGCTGCTCCTCCATACTGTCCTAATTGCCAAGCGTTTCATATTAGCGCTGTCCTGTTCCGCACACACAATTGAACGCTGGATGTTGGACGCTGTCACATTTTTAATTGAACACTGGTTCTGTCAGGTTGGAACGTTGTTCATTGAAACGTTGTGTTCATTCCATTGAAACGTTGTATACCCTTGAAATCTAGCCGCACTTACTGTATTACGCCCCCACCTATCCGTCAATCACACCATCTGTGGGAACCGAACCCACAACCATCTCAGAAAGACTCGGTTGGGAGCTGGAAGACTCGGCATCATGCCATGTCGGTTTTCTGCGATGTGACTGTTCACCTGAACCATTCTTCTACCGGGCATTTGTCTCAGGCCATGAGATGCGATGTTTATATATGAGTTTTGCGTAACTGGGTTTCTCGATTTTGGTATTTGATGTGTGGGCTTACTTGGAAAGATTTTCAGAGGTAAAAGTTGACGACTTGTTAAGATTGAAATTGATACTTCTTTTTATATATCTCCGCCTGTAGTTTGCATTCAGGTGTTGTTGCAGTTGATCTGTGCTCTCTAGCGGAGTGGTGAAATTTATAAATACTTCGACGCAGGTCACGAGTTTTTTATATATCTCCATTGTGTATGCGCATATCCATTTAGCAATAGTGCAACTCAAGGCAAAGAATGTTGTAATACACATATATTTGTTGGCTTTCTGCTCTTAGTCATACGCAACTTATTTTGACAGAGATCACAATTGAGGAGCTTACACTAAGATTTGTCCAGCCGCATTATAACCGCCTTCTTGCCTTCTATCCTGGAGGGTATATCTTCCAATTACAGTTGCAATAACCTTGTGCGTATAGCGTATTAACTACAGATTGATATATATTGTATGACTGCCATTGCTGGGAATTGGATAAGAACTGTGGATTTTTTTTCTTGGTTTACAAGATGCAAAGATAAGGCATGCAAATTGATATTTGAATCTGCTTAACCATTATATCAGAACTATATTTTTCCTTCCCATTAAGAGTAAAATTTTGCAGCAAAAGTTTTTTTTAACAGAATGCATTCAATCATATCCATGGTAGGAATAGTTCTCACTGGCAAGGAGAACTATCCTGAATGGTCCCGGATGATAAAACACACCCTCATCTTCAATGAGTTGTGGAAAGGAGTGTGTGTCGGAGAAGGAGACAATGACGCAGTACAGCCTACCTCAGAGAAAGAGCTCGTCATTTGGGAAAACAAGAATAGCAAAGCCTATGCATTAATCGCAGCATCTGTAAATGAAGAGGTGAGTCGCCATATTTCGTCATATTCAACTGCCTTTGAAGCCTTACAAAAGCTGAAAGAACTCTATGACTCACATTCTGCACTTGAAGTTGTCCAACTCATGATTAAACTCTTCACTCTTGAACTGCAAAATAATGATCCTCTTGCTCTTGCATCTGCGGTAAAGTCTATAATGCATCATATCAAATCTACTAAGGTTGAACTGGATATTCCTCTTATTTCTTTTCTCAATGCACTTTATCCTACTTACTCCAATTATCTTGAGTCATTGCAAGCAAATGGAAATCTTAAAGATATAACCTTTGACTCTCTTGTGAAAAAGTTTGCTGAAAGAGAGAAAGCTTTCGGAAAGAAGACAGCCCCTGAATCTTCTGAAGGGATTGTGTGCCTTGCTCATAAAGAAAAGCATCCTGCTCAAGATTCTACAAGAGGAAGAGGTGGAAAAAGAGGAAGAGGAAGATATTTCAGAGGCAGGGGGGGCAGACATTCTCAAGGAGAAAAGGCAGATTTGCACTGCATTCGCTACAAAAGAAATGGGTCACATGATGCCTCTACATGCAAGCTACCATGGGATAAAATTGAGCAGAAAAGAAATCAACAGAAAGGTAAAACTGATGATACAGACAAAGGTAAAGCACCTGAATCCGCTCACTATGTTGAGGCACAATGTAACATTGGAGTAAATGAAGATTTGTTTAATGCTTCACTTGCTTCATGGAAAAATGATTGGTTGCTTGATTCAGGAGCAACCTGCCACATGTCTCATAGAAAAGATTTTTTTGAAGATTTCACTGACAATGTTGATGGAGCAGTATACTTTGCATATCAATCAAAAATCAAGCCATCAGGGCTTGGCACAATCAGGTTTAAACTGCCTGGTCTTCCAGACTTTCTTCTGGATCATGTTCTATATCTCCCACAGCTCAAGAGAAACTTGTTGTCCTTGGTCCACATCCGCCAGCAAGCTAACTCCATTCATATGTTTGATGGCAAGCTTGAGGTAAGAAAAGCATCTGACCACTCACTTGTCATGAGGGGAATAGAAGAAGAAAGGCTTCTCAAACTGCAAGGAACCTCTGCTCATGCACAACATTTCTCATATATTTCTCATAATGAAGAAGGTACACTTCCATCAAGTTTATTATGGCATGCTAGATTTGGACATTTAAACTATGACAGTCTCCACTTATTGAAGAAAAATGGTGTTGCTGGTTTGCCTACAATTCCTAGGAAACTTAAGCAATGTGATGCTTGCATTCTAGGAAAGCATAGCAAGCAATCTTTTCATGATTCACATTCAAGAGCACATAGGAAACTTGAACTCATTCATTCAGATTTATGTGGTCCAATGCCTGTTCCTTCTGCAAATGGAAATAAATATATCATGACGTTTATTGATGACTACACCAGAATGTGCTGGGTTTATTTATTGAAGAACAAATCTAATGCTTTCCAAACATTCAAGAATCTTCATAAATGGATTGAAAATGATGCACAATCTCATATTGGGTCTATTCGCACTGATAATGGAAAAGAATATACATCAAATGAATTTGAAAACTATCTTCGCCAACATGGGATCAAACATCAAACAACTGTGCCTTATAATCCCCAACAGAATGGTGTAGCTGAAAGAATGAATAGAACAATCTTGAATATGGTACGATCCATGCTTTTCTTCAAAAATGTAAAGATAATGTTTTGGGCTGATGCTGTTCTATGTGCTGCATATATAAAGAATAGATGTCCATCTAATGCTATAAGAAACAAGACTCCTTATGAATTGTGGTATGGACATGTTCCTTCGGTTACATCTCAGGGTCTTTGGTTCCACCTTTTATGCTTTGATACCGAAGGTACATAGAAACAAACTTGGTGCTAGAAGTCATAAGTGTATCTTCCTGGGGTATTCAAACACCTCCAAAGCATACCGCCTCTATGATGAAGTAAATAAAAAGTCTGTTGTATCTAGAGATGTAATTTTTCTTGAATCATCCAAATCTGACAATGTTGTTGAGCGGCAACTTGATCGCTTGGATAGATTCGCAAAAACAAAATCATTTCAAGAATTTGATAATCAAATTCCACATCTTGAAGGGGGGATTCCTATTCTAGATCAACATGTGGAATCTTCTTCTGAAGAACACTCTCCCCCGAATGAAACTTCAACAACGGATGATGCTTTAAGTGATGTAATTGATAGAATTGGGAGACTCAATCTTGATTTAGTCCCAACTCAATCAACAGAACAACCTGGACCATCTCAGAAAGGTCCCCCAAAGTGGCTGACGAAGACACTTGAAAGTGTTCATCCTGATGAAATTGGAAAAACAAGAACTAGAAGTTCAAACCGCCAAAATGGAGGTGGTGTAAATAACTCTAATTCACCTGTTGATATGGATGTTTCTTATGATTGTGAATTGAACTTGTCTACAGATTTTGAACCAACTTCCTTTAAAGAAGCTGCTTCTCATGATGAATGGAAAGAAGCGATGCAAAAGGAGTATGATGCCCTCATAAAGAATGGCACTTGGAAGCTGGTTGATCCTCCATTTGGAACCAAACCAATTGGCTGCAAGTGGGTCTACAAGAACAAGTACAAAGCTGATGGCTCACTTGACAAGCACAAAGCTAGGCTTGTGGCAAAAGGTTTTGCACAGAAGGAAGGGGTCGATTATGAGGAAACTTTTGCCCCCACAGCAAAATGGGCCACCATCCGGACACTTTTTGCACTAGCAGTTCAGAACGGTTGGAAAGTCCATCAAATGGATGTAAAAACTGCCTTCTTGAATGGAGATCTAAAAGAGAATGTTTTTATGTCCCAGCCTGAAGGATTTGTTGTGAAAGGACATGAACATAAAGTATGCAAACTTGTGAATTCCTTGTATGGCCTCAAACAAGCACCGCGAGCTTGGTATGAAAAACTAACTGAGCATCTTCTGAAACTCAACTTCAATCATTTTGATCTTGATGATGCAACTTTATTTGTCAAGAAAGTTGGAAAAACAGTTGTATAACTAGTGGTATATGTAGATGATCTTTTAATGACAGGGAACAATGAAAGCTACATTGCATCCATAAAGAAGGAATTGGGGAAAAGTTTTGAAATGACTGATTTGGGTTATGTTAATTACTATCTTGGCATTGAAGTAACCCAACATCCAAAGTCCATATTTCTTTCTCAAAAGAAATACATTGGAGATTTGTTGAACAGGTTTGGCATGACAGAGTGCAATCCTCTTACTACTCCAATGGAACAAAACTTAAAGCTCACATCTATTGAAGGAAAGGAATTTGAGGATGCAACAAAGAATAGACAGCTTGTAGGAAGTCTCAACTACCTAACTACTACCAGACCAGACATTTCATTTGTTGTTGGAATCCTCTCCAGGTTTATGCAAAAGCCTTGTGAGGGACATTGGTCTGCTGCAAAAAGAGTTCTAAAGTACTTGAAGGGAACTCAAGACTTTGGAATCAAGTACACACAGGTGGATGACTTTAGTTTGATCGGATACTCTGATTCAGACTTCGATGGAGACAAAGAAACTAGGGTATCTACTTCAGGATATGCTATGAGTCTTGGATCAGGAGCTGTCTCCTGGAGATCACGCAAACAATCAGTTCCAGCAGATTCCACAGCAGAAGCAGAATACGTGGCAGCAACTGAAGCAACAAAATAAATTGTGTGGCTCGGGAAAATTCTTGAAGATTTGCAGGTAAAACAAGTACAATCAACTCCACTCATGATTGACAATACCTCTGCAATAAAGTTGGCCAAGAACCCAAAGTTCCATGATCGAATGAAGCACATCAATACTAAATATCATCTGATTCGACATCATGTTGAGGCCAAAACAATCCATCTCCATCATTGTTCCACAAATGAGCAAATTGCAGACATCTTCACCAAAGCGCTTGGAAGAGAAAAGCTTGAAAGATTCAGAACGATGCTTGGACTCACCAACATCCCTTCAGATTAAGGGGGGGAATGTTGACACCTAATCCTCACGATTGGGTGAATTTATGTAAATAGTTAAATTAGGAATGTGAACAGTCATCAGGAGATGAACTGAGCAGTCACACCCTTTTGTATATAACAATAACATACCTAATGAAATAAAACGAATCAGTTTTACTGTGTATTGGAGTTACTGCCTGGCCTGACAACAAATTCGTATGATCACTGCCCTCTTGAGCCGTAGAAGTCTTGACAGTGATCAACAGGAAGCATGATTTTCTTTTAATTAATTAATTTAATTTTAATTTAATTTAAGGGTTTGCTTTCCCATATTTCGGATTTTTGGAGTTTGATGTGCAAATTAATTTATTTTATTTCATTTTTTATTGGTATTGGCAGGAGACTTGTTGCAAAGAGATCAAGCCCAAAGGATTTGGAGCAATAGAATGAGACCAACAAGGAAGAAAATGGAGGATTTGTAGCTTCAATCAAGGATCTAAAAAACTACCTTCAACAACTTATTTGTAAATTTTGTTTGTAAATTATAAAGGGGAATCGAAAGAATTATGAGGAGGTTCCTCTTCTCTGCAACTTAGAGGCTCTAGGCACTTTTGTAAAGAGTTTTTTAGCTATAGGAGTAGGGAAAATACTCATATATGAGGTTATTGGGGGTTTTATTTTCAGAATTATATCCCTGTTAATGGGGAAATGCTAACACTTTTTTAATTCTTCCTTCTACCAACAAAGTTGATCATTTTGAGGAGATTGTTGGAGATCCATTTGGGAAAAAGAGCGAAGGGATCCAGGTTCACCAATTTGTATTTGAATACTTTTATTTATAATGCAAATTTCATTGATGTAATGGAAGATCTATGTAAATTACTTCATATTATGCACTTTTGTTAAATATGAATGTATGTCTTATAGATCAACTTTCTGATCTATTGGTCTCATGGATCTGTTGTTGATTTTCGTTTTGCTCATGTGCGTAAATTGAATTTCTGAGTAACTATTTACTCAGAAATTTGCTATCTTAATTTGATTTAATTGCCATTGGCATTAAGTGAACTATTTCCTAATGTTAATGGCTAATCATTCATTGTTTTAAGTCTCCGAACATAACATGTTTTTTAATCACAATATCAGCTATTAGAACTATTTCATTAGCCATATATTCATCATAAATGAGACATGTTAAATCCCTAAGCATTTAATTACCTTGCTATCGGTTGGGACTAGATCAACATCTTCCTAATCGAGATAGATTTATTTTCTATCACTTGCATCTTAGAGTAAATTTGCATTTGGATTTAATCATTGCATTTTAGAAGTCCACTTACATAAGGGAAAACTATATTGTGGCTTGGCTGAGCCCTCAATTCAGCTTGAGGATTGCTTTCTTGCAAGCATGCAATAAGAAGGTTGGTTTAATTTCTCTCTTTTTGTTGATTATTAATTAGAAACATCATAACTCAACAAAGAGAGAGAGGGGCTAACTAGACCCAAAAGAACTAGTCAAAGCATCATTTAAATGGATAAGAGTTTGACTAGATGGCCTTCCCATCATTTTTGGTCGTCAATAGGATTAGAACCTCGTTCAGTTAAAATTGAAACGGTGTCTTCCATTTGGATATTGCAGCTTGTTAGTCTACATGTCTATTATTTAATGCAACATAGATTCAGGGTATATTTTGGGCCACATCGTTCACTATTTTTGCTTCTTGTACAATATTCAGTCTTGCACCAATACGCTACTCCTAAGGATAGTTCCTTTAGTAGGTAGTTTTTGTTGAAAAGTGTAACTAGGTTCAGTCTTCATAATGATGTGTAATTGATGAAAAGAAGAAACAAAATTACTTTTGTAATGCTTGAATCATGGGTTTCATGATCAAGGAATTTTATTTTAGTTAAGGTTCCCATTGTGAACCTTTAGGTTTTGTCATCTAGTCATAAAAGTAAAAGAGAGTCAGTGTCATCTATGAAGGACCCTTCTTGGGCATGTTACATTTATGTATGAGTCATTAAATATATAAGAAGGCCCTCCAAGACCAAGCAAAGACACCTCCTACAACTCGGCTAAAACTTGAAATACATGATATCCTCCAAAAGTCATGTCGGCTCACCCTCACTCAAGTTGGCCTAATTGACTGGGAAACAACTATAAAATGGCAACTCAGCCTCATTTCAGAAGGAAGAATTTCGGTAGAGCAATTCGTTCTGAAATCAAGAAGTGTGAAGATCACTTAGGAAGGACCCTTATCATTAGGGAAGAGAGAAGGAAGAAAGAGAAGTATTTAGGAGTGTTTGGGACTATTGCAGGGTTGATCTCCTCTCACACATTTAAAAGAAAGGACTATTATTGTTGAAGAAAAGGCCAAAGTTTGTCTTACTGTGATAGAAGTCGAATCAAGAAGTATATGATTTAGTTCATCAAGCTGAGTTGGAGGAGAAAGTTATTCAATCCAAGCGAAGGAGATTAAAGGGTTAGGTCACTCATGTGTTGCAACTAGGGTTTCCAAGGAGGTTGAAATAAGGTGCAGGTCTAAAGCAGAAGGAACTTGAATTTGAAGAGTAGACAAGAAGGAGGAAGGAGCAGAAGGTTGGTTACTACTGACTAGGGAAAATTTGTGTCTTGGTCTTGGAGTGGAAAATAGGTTAAGGGTCTTGGTCTTGGTCTTGGTATTTTTCAATTGAAGTCTCTATAAGAAGAAGAATTTTTTTGAGTTTTCCTCTCAAGTGGGAGAGGTTTTGGCCCTGATTGATAGCCTATATTTTGTGTCTCTTGTCTCTTTATGGTTTATGCTTTAGTAGATGTTTGATGAAGAATAAAACTATAATAACATAAGTAAAAGAAGATCCTAATCTAAGAAGTAAAAAGCATTCATAAATAACTATCAATAGAAGAGAAATCACTTAATCTCGATGCCTTAGATTTCTCAACATGGTATCAGAGCTAAGGTGACAAAATCAAGGAAGGGCATCTTATCAAGGGGCACCCAACTATCAAATATCGAGGAAGGCATTAAAGCAAAGATCATCTTGAATTCAAGGTGTATAAAGGAAGAATCATAACCCTAGATCAAATAAAGTCTACACCAACAAGAAGTCTCGGAATCCTCAAGTCAAGAGACCTCAAAGACCCTACATATACTCAAGTTGAAGAGATCTATGAATCAAGGTAGCTTGAAGTTTATTGATCCAAGAGAAACACTTCAATATCAATATCAAATCATCATCTTGAAGAAAGTAAAAACCCTAACTCAATCAAATAAACATTCTTGGGATCCACTCTCAATCATTTTGAAGTTGAACTATCTTGAAGGCTATTCATCCAAATGAAGTTATATCAAAAGGCATTGTCATCATCAAAAGGAAAATCTCCTTTTATAAAAGCAAGGATTTCATTTAGAAGAAGAAAGGAATCAATACATCTCCATAAATCATCATCATCAAAGGGATCAAGTTGAAGATTTCATCTTCACTTGACAAGTAAGTATATGTTCTTCTATAATCTAATCTAGTAAAATGACTTTGTTTTGCAAGGAAATATATATGTTGGTTGGTTCATCGAACTTCCTTAAAAGGAGGATAAACACAGTCCTCGAAGAAATTGAAGTCAATGATTATGACAATGTAAATGTCCCCAAATCATCTGAAGGACAAGTACTATCTAAATACATGGAAAGGGATCTAAGGTCTCAAGAGATTCTTATGGAGTTTGTCAAAGATCCTCTCATTCACAATATAGCAGGGCTGGAAACATCAAAAGAGATGTATGTTAAGTTGGCAGAAATACTCTCTGAATTTGCGATAAGAAAGGTCATATCACTTAGATCTGATCTATTCAAATTGAAGGTGTCAAAGGATGAAGGGATATTTACATATATCTCAAAAGCATATCAAATAAGAACTCAATTGCAAGATCTATGAGAGATGATATCTGATAAATGCATGGTCTCCATTGTTCTAAATGCATTAACTTATGAACAAGGTAACCATGTATCAAATGCCTGTTAGGAGAATAATGTTATCCCATTCAAAAACTTGTGGTTTCTATGCAAGATAGAAGAAGACGGGTTGAAGGAAAAAAGTGATGAAGGGCCAAGTAAAAGGGGTCAAGCATTTACAAAAGGAAAGGGAATTTTGGTTCTCAAGAAAACATGGCTAAGATTCAATGCTATGGGTGTCAAGAATATGGGAATTACAAGAGAGATTGTCCTAAGATCAAGAAGGACAATATCAAAAGAGGAAGAGAAGCAACCCATATCACTGAAGAAGTGGAGGAAGATGAAAAGAAGAAGTCTAAGAAAGAGGAAGTAAGAGATATTTATTATGACTGAGATAGTCTTCCTCACCTAAGTTCTTTTCATAATTCCTGAGTCTTCTGTTGTAAGATATAGCTATCATGATTCAATAATAAAAATGATGGGATACATCATGGCATCATAGAAACATTGAAAGCAAGAGCTCGAGACATCATCATAGAGAAGCATGAAAGGTGGGTGAAATTGAAATCTATGCCATTCAACTATGAAGGATATATCTCTTGGGAACCTCATTGGAAACATAAGTGGCACTTATGGAAAGGAAAAAACCATCTAGGACAAATCTCATCATACATCAGTCAAAAGGAAACATCTATTGGATGGGGATACTCTACATCCTCAAGATTCTTTGGTGGAATCTTCATCGATAGGTTCACTAATCAAGAGGGGAAGCAAGTGTTATATCAAAGAATTCCAAACTTGTAGAATATATGGGATGATGGTATGATGACATACGAAGTGAATCAGATCAAGGGATTGAAGCTCTCTTCAATCAAGGAAGTTGTTGAAGGAAGTCTTGATGACATAAAAAAAATGAGGTATGTATGCTTGTATTCAATATTGTAAGGTCATGTCATATGGTTGCGGTTAACATGGATCAATGCTCTATCTTGAGAGCATAATCAAAAGGAAGGATCTCCTCCTTCGAAGGGATGCAAGAACGCATAGGTCACACATTCACTATATGAAATCAACATATTATGTCCTCATATGTAATATGAGGTGGTTGACATTAATTGGAGGAACTCTGATTGGAAGTTCATGGGAATGAAATGTGTAAAAGAAAGGAAGGAAGAGATCGTGGAATTTTTAACCATGGAAAAAGGAAATCAACATCCAAGAACTAAGAGATCTGACTAGGATATCTCCAAGAAATATATGTAGACCCTGATGAAGTCGGAAAAAGAAAGAGACCCTTGACAATTTATATCTTTGGGAGATGTGTCGATATGTGTGCAGGAAGCTAATGCAAACTAGAACATGTCACGATGAAAGACCATCACAAAGGTAATTTTGATTTAATGTTCGTTTCTTTATTTTTGAACAAATATATGGATGGGCTTATGCAGGACTGTCGAGGGAAGATCTATGGATGTCTTCCACCACCGATGCCCATGTAGTAGGATGAAATATCCTTAAAGAAACATGGCATAAAGAAGGAAACATGGCATGAAGGAAGGCCATATATGGAATGATGGATCACTTTCCGATGATGACATGACTAACTTATGGATGAAAGTGATTTATGATACGTGCCTTATGAAGAAGTCCCAAGCATGAAGACTCTTAGATAACGAAAATAAGTTCATGACATCGTGAGGAGGAGTTCTTCAAGTAGTTAGTTGTCCCATCATCTCCACCTGAGGAGTTGTTGTAGGTCCTTAATTAAGAGGGAGAGATAGGCACATCATTATTATCTTCACTTGGGAAGACATAATGGAGGATTGGGTAAACATATGGCATCTGATACTCTTTGAGTATGAGTTAGGGCATCTGAGATAAGAGTAGTCGTAGAGGACCAATATTCTTTGAGGAATGGGAATCCAAGATAAGAATACTCTCGGTGGAACACAACCTAATAACCCGGGTGGGGTATGTTTTGAGAGAGATAATGATGAGTGTTATGTGGGATTTACGATTGCGGATAAAAGTATCTCCCCTAGGTTTGATGGCTAACCTAGAAAAACAAAAAGACAAAGGACCCAATGTTTTCCTTAAAGTAAGTAGATGAAGGGATGAAATCTACTTGGAATCTGTCGTATGTTTTTCTCCTTCTTTGGCTTGAATGCTCCAATCCTAGCTCCAGCTGCCAAAATTAGAACTTGCACAACCAAAAAACACAAGCCAAGAAACTACGAGATCTATGTAGCATCATATATCTACTTTATTCAACATATCAACATGGTATTGAAATACATGAAATAACGACATCACATATAGGAAAATAAAGAACTATTTGTATTGATATAAATGGAGTGAGTTACAACCATAAATAATTGTTGATCTTGTATAAGATCTCCTCCAAATTGTTGACTTCTCCTTCCTTTGTCACAAAGTGTACCTCCAATCACCCTAAGTGCATGAAAGGATAACTCTCACAACATCGGTATAAGGGTATAATCACTCTCCAAAAGCCAACCCCTTGCATATGGAAGGTTGTAAATATATAGAGGAGTGAGGTAAGTTGGGAGTTCTTATCCTTTTACCAATCTTGGGATTGAGATCCACTCTTGATGGGAGGATGATATCTAAGGATAAGAAATGGAAACTCCAAGGTAGGATAGGATAGGATTTGAAAGTTTTATATGAGGTAAATGGTTACAACAGATCCTGGAAGCTTCTGGAAATGGAGGCTTCAAGATTCTCTCTCTTTTTCCCGAATTTCTAGAACCAACGCAGGTGCAAAGGGGAGAAACATGTAGGTGATCAACGCATGCCACAATGGAGCAACCTGTAGGTGAACGTTGTCCAACAAGAGGCCAGGGAGCATTGGTCCTAAAACTGGCTCAGATGATGTAGTTCAGGGCATAAACTCTAGGGAATGAGAGAGTCATGCATAGGTATGTGTGTAATGATGATGTAAAGGGGTAATAGGATGTTGATTGATCCCATTAGGAGGTTGATTGATCAGATGCGACAAAATAGCCTATAATAGAGTGCCCCTGAAGCACAAAGTCTGAGATGATGACTGATGACTGATGACTGAAGTGCTTTACCTTGTGACAAGTTGGGATCAGGAACAACTGGCGAGATCGCCTTCTATTACAATACATTTACATCATAGCATCCTTTTGTTGAGCGAGGCATACCCATACTTAGAGCATAAGCTAACATAACATGTAGAATGATCAAAATATATGTCCACAGATCACTGATGGTGGACCCACAACAGGATGACTTTTAGTATGATCATAGCCATCATACATTGTGATCTCGATATAATCCTAAAATCACAGCCCGAATGGAGGAAACTAGATCTGGGGTCTTCTATCTCATTCACACTACCAACCAATGTATGAGTCTAACCATGTGAATCAATAAGCTGAAGTCGAACATGGTCGACACCATTTCATTATCATCCAATGATGTAAGTCATTAACAGACATGATAGAAACCACCAATGATGTTAATGGCTCTCAAGGTACTCAAGTACAATCTGTATGGTGTGAATAAATGAGTTGATGTCGAACACCACACAAAATCTTTCGGTCGAAGGCCAATGATGTAAACCTGTCACCGAGAGTGAGGAAACTTGCCATTGATGTATGCAAGCACCAAGGTACCAATGGGTGTTTCTAAGTCAACTTCCTGGATAATGTGTTGATGTCGACAGGAAGCGACTCGTCGCAGGAGGGTCTTGATGTATCCCCCATTAACGACACGAAACGGGTATCATGATTGAGACATAATGATAAGAATGATGTTGACATGGAACTAGATCAGGAAAGGAAAACATGGAATGAAGGCTTAAGATTATTGTAACGGATATAAGCTAAATGACTTCTTTTGAACACAACGGTGACACTGAATGGAACTGGTAACATTGACCCAAAAGTAAAATGGAGGTTTTGTGAAGGTATGATGAACCGAAAGACAAGAAGATTACCCAACCCAACAGCCATGGAGATGAAGTGGAAGAGTGTCGTGTTCAAGAGTGACTCGCTACCATTAACAAATGGAGTACCCTATTTTCCCAATTTCCCAACCATACTGGTGAGTACCTCTTTATTATTTAACAAGCTTGAGCAGGATAACATATGCTTGATCTGTAAGTGTTATAGACAATTTTGTGCCTTGCAGCATCAGGCATGAATTGTCAATAATCCAAGGGATCCAAAGTCCCTAAACATGATGTTCCTACCCCTAGAGGAACAAGGTCAGCAAACCAACAGCTCTCAGATCAGTTCTCCACCTGAAAACACTCAAAAACAAGCAATCCTGAAATCAAAGCAGGTGCTCCACTAGGCTTCTGCGCTGAAACTCAACTCCTCCATGGTGTACCTGCGTTGCAAAGCAGGTAGAACAAAGGCCACCTGCGCTGAGCGAGATGGGACAAGTGGCACACTGAGTCATTGCTCTGGAATCTTCCAAAAATGACACTTGGATCAGGGATTTCGCCTTGTGATGAGTCAGAGGCTCTGTTTCTCCAAGTGGAAGCAAGGTTCTCCAAGTGGACTCAAGAACTGAAGATCAACTGAAGAGAGAGAGGACACAAGGTAGCTACACATCAGTTGCAAGTTGACTCATCCTTTCTCAATTCATCTATATATTGAGCTCTCTCCTATGAGCTCAGGAGGCTGGAATTTTGTGCAAAGTAACGATATGCTGTTGGTTTCACTAGAGAACTATTGGGTGATTGCTTGAAGGAGGTGAAGAGGAGAAATTCTTTCTGCTGGGAGGTGTTGCTGGATTGGGGCCTTCAATGGTTGTAACCTTCTCAGAACTTTACTTCTTCCATTAATGAAAGCTATTGAGGTTCTTCTATATGCATTTGTTTCAATGATGTATTGTGATGATTGTATATTTGATTTATGCTAATCCTTGAATCAGTTATGGATGCATGCTTCTTGTAGTTTCCTTCTTTGTTATTTTGCAGGATCTCATTGTAGTTGGGCCAGCAAAAGAGCAAAGAGCTAGGAGCAAGCAGCAAAGAGAAGAGATTGGAGCAAAGATTAAGCGCAAGGCAGCGGTTAGTGCATTTCTTCATTCTCTCTTGCTTTCATAAAGAAGTAAACCTTAAGTAGTTTTCTTTACAGTTGTTGCTGAGGTACTATCACCCTTAGAGTGGGATAGGGTCATCCGAGTCGGATACTTTTCCCTACAAAAAACTGGCGACTCCACTGGGGATCGTATCTGTTTGATTGTTTGTAGTATTTTGCTATTCATTTCCTGAACAAAAGAGTACCAAATCGAAAAGCTTTTGACTATATCAAAAGCGAAGTAGAGGGCAGCTACTCTAGCTCATTTCTGAGCATGTTCATGATTTGAAGAGCTGATCTACAAGGATCCTTGTAAGCTCTTAGTGATAGCTTTTCATCTTCCTTGTCATCCCTTAGTGTGTGCTTGACTGATAGCTTCTGATTTGAGCAAAAACTGTGAATTTTTGAGAAAATTGTGACCCGGAAACTGTGAAAACGCAACTTTCGTTTTCCAAAGCAGGTAGTACACAGGCTACCTGCTTTGCAACGCAGGTCCCGAAGGGGCTACCTGCGCTGAGAGCCAGACTGGCTGTGCAGCACCTGCGTTGGCCCAATTTTGCCTTGTGCATGTGGGGTTTCCTCCCTTTTTCTTACCTGTTTTCACTATAGATTTTGCAGCCAGTTACCAGTCTTGTACTTGTTCTGAAACCAACCTTACTTGCCATCATTCCGCCTCTGTTATATAACGAAATTGTACTTGTTCTTTTGTATTTCTTACATCATTTACAATTTCCCGTAACGAAAGTGAACTAGTCTTGCTTTGGCCTCTTAGATCTGAACCTGTGTTAGGCATTTTGTTGGTCTAAAGAGTTAGCTTGTTTGCTATCCATAGCTGATTAGTCTTTTTACTTTCGTCATTATGGTTTGATTTCATGTATTTCCAGTGATTAAACAAGTAAATCTTAAGGTGTCTTTTGATTTTGGACAAGCTTGTTTGTTTTCGCTTTAAATCGAAATCAAAGTTATATAACAACTTTCTTTTTGTAATACATCAACATTAAGAAAGGGAAAAGAAAATACATGCATTGTGCATTTTGCATTTGAAAAAGTTTGCATGATGATTTAGGAGAAAGTGCATTAGTTTGTGCTGTATAAACTGTGTGAAAAGATATGCCTTTCTTCTCCCTCAGTAGTTAAGATTTTCATCAGTCAAAAAGATTTGAAAAAGCTTGCTTCTCATCTTAGGCTGCATTTAGGAATTTGTCATATACATCTCGTGGTGAACCTTGAAAGGCAAACTTTAAAAAGATCAACTTAAAATATACTGAATGAACCTAACAACGCATTGAAACATAATGCAAACACATAGAGGTCTAAGCTAGAGACGTGTTCCGGCGTCGTTAAACGTAGTGACTGTCGATCTCTACGAAGGTGGGTGATTCCTCCTGAGAGTCGGTGGCACTAATACGGACTTGTGCTCCCACGTACCGTCGAGTATATATTGGGAGACCCCTATAGGAACAAAGCCTTTATCCTTAGGAAGTCGTGTCGGCCGCCCTACTGATCGCAATGCAGTGAACACAGCATTCACGAAGATTGACCACACGTACCGTAAAACGTATTCTGTGGTTTTGCGAAAGGTTTGGCACACCCTCTGCCTAGATCTCCAGAGCAGTTTCTTTTGGCCTTTTTCAAACTCTATAACTGAAAAAGTCCAACCGAGCATTTGTCACTTCGGGCTCGTTAATACATCGAAGGAGACTAGAGTCATCTTTAGCTTTTTCTCGACTCTTAAAACATGAAAAAGCAAAGTTATGTCTAAAAGCGTCTAATAAAATTCATTCAAATCGGAAACACAAATTTTCCCCTTTATATTTTAGTTGATCGAGTAATCCGCAATCGTGGAAGAAAGTCAATTGAATATCCGTCGTTCGCGGAGGTTTGCGAGTCAACCGTCTTTGTCTCCGGAGTCGAAAACAGTCCGGGCAAAACGAGCTCGTCGAACCAGTTCAAAACCTCCTTTAAAAGTTAGGACAAGCATTCCAACAACATTGAGATTCTGGTTACTCCAAACATTTCCGGAAACCCTGCCTCTATAGAAGAAGTTCAACCGCCACAGAAGGACAGTAATACTGATCCTAGTCTAGGGGCAAATACTTGTATAACTGAACCAGTTCCATCGGTAACCGGTCCAGAGAGTTTTGTTCCTCAAACATCTGTCGCTGTCGATACAACCCCTTCTTCGGCACCTGAAATCTTTTACGGACCTGACGGTCTTCCTCTTCCACCTGGTCTGATTGCGATAGAGGAAATTATAGAGGAACCGCAAGTATCCACTCCAACTCATTTTGGAGTAGGGGTCACTCTATCTCCTACTACAACAGAAGTTTGTCCATCACCAGTGGAAGTTCCTGTAGAATCACTAGGCAATCAATTGGATAGACTCAAAATGTCTGAACAACCGTTGACATCTAGGACTGTGTCGAATGACACGGCGACGGCAGAATTACCTGCTGCAAATCCAACAATATTCGCCGGCATACCATCTGTCCCAACTAGCTCTCAATCGCTAGAAGGAGTCCACCAAGGGACTATCTCGGCAGTATGGTCTGTTCCTGTTTGTTCCGGAGTAATGTCTGGTAACTCTTATGGTGAGACTCATCAAATTGACCCTTTTGGGAATCAATTTAGGCCATCCAGTCCTCCAGGACAATCAATTGCCTTGAGTTCTGGATTACCACCGTATGGGGGGCAGTATGCCCTTTCATTACCCCCTCCGGGAGGGTACCCATACGGGAGTTCTCAACCTTATTCAAGTTATGGTGGAACTGCAACGAGTAGTTGGGTACCTATGCTGTCCCAGCCACCAAGAGTTGTATATTCTATGCAACAGTGTGTACCTGTGACGAACATCCCAACTACACCGGCTATTGTAACCGTGTCGCAAGTTCAAACGATGCCTGTTGTATGTCAACCTCAGATTTCTCAGGTTCTCATGCAACAGCCCCTTGACCCTGCGACCCAACCACAATCGCCTACTGGTGGGGCGACACAAGTACAATCGGGTATAATTACCCCACATCTTGGTCCAATGGTTAGTGTAGCGCAACAACCCATGGTATCGCAACCATGGATAGTGCAATACCAACAGCCGCAATTCCAACAAGTGCACCAAGGTTCTGAACAGCAAATCTTTGCAAATACTGGACAACCATATATCCAAAATGGTCAAAATCAACCACTTTATAGTGGTCAAGTCCATCAACCGTATCAATCATACCAACATCAACTCCATTATGCTGGTATGCAAAGACCAACTGTTCAGGCAATTCCATCGTACCCTGGTTACGCTTCCCCTAACTTGAATCAACAGTTACCATTCGTGGCAACTTTAGAGTTGCCTGATTTACATCGGTTAACCAATGATCCAATTGCTTACGCCCCATGGTGGCCAGTGATCCCGCACAAACTTCCATCCGACATTCCTAAATTCAATGGAAATCCAGGTGAAGACCCGTCGAATCATGTGATGACATTTCATCTATGGTGTTCGTCGAACACTTTAAATGATGATTCGATAAGGCTTCACCTATTTCAGAGGACATTGACAGGTCCAGCGGCGAAATGGTATATAGAATTGCCAAGAGCTTCGTTCGACAATTTTAGCTCCCTTGCCACGACATTCTTAACCCACTTTCAATTACCAATAAGGTATGAAACGGGAACAGAGATATTGACTAACTTCAAACAGACAACCGCAACTCATATATCAGATCATATACATGAGTGGCGACGTCGACGAAGAATGGTTAAAACATACGTTCTTGATCAGCTTTTAGCTGAGTGGTTTATAAAGTCGTTACTTCCGGCCATAACGGAAGATGTGGCAAAGGGGGGAGTCGTAACAGAAGAGCAGGTTATTGCTCGTGCACAATATTTGGACTTAGTATATACTCAGTCCGGCACGCTCTATGACAAAATACCAGACGCCCCTAGACCAGAATTTTCAATCCCTCCTCCTCCTAAATCAAATAGTGACTCTCATGCCGGCGATGGCGTGATTGGCACGGCAAACACGAATCCGAAAAGGACCAATCAAAAGAAGGCCCGTAAGGATTCGAATAAAAATGCGCATGAAGAAGTTCTTGCTTCGGAAGTAAATGCCGTATCGATAGATAAAGGCAAAGAAACCAATCAACCAGGAAGCAAGAAGAAACAAAACAAAGGGAAGAAAGATCAAAGAAAGTCGTCTCCTCGAAAAACTCCTCATAGAGAGGAGAAACCACCTGGGAGGTGTCACATATGTGACGACGATCATTGGACGGCAGATTGCCCGTACAAAGCTGAGTTTAAAAGATTCGTAAAGAATCCGCATACTCCAGCTGTGTTGACCGATCCTTTTCCCGATCCAAGTCAAAATCTGGTTGATAGTGGAAATGCTTCCCCATCACAAGTTATGATGTTGTCAAGTTTTAAGCGCCAAGATGATGCTTTAATTTCAACATTAAACAAAAGCTATGGGAATTCGCAGTTGTTGAATGGCGAGAGAAAAGGTCAATCGGGCAGTTCGACATCAACTTCGACAGAAGTTATGCCGCCATCCAATACAAGAAGCATTCCAACGATCCATGGAGGCAATCATCCTCTCCAAATTATCGGAGTGATTTTCCTAAAAGGCCCTTCTTTAATGGGCACTGTTGCCCCACCACCGCCAAGTAATCTTACGGAGATGGGTGCAACGGAATATGAAGCCTTCTATTTTTAATGGATCTAAAAGTTTCGAGGATAGTTCCTATCTCAAGTCAACCTCGTTTAAAAAATGAAATAAAGAGTAAAGAGGATAGTTCTTTACGATGTCAACCTCATTAAAAAATGAACTGCCCCTTAAGGTTTAGGGGGCATATGCCTCGTCTGCATTATTATGCTGGGGGCATCCATCATCGAGCAGTTTTAGCACACAGTTCATGCTCGTTAAAAAATAAACGCAAGATCCGAGCAGTTTTAGCACATAGTTCATGCTCGTTAAAAAATAAACATAAGTTGTGAGCAATCTTCCCCTAGAGTTCAAGCTCACCCAGAAAAAATGAACCGGTAAATAACCTTGGTAAATGTAACCTTTGACAGCCATATTAAAGCCCTTGGTCGTGTTCTTGCAGTCTCACCTCCATCCGTTCATTTGGCCAATCGTTCATCTCCATATGTTTGTTTACCCATTTTGAGGAACAGCTGCGAAGAGTGATTTCACTTAGCCATCCTTGTGACACTGCCGTGATTGGAAAATTCCAACCTGTACCTGGAATCTACTGCTAGCCCTGTTTATCACTCGTTCCTCAAAAGACAAGTCTCCTTTGAGCTCTTTTCTCCTGACTCGTAAAATATGAAAAGTTTGCCGAGTTTTGGCCTTCCAGCTCGTTAAACGACAGGAAGAGCTATCCCTCCTTTAGATTTTAACCTTTTTGGACCTGAGGGATTATTGCACAAAAAGATCGAGCGCTTGTTTTGTTCGGCTCGTTAAAGCAATCGAAAATTCATCCCTTCTGTATTGTTTTATACTTTTTCGGACTTAAGGGATTAGATGACGAAAAAGGAATTCTGGAGTTGACTTTACGTACCTTTTCAGACTCCCTAAAAATGAAAAGGACCGAGTTATCCTTGTCGTTAGACTCGTTAAATTCATTAAATAGTGACAAACTTGTCTTTAGACGAGAACGAGTTTCCCTATCGCTAGGCTCGTTAAAACATAGCGATGGGCTTGCCCGAAGGGCAGGTTATAGAACAAGCATATGTTATCCTCCTCAAGCTTGACAAAAATAAAGAGGTACTGGTCAGCAATGACTGGGGAAAAATTGGGAGAACCTCACAGCTTTAATGGTAGCAAGTCGCTCTTGAACATGACACTTTGTCCTCCGTATCACATCGGATTGGGTTGTTTCATTCACCGGTCACATCACCATGGTCCTCGCCACACCATCCACATTTGGGGTAATGCTACCGATCCATCACATCAGTGTCGTTATATAATCAAGAGATGTTGTTCTGCAAAAAGTCAACCGTGTCCCATCCACTACCATACATTGTCCTTCATCCATTTCATGACCGCCACCCTGAATAATACATCACAGTTTGTTTTCACCTCATCACAATCATTAGCTCCGTTCCGTGTCACTGATGTGGGATTCATTAAGGCCCTCCTTTGACGGATCGCTCCTTGTCGACATCAGCTCATTATCCAAGGAGTTGATCTAGGAACAACCCCTTCAGTACTTTGAAGCTTGCATGCCTCAATGGCAAGTTTCTCACTTCCGGCGACAGGTATACATCAATGACCTTCGACCAGAAGATTTTGCATGGTGGTCGACACCAAGTCCTTTATTCCCACCATATGAATTGTACTGCTGTACCTTGAGGGTCATCATCCTTATCGGTGATTCCTCTCGCGCTTGTTAACGGTTTACATCATTGACCGGTAATCAAGCGATGTCTTTCCATGTTCGACTTCAAGAAATTCTCACATGGATCGACTTGTACATCGAGTGAAGATCGGAAGAGATTGAAGACCCCGGATCTAGTTTCATCCATCCGGGCTGCGATATATATTCAGGATATAAAGACATTTGATGTGTACATCATTGCAGCAGATGATCATCCTTCTCAAAGGATGATAATTTCAGCAGAGAATTATCAGTCTACCATCAGACGATCGTCTGTTCTATGTACCAAAATGAATTTATAAAGCTGAGCATGGGAATGCCCACCTCATCTAGATCATGAAAAAGTATGAAAAATAATGTATTGTATTGTATCTTATTACAGGACACTTCTCAGCAGATTGAATGAACTTCGGATCCTCCTAATAAAGCATTTCACCCGATAAACGACCTCATACTTTAGGGGGCATCTGTTATAGACAATTTTGTGCCTTGCAGCATCAGGCATGAATTGTCAATAATCCAAGGGATCCAAAGTCCCTAAACATGATGTTCCTACCCCTAGAGGAACAAGGTCAGCAAACCAACAGCTCTCAGATAAGTTCTCCACTTGAAAACACTCAAAAACAAGCAATCCTGAAATCAAAGCAGGTGCTCCACTAGGCTTCTGCGCTGAAACTCAACTCCTCCATGGTGTACCTGCGTTGCAAAGCAGGTAGAACAAAGGCCACCTGCGCTGAGCGAGATGGGACAAGTGGCACACTGAGTCATTGCTCTGGAATCTTCCAAAAATGACACTTGGATCAGGGATTTCGCCTTGTGATGAGTCAGAGGCTCTGTTTCTCCAAGTGGAAGCAAGGTTCTCCAAGTGGACTCAAGAACTGAAGATCAACTAAAGAGAGAGAGGACACAAGGCAGCTACACATCAGTTGCAAGCTGACTCATCCTTTCTCAATTCATCTATATATTGAGCTCTCTCCTATGAGCTCAGGAGGCTGGAATTTTGTGCAAAGTAACGATATGCTGTTGGTTTCACTAGAGAACTATTGGGTGATTGCTTGAAGGAGGTGAAGAGGAGAAATTCTTTCTGTTGGGAGGTGTTGCTGGATTGGGGCCTTCAATGGTTGTAACCTTCTCAGAACTTTACTTCTTCCATTAATAAAAGCTATTGAGGTTCTTCTATATGCATTTGTTTCAATGATGTATTGTGATGATTGTATATTTGATTTATGCTAATCCTTGAATCAGTTATGGATGCATGCTTCTTGTAGTTTCCTTCTTTGTTATTTTGCAGGATCTCATTGTAGCTGGGCCAGCAAAAGAGCAAAGAGCTAGGAGCAAGCAGCAAAGAGAAGAGATTGGAGCAAAGATTAAGCGCAAGGCAGCGGTTAGTGCATTTCTTCATTCTCTCTTGCTTTCATAAAGAAGTAAACCTTAAGTAGTTTTCTTTACAGTTGTTGCTGAGGTACTATCACCCTTAGAGTGGGATAGGGTCATCCGAGTCGGATACTTTTCCCTACAACAGTAAGTCCATCCTTTGGATGAATCCCTATTAGAATATTTAACGAACCCAAAGAAGGAGTGGTTTAGTCCCATCATGATCGACGAGTCCTTCATTATTTGATGTTTTTACGAGTCCAATGAGGGTGAAAATTCGAATTCTTTTTCATATTTAGAGAGTTTGAAAAAGACGTGAAAAAGAAAACTCTAGATGTTCCTTTTCATAGGTAGTCCCTTAGGTCTGAAAGGTAGAAAACAATACCCAAGAGAACCTCTTAGCCATGTTCGACTAAGGTATTCCTTTTTCATAGTTAGTTTATCTTAGTCCGAAAAAGGGTTAAACTTATACTGAGTAGACGTATTTTCATTTAATTTTATAAGTTCAAAAGGAAAAGTGCTCGATTATCTTTTCATGTTTTGGGAGTTTGAAAAGAGCTAAAAGAGGAGTCCAAGGGGTTCCTTTTTCGTAGGTTTAAAGAGTTCGAAAAAGAGATAAAAGTGTACTCTTCATTCAAAATAACATGTTTAAAGCACAACAAAATCTGTTAACAACTGTCAACCTGCTCAAAACAACACAGAAAGGATTAAACATACATGTTTCATAGTAAAAA
This sequence comes from Pinus tabuliformis, assembly GCA_031772625.1. Taxonomy (NCBI): domain Eukaryota; kingdom Viridiplantae; phylum Streptophyta; class Pinopsida; order Pinales; family Pinaceae; genus Pinus; species Pinus tabuliformis. The sequence continues at coordinate 884,510,316 of CM062812.1, forward strand.
TGAATCACAACTAGGTCAAAACATTAAATATGAATAAAATAATGAAAAATATGACCATATATACTAAAAAATTATTGTTCATCTTTACCATTTCACATTTACCTTCAACAATGAGAGTTCTGAGTACTTTTTCCCTCGATCTTCTGCAGCTGATTGCGGCCAATCCAATGGACAATTTCGAGTACTGTCGCTTCCAGGTAGGAGCTAAAACCTTTCTCTTTCTTTTTGTGGTTCCATTTTATGATTTTTGAGTTTTTGAGCGCCCTAGGGTTCCAATATTTCACCCTAGGACCAACGTAAGCCCAGATGGTCGAAAATTCTGTTGCACCTAAGCAGTCATACATTGCAGGTAGGGGTACAACACTCTGGTTTTCTCTTCTAGGGTGCATTGGGTGCAAATCTAAAGTTTGTTCAACAATTTTTCCTCAAAATTTGTCAATTTTTTTGCATGAAAATGATCCTAATGAATCTCTTGTTGATTTTTCAAGGGTTCATCAGCATAAAATGGCTTTTGTATGGAGAGAAAGAGAACATGAGGAACAAGATTTGAATGCAGCAAATGATCCTGCTACCATCCAAGCATTAAGGAACTGTGGGTTACTAAAATTCTTTTGGATTCTTGGTATGAGGCAACAAAGGGAGTTGTTGAAATACCTTATTCGTCCATGGGATGTTCAGGCACAAGTGTTCAGATTTTGGGAACATCTGCTCGAGATAAAGGTAGAGGATATCTACTTTCTAACAAGTATGTATATGATAGGTGCCCCCATATCTCTCCTAGGTGGGATAAGTGGTGGGGAGACATTGAAAGATTATATCACCACCTATTGTAGACCTTGATCCCAGCCAACAAAGGATGGAAACATTAGTATAAAAGATGTGATCCAGTTACCTTTAAGAACAATCCTATTCGTTATCGTAAGATTGGAAAGTAGCTCAACATTACATGTAGCAAGAAAATCATACATGCAATATGGGTTAGAGTGTCTAGAGCCAACACTCTTCAACTGGAGTGAGGGAGTTCTGGTCAACATGAAAGAACAATTGTCTAAAGAAAAAAAAGGAAAGCTAAAGAAATTTGGATATGGTACGATATTAGTTTCCTTTGCACTAGAGCAAGTTCCATTACTTCAGCCTCAACAGATTACACTCAAGCCTATTGATCAGAGGGTGCCATGGATGAGGAGGTGGATAGATCACATGTCCCAACATGTAGGGTCATTGGCGATCAGATTCTCACCAGCCTTCTTCGGATGGTTGCGCAGACAGTTTATTATGATCAACAACTATCCTTACGTAGGCATGGATTTTCGTGATGACCCTAAGCTCGTGCTTCCTAAGGGTGAGGAATGGGGTGCTTCAGGTAAGAAATTTTGACCTTTTAAGTTTTGAAAGTTTTACAACAAAAAAGTGCGTTTTTTTATGTTTCTGAGACTAAACTATTGATGTTTCATGCAAATGTAGGACTAGTTCAACCTATTGGTACTTCATATCTTCATCATGCAGAGGAACGACAACAAGAGGAAGAAGTAGAACCAGCATGGGTTGTTGTAGTAGGATGAGATATGCTACGAGATCTTGATGTAGCAGAGGTCCCATCAGAGGTAAAGCGCCACATGGAAGGGTTGACACATGAGATTGATGATACCGTGGTCAACTAGATTTTGCTGCAACTGTAATGATACACTATAGGAGTGCTTAGTTGTATTGGTCGACTACTGCGTAAGATGGCTCGTGCAGTGTCATTCTATCATGAGAACCCTTGATTTGTCTACTTAGATCTTTGCATGTAGTTTCTATATGGGCAATATATGCCATATAGGTCTCGGGCATAAGTTTTTGTAAAACCAAACATAATATATAAATATATATTTTCAGCGTTTTTGGGTTTCTATTGTATTTTCAATATGATGTGATGTGAATTGAAAATTAATTACATTCGTTGCAAATGTCTATCTAAAACATGATTAGCTAGGGCATCTGTCAATGTGTTTAGATTTCTAGAAATGTGTTCATATTGTATGAAATTGAAATGTCTTTCTAGAAGGCGAACTCTTAAAACCATGCATAAGATGGTGGAACTTCTAACTGAATAGACACTAGAAAGTTGTAGTACTACGAGTTGTGAGTCAAGTCTGACAACTAAATGACAGATACCATGTGCAATAGCATCAGACAGTAGCTCGACCACTGCGTTATACTCAACGATGTTGTTGGTGGAGCAACCAATACAAATCCCTTGCAGACTCACTAACTTTCCATTTGGAGCAAAGATAGCCCATGCTACAAAAGATAAGTTCTACGTACTACGAGTGGCACAAACAAAATAACCGATAAAAGTTTCAAGAGATCTTGACATTTGTAAACTGAACGTAAAAGGGATCAACAGAAACCATGTGAAACTCTGAAAATACACACTACAAACACACTCAACACACCTATAAACAACATGTACACATTGAAACTACACTTGTTAGAGATAATGGAGAAAGATAAACCTAGAAAGCTGTTATAGTGATGATAGGATTGAGATTCTAACTTTAGATCTCAGATCCTAATATTCAGGGAGTGGTTCAAACCACCTCATTGTGTGAAAGCCTATATGTACTAGGTTGTTCTCCACATAGAAACATAGCGTGTATTGCATGAGTGTGTGTACACTCTCCAGGTATCTCACCTGGAGAGCCATTTAATTAATAGAACATCATATTTTATCATGGTATCAGAGCTGTAGGAAGGAGAGGCCTGTACACTGAGTTGAGGAATGCGACATCCTCATTGTAGAGCTAAAGAGTAATTGTGCTGTCATCGGAAGAAGCCGAAAAGAGTAGCCGCGATGAGTCTCTTCCAACTTCCTTTTATTTTCATTTTCTGCATCGTCGCAGGAATCCCGCGTACATCTGCGACTAGTCGCATATCTGAGGAAAACAGCTGCGACGATCGTGCTGGCTGTGTTTTTTCTTTTAAAGGGCTGTGTGTGCCTAGAAGTTGCATGGAAAACATTCGCTGTATTTTTTCTGGTTGCGTGGTGGCTCCCTGTCTGCCTGAGGAAGAAGCCGCTGATGCAAGCGTGAAAATTCTGGAAAGGAGCAGAAAATCCCATTCAACAGTCTGTATTGGAGGAATGGTTTAGCTGAAGCTCACGTCTACCGATCCCTGTTTTCTTCTTGGCCTCAAATTCCAAGAGAGATGGCCTAGTGTAGCCGTGTTGTTTATAATATGCCACAAATCTGCAGTAATGAAACCTAAAATATGCAGGGGAAGAGCACCCAACAGATCGCGAGAAGCAAGGGATGAATAAAATATACAGCGGGCCCTACGTTGAACACCTTACCAATCCGGCTTGTGGACCAGTGTCAAGTACCTTGACGGGGCACATTTTGCAGTTCCGCAGGGCAGAAGGGCCGTGGAGCTTGTGGCCAGTAAGGAAAGTGCCATATCCGAGATCGTCAGAACGATTCCTGGCAGATTGCATCGCTTGAGCTTTGTAGTGGGAGATGCCAGGAATACATGCATGAGTAACATAATTGTGGAGATCCGAATCTGAAAACCAATTACGTAAATTTTCTTCTAAATTATTATATGCCACAGAAAATGAGAAATTACTTTTTGCTGATTTAAACCCACTTTCAGAAATGTGTGCATCATAATTACATATTGATAGCGTTTCCAGCTTGTGAGAGGTTGTTTAGTTGCTTGTCGCCAGAGCCGAGGGCACTAAGACCTGCATGGCACAGAAGCCATAGTCTACAAGGTTCTACAGTTGAAGAGCTGCCAAAGGGAGAAGTTTCCCACCTGCGAGGTAACTAGGTTGTTGGAGCTCGTTACAAGACCACGTGGAGTCGAAAAGAAATCTCAAAGCAAGATAAGCTGGACTGTTTTCAATATGGCTGCACTTTTAGACATATTTGATCCTGATGATATCTTTTTCATAAGGCATAGTGGTTTTATTAATGACCACGATTATCAAGAGATTCTATATGTTCTGAAACAACGTGAGACTAAAAACTCACGAGTTGTTTTTCAGGAAGGATGTGAAGAGGAACAAAGTGTTGAAGATCAATGGGACGAGTCAGATGAAGCTGATTGCAAAGATGTGGCAGAAGAAAACAAAACTGATGAGAATTTAAATTGTAATGATCCCATATTTGATTGTGAAACTGAAGATGCAATGATGGGTGATGAATGTGTGCCTGTAACTGAAATTTGTGATGATGAAAACACATCCATTATTGTAGAACCTGAAAGTTTTCCTGATGCAGAAATCAAGTTTGATGAGATTTATATACCTCATGATGAGTGGATCAATTTGATGATTGAAGAACATCTTATTGATGAATTATTGTTTGGTGAGAAGAAAGGCCTATCTTCACAAACAGATCAAATGCAGAAGATGCCTGCAGAATTGAGTGAAGAGGCTGAAGGCATAACTGTGACAGCAGAAAGGGATAAAGTAGGGAGAGATGGTGAAATGAAAACTCTCCTAAAGGAGCAGGAAGATGAAAGTAAATGTGGTCCTCTTTATAAATCTAACATTGTTTTTTGTGCAGATATTGGGAGGCAAGAAACAACAACAAAATTGAAGTTTCTTGAAGCATGGCTGGAAACACCATGTCTTTATGAAGTTAACAAAGAAGTTGCATTAATGAATGGTGAAGACATCATCGTTGATGTTCAGATAGTAGACACCAGAAATAGTGAGAAGGAAAATTCTCCTATCCAACCTGCCATAATTCTGAGAAGGACGAGAACAAGAATTCAAGTGTTCCTTCACAGGGGAAGAAATGAGGCGAAGATACATCACTATCTCATGGCGAGGAAAGTGAAGATGAAGCCTCGACTCAAGATGAACAAGCATGGAATCTCAAGCAAGAAGACAAAAATGAAAACTCCGTTACCAAGTTTTTTCATGTGTTTAATTGTAAGCCTCGTTGAGACAAGACCAGCAGGCATGTGTTATTATTCAATACCCTTTCTCCATTAAGGGGGAGTGTTGGAGATAATGGAGAAATCTAAACCTAGAAAGCCGTTATAGTGATGATAGGATTGAGATTCTAACGTTAGATCTCATATCCTAATATTCAGGGAGTGGTTCAAACCACCTCATTGTGTGAAAGCCTATATGTACTAGGTTGTTCTCCACATAGAAACATAGCATGTATTGCATGAGTGTGTGTACACTCTCCAGGTATCTCACCTGGAGAGCCATTTAATTAATAGAACATCGTATTTTATCAACACTTGAGATAAAGCATAGTATTTTTTGAGGTATAGCCCATTCCTAGGTTGCATCAGGGGAATTCCATCAAAATCTACTAACTCATAGGTCCCTTTTGCAAGGACTCGCTTAACAATGTATGGACCTAACCACATCGGTTGAAACTTTCTTGAACCTAACTTATCAAACTCTGGTCCTACAAAAGAACAAGGTCTTCTTCCAAGAAGACATGAGGCTTGACACTTTTGTCATACTACGCCTTGATGCGTCTTTTGTGAGCTTCATTAGCTACAGAAGCATCGCATTGGGTTTCATTTAAATGAGTCAAATGTAAAAGATGCTCCTCCTATACAGAAGTGGCAGAAAGAAGTTCGATATCTAGTTTCAATGATGGAATTTCGCATTCAATTGGGAGGATAACTTACAGACTATATACCAACTAAAAGGGTGTAAATCTAGTAGCAGTGCTTACTGAGGTTCGGTATGCCCACAAAGTAGAGTAAAGAAGAAAATGCTAGTCCGATTTATGGACCCCTACCATGAGTTGAAGCATCGTCTTAAGAACTTTGTTGATGGCCTCAACCTGTCCATTAACTTGAGGATAGTAAGGAGTGGAACTTTCATGGGAAAGTCCAAGCTTAGCAGTTAGTTCGGTGATCATATGATTCTGGAAATGCTTTTCATGATCTATAACTATTACTTGTGGAACACAAAACTGTGTGATGACATGGTCGAAAAAGAAATATGCAGTCGTTTTGTCAGTGTTGTTAAATGTAGGCATCGCCTCGACCCATTTAGTAAAGTAGTCAACTACGACAATAATATAACCATGCCCCCCGACCGAGTGAGGGTTACATGTCATAAAGTCGATACCCTATTTTGAAAAAGGACCAATAGCGATAATGAGATGCAATAGAGTAGGCATAGCACGGGCCTCACGATCATATATCTAGCATGCATGACACTTCTAGACAACGAGGATACAGTGGCGAAAGATGGTAGGCCAAAAGTAACCAACACATAAAATTTTATGGGCAGTAGCATAACTATATAAATGTTCGCCACATGCCCTCGAGTGGAATTCATTGAGGACTTTCTCAGCCTCCTCAAGGGTGAGGCATCTTCATAAAATCATATTGATACCACGAAGGTAAAGGGTGTCGTCGATCATTGATGTAATTTCGAGCTTGGTAATGAATACGTCGCTGCTCCGAGTGAGAGGTATTAGACCGAAAAGTCTGGGTTTGGAGATAAATCAGGAAATATCCATACCATGGGTCATATGACGAGATCAGAAACAATGACTGGTTAGGGATAGAATCTTCAAAGGCATATTCTCAAATCAGGGGAAGGAAGATCGCACATTAGTTCCACAAAAACCATAGATTTCTTTGACTTGGATTTGATTAACTCCAGGTCAAATTCTTGTAGAATGACAATCCATTTCGAGTACTTACCCCCCAACAATTGATGTGAAAAAATGTATGTCATAGTGTTGCAATCTGAAATGACCATAGTTTTCCGAAGTAGGATGTAATGGACAAATATTTGGACGGCTTGAACGACCGCGAAAGCCAACTTTTCTACGTGGGAATATCAAATATCGGTATTGTTAAGATTCCAACTCAGATAATAAATGGGATGTTCAGTCTCTAAATCATCTTCTTGGACCAATACCATTGCTATAATAGAAATGGCAGCAGTAAGATACAAGAAGTAGCCACGCTGATAATCAGATGGATATGCAAGATATTCCTCAACCCGTACATCTTTCAGGGCATTAAACACTTTCTGAGTTGCGTCATCCCAATGGAAGGGAATCCTTTTTTTTTAGCAAGCGAGTGAATCCTTTGGTCAACTCAGTTTAAGTAGGGACAAATCTTCGCATGAAGTTAGCTTTCCTTTGGAGTCCTTGAAGCTAAACGAGTAAAGAAGGTGCACACAAATCAACGATCGCCTGTACTTTCAATGGATCGATGTGAATTCCTTGTTTTGATATGGAAAAACCTAGAAGTCAACCAACACTAACACAACACACATTTATGTGGGTTAAGTCAAATATTATAATGTCTACAACAAAGGAAAATAACCTGAAGATGTATCAGGTGATCAACCTGATGTTTGGAGTGAGCAAGGAGGTCATCCAAATATGGTTGAACAATGTGTTTGATATCATTAAAAGCGTAATCCATGGCACGTTGAAATGTGGCCCCAACATTCTTTACACTGAACGGGAGTTTCCTATAGGTGAAAGTTCCCCAGGGACAGATAAAAGCAGTTTTAGGTTGGTCCGTCGAGAGAATGTTGATTTGATCATAGCCCGAAAATCCATCCATAAACGAATAAATTTCGCAACTACCGCAATCATCAACAATTTGGTCAATAAACGGGGTGGGATAATTTTCCTTTGGACATGCGCGATTCACATCTCGATAATTGATGCACACTTGAATAGTGCCTTGTTTCTTCATGACAGGAACTACATTCGACACCCAATCAGTTAAAGGAACGAGGTATATGAAACCAACTCGAAGAAGCTTTTCAACTTCAACCTTAATATCAGCAACCTTCTTGGAATGGATTGGACAGAGGCACTGTCAGACTGGTTTGGCATCAGGATACGTCTTAACCTCATGTACAACTATATTTGAGTCGATACCTAGCATCTCCTTGTAGGTCCAGACAAAGACATCTCAGAACTCACCAAAAAGGGCTTGATAAGTCTTGATCTTGGATGGAGAATAAGATGCTCCAATGTGTAGATTTTTGATAACACCTAAATTAATAGAAATATCCAGAGGTATTGTCTCTTCGATATTTGAAAGGTTCTTTTCTAAATCGATCTCATGAATAGACACGAAATTCATAAAAATTTTGATAGAATTGGGCGAGTTTACATCACTAATATTATCCTCAATGGAATCGGGTAAGGAGGAACGATGGTGATGTTCATCCCACGGCACATCTTCCGACATCATGATCTTCGTGATGCTTTCATCGGTAGGTAACACATGTAAGAAAGGATCGGAAGACGTACCATAATCCAATGAGTTGTATACCCAATTAAGCGAATCAAAGGAAGAAAACACAAAATCCGAATAAATGGCTTCGTAATCTAGCTCAATGGGGCTTAGTAGAATTCAATCGCCAAAACTTCGAATTTCAGTTTCATCTGGTACAATACACGAATCAACCAAGATAATAGAAGATGATATCGTGTTGATATAGGCTACCGAAGATGATTTGTTGGGAAGGAGAGGAGGAGGGAGTGAAAAGGTTCCCATAAGTGAAGAATCCTTCAACAATCCGACTCCGCCATACTGATATGAATGTAGAGTTTCCCCTACAAGAGGGACACTTCTAGTAACATGTGAATCAAAGGTGAAAAAGGTGAGTTGATCTATGGTTACAATCCCGCCTTTACGAGGAAAGGTGATCATATGAAAGTAAGTCGAGACGACAACAACCGTGGCATAAACCCAATACGTCCCAATATAATATTGTAATCGAGAGGTCTGTCAACAAATTCAACTTCTATGGACACAGTTTTGCCCACTAGTTCAACTTGCAAGGAGTTCAAAACCCCACAAGGTTTGTATGTTCTCCCGTCAAAGGCTTTCAATGTGGTAGCTAACTGACTTAGTTGAGGATAACCAATTGCCTTCTAGCAAAACATGGACATAATACAAGTCGAGGCTCCCTCACCCACGATATAACGATGAATATTCTTACCACGGATGACAACTTGGATTATAAAATCTAATTTAGTTGGAAGCTGAGGGGTTTAGTTTTCATGAGAGAAAACTACAAGGTTGGAATCCGATGGATCGACACATCTGATAGCTGAGAGTAAAGCCTTATTTTGGGTGCGACAGTTTGGCAACACCTCAAGAGTTGACATATTCGATGGATACTGAGCCAAGTCTTCAACTAAGTTATAATTTTGAGTGGCTCTTACACAAGGGTTGAAAGCTGAATTATGAATAACGCCCTTTGGAGGTTTAATGTCAATTCGGCAGGAATTGACGACAAAATGGGATATGACGAGGATGGTGTCAAGCTGGCAGGTTGATCAATAGCTTGACCGTTTGATGGATTCACATTATGATAATCCTTGTTATGAGTAGCTACCAAAACATTAGATCTCGACTTTGAGGAGGAAAGCATCAAAATCGTGTTAGAGGAAGATGGGTCCTGGGTATCCATATGAGTCTCTTGATTAGGAAACAGGTCATTCAACACTGCAAGAGAAGTGGAGGACTTAAGAAATTGATTCACTTCGATGTGATGAGGACAATCACATGTAAAATGTTCCTCGTTGCAAATCAAGCAAGGATATTGAGGCTTTCGTTTCTCATTAAAAGACTGATTTGTTTGTTTATCCTGCGGAGAGGGATATTTATTTTTCTTACCTTTTCCTTTCTTCTTGCTTCTAGGTTGTTGTTGAGACTTGACTTTATCAGATGAAATGACATTTATCTTGAAAGCAGAAGCCGCAGGAGGATGGGATTGAGGGTTTTGAGCAGATGTGGGTGGAGCAATACCAGATGGTTTACTCGTCGTCTACAAGCTGGTAGAACCAATAATTCCATCAACATCAAGAGATTCTTTACTAGGTGGAGGAGGAATAGTATTCGGAGGTCTTAGAGCGTTTGGTATCTTATCATAGAGCATGTCAGATTGGTTATAAACCAGATCTAAATATTGCGCACGATAAATTACTTGATCTTCAGTCATGACTCCACCTTTGGCCACATCTTCTGTTATGGGTGCCAATAAATATTTGGTAAACAATTTTGCCAGCAATTGATCGAGAACATAAGTTTTGACCAACCGGTGATGATGCCTCCACTCATGAATGTGATCTGAAATGTGAGTGGAATCAGATTGTTTGAAGTTGGTTAACAATTTCGTTCTAGTTTTGTATCTGAAGAGTAACTGGAAGTGCATGAAGAAGGTTGTGGCTAAGGAGATAAAATCATGGAATGAAGCTCTAGGTAACTTAATATACCATTTAGCAGCGGTGCCCATAAGTGTTCTTTGGAAAAGATGAAGTTGAATAGAATCGTCGTTAAGGGAGTTCGATGAACACCATAGATGATACATCATGGCATTCGTCGACAGGTCTTCTCCTAGATTCCAATTGAATTCAGGGATATAAAAAGGTAATTTGGTAGGAATAATTAACCACCAAGGTGAATGAGCAATGGGGTCGTTGGTGAGCCGAGTCAAATCTGGAAACTCGAGAGTGGCCACAAAAGGCAACTACTGATTAAAGTCTGACGGAGGATGACCTAGATATGAAGGAATAGCATGGGAAACAGGCACTTGCATTCTTGGATAAGGAGGGTTCTAGTAATAAGGAACCTGGGTACCAAAATAAGGAGGATTCTGATAACCAGAATACAAGTGACCTTGTTGACCAGCCCCAGGGTAGCCATGAATTTGTTGGCCTTGAAAAGGCACTTGAGGTATACCCTGATAAGCTTTATACTGTTTCCCAATGGGAGTTTGCATTGTCCCATGATAAAGAGGGTTCGATTGAGGTCGTGCCATACTGTACACAGTTTTTCTTACTAGAATTTGAGGAATACCTTATGCAAGTGATTGAGATTACAAAGGAACTTGTAAAGGCTGAGTAAGTGGGACCTGAGAGGTACCAGATACTGAAGGAACAGGTTGAGATGTGATCGCATCCTATACAGGTTGAGTCACATGAATTTGAGCTTGTTGATGTACAAATTGAGAAATAGGAATTTGAGATGAAGATGGCACAGGCTAGGAAACAAACAATGAACCCAACATAAAACCAAGTTGAACGGGAAAAGTAGGTTGCCAAACACTAGCAACCATCCCAAGATAAGGAGGACTATAATAAGGTTGGTTACCAATTTGAGGTATACCAACAACAAGTTTCTCCCCTACCAAAGGGGGAGGGGATGATGGAGGCAACTTCCCCCCATGTGGAGGGTACCCAACATAAGGATAGTTGGGCTATTGAAGAGGACCTTTCCCACTAACATAAGGGTTAGCGTACTGTTCAACTATCAGTGTAGGAGGAGGAGAAGGAGCAGGTTGAGCAACACTCATAAGAGCAGCAACAAATGGAATTTCCAAAGTGGAAGACATGGGGGATGTCCATAAACTGGAAGATGCACCAGAGAAGGTACCATATAAGGATTGATAACTTGGTGGGACAGACAGGCCACCATACATATGTGCCTCTGGTGATGTCAAAAACATAGATGTGGAAGCGACATTTGGTGTTTCAACCATAGTGGTAGACATAGGCTGGGAAGCCATATCGGTTCCAGTCATGGTCAATAATCTCGATGTAGATTTCCACATGAAATTCATGGGTGAGTCAAAAGAACTAGGCAAAGGAGTTTGTACAGGAGGTGGAGGAGGAAGAAGAGGATGGGCTGGATAAAAGAAAAATCCCTCCAAATGAGTAGAAAGATGAGGCTCTTCTTGTGGGATCTTCGGGATACTTACAAGTCTAGGTGGAAGCGGTTCACCGTCGGGCCGAGATATATAGTAGGCGGATTTGTCTGAGACAAAGGAAGAGAAGATGAAATACCTGAAGTAACAGGTAAAGATGACTGAGGCTCCTCAGGTTCGATGACCTCAAGAAGCAAAGTTTATGACTTAGGACAGTAAGGTTCTATAACCTTAGGCAATAAAGTTTCAGGTAATTAAGTATCAGTTGTGTCAGTTTCACCAAAAAGAGTAGATGTAACCTCAGGTTCGGTACTCAAGGGAACAAACGATTATGGTTGACCAAATTCAAGAGGAGGACCAAAAGTAGTTCCCGAGTTTCCTGATTTGGTAATTTGTGTTCTTTTATGCTTCTGACGACAACGAGGAGTAGCCTTTGGTTGAAGAGGAGGCTTGTTTTGCATTCTACGTGAACGACGAAGTGGGGGATATTGTTGTTCCACATTGGATAGTAAATTTTATCAACACAAAAAGAAATAAATCAAAAAGAGGGTAATTTAGGCATAAAGGATTACCAAGCAATCGTGAACTACAATATACACCTTGGCGAACCAAGGACTTAATGCACGACCGCCAATCTCCTTGAATGTTGTGTTCAGTGTATCATGATATGCAAGGCAACAGACTCGGTTACCTATGGATGAATAACAACCTATTGGGGACTCCCAAAATATATTCGACGGCATGTGGGAGTGAAAACCATAGTAGTGTTGTCTAATGCGTAACTGTTCGATGAGAGCATTCTCATATACTTAACGTGCGTGGAGCGCCACCAATATACCCAAAGGTACATGGAGAACGATCCTATACACTCACAGACGTGGAATGAGATTTCACCCCCAAGATGCAATGCTGGTAAACACCGACAACTCTTATGTTTGACGACGCGAGAACATGTCTCTAGCCTAGACCTCTATGTGTTTGCGTTAATGTTACAAATGCTCCTTAGGTTGATTCAATAAATTTTAAGTTGATCTTGAATTAAGTTTTAGTTTTTTGGCTCACCACGAATTCACCTAAATTCCCTGAAATGAAAATCTAGCATGAGGAAATGGAATCTTTCTCTTCGATGAAAAGCTAGCTTGGGAAGAGAAGAGACAAACAACATGCAACATAGAAAATGCAGCAAATAATATGCACAATGTAATTCCCTTTCCATGCAACTATTCCTAAATCAACGTATGTGCAAAAACCCTAAATGCCAATGCAAGATTTTTTCTTTTCACCACACTTAATTTTTAGAAATGAGGAAAACCAAGATGTAAAGTCTAATCATTGACTCAAATACACTTTTCAGAATGAGGACTAGAACAACAATTCATCCAAGTAATCAATGACCAAATGAAACAAGTTTGCAAGCGACCTAATGATAAGAACAAAGAAAAATCGAAACCAATTCTTACCAAAGGAAATCACACAAAAATGCAAACCAAATGGAGGCTTCAAAGAGACCACAAGACACTCAAGACTCAGAGAAGGTCAGCTGGAAGTAGGCTGATCAAAGAAACACTGAGCAAACAAGGAAAATTTTGTGCAAACAAGGATCAATGCAAGTACAAAAGAGGCACTAGTGCTTTGCAACACATGTATAGAGAGGGCCCAGGTGGGGTGCAACGATCTGTCAGAAAACCAGAGGGTGCGTTGGTCCAGGGAAAGAGTATTCTGACACATAAATTGCAAACAAGACTCAATGAAATCACTTCCGAGGTCTATTATTAGTTGATTAAAGTAGTAAAGGTCTATGAAAGAGGTAAAGCAAACACAATTGACAAAGAAACCACTAAGGGAATACATCGTTTCCCAACGAACTTGCAAATTTGTTATGCGGGATTTACGATTGCAGAAAAAAAGTATCTGCCTAGGTTTGGTGGATATCCTAGAACAACAGAAAGACAAAGGACTAGTAGATGAAGGGATGAAACCTACTTGGAATCTATAGTATGTTTCGTTCCTTCTTTGGCTTGAATGCTCCAATCCTAGCTCCAACTGCCAAAATTAGAACCTGCACAACCAAACAACACAAGCCAAGGAACTATGATTTCTATGTATCATTATCTACTTTATTAAACAAATTGACATGGTATTGAAATACATGAAATAATGACATCACATATAGGAAAATAAAGAACTCTTTGTATTGATATAAGTGGAGTGAGTTACAACCATAAATAGGCGTTGATCTTGTAGAAGGTTTCCTCCAAATTGTTGACTTGTCCTTCCTTTGTCACAAAGTGCACCTCCAATCACCCTAAATGCATGAAATGATAACTCTCACAATAACAACATAAGGGCATAATCTCTCTCCAAAAGCCAACCCTTTGCATATGGAAGCTTGTAAATATATAGAGGAGTGAGGTAAGTTGGGAGTTCTTATCCTTTTACCAATATTGGGATTGAGATCCACTCTTGATGGGAGGATGAGATCTAATGACAAGGGATGGAAACTCCAAGGTAGGATAAGATAGGATTTGAAATTTGTATCTAAGGTAAATGGTTATGACAAATCCTGGAAGCTTATGGAAATGGAGGCTTCAGGATTCTCTCTCTTTTTCCTGGATTTCTAGAACCAACGCAGGTGCAAAGGGGAGCAACTTGTAGGTGATCAACACAAGCCACAATGGAGCAACCTGTAGGTGAACACTGTCTAGTAAGAGGCCAGGGAGCGTTGGTCCTAAAACTGGCTTAGATGATGTAGTTCAGGGCAGAAACTCTGGGGAATGAGAGATTCATGCATAGAGCTTTGTGCAATGATGATGTAAAGGGGGAATAGGATGTTGATTGATCCCATTAGGAGGTTGATTGATCAGATGAGACAAAATAGCCTATAACAATGAGGGTGTCTATACATCATTGGTCTTGCCAACATTGTGCTAAGATCTCATTGAGAGATAGAGTTGTTAGTCAAGGCCTTGCTATGTGACAATGCTGGTTAATATGATGTTAAACATTTGGGTTACTAATCTGACTCTTTCATATTGAGAATGACTAAGTATCGTTATGAATATCTCCCTAGTTAAGAGGGAGTGTTGAAAAGTGTAACTGGGTTCAGTCTTCATAATTACATGTATAATTGATGAAAAGAAGAAAATAAATTTGTTTTTTTAATGCTTGAATCACGGGTTTCATGATCAAGGAATTTTGTTTTAGTTAAGGTTCCCATTGCGAACCTTTAGGTTTTGTCATCTAGTCATAAAAGTCAAAGAGAGTCAATGTCATGTATGAAGGACCCTTCTTGGGCACCCTTCTTGGCGACCCTTCTTGAGGACCCTTTATGAAGGATCCTTCTTGTTTGCTAGAAGATGGAATAATGATCTCCTACAAATGATGGAATAAATGATCTTCATAAATGGGTCCTTCAAATCGGCTAGAAGATGGAATAAATGATCTCCTCCAAAAGATCATTTATTCCATCTTCTTGGGCGTTGGTGATGGGCTTATTCTTTTTTCACGACTCTCGTCAACTGCCTCAACATAACGCTAAAACATAACAAATCAATACTGGGGGACTAAGCTCTAGGGTGATGTGGCCTATGGCCACGTAAATTCCATGCTGGCATCATGTACACCTCGAGCCATCTGGCACCATATAACCATTGCCACATGTCAAGTACTGGATTGGCTGATTTTGCATCCATAAATACTATATCCAATTGTCGCATGTCACCACTAAGGGATTCCATGTCAACACCATCTCCACATCACTCGTCCACATCAACCAAGATACATGTGGCATTCCACGTGGCTAGACTCAGCATATGTGGTGCCTACCACCTTGACTTAGATATACCCATCGAGGTTCTAGTCCTTAGTGCAAGCACCACTCCATTGTTGTATGAGTTTTCCTGGGGTCCACGGAAATCCCTGCCTATAGGGTCTCCATTCATCGCGCCTAGTGCATTCCCACTAGTACAAGAGAAAGGTCACTACTCAAGTTGGGCACAACATGAATGGGAAAATCTCCCATGTGACAAATATATATTCCATTATGGGGTCTTATCACCATGCCACTTGTTACGAGCATACCACACTGCCGAGTGCCAAGGGGTGTGATGTGACAGGAGCTTTACCAACACAAAATGGGAAATTCTTCCATATTGCACCTTTTGTCATCGTGGTGCTAACGAAAGAGCCACTCCCAAAAAGGGCCACAATGCAAATGAGGAATTTGTCATCTTTTGATGGAGAAGCTTTCCATTTCACGCCTTCTATCTACAATGTTAAGTTTTCCAAGGGGCTAAGGTGCTATTGAAAGTGACGTGGCACAAATTAGTGCTCACCCCAACCATTAAGCAAATCAATTAGGGATTTACTTGGAAATCTCATGGTTAAGTTAAGGCTTTTGCCCTTGCAACTTTCTAAATGCTTTTACAATTTTTGCAAGGTTATTTGGCCTCGAATACAAGCCTCTTGCTTTGCAGCAATTGGGTTTGGGTCTTTTAGATGTATGCAACCATGAGGCTTGAATGAGGCTAAACACCCCTCCGAGCTATAACAAATCTACCTCAACAATATCAAACACAATCAATATAGGCTGTTATCAGACTATACATAATAGGCATTCACATCGATCATGCATATCAACCATAATAATCACTCAAAGTGTTAACTTGTTGATCATGTAAGTAATTAATCATTCATGAGCATCTCAATAATACAGGGCTCATCAAAGCCCTCACAATTAAGATAATTATTCATAACCCATTACATTGCAACACACAGAGATACACATTCCTCTCCAAATGCAAGTAACTAATACTATATAATAACAAGAATAAGTAATCACATTGCATATATAAGCATGGGCAATACAAGTAGGTCACTTATTGTAATATATAGATGAATGGAAACTGAGAGTGCGACTTCAACTCTCCACCCAATTGTAGGCCAATTGCAACACAATATTTCTTGCAGATGTACACCCTTGAGCCAAATCCATCGTCCAAGTGAGTGCTTTCTTAAGACTTTCAGTATGGGTTCAGTTGGGGTATTACTCAACGTTTTAGCAGTATGGGATTTCTTTGTAGGTGGTTTATTAGTTGTATTTTCAACGCAAGCACTGCATAATTAGTAGTGTACAATATGGGTGGTTATCAACCTACTTGGAAAGCATAGGCTAGTTTATTAGCCTCCTTAGCAAGCACCCTGTGGTTTATCAACCCTTTCAGCAAGCACTCGGTGGTTGCCACTCTGCCTAGTGGTTTATCATCCTTACAATAAGTGTCTGAGTGGTTTATCAACCCTCTTTTTTTTTCCAAGGAAAAAAAACGGTAACCTTTTATTAAAAATTTAATGAAAAGTTACACTAGCACATGCAATGAAGCATTCAGTATGTTGCCACTTGGGCTCGCAGCGTTAGTAAACTAACGTGCACAAAGAATAAGAAGGAGAAGAAAAAGAGAACGAAAAAAGGGAAAAAACCTGACTTCCGGCAGTGAGAGAAACTCACGCTTCAGGTTTTCCGCCCCTTTTTCTTCTCAACCTTTCACCACTCTCCCACCGTGGGCTCGGTCGAGGCAATGACTATCTGGGTTGTTTCATTCTGTTGTCCTGTTTCTTTATCTGAATCTGAAGTATCTGAGTGATGCTGCTGTTTGATGCCTCCCATGCTTTGTTCCACGCTTGCCATCTCTGTCTGATTTTGCTGGGTTTCTGCCTGAAATGAATGTGGCTGTAGCTCCTTGTTGACTGCTGTATTTTCCTTCTGGGTCTCTAGATCAACCTCCTCTATGGTGGTATCATCCTCCTCTGCTTCTGTTTCTTCGTCTTCTGGTACTGTGGGGGCTTTCTTTTCTGCGGTTTTCTTCTTTATGACATTATCTATGTTCTGCCATCCTTTGTGCTTCCTTTGTTGTGGCTTGCTCTTGTTGAGGCTTTTGCATGCATTGAACAGATGGCCTGTTTGTTGACATCCCCTGCATCTGAATTCTGTATTCTCGTAGTCCAAAGGTTGTTTCCATTGAGTATTGTTGAAGTTCAGGATGATGCTTTCTGGTAACCCCTGGCTGAGATCTACCTCGACGCAAATTCTAGCAAAGGTAAAGATTCCTTTTAAATGTCTCTCTGTATCAATCTTTAACATTCTTCCAAGGGTATTCCCTATAGCTGCTAATGATGAAAAATGCCAAAAATGCATCGGAAGATTATGTAACCTTACCCATACCGGCATTTTTGACACCACCATGGTGCTTGGATCAAACTCCGGGAACCAGGGGGTAACAAATAGTCCCGCACTGCCCCAGAACCATGGTCCTTCGGTAAGAGCTTTTTCCCTCTCTTCTTCAACGCGAAAGACTACTATGAAGAATCCTTTCGAGCAAAGGTGGATCCGGCAGTTTTTTGTCCATGCCGTGTGTATCCATTGATACAAAGCATCCGATCTAGGCCAGAAGCCGTTAAATCTACAAATAACGGCGTTTTTTTGTAGATCTGTGAATATGCCCTTTACCTCTGGGATATCCAACGGAATGGAGGGGCTCTCTGGTACTTCATCCACGATATACTGCCCTGGAGGGATATTAACAGTTGCATGTTCTTTCCCCTTTGGAATTTCTGTCCCTTTTGCTGCGTCTCTGTAGGATCCTGTAGGTTTTGATGTAGATCCCTTAGATCCACCTCGCAGCCGGTGATTGAGGATAACAGTTGAGTCTTTTACAACCCTGTAATGCTGGAGGGTGTGTTGATCCTGCATGCATAGCCCTGAAAATAAAAGATTTTGTAAGGCAACTGGAGTGCCCAGTTTGACCTGTATCTCTTTTTTTAAATCCAATACAGTCATCCATTCCCAGATCTGCACACAAACGTGTCTTCCTTCTGTTGATCTGATAAAGATTTGTTTCAGATCTGTTATGTCTGCCTTGTTCAGGTTCTATTTTACTGGTTTGAGTTCTGGCTCTGGCTGGCTTCCAACTGTCTTTTGCCTAAATCTGGCTAGATCCGATCGTTCCTCCTCGGGTCTATAACGATTGGCCCGCTCTGGTGAGCCGTTTCCCCGATCAGGGCATCTGAAGAGATGCTGGGGGCTTTGTATCATACGCCGAGAGGGCGTCTTGAAGATGGGATTCTCGTGGCTAAAATTTCCGGCTGTCAAGATGGCCGCCTCCCAATCCAGAGCCACCGAGAACTGAGTAGCCTCAACCCTTTGGAGTACCGGCTCTCGCTTTCCGACCCGCGGTAGATCTTTACCCAGATCCTTTGAAAACAGCCGTATTGTGGATCGAACTCGCAGAAAACCCATAAGGAGCAATGGGATAAGCGATTCCCCATTTACGCAGACATGGATATCTGTCCAAGGTAAGTCACCAGCGGTGTAGGTCTCATCACTCCGATATTGAGTGAAGGGCGATAGATCTGGAACATATATCCCCAGACAGTGAGGCGCATTGCCCCGATTCGCCCTGAGGCAGACGGATCGTGCCAAAGAAAAGACCTTGAGAAACCGATTGTGTTGAATCGGATCCTGCTGCTCCTCTTCGTTTATGGATCCGGGCCAAGTCCTGCATGCGCGATTGAATGCTATGAAACCCACGACCTGGTTCCAATCCGATCCTGCATCCAACAAACCAGTGGAGGCGGCGCCGGCGACCAAAAGACCTGCTGAAACCCTAACTTCGCATACGCCGGCCATTGCTCCCCTCGTCCCGATTCTTTATCAACCCTCTTTTGCAAGCACTCTTCACCCAATTCCTTCGCTGAGCCTCCCACTAATCTTTTTAGCTTAGGCACCACAATACTGCTGCTCCAATGCATCAATTATGGGGATGATGCCCCAAGAGCTCTCAATAGAAAATTCTCAGTTGCAATTCTCCTTTTTGCCCCCTATCTCCACAACATCCAATGTTTTTCTTTTCAGTTCCCCCTTTCACATCTTGGGTGAACTGTAGAAGTTGACACTTGCTTCCTCCATCATTTTGGTTATAACTGTGTGGTGGTGGGGTGTGTTTTCACGCCAACTCACCCACTAGCAACACTCCCTTGACTGTGGATCTGTCAGTCCCATATCTCAAGCTAGTCAATCAAAATGAGTTATGTTTGATAATTACATAATGTTTCAACCAAATATGATCATTTATGCTAACATTTACATTATCATCATTTAACTTAAAAAAAAAAAAAAAACAAAAATCAACCTAAAAAGTGTTGTAATAATGATCCATAAATAATATAACTTAAACACAAACAAAATCAAGATTAAATTACACAATTTACTCAACAACCTATTGAAAGTATAGAGGCAAAAGTGAGGTCTACTGTCAAATATCTAAAAATATGATGAGATAGGTTCCGTATGTGAAAAACACATAATACATAAGAACCTACGCCTTAATTATATTTTACAAACCCGTCACTAGGAGCAAAATGGGTTTGAAAAAAATAATGCAAAATGAAAATTAAGGGACATCCGTGGTAAAATATAATAATAATGATACTTTTACAATCCCTTAGGGTATAAAATGGGCTTTCGGAAACCTATTGCAATGTAAAAGTTAGGGAACTCTGGTGGCAAAATACTATACTAATGATAGTTTTACGGTTCCTTGGGTTAATGACAAAAATCATAATGCAAATTGAAAATTATGCACATTAGTGGTAATATATTATCGTGACGATACTTCCCGTTGACTAGTCGGAAAATACAAATTGAAAATTGGGACACTCATCGCAATACATTATAATAATAATTATAATGTAATCAAATTAGCGATTGTGCGCAAACATAATACTTGACACTCTCTGCACGCTTGCATCCTAATCGCTTGTAAGTGGGAAGAGAGATAGTGCTGGGAACTTCGGACTCTGCTTATCAATTTTTCCACATGTATGTTCTTCTCAGATGCATTTCAGTTTTAAATTTAAATTTGAATGTTAGCACCGAACTTACCGAAACAATTACAAATGCCTCTTCCTTTTGCAACAAAGGCAGGCTCATCGGCTCGTGGTGCCCCGAGGATCAATCAGGTTGATGGAATAACTTCCAATTTCCAACACAACACTACGATATGGACGGCACCAGGGAGGGCTCGCCAGATTGGTTGCGTGAGTTTCAGGTAGGTCTATTTTCTTTAATTGCTATCTTCACCCCCAAAAAATTGAGTTTTTTTACAACACTCGTAGGTTTCTCTTTAGCTGAGATACCGGGGGTGGAGAAGGGGTATTTTATTCCGCTAAAGTCCATCAGGAATTGCACGGAACAGCCTGCTTGCCGGCTGAGATGGCTTACGAGACGCGAAACAAGATTTGAACATTGTTGGATTATGAAACACTCCGTCTTTACGTTCGAACCAAGATTCTTATGAATTATGAGTTCTTAATATGTCGGTGTTGGTTTACAATGTCACGTCTGTACTGTGGATGTCTATTTCCGTGGCTTGACCCTTATTATTTTACTGGGATTTTTAGACCCTGCAACCTTTGGATTAGGGTTTTTCGTTCATTTTCAGAGTATCCCAACAAATTTTGGTTAACGTCATTACTTGAGACTACTTTCTGATAACGAGAGTTATAAGTGTATGGTTTACATAGACTATTCAAAGATTCAGTTTTCTGTTAGGAGTTGCGAATTTATAAACGGACCACAGAATGAAGCCTTAATAGCCCATACTTTCTATCATTTTAAGAATGCTGCATTTTCCATAGCAGAGGAAATAAATCGTTATTGTATTTATCCCAATCAAGCAATATGATTACCAGATACTAAGTTATGTATTTATGTTTGTTATTGTTTTGGATAGACCACTCAGACAAATACTTGAGCCTTTACTATAAATATTGCAGAGGTTTTGTTCATAAACCCTAATTCGCCAAATCCTAAAGATCTAGGATTTCAATATTTAACTTAAACATTAACAACAAGCCCCAAAGAACTAGGGTTTCTATCATAACAATACCAAGACCCTAAACATAAAAAATAATAGGATTTCTAGACTACATCATCAACCATAAGTAGACTAGGGTTTCATAATTGACATACCCTTAGCAACAAAAGGCTATGGTTTTACAGTGAGCCCTAAGGGTTAGGGTTTCACAAGAATGATCAAAATGGTAATATAACGAGAGTAGATTCAATCTAATGATTAATCAATCTAACAAGAATATTTAAGATTCAAAACCCTAGACATAACGATATTAGTATTCTAAAGCAAATTTCAAAAGAGAATGAATATACCTTTTCTATGAAGAGAACCTTGCAATAAAACTTGTAGACTAAGACATACCTTGAATTGTTCTTTAACAAACCTTGTAGGACATCAAATCTTTAACAGAACTTCTTCCATGCTTCAAGTCTATCCTTTGAAGTCTCCTCAATAATCTTGAGTATTTAGTAAGCTTTCCTAACCAAGGAAAATATAAATAAAAGGTTATTATCATATAATATAAAGTTTAAACAAGTCTTGATATGAAAGGGAAACCAAACATAAGGAGAAGACAAAGAACATGATGCTTATCTTTTGGTAGAATGGTGAGGGCTCCCTCTTAATCCACTCTTGAGGGATACCTATAACTTATCAAAATAATTCGGAAATGTTCTAACAAGACATGTTAGACCTACAAACTTTAGAAATCAAAATATAAAGGAAAATAATGCAAAGCTTAAGATAGAAGGATATGCGAGGGATAGTATTCCCTAAGAGTCTTTGGCAAATAGGTCTTTGATTTCAGATTCTTTAGTCTTGTTTCTCTTAGGTGGAGCTTCATCAACAATATTTGCATGTTCTCTTTCTCTCTTCTTATTCCTTATCTTTAGGACTATGACTTTTGTAGTGACCCATCTTGTGACAATTATAACATTCAATCTTGGATAGGTCAACTTTCTTCTTTGGTCCTTTGAACTTCTTGAAGGTTCCCTTCTTCTTGTGCTGAGCAGAAAAAGCATTAGAGGTGTTTTCTTCTTCATCCTCCTTCTTGTTGTTTACTAATGATACTCGAGATTCTTCTTGACTGCATGCGTTCGTTCCACATTTGTTCAAATGTTGGAGTATCCATCCAACTGTTAAGTCCCGATGCAAAAACACTCCAAGATTTTGGTAGTCCTAGAAGAGGAGTAATTACGAGCTCCTTTTCTGGGACAACTTCATCTATATCTTGGAGTTCATCTCTGATTCTAGATATCCTTATAAAGTAGGATGATACAATATCATCTTTTGTCATCTTAATAGTCCTTAATTCATTCTTGAGGCTTACTATTTGACCAATGTTCTCGATGATGAATAATTTGGTGAGAGATTCATACATTTCTTGAGCGGAATTTATGTTGGATATGTACGGAATTAGGTTGTCCTTAACTCCATCCACTATTAGGTTCATAGCCAACATTTTTGTTTCTTTTAACTTTTCTTTCTGTGCTGCACTTGATTCATATGTAGGCTTCTTGATTTTTCCTTGAACAAGATTCAAAATCTTGTTTTTTTCGAGAATGAGATCTATCCTCTTTTTCTAGGCCATGTAGTTAGAGGCTTCTTCTAGTTTGTTTCCTCCCTTCATTGAGTTGGACATAGTTCCTATAGATACTAGGCTCGTCTCTTTATATGATCCTCTTTAATCACCTTTCCTGGATCTCCTTTTCCTCAGTGGATCTTCAACCTTCCTTTTTCTTCCTTCTTCACCTTAGCTCTGAAACCATGTTAGAAAATCGAAAAGCAAAAATATTTTCTCTAGTTGATAATTACTTGTGATATCTTTGAATTCTTATAATCTTACTTATGTTATTCTATTGAATTTTAGGTATGTTCTATGCTTAGAGCAATTTATTTCAATTTTCCTAATTAGCTCAATATCTTTTCCAGATTATCAATCACATCAGCATAATAGTAAATTGCACATAGAACATAAACATAAATCGCAGAAGACAAGAGGACAGAAAATGTGGCGCTAGCCAGGGACAAACCCCAATCTGGGGAAACCCTTGATCAATTCTTCTTATATGTTCTTCAATAGTTCAGCAGAGAGAGAGATAGTACATATACATTAGAAGTCAACCTTTTGACTTATGTAGATAAGAGTATAAATCTTCTCTAAGAAGATAGCATATGAGGTAGTTGATCTGAGCTGAGTAGAAGGCATACTGCTTCCACTGATCCAAGGTGACTCCATCACTGTGCTACACCTCCCTGTGCTACACCCAATCATCATGCTGGACCTCATTACCATGCTGCACACATCATACTGCTGCACCATATAATCACGTTGCACACATCATACTGCTGCACCATATAATCACGCTGCATACATCATATTGCTGCACCACATCATACTACTGCACACATCATACTACTGCACACATCATACTGCTGCACACATCATACTGTACCTTCTTGTGCCCCATCATGTTGCATCTCATTGCAACATTCATTATCACAGTGCTGCACTTTGATACACTTGTGCTGCACACCCTTGACTGCCCTTAGCAGCCCTTGCTATGGTGCTATGGCCTGCGGCCTAGCACATAGCAACCCTTGTAGCAAACATATCCCAGATAGTGTCCAATCATTATTAACGCAACAACATTTAGCCTATAGAAATGTCAACTCTTGAACATGCTGCAATGCTGCAATTCTGGGACTGGTTAGGGTACTAACCACAGTCCCTAACAACCCATCAAAACTGGCCCAAAATTGCTCCTAATGACTGTGGTTGTCCTCCAATGAGATGCTGCCCTCCACGCTGCATCATAACAGTCCTCCTTGATATAGCAGACCTCCTAAACAATCCTACTAATGGACTGCGTCAAGGGCACCTGTAACCTTCTCTTTTCCTGCGGCTAGGGTAGTCATGAGACTGCATATAAGGAACCATTCAGATCCCTTCTCACAGCAGTTTAGGGCACATGAAACCCTCCACAAAATGCGGCCTAGAACAACGTTAAGGTGACTGCGTTTAGGTCTCTATCTTGTCTGCATTCAGCTATGTATAGACTGCGTCTAGGGCACGTTTTACATCAGCTATGGCTCCTCCAAAGCTGGGCTATAACCCTTCCTTTAAGACTGTGTTTAGGGCAGCGTTAGCCCTTCCTTGATTGTGGATTAGTGCACAACTTAGACAACGGCTTCTACTCCTAGACTGGACTGCGGTTAGGGCATCATACCTCTATTTAGGACAACGTACATACCCCTTCTTGACTGCGGCCAAAACATCTCCTTTCCTCCTGCGTCTAGGGCTTCATCATCTTAGATTTCTCTTGCCACTAAAACCCAAAACAAGTGGAGAGAAATCAAGAGTGAAGTGTGTGTCTAAATGACTATCAAGCCACCTCCTTTTATACTAAAACATTGAGCACAAGTGGGGGTTATTTGGTTGCTAGCCGACCTTGACGAATTGTCCCATAACACAAATAAATTCATATCTCCATGAATACTTATCGGAATTGGATGATCTTTAGATCAATCCTACACCTCTTGATGAGAGGAATCCAAGAAAAATATCAGCTGCCATAAATAAGATGACCCACATGGAGTTTGGCCCTAGTTGCCAATTTTAACATATTCTTGTCTTAGTTCATTAAGCAGTATCAAAACCAAAGCACAAAGACCAAGGACACCAAATGCAGGCATTCAGCCAGGGCTAAAACCCCCTATATAGGGGAAAACCTAGTGAAGAACACTTCCTTCAATAATTCAAAATAAGATGGACCAAGACCCTAGACCAACAGATTTTGCTCCTCCACCAAATTAGCCTTCCAAGATGATTTAGTAGTCTCTTCTTATCTAGCAGCGTCAACCCAACAACCACCTAGAATTTCGGCTTCCCAGCTACAAAAATTTGACCCCAACGACAATTTCTGTCTAGCTTCAGTATTATTACAGTTTTCGGCCCCTCCAGAAGCTTGACAGCTTCACACGTGTGAGAGAGAGAGAATTTTGACTTCTTGTGCTTGATATATACCTCCTCCTTCTTCTTATCCCTCGAATTTCACACTTTTTACTGCCCCAACAACTGCAGATCGAGCTTGGTGAGTGAGAGTGACAAATAATGCTGAGTTGCTGCCTTTATATATTGTTTCCACCCTCAGTTTAGGTTGACTTGGTGGAGGAGGCCTAATTGATCTATTTTACAATAAAGTAAATTTCTTCTTTGACAAATAGAGACCAAGAAGGGTCTTTTACAATATGACATGGACAAGGACACTTACATAAACCCTAGAAGCCTTCAATGGAGGCTTTGACTTAAAAACAATTGACCCAAGCATGAAACCCATGCTTTAATAAGTCAATTTATTTAATAATATTTTTTTTTTTCTTTCTCTTGATAAATACATTACATCATGACTCAAATACAATTATGAAGACCGACACTAGTTACATTCTTCAACACCACTGAGGGAACATCATGCTTACAATTAAATTTTGGACTACATTGGTCTAGGCTCATTTCATTGGTGCCAACGAAGTATGGGCCATTTATGGAGGAGATCCTTGTCTTCTTTGGCTTCAAATATAAATGTTGCTGCTACAAAAGTAATGAGTAAGAATACCTTCGATCAAATCTTTCTAGTTTCTATTGACGTATTTGGCCATAGATCTAGGGAATGGCCAAATAATTGTGGATTAACCAATTAAGTGGCTTTGCTCCTCTAATGCCAATGCCAATGACATGAGGTAGAGGATGGAAGAGGAAATTTAGGGATATTGTCTAGTTTCTTAATAGATCATGTGGGTTATGTTTTTGGAACTTTTCACATTGTTGAAACAAACACACAAAAGGCAAGGACTTCGGTATTTGGAAGGGGGCAGATGGGCAAATGCTTGTGAATTGGACAATTAGGTGACCGTGCTTCTCTAACATTAAGGCCATATGATATGAAGTAGAGGATCGAAGAGGAAATTTAGGGAATATGTCTAGTTTCTTAATAGGTCACGGGGGTTGCATTTTTGGAGCTTTCCCCATATCTGAAACGACCACTCAAAAGGCAATGATTTCAGGATTTCGAAAGAGAGCAGGAGGGGGCAGATATAAATACATGGTAGAATTGAAGTAGCTAGGCAAAAGTAGGTGGGATGTTATAGGTAAAATATGTCGAATACTTTTTTTAACTTTGAAGGCATGGCCTTCCTTATGATAGAGAGTGGATATGAGTTTCCTTTTTTGAGAAGATTAATAATTCTCCCCTTGAGCCTCATGCTCACAAGTGGTTGAGGCATCTTTAAGATGAGCTTGATCTAAAGGGGTTAATTCTTCCATTTTCCTCAAACTTACTTATTGCTGGGTTATGTTAGAGAGACATCCTCTAGAGAGGGCGTAGTGTATCCATTTACAAATAGAGGAATGCTACAAAAAATAATGGCAAGGGACTTGAATACTGGAGAAAGATTATTAAGAATGATACTTACATTTTTTGTATCTAGTTTAGCATTGCCATCTGGAGTGATGATATTAGCCTTAAAGTTCTTGAATCTTGCCATATGTTTGTCAACACCATTGAAATGCCCCATATTGAGGTTTGAAAGATTGGTTTTCAAGTCTATTGACTAGATTGGTATTCACAATCCTAAAAAGTTTTTGGTATCTAAAAGTGTTCCCAAATTTCTTTTGCAATTTTATTATTCTTGGTGTGATGTTTCAATTCTAGCTCAACATATTAGGTGATTAGCCTAAGAACTACATCCTTCTTCGGTCATGATATTGTAATGGTCACCAATGGCAAGAGGAAAAGGTCTTTCTAGGGACATCGATAAGCCTTTGATTCTTAAGAAGCACAGTGATTTGGTCTTCCCAAGTATGATAATTTTGACCCATTTAGATGGGGGAACAACCCTATAACAACCATTTTTGTCACCCTTCATGTAAATATTCTTATATGAATTGATTATGTAAATTATAAATGATGACTGAACTGAGAGAGATGACATCGATTTTAGAGCTTGGGAGGAGAAGTTGCTTGGGAATGGCTTGGGGAAATAATCAAGCTTTGTTGCAATTTGTCTCCACCTATATCCCTGTTGCATTAAACAAAATTTGTACAAACATTAAAAGTTGATTATGGCCATTTGAGCTAAGAACGAGCTAGTCCTACTTTCGTGGGACGTGTTGTGAATGCTAGGAGATTGTCTGCAAAAGGGGGTATGGTTGATAAAGTTCGCGGGACGTGAAAATACCTGTCACCTGCCATTGAAATTGCCATCATGCTGCGGACGTGTGACGGTGGGTACCTTTCAGTCGGGCATGTTGACAGAGGTTGCGACAAAATTCCCTCTCTGTCCTTAAATGAGAAAAGCATTGTTGCACGGAGGTTTGGGATTTGGTGGGACCCTTGACTTAAGCTGAGGTGGCATATGCCACATGAGATGCGAATGACGTGTACTTGTGACGTGGCAAAGTTGCTGATGTGGCTTGCTAGCAGCGTGACACATGGCATGCAAATATGGCCTTTTGGTAGGTCAAGTGGCCATATTTTGGGTGACATGTGGCACCTTCAGGGAGTGCCATGTGGTAGGATGACATCATCTTAACATCAACATGTTGTCAAAGAAACAAGTGATGTGGAGGTTAGGTTGATGTGTCACCTAGAAGACATGTGGCAGTGGCTTGTGGCGCCAACTCGCTTGGGGATTTCCATGCAGTGTTGACTTAATGATACATGTGAATGGGGGCCACGTCATCGCGGGGCTCAGGGCCGTGGAGGAATGTTAGTGGCGTCATTTCATAGCTAGCCGCAGAGTTAATAGAACTTGCTGGATAGACGGAAGGTGTGGGATGAAGATTATCTCTGTTACCTAGTGGAAATATTCATGACGCTGTATGGAGGTTGGCACTAAGTACGCTGAGAGGTAAGGGCGCAATCCAATAGGAGCGCTAGATGGCGGTTCTCACTATTGGTTGATGGGAATAATTCCGTTGCGACAATGTGTTTTGGAGTAGATCATTCTTAGAGAGGATGGTGCGATGGTGCAGTGGTGCTATGATTTGGAAGGCTCCACATTGGGCCTCGTGTGAGGTGGCAGTGCCACGTGGCTGATCCTTGCTAATGTAGCAAGGTTAAGGGGCACAAACTTTAAATGGGCATAATCTTTGATTTGGGCATTGTATCGAGGAAAAATTCATATCGCTAGAAAGCTCTTGATGAGGTGAATGTCACTGTATTGTCCAAAGTTAATTCTGCTAACTTAGGGGAAGGGAGAAATTTTGCAGCCCCATTTCCATGATGAGACAATGGCGGTTGGGTTAATTAAAAGTAACACCTCCCATTTAGCCGAGGTTAGCTTAAGGGGGTTGGGAGGGAGCGTTACAAACCGTTTTGAATCCGTAGTTGTTAAGTTTCCTGTATACAACTAATATACAATTGTAGCGACCTCTTCCGAAAATTTGCAATACAATTCACCAAAACTGTAGTATATAACCAAAAAAGTTTAGGATGAGTGTGCTAGTTTCGAGATTAGGTATATACCTTAGAAAAACACTGAGTGTCAACCTCTATAAGAAATTTTCACTATGGTTCAATGAATCTGTAATATTTATCAGTGAAAATAGTAAGGAAGGAGTGTGCTGGTCTTGGAATAGGGTATAAACCCTACCTGTAAAAGCACTAGGAGATGTCCTTCAAAAGAGGGTTAAACCCTAGAAAAATGAGCGTTGAATAGGGTGAGATAGGTTGACACTAGCTATGGTAGCATGTTGAGATTCATAAGAGATAGAAGATCTATAGTTAACCATCTAGCACACCTTAATCTAGTGAAGGATAAAGCAATAGCAACAATTCTATGCCAGTGCACTTTAGAAAGAGAGAGTCCAAGATCACTTTAGAGATAAAGGGCTATAGCCATAACCATAAGTGTGCGAAAGGTAAAAATTACACAATAGCCTGTAAAAGAGAGTGAAATAGAGAGAAAATGCCCTTAAGCTTGTTAGTGCAAATCCTTCAGAAGTTTCTAACACTAGTGGAATATTAGAAGTGTTGTCGTTCTCACCTAAGCAACAATTTCTCGATCCAATACAAGGGAGCTTTCCATAATAGGACTTAGGGTTCCTAAGGCAAGAAACAAGCAAGTCTAGGGTCCCTTAAGTAGCTACCTATTTCACCACCAACAAGATATATCAAGTTAATTATGAATAAGGTGGTCTCTCAAAGTTAACTTCAGATTTGGTTTAAATTGCTCTAAGGTTGTTCTAAGGAGTTTATTTAATAATAATCTCATGCAAAACAATCCCTAAAGAATGCAAATCTGAAAATTACCAATGGTTGTTACAAAAATTGTATAAAATATGAAAATTTATAGCAGTGAACAAGTTATAACAACAATACAATCGAGCCCTTTGAACAATTCATCAATTAAGTAAATCTAGGGGCTAAAACAATGGATAGATAGGGTTTATATAACAAATGAATTCTGAAAATCCACAACCAATTAAAACAAGGCGTCTAGCCCTAGATATGCAACAATATAGGTCAACAAGGCCATTTTTTGCAATGAGAATAGGTTTTTGTCAAAAACATGCAAAAACACCCTAGGATTTGAGGTCAAAAACATGCAAAAGAAAATACTAGACATCTGGGGTTTTTGACAACTAAAAATTAAATGCAATCTAAAAACCCTAAATTTACTCTAAAACATAAATACCATTTGAATTATTTATGATTGATTAGAATGTAGAAGACTAGTGCTTCTTCTTTTTGGGCATATGGGGTAAACTAAAAGGACTCCGTTGAGAGGATATAAGTAGATCTAGTGTTGTCCACTATTATTGCCCAAATTGTATGTGTGTGATAATAACCCCTATCTGCAATTCACAATCTGACGAGAACCTTCAGGAAAGTCACCCACAGTCACCTCAACAACCGGTCCTCTCACTTTAGGCTAGCTCTCCTCTGACTCAAGGGGGGCTTCCCTACCGGGATCACTAAGCTTTAGTAAAAAGGGCACAAGATGATGTCAATGGGAGCCTTGGTGAAATTAGTTTTTGGATATTTTTAGGGTTTTTTGTGTGAAAGGAAAAAAGGGGGATGGCGAGATATGAAGTCATTACCAATACCCTTATGGGGCTTTGGAGTCAAGAGGAATCAAGTGGCAAGATGAGACCAATAAGAAAATCCTCTTAACTTGATTATCTATTGTTTGTGGATTAGAGAAAGAGTCTAGAACTTGATCGCTGAATTAAGTCCTTGATTAATTAAGGAAAAATCATGAAATCATGGCTCCACTAGAAAGGTTCCCTCCCTGAAAGCCTTCAACCACAAGATCGTCTATTGCATGAAATAGAATCAATACCATAAAGAACTTAGTTGTATGGCCTAACAAGGAGGATTTAAACTTACCCCAAACCAACAAAGGAGAGGGTGTGAGAAGAGCCTCTAGACGTCCTCTTTCCAAGAGACAAAGTTGCCCTTGAAATGGATCGACCCTAGTAGCCTTGAGCAATCACAATAATGCCTTTAATGATGTAGAAGAAACAGTCATGAAAAAATAGCTTCTAAGTCAAAGACATTCACCACATAGATAATCATTAGCAACAAAAGTACTCTATAAAGATATTTCCATTGAGTTCCAAAAAGAGGAGTGTTATCACAATCCCACCATGAGTACAAATGAGGAAGCCCTCCTCTATTTATAGAGGGAGATCTAAATTCCTTTACAATAAAATATCATTATCTAATTTAATTCCTTAGATGTAGCCTAAGAAAACAAAATCTAACTCTTTTAAAATCAAGTAAACTAATGCATCATAAAAATAAAGTCGTCAAGCCACATGTAGAATGATTTGACGAGTAAATGCCCCAACCTCATGAAGTGTGGATATATGTCTCTAAAGGTAGGCGAATTCTCCATAACAACATCATAAATCATGCAATGCAAAGGTCTTGTGTGGCAGTGTCTCCACTGAGTGTTTCAAAAGATGGTCCATGCCCATAACTTGGACCATGGGGTTTCCATGAAGTATGGGCCCTGAACCGACAGATCCAACATAAGGCGGCTAATGTGAAGAAAACATCAGAGCCCACAGGATTATCATGGATGTTGTGAAGAAGCATTTGATCCCACACTTGGCAGAAAAGAGCCGGCCAGGGATATGTATAAAACTATTGGGACGTGTTCTAGAGTGATGACATGAATAGGAAGATGATCTTGAGAAACAAGCTCAGATTCATCCAAATGTCAAGGTTTGATAACGCTATCAGTTACTTCATGAGGATCACCCAGACATGGGATCATCATGCAGCGATTGGGGAGAAAGTGGGGGACGTAAAACTCATAAATTTGGCACTGAATGGTATTCCCAAGTCATGGGAACCATTTGATAAGTGGATCTATGCTCGGGAACACGTTCCCAATCGAGAAAAGCTTTGGGATGACTACATCTAGGAAGAGACTCGGGAGGAGTCTAAAGCCAACAATTAGGGAGATTGAGAAGATAGCTTGACCTTGGTTAGTATGGCCAAAAAGGGCAAAGGGAAGGGTTCCAAAGGTAACAATGAAGGGGAAACCTCTTAGCAAGGAAAGAAAAAGTACTTTTGCAAGCTCAAGTGCTTCATTTGCTAAAAGAATGGGCACTATGTAGTATGCATCACAAGTGTCTGAAGGAGGAGAAGGGTAAGGGGAAGTCACAACAGACAACAACATCAACAAAAGTTCAGATTCATGATTTTGCAGCGAAGTTTGAGAAAGACTTCTCATTTGTCTCTTGTCTATCTACTTGCACCATCACTAGGAGCGTTTGGTGCTTGGATAGAGGTGCATCACGACATATGACAGAGGCAATGGAGCTATTTAGCTTATGATGGAGAGTGACTCAGATTTATCTGTGGAGCTTGGTAATGATGCCAACTATGTAGTGAAGGGGGGACGTTCAAAGCCAAGGACATGTTATTTGTACCAACACTGGAGAAGAACTTGCTCTTAGTCTTAGTAATTGAGAACAAATGATATGTAGTCATGTTTAGGAATGGGCAAGTGTTCATTCATTTAAAGAAGTCTAGCCTAGGCTCAACAATGGCTATAGGGGTTAGAGAGGGAAACTTATACAGGTTG
The DNA here is from genome assembly GCA_031772625.1 of Pinus tabuliformis. Lineage (NCBI taxonomy): Eukaryota > Viridiplantae > Streptophyta > Pinopsida > Pinales > Pinaceae > Pinus > Pinus tabuliformis. The sequence continues at coordinate 884,542,983 of CM062812.1, forward strand.
ATGGGCAAACTTGTTTAGAAATTGGTACATGATAGAAAGAACCTGTGTGGGCTATGGCATAGGAGGATGGGACACATGCACTAGAGGGCGTTGTCGATTATGAGGGAGATTGTCACTGGTCTCCCGGAGTTCAATATCGAGCAATAGGACACGTGCAGAGGGTGTGCACTTGGAAAGAATGTCAAGGATACTTTTTCGACCAATGAGATTAGGTCTAAGGGGATCTTGGATTTTATTCATTCAGATGTATGTGGATAAATGCCAATGGCATCGACACAGGGATCACAATATTATGTCATATTTATTGATGACTATTGCGGGAAAACCTGAATCTTCTTTGTGAAGAGGAAGAATGAGGTCTTTAGTTAGTTCCGAGAGTTCAAGGCCCAGGTTGAGAACCATACAGGCAAGAAGGCCAAGGTCTTGAGGTCAGGTAATGGGAGAGAGTACACCTCCAATGACTTTGAAAATTTCTGCAAGGAGGCAGGGATCAAGAGGGAGATGATAGTACCGTACAACTCTTAACAGAATGGGGTTGCAAAGACAGAATCAATCTATGATCACTTCTTCAAAGGCAATGATACATGACCATGAGCTACCAATATTTCTTTGGGTAGAGGCTTGTAATATTGCAGTATATGTGCAGAACATGAGTCGTCATAGGATATTGGGGGACAAGACTCCTGTGGAGGCATTCACATGGGTGAAACCATATATAGGACACTTGAGGATCTTTGGTTGTCTAATTTACATCCTTGTTCCGATGGAGAAGAGGATGAAGTTGGAGCCTTTAGGTCGAAAGAACATATTTATTGGGTATAGTGAGACCTCAAAAGTTTACAGAACCTTCATACTAGTGTAGAGGAAGACAATTGTGACTAGGGGATGTTAGGTGCGAGGAGAACATGGCATCTAGGAAGTCTCATGAGTTGCCACTAGTAGTGACAGAGGACGAGGAGCATGCAGAGGCTTCACGTTCAAGGAGTCAACCTTTAGGTGGGGAGGAGTCAATATCTACTTCTAGTTTTGTCAAGAGACCCAGGTGGTTTGAGTAGACATTGAGAGATGCTCAAGACCATGTGGAGGCTTTTTGGAGCACATTCAAGGAGAGTAGGGATCAAAAGGGAGATGACAGTTTCATGCAACTCTCAATAGAATGGGGTTGCAAAGACAAAGAATCAATCCATGATTATTTTTTCCAAGGAAATAATACATGACTAGCAGTTGCCTATGTTTCTTTGGGTAGAGGCGTGTAACATTGCAGTATATGTGTAGAACATGAGTTGTCACAGGATATTCAGGGATGAGATTCTTGAGGAGGCATTCATAGGGGTGAAACCATATATAAGACACTTGAGGATCTAGGAAATAATACATGACTAGGAGTTGCCTATGTTTCTTTGGGCAGAGGTGTGTAACATTGCAGTATATGTGTAGAACATGAGTTGTCACAGGATATTCAGGGATGAGATTCTTGAGGAGGCATTCATAGGGGTGAAACCATATATAAGACACTTGAGGATCTTTGGTTGTCCAATTTGCATCCTTGTTCCTATGGAGAAGAGGACGAAGATGGAGCCTTTAGGACAGAAGGGCATATTTATTAGGTATAGTGAGACCTCAAAAGTTTATAGGATCTTCATATTAGTGCAGAGGAAGACGATTGTGAGTAGGGATGTTAGGTTCGAGGAGAACTTGGCATCTAGGAAGTCTCATGAGTTGCCACCAATAGTGACATAGGACAAGGAGCATGCATAGGCTTCTAGTTCAGGGAGTCAACCTTCGGGTCGGGAGGAGACAATAGCTCCTCCTAGTTCTGTCAGGAGACCTAGGTGGTTTGAGCAGACATTGAGGGATGCTCAAGACCATGTGGAGGCTCCTAGGAACAAATTCAAGGAGAGCAAGCCTCTGAGAAGTTTCCAAACTACATGGTGTTGATGAGTAGTGTCATTGAGGAGGCAACAAACCCCAAGGTTCGGAGGAAATCGATGGTGAAGGATGATGAATGGGACATTGTGCTAGGATCAGAGGGATAACTAGTTCTAGGCAGTTCTTTAGGAAGTACCTTCCTTGCTAAGAGGGAGTGTTGATGTTAGTAGCTCAGGAAGGTACTTGCTCATAGGACTATATGTCTAGGCATGTGGAAGTTGCCTAATTGACCTTAACCTCAACAATTGCTTTAAATGTTAAATTATTTGACTTTTATTATTAGCAAAAGTAAGTTAATCTAATAAAATGCAAAGGTTCTTTGCATTAGTGAATTAGGTGAATTTCAGTCATTGATCTCAAGTGATGTTGAGATCTAATCTCAACCATAAATCACTTTGGAGAGTAGGGTTGTGGATTCAGTCAATAACTCAAACTTATAAAAGAAAGCCTAGGCTAACTGTGAAGACACATCTTGAGCACACGACACATTGAGAGTGAGATTTCAGTAATTGGGTGGAGAAGGACTTCCATTCAAGTGTGTAAGGTTCGAGGAAGTTGTGAAAATTTCACCACTGAAATCCTATTGCAGCAACTAGTATTATTTCTGCTAATTGTAAATTAAATTAGTAGCTTATTGCTATGGAAACAACAAAATAGACACACTACAATCTTCACCAAAATACTGCGGAAAATAATAGCTTTGGAATCTGAGAAATATTCTAGCACACACACAATTTTTTGACACACTTATTTTTGGACAAAAGTCCCTGGAAAAACCCAACTTGGGAAAACTAGTGCAGTAGTTGAGGGTTTTTATTATTATGCAACAGTGAAATAATCTGAGTGCAATTTAGATGTTGAAAATTAGCAAATCCTGCAAAGAAAATACTGTAAAAATACTAAAAAATTATTTGAGAGAAATTACCCTTACTCTGAGTAATCTTGGCACTGTCTGACCTCTGAAAAGCAAGCCGTCCACTTAGCCCTGCGCAGGCCCTATGTCACCTTTGCGTAGTATTTTAAACGCTACAACCTGGAACCTCAGCAAATCAAGCCGTCCTGTCTACTGTTGACTGGGAAACTGTCTCTTCAACATTTTGGAAATATCTTCCGGCCTCTAGAACTGATAACCAGCTTCAACCCAGCAAAATCAAACTGCCTACTTGAGGCTGTTGCGCTGCCTCTGCACAACCTCTTGGAGAAAATCTCGGCCTCTTTGCAAAGTACTCACTGGATTTGGAAAACTTTCCTCCGACTTCACTGTCCCTACCCCTCTCTGTCTCTGCTTCCTCTTTTGACAATTGACTGTTTCTCTCTGGAAAATCGAACTCTCCAAGGAAATTGAACTCTATGTGTGTGTTCTCTATCTACCCATTGACTTCTTCTTATAATTTTTTTTTGGACCTCCAACGACAAAGATTAAATCTTAATCGATGGCTAAGATCATATCTGGGTCGATTCGTGTGAGTTTCTAGATGATTCACACCGTATCTCAATTAATACTAATTAATTAACCCCTTTTCCTTGTTGATTTCTGGTAGCATCGGATGTGCTCTAAGCCTCAAAATTTGTAGGGAGGCTAGTACACATGTATTCCAGAATACCCAAAAATTGTTTAGGGAAATTCCACCCAGAGACAGTTTTATTAAAATAATTAATTATTTTTAATGGATGCCTAAGTCTAAACTTAGGAAATTAAAATAACTAAAGGGTATTAATTAAACTGGGGGTGAAACTTTTAGAAGAAGACGAGGATCAGGTCAACATGTTTTGAGCCATTGATTAGAACCTAATCTGGGCTGTTGATTGATCAACGAGAGGATTATAAGAAGAGGCTTGATGGGCATTTGGAAAATACATCGAGTGAGAGATCAGAGATCGATTTTCTCAAGAGAGCAGCACAACAGTTGCCGGAGAAGTCGTCGAGGAGATTTCTTGTAGTGAGGGGTAGGGATAGTTTTCCGGTTGGAGAGTTTTCTGATTTGGGGTACATTGTAGAATAGGCAGAGAGTGATCCAGAAGAGGCAACGCAGATCCACGCTGGGCAGCGTACAACCACGCTAAGGCAGCACAAAGCCTGAAAGGAGATTCAAAATTTGTTGGAGAATCGAGTTCTAGAGCTAGAAGCCGGGGTGTGAGACCGGAAGAGCAGAGAGTCGAAGTTCCAGAGGCAAATCGACCAACAAGAAGGGTAACGCAGAGCCTAGTAGTTGTGACGCTGGATTGCGTAAGCTGATGCAGAGGCAGTGTGGGGCTTGCTGTCCAGAGCCTGGATCAATATCGAATTTCCAGTGATAGTGTGAGGTATTTCTCACTAATTCTCTGCCAATCAGATTCTCTATATCAGATAACCAGTAATGCATCCAAAGATTGCATTCAGAAACTATTACATAATAGTACAAACCCTCAACTGCTGCACCGATTTTGTCTCATTGGGTTTTTTTGGGGACATTTGGCCAAAAACAACGGTGTCACGTGTGTGTGCTATTTTTTTTTGCTCAATTCTTGTTTCTGCATATTATTTATGTTATGAAGGCTGCAGATGAATTTATTTCGATGTTTATTGTGTAATAATGTAAATAACTTGTAAGAGAATTAGCAAGTAGGAGAAATAACATCAGATTGCTGCAGTAGGGATTTGGGTCACCAAATTTTCACATGGTATCAGAGTGCAGGCGAAGCAAAGGAGTAGACCGGAAGAACCCATCATTGAAGAGGAGGGAGATCGAAGTGCTGCGTAGGCAACAGATCGAATCCCTAGAGGGATTGCGTAGACCAAGCCAGGAGGGCAAGATTCTCAAGGAAAATCTCTCTCTGAGGGAGTTGACTGAGAGGTAAGATTTCCAGTTCGTGATTTGTCAGTGGCAGAGGGAGGAGCAGCGCAGCAGCAGATCCAATGCTGAGTAGTCTTCAAGTGAGACACAATTTTCTACAGGAGTTGCTGGGGCAGAAAAATGTCAGAAGAAGGAAGAAGACACCTTTTGAGGGAATTTCTTCCTAAGTGAATTCCGAGACAAGGAATTCTATTTCTTAGTTGCTGAGCAGCATTAGCAAGGAGTAGATCTACTAAACTCCAGCAGGGAGTGTGTAGGCTAGCATAGTAGCTGCGAAGAGGAGAGAGGGAGCAGTTCGACTTTTTTTTGTTGGCAGAGATGGCAGCTAATGGGCTGAGAGATCAAGATCGATTGGACGGAGCATCCAACTGTGTGATCTAGAAGGCTAGAATCTCTTGCTTTCTAGATGAGCATGATCTCAAAACCTATGTCGATAGTGTGGTAGCTGAACTTGCCGATGCAAATCCACTCAAGATGTACAAGGTTGAGATGGTGAAGGCCAAGCGGTTGATCCTTGATGGAGTGAGGGATCAGATTGTATGTCACATTGCTGGCAAAGGGATGACCAAAGAGATGTGGGATGCCTTGGCTACGTTGTATCAAGGATCTTTTGAGTAACAGAAGATGTACTTGGAGGAGAAAATGAGATCTGTGAGGATGCGAAAGGTGGAACACATTGATCCATTCCTATCAAAGCTTCAAGAAGTCCGAGATCAGTTGGTAGCTGTAGGGTCATCACCTTAGCCTACAGAGATGGTGAGGTTGGCCCTGAATTCAGTCTCAGAAGAATGGCAAGTATTTGTCCAGAGTATCCTGGGTAGAGAGAAATTGCTGGATTGGGAAGGGATGTGGGCCGCTCTTCAACAGGAAGAGATGAGGCGAGACTTAGTCAAGTGCAAACTTGATGGCAGCAGCAGCAGTGGGACGAAGCCCAAGGAGGAGGAGGAGAATGCAACCCTTGCATCAAAGGGGCAACAGGAGCAGCGGAGGTGGAAGAAGGACGTCTCAAAGATCAAATGTTTCCGGTGTGGTGAATTTGGTCACTACGCTACACAATGTCCTCTCAAGAAGAAGGACAAGGACGAGAAACATGATCCGCAGGTTGCAACTGCAAAGATCGAGGAGGAGGAGTTTGCCATGATTGCCCAGATACCTCTAGGGGAGAGGTGGGGTGATCTAGTACTATAGTTCGAAAGAACCGCCGATGGGCAGAATCCTTGAAGAGTCCACCTCTTGGATCAAGACCTTGCTACGGGAGCCCATTGTCAGCAGTAGCAGGATGGATCAGTGTCAGGTGGTGCAGTCAGGTGCCAGAAACTTCTAGAAGAAGACAAGGATCAAGTCAAAATGATCTGAGCCATTTATTAGAATCTAATATTGGCTGTTGATTGATCAACGAGAGGATTATAAGAAGAGGCTTGATGGGCATTTGGAAGATACATCGAGTGAGAGATCAAAGGTTGCCGGAGAAGTTGTCGAGGAGATTTCTTGCAGTGAGGGGCAGGGATAGTTTTCCGGTTGGAGAGTTTTTTGATCTGGGGATACTTCCGTGGAACCTGTTGACCACTATGTGTCAACGACCCATAGTAGTACACCCCCTTTTTTCGCAAAAGGGATAGTGCTTGATCGATGTCTCCATGCTGTCCAGCGATCGTCATCAACCTGATCATCATGTTATAATGTAAACCCATTCTGCATGTATATGATGTAAATAATCTCAACAAAACCGTGTCATGTATGTAACAACCTAGGTAAACCTACCTTTCTAGTGACGATCTCCATTCTAGGAGGTTTTTCGTCTCACCGATTTATTTTCAAATGGTCCGCAGAGTTTTCCCCTCCAGTCTTACCCCAAAGTTGGAATGGATTTTGTCATTAGGATCTTAGGCAATTCCTACTGTTCTAGATCGAGTCTATGTAAAAGTAATTTGGGAATAATCCTAACTTTTTGGTTAGATTATTTTATTGTAAATTACTTGGTTTGTTGGATTATATTTGTGTTGCAGAAGTGGGTCATCTGTGAGGGTCTATTACAAATGGGTTTCCCTCTTGTGATGTAAAAAATATGAAAATCATGATGTAAAGTGTCTTGAGGGTTGGAAAAATAATTTATCCTCTCATAGGTTAATTAATTAAATTTTCTGGCCAAAAATTAATTAAAATCCTAAGCCAGAAATTTAATTAATTCTAGGTCCGAGGTAAATTTAAATTCTCCATAGGCAAAATTTGTCGATCCTAAAAAATTAAATTTTAAAAGTCTTGGGAATAAGGTAAATTAATTATTTTGATAAATTTTAAACCTTTGATCCTTGGGGGTTAAGTCAAAGTCAAAATTTTGGGGAAATTAACTCAAAAATTCTCTTTTTGAGTTAATTAAAATGCATTTAAATAAAATTTCGAATTTCCTCAATATTTGAATATTTTGACGGATGAGAATAAAAGAAATTTTAATCTTCATCAATGATCGAGATTGTTTTGACGAAGATCACTTGAACTAGCCGTTGGAAGATTTATCTTTAAATAGGAAGTCATTTGTCAGTTGATTGATCCGATCTCTGAGTTGTGTGTTTAACAAGAAGCTCTTGTGTAATCTTTTTTCTAGATAATAAATAAAGACTTTGGGGTTAATTTCTGCTGATGTTATTCTTCATAGGAATACTGTAAGATGTTTTATTTTCATTCATAATTTTTTCTAAAGCCATTGATGATAGCTTCTGAAGAGTGATTTGAGTACAGGTATCTTGTTCAGTCGCTGGGGTTTGAATAATAATTTAAATTTTGAACATAATAGCAGATATCTCTATTTGTCTTAATTTCATTATTATTTTCTTGCTCTATTTTTGATCGCTGGATTGAGTTTTACAGAGAAATCTTTATTTTAGATCCTTAGGCGTTAGGGGAAGTTTTCAGTTGGACTAGCCAACTCCCGATTCGTATTTTTTGAAGAGCCCAACTAAATTAATCCTGGGCTTATCATAAGATTTTTTTTGCTTTATTGATGCATGAGGGTTTTCGAGTTAGCACCTCCTTTAATTATTATTAATATTTTTTTTAAATTTTTGTGTGGCATAATGATAGATTTGAATACTTAGAGCCTTCAGCTTGTAATTATTGTAATTATTTAACTAAGTTTCTAGGTTTTCTTTTTATCATTGTATATATCGTTTCTGGGTGTTATTGTCATTTGCCGCTGCAGATCTGAAGGAAGATTTTTGTTTGAATCTAGATCTAGGCTCTGGAGGGTAAGGTCTAGCCTCAATATCCTTTGCAGGGATATTATTCAAATTTTTTGTAGTCCAAAGGTTTTAAAATTTTAAATCTGGAAATTTCACAAGTGATTCAAAAAGAAAAAAGAAATATGAAGCATAAGATATATTGGTGTGAAATTCGATTTTTCTGGGTTTATTTGGGGGTTTTTGAGGCTACCATTGGCTGCTTGAAGCTTCTCTTTTCTCTGCTGCTTGGGGTTTTTCATCTGTCTACTGCAAAATTTTGATTTTTTTCTTTCTATTCCTCCATCCTTTGCCATCCACTATTTGTTGCAAAATTTCGAATTTTTTTCTTCCATTCTCCTCAAAACCCTGTCTGCTGCCTTCTCCCTCAACCTGCAAGCTAAACCCTTATCTCCATGTGCCCTTCTCCTTTCATTTTGCTGCCTTCATCCCTTCCTCAACAACCCTCTGCTGCTGCTTGAACATATCCCTCTCCTTCGCTTAGCTCCTTCCTCGCTGCCAGCATCATCGCTGCTTGACCTGCACACAAAACGCTCATTTTCCTCATCGATTGACCTACAAACCTGTAGCTCTTCCCTCTCGCAGTCCCACGTCCTTCAAAACCCTGTTCTCTTCGTCCGCATTCCCTTTCTCTTAGCCTTGCCTTCTTCCCCTCTGTGTGCTCCTCTCCCTAACCCGCGTGAGCTCCCTCGTCGCTGCGCAGCTCTTGCCTCCTCAAGCTCTCTTCGCCGCTAGTCTTTCATACACAAAAAAAAATCGACTTTACCTTCTTTTTTTTTTTATCTTTGTTTCTTAGGTTTTAGTTTCATTCAGGTTTTCTTTTATCAATTTGATTTTTGGTTTGCTTTTCATTAAAAAATTTTTTATCTTCAATTTTTTGTTTTATTTTGATTTGATTTTTTTTTGTTTTACATTTTTCATTTTCATTTTTACGAGTTGTGTTTTGATTTTTTTTTATTTTCATTTGAAAAACATTTAAAAAATATTTAAAAAAACATTAAAAATCTAAAAAATTAAAGATTTTTTGTTGTTGTTGTCTTTGATTGCGAATGAAATAAATCAAAAGCAGACTTAAGCTTTCACATTTAAAACGTTTTAATTTTTTATGTGGCCTACGTCCCATTAAAAATTTAAATTTAATTAAGTTCTTTTCATTTTTATTCTTGGTCACATTAAATTTTTTTATTGCCACATTAACTTTGCTTCATAAGCTTAGCACATTAAAATTTTTACATAAGGGATAATAAATTCTAAATCTAAAGTTCCTCAGTGTCCTTTTTGTGTTAAGTGTAAAATTTTAAATTTTGTGGTATTGATTTTTCTATTATCAAGCGCAATTAATGTTTTATAATCATATCTAAAGATTGACTATAGGAGAAAGATATTTTTTTCTAGATCTGGGTTATTGAAGAAAATTATTTTAAATATAGAATCATTGCTTAGCAGTTAATTTTCATAATTCTTCATGGTATTTAATTGCTAGAATATCTTGCATGATAAAGTTTTGAGCATTTACATTTAATTGTTCATGATCGTCACTTTCATCACATTTATAAATTGCTCTGGATAACTTGTTTTCATTTGGTTTATGGTTAGCTGAATATTAAGGCACTGGTCTAAAATCATTTCTATCTTGTGGTTGTGTTATTTGTTTTAATTGTTAGATCTATCCATCTCGGTTAACCAAGACTTGTTCTATATTTTACAAGTTGTTCATCCTTAAGTCTCCTAGAGCCTGTGTTCCACAGGTTTCCTTCATTCATTTACCCCTAGGGACTACCCCCCTTGACTTGTCTAGGAGAGAGTATAAACAGAGTAAGGATTAGAGTGATAACCCTTACTCTGAGCGTTGTCGTAATGCCTAGACACTTTGTGTGACAACAAAACCTATCCGAAAGCACAAAGATGCTTATCCGAAACTGAGCTACTGCACTTATCGAAATTCCTGAGCCATTGTACTTGTCCGAAAATCATGAACCACTGTACTTGTCCGAAGTTTCAGAGCTTCCTGCACCCATACGAAATTACAGAGAGTCAAAGTTTTCTATGTTTTTTGTGGTGACCCTAGCTGGGTATTTATAGTGGTTACATCTCCATAATAAGCCGACATGAGTGTGGGAACCGTTGTGTCTTTTATTTGAGCTGACATGACTGCTTTTACATCGTTTTGTTTGCTGCCTTCTTCAAGAGGATTGTGCTTGTCTTGAAGGGTTGATCTAGACACTAGGTTGACTCATATACATTACATATATGCTAAAGGAGATCTCTTTAACATTTTCTTTGAGTCTTTGACTTTCCTATAGCACTTCAACATGTGCTGGACCTACGTAATGAGCAAGAAACTCATTTTATAATTTACAAAAATAACATTTCTTTTCTTTTACAAGTACCAAGATCAAAATTACATTTATGAAGACCGAACCTAGTCACATTTTCTTCAACAGAGAACTCCTGTGTTTTAGCCTTTCCACAAAGTTTCAAGAATAGAACACCTCTGATGCTACAAAAACTAATAGAAGTGTGCAAGGGGCAGCAAGGGAAGGATCTAGATCAGCTAAAAGATCTAAGGACAAATCAAGAGTTCCATCAACTGGATCTAATTCCAAGTTTATTGTTGTATGTATTTTTCTTCAGAGGGCCATTATCCTAGGAAGGAATCCCTTGTAAGTTCTGAAGTTATTTGAATGAAGAACTGATATGAAAGCAGAAAATCTTTGTGTGCATGTGTGACATTGGTGTGTGATTTAATTTGCTTTTGCTAATTATCTTGTTTGTATTAAAATCTCGGTTGTGTTTTTTATTTAGTACATCTGCATAATAATTAAATATTACTACAAGGCATCTGCTAGGTAGTAATTGGCTAGGTCGCTGGGGTTAAGGGAAATTTAAAACAAACTTCACAATAACTCCTCATAGAATTTATATAATTTGTTAAGTTTAGGTGTGGGAGGGTCATCATTAGCTCCTATTACATGTGCCAAATCCAATACCCAAGAAATGAAGTAGCTCCCAAGAGAGCCCATCAAGGAGTAAATGTAGTGATATATGGTATGATTTTTGGTAGATAAATTTATGATTTATATTGCATATTCGATTGTTTAATATTGTCCTCCACATGAGTACCTTTGTTGAGGAGCACTTATGGATTGAGTTACCCTTTCCTCAACATTGTTTCTTACTACCCCTGTACTTGCCTTTGTCTTTGTTTTTTTTTTAATTCCCTTTTTTATTTCATTTCATTGAGTTCTCCCTTTTTTGTATATGCATTACATTGCATGGGGCTTGGGATAATTTCATTTATTCATTTTAGATATGCATTTCATTGCATAGGACTTTGGGTAATGGCCTCATAGTGAGGGTCCTCTGCTTTGGCTTTTGACTTTTCCTTTACATCTTTTCATTTTTCTTTTGCATTTTGACTTTTATATCTTGCTGTTTTTAAAAAATATATTTAATTGCATCAGCATCACGCTTATAGCTCCTTCTCATGGGACTATGAAGTAGAAACCTTTTTGTGACATATGACAACCAATCATGAATGAGACCATGGAAGTTAGGAGAGATGGAAAATGTTAGGTATGGGTTGGGGAATGGGTATGCTACACCTTTCAATGCCACCTAGTAGTACAACTCCATTCAAGAGTGACAATAGTTATCTTGAAGATAATGATGACTGCTAGGGTGAAGCAAGGCAACATGCACAAACTTAGAGCATCATGATCCATTATTCGAGTCAACTAATGGTCACTAATTTCCTGTCAAATACACAAGGCATTAACGCTTGATATGAAGCAATGAAAAATGTACCTCACATATGTTGGGCACCATAGTCATCAATATTTATATGAGTGTGTTGAGCAATATGTTGGAAACATCATCGGTCAACTGCTTGTGGAGAGCCATGGATCTCATCTGTAGAAATGTTGTCTGTGATATGGATCATAGGAGAAAAAAATCTCCTCTAGTGACCACTAGATGTGAATGGGTAACAAGGTTTATGATTAAGAAATGAGTCACTTGAATGAATAATACAAATGAAGATTGGCGTATTCATACACCATCTTGGGATTAGAGCGCTAGCCCAAAGTAGGTTGACTAGGTTGGATTTAATCTTAAATAGCTGAAAATACTATAATAAGTAATTGACACGTGTAGGCTTGTGGTGTCAAGTCAAGATCAAACCCATAAGTTTAGCACTGGAGGCATTAAGCATTGTGTAGTTCCCCTGGCATTGAATGCAGGTGATATTAGATCGGTGAGACAACACACATCCCCTTGTTCTATTGGTAGATGACTCACTTTCATGGAAACACATAGATGTACTTTCCCTAAGTGCAAAGTTGCGCATAGGTTAAGCAAATGATTGTCCATTACTAAGCAGTTAAATGTCCATTGCCAAATTTGTCTCATCAACCTAAATTGCTAGGAGTGCTTTCATTGATTGATCCCGTGCTCCTCTTAGCCCACTCAGCATTGGGCATTCCCTAGAGGACATTATTAGGCTTTGCATTGGTACTTTCACAATGCTTGATGGAGATGGAGATGGTGCTGCTTCCTCCTCTACATCTACTTTTACATCTGGTGCTAAGTAGGGCATTATAGGGTTTCCCTTTTGGTTCACCCTTTCCTGCTCACTTTTCTTTTATTTTCGCTTCTGTTTGTTTAGATATATTTTAACTTTCTGGAGTAGCCTTGGCACTCCTACATTTTATGTCACTTGCTGTATTTCCTAGTTCCATATAGCTACACTTTTGTTCACTTGTGGACATTAACATAATTTTATATTTTCTTGTTTGCACACTGTATATAAAAGTTTTCCTTCCTACACTTTTTTTTTTTAAACTATAACAGTTAAAACCGGTTGGGCTGAAACCAAAACAACCATCAATACAATATTCAGGATTCCTTTTAGTTGCAGTTCTCCTTTTCCTTACATAGATGTAGATTTACTCTAGATTACGGGATTGGGTTCCATGTTGGTTCTTCATCATTGTTGCTTAAGGTTCCTTGTGGCAGAAGGCATGCCAGGTTTGCTTCCTTATTTGAGCCACGTAGAGTATGGAAAAGGAGATAGGAAGAGAAGTCTTGGAGCACGTATCTCAGCCTTTGAAGTGTCTTGTTGAGCGCCAGATTGCTGAAGTGGTCCTCCGAATTTAATATCTTTATCAAAATTTCTGAGTCCCCGAAGACTTGTATTTCCTTAATGCCTTTTTCACGTGCTATCTGACAGGCTTTTAGCAACCCAAGAATTTTTGCCTGGTTGTTGGTTCTCTGTCCAAGTCCCCAGCTGAAGCTATCTTCACGAATACCCTCTGGGGAGTAGATCACTCCGCCTGCTCCTGCTGTCCCTAGATTGCCTTTGGAGGCACCATCAAAAAAGATTGTTGTTTTACCCTGTTTCCTCCACCAAGCTTGAAAATCTGCGTTCGTTTCTTGTAGTCTCCATACAAGAGGTTTACTGGGGCAAGTGGTGTTGTTTATCTTGTCTCGAAATATATAAGTTCCCATCCATTTTTTTTCTTCCGAGAGAAGCATGTTATCGTTTTTAAGGGGACGATTGGCCACAGTCTCGAGGAGTAATGCTTTTGCTTTTGCTGCCACCTTCAAAGGGGAGTTCAGAATGCTGTTGAAGATCTGGTTGTTTCCGGCGAGCCATATTTTCCAGTAGACATATTTAGGTATTGCTTTCCAGATTATGTTCCATGCTGTCTTTCTTTAGTTCGTGTGAGGATAACGCATTCTCCAGGGGCTGAAAAGGTTAGCTACTTTGACTTGCGATGGGGCCGAGACATTAAGGCCTTGAAGGATGCAATCCCAGACTTCTTGAGCAAAAGAGCTATCCACAAACACATGCTCCATGGTTTCCTGGGCTTTGCAGCAGAGAGAACACCGATGTGGCCTGTGAATACCTCTTAGTCAGATTGTCGCCAGTTATCACTTTCCCATGCATTAATACCCAAGTGAAGAAATTTATTTTGGGGAAACTGAGAGGGTCCTAGACTTGTTTCCACACAGATGCAAGTATGGCTCGAAGCTTGCTGTGGTTGAAGAGAGGCAAATCCATGCCTTGTGTTGTAGATTCCAGTCTTTCCCCATCCCCATTTGTTCGTCAAACACATGTGAATCGGTGCTAGTCCTGTTAATGCTTCTTCCAGGAGGGTCTTTTGACTGCGCATTTGATCTGGAACTCGAGGGATTTCCCTAGTTCGCCAATTTCCAGAGTTGTCCCATGTCGAGATATCTGCCAGGGTGAGGACTCCTTCCTGAATGAGCCAGTTCCTGATTTCTTTGATTGCTTCATTTTTGCTCAAAGGCGACTATCCCATTATGCTTTCTTGCCAGAGCATCGTGTTTTTTCCATTGCCAGGAATGCGATGCAAGTGCTTTTGGAAGAACTCTATCCCATTGTGGCAGAGATGCCATATTGACGTCCCTTTGATGCTATTATCTATTTGTATGTTCCTTAGCGATGAGCCTTTTAGATATTTTTTCCTTATGGCCTGACTGATAGGGTGTTTGCTATTTGAGAAGAGGGTCCAAAGTATTTTACCTCCAAGAGCCAGATTGGCAAGGCCTGGGTCTCTTATTTGCAAGCCTCCTTTAGAGATGGGGCGTTTAACTTTATCCCAATTCACTAGATGGAATTTTCTTTGGTTTCCTCTTCCTCCTCTCCACAGAAAATTCCTGATAAGTCTGGAGATCTGTTCCGTGATCTTCTTTGGAGCCAGAAGAAAGGAAGCCTGATAAATAGGCAGGGAAGAGAGTACAGATTTTATAAGGATGAGTTTGCCAGCATTGGTGAGCCATTGACCTCCCCAAGCTGTGTGATCTTGGACTTAATTTTGCTTATTACCTCTTTCCACAGTGATAATTTTTTAGGGCCCAGGGTTATTGGTAACCTGAGATATTTGATTTTATCCCAAGAAGCGAATCCTAAAAAGCCTAAGGAGAGGGCTATTCTCTGAATTGCTTGTTGATCCACATTCCACCCGTATATTGCACTTTTCCTTTTATTTATAAGAGCTCCTGATATGCTGCAGAATTTTTGAAGAATTCCACTATAAACTTTGGCTATCTTGATGGAGGCTCCGCCCAAAAGAAGAGTGTCATTTACAAATAGTGTGTGATTGAGAGGCTCTAGCCCTTTCGTCAACCTGACTCCTGGAGCTATCCCTGCTTTCTTTTCAGCTGTCAGTTTTCTACTTAGTGAGTCTGCCATCAGAATGAACAAGAAAGGGGAGAGGGGGCAGCCTTGCCTTATTCCCCTCGAGGCTTGGAAATAGTTTGCTGGCCTGCCATTAACTAAAGGAGCTATCCATGGCTTTTCAGTACAAGCTTTAATCAAATTGACAAAGTTAGAGCTGAAACCAAAGGAAAGGAGGACTTTGTACAGGAAAGAAAGATTTACCCGGTCGAATGCGTTTGCCATGTCTAACTTTATGAGCATACCTTGCTCCTGCCGAAGATAACTGGAATGTATGACTTCTTGTACCTGTATTACATTGTCCAATATATGTCTCCCTTTGACAAAGCCACCTTGGGTGGGAGAAATGAGTTTCCCAAGCAGTGGCTTGATTCTGTTTGCCAGTAGTTTTGTCAGGATTTTGTATGATGCATTGCAGAGCGAGATTGGCCTAAACCTGTCAAAAGTGCCCGGATTCACTTCTTTTGGAATTAATGCAAGGAAGGTAGAGTTAGTACTGCCTCCCACTTTGGCTTTTTGATGAAAAGCTTTAATCATCCTCAGAAGATCAGTTTTTATTATTTCCCAGCAGATTCTGTAAAAATGAATTGAGAATCCGTCAGGTCTTGGTGCCTTGTCTGGTTCCATGGACCATATTACTTTACAGATTTCTTCCTCGGAGAAAGGTTTCGTAAGACTAGTGTTGTCCTCCTTGCTTACCAAAGATGGAATGTGGGAGAGAAATTCAGAGGTGACTTCTTCACTCCCATTCCCTTCCTCTTTATACAGATTCTGGAAATGATCTTCTGCTGCCTTTTTTAGTTGTTCTTGTCCTTTGAGCACAGTCCCATCTGAGCAAGTGATTTCAGAGATATGGTTTCGAGATAGCCGGGCTCTATATTGCCTATGGAAGAAAGAGGTATTTCGATCTCCAGCTTTAAGCCACAGGCTACGAGACTTGAGCCTCCAAGTCTCTTCTTCATGGCAGAAAGCGCGAAATGATTTGATTTGGGCAGCTTGTTCTTTTTCTAAATTTGAAGCAGAGATCTCCTTACTTTCCAAATCCATTTGCAGATCTGATAAAAACTGAACTGTCTCCTTTCTATTGCTGGTAGGAGAATTTGAGGGTTCTTTAATCCATTTTTTCAGGGCTCTCTTGGTTATTTTTAGTTTCTGCTCCCACACGAAGCTGGGAGATCCTGTCACAGGTATGGACCATGCCTCCAGAACAGTTTCCATGAACCCTTCTTTCCCTGACCAAAGCAGGTTGAATCTAAAGGGGATAGGGCCCAAATTTTCTTCCTCTTCCAATTGTAAGAGAATAGGTTTGTGATCTGAGGCCAGCTTTGGGAGAATTTTCAAGGAGATCAGTCTTTTTCCTAGCAACAAAGAGCTCTGCGCTAGGAAGCGATCTAGGCGAGCAGAGATGTGTTCTGCCCCAGCTTTATTGTTTGTCTAGGTGTAAAGACCTTTCTTCGGTTTGAAGTCCAGAAGATCCCAATGAAGTATTAGCTCCTCTACTAATGGAAGCATTTGGTCCCTGCCACTATTGCCACCTCTCTTTTCTTTTGGATCAATGACGAGGTTGAGATCTCCAACTACTATTATATTTTGAGGGGAGTAAATGTTTAAGAAATCAGACAAGGTTTGCTAGCATTCTTTCTTCTCTGTAAGGTGGACTGGAACATAAAGGTTGAAGAGCGAGATGGAGAGCTTACTAGAGAGGTGCCAAAGTTCGGTGAATATCCAATGTTGGGTCTCAAAGGAGCTTTCTAGTTGATACTTGTCCTCCGACCACAAAGTTGCTAGGCCACCAGAGGTACCTCTTGCACTAATGGCCTTTCCTGCATTTTTTCCCCATTTTAATTTGCTAATCTCAAGAAGGGTTTCCCCTTCAATCTTAGTCTCTTGGAGCATGAGGATCTCGGGAGTTTCTATTTTCAGAAGATCTTTGACTGCTTCAGCTTTCGAAGGGTTCCCCAAGCCTCTGCAATTCCAAGAGACTAGTTTCATTATTTAACGGAATTGGAGTGAGTTGATCCCCCCTTAGAGGGCCTTGTTCTGGTGTTTCTCCCGATAGACATTTCAATGGTGGATTGGTTGCCTTGCATTTTTTGCCTCTCCGCCTCTTCTTCCTTGGCTTCCTTATGAGATTTCCTTCCAACTCTTTTAGAGGGTCTCTCGAATGTCTCGTCTTCCGATGACCCAGAGGTTTCCGGGGGTTTTTTCCTTGTCATTTCTGCATATGTGGGTGAGGAGGAGGTTCTTGCGGGGAGTCAAGTTGGGTTACTTCTATGTTCTTATTTTTTGCTTCAAGTGAGGTGACTTGTCGTTCAATCTCCTCTGTCTTTGTTTCTGGAATTTCGATTGAAGTGCTAAGGGTTTCGAATGGGTTTATTGAGGCCGTTGCCTTTGGCTGTTTCCTCTTCCTTCTGTTTCGACCATTTCTGTTAAAGGGGTTCCTGACTCCATTGGTACCTCTTTCCCTTTATTCCTGCTACTCACCTTGGCCTGGACTGTTTTATCTCCTTTCGACTTCTCTAGATCTTCCTCCTTTTTTTTTTTGTAGTATCTTGCGAAATGCCCATAATCATGGCAATTTCTGCATTTGAATGATAGCTGCTCGTAGTCTAACTCTTGGATATAAGACCAGTTTTTTATTGTTAACTTTATGGCTTAAGGTAACCCTATTTCCAAGTCGACTTCGACACATATTCTTGCACATGAATACTGATCCCTTCTCTCTGCTCTGTCTATGTATTTTCCCAGGGTGTTACCAATCGTTTCTAGTGACTTCGGGTTCTAGCAGTGCAGTGGAAGATGAGGGAGGCGCACCCACACTGGAACTGCTAACGGCACATCTTATGTCGGATCGAAGTTTGGTGACCATGAGTAGATACAGAAATATGGTCCATTCCTAAAGATGAGATTTCTGTCTTCTACTGAATCAAAAACAAAGACAAAAAGGCCCTTAACAACCAGGAAGCTTCTGATGCCTTCCTTTTACTAGTGGTCACCAGTTTCTTTGTACCCACGCCTGGACAGCCTTGGGGGAAGGCCAAATCCCTGTAAATTGATCGATGAACCCTCTTTCAGCTAAGTTCAAAGCAGATCTGCAAGAATCTTCAACAGGCAGGGAGACTGTGGGGATGCTGTCGAGTTTCTTTACAAACTTTCGCTGAGTTTCCCTTGCTTGGCGTTTACTACTGTCGCCGATCAGCTTCCTGAACGCAAGGATCTCTGGTGGAGGAGGCGGTGGAGGAGGGGCCTCAGGGCCCCCTCCCGGGGCCATGGCATTGGAGGGAGTGCTGTACCAAGGGCTGCTGCTGTGCATGCGAATAGTCTCCAGCTCGCTGCGTGATTTTTATTAATTTTTTTTCCTATCTACACTTTTAGATATATGCCATTTTGCCCTTTCCTGAAATTTTGAACTGTTGTTTCTGAAACATGTACTGTTTCTAAAACTTGTACACCTTTCCTCTTTCCAGGTTACATAGCTCCTAGAAGATCTGCTAAACAAAGATGAATCTCAACAAAGTAAAAGAAGATAGGCTGAATGATTAACATCTTAGAGATTTTCTCAGTGACAACAATAGCATTAATAATAGAACTGCCCATCCTGTCTGATGACGAGGTTAATTAAAATATGGAATATATTACCATCAGACAATATGATTTTTTGCTGGTTTCCGTGTGGGTGAATAGGTTACTTCTATATACTTGTTTGTGCAGGGGCTTTTGTTTACTTGAAGGATTTTAAAACATCTTATTTTCTTAATGTTGTGTAATTTTTTCTTTACCAAAAGGGCTTAACTTTGCCTATTGTGTTCTTTTTGGGAGTTATTTTTCATTCACTAAGGGCTGTTTTTCTGCCACATGGGAGATGTAATAAATTGATTGAGACCAGTTTATGCTTTGTCTGTTGTATAGTTTTCCTGGTTAAAACGATATCAGCTGTTGACTTCCCGGTCATGCTGTGAATACAGGCTCCTTTGCAGACAATTACAACACTTTCATCATCTTCCCCTTCTAGTTCTCCTTCACGTGAAGTGCCTACTGGTTCAAAAAAGAAGTCAAAATTGGGAGGTTCTGCAAAGGGACGGCAGACAGTCCTTCTAACTGATAGTGAAGAAGACACTCCAGAAAAGACTCCACAAAAGTCAAAAGTTAGGAAGGTGAGGAAAAAGGGAAATGATACAGATCCAGAGATTGAAGTGGAGGAAGAAAAGCCCAAAACAACTGCAAAGAAGGTTTCAGCTAAGAAAACTGGAAACAAGGGTTCTATACTTACGTCTGGAGTTGAGGCCAGCACAAATGTTGGAAAGGACGGCAAGGAAGCCAATGGAGCTGACCCCTCCATGCTGAAAATTAAAAATGAAGATCAAGATGAAGGTAAATTACTGTCTACAATTTTCTGTATAATTTGTTTATGTGCTAAAACACTGTCATGTGCCTTAGGTGGATATAAAGTTTCGGGTTGTGCAGATGATGATAAGAAGGCAGAAGTTGACATTGATGATGCTGTAGGAGCTGAAGAAGATCTTCCTGAGAAGCGGACAGAGCCTCGGGTAAGCTGAATGCCATCCTCACTATTTCTGTACTTCTTTTTGTAATACTGCACCATACATTTGCATCCTTCATATTGGATAGAAAACTTTGTTGCTCAAAATTCATGGTGATTTGGTGGTTCTTAAATTAGTTAGGCTTTTAAATGAGTGTCCTGTTGTAATATTATGAACTTCAACAATTGCATTTACTGATATGGGTAGCCACTAAAGTGCCTTCAGGAGTTATGAAGTTTGCTAAGATGCCACACTGGAAGCACAAACTTTTTACAGCAATATTTTTCAACTTTTTATCTCTTAGTTATAAGTTCATTTATTATTACTTCTGCAGGTTGCCTCAAGATTACCCTTGGTGTTTGCAGAAAAGGTTCATCGTTCAAAGGTACTTTCACATTACTGTACACAAATCCTTCCTTAAACAAGAACCTAAAGTGATATTTTTATATTATAGCACTAACAGGATGTAGAAAATTGCTATGGGGTTTGAAATTTGAATCTCATATTAGAAACATGAGGTTATCTTCATGATGAGCCAAAGTAGTCACTAGCAGGAGGTTGAAAACTGCTATGGGGCTTGAATCCCATATTAGAAAAATGAAGGCATCGTTTCAAAGAGCCAAAGTAATCATGTTGCTCACCCAGCTGGTGCAAAAGCACCTTTAGTGATTTTGTTCATTGAGCATTCACGAAATGACACCCTGGAGGCTAGGTCAACAGGACAATGATAATTTTTTACGTGATTGACGAACCATACCACTCAATTTCCATTAGAAGAAGTTTATGAAGGTTATCGCCCAGATGTGGGTACTTCTAGGATTTCTGGAGTTCTTTTAGGTGGAAAGTAATTGCAATCATAAATAGCTCCAAAAGGTACTGAAGGTGATCGAATTATGGGGCTGCAACCACTATGAGTTGCATGTGGAGTTGCACTGCAAAATGGCATGTGTTTGGGGGCAATTGATGTTAGTTTTTAATACTAAGTCTGATTTATTTTTCTTAACAATTATTTTATACCCAGAAATTATTTGAACTAGTAAACTCTTTTTCTGAAACTGCTGAAAATAAATACACTGGTATATTAACTCCACAAATAAAATTTGCAGCAGAAATAAAACAGAAAATCGGCCACAAAAACAGCAGAAAATTATGCCCAACAAATTCTCCTTCACTTTAATTAACTCAGGAAAATTAGGGCCCCCTTAACATGGAAATTGACACTCAGAGAATACACAAAAAATTACAGTGATAAACTTGGTCGAATTGCTCCTCAGAATTTCCCGCAGCTAGCTGATCATCCACATATGTGGCCGTCCAGGACCCTCTCACCCCTTATGTGTGCTGCGCTGGATTTCTTGGCCCTTCACACAAGTGGCCCTCTCGCTCCATAACTTGCAGGTGTGGCCTTCCTGGCTGCTATTTGGCTGTTATCGGCTTCCCTGAAGAACTCAGACTCTCACTTGTGTGGCCAACCTGCTGATCTTCTGCGCCTTGGTGAATTTCAGCTGCAATTTTCTCTGATCTCTTCAGTCTTCTTGAGTCTCTCACTCCAGCAATCCTGTAATTTCACTGATGCATGTCTCTTACTCAAATGTATTGATTGTGTGTCTTCATCCTCTTTCTTAGGCTTCTTTTATAATTTCATCTTGAGCTAAATCCCTAACCCCCAATCTTGAAATTGATAGATGCCTAGGATTAATTCCTCACCCACTTAGATCAACGATTAAAATTTGATCTAATTCACTTAAATAATTAAATTATTTATCCTTAGAAACTTAGCCCAATAGCTAACATTAATCAATTAAATTAATCGATGAGTTTTGCCTAAGTTGGCTTCAGGAAATATATCATATTTATCACTCACTCCTCATGAGGAAGTGCATAAAGAGAATTTTGGACATCTTTTGCATGCTTGACACTTAGCCTATGCAGAAGCACCTATCCGAGCTTTAAACATTAACAATTGATAGTACATAACCCCTCCTGGTCCTGGATCTGCTTTGTACAGCTCTGGCAACCTGTCATTGATGCAGGGAATTTGTTGTATTAGCACTTTGTAATTTGCTGAGGTTGCAGAAGAAAATCACAAAGGTAACCACAAACCAACTTTGAAAGCTGGGATCTAGCCCTGCCAGCTTCAGAGAGGGCTCTCTCTATAAGATTTAACTTTGTTGGATTGAATATTAGGCTAGCTATGAAGTTTGAGGTTTGATTTGTATTTGAATGGTTGGTTGATAACTAGATTACCATTGGGCTATGGAGTTTGTTACATAAAATACAGATTGACTGCAGTGTCTATAGATAGATCTCACAGGGCAGGGTAGCCAAACCGAATGGATTCTTTTAGTTTATGAAATGGAGAAGGAAGAACAGATTAAGATTCACTTTAAATATAGAGCATTGTTACTTGAATTCTATATTTAAAGATCAGAAGAAAACATTGAGATTATTTGTAGCCGGGTGCAGAGTGTAGATTTAAACAAATTCCGCCTTTTACTTATCTATTGAATAATTCAGATTTGAAACAAATATGTACTATAAACAAAGAAATATAAACACATAAGACGATAGATGCACTTCACCAACAACTTGACACAAGAATCCTGTGAAAGAGCTTCTGTATTACTGGTAAATCTGCTGATGCTTCAACAATATACATTAGTGTTCTTTGTACAAGAACCAACCCTTGATACTTCTGAAGATGAAGTATTTATAGTTAATTTACAAAAAAATATCCTGTCTGAATGACTAGGATGTATCTAAAAATAATCAAACTGAATCAATATAAATTATTACAATGATATCAGGGAAATTTGAACTGTCTGAAGTGGTGGCACTAAATTGGTGGAACAATTGGCTGTCTGGCGCTCAAATTTTGCATGTGTTGTGACTCTGAATTGTGCACCCAAAACTACTTTTTACTCCAGTAACTCACAAAGTTTATCCCAACGTTGTTCACTCGGGATAGTCATCTTCAACAACTTTCTGTACACTTCATCGACTTCAGTGTATTTGGCAAATGTTGGCTTGGTGATGAATAGACTTTTAATTGCATACTGAATGTCGAGATCGTATGCCAATGCTTCCAGGAATGCCTTTCCTGTCATACTGAATCTTCCAGTTGCAACCTTCGAACTGTCTCTTGCCTTGGTCATAATTTTCTCACTGTAATCCGACCACGTGCTCAACTTATCATTAATAATTAACAAGTTTGGAAGTCCTTTCTTGTAGAGGGGCTCTAGCTTGGTGAATAATTTATGTACCCTAGTGTCCATAATCTGACAATTCTCTTCAAGCTGTCTCATTAGATTTCTTTTAGTCAACACTTTCCTGACTTCCAAAATCGTTTCTGTTCTATCTTCAATTTCCAACTTTTCTAATTCCTGTCTGTTTTTGGAGTTAAGGAATTTGATGAACTCAATGGCTTTGCTGGTTTTATCTCCCAACTGCTTTCTGACCTACTCGATGGCTTCATTGAACTGTTCAATCAGCTCTTGTTGCTCAAAAATAATTTGGATTGAAGGCCAAATGTCTATCATGTCTTCATTGATTCGTTTCCAGATATTCTCTTTTACCTGTGCCAATGTATTACCCATGGCACAGTCTTTTTCCATCTTTTGCAATCTCTGGGACAATGTTTGGGACTTCTGTGTTTCTGTCAGGAGGGCATTTTCAAATCTTGTTCTCTGTTCCTGTAGGACTTTCACCTCCTGCCTCAGCTTCTTTATCTCTTCTCCTTGGATAGACATGTTTTCCATGGATTCAGCCAACTTAACTGAATCATTTGCAACTGATGTGGGAAGCACTGTAGAAGATGATGTTCCTGTTGTCGTGGCTGCTGTAGGGATACCTGTTTGAAGTAGAGATGCAATGGGAACTGCATCAAGAGGAACCACTGCTAGTTGTGAACTTTGTTCCTTTTCTTTTATCGGCTTGTCAATCTCTGCCTCCATCTCTTTGATCTGTTTCAAGCAACTGATGTGGGAAGCATTGTAGAAGATGATGTTCTTGTTGTCGTCGCTGCTGTAGGGATACCTGTTTGAAGTAGAGATGCAATGGGAACTGCATCAAGAGGAACCACTGCTAGTTGTGAACTTTGTTCCTTTTCTTTTATCGGCTTGTCAATCTCTGCCTCCATCTCTTTGATCTGTGCACTCTGTTCCATTAGAAGCTTCATCATCTCTTCTTTTTGTAGCTCTGTCTCGCCAAGTTCCTTGGCTTGGGGATCTTCTGTTGCAGGCAACTTGTTAAAATTGGCAACCAGGGCAAAACTTCATGTGGGTCATCTTATTCATGGCTAATAATATTTTTATTAGATTCCTCTCGTCGAGAGGTGTAGGATTGATATAAAAAGATCATCCAATTCCGATAAGTATTCATGGAGATATGAATTTATTTTGATTATGGAATTATTATCAAGCCGACCTACAACTCATGTAGGCTCAGAAGCCCAACAGTCGCATCTATTCACCCACCAACGTTGTGTATAAATATAAGAGGACTTTTCCTCATTTGGACTCACTCATCTCATCGCATCTCTCTCTCTCTCTCTCTACTGCGCAGATATGAGTCTCTTCTCTACTGCACTGAAATGGGTCTCTCTCTCTCACACATGTGAAGCCGGAAGCTGTTGAATTTGAAGCTGCAACTGCAGAAGTAAAGACTGACTTGCGTGGCCTAGAAGATCTCCTCTTTGGAACTGCGCTGTAGGTTCATCTGAACCTCCTTTGAAAGCCGCAACTTTTGGTGGTGGAATGAAGTCAATCCGACGAACGGTTTGCAAGATATCGACTGCCCTAGTTTGAAGCCGGAAACTGCTGAAACTGAAGCTGCAACTGTACAAGTAAAGATTGACTTGCGTGGCCTAGAAGATCTCCTCATCTGAACTGCGCTGTAGGTTCATCTGAACCTCCTCTGGAAGCCGAAACTTTTGGTGGTGGAATGAAGTCAATCCGACGAACGGTTTGCAAGATATCGACTGCCCTAGTTTGAAGCCGGAAACTGTTGAAACTGAAGCTGCAACTGCAGAAGTAAAGATTGACTTGCGTGGCCTAGAAGATCTCCTCATCTAAACTGCGCTGTAGGTTCATCTGAACCTCCTCTGGAAGCCGAAACTTTTGGTGGTGGAATGAAGTCAATCCGACGGTCGGTTTGTGAGATATCGTCTGCCCTAGTTTGATAATGAAGCCGCTAATGCTGATGCTGCTGATCTAGGGTTTGCTACTGCTGATATGAATCAAATTTATTGTACTATTTCTCTCTGCTGAATTATTGAAGATAAAAGAAGATTTGATCAAAGGGTTTCCCCACACATTGTGGGGTTTGTCCCTGGCTAGCCGCCACATCTTGTGTCTCTTGTCTTGGCTTGTTTTCTGTCGATCGTTTAATGTTCTATCTGCGCTTTACTTTATGTACATGTGATTGCTAATCGGTGGAATATAATAAGAAAAAGAAGTAAACTGTTATAAGCATAGAACATACCATAACTTAACATGGTATCAGAGCTGAGGTGAAGACAAAGGCCGAGCAAGAGCAAGAGCAATCATTGAAGAGAAGATTGGCAAGGCTATCCTAAAAGAACTATGGGGTCCTCAACACTCTTTCCTGCCGAAGACAAGCTCCGTGAGAAAGCTGACTATCACGGATGGAAGATGTCTATCGATCTAACCCTTGAAGATCAAGGAGTGCTGGACCATGTAAGAGGCAATATTGTTGAGCCTTCATCAAATGCATCTGCTGCTGCCTGGAACAAGTGGAAAAATGGAGAAGTCAAAACAAAGAAGATCATCCGGGACTCTATCGACAAGCACTTGGTGGCCTACATCTCTGATCTAGACACCTCCAAGGAAATCTACGACAGACTGGTGAGTTTATTTAAAGTTAATGATGCAAATCAAGTTTTGTTTCTTAGAAATAAGCTGAGGTAAATCAAGAAGTGTAAGGATGAAAGTATGCAAGCATACTTCTTAAGAATCACCGAGATCAAGAACGATCTCCTATCTATTGGGGAAACCATTACTGACAGAGAAATGGCACTCACAACTCTTGGAGGATTACCATCCGAATGGTACGTGTTCAAGACTACTCTTTTGAACTATAATGTAATTCCTGGTTTCGAGGAATTAATGGCGAGATGCATTCAAGAAGAAACAAGGGAAGAAGTGCAAGAAATGCCCATGCCTAAAGGTCCTCCTGCTGCTTTTTCTTCTCATGCTAAGAAAAGAAATAATTCTGGGTCTAAATCAAAAGGAAAGGCTGGACCTAAGGGTGGAAGAAAAGGATGATGTTACATCTGCGATAAAGTAGGTCACTATGCAAGGGAATGCCTTGATAGAAAGGACTCACATCGGGACAATGATCAAAATCCCTCTGATGGCAAATCAAAGGAATGACAAATTCAACAGCAAAGGTAAGAGGAGAGCTGGGGATCGAGGAAGAGGACAACTATTCAAGAAGGCTAGAAAGTCCAGGATGTATTAAATGCACTTGACCTCAAAAGGAACCTAGTGTCCATCTCGGCAATGGAAGACAGAGGCTACAAGGTAACCTTCAGCAATGGCAAGGTATGTATATGGAAAAATAATGTTAAAGATGCCTTTACTCTTGGGTTTAGTGTTGATTCATTATATCAGGTCGATGGAAGTCCGCTAGGTGTCATGTCTTGTGACACATCTCTTTAGTCCGAACTTTGGCATCGGAGGTTTGCCCACCTTCATTACAAAGCTCTACCCGATTTAAGACAGATGGTAACATGGATGCCCGAATTCCAAGTAGAGAAAGAAGGTGTATGTCCGGGATGTGCCAAAGGAAATCTCAAAAGGGGACCATTCCCCTCAAGCCAAAGCAAGACCTCTGATATATTACAATTGGTTTACTCAGGCATACCTGAGGTTGGCATTAAGAGGGAGACTACTACACCACATACTCCTGAGCAGAATGGTGTGATGGGAAGGAAGAGCCACATGATGATGGAAGCTGTCCGGGCCATGCTACATGATCAAAGACTTCCAAAGTTTCTATGGGCTGAAACTACAATCACCGCCATATATGTACAAAATCGATGCCTTCATCAAGCATTGGGTTCCTAAATTCCTAAAGAAATGTTCACCACCGGTCAAAGGTAAGTCGTGATTAGTCATGATGTCACCTTTGACAAAGATATGGCTCTCAACAAGGTGGACAATCTGCTGACTTTGAGTAGCTCTCAAGAAGCCGACACCAGGGAACCGAAAGAAAAGGATGATGAATCAATGCCTGATGTAGAAGAACCCATGAATCTGATTGATCCTCATCCACATGAGCCTTCCTCCTCTAGGAAGAGGCCTTCATGGATTAGGGGGATACTTGATGATGCTGAAGGACATGCTGCACCCTGAGGAACCTTCCATCAAAGTAAGAAACTTAACAGGTATCAGGGATACCTAACCATCATGAGCACGATCATACAAAATGAACCTTCATCATTCTCATATGTCATTAAGCATTAACTATGGAAGGATGCTATGAACATAGAATATGAGTCTATTATGGAGAATGATGTCTGGGAAGTAGTTCCCAGACCCTGGACAAGACAATTGTTACTTCAAAATGTCTTTACAAGATAAAGCATGCAGCAAACGGAAGTATGGAAAAGTATAAGGTTCATTTTGTTGCTCATGGTTTATCCCAGAAGGAAGGTATAGACTATGATATTTGCACCTGTTGCCAGATATACGACAATCTGCTTGATCATAGCCCTTGTGGCTTCACAAGGATGGAACCTACATCAGATGGATGTTAAGACCGCGTTCTTGCATGGTTCTATCAAAGAAGAGGTCTATGTGGAGCAACCTGAAGGATTTGAGATTTATGATTGAAAATCTCATGTATGCAGGTTGAAGAAGGCTCTCTATGGGCTGAAGCAAGCACCCCGAGCATGGTATGAGAGGATCAATAGCTACTTGATGAAGCTGGGATTCACTAGGAGTGAAGCTGATCCTAACCTTTACTTTAAGGTTGAAGATGACAAGCCTCTCATACTGGTGTTGTATGTGGATGACCTATTTCTAACAGTTGCAAACCCTCTCATTCACAAATGTTAGAGGGAGATGGCTTTTGAATTTGAAATGAAGGACCAAGGACTTGAAGTGTGGCAGAAGCCAAGGGAAATTTTCCTATCTCAAGGAAAATATGTGGTAAATATATTGGAAAGATTCGGTATGATGGACTGCAAGCCTGTGACTACCTCGAGGATCTTAACTTTTAGAAGTTATATGGTAGTGATGTCGGACCAGACTTGGGAAATGCCTCTGAGTTTCAAAAACTCATTCGCATTGATGTTCTTGGTGAACCTCCGTCCGAACATATGTTTTGCAGTTAGCATTGTGAGCTCATATTTGGTTGAGCCTCACTGGATTGATGCCAAGAATCTTTTGAGATGTCTTCAGGATACAATCTCTCATGGATTAAGATACACTGCCGGAGATGTGAGAGTACTTGGATATACTGATGTTGATTGGGCAGGCAGTGTGGTGGACCGTAAGAGCACTTTTGGGTATTGTTTCACCTTGGGATCTTCTTCGATATCCTGGATGAGCAGGAAGCAGAAGTCGGTGGCTTTGAGCACCGCCGAAGCAGGATATATTGTTGCTAGCATAACCTCGTGTGAGGCAGTTTGGTTGCTAATGCTCTTCAGTGAGCTGTTTGGATTTACATTGGATACCACTGTGATTCTCTGTAACAACCAGAGGTGGGATTCGATTATTGAGGAATCCCGTATTCGTCAATTGCTCCAGCAGATAGACATCATCTGGGATATGGTAAGTCGATGAGCAAGGAAGCTCCATCACATTAAGATGATGTACAGGTTGATACACCTTGTCAAAGCCCCGAGGAAAGATCTAATCTGTGATTTTCCCAAACGACTTGGAGTCGGCAAGAAACCCTTGTACAAGGGTCCTGCATGTTGCATACATTGAGCTCTGGGAGCTCTGAGGGCTTGCGGTTCCTACTGGAGCAACATATGACCACAGGGTGACTCACCCTCCCCTGGTGGTGCACACTGGAACAAGATGATTCGCTCTCTTGTGGGACAAGATGATTCACTCTCTTGTGGAACAGGATGATTCGCTCTCCTGTGTAGCAGGATGATTAGTTCTCCTGTGAGGCCTGGATTGATGTGTTCTCCATGGCAGCCTGGATTGATGTGTTCTCCATGGCAATTGTAGCAGGATTGATGTGTTCTCCTGTGAGGACAGGATTGATTAGTTCTCCTGTCGAGGCATCCTACCCATGCAGTCTGGGACTCATGGGAAGTACCTCTCATCTGATCAATGAGCAGGAAAATGAAGTTAGGGACCATAGTAGTACCGATGGACGCATCGTTGTAACTACCGTACTCCCTACGCTAGGATGACCTCCATTGATCTAGGATCAATGATACTGGTCTAGGACCAGTGGTAGGAGTTGTACCATACTATGACACTGACTTCGGGTTGGTTGAGACTGGTCTGGGATCAGTGGTACATACTCTGAGACTGACTTTGAGTCAGTGGAGGATGATATTGGTCTGGGACCATTGGAGTTGTACTCACTATGATGCTGACTTTGGGTTGGTTGAGACTGGTCTGGGACCAGTGGTACATACTCTGAGACTAACTTTGAGTCAGTATGATACATCCTCGATCATTTCTTCTTCTTCATAATTCGGACAAAAGCAGAGTAAAACAGAACAATGCAAGAGCAGAGCAGAACAGAACAAAACAGTACAGATCAGTGCAGGGCAGAACAAGACAAAGCAGAACAGGCAAAATAGAGTAGAGCAGGGCAAGGGTCAGGCTGTACAAGGTAGTGCATTTGATGGATGAATAGTAACGACCAATAGACAGATTGCAGATGAAGTTCTCCATGGTTGAGAGGGAGTGTTAAAATTGGAAACCAGTGCAAAACTTCATGTGAGTCATCTTATTCATGGCTAATAATATTTTTATTAGATTCCTCTCGTCGAGAGGTGTAGAATTGATATAAAGATCATCCAATTCCGATAAGTATTCATGGAGATATGAATTTATTTTGATTATGGAATTATTATCAAGCCGACCTACAACTCATGTAGGCTCAGAAGCCCAACAGTCGCATCTATTCACCCACCAACGTTGTGTATAAATATAAGAGGACTTTTCCTCATTTGGACTCACTCATCTCATCACATCTCTCTCTCTCTACTGCGCAGATATGAGTCTCTTCTCTACTGCGCTGAAATGGGTCTCTCTCTCTCACACATGTGAAGCCGGAAGCTGTTGAATTTGAAGCTGCAACTGCAGAAGTAAAGACTGACTTGCGTGGCCTAGAAGATCTCCTCTTTGGAACTGCGCTGTAGGTTCATCTGAACCTCCTTTGAAAGCCGCAACTTTTGGTGGTGGAATGAAGTCAATCTGACGCACGGTTTGCAAGATATCGACTGCCCTAGTTTGAAGCCGGAAACTGCTGAAACTAAAGCTGCAACTGCAGAAGTAAAGATTGACTTACGTGGCCTAGAAGATCTCCTCATCTGAACTGCGTTGTAGGTTCATCTGAACCTCCTCTGGAAGCCGAAACTTTTGGTGGTGGAATGAAGTCAATCCGACGAATGGTTTGCAAGATATCGACTGCCCTAGTTTGAAGCCGGAACTGCTGAAACTGAAGCTGCAACTGCAGAAGTAAAGATTGACTTGCGTGGCCTAGAAGATCTCCTCATCTGAACTGCGCTGTAGGTTCATCTGAACCTCCTCTGGAAGCCGAAACTTTTGGTGGTGGAATGAAGTCAATCTGACGGTCGGTTTGTGAGATATCGTCTGCCCTAGTTTGATAATGAAGCCGCTAATGCTGATGCTGCTGATCTAGGGTTTGCTACTGCTGATATGAATCAGATTTATTGTACTATTTCTCTCTGCTGAATTATTGAAGATAAAAGAAGATTTGATCAAAGGGTTTCCCCACACATTGTGGGGTTTGTCCCTGGCTAGCTGCCACATCTTGTGTCTCTTGTCTTGGCTTGTTTTCTGTCGATCGGTTAATGTTCTATCTGCACTTTACTTTATGTACATGTGATTGCTAATCGGTGGAATATAATAAGAAAAAGAAGTAAACTGTTATAAGCATAGAACATACCATAACTTAACACAACTTCAATTGCTTCTTTAGTGCTGCAGCCTGCTATGTCAACATTTTTCTTCTTGATTATCTCCTCCATGGATTTTGAATTATCTGGATCAAAGCTTGCTTTGATCACCATTTCCTCCAAGTATTTAATTATGGTATCCTTGGCAAGAGAGACACTTTCTCCAGTTTATGCTGAGATTGCACATTGTTCAAAGTAAGCTGTAGTTTGGATGTAGTGATAGCAGTTTGTGTGAAAGTAGAGTATACCATTTCTCCAGCTTGCTTGTGCATATCTATTTCATCCAAATGATGGACATTGCCTCAAATTAAAAAGTTTGTTTGAAATTTGATGCTAACTTTGGTTGAGGGACCTAGGCTTGCAAAAATGCCATATGTATTCTTCCCTTCTCTGTATCATATGCTGAAATAAGCTTGTGTTGGTTGGAGGAAGACTGCTTCCTGAATTGAGTAGAAATATTGTCATGAATGGCTTCATTCCTCTGTTTAATCTCTTTATATTTCTGGAAAATATCCAGCTGCCTCTGCTCAGTAGATAACTTTGGTGTCTGAGGTATAGTAGTTGGAATATCTTTAGTAGCCGAGGATGATGGAGACTCTGTGGTACCACTATCCAACTTAAAAGTCTGAAAGCCTGAGAGTACAATAGTGCCCTGTGTGTGTGGGAAGTCTATTTTAGAGCTCGTTTTAATCTTCTTTGCATATATTTTGAACTCTTTGGTTGAGACTTCTGTAACTGATGGAGAGTCATCGTCTCTCGGTCTCTTATCTATCTTTTCTCTGGGTATGGGAGTCTCTGAAGTTGTCCTGGAAAGTACCTGCTCTTCGACCTCCTGCAATGTATTCTCTACCCAAGTGTGCTAGTTCATATACTTCTCTATTTCTGGCCTTTGAGTATGCACATAGGGTGTTGCTTTTTGTTCCACTCTTAACTTGGAAATTACCCCAAAGGGGTCATAGGACCAAGTGAAACTGAGAGGGAAATTCATTTGTTTTAGTAGGAGGTCTGCTTCCTCTCCTGCTGCTCTACTATTGCAGATGAAAGGTCCTATTTGTGTTTTGATTCGGAACTGAGATTTCTTCTTGGCTGCCATGAAATGAATGTTGTCTGAATGAATTATTTTCTTGATATACTCCAAGGCAAATATTCTCATTGGAAGATACTTGGGCAGCTTGTATGGTGGCAGCTCTGAACCATAAACTCTAATTTATGTGAATGACTGGTAAAGGTACCAGTCCCTTATTTTCACCTGTTCATTGAGTTGTAAAATTTTCTGAATGTCCTCACTTATCCTTGGAATCTGCTGGCCACTCAGCAAACAAGTTGCTGGATACACAAATTGATTGATGAAGTCTGTGAAGTTGAATTCTTGTGATTGTCTTCTGATTAAGGAGGTCCAGAAGACAATAGACTGCGGCTCTCCTTGTTGATCAAGCTTCTGCACTGCAAAGGGAAACTTATCTGTTTGAAAGAAAATGAACATGTACATGAGAATAGAAGAATATATGAACATTCCTTTAGTTAGAAACTGAAGGAATTGTTCATGAATTACATTTGCTAAGAAGTGACCATAGTCAAAGGTGACTGATAGTCCTTCTTCTGAAGAAAGGGTGGATAGAAAGCCTAGAATAGGCTCATCTACCCATTCATCTGAATAGTAACCAAGAATGGATGACAAGATAGAGATAATCTGTCTGGTCCTTTGAGGGAACATAAAAGAGGATAAGGGGGTTTTTCTTAGGGAGTTGAGAGTCTTCAGGGAGGAAAACTTCAAAAATTCTAGCTCTCTGGGGGAAGGTTAACTTCTGATAGATTTCTCTGAGAGCTTCAAGGGAAAAAGGGGTAAGGGAATCACTGTAGGGGACTTGCAACATTTGATTTATGCTCTCAGATGTAATGGTGAAGAGGATTTCACCATTGGGGGAAATAATAGCCCTCTTACTTGGAAGGTAAGAGGCATGGCATTTTAGGAAGAATTCGGGAAAGTGATAGGATTGGGGGAAAACAAACAGAGGAAGTTTGGACTGCCAGAGATTGATTTCATCGGATTGATCGAGGTAATTATCCTGAAACCAACAGCGTAATTCGAAGAGATCGAATTCACACTGTGTTTTGGCTATCTTGTAGTCTCTGTCAGCAAGCGGAATGTGGTCTAAATCCACAGGGGGAGTGAGCATGGGATTGACTATAGTGGCGACTTTGGGAGCCATTGTAGTAGCAGGATGAACGGGGAAGGATGTGACAGAAGGAATTGGCAGTGAGTTTCAATAATTCAGGGGAACCTTCGGTGGCAGCACCTTTGTAAACTGATCAGAGACAAGCAATGGACATTAATGGCAATTGGGATATCAGCACGAACAGGAGGCGGGAGCAATGTTGATAAGGTGAAGAAGAAAAGGTGTAATCGTGGATGAAAATTCAGTTTTTATAGGCCGCAAATCAGGCTAACCATTAGATTAACAGTCGTGATATTGCATTAATCTCAGTAATGGCGCGGGTAAATGGAAAGAACAGTAAAAGTGGGTGCAACGGTCGCGGATGTGGCAAATGATGATAGGTCGGTGAATGGCGCGGGCAAATGGAAAGAACAATAAAGGTGGGTGCAACGGTCGTGGACGTGGCAAATGATGATATGCGGGTGAATGGCGCGGGTAAACAGAAAGAACGTGGAAAATGATGATAGGCGGGTGAATGGCGCGGGACCGTTGGCGAGAATGATGGAAGGAGGGACACGTGGCATGATTGGATTGGCAGTTAAGAAAGGACGCGGAGATGACAGTTGGCGGGTTGCGGTGGGAGGTGAAATTGCTTTCAGAAGGGAGGTAGGTGGTATATGGTATGCGAGGGGGGGGTCCAAAATTGTAAGGTGGTGACATGTAGGGGGGCGGGAAACAACTTTTCGGACCCTCCCTGCCGTTAAAGAGTATCATTGCGGGGGGGGTGTCTGAAAACACTTACCGGTCGTCAAATTTGAGTGAGGGGTGATCGGGTATGATGAGATGGGCAGGGTTTAACACCGGTCGGCCCCATGAAATATTTCGGGCACATGCCTTTTAAACCAAAGTCCAATACTTTGGACAAATAACCACTTTACCAATTACATCAAAAATCCATTATTTCCTATTCTAATGAAATTTCAAAGCAAATAAGGGTGCCTTTAAAGGTGCAAACCCTGTCTATTTTTTATTCTTAACAAACTAAGAATATTTATTTCAAACTCTAAACTAATCTACTCAACTGCACTAATCCGGATTAAACTGTTGGATTAACTTTATTCACCTATTCTACCTATCTAATCTTAGCCAAATTTACACTGTTTGGCTAAGTTATTCACTCTAATCGAATTAACATAAATTGAAACTTGCTTGAACATAATTAAACTGTATGTTTCAAGCAGAAAGAGATTGTGGCATTTAGACAAACTGCACACAAAGCCAGAAGACTAGTAGTGGCACTAAAACTAGCATCACTTTCACATTTATTCATTTTTTTTGTGGAGTTCATTTATCATTTCTTTTCTTTCTATTTTTTGTATTTATACCCTCTTTTCATTTTTCTATCTTTTTTGGAAATCATTTGCAGTGAGCAATATTATTTACAATTTGAAATACTGAAAGCAATTATTCAATGATCATTTGATCCTATAAATTATAAGACCCTAACATGTTGTATGAATAGACTTAATTGAGATCACACATACCTATGCAAGATCAGGTGGATAACAGCAGTTGCATCCTCACACTTGGCTGCTGTAGATACATAGAAGTCTGCATTTGTGGAAGAGTTTACAATCATGGTATAATGTATTAGAATGATTGAAAGAGAAGGAAATAGTTGTTTTGAATGCTATAACACAACACTTTGGACTCTGGATAAGGTTCGTTATATTTCTCTTGCTGATGTGATTGAAGATTTCAAACCGTCGAACAATGCCCCTACATGTCATTCTTTGACATCAAAATGGTCATGTTTTGAAACGAGTTAGCCTCAAGAAAGACTTGGTACTGTTTTTGTTGCCAAAAAGAAGCTTCCACTTGGGAAATCTGTTGCATGAGCTGATAAAAGAGGATAGATGATGTGCAGTCAGTTGTCTGTGGTTGTAAGGATTATGTCCTTGATGGCGATCTGTTCAGGGACGTGTGTGATTACAGAGTGGCTAAGCATCATCAATGAAAAAAAGCCTGCTGCAGAAGATGAAAGCGCTTAGCCTTGGGTGTGTAGAGGTCCTACAGTTGAAGGAGTGATTTCTTAGACTAGGTATACATGTGTGTATACTGCAGGCCTCAAAACTTTGTTTCAGACTTGTAGGAGTAAAGGCACCTGTAGGTATGATATGTAAACAAGGGTATAAACAGGGAGCATGCTTACCTTGACCAGTAATACCACCAGCTCCCTTAGCAATTTGGCCTAAATTGCAGACAAATGAATGAATATGTGTCCAGCATTTGAAGATGTTATAACATCACACACACACACACACACATATAGTTATAGGTGTTGGGGTGCTGTAATTACTTGCTGAGTTGACCTACAGAGAGTTAAAAATAGAAAACACTCAAATCAAAGAAGTCTAGGGCTGATCCTGAACATAAGTTTAAAACCTGTTTTAAGAAACGGCCGTTTTGAAACCGAAACGGCTGGCTTGATCCGAGTCGAAATGTGGTAGAGTGACCCAGCCTAGGAGACGGTCCGGTTGGCCGAGTCACCCATGACTCGGCCAACCTGGCCGTTTCCGATATGACTCGGCCGAGTCACAAAGGGACGGCCCTCCACACGTAAACAACAATAAAAAAATAATTTTTTTGGGATTTTTAAAATGTTTAATGTTTGTTTTGGATGTCAAACTGTTATACCAATATGCTAAATGATTTTTGGGGTCCATTTCCCCCTCCCAAACCCTATTTAACACACCCAAGTGCTCTCATTCGCTCACAACAGTCTTATGCATTTGAGTGAGAGTCTTCTTTGAGAGTTAGTGAGCAGTTCTTGAGCTTGTTTTGGAGCAGCAGTGAGGAGTCCTGGAGGAGCATTGTAGCTGGAGTGAGGAGCTTCTTGGGCAGCCATTTGGAGCAGCATTGAGGAGCTGATTCTTGGAGCAAGCTTGAGGAGGCAGTTTGTGCCTGGAGGTATTTTTTTTCCACCTCTATAAATCTGTTTTTGCTTAGTAATTTTAGGTGCATATCTAGAAAGCTTAGAGAGTGTTTTTTGTCAAATAAATGAACATTGAATCAATGTTTTTTTTTTTGTCATTTTCAGATTGTTTGCTTTCATTTCCTAGTCAAAAAATGGCACCTAGAGCAAGAGATCCTGCTTGGGCATATGTTGAAATGGTTGATAGTCAAATGCAATGCAAATTTTGCCATAGGAAAATTAAGGAAGGTCCTGGGGGCATTAATAGGCTGAAACAACACTTCGCAGGGATTAGAGGCCAAATTACCCCATATACCTCACCAGAAATTGGGGAGATTAGAAAGAATTTGTTGGCCAGCTTTGAGAAATTTAAAGAAGATAAGGCTAGGCAAAAAGACATACAGGCTGAAATTGGGAGGAAGAGGGAGATACAAAAAATGATGGCTACCAACCCCCACTATGATTTTGAGGGTTCTTCCTCTATCCCTCAAACTGAGGCATCCAACCCTTTTCGATATGTTCCTCCCTCTTTTGCTTCTGTTCAAGATAAGGGAAAGGGTAGAATGAATTTGAAAAAGGGTGATGTGACTATCAAAAGTTATTTCACTCCCTCCTCTCCATCAGATGCACATGGCCCTGAAGTTAGTAAAACTCAAATGCAGCCCACTTTAGATGACCATTGGAAGAAAGAATTGAGGGAGACTGCTTGTGATTACATAGCTAGATGGTGGTATGATGCTGATATCCCCTTTAATGCTGCTCGTTCACCATATTATGAGCCTATGTTTGATGCCATACATGCTGCTGGAAAAGGCTTCAAAGGCCCTACTATGCATGAGCTAAGGGGGTTTCGTTTGCAGAAAGAAATTCAATCCATTAATGAGTATTTGCAAGAGTTTAGGGACTCATGGGCAAGAACAGGGTGTACCATCATGTCAGATGGATGGACTGATCAAAGAAACCGTACCATCATAAACTTTCTTGTCTTCTGCCCACAGGGAACCATGTTTTTAAAATCAGTTGATGCATCTAATAAGATAAAAGATGGCCACTTGTTGTTTCAGCTATTGGATCAGGTTGTTGAGGAGGTGGGGGTGGCTAATGTTGTTCAAATCATCACAGATAATGCCTCTAACTATGTTCTTGCTGGTAAACTGTTAGAGGAAAAACACAAGACCATATTTTGGACCCCATGCGCTGCACATTGCATAGACCTCATGCTTGAGGATATTGGAAAATTAGATTGGGTCAAAAACACTATAGATCATGCCAAAAGCATAACAAAATTTATCTACAATCATACATTGGTTTTGAGCCTCATGAGGAAACACACTGGGGGCAAGGATATTATTAGGCCTGCCATCACTAGATTTGCTACACATTTTTTGACATTGCAATCTATGCTTTCCCAACATAGAAACTTGCAAAAGATGTTTTCCAGTGATGAATGGAATCAAAGCAATTGGTCTAACAAACCAGAAGGCAAAGAATTGAAAAGGAAAGTCCATGAAGAAACTTTTTGGAGAAAGGCAACAGAGATTGTGAAGCTTGCTGAGCCACTAGTTAAGGTGTTGCGGTTGGTGGATGGGGAAAGGTTGGCTATGGGCTTCATTTATGAGGCTATGGATCAAGCAAAGGAGCAAATAAAGACGGTATACAAGGATAGAGTGGCAAAGTATGGGCCCATTTGGGTAATCATTGATGAAAGATGGAACAATCAACTCCATCGCCCTATACATGCAGCTGGGTATTTTTTGAACCCACGGTATCATTATAAAGCTAAGGAGTCAGGAGCTTTGACGGGGGAGGTCAGAGATGGACTGGTTGATTGCATTGAACGCATGATCCCATTGGAGTCTGATCAGCTGGAGATACACCGACATGCCAATATCTTCAGCAATGCAACAGGTACCTTTGGGAAGAACCTAGCAAAGATTGCAAGAGAAGCAGATGAGCCAGGTAAACAAAAATTTCAATTTTCAAATTCTTAATAGTTTTACTTCTTTTTAAAGCTTGTTAAATCGTTTATAATTTGAAAGTTAGATATAATTTGTAATTTTGTTGAGCTAACTCATTACACTCCTATGTTTTTTGCAGCACAATGGTGGGAGGCCTTTGGTGGCCATTGTCCTGAATTGCAAAGGTTTGCGATTCGTATTTTGAGTCAAACTTGCAGTGCATCTGGGTGTGAGCGCAATTGGGCTGTCTTTGAGAGGATTCACACAAAGAAGAGAAACCGTTTGGATAAAAAACGGTTAAATGATCTAGTTTTTGTCCAATACAACCTCCAGCTCAGACGAAACCATTTGCTGAACAAAAGACCGGATTCAGATCCCATTGTGTTGGAAGACATTGATCCAACATCAGATTGGGTAGTGGAGAGTTGTCCAGCAGAGTTTGATCCTGATGAGGATCTTGATTTAGATTTAGATCTGGAGACATCAGTTGAACTTGAACATGCTGTTCAACTTCAGCCTATTCAGTTGAATGCAGATCCCAATCCACCAGCCTCAGTCTCACAGCCAGCAGGGACTCCAGTTGTAGGTGCTTCCTCTGCTCAGCCATGACAGAAGCGCAGCCGCATATCTACTCTATCTCAGCTTGCATCTGTTGCAGTTGCACAGCCTGCTAGTGGTACCACTTCTACAGTTGCAGTTGGGGATGATGATGATGAGGAGAAGCTATGGGGCCCCCTGTCTGACTCTGATGATGATGATCCAGAGATTGATCGACGTGATCTTGGCTCCTCTGACAGTAGCTACTAGCCAGTGGCCCAGTAGTACTGTAGTACTAGTACTGGAGTCTGGTCACCGTCACAGTTTACTTTTGTTGTAGAGGCCATTTCTAGCCTCCTTGGTTATGTGTTTTTTGTTTTGAGTCTTCGATCATGTATGACAGTTGACTATGTATTGCCATTGGGTACCATTTTGATATAATGGATTGGTTCATGAGCCTACTTTGATCATATGTTGTCTTCCATCTATATTATAATGCTGTGTGTTTGGAAACATGAATGAAAATCTTTAAAATTATGTTTAAAATCTTTAAAATTATGTTTTTTTATAAAAAAAATAAATATTTAATGTATTTTTTACAACGACCGAGTCATTGAAATTGAGCCGGCCGAGTCATTACCGTTTTGGAGTCGGAGTTGGAGTCAATCCTCGGCCGAGTCGGAGTCGATCCTCGGCCGAGTCGGAGTCGGAGTCAGAGTCGATCCTCGGCCGAGTCGGAGTCGGAGTCGGAGTCTTAAAACATTGGAACTTTAAATACACTGATATTGTGTTACATGTTGCACTTGGATAAACCTAAAGGGCTAGTTAACATGTATGTTTGTGGCTAAGTGGAAAGAGCCCAACTTTGGGAGCTTTATGATGGCACACAGGTCCACATTAAGGAGGATGTGAGTGGGATGACTTCCGCATTTGGTGAGTTTTGAAGGCTGGAAACATTTTGGAAGCCCATGTTCACTTGCTGGAGAATTGGGATTATTACTTGTATTGATAGAAGAGGGCTACCTTGAAGAGTTTTTGTGCTGAAGGCATCTTGGACACCCACATAACTGCATTGAAAAAAGGACTGGGGTTTGTTCACACTTTTGTTAAAGAAACTAGCTCCACGGAGAAAACCCTTTTGGACGATTTGGGGTGCTTTGTACCCACATTAGGGGTTTTGATGTCTAAGTTGGTACTTCAAAGTACCACATTCCTATCCTTGAAGGTAACTTGTGGAAGACTGCATGGTTGAAGAGCCTTTGGAGGCTGGATGCAGTGCCAAAGCACCCTTTTGCCCCTCCAATTTTGGAGAAGGGTCACTTTTTGTGGGTTTGCACCCCTTGGAATTTGTATAAGCTTGCTATCAGAGTCTTTTGCAACCATTAAGGAGCTTGATCGCACGATTTGGGAGGGGGGAAGGGGGGATGTACGAGTGAGGGATACACCTAACATTTGATATCAAAAGAGGGAAACTCCAAATGGATTTTTGGTTGCTCCTTTGGATTTGGAAGGTAGTTTGGCAGGCAGCGCGTGTCCTACCTTGGATTTGTCTGTAGTTGATCTCTCTAATGCTCTGAGGATGTGTGGCTTGATGTACAAAATGACACCTTTGAATCGGGCTCGATAATATTGGGTGGTCACCCAGAGGGGGAGGCTAAGGAGAAACTTGAAATCTCACCATCTTGTTGTCTGGTGTGTTTTAGAACTCTTCTTGTTGTTTGTTGCTCCAATCTGATAGATCAATATGGAAGTATGAGGTAATTGGTCTGGTAATTCTAGGTTGGGGCATGGTATGCAAGAGTTGAGATTTGTGGATGAAAATCTCCTTGATGAAGAGGGTTAAGCATGTCTTGCCTTAGTACCAAAAGAAAGTAGAGAGGGAGCCTTTGGAGTCTCCATAGAGATCGTGATAGCATCCTCAAATCTCATAAAATAGCGAACACTGACAAATGAGGTGTATCTCCATCTCTATCCCCTGAAGGTGGTGCACTTGGCAGATCTAATCAGATCGTGGTATTATGGTATATGGTGATTTGTCTCTTTTTGAAGTCGATGGGAGTCGACCCAGAGTTGACCCAAAAGGATCTT
This sequence comes from Pinus tabuliformis, assembly GCA_031772625.1. Classification (NCBI taxonomy): domain Eukaryota; kingdom Viridiplantae; phylum Streptophyta; class Pinopsida; order Pinales; family Pinaceae; genus Pinus; species Pinus tabuliformis. The sequence goes on from CM062812.1 coordinate 884,583,574, forward strand.
GAGTGAATGCGTACAATGTTTGCACGTATAATGGGAACGGGTGATGATGCTATCACATAGTGTTGGACACCTAATCCGCTAAGGGTTATGGTGTGGAAGTTGAACAGTCGAAGGGGGTCTAAGAGACCACTTGGAATATGAAACCAAGGGTCACTAGACTTGTACAAATGTACATCATTGTGAATAGTAATGCATTCAATGCTTATCTTAATTTGTTGTCCATTATTTCTGTCGATGTTTAACATGGTATCAGAGTAGGTGATCCACTGCCCTGCTCCAATTTGAGCCAGTGGTTTTGTGGCCAATTTTGCTGTCAATCCTGCCTCCCTAGGCTCTGCACTTGGGTGCTCTACCATTCCAAATATTTAATGGTCTCATCGCACCAACCATGCTGCGCTAGATTACTTTTCTTTGAGATTCTGCACACTAGTGTAACTGTAACACCCTTCTCTGCTAGTCAGCGAAATATCTGCGATTTTCTACACTGCGCCTTGTTTTTCGCTGAGCAATCTTCATGCGTACATGTGTGTTGTGAACACAATCGAAGGCCTTTGTACTAACAAAGACCACAGTGGTTTGGCACTGTTGCAAGTCTGTCCTCACCACACCCGCGTTCTTAGTTCATTTGGTCGGTTTCTCCAGGGAATGGAACTTTTGTGATAACTGTCCTTGCCCTTGAATTTATTATATTGAAAGCTTTGCTTATTTATTTCCAATCTAGTCTACTTTCTGTGTTAAATGATCGAGATGTGACTCTGAATGTCTGAAACCTTTTTGTCTTACACCGCATTTCAGCTGCTCGCTCTCTGAGTTCAAGTCCTGTGGTCTCTGCCAGCAATAAAACCTTAGGCGTTTAAGTAAAGGTCGTGGAAAATGTGGTTTGTGTTTGTTCAAACTGTGAAAATTCCCTAAACCCTGAATCCTCACTGCAACAACTGATGATATTTCTCCTACTTGTTAGATTTACATGAACAAGTTATTTGCAGTTTTCTACGACAAACATTGAAATACATACACTGCAGCCTACACCGTTTAAAATAATATGCTGAAACAAGAAACTAAGCAAGAAAGAAAATACAACACAAATGACAGTTATTTTTGGACAAATGTCCCTAGAAAAACCCAATGGGGGAAAATCGTGCAGCAGATTTGAGGGTTTTTATTATTAAGCAAAATTTATTTCTGAATACAACCTTTGGATGCCTTGCTGGCAATCCAGTACAAAGAATATTACTCGGCAGAAGAAATTAGCGAGATTACCTCACTCTACACTGCAAGTCCCGGCTGATCTGGCAACTGAACCAACGAGTCCCCGACAACTTCTACGCTGCCCCTACACAGTCATTGCGTGGGCTTGCGTCACAACCTCTAAGGCATTGCATCACCTCTTGCTGAATCGATTTGCTCTCTGGAGCTGACTCCAACCCTCTCGGGTTAGAACGTCAAACCCTACAACAAATTTCGGACCTCTGTGTGGGAGGCTTCTGCACTGCTCTGCGTGAGTTCTTCCTGGCTTTGCGTCACCCTCTCTGGGCACTATGTCGCCTCCTCTGTGTCTCTCTGCCTCTCTGTTGAGTATTCTTGGCTTCGGAGAAGATCCTTTAACCAAAACTCTCTCTGCCCCTCTTTGCGTGATCACCACGAAATCACTGTGCTGCTCTAGCTTCAGCAATTCGATCTGACTGATCAACTCTCTGTGTGATTTCCAAATGAACCTCAAGCCTCCTTAAATAGTCTGCTCGTTGACATTCAACAACCCAGATTAGAAGCTAATCAATGGCTTAAGATCATTTATGCTTGATCCACGTCTTCTTCTAGAAGTTACACCCACAATTAGATTAATACCCATTAATTATTTTAATTTCCCAAGTTTAGACATAGGGTCCCATTAAAAATAATTAATTATTTTAATAAAACTATCTCTGGGTGGAATTTCCCAAAACGCTTTCTAGGTTCTTTGGAATACATGTGCCCAACCCACCCTGCAAATTTGAGACTTGGACCACATCCGATGCTACCATAAATCAACACTCCCTTTTAGCGAGGAATGTGCTCTAGCAATGCCTCCCATTGAAGCATCACCCTGACTTCATAAAATCATCCTCTGCGCTGCTGATGTTTGACTTGTTGTCCACCAACTATTGCGCTATTGCTGCAACTGTATTACTGCTGACATTGCCACTGTCAACATTGCATCCGTACTACAACCCCCTCTCAAGTGCTGCATCTGTGCTGCTACTAGCACTGCCACTGCTAACTGCCCCTGCACTGCAAACTGCTGCTACTATTGCATCAACAACGGAAAAACATCCCAAATTACTAAATAAGTGTTCAGCATAGATGCATCTCGACGCTGAAGTTCTGATTGCTGCTAGTCCCACGCTATCCCTCTGAAGCCATAGCGCTGCTATTGCTATTGCATTATGCCTCCTTGCACTGCTGCAACTTTGCACTACGCTGCACAGACTTGGCGTTCTAGCCGCTGCATCTGTCACTCCAACACTCCTCTGCACCAACTGACACTGGTCCATCTTGCTACTTCTGATTTGGGCTCCCGTAGCAAGGAATTGATCTAAGAGGTGTTGATTTGGGGTAGCATCGGATGTGCTCTAGCCATGAAAATTGGTGGAGAGGCTAAAGCACATGAGATCTCCAATACTCAGAAATGGTTTGGGCAGATTCTAAACAGTTTGGGAGATATTAAAATAATTAATATTTTTATTGGAGTCCCTAAGTCTAAACTTAGGGAAAATAAAATATTAATTTGAATTAATATAACACTATGTTAGAATGGTCCAAAAGTCATGGATCAAGCCAGATCTAATCTTAGTCGTTGATTTGTCAACGAGAAAAGTATAAGACGAGGCTTGAGGGTCACTTGGAGAATACACCGAGTTGATCAAGAATTCGATTTTCTGGGCTGGGCTTACTGAGGAAATCAAAGGAGCGATCAGAGTTGCAGTTGAGGGGCAGTGAATACAGAAGTAGAGAGGCAGAGATTGTACTGGGAGGATCAGCGTAGAAGCCGAGAGAGAGGGACACAGAGCCAACCAGGGCTCATGCAGAGGCAGCCAGGGCTCATGCAGAGGCAGCTAGGAGCTGCACAGTGCCTTAGAGAGCCAGCGTGGGTGACGCAGAGGCTCTAAGGGCTGATGCAGTGCCTCTAGAGGCTGACGTAGGGCGTGCTAGGGTGATGCTGGGCCAGAAAGGGCTGACGCAGTCCCTAGAGGCTGATGTTGGGGTTTTCGTGGGGTAGATTGGAGCTGGGTGTTGTCGGAGTGTTTATCCGGGGTTCCAGCTGGAATATTTGTCTCTGTAGGAGAGGTACTACTGCCGAGATTATTCTCTGTTGGGTGAGCCGATTTTGACACCCAGATTGTATTATGAAATTGCTTAATAATACAAACCCTCAGATAGCTGCACTGGTTTTCCTGCATTGGGTTTTTCTGGGGACATTGGTCCAAAAACAACAGTGTCACTTGTGTGCTTGTTTTGCTTCCTTCAATTGATGATCTGTAATGTGTTGAGCATGTACTTGTATTTATTTCCAGTATTTACATGGTAAATAACTTGTTAATTAACATAACAAATAGGTAGGAATAAATTAGTAAAGTACATGAAGGGTTTCTAACAGTTAGACTTAGAAATTCCAACATGGTATTAGAGCGTGGTTGCAGATCACATGAGAACTAAGGACATCAGCCGAGCAGAGCAACAACAACAGAAAACAGCTGTCCCGAGTGACAGAAGCTGTTCCTAGCAGAGTAGCAGCAAGGAAGGGGTGACGCAGTGCCTAAGTCATCAAGATTGAGACAGGAAGAGGCTAGTGCAGAGATCGAGGAGGGTAGAAAAGGCTCACGCAAAGCCACGCAGAGACCGGGAGGGTTGATGCAGTTGGCTAGGGGAGCATTTCAACGAGTGCCTGATTGCGTAGAGCCTAGGAGCTCTAACCTTCAGTTTGCTCGGGTTTAGGAGGCTGTGGGTAAGTTTTAGAGTGGAGCTGGTGGGGTTTTGTAGTTAGAACAATACTAACAGGGCAAGGCCAAGGAAGAGGGAGTCGCTACCGAGGATTTCTAGCCAAGAAATCCAGATTAGTGGCGCAACTGCATTAACGATTAGAGTGGGGGCATCTCGACATTGGCAGAAGGCTTTCCAGGAGGGAAATCTATGCTCAGAGGGAGTCACACCAAGAACTTCCAAGAGGGAAGTAGAGGAGCAGCGAGGTGGCAGTGAACGGGGTAAGAGACCAGGACAGATTGGACGGAGCCTCCAACTTCGTAGTCTGGAAGGGCCAGAATCTTATTCATTCTAGACAGGAATCGTGTCAAGCACTTCGCCTTGAGGACGATAACAATCCTAGTTGACTCAGCTGATAACGACAAGTACGAGGAGGCAATGGCGAGGGCCAAGAGCATCATTCTTGACGGGGTCAAGGACCATGTAGTACCACATATTGCCGAAAAGGACACGACAAATGAGATGTGGAAGGCCCTAAAGAAATTGTACCGGCATACTTCTGTGCAGAGAAGGATGTTACTAGAAAATCAGTTGCGGTCATACCAGATGTGGAAGGGGGAATAGATTGACATTTTCCTTGGTCGATTGAAGGAGATCCGGGATTAGCCGACTTCCATAGGGGACACGCTGGATCAAGAATTGATGGTGAGAACAAACCTAAACACAGTCTCAGAAGACTGGGAGGTGTTTGTCCAGAGCATACTGGGCAGGGTGACCCTTCCAGATTGTGAGGAAATGTGGGCTGCTCTTTTCCAAGAAGAGATCAGAAGGTTGATCAAGGCGGGAAGCAGCGGTAAGGGGATCAAAATCAAGGAGGAGGAGGTGGATGCTGCCCTAGCATCTGAGGGAAAGTAGGAGAAACGAAAGAAGAAGGAGCTCTCCAAGGTCAAATGCTTCCACTGTGGGGAGCTGGGTCATTATGCGATCCAGTGTCCAAGGAAGAAGAGCAAGGGAGAGGCCTCCGAGACCAAGGCTGCGCCAACAAGGGCAGAGAAGGAAGTGGAGACAGACGATGACTGTGCCATGAGTGCACACACACCACTTGAGCGGAAGTGGGGAGACATCGAGTTGTAGTCAGACGGACTATGGGTGACGAGGGGCAGGATCCTCGAGGTACCTAGCCTCTTGGATTAGACCTTGCTACGGGAGCCCCGAAGAGTAGTAGTATTGGCGGATGTCAGTAGAGACAGATGCGGATGGAGTGATAGAGGGAGCTATAGTGCAGGATTCTAGAACAGTGTGAGGTAGCGATGCGAGAAGCATGGGAGTGTTGCACCAGTGCAAGATGGCATAGTGAGGTGTGCAACGGTGCAAGATGCATGGAATAGTTGCAGCAATGCAGAGGTTAGAGAGGGAGCATTTGTCAACGACAGAGGGAGCTTCAACATCATGGGTGTCTCTAGCTTGACGAAGATGTCAGAATTGGGAGATCAGTTACTTACTTTTTAGTAACTGGGTTGCAGTGTAATAGTTGGCAATGATAGTGCTATGGGCAGCACCATGCAACAGGATGAGAGGGAGTTGCAATACGGATGTAGCAGTGGCAGTGGCAGGGCCATGGGTAGTAATACAGGATGTAGCAGTGCAGATGATGGGCAACAGGCCTAGCATCAGCATAGGGATCGATGCCAAATGATTAGGGTGATACTCAGTGAGGAGTATTGCTAGAGAACTTTTTTCGCTAAGAGGGAGTGTTGATTTGGGGTAGCATCGGATGTGCTCTAGCCACGAAAATTGGTGGAGAGGCTAAATCACATGAGATCTCCAATACCCAGAAATGGTTTGGGTAGATTCTAAACAGTTTGGGAGATATTAAAATAATCAATATTTTTAATGGAGTCCCTAAGTCTAAACATAGAGAAAATAAAATATTAATGTGAATTAATATAAAACTGGGTTAGAATGGTCCAAAAGTCATGGATCAAGCCAGATCTAATCTTAGCCGTTTGTCAATGAGAAAAGTATAAGAGGAGGCTTGAGGGTCACTTGGAGAATACACCAAGTTGATCAAGAATTCGATTTTCTGGGGCTGGGCTTACTGAGGAAATTGAAGGAGTGATCAGAGTTGCAGTTGAGGGGCAGTGAATACAGATTCAGAGAGGGAGAGATAGGCCCGGGAGGATCAGTGCAAAAGCCGAGAGAGAGGGACGCAGATCCAGCCAAGGCTCACGCAGAGGCAACCAAGTGCTGCGTAATGCCTCAAAGAGCCAGCGTGGGTGATGCAGAGGCTCTAAGGGTTGACGCAGTGCTTCCATAGGTTGACTCAGGGCGAGCTAGGGTGACGCAGGGCATGCGCTGGGCCAGAAAGGGATGACGCAGTCCCTAGAGGCTAACGCTATAGTTTTCGTGGGGCAGATTCGAGCTGGGAGCTGTCGGAGTGTTTATCCGGGGTTTCAGCTGGAATATCTGTCTCCAAAGGAGAGGTACTACTACCGAGATTATTCTCTGTAGGGTGAGCCGGTTTTGGCACCCATATTGTATTCTGAAATTGCTTAATAATACAAATCCTCAGATAGCTGCACTGGTTTTCCTGCATTGGGTTTTTCCGGGGACATTGGTCCAAAAACAATGGTGTCACTTGGGTGCTTGTTTTTTTTCCTTCAGTTGATGATCTGTAATGTGTTGAGCATGTACTTGTATCTATTTCCAGTATTTATGTTGATTTGTGGTAGCATCAGATGTGCTCTAGCCACGAAATTTGGTGGAGAGGCTAAGGCACATGAGATCTCCAATACCCAGAAAGGGTTTGGGCAGATTCTAAATAGTTTGGGAGATATTAAAATAATTAATGTTTTTAATGGAGTCCCTAAGTCTAAACTTAGGGAAATTAAAATGTTAATGTGAATTAATATAAAACTGTGTTAGAATGGTCCAAAAGTCATGGATCAAGCCAGATCTAATCTTAGTTGCTGATTAAGGACTTCATCTCGACTGTTGATCTATCAACGAGAAAAGTATAAGAGGAGGCTTGAGGGTCACTTGGAGAACACACCAAGAGATCAAGATTTCGACTTTTTGGGGCTGGGTTTGCTGAGAAAGTTGAGAGAGTGATCTGGAGTTGCAGCTGAGGGGTAGTGAATACAGAAGCAGAGAGGCAGAGATAGTCCCTGGAGGATTAGCGCATCAGCCGGGAAAGTTGACGCAGAGGGCAAAAGCCGGAACTGCCGGGAACAACCAGAACTGCCCTTGAAAGTTGACGCAGAGGGCAGAAGCCGGAACTGCCCTTGAAAGTTGACGCAGAGGGTAGAAGCCGGAACTGCCGGGAACAGCCGAAACTGCCCTTGAAAGCTGACACAGAGGGTAGAAACCAGAACTGTTGAGAAAGTTGATGTAGAGGGCAGAAGCTGGAACGGTCGGGAACATCCGGAACTGCCGGAAAAGTTGACGTAGAGGGCAGAAGAGGATGACACAGTCCCTAGAGGCTAACGCTGGGGTTTTTCGTGGGGCATATTGGAGCTGAGGAGCTGTCAGAGTGTTTATCTGGGGTTTCAGCTAGAGCATCTGTCTCCAAAGGAGAGGTACTACAGCCAAGATTTTTCTCTGTTGGGTGAGCCGGATTTGGCATCTAGATTGTATTCTGAAACTGCTTAATAAATCAAACCCTCAGATAGCTGCACCGGTTTTCCCGCATTGGGTTTTTCCGGGGACGTTAGTCCAAAAATAACGGTGTCATTTGTGTGCTTGTTTCTGTTTCCTTCGGTTGATGATCTATAATGTGTTGAGCATGTACTTGTGTTTATTTTCAGTATTTACATGGTAAATAACGTCTTAATTATTCAGAACAAGTAGGAAGGAATAAATTAGAAAGTACATGGAGGGTTTGTAACTGTTAGACTTAGAAACTTCAACATGGTATCAGAGCGTGGTTGCAGATCACAGGAGAACTGAGGACATTAGCGGAGCAGAGGAACAACAACAGAAAATAGCTGTCCCGAGTGACAGAAGCTGTTCGTAGCAACAAAACAGCAAGGAAGGGGTGATACAATGCCTGCGTCATCAAGTTCGGGCCAAGAAGAGGCTACGCAGTAGTTGAGGGAGGCAAAGGTAGGCTCATGCAGAGCCACGTAGAGGCCAGGAGGGCTGACGTAGTTGGCTTAGGGAGCTAGTTTGTTGGTGCTGGGACTATGCAGAGCCTAGGAGCTCTCACCTTCAGGTTGCTGGGGTTTAGGAGGCTGTGGATAAGTTGCAGAGTGGAGCTGGTGGCGTATTGTTGTCAAAACAGTACCTAATAGGGCAAGGCCAAGGAGGAGGGAGTTGCTACCGAGGGTTTCTAGCCGAGAAATCCAGATCAGTGGTGCGGTTGCATAGATGATCAAAGTAGGGGGCATCTCGACATCGATAGAAGGATTTCCAGGAGGGAAATCGAGGCTCAGAGGGAGTCACATCGAGAACTTCCAGGAGGGAAGTAGAAGAGCAGCGGAATGGCACTACACGAAGTAAGAGACCAAGACAGACTGGACGGAGCCTCAAACTTTGTAGTCTGGAAGGCCAAAATCTTATCTGTACTTGACAAAAATCGTGTCAAGCACTTCGCCTTGAAGACGATAGCGGTCCCAATTGACCTAGCTGACAATGACAGGTATGAGGAAGCAATGGCGAGGGCCAAGAGTATCATTCTTGACGGGGTCAATGATCATATAGTACCACATATTGCCAAGAAGAATAAGGCACGTGAGATGTGGGAGGCCCTGACCAGGTTGTATCAACATACTTCCGTACAGAGGAAGATGCTCCTAGAAAATCAGCTGCGGTCGTACCAGATGCAGAAGGGAGAACAGATCGACACCTTCCTCGGTCGATTGAAGGAGATCTGAGATCAGTTGACTTCCATAGGGGCCACACCAGATCCAGAGTTGATGGTGAGAACAACCCTAAATGCAGTCTCAGAAGACTTGGAGGTGTTTGTCCAGAGCATACTGGGCAGGGCGACCCATCCAGATTGGGAGGAAATGTGGGCGGCTCTCGCCAAGAAGAGCTCAGGAGGTTGACCAAGACGGGAAGCAGTAGCAAGGGGATTAGAATCAAGAAGGAGGAGGAGGTGGATGCTGCCCTAGCATCTGAGGGTAAGCAAGAAAAGCGGAAGAAGAAGGACCTCTCCAAGGTCAAATGCTTCCACTGTGGGGAGCTGGGTCATTATGCGACCCAGTGTCTGAAGAAGAAGAGCAAGGGAGAGGCTTTCGAGACCAAGGTAGCGCCAGCAAGGGCAGAGAAGGAAGTGGAGACAGACGATGTCTGTGCCATGAATGCACACACACCACTTGAGCGAAAGCAGGGAGACATCGAGCTATAGTCAGGGGTACAACAAAAGATGAGGGGCAGGATCCTCGAGGTACCCAACCTCTTGGATTATACTTGGCTATGGGAGCCCCGAAGAGGAGTCTCAGGATTGATGGATGTCGATAGAGACAGATGAGGATGGAGTGGTAGAGAGAGCTACAGTGCAGGATTCCCAGGACAACGCGAGGCTAGTAGGCTACAACAGTTCGAGAGGCACGAGAGTGTTGAACTAGTGTAGGATGGCACAGACAGGTGTGCAATGGTGCGAGATGCAGGGAGTTGTTGCAGCAACGTAGAGGTCAGAGAAGGAGCACTTGTCAGCGACAAAGGGAGCTTCAACATCGAGAGTGTCTCTAGCTTGACAAAGATGTTAGAGTTGGGAGATCAGTTACTTACTTCTTAGTAACTTAGTTGCAGTGCGGTGCTATGGGCAACACGATGCAACATCATGAGAGGGGGATGCAGTGTTGGGAGGATGGACCATCAACAACATGGATGTAGAGGGAGCTGCCGTATGGATGCAACAGTGGCAGTGGCAGGGCCATGGGCGGCAGTACAGGATGCAACCATGCAGAGGATGTTGGGCGTGGAGGCCTAGCATCAACACAGGTACTGGTGCAGTATAATCAGAGTAATGCTCAGTGTGGTGTATTACTAGAGCATAATCCTCGCTAGGAGGGAGTGTTGATTTGGGGTAGCATCAGATGTTCTCTAGCCAAGAAATTTGGTGGAGAGGCGAAGGCACATGAGATCCCCAATACCCAGAAAGGGTTTGGGCAGATTCTAAACAGTTTGGGAGATATTAAAATAATTAATATTTTTAATGGAATCCTTAAGTCTAACCTTAGGGAAATTAAAATATTAATGTGAATTAATATAAAATCGTGTTATAATGGTCCAAAAGTCATGGATCAAGCCAGATCTAATCTTAGCGGTTGATTAGGGACTTAATCTCGACTGTTGATCTGTCAACGAGAAAAGTATAAGAGGAGGCTTGAGGGTCACTTGGAGAACACACCAAGATATCAAGATTTCAACTTTCTGGGGCCGGGTTTGTTGAGAAAGTTGAGAGAGTGATCTGGAGTTGCAGCTGAGGGCAGTGAATGCAAACGCAGAGAGGCAAAGATAGTGCCGGGAGGATCAGCGCAGTAGTTGGGAAAGCTGACGCAGAGGGCAGAAGCTAAAACTGCTGGGAACGCTGACGCAAAGGGCAGAAGACGGAACTGCCGAGAAAGCTGACGCAGAGGGCAGAAGCCGGAATTGCCGAGAACAGCCGGAACCGTCGGAACTACCGGGAAAGTTGACGCAGAGGGCAAAAGACGCTGATGCACTCCCTAGAGGCTGATGCTGGGGTTTTTCGTGGGGCAGATTGGAGCTGAGGAGCTGCCGAAGTGTTTATCCGGGGTTTCAGCTGGAGCATCTGTCTCTGAAGGAGAGGTACTACTGTCGAGATTTTTCTTTGTTGGGTGAGCCGGTTTTGGCATCCAGATTGTATTCTGAAATTGTTTAATAAATCAAACCCTTAGATAGCTGCACCGGTTTTCCCCCATTGGGTTTTTCTGGGGACATTAGTCCAAAAATAACGGTGTCATTTGTGTGCGTGTTTCTGTTTCCTTCAGTTGATGATTTGTAATGTGTTGAGCATGTACTTGTGTTTACATGGTAAATAACTTGTTAATTAATCAAAACAAGTAGGAAGGAATAAATCAGAAAGTACATGGAGGGTTTCCCACTGTTAGACTTAGAAACTTCAACAATTTACATGGTAGATAACTTGTTAATTAACAGAACAAGTAGGTAGGAATAAATCAGTAAAGTACATGAAGGGTTTCTAACAGTTAGACTTAGAAATTCCAACAAGAGGTGGGCTCCTCAAGGATCTTCCCCATCTATAGCTCTTTCGAACTACAACTCCAAATCAGCCCACCTCCCTCTTGGAGGTATCTTGGCTGTCATGGTGAACTCCTCCTCCTCGATCTTCCCAGGTGCAGCCTTCAAATCGTGCTTCACATCTTTGTCCTTCTTCCTGAGAGGACACTGTGTTGCGCAGTGACCCATTTCACCACACTTAAAGCATTTGATCTTCGAGATGTCCTTCTTCTGCCTTCGCTGCTCCTGCTGCCCCTTGGATGCGAGGGCTGCATTTTCTTCCTCCTCCTTGGGCTTCAACTCACTGCTGCTGCTTCCGTTAAGCTTACACTTGACTAGATCTCTTTGCAGCGCTTCCTGCTTGAGAGCTGCCTACATACTATCCCAGTCTAGCAAAGTTGCCTTGCCCAAGATGCTCTGGACAAACTCTTGCCACTCTTTTGAGACCGAGTTTAGGGCTAGTCTCACCATCTCAGAACCTTAAGGTGTAGACCGCACAACTGCTAACTCGTCCCGAGTCTCCTGAAGCTTTGTGAGGAATGGATCTTTGTGCTCCCACTTCTGCATCTGTGCAGATCTCAGTTTCTGCTCTAAGTACATCTTTCGTTGCTCGGAAGATCCTTGATACAACGTCACCAAGGCATTCCACATCTCCTTAGTAGTCCCTTTGCTAGCAATGTGACATACCACATGATCCTTTACTCCATCAAGGATCATCCTCTTGGCCTTCGCTATTTCTCCCTTGTACTTCTTTAGCTGATCTGGATCCGCGGGCTCAGCCACCACGCTGTCGACATAGACCTTGAGAAAATGCTCATCTAGAAGGCACAACATCCTTGCCTTCCAGATCACATAGTTGGATGCCCCATCCAACCTGTCCTGATCTCTCAGTCCATTGGCTGCCATCTCTGCCACAAAAATGTCGAATTGCTCCTCTCTGTTCCTTGCTGCCGCTGCAATAAGAAAATAGACTTCTTGGTGGGAAGTCTATTGAGGAAAAATTCCCTCACTGTGCTTCTCCTCTCTCTTATGATGATTTTTTGCCCAACAAACTGCTTGTAGAAAAATTGCGTCCCACTAGCTCTTTCCTCAACATTGAGGCTCTATGCTGCTCCCTCTTGCACGACAAAATTTCGGTCTGGAAGCCCTTCCTCTCTGTCGACTCACTCAGAGAGAGACTTTCCTTGAAAATTCAGCCCTCCTGGCTTGGACTGCGCAATCCCTTCGGGGATTTGAATTGCTGCCTCCTACAGCTATTCAACCTCCTTCTTAGCTCAACGCTGGGTTCTCTGGCACTACTCTTCTTGTTTCATCTACACTCCTCTAATACCATGTGAAAATTCCCTAAACCCGAAATCCCTATCGCAACAACTGATGATATTTCTCCTACTTGTTAGATTTACATGAACAAGTTATTTGTAGTTTTCTACGACAAACATTGAAATACATACACTGCAGCCTACACCATTTAAAATAATATGCCGAAACAAGAAACTGAGCAAGAAAGAAAATACAACACAAATGACAGTTATTTTTGGACAAATGTCCTTGGAAAAACCCAATGCGGGAAAACCGGTGCAACAAATCTGAGGGTTTTAATTATTAAGCAGAAGTTATTTCTGAATACAATCTTTGGATGCCTTGCTGGTAATCCAGTACAGAGAATATCACTCGGCGAAAGAAATTAGTGAGATAACCTCACTCTACACTTTAAGTCCCGACTGATTCGGCAGCTGAACCAACGAGTCCCCAACTACTTCTGCGCTGTCCCTATGCAGTCAATACGTGGGCCTACATCACAACCTCTAAGGCATTGCGTCACCTCTTGTCGAATCGATTTTCTCTCTGGAGTTGACTCTAGCCCTCTCGGCTCAGAATGTCAAACCCTCCAGCAAATTTCGGATCTTTGCGTGGGAGGCTTCTGTGCTGCTCTGCTGGGCCTTGCGTGAGCCCTTCTTGGCTTTGTGTCACCCTCTCTAGGCACTGCGCTGCCTCCTCTATGTGTCTCTCTGCCTCTTTGCTGAGTATTCTTGGCTCTGGAGAAGATCCTCTAGCCAAAACTCTCTCTGCCCCTCTGTGTGATCACTACGAAATCACTGCGTTGCTCTAGCTTCAACAATTCGATCCAACTGATCAACTCTCTGTGTAATTTCCAAATGACCCTCTAGCCTCCTTAAATAATCTTTTCGTTGACATTCAACGACCCAGATTGGAAGCTAATCAATGACTAAGATCATTTCTGCTTGATCCTCGTCTTCTTCTAGAAGTTACACCCACAGTTAGATTAATACCCATTAATTATTTTAATTTCCTAAGTTTAGAATTAGGGTCCCATTAAAAATAATTAATTATTTTAATAAAACTGTCTCCGGGTGGAATTTTCCAAAACACTTTATGGGTTCTTTGGAATACATGTGCCCAAGCCTCCCTGCAGAATTTGAGACAAAGCACATCCAATGCTACCAGAAATCAACACAAACTCTCCTCTGTTTGGAGGGATTTTCTTCCCTCAGCTTTCATTTGCTGCTCCAGATATATTTATAGCTCCATTGCCTCCTATTTAAGAGAATCTAAATTTCCAGGAGTAGTGTGGTGAAATTTTGTCCAAGGTAAGAATAGTCCTGTGAGGGCATACCTGGTGAACATCCAGTTGGGGTATGCACCTGGAGAGGGGCGGTGGTGGTGTCCAAATTTATGCCTCCCAACATTGTGCTCTGATATAGTGGAGAGATAGAGCTTGTTTGTCAAGGCCTTGCTATGTTTGACAATGTTGGTTATGATGATGATGCTTATCAATCAAAACTCTTCTTATGAGAATATTTCAATTTGAGAATATCCTAGTATCCTGTTGAGTCATTATGAGTCATATAAAAACAAAAAGAAGAAAAATGAATTATTATTATTTTCTAGTCAAAGCATGTTCTTCATGCTTCTAGGGTTTATTGAGTTAAGAATAAAATTTGCATATGTTAAAGACCCATTTGGACTATTTCTAAGAGAGGAAAAAAATATTTTTGAGTCAAGAGAGTCATTTTGTCCTCCACATGACCAAGTTGGCCCCCTTGGACAAGTCAGCCCAGAAAGACACCTATTCGATCTCCTGGATGTGTATATATAGAGCGCAGTTCGAGCTCATTTGAGCATCAATTCATCTCATCGATTTTTTGCCAAGAAAGAGAGAAATCCAACAAAAAAGTCAAGAGAAGAAGAGTGAAAGTCAAAGGAGAGAGAGAAGGTCAAAGGAGAGAAATTTGTGTTTTTTGCCCTAAATTTGCCACACCTGAAATTTCAGGACTGTTGGAGGGGCTGAAAATTTTATAACTACAGCAGGGACGAAGTACCAGAGTTTGACCAAATTTGAAGAGCATTGACTTTGTTGGATTTGACTTGGTTGAGGAAGGTTTGAAGGAGGGTTAATTTGGGTCTTGTGGCAAGTCTTCGTCTTGGTTTTTGGGTCTTAGATATCTCACTTTGATCTGATTCTATAAGAAGAGAAGTTGTTTGGGTTTTCTCCCTTGTGGGGTTTTGCCAGGCTTGGAGCCTAACCACGTTTCATAATTTTCAGGTTGGATCCACCTTTGCTCAATAAACAACAACAAATTGCAATGCAAAACCTGCTCATTAATCAAATCAACTCTGCTCAATGCCTAACCACGTTTCATAATTTTCAGGTTGGATCCACCTTTGCTCAATAAACAACAACAAATTGCAATGCAAAACCTGCTCATTAATCAAATCAACTCTGCTCAACACCATATGTGACTGACAAAAACTCAACATCTGGATACAACCATCAATGACAAATCTAGGTTCATAAACAATCATACAATTGCTAACATTAGATGATGTAATCTTTGCTCTCCAAACTGCTGTCAAGGCCTAACCGAAGTTCACAATTGAAGATACTTCTTATAGTATGCAAACTCAAGGGTTAGCCTTCACACTGCTACATGAATGCTTAAGATATATAGTAAGTGCCATATTTCTTCAAGGCTTCAATACTGCTACTAAAAGATGTGACAATGAAAATCCCTGGACAATGTACCTTAGATCTGCTAATGCCAAAATATGCCTTCACAACAAAAACTGAACTTTGCCTTCTTTGCCTTATCTGTCCTCAATGTACTGATGCTTGTCTTGGTTGCTGAAGATGAAACCCCTGAAACCTTTACTCAAAATAAATTGAGAATATTTGCTGTAGCTCAAAATAGAATTTGAGGTCTGTGCGACTACCTAGTTAGATGCCAACATATCTCTTAAACTGTTTCATTGATACGGTGCCAAACACATAATGCAATACCACTCTGCAATAATTCACTTACCAACAAAGAGGATCTAAGCACAATTTATATTCTTAAAGTAAAGTACTCTGCCAAGAGATGCTACAGGACTTACCACAAATGTTGAGTGATCTTTGTCATCAAAGGAGGGATGGTCATATATTAGTCTCAGAACCAACCTTATATTGATTGCACAAACTTCAGAAATGCTAGATTAGATGTGCATAGGTTTGCTCAATGAATGTAGGCCAAAACCCTTAGTAATTGAGCTAAAACTCCACCTCAGATTTTTTCAAGGATATGATGAGACTTCTCCACTATAATTGCTTCTTGAATTAGGGCTTGAAGTGCTCAGAAAAGGATCACTGTTTAGGGCTTTTATTCTCCTTGCAAAAGACCAAAACATACCTCATAAATTTGTCAAAAGACTCCACAAACTAGGGCACATATCTTCAACAATTAATGAGCAGACATAAGGGATTGATACACCAATGAGTTCGAATTATTGTTCCACAAGATAGATTAAGGATCGAGTATCTATGCCATGGTGATGCTCCTGAATAGTTCAAACTTCAAACTTATATGTTGATGACTAGAGTAGCTAGCCTCAGAGGATCCACATGACTTTCAGAGGCTTGTGCAGGGATTATGCCACAGAGTTTGTCTCGGACTTGCCCTAGCACAAAGGGCCTAAAACTTAGATATCTCAAAGCCAAAATGTGTCACCAATTTGTGGCCTAGGAGGGCCAAAAATCCCAGACAAAAACAACCATGGTACAGATCACAAGTGTCAAGTTAAGGACGTTTCAGATCTAATGAAGATAATGCTGCATACAACTGGTCAGTAGGATGAATGTATGTGCCTTAGTAAGCTATAAAATGAATTGAATGAGGATGAAAATCTTTACTAGAATGAGGGCCACTTTTGTGCACAAACCTTATCTTTAAACCCTCAACCATTGCCCAGAATTAATACATCCTTGTTGCCAAAGAAGGACCGAGTAGGCCTCAAAGATCAACAAACTAGTCTCAACAATATTTGGAAGTATAACACAATGTTTTACTCTTGGATCTGCTTCAAGAGGAAGGCCAAATGGATATAGTGATGCTCATAACACCCCAATGAAAACCATAATCAAGAAGATAAAAGGTTTAAGCCCAACGAAAACTTCAAATCTTCGACCTTCTTCTTAGATCTGCAGAACTACTCAAGGCCACAAGGATACATAAATAGATCAGAAGTTGAATGCATTACCTTTGAGGAGAATGCGAGCTTCTATTTATAGACCAAAAAGGGGCTTCGAATGGAGCCGACTTGTACAGTTTGGAGGGAAGCCGACCTCAAATAATTTTCAAATTTGAAATTTAAATTGGGCTTTTGGAGCCAAAAACCCCAACGAGCATTAGGCCCTTTTTATATTTAATTTTCATAAATTTTACTTGATAAAATCCCCCTTTTGTTTTTTGACCTTGACTAGACTAGTCCCTTTTAATTTTAATTTTCTTGTATAATATAAAATTTTCTTGTAGCACCTTCTTTGGGGTTCCTTTACCAAAAAGTGGGTTTTCAAGTTTGAACAACCATATCTCCTCAACCGTGAGAAGTTATGAGGCGTGCTACATACTGTTGGCATCAACATGATGAGGAGAATCAAATGATGATCGTCTCGTGATCAAAATTACTGCCATTTAGAGTCATCTTCTCCAGGAAGTGCAGGGCATCTAGGGCTTCCCTGGGATTCTTTTCATTTGGAGCTTCCTATCAATGTAAACTAGATGAGTATTAAGAGCATACAAGAATTGACGTTGGCATCAATGATAACACCATTCAATAGTATTCCTTAGCTACACAAGTTAAAAGAAAGATTAAATTTTAAATTAAAAGAAAGAAAATTAAATTAAATTTTAAATTTAATTTGCAAAGAGATGTGCCCCTTGGGCACACTAAAATCATTGTAAAAAGACACTTGAATTTCTCATTTACTCACTCACTAATCACTGATGAGCAGACAATTGATATTCCAACAAAGCCATTGCACAGAGAGAAGTTTGTGTACTTCAGAGACAAGTTGGGGCTTGTGGAGATTACCCTTCTCGTTGAGAGGGAGTGCGGACATATTTGCAACACGGATGCACATTGTCTTGAGAGGGAGAATGGTTTGAGAGGCCCAGAGTGCTCAACAGGTAGGGTTGAGTGAGTGGCTCTCGGAGGAGACTTGATCACACACCAGGAAAGGGTGTAGTGAGGTTTGTCAGTATTTGGACCCAATCACACACCAGGAAGGGTGTAGTGAGGTCCTGGACCCGATCACACACCAGGGAGGGTGTAGTGAGGTCCTTCAACATCTAGACCTGATCACACACCAGGGAGGTTGTAGTGAGGTCTTTCAGCATCTAGACCCGATCACCAATCAAGGAGGGGTTGAGTGAGGTCTTGGCCCAGAGTGCTCAACGGGAAGGGTGAGTGAGTGGTTGATAGTTGAGGATCTTAACATTTTAGCCTAGGGAGAGGCCTTGGGATTTGAGGACCAATCACTCTGGAGGAGTGAATCCTGACATGTTGATGACAATGCCATGGGTTTGGTACCACCCTGAATATTGCCACTAGCAGAAGCTGATGGTAGATGATGATGCTGATGACGTTTTGATATAACCATTTTCTTTGGAGAAATTTGTCTACTTGAGAAAATTTGTGACAGTCATTAGGAATACCTCCCTAGTTAAGAGGGAGTGTTGAATTTGTAACTATGGTCGGTCTTCATAATATATATTTGGCTGCTTGATGTACTTGTATTAATTATTGTAAAGAATATTTTAAATGCTAGAGTTAAAAGAAAATTTATTTTGAGTCAAAGTCACATCGCAACTTTTAAAAGAAGAAAATTTGAATTTTGAAATTATAATTTTTGGCTCCAAAAGTTGTCAAGCTGGTGTCCCTCCAAGTCAAGTTGGCCCAGGGTAAAGGACACACCCATTCAACCCATCAAGACACTATATAAAGGCGGCTCCACCTCCTCCACAAGGGAAATTTGCATCTCATCTCATAAGCATGTTCTAGGCAGGCAAACGAAGGAAAATAAGTACAAGGAGGACGAAAAAGGACGAATTCATTTTTTCTTTCTCTCGTCTGGTTTCCACGTGAGGAACAAGAAGTGTGCATGTGTAACAGGAGTCTGCACGGGGAACAAGAAGTGCGCATGTGTAAGAAGAAGTCCACGGAAGGAATAGGAAGTATGCATGTGTAACAGGAAGTCCGCATGAATAACAAAAAGTGCGCATGAGTCACAAGAAGTTCACACAATATGCAGGGGGCCAAAATTCTGGATCAGATTGGGAGGCTTGACTTCGAGGGGTTGACCAGGTTCGACCATAGGTGTAGGTGTGTCTCTTGTTGAATGGAAGAATTTCTCTATTGAAAAAGGTTGTTGGGTTTTTCCCTTTGGTGGTTTTTCCTAGGGTAAATCTTGTCTTTTCTTTGTGCATTGTGATCTCTACTGTTCTACTCTTCTTGTATGGTTGAATTTTCTGAAGTATAATTACTGAATGATAAATTGAAATAACTTAAAAGAAGATCAACATCAAAAGTAATTATCAGTTTTTCAGAAATACTGCGCTAGTCCGTATTGCACTAAGAAAATCAACATACCATAATGAATACTGCGTGACAAGCTGTCATGAGTTCTTTCGCTTGTGGTGGAAGTAATGGTCTGAGAGACTAGATCATGAAAAAGTGAAATCTCCACTGCTACCAAAGCATGTAAGAAAAAAATGTCCAATCCTTGAACCATTGCTCTGATATGCATATATCGAAGAAACATTTCCTCCCTCAAACTGGGCTATCCAATGGCTCAGAGCAAGGAAAAATTGGAAAGGCCAAAAAATTTGTAAGTACACCCAACCTTTCTTCCTTCTCCGCTTTAGAATTGCTGTGTCTTTGGTTGAGTTGCTCTTTCCACTATGACTGTTGGCCTGAAGATTTTTTCCACCTTTTGACTAGCCTTTTCCTCATCCAAAGTATCTTTTCTCACTGTCTATTTTTCATGCTTTACTGAATTGCTGTTTTTTTTTGTTGCTTTTATGGATCGAATTACTGCTTGATACCCTCTTTTTCACCATGAAAAATGTATCTTTCAGTTGTTTGCTTTATCCAATTTTGACCCATTCAACTTGTAGCTTTAGAGGAAAGTATGGGACTGATATTTTATGGCCTTTTGCATCCAAACAAATGGCATTCATTGTTCTCTTTACAAAGCACACAATTAACCTTTTAGGCTTTTACTCTTTGAAGATTTACAAGGCTATATCTTGACAAATTCCCCTTTATTATTCCCTTTCCCTTATTCTTTATTTTCTTACTTGAGCAGGCTGGAAAGGTGTCTCTTTGTGGGCACACTGTTGGGCAAGTCATCATTCTACCGTTATTCTATAAACAACAGTATAACTGGTCCTGTAGGTGTTGCGCACTTTTCTGGGCACAATATTTTAGTAAATATCATTCTTTATAATACCTCTTTTTGCTCTATGAACCAGCATTTTCTGTTAGGATATGGGCTGTATATCCACTGTGATATTCAGGAATTTCTCTGAGATCCTTTCTGCAATTATTGGTTTTTGTCATGTGCTGCTAGTCCCTTCAAGCAAAGCAAGTGTGCAAGTGGAAAGCATGTGAAGGGACCATTCTCTTCAAGCAAAAGCAAAACCAGTCAGACACTTCATCTTATACATTCTGATTTCTGTGGACCTACGCCTGTAACTTCTCTTGGTGGCTACTTGTATTGTATAATTTGTGTATGATTTTTCTCGCAAGACATGGATTTTCTTTTTGAAAAACAAAATTCAAGCATTTAACATGTTCAAAGACTTCAAAGCGTTGGTAGAAAAACAAACTGGAAAGCCGAAATCTTCAGATCTGAGAATGGAGTCAGGATAGAAACCATCGTACCATATAACCCAGAACAAAATGGTGTGGCCGAAAGAAATAATAGAACTATCATGGAAGTAGTCAAAGCTATGTTGCATGATCAAAAGCTACCAAAGTTTCTATGGGGAGAAGCTGCTAACACTGTTGTCTATGTCCAAAATAGATCTCCACACCGAGCCTTAAACAACAAGACTCCTGAAGAAGTCTTCATAGGTGAAAAGCCGAAGGTTGGACCCCTGAGGATTTTTGGCTGCCCTATCTACTTTCATGTGCTGAAGGAAAAGAGGGACAAGCTGGAAGCTTCAGGTAAGAAATGTACATTTGTTGGTTATTGTGAAAATTCTAAAGCTTATAGAATATATGTTCCTGGTCAAAGAACTATAGGGTTTAGCAGGGATGTAACATTTGATGAAGATACAACTCTTGGAAAGGCAAGAGACACTTCTCTTCCTCCTGCTAATATTGATAAACAAGATGATGCCTTCAAAATTCAAGAAGATCTTGAACCTGAGCCTGATCGTGTTGATGAACCCATGGAGCCCATGGATCCCTTGGATCCTCCTCCATGTGTTCCTCTTGCTAGAAAGAGACCATTGGGGCTTCATGACACTCTACAAGACGTTGATAGACATGTTGCCCCGAGAGGAATCTTCAGAGAAAGCAAGAAACCATTCTGGTTCCAGGGATACGTTGTAGCCATGAGCAACATTATTTAGGTTGAACCATGCATTTTTGAAAAAGCAGTGAAAGATCAAGTATGGAAAGATGCAATGGCCGAAAGAATATGAGTCCATCATACATAATGATGTATGTGAAATAGTTCCAAGACCCAAATGTAAGTCTGTTGTGACTTCTAAATGGTTGTATAAAATTAAACATGGTGTGGATGGTAGTATTGAAAAATATAAAGCTAGATCTGTGGCTAGAGGTTTCTCTCAAAAAGAGGGAATAGACTATGATGAGAGTTTTGCACTTGTTGCCCGATATACTACCATTCAATCTATTGTGGCTTTAGCTACTAGCTAGGGATGGAATTTTCACCAAATGGATGTGAAAATTGCTTTTCTACATGGCCTCATCAAGGAAGAAGTATTTGTGGAGCAACTACAAGGCTTTTAAGGACATGACCAGAAAACGCATGTGTGTAGACTGAAGAAAGTTCTCTATGGATTGAAGGAAGCCTTAGGAGATTGGTACGCTCACATTGATAGCTTCTTGATGAAGCTTAGTTTTACCAGAAGCAATGCTGATACAAATCTCTTCTTCAAAACGGTCCAAGTATTCCTTTGATTTTGGTATTATATGTTGACAACTTATTCTTGATAGGTGGAGAACCCCTTATCCTCTAGTGTAAGAGGGAGTTAGCGTCTGAGTTTGAAATGAAAGATCTTCATTTGATCCACTACTTTCTAGGCCTAGAGGTATGACAAACACTTGGTGTGATTTTATTTTCTCAAGGAAAATATGTTATCAAGTTATTGGAAAGATTTGGTATGACAAAATGTAAGTCCATGAATACACCATTGAAATGAATTTCAAGAAGTTATGTGCTGAAGTTGTGGATCTTGATTTGACAAATCCTTCTAAGTATCGACAATTTATTGGGGCACTGATGTTCTTAGTGAACACTAGACCAGACATATGTTTTTCAATCAATACTCTAAGCCAATATATGATTAAGCCATCACATGCACACTAGATTGCTACAAAGCATGTGCTAAGATAACTGCATGGGACCATCAATCTTGGATTGAGGTATATTGTCCGAGATGTGAGACTACATGGGTACTCTAACACTGATTGTGCTGGTAACTTTGTTGACAGAAAGAGCACATCTGGATGTTGCTTTAGCTTGGGATTTGCCATGATATCTTGGATGAGCAGAAAACAAAAGTCTGTAGCCCTTAGCACGACTGAAGTTGAGTACATTGCTGCTAGCATAGCTAGCTTTAAGGCAATATGGCTGAGGAAGCTCTTTGGAGTGCTGTTTGAGCATGTCCTAGGTACAATAGTAATTTACTGTGACAATAAGAGTGGGATTCAACTTTAGAAAATCTCGTGTTCCATGACAAGTCCAAGCACATTGAGATTAAATATCACTATATCCGGGATATGGTGCAGAGAGGAGCAGTGAAACTCCATCATATTGCAACTTATGATCAGATAGCTGACATACATCAACCCAAGACCCTAGGGGATTTTATCCCTTAACACATACTTTCCAAGCCTTTGTTGAAAGGGAAGTTCTTGGTATTCATAGAGCAACTTGGATTGACGGATGTGACCCTTCCTAGTGGGGGGGATCATGGATGATCGAGAACATTGAGCTATGCTCTTCTGTCTTGTTTGAGCTCAGAAGTTGGGAATGGAACCGTGGGAGTTCTTGGGGTTGAGGGAACTCTTGACTATAGGTTGTGCGCTATCCTTGTTATGTGTCGCCAAGTGGTAACCCCCCCTTCCATTAACTCTGAAACTTGCCAAGAGCATACCCCAATATGCATCCTGCCCACAAGCTGGGCTTGTTGGGATTGCCACCCATTTGGCCAATGGGTGTGGTAAAGCTTGGTTGTGCGCGATCCTTGTCATGTGTTGACAAGTGGTAATCCCCCCAAGCAAAGATGAGACTTGGTTGTGCACGATCCTTGTCATGTGTTGACAAGTGGTAATCCCCCCAAAGTCTGTGGATGCAGATGTTCTACCACTTGACTCTTATGGTGAAGCTTGGTTGTGCGTGATCCTTGTCATGTGTTGACAAGTGGTAATCCTCCCGCTGTGTCAAGGTGGGAAGATCAACCGATATAGGGTGATAGATGAATCTCCCCTATGATGATTCTTCTTCATTAGATTGAGACATCATTGTTCCAGAGCAGAGATGAACAAAGATGAGCAGAGAAAGCAAAGATCTTTGTTGCAAAAAGAGATTCCTCCCTAGCTGAGAGAAAGTTGTGAAAATTGGCAGTTCAGGAATGAGTTTCCACAAATAAAATCTCATTTCTGGCAATTCGGGAGTGACTTTCTAAAAATAGAAAGTCATTTCTAACATCTCAAGTATGACTTTCCAAAGATTGTATTTCACCTTGCATCGATTGGTAATCAAGTATAATTGAAGGAAAATCACTTAACTTATCATTAATCAATCCTAATAGTTCAATTCTGACTAAATCTTCAATACTATTAATATTATTATTATTATCCGTTATGATACTATGATATTATTATTAAAAGGAATTACAAATCACCTTACCTTCATCACCTCACACCTCTCTCCTTGATGACTCACATGGCACCATGTTATTCTCTCTTTCTCTCTCTTAATGGTACATTACACTCTCTTACGCACTCATTAAAGACATGGAATATTCCTCTTACACTCATTAAAGGCATGTCATAAAATATTCCTCTTACGCTCTCTTTAATGCATATGTTATACTCTCCTTAACTAAGGCATGCATACCTCTCTTAATGGCATACGTTACTAAGGCATGAATTCCTCTCTTAATGGCATAAGTTACTAAGGCACACGTACCTCTCCTCAATGGCATAAGTTACTAAGGCATGCATTTCTCTCCTTAATGGCATGAGTTACACTCCCCTAAATGGCATATGTTACTTTTCCTCGAGGCATGCATATTGCTCCTCCTTTATGACAAGAATTCGTTGCTCCTATATATGTGTCTCATGTTTTCTCACCTGACTACTACTACTTGTGCATTGTGAAAGAAGAATTCGAACTTGAGAGAGACAGTGGGAGAGACTTGAAGAAGATTGTGAGAGAGAGAGACTTGGATAGTAAGAGTAGAACTTGGTGAGCCAAGGTTGATTCCGTTGAAGAGAAGGTTGATTCAATGTTTGCATCTGTTGCTCCTACCAATGATCTTCATGCTACTGTTTGTTCAGATTTGGGTGAACTTACTCATTCTATTGATCTCTCATCATACTCTGTATCTCTGCTAAACAACTAATATCTAATAGAAGAGAAATTTGATTGGGTTTTCCCCTTGTGGGTTGGAGAGACTTGGAGAGTAATAGCAAAACTTGGTGAGCCAAGGTTGATTCAATTCTTTAGTGTTGATTTAGTTGAAGAGAAGGTTGATTCAATGTTTGTATCTGCTGCTCCTACTAGTGATCTTCATGCTACAGTTTGTTCAGATTTGGGTGAACTTACTCATTCTCTTGTTCTCTCAGCATACTTTGTATCTCTGCTGAACAATTGATATCTAATAGAAGAAGAATTTGGTTGGGCTTTCCCCTTGTGGGTTTTGCCCTGGTCATTGTACCTAAATTCTCTGTCTCATTTTGTTCTTGGCTATCTTCTATTGTGTACTTGGTTTATGTTCTATCTACAATTGCTTAACTAATATTGCCGCAGAAAGAAGTTTTTGGAATAAGTAATTGTTTTATTATAGAATATTCGAATTTCAATAGAACATGCATGGAGGTGCTACTGCACTACTACAATCTTTTGTAGTACGAGTGCTATCACAGGTGGTAAACACTTCTTTTGCAGAGAGGTGTTGGAGCACATATAGTTTCATCCACAATGTTAAAAGGAACAAACTAAATGTAGATCGGGCAGAGAGCTTGATTTATGTGCATTACAACTTGTGATTGTTGTCCCATTACTGTGAGGATGCAAAGAATAATAAAGACTGTTACCCACCATTTTGTGGGTGATATCCCTAGGAGAATTTTTTTCTGCAAGATGGTCCTCAGCTGACAGCCAACAACCCCTTGCAACCACCAACTAGCTCGTTGTGCCATTTCTCCACCACCTGAGCCAACCATGTGGTCCCTCACCCATTTGCTATGATCATATGTTTGAAGGTGGACCTCCTGAACCTAAAGGTATGCCTTGTCATGTGGTAATTCAATATTGTAGTTTGCTTATCATGGACATTTATGGCCATGGATTAATGGGGGGATTTAGCGGAAAGAGTGGGCTAGGTCTGTGCTCTTGTCCCCTAGACCTCTTTTGGATGTTAACTTTGGACCCTAGTCCAGTGGGATCTCTTTTATGGACCTTTGGGCTTTAGGGATGGTACTACATGGGAAACCCTGATTTTGGTTGCGTGGTCCCACTCCATCATCCACATATATTACTCCTCTTACACTCATTATAACACCATTCATCATTTCTCCCACTTGGTTCCACATTCCTCCATTGGGTCCACATAGGCTTAGCCTTTTCCATCCCCTTGCCCACACCTTTAGTCGAGCCTGGAATGATGCCCCAAAGGTTGATACAACTGATAAGAAAAGTAAAAGCATAGTTGGCCACATTCAACAGCAAGATGTACCACAAATTGCAAAAGATGGCCGGGGCAAACACGTTTAGCATGTGGGCAAAAGCCAATACATGAGCTCTACCCCATCATCATGGACATCACCATGGTTCCTACAGGCCCAATTGAGCTTCCTTTATCATTTAGGAACCCATGATTGTCCCAACTTCTGTTGGGCAATGAATCGCCCTACCTTAAAGGGGGTATCCACTGCTGCTATATCTCACACATCATGCTCTTACCCCTTCAGCCCCGAGTAGTCAATTAAAGAAAAATCGTAAAAGTAAAAAGGAATATAAAAAATGGTGGGAAAATCAAGGCTGGGGCACCTCATGTACCACGATTGCTCCTTCCTATACATTATATACCCAAGTGTGGGCTTCCCTTGTACCCCAACACGTGACCCAGGGCTGCCCCTTTCATTCCCTACTCCATTCATCTCTCCATCACATGCTACCACCCTTTTAAAGGATCTATCTTGGATATACTATCCCCTTTAGAAGTAGAAACCACCTAATAGGATACTTGGTTAGCCCCACTTGGAGCTTGGAGACATTAGCACATGGCAAAGCCCATTATGGAAGGGCATGCCATTATGAAGTCCCCACCTGTTGTGGATGGTTTGTAAGCTCCTTTACTCGATTTCCTTGATGACTTGTTATATTGGAAGGCTAGGGGATGCATTGGATCTTATGTAGGATTGCAGGTGGTCTCCATTTTGGATTTGGTCTCCCTATACAGAGTCCTAACACTCCAAAGGGCTACATTGGCACATGTAGGGTGTGTGTTGAGAGTCATGGGCCTCCACATCCCTAGACAACACTCCATGGATCCCCAGAGATGTTCAGAGATTGCTCGAGATTCACTTGTTGGACGAGGAAGATGCACCTGGTTCACCTTTGCCCAAACAACCCCACAGTTGTACCATGCACTTGGTAGATGACCCAGGACTTGTATGTTGATGTGGCATCACTTACACCATCATTTGAGCCCTTACAAATGATTTACAAGTATCTTCGACTTACTTGGAGACCCATGAGGTCACTTGTGTTCCCTCACAACCATTGGGAGCACCATAGGTTTATTATGTGGAGAACAAGGGGCCAACCCTGTGTCCATTGCTTTTGGAAGTCCTATTCATCATTATGGCACTTATGGACTTCATCAGGATTCTTAGAGAGCCCAACGATATGTATTATTGATCACTCGACGTCTTGAGAGGCTTGTTATTTTTTTTTATGAGCTAGTTTGGTGGCCTTGTCACCAAAAGTTAGTTATTTGCACATTATTTCTATTTTAGGGGCTAATGTAGGCTCAAATAGCTAAATTGAACTCCTTAGAGGTGTATAAATACAAATGATGATTGTTCATTTCTCATTGTCACTTGGTTAGGACTTGTATCTCTCTTGAGATTTTCGCTATTCCTTGGTGGACGAAATTTTGGAGCATGGATGAATTTTGATGTATGGATTGTATTTTCTTATCTTGGAGCTTCTTGATTGGCAAGTTTATTGGTGGTTGGATCTATTCTCTTATATGAAAGCACCAATTTAATGCTATTTATTCCTTTACTTTGTCACATACATTGATAATGAGATTTTCACTATGCTAGGGCTAGTTGTTGCATGCATTTACTGTGAAATTGTGGAATTATGTTTCTATATAGCATATCTCTATGTATGGGCCATGTATATTGAACGAATTCTCCTAGGGATAATTCTATGGTTGAATTTATGTTGATAATCCACTTCACCTTGCAAAACGAAGTATAAAAGCTTTTAAAGTCACTCTCCTTTGCCTCCTTGACCTAGAAACGAAGTCTATCTTCATATTCTTCTTGACTCCAATCTCCCCAAAGGATTAGGCATTGGTCTACCATAAGGTGATCACTTAAAGAACCATTTTTCTTCACCTCTCCCTTATTATAGGTGTAGCCACATTAGGGCTCCTAGGGCATCAT
This sequence comes from Pinus tabuliformis, assembly GCA_031772625.1. NCBI lineage: Eukaryota > Viridiplantae > Streptophyta > Pinopsida > Pinales > Pinaceae > Pinus > Pinus tabuliformis. Next base: position 884,611,180 of record CM062812.1, read on the forward strand.
TTTCCTAACAAACCACCCATAGAAAAACTTTGATCTCTTGGCCTCAATTGCATTGGTGCCTCTCCTAGGCCTCCCTCAAATTTGAGGAAATTCTGACGGTAGGGTTGTGAGATATCCCAAGCCCTAACCTCGAGATTTGTTTTGCCCTATGTTTCCCTATGCTAGCTCCTCATAGGGATCATTTTGCACCTTCAGCTGAAAATCAATTCTTTGACCCCTTTCTCCTCCTAATTTAGGTCAAGTCTATCATTAGTTGCTAAAATCCTTCCTCTTGACCTAATCTGGGTCCACTGGGTCCTGTGTGGTCCGATACCTTTGAAAATTCAACTCTTCAAAAACCACTTTGGAAACCAAGTTCAACAAGGATTTTAGGGTTTTAGAAGCTCCTTTAAAATTCACACTCCTCAAACCTAGCACTTAAATCCTCATCCCCTTCTCTTAGAAAGCCTTGTACCTTGCTTAAAAGGCAAGCAAGTCCCATTCTTGAGCCTCCCCTAGGAAAGGGTCCCCGAGATCATCTCACACCCATTTTAGCTGATCTATCCCTCATAAGTGATTCTCTATATCAAGTCTCCTCCCATTGGTGAAAGTCCATAAATAGTAAAGTCCATAAATAGTAGGAAGCTTTAACTGTGGTGATAGTAGGTTTTAGCTTCATTGTCGCTCTTAACCTAGCAAGTGCCCCTCTAGGACCCCTTGCTAGTTTGAGCGGTAACATTTTGGCGCCGTTGCTGAAGACACGAAACGTGTGTTTTGTTCCCTATGCGATATATTGACATATCGTTATTGGCGACTCCTTTGGAAGAACGAAGCCCTAGTTTTTCATTAAGCTTTAAAGTTAATTTTTGTAGGGTGAAGCGAGCATCGATCAAGGCACTTTAGTTCACCCTGGCGACTCCATTTCAATCCTAATATGCAAGATCATAGAAAATGGACAATAGTAAAAGAGAGATTAATCTTGGTTCTACATTTGCAAAACTCACTGACCAAGACATTCAAGAACTGCAAAAGAATGGGGACAAATATGCAAAATCTTATCAAAATATATTGGAAGGTATGGATATGGAACTCATGCTCGGGTTTTATAGATCACAACAAGTGCAATTCGACATAATGAGAAATTTCTATGAGGGGGATCCTAGTTAACTCTTTGACCTTGCTCGCCTAACCTATGCTTCGAATATTCTGACTGACCTAATCAATGATAAATGTTATAGTCGACCGCAAAGTCCCACAACGAGTAATCATTTGGATGACATTGAAAGCTCAAGTGTGAGTGAGGATGATGAGAAAATGTCAGTTATAGAATTGAAAGAGAATGACAATGAGGAGAGGAACATCTCCTATGATGATGAAGAGTTGGATCCTCTAAGCCTCCAAATCACGCAAGAAAGAATGGATGAATATAGTAGGTCATGCAGGGGGTTAGTAAGGGAATGTAATTCTAATGAAGTATTCTTTCGTTTGCACGAAGAAGAGGTGAAGCTTCATAAGATGAAATGTGAATATAAAGAAAACCCCACTAATGCTCTCCTCCTAGAAGCATATTACCAAAATCATGTAACAAATACCTTAGCAGTTGTTCTTCAAGAGAAGAGGGAAGAAGAGACGTCCCGCTTGTCAACCAACCAAGATGAAGATACCCTTGAGGATCTGTCCGATGAGCAAAAAGTTGAGTCCTTGTTGCGTCTGCATGATGAAAGGGATGATTTTGAAAACATGTGTATTGGGGATGATGAGGCTATGGAAAGTAAAGTTGAGGTTGACCTTACCTTTCTTAAGGATATTACTCCCAATGAATCTCCTTTTGAGAACCTTTAGGAAGGTGATCTCCTTGAAAGATGACATTAGAGATTATTTCTGCATTGGAAAGGAGAAATGGGAAATTGTTGGGCCTCAATTTGGTTGTGCTCCCATTTATGATACCGACAAAGAGGATGAGGCCAAGAGTAGTTTTCCCTTTCTCCCAGGCATTACTTGCGATGACATATCCATCGATACTCCTGGGAAGGAGAATTATTGTTTTCCCTCACATGAAGAAAATAATTGATTCTCCTTTTAAGGAGAACCCAACTTTTGATGCTTATAATAAGGAAATCAATAAGATTCCTACCTTCCTTCCTTATGATTTCGGGAGTTTATTCAAATCACTTGAGCCTCTAGAGTTGGGTTTTCAGGATCTCATTGAAACTTACCTTCCCCTTTGGCCTTTTCTATTGTTCATCATCTTGAGTCTTCATCGAGTGTTTCCCTCACCCCTTGTCATATCATCTCAAGTGACTATGAGCCCTTCCCCCTTATGAGTATAGTGTCAAAGGAAGAGCCCCTCATTGATTATACTTTACCTCCTTGGACACACCCTTAGGGTTTTGATCACTCCATGACCTCCCCTCTCTGATGTGACCATCACATTGAGCAACATATTTGTTGCACTCCTTTCCCTCACCCTTCGTTCCCTTCTCATCACAACGGCGTGACATCTTCAAAGCACAATATTATAGGCAATGATTGTGATAAAAGGTTCTTAAGGATAATTATTCATTCCACCATTGTGTACTTAAAGGGAAGGTTCCACATTTCTAGATTGACTCGTGTTTCTTCTCTTAGGGATTCCTCTTACCTCATATGGAAACTATATTTTCCCACCTCCTGCCCGCAACATCCTCCATGTGTTTGGCCTTGCATTTGCTTTGGGATTTGTTGCATGGTTAATCATGTAGGCACGCTTATTTGTATTGATTTGATGATATGTTGGATGCACTGGCTTTATGATTACGCTTAATATTAGCTTCGTCATACGCATGATAGGGTAGGATGCATTGAATGCTCATTTTGCATTAAAACTAATGTCATATGATATTTCTCATGATAGATTAGTTGCATCTAGACTTAAAAATTGCATCTAGACTTAAAAATTGTTGGGAAAAACACCGAGGGGGGGGGTTAATCAATATTTAAACTTTCAACAATAATTTTTCTTTTTCAAATTGTATAGGCGATTTTACAGAGACCAAACAACATATGTCCGTGACTATAATGAATGAAACCATGATATAGATAATAAACTTGTAAAACAACTAATTCATTGTTTGTTGAACTTAAATCAGAGTGTGATGCATTTACTAAGCAGTAAACAAATGCAGTAAGAACATAATAAATCAACACACATAAGCAACACACATGAACACCAAGATTTTTCAGGTGGAAACCCAATGTGGGAAAAAACCACCGTTGCGGTTGTCTCAGTCTTTAATATTCTTATTATTAAAAGTGTTTACAAGTTTTGTACTGGTGCAGACTCTTTCCAGTATGCAGGCATCTACCTGCTGAAGGCTACAACCTTCACTCGTTTTCTAGCTTCTACTAGAAGGGAGCTCGAACCCCCTAGTTCTTGTATTGGTTGATATAATTACTAGTGCGTAGGCGCCAACCTATAAAAGGCTACCACCTTCACTCATTCTCTAGGGACCACGATTCATAAATTTTTAGACTGGATACTCCTGGTACACATCAACAACATTGAAACTCAAAATCAATCACAACTGCATCACCTATTACTGAAACCAATGTTGCACGAAGCGGGAGCGAAGCGGAAGCGCGAAGCGCGGAAGCGTCATTTTCCAAAAATCTAGGGAGCGAAGCGTCCGCGGAAGCGTCTGCTATATATATATATATTTTTATATATTTTTTTGCATTTATACTCAAAACAAACATCCCAAATACCAAATTAATTGTAGAAGACATGAAAACATGCATATTTTTGCATAAATCAAGATAGATATGGCATCCATGATTCCATTGTAGTTACTAGTATGTACAACAATCATCTATATTCTAGCTATTACAAACATACATCAAATTTTTAAGCATATTATAAAACATAAAACATTTAAGCATATTATAAAACATAAAACATAGAGCATATTATGATTTATCTAGCAAGTGAGCAACTGTCAACATTTGTCATGTCCAAAATTCAAATAATAATGTTTACAAAATATGTCACTTGGTCACCGCCAAGCCAAAAAGGTTCAAAATTCAAATTCACAAGTCTACAAGTCTAATGAGTAATCTATAGACTATGACAAAAAGAAGTAGATTGTGAATATATCTACTAATCTCTCCTCCTTCCACCACGAATAGAACGTGATGGCGTGCCTCCACGTGGTGGCAATGAAGAAAATGGTCCCTGTGTAAGTCGTGGCACTGGAACTGATGAAGAAGAACCCCCTGCTGTTGGTGTTGAACCATGGAACCTAGGACCAGATGGGGGTGGGGGTGGTGGCATATCAACACGGTCATCATCATCCTAGAATCGCTCAAAAAATTCATGCAAAAAAAAAAAACACTAGTTAACAAAAAAATTAAAAACATGAATTAGAGAAATGCTTTATAAGGGAAAATTGGAAAATTCATACCACAATGGACATACCTGGATAAGAGCATCCTCTAATTGCTCTAGTTGCAACACTCCATCCTCCAAATTGGGCTCCTCTGGATGCTTGTCCCAAGTCAACAAGTCTTTATTAGACTTTGCATCTTCACAGTAATGGGACAACAATCGCAAGTTGTAATGAACATAAACCAAGCTCTCTGCCCGGTCTAAACTCAACCTGTTCCTTTTAACACTGTGGATGAAAGAATAAGAGCTCCAACACCTCTCTGCAGAAGAAGTGTTTACCACCTGTGATAGCACCCGCAATGCCAAACTCTGTAGAAGTGGAGTAGGCCCTCCATGCATGTTCCACCACTCAAGAGCAGAAAAATGCTCTCGATCTTCAATTGAATGCATGCTCCCAAATGGACCAGTGTTGAGCGTATAGTTGCTCACCTGTCTCCGTACCAATGCAGCCTCCTCATTATCAGGGATTAATCTACTCAATGCAGCCATATATTTTTCGTGAACCTCTTTATCTTGGTGTGGTTTTTTCCTGCTTCCCCCCCCAGGTGCTGGTTTTGAAAGCCATGATGGATGATAGTACCTAGGTGTCAAAACATATGCTAATGCATGCAATGGAACATTTAGCATATCCCATCGCTTTTCCACCTCTTCACGAATATAATTGTACAAGGTGGTATCTCTAGGCTCAACAATGTCTTTAATCTGCCCCAACATGCTATCCATTTGCTCATACACCTCCCCAATTACTGGTCGATCTGAATCTGCAAACTTGATCATGTAATAAATTGGTTTGGTGAATTGCAAAACATATTTAACCTGTGACCAAAAGTAAGTGTCAAGAACAGTGTCCTTGACTACATTAGCAGTAGCACCATCTGTACACTGGTTAATTTCATCCCATGTTTCAGCACACACCAGATTAGTTAAAGCTTGTCTCACCTTCACTAGCCGCCTAAAGGTGAGGTAATAACTAGCAAATCTTGTCTTTGCAATTTTAAGCAATTGCAACTTGGAGTAAGTGCCATAGAAGTAGTTTACCCTTGTATGCCCTGTGATGAATTTAATGAGCTGCTTCCTTTCCTGTAAACCTCAGCAATCCACCCACATTCTTTGTGTTTCACAATATCATGCATCAAAAGGTTCAATGTGTGAACCAGGCACCCAGACCAAAAGATGTGTGGATGAGTACGCTCAATAATTTTTCCTGCTGCCTTACAATTTGCTGCATTATCTGTGATCACTTGAACCACATTATTCGGACCAACATCTTTGATTGATTTCAATAGGAGATCTGCAATGTTTTGTGCAGTTGCACTGATGGAGGAGGAGTCATGACATGCAATAAATACTGCACCCTTAGAAGAAACACCAAGAACATTTATCAAATGTTGGTTTCTAATATTTGTCCACCCATCTGATACAATGGATACCCCATAATCCACCCACTCATGTGTAAAACGTGTCAAAGCTCTTTGAACCTTAGCTTTTTCTCTTTCTAATAACACTGTTCTAGCTTTCTCATAGTTGGGGGCCTTGTATCCTTTTGGGGCTTCATTGATGGCCTTTACCATGTCATGCCAATAGGGAGAGCGAAGCACATTGAATGGTACACCGCAAGCACAAAGAAAACGGACTACCTTTCCATCCACATCATCCCTCCCAGAAACATTAAGGAAATCCCCTATTGTTTTTCTACCTCCAGAGGTTGCAGAAGTACCATGAGGAGATGGGCAACTACCAAATTTAGAGTTTGCACTTGATTCTGAATGAGTTTTTTGTTTCTTGTTTTTTTGTTGTGCAGCCATCTCTATTTTGATGTATTTTTGTCTTTGTTCACTTGAAATTTTTGGGCAAATGGCTACCCCCACAGAACCCTTTTTTTCATCACTCTCTAGCACCCCACAAAGATGCCTCCTCAGACGGGTATATGAACCCGTATATGGTTTTCCTCCATGACAATCATGAGGGCACATCCATTTGTAAGATCCACCACCCTTTCCCCCTTCAAGTTTGGTCACATAGTTCCACAAGGGATTTGATGTACCTTTCCCATCTTGTGCTTCAGTGTCCTCTTCAAGTTCATCCCCTTCCTCTTCAAACCCTTCCTCCTCATCATACATTGGGTCACTACTATTAGGACCAAGTTCATCCCCTTCCTCTTCCCCTCTATTCCTCACCCTTGCCATCATTAAAACCAAGAGTGGAATGATACATAGAAGCCAAAAGAACACCATCTTGGAATATGGATATAGGTGGTGGACAACCTGTAAATAAAGGAGCAAGTAGAAACAATGGGAAAGAGTAGGAGAGGGAGGAGAAAATACAATTTTTTTTTCAAAAAAACAAGGGAGTTTGGGGTTTGAACTTACCTCTTTAGCTCTTGTAGATGAAGTCCTCCAAGCTCTTGCTCCAAGCTCCTCCTCCTTCTCCTAGCTCCTCCTTCTTCACTCCTCCAAGCTCTCCTCTCTTCTCCTCTCCTTTCCTCTCTTCTCTTCTCCTCTCCTCTCTTCTCTTCTCCAACTCTCATAAACTCAAAGTGAGAAAATGAGAAGAGAATGGGGGCTTTATTCTTTTCTAAAGTCACCCTAGACTCACCCTAAACTCACCTAACCCACCCCCTCATGCTAGTTAAGTTACATGTTAAAACAAATTTAAAAAAAATAAAATAAAAATCCGCTGCCGCGGGGTTGCGTCCGGGTGCGCCTGGGTGGCGTGCGGGTGGCGTGCGGTTCCGGGCAGGAAGCGTGGCGCCACCCCGTGCCCGAACCGCCCTCCGATCCGCGGTTCCGGGCGGCCGCAACCCAAAATGCCAGGAATCGTTTTTTTTTTGCGGATCCGCGCCACCTCCAAATCCGATCCGCGCTTCCAACTTGGATTCCGGGACGCTTCGCTCCGATCCGCGGTTCCGGGTTTGGATCCGGCGGGGGGGGGGGGCGATTCCTGCAACCCTGACTGAAACCCATCAAATCTGAAGCAAAACACAATCAATCTGAACAGTCAGATCACTGTCACCAGAACACAGAGCTGAACCCAGAACATTGCATCAACAACCAGAACCAACTGCAACCTCAAAAATCATATGTCAGAATGTATACGCTACTTCAATGAGGACAACCTGCATGTATACGCCACTTTCTGTAACTCAACCTGCATATACCTCTAAAGATACTGAATCATAAAACTTCTGAACCAAAAATTGTAATAACCAAAGAAATTCTAAAGATCTACTGTCAAATTACAAAGTTCTTAACAGATAGCAGCAAAAAATCATCCTTCTTACTCAATCAATTAGTCAGCCAGACTCAATCTCCTTATACAATTAGTTTAACTTTAGATCTAATGAAGACATCATTGACAAACAACAGTAAAACAATAACACTGATCAGATAGATCAGTCATTTCTGAACAACAAGCCCTTCCTCTGCATACGCTACTTGGAAGTGCTGAATCCACGTGTATACACGTCTTCACCAAGGCGAACCTGTGTATAGATCTGCAAATAATGACTTATAACTTCGCAGCTTTTCAAGACTTCAGATATACCCAGATCATAGCATTTAAATGATAAAACATGCGTTAGCACTCAGATCTAGCCTATCCATTATTAGATCATACAATGATAAGTCATTTCAGGTCTCATGATCCTGATCCAACATTGTATCCAAGGGTGCACAAGATGTTTCAAATCTATCTCATAACCATAACTCTTACAACAAAATATACTTAAGATAAAATTATTCATGAAAAACCCTTTCACTTGCACACTTAGCCCTTTGATCTTCTCCTCCTTATATACTTAGAGCCTTTGTCAATACCATGGACCAAAACAACACTTAGAACCTATTGTATTCTTAAACGAGATCAAGTAATCGTTATTCCGCTCAATATTGTGGGCTAATACCATGGTATGGACCCTTGGTATTCTTTAATCTTGATTTTCCATCCCATACGCACTTTTCCTTCTATGAAATTACGTGCATACGTACACACACCTTTTATTCTATGTACTCGTGTGTAGACGCGACTTGGACTAGGTTAAACAACGTATACAACTTAAAACATTCTCTTTCCTCAATTTCTTGATTCTGATCTATAATACTTTGTCCCATCATCCTGTTCTTCTGTGCCATTACTTTGTTACCTCTGAATTGACATGTTACAATGTGAGTTGTCATCACTTTATCATTTAGGAACTGACCTGTGGATACATCTGGTTATCATATATGTGGGTTGCCATCAAGGACAACACATGTACCATAATGCCAACAAAAACTGCATTTAAAAGATTACTTCTATGAGTCGATTTTATGGGTCTAATCCAAGCATGTGCGATCATGAGACGCCGCGAAAGCATGCTGCCTCGTGTTTTTCATCTATTATATGTGCAGGTAACGGGTCTACAGTAACCAAGAGATTGCTAGATTTCTTGTGACCTCTTGTTCGAGTAGCTTTGTCCACTTTTCCGAGAGATCACGTCCCAGTGGGAGCCAAATGTTACCCCCCATTTTGTGGGTGATATCCCTAGGAGATTTTTTTTCTCCAAGATGGTTCTCAACCGGCAGCCAACAGTGCTTTGCAGCCATCAACTAGATCGATGTGCCATTTCTCCGCCACCTGAGCCAACCATGTGGTCCCTCACCCACCTGTTATGATCGTATGTTTGAAGGTGGGCCTCCGAACCTAAAGGTATGCCTTGTCATGTGGTAAGTGAGTATTGCAGTTTGCTTATCATGGACACTTCTGGGCATGGATTAATGGGGGGATTCTGCGAAAAGAGTGGGTTAGGTCTGTGCGCTTGTCCCCTAGACCCCTTTTGGATGTTAACCTTGGACCCTAGTTCCGTGGGATCTCTTTTACTGTCCTTAAAGCTTTAGGGATGGTACTACATGGGAAACCTTGATTTTGGTTGCGTGGTTCCGCTCTCTCATCCACATATATTACTCCCCTTACACTCATTATAACCCCATTCATCATTTCTTCCACTTGGGTCCACATTCCTCCACTAGGTCCACAGGATTAGCCTTCCCCCTCCCCTTGCCCACACCTTGGGTCGGGCCTGGAATGATGCCTCGGAGGTTGATTCAGCTGAAAAGAAAAGTAAAAGCATAATTGGCCACATTCAACAGGAAGATGTACCATAAAATGCAAAAGATGGCGAAGACAAACACATTTTGCACATGGGGAAAAAGCCAATACATGAGCTTTACCCCATCATCATGGCCATCACTCTGGTTCCTACAGGCCCTAGATGAGCCTCCTTTATCATTTAGGAACCCATGATTGTCCCAACCCCCGATGGGCAATGAACCGCCCTACCTTAAAGGGGGCAACCACTGCTACTATATCTCACACATCATGCTCTTACCCCTTGAGCTCCGAGCAGTCAATTAAAGAAAAATCGTAAAAGAAAAAAGGCATATAAAGAACGGTGGAACTATCAAGGCCAGGTTACCTTATGTAGCATGATTGCGCCTTCCTATACATTATATACCCAAGTGTGGGCTTCCATTAGCTACCCTTGTACCCCAGGATGTGACCCAGGGTTGCCCCTTTCATTCCCTACTTCATTCATCTCTCCATCACATGACACCACCCTTTTAAAAGATCTACCTTGGACATACTATCCCCTTTAGAAGTAGAAACCACCTAATAGGGTACTTGGTTAACCCCACTTGGAGCTTGGAGACATTAGCACATGCCGAAGCCTATTATGGAAGGGAATGCCATTATGAAGTCCCCACTTGTTTTCTATGGTTTGTAAGTTCCTTTACTTGATTTCCTCGATGACTTGTTGTATTAGAAGGCTAGGGGACGCATTGGATTTTATGTAGGATTGTAGGTGGTCTCTGTCTTGATTTGGTCTCCCTATACGGGGTCCTAATCCTCCAGAGGGCTACATTGGCACATGTAGTGTGTGTTGAGAGCCATAAGCCTCCACAGCAGTAGACAACACTCCATGGATCCCCAAAAATGTTCAAAGATTGCTCGAGATTCACCTATTGGACAAAGAAGATGCACTTGGTTCACCTTTGCCCAGACAGTCCCATAGTTGTACCATGCACTTGGCAGATGACCTAGGACTTGTATGCCGATGTGGCATCACTTAAACCATCATCTGAGCTCTTACAAATGATCTACAAGCATCTTCGACTTACTTGGAGACCCATGAGGTCACTTGTGTGCCCTCACACCCATTGGGAGCACCATAGGTTTATTATGTGGAGAATAAGGGGCCAACCCCTTGTCGATTACTTTTGGAAGCCCTATTCATCATTATGGCACTTATGGACTTCATCAAGCTTCTTAGAGAGCCCAACGATATGTATTATTGATCATTCAACCACTTGAGAGGCTTGTCACCAAAAGTTAGTTATTTGCACATTATTTCTATTTTAGGGGCTAATGTAGGCTCAAATAGCTAAATCGAAGTCCTTGGAGGTATATAAATACAAATGATGAGAGTTCATTTCTCATCATCACTTGGTTAGGACTCTTATCTCTCTTGAGATTTTTGCTATTCCTTCTTGGTGGATGAAATATTGGAGCATGGATGAATTTTGATGTATGGATTGTATTTTCTTATCTTGGAGCTTCTTGATTGATAAGTTTATTGGTGGTTGGATATATTCTCTTACATGAAAGTACAAATTTAATTTAATTTATTCTTTTACTTTGTCACATACATTGATAATGAGATTTTCGCTATACTAGGGCTAGTTGTTGCATGCATTTACTACGAAATTGTGGAATTATGTTTCTATATAGTATATCTCTATTTATGGGCCATGTATGTTGAACGAATTCTCCTGGGGATAATTCTATAGTTGAATTTATCTTGATAACATCACTCTCCTTTTCCTTAATGACAAGTGAAGTTGATCTGAGAGCCTCCTTGACCTAGAAACGAAGTCTATATTCATATTCTTCTTGACTCCAATCTCCCTAAAGGATTAGGCACTAGTTGACCATAAGGTGATCACATAAAGCAACATTTTTCTTCACCTCTCTTTTATTCTAGGTCTAGCCACATTAGGGATCCTAGGGCATCATTTTCCCGACAAACCACCCATAGAAAAACGTCGATCTCTTGGCCTCAATTGTGCTGGTGTCTCTCTTAGGCCTCCTCGAAATTTGAGGAAATTCTGACAGTGGGTTTGTTAGATATCCCAAGCCCAAGCCTGGAGATTGGTTTTTGCCGTAAGTTTCCCTAGGCTAGCTCCTCATAGGGATCATTTTGCACCTTTGACTGAAATCAATTCTTTGATCCCTTTCTCCTCCTTGTTTAGGTCAAGTCTCTCATTGGTTGCTAAACTGCTTCCTCTTGACCTAACCTAGGTCCACTTGGTCCTGTGTGGTCCCATACCTTTGAAAAGTCTACTCTTCAAATACCACTTGGGAAACCTAGTTCAACAAGGATTTTAGGGTTTTGGAAGCTCCTTTACAATTCACACTCCTCAAACCTAGCCCTTAAATCCTCATCCCCTTCTCCTAGAAAGCCTTGTACCTTGCTTAAAAGGCAAGCAAGCCCCATTCTTGAGCCTCCCCTAAGAAAGGGTCCCTAAGATCACTTCACACCTATTTTAGCTGATCTATCCTTCATAAGTGATTCTCTATATATCGGGTCTCCTCCCATTGGTGAAAGTTCGTAAAGAGTAGGAAGCTTTCGCTGTGGTGAGATTTGGCCTTAGCTTCATTGTTGCTCTTAACCTAGCAAGTGCCCCTCTAGGACCCTCTGCTAGTTTGAGCGGTAACAAAGACCGTAAGCTTTGTGACAAAAATGCAGAGGAGGCCAATTTGGAGGCTGGAGTGTTGCAATTAGAGAAATTGAAGGATACTCTTATCCTGGATGATGTTGATCGATCTGAGACGACACCTCCATCCAGTCCCATGGTCCCTAGGTTCCATTCTTCAACATCAATCGTTGGGGCTTCATCTTCAGGCTCAACAATTCCACATCTTCCATGACCACTATCTTCTTTATTGCCACCACATGGAGGTTCACGTAGTGGTCGTGATGTAAGGTGGAGAGATTAGTAGATATATTAATAGTTCACTACTTTTGTCGTAGATTAAACTCTAGAGTGTTAATATTGTGAATATGAAATTTTTTGTCTTACTCTTCCTAGTTTAGTGTGTAGATGGTGGTGGCCAAGTGGCCTATTTTGTAAACATTATTATTTGAATTTTGGTCATGACTCATGTTGATAGTTTCTCACTTGCTAGATAAGTTATTTGAATGTTTTATGATTTTATCTTCTAAATGTCTACTTTCTATTATATGCTTAAAATTTTGGTACTTTCTACCTTCTATTATCTATGATATGCTTAAAAATTTGATGTATGTTTGTAATTGCTAGAATCTAGATGGTTGATGCTCGAATAATTAATCATTGATGTACAATGGATGCCATATCTATCTTGATTTATGTACAAATATGCATGTTTTCATATCTTCCACAACAAATTTGGTATTTTGGATGTTTTTTTAATATAAATGGATATATATATATATATATATATATATAGAGAGAGAGAGAGAGAGAGAGAGAGAGAGAGAGAGATGCTTCCGAAACGCTTTGGTTCTGCGATTTTTGAAAAATGACGCTTCTGACGCTGCGCTTCCATAAAACATCCCCGCTTTGTGCAACATTGGTTGATGGTATATACTATACACCATTGTGTGCACTGCTTCAACTCAAAATTCATTTCCAAGAGACTCAGTTTTTAACGCGCTTTGAGCCATTTCTACAATAGTCCTGTTTTTTTTCAGCAACTCCATTTTGTTGAGGAGAGTATGAATTTGTAAGAAATGTAAGACTAACCATGGAGCAACACATAAAGTCCCCCTGCTTTGCCCTCCTTATGATCTGTAGAACATACTCTCCTTTCCAATTATTCATTTTCAATCATAATTTAAAACACTAGCTTAGCTTCCTAAAGGGAGAGCACATCTGACTAACATGTATGATGTCCCCATGGTGTATGTTACATTGGCATGCCTATCATCCTGCAATGCTCTCTGAGCATTCCTCGTTGAGGGTTGTAACTTCATGGGATATTGATCTCAAATCTTTTTTCATGAGCCACAAAAGAGTTGTGGATAGAGATCTTCTTGGCTTGGGGGCCTTCAAATGTGCAATGAGCCTTTGAAATGGAAATGGATGCATTTGAAGGAGAGTTAGATGGATATGCTTGTTGAGAAGCTAAAGGATTTTGTGAATGAGCTTCAACATTGTTTGTTTTAGTAGTCTCTATGACTATAGAAACTTGCTAATTTGGACCACAAACCGCCATAGTAGAGACCTCTTGAATTTGATCAATATTCTTATCCTCTTTTGATTGTAATTGACCATACACACTACCTATGCTCCACCCACTTGGAACCAATTTTTTGCTTCCTCTTGGTGCCTAAGCTGCACTTTGTTTTGACCCCCAGTTTTTTTGGCCTCCTTTTCTTTTGAACTTGCCAACTCCAAGAGTTAGTTTTCTTAAGGGGTGTAGCATTTTGAGTTTCATTAGAAGCAGAACACTAAAGGCTTATGGTTTGTTTAAATGACAACCTTTAATAAAATGCATAAGTGAGAAGCAAGAAACACCAACAGTCTGGGAGGTTGAGATACAACACCTTTCAATATGGGTTGTACCATTGAACAACAAGCTTAAATTGGACAAAAGTGTGAACCTCATTTCTCCTACAACCAATCAACCAAAAGGCTGCACTATTTTCTCCATGTGTGCTTGGAATGGTTATGGACACAAGGAAACTCTATCCTCAGTGAATATCTATGTTGAGGCATGTACTTAGGGAAGAAGGATTCATACTAAGTTTGTACGCAAGAAAAGGCACCAATAGTCATCCATACTCTGTTCCAAAACTCTGCTTGAGCTGCCTCCTATTTTGTCTAACAATACACAGACAAACCCCTTGCTCTTGTCCAAGAGGATTCTGCCTTCTAGCCTCAGGGATCCCAGTGTTCAACATACCATTTATAGAAGTCTCGCTGTAAAGGCACTTGTCTTAGAAAGTGGAGGATGATGACTTTCTTCTTTAATTGATTGACAACAATGTTTGTTTGCTTCATCAGATGAAATTTCAGTGTCAAACTATCCCAGCTATAGAGGAGGGTTTGACTACAATAATGCCTCAGAGAGGATTTTGAAGGATAATAGCATCCATCTAACCCCTAGTTTTGTTAATGACTATAAGTGATGTTAACCATCTTAGGACTCTGAGGGATGCTGATAAGGGGACTCACTATGAAGCCTGCTATGTTTGATGATCAATTACTTGAAATAGAAGAGTTTATTTTTCTAAGCCACTTCCTACTATTTGTAATACCCTAACTGAGGAATTCTTAAGCATACAGTAATTGGGTTTAAAATTTTAAATTTTTGCAGAAGAATACCTGGAAATTGTTTTTGCTGTTGAGATCAATCTGGGTTGTTGCCGCTCCAAATTCACTCCTGTTACCAAAAGACCAAATCCTCCCTGCCAAATTGGGCAAAATCTCAGTACCGAACTCCAAAATACTTCCAATTTGAAGTAATTTGGCCCCCATGCCCAAAAGCTTCAAGGACAATTAACGCTGCTCTAACTGTAGTTCTTCAGTGTAAATTATTCCTTCCTGCACTGCGTTCTCCAGGCCAACCTCTCCTTCGAAGGCAACCTCCCTTTTCTTATATAGGACCCTCATTTGTTTCAGGGTGGTGATTTTTCTGTTCCCCAATTCCTCCAGTGAAGGGTTAAGTGATAAGCTTTGGTTTACGGCTGAACAAACATCCACCACCTGTGTTTAGGGTTGACAGCGTTCTATTTTAAACTCTTATAATATTTATAGACCATATACGTTATGTGCCTTATATTGCTTTATATATGTTCTATGGTTTTGGTAAAGTTTGCATAGGGTCATGCTATGTTTTATTATTTTTTATTAATAATTATTTCTTTTAATTTTATTTAATATAAAATTTCATTAATTTAATAATATCAATAATTAATACAATATTTAGTTAACATAACTAATAATATTATACTTACCCTTTTATTTTATAAAATACTCGAAATTTACTTAAAGTTGTATGGTTCTGACACTCAGACCACAGGCTCATTGCCTTTTGTTATCTTTTAGTCAACATGGCGTTCAATGCACACTGCACAGTAACTGTCTAAGTTCGATTATGTATTTTAAATATAGAATCTAGATTCTATATTTAAAATACATAATCGAACTTAGACAGTTACTGTGCAGTGTGCATTGATTGCCATGTTGACTATGTGCTGTTTCCTTGCCGTATTGTATCTGGATTTTTTGAAAATCTGCCATATCCGTTTCAAACCCCGTATCTGTATCCGTTCCTGTATCTGTTTCAGTGCAACTTTGCTGTTGTTGCCACTGCTATGTCAATCCTCTTATTGCTGTTCCAAACACCTCATGGCCAGGGTAACTTTGAAAATCATTGCTACTAACTCTGCACCAAAGACAGCGTATTGGCTGTAATTGTTGATCCCTTATGGAGAGACCATTACAACTGCTTTCTTTGCCTCAACTCAAGCCAGCAATACTTTATCATTAACTAGTAGGTTGGCAGCTTCGAGGTCAATATGGTATTCCCCAGATGCAGAGAATGGTGTTAATTGCTTCACTCTGCATAAGACATTAGCAATCTGGTGGTCATCAATGATTGAGGTGTTTGCTGCAGCTTTTCGAATTCAAGTTTTCATTATTATTTTTAGAAGGTCAACATGATGAGCTAGCAGATTGTTGGAAAATGCCAACATACCTGATAGATGAAGATGATAATGACTTCTGGGGATTTGATGAATCAGAAACTGATAATTGCTACTACAAAGGGAGCCACTAAATAGAAAAACCTCCTTAGAACACCTGCAATTTTAGCTTGTTTCCTAACTAACGAGAAATTGCTGATCTAACATTGAAGCTTGTATCTAACTCATTAAAGATATAGAATGCTGCTTGCATAGCTATTTGTTTGGGAGGTCAGGAATTACCTTACAAGATTATCTGAGTCCATTTAGAGACACAGAATGTGGTATAAGTTGGTAACTTCTTCCTCTCTCGTAAATATACTATTGACACAAGGAGCAGCACTACTTCAATATATCAGTGATTGTGTGTATATCATGTTTGTCTTCCAAATTGATTATCCCATGGCATACAACTCTCTAGAAAACTGGGTTGAAATTTAGTTATTGAGAGCATTCTCTTCTTATTGATATGTAAGTGCCTAATTCATTTCAGTACCTAAGCATTAGGCTTCCTTTTCCTGCTGGAGTATTCTCATAATTCAGAGAAGGCAAAGATTCTCATATATCCATTGCCTTGCCCTCCATCAAGGCAGCCATTAAGGATAGCATTCTTGTGGATGAGAATGTACATTCTGACGTTTGACATTTAATGGAATACAAAACCCAACTGTTAATTCATTTGATTAATGGGAAAAAACGTGTTGATATGTTACTAATGAAGAGGTTCCTCTGAGTTGATGCCAAGCAGATTTGTTGTGATTCCACTTTTCAGTGTGGTGTATGTGAAGTAGTTGGCCTGGAAATAGAGCCACTACAAGCAAGACCAGTCTTTCATGCCCACTGGAGAATAGTGGCAAGAGGAATTGCACCCAGAACTGCATAAGGCTGCTACCAAACACTGCAGGCTTGGAGCCAGTCAACATGCCATCCTCACATGCCTGCTGAAGGATAGTGAACAGAGAGGTTTTTAGTTGTCTGTTTCTATACAGGACCCAGGTTACACCCGGGGATAGGCCATTCTGAAGATGTAAATCTCTGTAGAAGACCGAATTAGTGATCAAAGGTTACTTCTGCATAGTATCCGTGTCAGTGAGGCAAGTAGGCTATAGGTCCCTTGTTTATGGATCAGTGTTAGAACCCCATTTAACTTTAGATTTTCATATTAAAACAGTTATTAATTGTTAGCTTTAAAACTGTTGTTGGGAATTGTTACCAACTGTTAGTAACGATTATAGGAATTTATGGATTCACAATTGTTGTCTGGATGTATTAGCAGATTTCAAGTTGGTTTTGTTAATGGTTATCTACCTAGGATAAAAATGGTACTAGACTCAGTATTTTGGTGTTGTGGGAAAATGCCAACAATGGCTTCATTTTCAGCCACTCAGAGTGATGATAATTGGAAATTAGCAAATTGCATTATTAGTGGAGGAAGCTATAAGAAATTCCTTGGAAGAGATAAAAGATACATAGAAGAAATGAATCAATTAATATATTTTTTGATTGTGGCAAAGAATAAAAGGGAATCGAGAGATGAGAGCAATGGTGGAGAAGAATGTCATCGGGATCTCAAGATTGGAGAAGAGAGGCTAGTTGTCATGACTGCTACCTACAACTGAAATTGTTAAGAAGCACGAATCAGAACTTCAGATTTTCAGTATAGATCAGGGATGTAGACATTGCATACCAGAATTTCAGAAAAATCTGGTGATTAATTGTAGATCTGAAAAATACAAAATCTGAAAGTCAAAACCAGCAAATTAGAAATCTGTAGCAGCAATCAGATAACTTCTCATCAACACTGAAAGAATAATTAGTGACTAGTTTGCTGAAGTGGCCTCCATGTCCTTTTATAGAATAAGAGAAGAGTCCATGCATGCAAAAATGTCCAAGAATAGAATGGTACAACTCCATAGGTAACACTCCCCATATGTGCCAAGAGTTGGTAGACACATCCCATCACATGCCAAATATACCACCCTACATGGTGGCCAGATGCCCACACACACCAAACGGGCTCCTGTATGTACCTTCCCGAGTAATGCACCCCACAAGTGCTGAGGATAGATAAGACTTATGCCAACACACACGAATCACACACCAAAATTTACATGGCAATTTACAAGATTACCTAGAAGTTATATAATTACTTATTTTATGTTGAAATTTCCATGCATCCTAGGTCTGATCTATGACTTAGCCAAGCACATAATTACATTAGGTATGCTCAACCAAAAGCACTTTGCACAGCGGAGTTTAACAACAAACAGATCAACAATATTACACAAGATTTATGGCCCAAATCACATTCATTATTTGTTCATTAATAAGAAAACCTTAGGGTTCTTGTATTAGGGATCATGGCCCTTTACAAACCCTGATACATATTACAATGCTAGTATAAACAGTCTGTCCTTCGACTGAAACCCCAGGGCTGAGGCCTAGTCCATCAGGTCCTTGTCTGCTCATAAATAAAATACAATCAGCAGAATATGAAACTCACATGGGCTTGCTCTTTAGCCCATGGTACATTAGTATCCTTGCTGTCCTTGCTATAGCTCCTGTCCTTTGCAACTACAGACTTCTTTTGTCGACAGACTTCAGCCAATCTTGGCTGCCCACCTGGCAGCCCTAGGCACAACCTCCAACAGCAACTCCCTGCCTGGTGCAGCTCCTTTAGCACTGGGCCCACTGCTGTTCAAGCCCCTGATCAGTCCTCTTAAGTCACCTGAAGCCTTCCTGGACAGCCTTCTTCACTTTGGTCTGCCTGTCCTTGATTCTTGAGGCCCTAACCAGCCTCCTCTTGGACGTGGTCTGCCTCAGCAATCTCTTTCCTGACTGTGGCCAACCTGTTCTTGATTCCTGAGGCCCTAACCAGCCTCCTCAACAGGTCATGAAGCGCTATTTCAGCCCTGTTCACACTCTGATCTGCCTTATTCCCTCTGCATCCCTTCTTCTACAGCTGCGGCCAGCTTGCGGCCCTTGGCATTCTTCCTGAAGTCCTGGACCTTCTACCTGCGAACCTAACTGCGGCCTAACTCGGCCCTCTTCCTGGCAGTAGTTCAACTCGGCTTCTATAAAACAAACACATCCTTGAACAGAGCTCCAAACTTGGCTTCCTTCTCTAGGATGCAGCCTTTTCTAGGGAAGATCTTCTCGTAAATTTAGTCCATCACAGTTGTGCAATTAGCCTCTCCTTTGACCTTCTATTTATACTTTTCCAAGGGGTGTGAAACCCCAAGGGTCATGTCCTATGTTGCAGGAAACGTGGTATAGAGGCCCGTTTCTGTACGGAAACGGGTACGAAACGCAGAAACGCGTTTGGTACGGCCGTGAAACGCGTTTCCGGCCGTACTACCACGTTTCCCGAAATGGAAACGTGGCCAGTACGGCCGGAAACGCGTTTCAGGGCCGTACAACCCACGTTTCCTCATTAACTTGTGTTTGTTTTAATTTTTTTTTTTTTTTTTAATTTACTTTTAGGGTATGTTAGTGACTTCTTGTTGTTTCTAGATGCGTGTCTAAAGTTATAAAAGTGAATTTTTGCCCTAGTGTTGATATGCAGTTCATCAGGGAGTTTGAGGGATATGTAGTTCATGGTAAAAGTAAAAGTGATATTCTCTTTTATTTTTCATTTTCATCCTTCTACTTAAATTTTTAACATTACCATGAAATGAATCAGGATGTTTGAGAGTGGTTTCGCCCTCATTGGATTTCATATGGAGAAAGTAGAATTTTAGAACTCACTCAAAATCCAGCAAACTTATTTGTTTTTCAGGATTTCAGGATTGGAGGGATTGCAATGTTTCCATTGGATTTTATCATGTACTAGGGTATGGAACTTGTATTTAATCAAGAGAACCAAGCCCTTTATGCAGGGGAAACTCTCAATAATCAAGATCATGTAGGCTACTAGGGTATAAAACGTGTATTTAATCAAGAGCACTAAGGTCGTTCGACTATGTAGGAGGAGACTCCCAATACAACAATGGTCCTTCTAAAGAATGGGATGTGGATGCTGAAAATCTTGATTTGGATCTCTCTCTTGCAGCCTTATAGTCTTTATTGTACTTGCAACCTCATATATTAATATAAATAAAGGCTGATTTTGAGATTTGGATATATAATAAAGGTTGCTTTTGGATATTCCGATATTTTTATTTTCGTTATGTGATCATTCATGAGTAAATGTGATGTAAATTAAATCTTAATGTTTAAGTGTAATAAATTATAATGTATCATTTATGCTTTATGATTGCACATATATATATATATATATATATATTTAAATATTTTCAATATATATATATATATAGATATATATATATATATATATATATCTATATATATATATTCGCGTTTCCCCGTTTCCAAAATTTGGGGAGGTCGCGTTTCATATCGCTTCCCGTTTCGGAAACTCGCACCCATTTCCCCGTTTTGTGCAACTTAGGTCATGTCCCTCGGCCTTGCTGGTCCACCTGAGCCTACATGACTCACAATTAAGTTAAATTTATTTGCTTGGTTCTAAGCCCACTCCATTGGGTCAAAACCCCCAGACATGGGTACTTTGCTCAACAAACTCCTTTTTGTGGGTTTTATCCACTCCGAAATACCTTCCGAGCTACCCAAATTTCAACATTTTATATCTATGATACAGGAAATTAATATTATCATTCTTTTACAATTGGGATTATTTTAGAATAGCCAAACTAGTTACAATGTTGCCTTATACTGGCACTACGTGGTAGAAGATTCTTTGCATGGAGAACAGCATTAGTGCATGAGATCTGGGTAATGCATTTTGTTCCTGGGATATCTATATTTTCATTTTTTGAAGGCCACATAAATATATATGGCACATCAAAAAATACAACAGAGAATGAACTAGGTAGAAGATGTGTAGTGTAGAAGTTTGAAGATCCCATTTGCTGAAGCTTTGATCAAACTCTTTTGTAGACATGTGTCTCCACACTTAAGAGATTCGAAAGGCACTGGGATCAAGGAACTGAACTAACAGTAAGATTTTGGAGTGGACATAGACCAAATTTGCAAGCTCATGCTAGAGGTAATAATCAATTGCAAATTGGGAGAAGGCAGAGCTTACTTTCACTATAGGAGTGATTAGGATGTTTGGGTATGGTGTTATAAGATGGAGACCTTCCAGTAATTGGCTATTTCAGTGAAATGAAAACCCAGACATGATCATTTCCTTGGAATAGAAGGTAATGCCAAATTGTAAATCTAACCTGAGTTAGGTTGATTTTTATTTAGTTATTGTTTCCTAAAATAGATAAAGCTTAGAAACACCTATTGTACCTCGCATATTTGGAACAGAAAATTGGGCTAGGGATTGAATAGGTTGACATTTATAGGATAAAATTTATTATCTTCTCCTGGTAGAGTCAGCTATTTTTTGGGGGCAACTAATGCTTTTATAGTGCATTTTCCCTGTTTTTTGGCTGCATTTAAAGTCTATTCTGCAGTTTAGTTACATACTGTTCTTTGGGCATAGTTTGTGAAATATATTTCTGTATTATTGTTGGTACTTTGAATCGCTGTATCAGCTGAAGCTGATTCTTGTCACTTCTGCAGGCACTTCTTGAATGCGAAGGGGAGGCTTTGGATTTAAGTGGAGATGTTGGTGCTGTGGGTCGTTTGGTTGTGTCTAAAACACCAACAGACGATTGTGAGATTTTATTGGATCTCAAAGGTGAGATTGTTCTCAAGTATAGTTATTGATATTTTTTAACATGGAATTTGATGTAGCATTCTTCATTTGGTGTGAACGGAACATGAGATTCGATTCAATGCAAATTTGATATTATTGCAATAATCCATATTGATCCCTGTTGTATTGTTAGTTTTTATTTAGAATGGTCATTGTGTGAGACATTGTTCTTCTTAGAATTGGAAAGTGGCTTTGTCCATGTGGATAGATAAAATTAAGAAAATTTTATAATGTCCAACAATTGGCCACAAAGTAGGTTAGTGGGATAAAAGTACAACAATACATAGTGGAAGTGCGAAAGCAATCTCTATGACTACTCTATTGAATCCATAAGAAGAGCTAAATAGATAGGTAATATAAATAATAGTGTAGATACAAATCATATTGAGCATAAATTGCAGATGTCAAGGCTTGATGAACTAGAAGTAAAATGAGGGGAGGGAGAGAAGAAGAGTAGCGCTTCCCATTAAAGGGGCTGATGCGCTACGTGATAGTGTTGTTTGGAGAATGTTGAGGGGAAAGAGGGTCTGACTGCGTAATCTCAGGAGGAGCTCTAAGCGGAAGAGGTTCATCACCACTAACATCCAAGATTTGGTGGAGGGGAGGAGAGAATCTTTGAATGGAAGGCTTGCTGTTTCAATGACATTGGAGAGGAGTGCTTTGTATAGAGAGAGTCTGATTTTTGGAATTCATAGAGTTGGTTTGTGTGTTGGGACTACTAGGATCTCAAAACGGGAGCTCCTCAAGAGTCGCTTCAATGCTAGTTGACTCATTGTGGGGGGGTCTAGACAAAAGTATGAGGTTTCATTGATCTATTGTTTGGACTCTAAAATTATTTGGGCCTTTACCTATCATTTGCTGCTAGCAGTGGATATGACAATGAGGAAGGAGGAGGTGATCTTCTTAATGAGATCTACTTAGGGAGGTCCATGTAGGTTACATGACTTGTGTCCCAAAGAGCTAAGCATGCTTGCTTTGGGGATAGAAAAGGAAGGAGAGGGAGCCTTCCAAGTCTCTATAGAGGTAGTGAAATTGTGTGCCCATCTTAGAATAGAACGGACCAATGTTGCAAGAACCTCCCCCTGTTAGGAAATGTAACTAGGTTCAGTCTTCATAATTGTTATTATACCCATGTCATTATATATTTTATGTAAAAGATCAAAAGTAGAAAAAGAAATATTATTTTTCAAGCATGCGTTTCATGCTCAAGTCAACTTGTCATCTAGGTCAAGCATGTTCTTCATGCATCTAGGGTTTATTGAGTTAAAATAATATTTATCACAAGTCAAAATATTGTCTTAGAGTCAAGTCACATTTGGAATTTGAAAAGAAAATGGAAAAATAAATTTATTTGACTCAAAAATGTAATTTCTGTGCCCACAAGACCAAGTCAGCCCTGCCTCATCAAGTCCGGCCCTGGAAGGGGTAATTAGACCCCCTTGATGTATATAAATTGAGACAGTTTGACCTCATTTGAAGCATTACAGAAGCAAGTTCGATCCCCAAGAAAAGAGGAGCAAAATTCAAGAGGAGCAAGAAAGCAAGAGAGAGAAAGAAGAAGAAAATCGAAGTTTGTGCCCTAAAATTTGCCCTAGATCTCTCACACGTGTGAAATTCTGAAGTTACTGCAAAGGCCGAAGTTATAGCTTCACTGCAGGTCTGAAATTTTGAAGTTGGGGGCCAAAATTCTGAAGCTAGGGGCCGAAATTCTAAAGTTGGAGCTGTTTTGGAAAGTTTTGACTTGAGTTGACTTTGACTTGTTGGAAGAGCTTGGGAGTGCTTGGGAGGAGGGCTTACTTGGGTCTTGGATTCCTCATTTGATCTAATTCTATAACAAGAGAAGAAATTTCCGGGTTTTCCCCTTGGAGGGGTTTTTCCCTGGCTTAGAGTCTACATCTTGTGTTCATTATCTATTTGTGATCTTCATAGTTTATGGTTTTGGTAATTGTTTGATGAACAAAATGTTAGAAAATGCAATATGGCAACTTATTAATTCAGATTTTCATTTACCTTAATAATTGCTTGTGAACTTTATTTATCTTATGTTTTCTTTATTAGATCTTCTTCATCAAACAATTATCAAGAGAAAAATAGTAAAGGCAATGTGTTGAGAAATCCAATATGGAGGCAAGTTAATTGATTTCTCTTATTATGACATTATTTTGTGATGTTTCATTATTAGTTTTCTTCTTTTGATTTATCTAGTTATTATCGTCAAGACTAATGCCAATCAATAAATAGAGGAGGGCACGAGATGTAGGCATGTAACTAGGGAAAATCCCCTACATAGGAGAAAACCTAGTCAAGAATTCTTCCTTTAGTAGATTCAAAACAAAATTGAGATGATGAAGGCCCTCATAACCTAGACTAAAGACTACATCCATCCATCAAGTCAACCTTAACACATCATGCTTTAGTTTTGTGGTATCTCAATTATGCTTCAGTGCCGTGAGGGTTCCAAACAAGCTTCGATACTTTAGTTCTGTGATATTCCAAATGTGCTTCAGTCTTATAATGGTAGTACTCATATGGTGACATAATAAACTTCAGTCTTGTAGAATTACACATATGATCATACAGTCTTTCAATGAACTTCGGTACTGTAATGATAACACTCATTGTCCTGCAATACAGTCATGCCTCGGTCTTGTGGTGGTAGCCCAAGTTTCAGTCCTCAGTGCTATGGTGATAGCCCAAGTTTCGGTCTTGTGGTGGCAGCCTAGACTTCAGTTTGTGGTGGTGGTAGCCCTAAAATATTTCGGCTTGCACTGACACTTCAACTTCTTGAAACTTTGAGTTATTCTTCACTGTAACTTCACTGAATTCCCTCACTGAGATTCACTGAATTCTTCTTTGAAATTTTCGAACTTATATCTCTGCAATTTGAGCGAAGTCCACATGCCTATATATAGTTGTTTCCCATAGTGAAATAAGCCGACTTGATCTTTTTGTGAGGCCGACTTCTGGAGGATTTGTTTGGAGGCCGACTTTGCAAGGTGACTTGATGGAGGAGTCTTTTAACAAAATAAATTTGACTTTGACTTAAATAAAAATCCTAAAAGCCTACAATGGAGGCTTGACCTATGACAATTGACCCAAGCATGAAACCCATGCTTTAACAAGTCAATTTAATTAATAATAAAATTTCTTTTGCTTTCTTTTGATAAATATATTTCATTTTGACTCAAGTACAATTATGAAGACCGAACCTAGTTACATTCTTCAACACAATGGACACAAAAATTAGGCTCCAAGCCACCGCAAAATTCCTCCAAGGGAAAGCCCATAAATTCTCCACTTATTATAGAATTTGCTTCAAATGAGACAACAAAGTCCCAAACCCTAGACCAAGTCCTCCTCTAAGTACCTAGTCAACCCTCCAAGAGGCCCTTCTAGTTAGGTCAGATCAGACAAAGCTTAATCCTGCTTCAGTCAGCTTCTAGCTTCAACTTTGACCCCTAGCTTCGACATTGCAACTTTTTCTTGCAACTTCAATCTTGTAGCTCCTGCAAAAACCCTAATTTCGACAGAAGACAACTCTTCAAGAGATACTCCTTTGAGCAAGATAATGTCTCCAAAGGTTAATGAAGTCAAAATAGAATACTCGCTTTTCTGGCGACTTGATCTTGCAACTTCATTTCCTGTAATTCGGACCTGCAATCTCGACCTTTATTTGAAGTTGCAGAAACCCTAGATTTCGCACATGTGAGAGAGATATAGCCCAAAAACAAACTTTTCTTCTTCGTCATGGATTCTTCTTGCCTTCTAGGCCTTTTCTCTTCCTTTATTCTAGCTCCTAGCTTCAAATCGAACTTCTTCTTGAGAGATTGAACTTGTGTGAATGAATGTCTCAAATGAGGTCGAAGACTCGAAACTGCTTCTATTTATAGCCTTACCAAGGGGTTGAATTCCTTCCTTTAGCCTGACTTGTAGCTGCCAAGGCCGACTTGTACTTTGGAGGCTTCCAAGATTTTCTAGACTCGAAATAAATTCTTTTACAAGGTACATTTTGCCCGGTGTTGAAATTTGTAACTAGGTCTGGTCTTCATAAATGTACTTGAGATGTACTTATCAAAGAATGAAGAAAATATTAGTATTATTATTATTATGACTTATTAAAGCATGTGTTTCATGCTTGGGTCATCATGTTTTTGGTCAAAGTCCCCATTGAGGACTTCTAGAATTTATTTTGAGTCATTGGAGTCATTGTACGTTAAAAGAGACCCTTCTTGAGCTTTCGAATCATGTAAAAAGAATTATTTTTGAGTCAAAAATGAATTTAGTCTCCTCCACACCAAGTCGGAAGATCAAGTCGGCCTCAAGACAAGCAATTCGACCTCCCTGGAAGGCTATAAATACAAGGAGTTCGAATTTATTTGGAGCATCTCACTATCTCTCACATAGTTCGATCTCTGAAGCTACAAGCTGGAAGCTGGGAAAAGTGCGAAGGTGAAGAAGGAGGCTAAAAGGAGTGCGAGTTTGGTCAAGAAGGAAGGGAATGACAAAATCGAAGTTTTGGTATCTCTCTCTCTCGTGTGGGCTAGTTTAGGAGATCAAAGTCTCCTTGTCAAAGTCGAAGTTGTTGCTGATGCCGGAAGCTGCCAAGTCGAAGCTATTGCTAATGCCAAAAACTGCCAAGTCAAAGTTGCTAGGGTCAAAGTGCTGCTGCTACTAGGTCGAAGGTTGGATCGAAGAAGGAGAGGCTGGCTTGGTGTGGAGGAGGTCTTTGTCTAGGTTGAAGAGTCTCAAGGAAAACTATTGAAGGAAGAGGTTTTGACTGGGTTTCCCCCTAGATAGGGGTTTTGCCTTGACAAGGTGCCTACATCTTGTGTCTTGTGTTTTTGTTAGGAACTCTTAGGGGCTCTATTCCTTGCATATCCTTCTACTATCCCTCAAGCTTGGAAGGAGCCCTTACAAACTTCCAAAAGATGAGTATCTTATTACCTTTTCATTTTTAGTTTTCCTTACTTATCTAAGTTTGTTTGCATTAAATACTAATCACATTTATATTCATATTTTCCTTGTTTAGGAAAGACTTGTTGAATACTTGAGAAACATGAAAGAAGACTTCAATCCTACACCTCTCGACGAGAGGAATCCAAGAAAAATATCAGCTGCCATAAATAAGATGACCCACATGGAGTTTGGCCCTAGTTGCCAATTTTAACATACACACTCTCTCTCTCGTGTGGGCTAGTTTAGGAGATTGAAGTCTCCTTGTCAAAGTTGAAGTCGCTGCTGATGCCGGAAGCGACCAAGTTGAAGCTGCTGCTGATGCCGGAAGCTGGCAAGTCGAAATTGCTAGGGTCGAAGTGCTGCTGCTACTAGGTTGAAGGTTGGATCGAAGAAGGAGAGGCTGGCTTGGTGTGGAGGAGGTCTTTGTCTAGGTTGAAGAGTCTCAGGGAAAACTATTGACGGAAGAGATTTTGACTACGTTTTCCCCTAGATAAGGGTTTTTCCTTGGCAGTGTGCCTACATCTTGTGTCTTGTGTTTTTTTGATCTTCATGCACACATAATTTGGTAATTGCTTGATGAAAGATAATATAACCAGTGTTCTAGGGGGACTCCCCCCCCAGGGGTCTAGTTTCCTAGCTCCCCCACGCTCCGGGGACTTGGGGACAAGAAGGGGTTGTTTCCCCACGCTCCCAAGCAACAGGGTATGCAGGGGGACGTGCGAGGGGGTCATTTCCCTGTCCTGAGGAGTCGTTTTCGAAAAGGGGGACGAGGTCGAGGGGGGACGAGGGGGGATGAGGGGCCCGATTTAAAAAAAAAAACTTTTGTTTATAACTAAAATTTAAGTTAAATTTTAATATAACTAAGTTTTAATATAACTAAAATTTAACATTTGGCAGTGATACATATTACGTAGGGTTTCATTTATGGTTTTTTTATAAACTTAATTCATGTTGCCGCCCTCACACCATTCACTCCTCAGTCCACCATTCGTCGAGCAACAGTCCACCATCCGTCGAGCAGCAGTCCACCGTCTGTCGAGCAGCAGTCCATCGTTCGTCGCCATTTAGGTCCGCTTGTAAGTTGCTGGTCGCCATTCCGTTGGAGCCTGGAGCCTGGAACACAAGCAAGGAAAGCCATCGTTGTTGCAACTGCAGAAGCAAGGAAACACCTGAATGCTGAACCGTGCTTGAATGCTGAACCCTGGAACACGCTGAAGTTCTGAATGCTCATTGCTGCCTCTTTGGTAAGTACCCGCGCTGCTGTTTATAAATTTTTTCCATTTTTTTTGTAATTCTCAGTCCTGTAGCTGCGTTTTTTATTTTTTTTCATTTGTTTTTAAAAAACTTCACTGTGTTTCTAAAAAAAATTAGAAACTTGACTGTTTTTTTCATTTTTTTTTTGTAAATTTTAATCTTTAAAAATTTTTTAGACCCATGTTTTGAGTCTTGACTGTGTTTTAGTTTTTTAGGCTGCATTTTTTATTTTTATTTTTATTTTTATTTTAGTTTTGACTGTGTTTTAAAAAAATAAATTGAAACTTCACTATTTTTTTCATTTTTTTGTAAATTTTAATTTTTTAAAAATTTTTAGAACTTTTGACTGTGTATTAATTTTAAAAAATTCAGTGTTCAATGTGTGCACTGTAGCTACTAGCCTTGTGTATTAGTTAGCCTGTGTAATGTTTCTTATTTTCATTATAGGTTGCAACCTACATTTTCATTTGTCATTCAACTTACAAAGTTACAACTTACGACTATGAGTCAGAGTCAGACTTCTTTTGGGAACAGTGAGAACAGTGACATCATCTGAAGAAGTTGAAAGCGGTCACAAGGGGGCAAGATACCAGAATAGGCATGGTGTAGATTCTGGAGGCCCACCAAGAGAACTGGAAAAATTTGCAAAGGGGACATTTAATTCTCTAAAATCACTTCTAGTCTATGCAACCAGACTGCCGAAAAAGAATCCAAAAGTTGGTGGTGGCTCACGTGATTGGGTCTGCAATATTTGTGGGCATCACTTTGTTGGCAACTATACCAGGGTGAAGCAACACTTTTTGGCTATTACAGGTAAAGGAGTCAATATGTGTCCCTCAAAGAACCTGAATTCAGCTCAAAGAGAGCAACTTTGGAGGCTAGAAAGGGCAGCCACTGGAAAAGGATTGTTTTCTAGCAGACATGTTGATCCATCCACAAATATTCCTCTATCCAGTGCTTCATAAAAAAAGACAAAGGTTTCTATTGGTGCATCTCGTTCTTGTGCAATGGGTGGTACAATGTCTGGGATGTACACCATTCTAGATCGAGATGACACAGATGATGCAATTGGCAAATTTCTTTTTGCTAATAAAATTCCCTTCCATGTTGTTCGTTCTCCTTATTACAAGGAAATGGTCCAAGCAATTGCAAAAATAGGGCCTTCATATGCACCACCCGGAGAACATAAACTACGAACAACAATTTTAGATAGACAAATGGCCAAAATTAATTTGTAGAAAGAGAGAATGAGACAAACATGGTTGAGGTTTGGTTGCTCTATTGTTATGGATGGATGGACTGACATCCGAAATCGCCCACTAATCAACGTCATAGTGACATCTTCAAAAGGTCCATTCTTTCTTAAAGTTGTTGACTGTTCTGGAAAGCGCAAGGATGCATCTTTCCAATTTGAGCTTCTTCGAGAAGCTATAGAGGATGTTGGGCCTGATAGTGTGGTGCAGGTTGTGACAGATGCAACAACAGTTTGTAGATCAGCTGGGTTATTGATTCAAAACAGGTATCAACATATTTTTTGGACTCCTTGTTGTGTGCATGCATTCAATAATGCACTGAAGGGCATTGGCAAGATTTAGTGGATGTCAGACTTGGTGACAACGACAAGAGATGTGCAGATGTTTATTTGCAACTTGGCTATGTATAGGGCTCACACGAGGAAGGAATTCCTCAAGCTCACTGATACTAGATATGCTAGCTATTTTCTCTTATTGGAGAGGATGATAGAGGTACAAGCACCTGTACAATCCTTGGTTGTGAGTTTAGAGTGGGGAAGGTGGTCAGAATCAAAGACAGACATGGGGAAGAAGGTCAGGCTTCAGGTGTTGGACAATGATTGGTGGGCAGATTGTTCTTATTTGGTTTCATTCTTGGGCCCTATTGTGGAGGTCATTCATTACATTGATTCAGATGCTCCTAGTCTTGGAGAAATATATGAGACCTTTGATAGCATGTTGGGTCGTGTGAAGGTAGCCATTCAGCAAAGGGAGCCCTCATTAGAGTTCTATACTTCCCAGATTCGACCCACCATTCAACGTAGGTGGGATCGCATGAACACACCTTTGCACATGGCAGCATATGCATTAAACCCAAAATGGTATGTTGTGAGACCTGGGAGGGTGCCTCCTATTGATGATCTAGAGGTAAGAATGGCTTCCTAGATGCAATTGCAAAGATGTACAGTGAGGAGGAGCGGGTCAAGATTTCGAAGACAGTTTGTTCAGTTTGCATTTCTTAGTGGCCCCTTCAACACATGTGGTGCTTCGGCAGATTGCATAGATCTAGCCCAAGATGACCCGATTGGTTGGTGGAGGATGCATGGGGATGGTGCTCCATAGCTCAAAGATCTAGCTATGCGTTTGTTGTCTCAGATTGCTAGTTCCTCTGCAGCAGAGAGGAATTGGTCCACATATAGCTTCATCCACTCTATCAAGAGGAACAAGCTTACCTGTAAAAGAGCGAAGAAGTTAGTTGCTGTGCATAGTGCCCTACGTCTTGAGCATAGGAAAACACCTGAGTATTTGAAGGGACCAACAACACGATGGGATGTTGATCCAGAGGATGATGCATAGGTATACATGGAGGAGAGAGTTGATGAGAGACAGATGGGGTTGGTTGGTGTGCCACTTAGCATGTTTGAGAGTGCTAGTGATTCAGATTCAGATGGTGATATGGACCATATGGTTGATCTTGATTTATTCATTCAGCAGCTGGATGCAGAGACAAGCGGGGCGTTACCTTGAGGCTTGAGAAAAATTATGCTCGTTTATCTTTTGATATGTTGATGTTCTTATGTTATTCTGACTCTATAAAATTTTGACTCTTGATGTATGATGTATCAGACTTGACTTTTATAATTTTATGTCAATATTCATTGTTCAGTATTCAATGTTCATAGTAGGAAGTGGGACATCAATATGGTTTAAACTTTAATCATAATGTATGATGTATAATTATAAATTAGAATTATAAATTTATTATTATATGATATTAGGTAATGATATTCATATCAATGATCATGCTTTGCAACTTTTCAATTCAAACCCAATTGTCATAGTGGACTCAATTTATAAATTATATTTTATATTTATAAGTTTTTAAGACCGTGACGCCCCCCCATGTTTCCTAAAAATTGGTGGGGAGCTTTTGCATAGGCCGCTCCCGCGTATCCTCGCTCCCTCGCCCCCTCGTCCCGAAACCTTGGTGGAACATTGAATATAACAAATAAGTAAAAGAATCCAACATAATTCACAAGTAATTATCAAGAAAGAGAAATCTAACCCTAATCCTACTAGCATTGATTTCTCAACACTTGGAAGGGTCTTGTTGTCGCCTAAAATGTACACCTAAATGTGGGAAAAGTTTCCCAACACCACAAGGTATAATTTTAGAGGTGCAACACTCAGAGTAGGGGCTGTCACCTATTCACTCTGTTTAAGCTCTCTCTTAGACAAGCTAAGGGGGGTAGTCCCTAAAGATGATGATGGAAGGAGAACTTGTTGAAATAGCAAGCTCTAGTAGACTAAGTGCAAGGCAATTATTTCTCTATGTAACTCGAATTAATGATGAATTAGCAACTAAGATTATTATTGAGGAATGTGAATGTTGAAGATAGATTCAATTAAATCAATATAACACTTTAATAAAATAGAAAGTGAAAGACCAGTGCCTTAATAACAAATCTCAAACACAAATTATAATACTTGCACAAAAGGTATTCTCAAATTACAAGATAAACAATGCTGCAAGATAAGATGTTAGTACAAAGGAAGAAGAGATTATAGGCAACTAGAATTTGAGCAATAAGACTTGAGATAAAACTTGCAAGAAAATGAAAACTTATACTTTTAGATAGAAGATGCTTAACAATGATATAACATTTCAATATACAATAAGCATGAAATTGATAAGTACAAGTATGTAAAAAAAGCTTGCAAGGAAATATATTAGCTCACAATTCTAGCTACAATAACCAAATGAGAGATGAATGATGAATGCAAGATCTAACTATGTGATGTGCAAGGATCTTGGTTAAGTTTAATTAAGGTGCCTAATCTAAGTCATAAACTAGTCTTAAATAAGGTTGTAGAAAGAAGTGTTGGGGAAGGAGGCTAAGGTCTCATTAACGATACCTACCTAGGATTTCTAACAACCCAAGTGCCTCTGTCCCTACAAGGGACTCGGTCACAAGAGAACTGCAAGGTCACTTGTTTTAACCGTTGAGTAAGGGTCTAGCTCTTAAATTGAATATTGAAGAAGGTGATTCTAACTTTCTATACAACCAAGCTTATGCTTGGAGGTAGGTTTTAAATGCAAATCTAACTCTAAATTGCAAAATGCAATGTTTCAATGAGATACAATGGTGATAATATGCTTCAAAGAAAGTAAAATGCCAACATATTTGTAATTCAAAATGAGATAAATACTTCAAAGCACAAGATTGCCAGCCTATGGCAATGATCAATGAAGCAACTCAATATAACAATAGCAATGAAGATGAAACTTATATGTTAGAGAAATACTTCAAATGCCTTAGAATAATAGTGTTCTTAAGTTTATCCTTTACTTATTTAGACTGTGGAAACAATTAAAGATTATATGATGTAAGCACAAATGAGAAATGGCAAATGAGATTGCTAAAATGAAAGAGAAATTACTTTAGATCTAAAACAAAAAATGAAACTAAAACAAGAAAAGAGATATTTCGAATGCAATTCAGATCAAATCTGTTTAAATGGTGCAAGATAAAATGCAATGATTAGATCTAGGATGCAACTATCGTGCAACTAGCAAATGCAAGAGATTGTTGAGAAATCAATGCTAGTAGAATTAGGGTTAGATTTCTCTTTCTTGATAATTACTTGTGAATTATGTTGGCTTCTTTTTCTTATTTTTTATATTATCTTTTATGAAGCAATTACCAAGTTATGTGTGCATGAAGATCACAAAAACACAATACACAAGATGTAGGCACTCTACCAGGGCAAAACCCAATCAAAATCTCTTCCTTCAATAGTTTTTCTTGAGACTCTTCAACCTAGACACAAACCTCCTCCACACCAAGCCAACCTTTCCTTCTTCGATGCAACCTTCGACCTAGTAGCAACAACACTTCGACCCCAACAACTTTGACTTGGCAGCTTCTAGCATCAACAGGCAACAACAACATTTCGACCACAACAACTTCGACTTGGTAGCTTCTGGCATCAACAGGAAGCAACAACAACTTCGATTTTGATAAGGAGACTTCGATCTCCTAAATTAGCCCACACAAAAGAGAGAGGGAGATCCCAAAACTTTGATTTTGTCCTTCCGTTTCTTCTTGACCAAACTCGAACTCCTTTTAGCCTCCTTTCTTCACCTTCATACTTTTCCCAGCCTCCAGCTTCAGATATCGAACTATGTGTCAGAGAGTGACATGCTCCAAATGAATTCGAATTGCCTTGTATATATAGCCTTCCAATGAGGTCGAATTGCCTTCCTTGAGGCCACCTTGATCTTCTTGAGGTCGACTTGGTGTGGAGGTTACATAATTCATCTTTCACTAAAAAATAATTCTTTTTACATCATTCGAAAGCCCAATAAGGGTCTCTTAAAATATACAATGATTCTAATGACTCTTTATTAATCTTAGGAGTCCACAATGGGGACTTTGACTAATAAAATGATGACCCAAGCATGAAACACATGCTTTAATAAGTCATTGTAACAATAATAAAAATTCTTTTGACAAATACATTTTATGAAGATCGAACCTGGTTACAGTTTTCAATACTCCCTCTTAACTAGGTAGGTATTCATAAGGAAGATCTCAAATTATATTAACTATGAAGAGTTTAGGCACCGCAATGCCATGGACTAGATTCCTGACCAGGGAAATCTGTCCAAGGTCTCTCAATAGTTTAGGCACTGCAATGCCACAGACTAGATTCTTGACCAAGGCAATCTATCCGAGTGGGACTAAGATTGACTAAAGCTTTCAGCCTCTCTAGTTACCATTAAGATTACTTGCTAACCATCAACCTAGGGATCTAGGTGCATATCCGAGGTCAGAGTTGCATGACCAACGCCACCCTCCCTACTTTGGGAACTAGACATTAGCACATAGTGCGGGCAAGATGTCCTCCCGGGTAATGTGTCTCACACCCAAGACCTCAATAAATCTCTTCCAAACTTTTATCATCATCAACAAGATCAATAATATTAACTAAACCAAGCATGCTTCTAAGATATTCAAACTTCTTATTAGGAAGAAACCTTGTTAGTATATTAGTTACTTGATCGTTTGTCGGGGCATACTGTAGCTTCACGATCCCATCCTGCACCAAGTTCCTAATATAGTGGAACTTATTGTTGATATGCTTCGTCCTAGCATGAAACACATGATCTCCAGACATCTTGATACAACTTTGATTATCACAATTAATCATAGTAGGATCCACAGGCTTCCTGAACAAATATGTCAGAAGCTTCCTCAACCATACAACGTCCTTTCCTACTTCACATGCAACCACGTACTTGGCTTCAACACTATTCAAAGCAACGAGATCTTGTTTTCTACTTATCCATGAGATCATGGTAGATCCTAAACTAAAGCATCCACCGGTAGTGCTTCTTCCATCGGTCTCACTGCCACCCTAATCAGAATCTATGAAGCCAATCAACTTGACTTCCTTGCTATTGTACTTTAGGTAGTGATGTATCGTGCCACGAAGATATCTCAATATATGCTTGGAAACTATCCAGTGATCATGACGAGGCTCCAACTGAAATTGATTGAGGATGTTCACAACAAAGCATATATCCGGCCTAGTATTTACTAGATACATCAGAGAACCCACCAACTGACGATAGGAGGTAGGATCCATGAGACTTGAGTCAGAGCTCCTCAACTTCTTGAGATTGGTGATCATAGGAGTAGTCATGGGCTTGGAATCCATCATCTCAAATTTCTGCAATAACTTGATGATATACTTTCCTTGCCCCAAATATATCTCCCCAGGATTTTGCCATACTTCCAGAACTAGGTAATAGTGCATCAGTCTTAGATCCTTCATCTCAAATTCATTTGCCAACATCTTCTTGCATTCTTGTATTCTTCTCTACACACCTGCAATGAATAGATCATCCACATACAATAAAATAATGACTGGCTCATTATTCACAACCTTGATGTAGAGATTTGGATCAGCGAAACTTTTCACGAACCTAATTCTTAGAAGGTATGCATCCATTATTGCATACCATGCCCTAGGAGCTTGCTTCAAACCATATAGGGCCTTCTTGAGTCTACAAACATGAGTATCTTTGCCATTTACCTCAAAGCCTTCGGGTTGCTCAATGTATACTTCCTCATCGATGGTCCCATTCAGAAATGCTGCCTTCATGCCCATTTGATGGATATTTAATCCGATTCTAGTAGCCAATGAAACCAAAGATCTAATGGTAGTATACCTTGCAGTGGGTGCAAAGGTTTCTTCATAATCTATGCCTTCCTTTTGAGAGAAACCCCTTGCAACAAATCTGGCTTTGTATTTATCTATACTTCCATCAACAACGTGTTTGATCTTGTAGATCCATTTTGAGGTGACAATTGATTTGTCACTAGGTCTAGGAACGATTTCCCAAACCCCATTCTTCATGATGGATTGATATTCTTCCTGCATAGATTTCTTCCATACTTCTTGATGAGCAACTTCTTCAAATGTAGATGGTTCTGCTTCAATTAGTCTTGTCATATATGCAGCATATCCAAAATATCTCTTTGGCCTTTTGCTTTCTCTAAAGGTTCATTTCGCAGCTCCATGCCCTTCAACACCTTCAAGAGTAGCTTTTAACCAATTTGGCCTCTTCCTTGCATTCGGTATGACCATAGGGTGAATAAGCTCACTTGTTCCTTCTTCTTCTTCTTGAATTGTAGAAGGGTTGTTTGGTTGTACTTCTTCTTCTTCAAATATAGGTAGATCTTCGTCATAGAATCAATAGGAATATCCTTCGATCTTTTGTAGGCTTGATTTTCATCAAATATAATGTCCCTGCTTACTTCATTGTGTCTCCCTTCCTTGATGTAGATTGTATACGCCTTTGAGGAGAGATTATAGCCAACGAAGATCCCTTTGATGCTTGTAGAATCTAGCTTCTTTCGTTTGTCCTTTGGAATGTGGTTGTAGGTAGGACTCCCAAAGGTTCGGAGATGGTCCACACTTGGCTTCTTCCCTGTGAATGCTTCCTCGAGTGTTATATTTTCAAGAATTCTATGAGGACTTCTATTTTGAATATATACAACTGTCATTGCTGCTTCTCCCCATAAAAAATTTGGTAAGTCTTGATCAAGGAGCATTGTTCGGGATAGTAGGGAACAATAAGGTCCTTCTTAATTCCTGCTTCCTTACAATATGCAATCAATTCTTTAGAAGTGTATTCCCCACCATTGTTAGATCTCAAAGTCTTTATTTTTCTTTCGGTTAAGGTTTCCACTTCACATCTAAACTTCTTGAATTTCTCAAATAGGTCATCCTTTTTCTTGAGAAGGTAGAGCCATGTCTTTCTAGAGTGGTCATCAATAAATGTTACATAGTAAAGATGACCTCCAGGTGATTTTTCAGACATGGGTTGACACACTTCAGAATGTATGAGGTCTAATATTTCTTTAGACCTTGTTTCACTATTTGAAAATGGTTTTCTTGTATTTTTTTTTCCAAAGAGCATCCTTTGCAAACTCCTTCACGATCTTCTTTGATATCGAGGATGCCATGAACTAGATGTTTAAGAGTGGGAATGACCTTGCAGTGAAGATGACCATATATTCTATGCCATAGCTCAATGGGATTGATTTCTGTATGAACTAAGGCTTGAGGAGTTGGTGTAATGACTCTATACAAGCTTCCTTCACGAACTCCAATAACCTTAGAGAGCTCTTTCTTATTTCTAGAAAATGCTTTTTACAGTGAGAAATATTCAGCAAAAAAATCAGCAAGCAAATTTTACAACTTATCTCGTTTTCTGTGCCTCACGGCCAATTGAAAAACTAGCAACAGCAAAACAGAACAACAATAAATGCTGTACGGCCTCCTCGATTTTCGTGCCAAATTTGCTGTATGGCCTCGATTTTTGTGCCCAACTGTTGTACGGTTTTCATAGAAAATCGTGTTCAACTTGCTGTACGGTTTTCCTAGAAAATCGTGCCCAACTGCTGTACGGCCTCCACAAATAAACTGCTGTACGAATTTCTAGAAAATCGTGCCAAATATCTGCCTTTCATAGTGTGCTCACTCAGCTGTACGGATTTGCTAAACTGCTGCCTTGGAATGTGTGCCAAGCTGTTGCCTCCTTCTCCTCCCTGTCCAGAAATCTCCCTTGCTCTCTTGCTCTCTCTCTCTCAATCTGCTCATGAAAGAATGAATGACATTTTCCTCCTTTTCCTCTCTTAATCCAACCCTAAGTGACTTTTGGGTGATCCCTAAATCCAATGGCTGAAATAGATTGAGATCTAGGGCTGAGATTAAATGCTCATTTAAATCTCACTTTCTATTTTTTAATTCACCCCACTTTAATAAAGACCCACTTAGTCATTTATTTCCAAAGTCACTTTTCCTTTCTAATTTTACATTGACTTTATTAAAGTCACTTTAAAATTAGACTTTAGTAACTTTATCACTTAAAGTCACTTTTAAATTAGATTTGACTTTATAAAAATTATAAAGTCACTTTAGGAGAAAAGTTAAACTATTTTGGACACTTTTCCCTAGGCCAAAGATCAAAGCCTTAGGGAACCACCTGTCCTCCGGTACCAAATTTCAACACTCCCTCTTACCGAGGAAGGTGTTCCTCACCACACCCATCTTGTCTCTGAAGTAGTCATGCTTGCTCCGTGGTAAGGCTTTGGTAAGAATATCTGCAACCTTCTCATCAGTGGGAATATACTCAAGCTTCACAACGCCCTTCTGAACACAGTCTCTGATGAAATGATATTTGATCCCGATATGCTTTGACCTGTCATGAAATACTGGATTCCCTGTGAGTTTAATGCAACTCTGATTATCACAGTAAAACACTGAAGGTCTCAACGGCTGACCAAATAAGCCAAACAACATCTTGCGAAGCCAGATGACCTCACAACTAGCTAGACTAGCTGCCATCTACTCTGCTTCCGCTGAACGCAATGCTACTGACTGCTACTTCCGGCTGAACCATGACACTACTGCTGAACCCAACCCAAAACAGCACCCTGAAGTGCTCTTCCTATCAGAAGCACAACCTGCCCAATCAGAATCAGTATAACCTGCCAGTCTCACTCCATCCCCCTGCCTGTAGTCCAGACCATAATCCACTGTCCCCTGCAAGTACCGCAAAATGTGTTTTGCAGCCACCCAGTGAACCTTCCTAGGCTCACACATAAACTGACTCATCGTGTTGACTGCAAAACAAATATCTGGTCTAGTGTTGACCAAATACATCAAGGAACCAATCAGCTGCCTGTAAAATGTGGGATCCACCAACTCGGAATCCGAAGCATGAAGCTTCTTCCAGTTGGTGATCATCGGTGTCGACATGGGTCTACAATCCTCCATGTGGAATCTGCTAAGGAT
This sequence comes from Pinus tabuliformis, assembly GCA_031772625.1. Lineage (NCBI taxonomy): Eukaryota > Viridiplantae > Streptophyta > Pinopsida > Pinales > Pinaceae > Pinus > Pinus tabuliformis. Next base: position 884,649,891 of record CM062812.1, read on the forward strand.
GTCCACAATATACTTCCCTTGCCCCAGGAAGAAATGCCCCTCCTCCTGCCACACCTCCAAACCCAAAAAGTAATGCATCAAGCCGATGTCCTTCATCTCAAACTCCGTCGCAAGATCTCTCTTGTAGTGCTCTATGAGTCTCTCTGCACTTGTAATGACCAAGTCATCCACATACAACACCAGAATGAGAGGCTCCTTAACAATCACAATAAAGTAAAGGTTCGGATCTGCCTCACTCTTTGTGAAACTCATCCCCTGCAAGTATGTATCTATCCTGGAGTACCAAGCTCTGGGAGCTTGCTTCAGGCCATAAAGGGCCTTCTTCAATCTGCACACATGGGACTCCTTCCCATGCACCTCAAAGCCCTGTGGCTGCTCAATGTACACCTCCTTCTGTATGAAGCCATTGAGAAATGCAGTCTTCACATCCATCTGGTGGATCTTCCAACCCATCTCTGCTGCTATCGATATAATGGAGCGGATCGAAGTATATCGAGCCACGGGAGCGAAGGTCTCCTCATAATCAACTCCCTCTACCTGGGAGAACCCTCTAGCCACAAACCTCGCTTTGAATTTCTCAATGCTGCCATCTGCAGCATGCTTTACCTTGTAAAGACATCTGGAAGTAACCAGGGATTTGCCCTTAGGCCTCGGCACCACCTCCCAAACATCATTCTTCATGTTAGAAGAATACTCCTCTTGCATGGCCTCTCTCCAGACCTGCTGGCTAGCTGTCTCCTCATAGCTAGAAGGCTCAGAGTCAAGGATGCTGGTAACCATTGCCATATAGCTACAAAACCTCTCAGGTGGTCTACTCTCTCTGACCGGCCTCTTACGCTCAGCGACAGATGTGCCATCTCTCAAGGTGTCCTGAAGCCACTTGGGCTTCCTCTTCCCCGAGTGCACTTCTCCCGTAGGAGAATGAAACTCCTCCTCCCCATCATCATCAGGAGCTTGAACTCCTGACTGTCTGTTTGTTGTCCTCCTGCCTGCACCTGAACCTGTAGAAGCTGAGGTACCGTGTGAACTGTCCATCAATGGACTCCCTAGTGAACTGCTTTGCATGCTGCCCGGAGCACCACCCCTCTGGCTTGGCGAGCCACTGCTCACTGACGGACCTGACATCCTCATAGATGTACCTCCGGATCCTCCTAATCCCTGCCCACTGGATCCCTGCGACTGACTCAACTGTTGCTGAGGGTCTGGCTGATCCAGATACTCTAACAACCATGATCTCCTAAAGGCCCTATCCTCCTCGAACTTCACATCTCGTTTGACAACAACTTTCCTCTGTGAAGGAATGTAAAACCGAAAGGCCTTTGAGGTCTCACTGTAGCCCACAAAGATACCCTTCTCTGCGGTGGGCTCTAGGGTCCTCTTCTCCTTGGGTATGTAGGAGTATGTAATGCATCCAAAGATACGAAGATGACCAATATCAGGCTTCTTCCCAGGAAAAGCCTCCTCCGGAGTCATGTGCCCCAAGGCACGATGCGGACTCCTATTCTGCAAATAAACAGCTGTGTTGCAGGGCTCTGCCCACAAGAACAATGGCAACCCCTGATCATGTAACATGGCTTTGGTAGCCCCTACGATGGATCTGTTCTTCCTCTCCGCAAACCCGTTCTGCTGGGGGTTGTAAGGAACAGTGAACTCCCTCCTAATGCCTGCCTTCGCACAATAGTCAACAAACTCTCCAAGGGTGTACTCTCCCCCATTGTCCGACCTCAGGGACTTGATCTTCCGACCTGTTTGTGTTTCCACAAGAGCTCTAAACTCCTGAAACCGCTTGAAGACCTCACTCTTGGTCTTCAAGAAATAAATCCAGGTCCTCCTGGAGGGATCATCAATGAATAAAACATAGTACTCATATCCACTCAAGGAAACATGAGACATCCGACTGCTCACATCAGAATGAATCAAATCAAGTATCCCAGTCGCTCTGCTGTCACTGCTGGGAAAAGGGTATTTGGCAAACTTGCCCATCGCACATCCTCTGCAAGTATCAAAGTGATCAGTACTAAAATCTGGCACACCTGTAGTGATCTCCCGCAAGGTCCTCAAGGCTCCATGATACATATGTCCCATTCTGCGGTGCCAAATCTCACATAGCTCAAAACTGCTAGCTCCGCTGTCAGTACTACTGCTCAATGCCAAAAGGGACTGGAATGCAAACTTGTACACTTTTGCATGGTGTACACCTATCATTCTAGCTGAATCAGCTGGAGTGTCTCTGAGATACATCAACACCTGTCCTCCCCTGAACAGTACCTCATATCCTCTGTCATCCAAAGCTGAGACGGATATGAGGTTCTTCCTCATCCCTGGCACATAAAGAACATCTATCACCTTCAAGGGAGGTTTGGACTCCCTCTGAAATGTCAGTGTCCCCACACCGACTGCTCTAACAACTCTGTCATCACCGAGTAGTACCTCTATATCAGTGCCACTCTCTGAAAGCTCTAAGAAGTACTCACGGACCCCTGTCATGTGATGTGAAGCCCCACTGTCCACATACCATATACTCGAAGATGCTCCGCTAATCGAGGGAAAAGCATGCTCCCTCTGAACCTGTGTGGCAGGTGATCCTGCACTAGAGGACTCATACGCAGTGAACCCAAACTCCCGGTCAAAACGAACTGCAAAGTCCTCAACCTCTGCTGAAGCTGCCACGCTCTGGTTCTTCCCCTTCTTCTTCTTCTTCTCCGGACACACCACTGCATAGTGTCCCATCTTTTGTCAATTCCAACACTTCACCTTGGAATAGTCCTTCTGTGTGTTACCCTGTTTACCTTTACTTTTGCCTTTGCCCCCACTATTGCTTGTGGAAGCCTGCTTCTTCCCTTTGCCTTTCTTACCTCCTGCCGACAGTGCTACATCCTCATCCTGCTCAACTGGCTTGGCTGCCCCAAGCTGACCTTTCCTGATTTCTGTCTGAATGCAATCATCCCAAAACCTCTCCCATGTGGGAAGGGTTTCACGTGCACAAATCCCATCAGCAAAGTTCATCCATGAACGGGGGAGGCCATTCATTGCAATCCGCACCAACTCAGTGGGTGGAATGTCCTCTCCAACTGCTGCCAACTCATCTCTCACATTAGTAATCTTGGTGAGATATCCAATTGCACTATCATTGCCCATCTTAATGGTTTTCAGCTTCTCCTTCAGGACCATTTTCCGGTTCTCATTGGTACTCTGGTAGAGATTGGACAATGCTGTCCACATCTCATGGGCATTTCTCTTTCCTCTCACATGAGGAATGCAATGGTCTTTGACTCTGTCTAGAATCAGTCTCTTACCCTTGTTGTTCTTTTTATTATACTCAGCCAACTAAGTAGCATCAGTAGGCACAACAACAGGGTTCTGTGTGGTATGTACCATGATGTCCTATACTTCTGCCTCCTCAAAGATACTCTGCATTCTCTCCTTCCAAACGCTGTAATTTGTATGCCCATCCAACCTATCCTCCACCTTCAATCCCATTGACATTTGCTGTCCTAAAACTGAAAAATAGCACTGCTGTAGTAAAGATAAAACTGCTGTTTGTGAAAAATCAGCTTGCTGGAATTTTCTGAGTGAAAAATCAGCAGGCTGTAATTTTCCTCCTTGTTGTCCCAAATTGCACTTCAGCACTCAAGCTCTGATACCATGTTAAAATTTCTCATTTCCCACCCCGGTTTCAGTTTCACCTTATTTCTCCCATATAGTTAATGCCCTTTCCCATATCCATACATTCAACAACCGAAAAAATAATTTTTTGCTGAAAATACAAATTCTGGAAATTTTACAGAATGCTGGAAAATGCAGAAATAAAAAATCAGCATGTACAAACAGCCATTTAACACATTTAAACACAGTGATTTTTGGTCAAGGTGACCTTGGAAAAACCCCCTACAACTCTTGGGAAAACTAGTTCGAGAGCTCTTTCTTATTTCTGGAAAATGCTTTTTACAGTGAGAAATATTCAGCGAAAAAATCAGCAAGCAAATTTTACAACTTATCTCGTTTTCCGTGCCTCACAGCCAACTGAAAAACTAGCAACAGTGAAACAGAACAGCAATAAATGCTGTACGGCCTCCTTGATTTTTGTGCTAAATTTGTTGTACAACCGCCTCGATTTTTGTGCCCAACTGCTGTACGGTTTTCCTAGAAAATCGTGCCCAACTTGCTATACGATTTTCCTAGAAAATCGTGCCCAACTGCTGTACGACCTCCACAAATAAATTGCTGTACGGATTTCTAGAAAATCGTGCCAAATATCTGCCTTTCACTGTGTGCTCACTCAGCTGTACGGATTTGCTAAACTGCTGCCTTGGAATGTGTGCCACGCTGCTGCCTCCATCTCCTCCTTGTCCAGAAATATCCCTTGCTCTCTTGCTCTCTCTCTCTCAATCTGCTCATGAAAGAATGAATGACCTTTTCCTCCCTTAATCCAACCCTAAGTGACTTTTGGGTGATCCCTAAATCCAATGGCTGAAATAGATTGAGATCTAGGGCTGAGATTAAATGCTCATTTAAATCTCACTTTCTATTTTTTAATTCACCCCACTTTAATAAAGACCCACTTAGTCATTTATTTCCAAAGTCACTTTTCCTTTCTAATTTTACATTGACTTTATTAAAGTCACTTTAAAATTAGACTTTAGTAACTTTATCACTTAAAGTCACTTTTAAATTAGATGTGACTTTATAAAAATTATAAAGTCACTTTAGGAGAAAAATTAAATTTTTTTGGACACTTTTCTCTAGGCCAAAGATCAAAGCCTTAGGGAACCACCTGTCCTCCGGTACCAAATTTCAACAATGTAGAGGTTCTAATTATGAGTACTCATACCCCCATCAACTTCTATAGGCATTACATTTTACATTTTACATCAAAATAATTATTAAAATCTCGACCAGTGGGAAATATTAATAATTAAAATTAGACACTTAGACTTTACCATATTGCGTGAGACTCAAGACATGATCTATTATGACAATTTACCATCGAGCCCCACTCTAGCTTTGGGGTATATTTGGGAGAAAAACTTTGGCAATTATAAGGGTTTTTAAAACACAAATAATTGGGAGAGAGTAAAAAACTCCCTAGAGTGAAACCCTTCGCTGAAAATCTTAAGCTTACTTAGGTGTTTTACATGGCTTTATAAACATACTTGAATCTTTTTTACAATGGCCACACAAGGTTGCAAAATTTGGATTACAATTTTGACAAAAGCGCTAAAGAATAATGATGTTCTCTGGATGCCTGCTCGAAAATGATGGAATGCAAAAAAAGAAATTTGCATTGCTATAGGGTAGTTGACACAGAGTGGTCAACATCTGGCTCTCTTGAAAATTTGGCAGCTTAGGGATGAATATCTAAAAATAGAAAGTTTGAAAATAGAATTTCTAAAATTAGAAAGTCTAAAAGTAGAAAGTCCAAAAATAGAAAGTGTCAAGTAAGAATTTCCAAAAATAGTAAATCACCTTGCATCAATTCGTAATCAAGTATTGTTGATGGAAAATCTCTTATGATCATCAATTAATCCTAATAGTTCAATTTCGACTTAATCATCAATATTATCATTAATATCATTATTATTATTCTTATGATATTATTATATTATTATTAAAAATAAATTCATGTCACTAAATCATGGCTCTGAATAATGTTCTCCTATAATCTCATTATTGGCATCGCATATTCCTCTTACACTCTCATTAATGCTCTTACACTCTCTTACACAATAAAAGCTTGTCATAAAAGATTCCTTTTACACTATTTTACACTCATTAAAGCATGCCATGAAAGATTCCTCTTACGCACTCTTTAATGTTGAAATATGTAACTAGGTTCGGTCTTCATAATGACTTATGTAATCATGATTTTATATTTGATGTAAAGAAAAAATAAATTTGTTATTGTTATTCTTGAGGCATGGGTTTCATGCTCAAGGGAAATTTATCTTTAGGTCAAGCACCCATTGAGTGCTTTTAGGGCTTATCATTTAGTCTACAAGTCAATTGCATCATTGTCATGTATTGAAGACCCATTTGGGCATGTTACATATCGTAAAGAAAATTTAATTGAGTCAAATTTAGAGTGAAAAGACTCTCAAAGACCTTGTCATTAAGCCAACCTTCAAAAGGAGCAGTTGACCTATCTAGAAGGACAAGTCAGCCTATTGGACACTTGAGAAGCCTATATATAGAGTACTCGACCTCACTTGAAGAGACCATCCATCCATCTCACAAGAAGTTCAATCAAAGCATAGAGGAGACCAAAAGAAGAGCGAGGGAGAGGAGGTGAAACTAGCAGAAGAAAATCAAAGTTTTTGGATCTGTTTTTGGGCTATATTCCTCCACACGTGCGAAGTTTAAGGCATCACCTTGCTGCAGTGAAGACAGAGTTGCAGGAGCCAAGATTTTAGTGACAATAAGTCTAATATGCAAGTTGAATTGACAAGGAAGAGAAGGCAAGTCAAGCAAAGGATAAAAGAGGCAAACCGATCCATATTCTAGTCACACGTGTGAACTAGGGTTTTTGCAGAAGAGGTAGAAATTGCAGTCCTGCAACAACAAGCCGAAATTCTGAAGAAGAGCCGAAATCTGAAGGTGTGAAGCAAATTTGACCAGCGTTGACTTGGAGGAAAATGAGCTCATTAAGGAGAGGTCTTAACTTGGTCTTGGAAGGGTCTTGGTCAAGGGTCATAGGTCTTGGAATTCGTCAATTTAAGTTCTATAAGAAGAGGATTTCTTGTGGGTTTTCCTCTCAAAAGGAGAGGTTTTGGCCCTGGTTGATAGCCTACACCTTGTGTCCCATTGTTTCATTGATTTTATTGTTTGGTATCTGTTTGGTAATTACAATGACTCTAGACACTAGTGTTAGGATATTCTGACACATAGGAAATAGTTAAGTACAACTTGGTCTAGTGTAGAGTTAGGTATAGAGTTAGGTAAAGTGTGTTTTTTTACCGTTGTACATTTTGTAACTTACAATCCGACGGTCACGATGTGTAGTGATCCGACGGTTCATTCTCTCCTCGGTATTACCGACACTTGATCCGTGGCTTGACACCCGATTGGTCCATGAATTCTATTTAAAGCGCATGGAGGGTCATTTGTAGGGTAATCCGTGCATGAGAGAAGCTTATGTAAATTTTCATTCTTTGATTAATAAATTGCCTGAAGTGGCCGCGTTGGCTCAGGCCGTGGACTGTTTCCCTCTTTGAGGGTTTTAACCACGTCAAAAATACTGGTGTATTGATCTGTGATCTGGTTGTGAGTAGTGTCCTTTTGGTGTTCTTTCTGAGGAACTTACCCTGTAAATTCCTACATGGTATCAGAGCTATTTGAGGGCCGCGTCTGTTGGTGATCCAAATCTGAAGCCGGTAGAACTGCATCTGACTGCCGTTTCCTAGATCTGCTGTTTCTGACTGCTTTCGGGCCGAGAGGACTGCTCTGTTGTGTTCGGAGCATCTGTTCCAGTGAGGAACCCCTTTCGTTTCACGCGAAAAGGTTTCCGGTAGCCCTAGCTGCGTCATTTTTTAGATCTGGAGGTATACAGTGTTTATTTGCAGTTTACTGTTATTTTCTCTCTGCTTATTTCGGTTTCGGTTTATTTAGCTTTTTTTTCACTGGATCTATACCTTTCATTTCTACGTATGCTCTTTGCCCTGCGACTCTGTGCGATCTGGGCAAATCAGAAACAGAAATGAAGGATTTTTCTCATGCGTATGCTCTTTTCCCTGCACCTTAGTGTGATCTCGGAAAATCAGAAACATTGAGAAAAATATTTAGTTTTTCGGCAAAAGCTAACTTTGAGCCGCAAGGTTCATTTTTTGAAAATATTTAGTTTTTTGGGTAAAGCTAACTTCGAGCCGCAAGTTTCGTTTTCTTTGCATGTCCGTGTTGGGTTTTGTGTTTCTTGTTTTGTAGGGAAAAAGAGCTTTCTCAAAGCAAGCACGCAACCCAAAGCCCCCCCCTCTCTCTCAAATTTTTTGTATAGATCAATTGGTTCAAAGCTATTTTAAGAGAGTAGAGCTCTTGGGTTCAAGTCTCCATTTTGTGGGGGCGGACTTTTTCATTTCCGCACATTCCCGCACTTCGTCGGCAACTTCAACAACTTTTTTTCAAAAAGTCATAACTTCTTCATCCGGAAGCCTTTTTCAGAGCCGTTTTTTTTAAACCAACCTAATTTTTCGAGATCTATCCATTGGAACACTTACTTTCAGCATCTTCAGCTTCAGTTTCTGTTGAAATGGAAAGTCAATACCAAGTTACCCTTGACAGCACCAACTACTTCCAATGGTTGTCTTACATGGAGGATTTACTTAGAAGTAAAGGTCTCTACCGAATAGCCACAGGCCAAGAAAAGAAACCGAAAGATGAAGACAAGGCTGCTAAATGGGAAAATAGACAAGATCAAGCACGTGGTTTGATAGGGATGTCTATTTCTCCTGATCTTAGATTCCATATTGCAGAACTTGATACTCCTCATGAAGCAATGGAACAAATCAATAAAGTTTTTGGGATTAAAAATGAAATTAGAGCCCATCAACTTGAAAATGAGTTGCTTACATTGGACCCTAATAATTTTTCTTGCATTGAAGATTTCTTGTCTAAGTTCAAGACCCTTAGATATCTTTTGGAAGGTGTTAAGGTTAAGAAAGAAGATAGTAACCTTATTTATTCCATCCTTACTAAGTTGGGACCAGCCTACTCTGTATTTGTTTCCACCTTCCATTCTACAAGAGAAGCCTTCATTTCTCAAGGAAAAGACTACAAGCCCCCTTCCTTTGACTCTTTTTGTGATTCTTTAATAAGAGAACAAGAAAAACTCTTACACCTTGGTCTTCTTAATCTTGGAAACTCTTCCAAGAAAGCGTTAGCCGCCCAGCAGCAACCAAATTCAAAGAATCCTAAGAAGTCATATCCTAAAAAGAATGGTCCTAAACCAAACAAGGGTCCTAAGCAATTTCAGCCCCAAAATGAAAAATCATTTCAGCAAAATGATAAGACCAATAAAAACAAATGGAGGAAGACTGATAGACATTGCAATTTTTGTAATCGAGATGTTCACTTAGAATCAAAATGCTTTAAAAAGATGGAAGCCTTGGAAGCAGCAATGAAGAAGCATAACATTCATTTGGGGCAATCTTCAACTTCAACTTCATCTTCAGGAATGGCACTTTCTGCATGTCATTGTCAATCATCTCGGTCTGGTTATGCATTAAATGTATCTTCTTCTTGTCATTCTCATGAGTGGCTCATTGATTCTGGAGCTTCTTATCACATGGCCAAAAACAAAGCCATGTTTTCTTCTTTAAATGATTGTAACACCAAAAATATATATGTTGGTGATGATAGATCTCTTAATGTTGTAGGGACTGGAACTGTTCATCTAGACAATGGTCAGTTTAATGATGTATTATGTGTTCCAACCTTATCCTGCAACCTTCTATCTGTATATCAGATAACTCATTCAGGTGAAGGTAAAATCGTTGAATTTTCACCTCATGATGTTGTAATCAAGGACTTAAAAGATCCTAAACAGATTTTGGCTACTGGCATTGCTGATGATTCTACAAGGTTGTATAAGTTTCACAACTTTGGGTCATCAAATCTTCCCTCAGTATTTGTTGCTCATAACGATGAAGTGAGCAAACTTTGGCATGAGCGATTTGGTCACTTAAACTATCGCTCCCTTCAGCATCTATGTAAAGAAAATATGGTGACAGGTCTTCCTATGGTATCTTGCAGAGATGGTGTTTGTTCCGGATGTGTACTCGGAAAACATCATCGGGACAGTTTTGAAAAACGTGCCTCTTGGCACGCCTCAGCCCCTTTACAGCTTGTGCATAGTGATTTATGTGGTCCACTTCCAGTTGTGTCATTCTCTGGTTGCAAGTATTTCTTAACTTTCATTGATGATTTCTCCAGACGCACTTGGGTATACTTCTTAAAACTATAGAGTGAAGTATTTAACACTTTTTTGGCCTTCAAGGCCTTTGTTGAAAAACAATCTGGACATCAAATTCTTAAGTTAAGATCTGATAATGGCGGAGAATATGTTAAAAACACATTCATCAACTATTGCACTGAGCATGGAATTCAAATGCAACATACTGTTCCATATACTCCACAACAAAATGGTGTAGCTGAAAGGAAGAATCGCACCTTAAAGGAAATGGCTAATTGTATGCTACAATCTAAAGGACTTGGTCTTAGTTTTTGGGCAGAAGCAATTAACTGTGCAAATTACATAATAAATCGCACTCCTACTAAGGCTTTAAAGAATATCACTCCAGAAGAAGCATGGAGCTCAATCAAACCAGATGTAAGTCACTTTCGTGTTTTTGGAAGTGAAGCGTGGGCCCAAATTCCAGATGAAAAGCATAAAGCTTTAGAACCTAAGAGTGAAAAATGTACTTTTGTTGGATATTCTGAAGATGTCAAAGGCTATAGACTTATTCCATTTAAGTCCAAAAATGTTATCATTAGAAGAGATGTAAAATTTGATGAAAATATATCGGCCTGCGAGCCTAGTCCGGCGGATGTGCCACCTCTCCCTATCTCTTCTACCTTTGAAAACATTTCTTCTTCAGATGATGAAAGTGAGGATGACAATCCTCCCCCACCATCTCAGGATCCTCCTTCAGCTCTTGAGCTTCCAAAATGGGTTCGTGCTACTCGAGATGCAGCAGGTGATCTTGCCGGTGATCCTACAGATCAGCGACGCACACATTCTCAGTTCGAGAGAGCCTCTTCTTTACTGGCTCAAGCTCCAGTAAATTATGATCCTGATACCTTTGCAGAAGCTTCAGGCCATCCAGATTCGGAAGCAGCTATGAATGAAGAATATCATTCATTATTGGCAAATGATACATGGGATCTTGTTCCTTTACCAAAGGGACGAAAACTTGTAAGATGCAAATGGGTTTACAGAACCAAGTATGGACCAGATGGGAAAGTTGATAAACATAAAGCTCGTCTTGTTGCTAAGGGCTTTTCACAGGTTGAAGGCATTGACTACACTGAAACCTTCTTCCCTGTTGCCAAAATGAACTCTATCCGCCTTGTTCTTTCCCTTGCTGCCTCTTTCAAATGGGAAGTCCATCAGATGGATGTTAAATCTGCCTTCTTGCATGGGGACTTGCATGAAGAAATCTATATGGAACAACCCATTGGCTTCATACAAACAGACTCCAGCCTTGTTTGTCGACTTAAGAAATCCCTTTATGGTCTCAAGCAAGCTCCTCGGGCTTGGTATGCCAAAATGGATAGCTTTCTTTTAGAATCTGGCTTTTCTAGGTGTCATTCTGACAATACTGTCTACACCAAGAAAGTGGGCAACTCTCTTATCATCCTTGTTCTTTATGTTGATGATCTTATCCTTACTGGTAGTTTTCCCAACCTTATAAACCATGTGAAGTCTAGCCTCAAAAGGAAATTTGAAATGACAGACTTAGGACACTTACACTATTTTCTCGGTCTTCAAGTCTTGCAATCCAAGGAGGGTATTTCCCTTTCCCAGTCCAAGTATGCTTGTGATATTCTACGTCATTTTCACATGGAAGACTGTAAGCCAGCCCCTTCTCCCTTTCAGTGTGGAGTCAAACTCTCAGTCACTTGTACTTCTCCTGAAGTTTATGCTACCTTATACCGTCAACTTGTAGGAAAACTTTTGTATCTAATCCATACTCGTCCTGACCTTTCCTTTGCTGTTGGCCTTGTTGCTCGGTTCATGCAAAACCCCCGTGAAAGTCATTAGAAAGCAGCTAAAAGAATACTTCGTTATGTTCGAGGTACAGTTCAGTTTGGGATTCATTATAGTTTCAAAGCATCTCCTCTATTGGTTGGTTTCACTGATTCCGATTGGGCTGGTGACCCTGATGATCGGAAGTCTACTGCCGGTTATGTGTTCACTCTTGGTTCAGGACCTATTACATGGGCTTGCAAGAAACAGGGTGCCATTTCTCTTTCATCAGCAGAAGCAGAGTATCGTGGTGCCGTAGAAGCTAGTAAGGAAGCCTTGTGGCTTCGTCAGATCCTGTCAGAGTTTGGCTTTGAGCAGCAGCATCCGACTACACTTTGGTGTGATAATCAAAGTGCCATTCAGCTATGCAAAGATCCAGTCCAACATCAGCGCAGCAAACACATTGAACTACACATGCACTTAATCAGAAAGCTCATTCACGACCATGTTCTTGAAGTGCAATATTGTTCAACAGATGATCAAGTTGCAGACATCTTCACAAAGGCTCTCATAGAGGCGAAGTTCACTAAACTTCGATTTATGGTTGGAGTTCAGGAAGTTGTCACTAAGGGGGGATAGGCTCTAGTGCCTCCTTCCTTCTCCTATTGTGTCATATTTGTAAATCCTTCAATCCTATCCCAAGTTGTTCTTAAGGGGGGATGTTAGGATATTCCGACACATAGGAAATAGTTAAGTACAACTTGGTCTAGTGTAGAGTTAGGTAAAGTGTGTTTCTTTACCATTGTACATTTTGTAACTTACAATCTAACGGTCACGATATGTAGTGATCTGACGATTCATTCTCTCCTTGGTATTACCGACACTTGATCCGTGGCTTGACACCCGATTGGTCCATGAATTCTATTTAAAGCGCATGGAGGGTCATTTGTAGGGTAATCTGTGCATGAGAGAAGCTTATGTAAATTTTCATTCTTTGATTAATAAATTGCCTGAAGTGGCCGCGTTGGCTCAGGCCGTGGACTGTTTCCCTCTTTGAGGGTTTTAACCACGTCAAAAATACTGGTGTATTGATCTGTGATTTGGTTGTGAGCGGTGTCCTTTTGGTGTTCTTTCTGAGGAACTTACCCTGTAAATTCCTACAACTAGGACTCATCCAAAGCCTTGCCATCAAGCCGCAATATGACTTTAGAGTTATGCTTTTAGGAAAAAAATCAATTAATTATTAAGTGCTAAAAAGTACCAATAATTAACCAAGTAAGAAAAAAACCTCCCAGAGTAAACTGATTTGATGACAATGTCCCAAGTTACCTAGGCTTGTTACATGACTCAATTCATCACAGTAGCATCACTTTACAACATCCCCATAGGGCTTGCAGAATCTAAGTACAATACAAAAGAAGGTGAGAAGAAAAAAGATAGAGTTAAAAACTCTGATGGTATATGAACTCTGATGGTGCATGAAGTGTCTAAAATATCCTCGAGCATGGAATCTTCAAGTAATCTTTAATGATCAACAGGCCCAAGTTCATGTTACTTAGTTATGATGAGTAGCTGAAGGCATTTTTATTGTGAGATTTTAAAAAGAAGAATTTTGTAGAAATTGTAACATCATATTTCATGAGTAAGTGTAGTTGTGAAATAATGTGCAAATTTTGATAATGCATATGAAATCATTTACATGGAATTAGTTGAGACTATGAAATCAAGAATGAATCTAAATTTGAAGGTGAAGAGCATAAAACAATGCAAAAGATAAGTGGTTGATTATGGCTCTTAAATAATCTAATGCAAAAGGCCATGAACAACGAAGGTGTGAGCATATGTAGATAGACATGGATGGAGAGTGTAGAAGGAAAAAACATAATTGTTGAGAGGCCACAAAAGCTTAAATGTTATATTTTAGACGATATAAAGTGTAAAATATCTTAAGGTGTTATACGAGTGTCTATAATATAAATTGAACTATAGGAAAAAAGTCAAATACAAATGTTCCTCTAATTATCCATTATATGCGGGATGTTTGGATGTACTACGTGAATGGTTAGGCATTATGGGTAACCATCCTAATGATCTTAGTGTTTTATTAATACCCAATAATATTAATTCAAAGGTTAGGTTGGCCTCCCCTTTCACAGTTTTTGTTGTGTTTTTTTTTATGTTTGTTTAGGGTGTCGACATTCTTTTGAATGCTAATGTTGATGCTTTCACCATCATGGTGTAGACTAGATTGTGGGTAAGAGTAGGTGTCCTGTTTGTGTATTGGAGTCTGTAACACATAAAAGGGAAGATGGAGATCTTGTGGGTGTTTGGCAGTAGCACATAAGTTTCTCTTGCTTAAGATGTGGAGTTTTGCATGTTTATGGGCCTTGGATCTTTATGTGGAATGATGGACCATGGTATTGTGCTTGTGATATGATGCTTCGTGGAGAATGCTTTGGGGGTTGTTATGATGTTCTGATGTTTGGAATGTTCATGACATTGTGTAAAAGTATATCCATTTGCAGGCATTTCTCTCTCAGAGCTGACAAGAACTTTGTGATGTCCTTCGCCACTCCCTAAAAACCTTTTGGTGCGCCCTTTTTCCTCGATCCCATAGCATCTCACTTGATCTTGACCTCCAAACCATGCTCTCTCACACCGCCTTCCATTACGATATTCTTCGACAATGTCCCGCTTGCATCTTCTCCCCTGCCTCCACATGCCACCTTTTCTATGAGCGTGTCAATCAGAGAGTAATTAAAGATATGTGTACCAATAGGGTAGGAGGTGAGGAAGGACTTCAGGCTGAATTCCTTAAGCACGATGTCCAGTGCCTTGATTCATATATTGATGGGTTATTTGATCCAATGTTTTTAAAACCGGAACCGGTGACCGGACCGGTCCACCTAATGAACCGGTTTACCGACCGGAACCGGTCTAACCGGGACTGGTTTGGTCTAAACGAACCGGTTTTACAAAAATACATTAAATAATTAATTTTTAATGAAACAAAACTATTTTAAGATGTAAAACCATGATTCCAAGCCAATAGAGACAAAATATGCAAAGTTTGCTCATTTATATACCATGTAAAGGTGAATATATCAAAATGGCACCGAGTACAAGACATATCATCGACAAAATAGCAAAATACATAAGAAATGAGGCTCTAAATGGCCTATAAAGTCCAAAAACAATGCTGCAAGATATGAGGCCATTGGCCTACTACAAGTCTACACTGTACACATGATCAATCATCAAGTTCATCACCACTGCTAGACATAGGATCATCATCAGGGGCTACATAGACATCATCTGGTTCAGAGTCTGAGGATGCCTCAGCCTGATCTGCAACCTCAGTATCAATGCCACCAATGATAATAGAAGTTGACCTAATGGAAGCACGAGTTTGTCGACCTGCACGACTAGTGCCTTCCATTGCTTCTTTGCCTTTCCTTGATGTCGCTACTAATCCTGGTTCTGATGCCGACTCAGAGCAAAAACTCTGATTTTCAGAGAAGTCAAAGATCATAAAAGTGCTGAGGTTAAGGAGTGCTCCAAAGGAATAAGAATATAAGAAGGTTTAAATAGTCTGTTCAAGACCTGTAAGGCATTTGCATTTTCTCTCTCTGTATTTCAGGGCAAATTCTAAATTTCTATGTACTATAGCAAGGTGAGCCGAGACTTTGAAAGAGAACCAAAAAGCTTATGTTATATCAGATATAAAGGCCGAACTTCCTCACTAGAAATTAAGGAGAAGTTACACTGGAGTTCTGATGACTGTACATGTTAATGTGAAAGTTCCTGTGGACATCAGAAACTCTTTGAATTACATTACCCTGCGAACATCCAAAATAACACCTCTATGAAAAATCAGAACTCTGACATCCGAGTTTCTTTGGACAGTGACATCTAAAGTACAAAAACGTGGAATTCTGTAACCTAACTTATTGACAGATTTAAGGCGTTTTTTATGACAACTAGAAACAATAATACTTGTCCAAGATCTGAGCTATCTTTGGCATCTGAAGCATCAAAGTCTAATATAATGAAGCATCTAAGGATTGGGAGGAGTTTTATATGGCAAAGACAAGGAGTATACATGAGAAATCTTAACCTATAGGCTATGACAAATCCAAACCTTTGGTGTCGATATCAAAATCAGCCTCAACCACAGTCAAAAACCCCTAAACCACAGTCAAATTTCCCTAAACCACAGTAAAAAATCCGCCTTTTTCCATGTTTTGGTGGGCATGCCTAAAACCGGCCGGTTTAGGACAGAACCGGCCGGTTTGATACAAACCGGCCGGTTTTCACCGGTTAGGGCTGAAAAATGGCGAAAGGCCCAGTCAAACTGGGTTTTTTGGCCGGTTCAGACCGGCAGCCTTGCTAACCGGCCGGTTTGACCGGTAACCGGTTTTCGAAAACGGTTTTAAAAACTATGATTTGATCATGTAATATGTTAATGCTTCCCACCATTTTTGGGCAAACACAATATTCATCTTATCCACAAATCAATTAGATTTGATCGAAACAACTATTGAATGATCATGGTGGCTCATTTTACGCACCACTAGTGTGTGACCCCTATAGGAGAAATTTTCTCCTAGATTTGTCTTCAGCTGGTAGCCAACAACCTCTTGCAACCACCAGATAGCTCAATGTGCCAGTATTCTCTGCCACCTGAGCCAACCATTATGTGTCCTTGCCCATTTGTTATGATCGTATGTTTGAAGGAGGGCCTTCCAGCCTTGAAGGTATGACTTTTCTTCATGTAATTATGTGTTTATGCTTGCTTTTCTTGGACACACATGGACATGGATTAGTGGGGGGGATTCAGCGGAAAGAATGGGCTTGGACTATACTCTTGTTCCCTTGTCCCAACTTGGTGGTTAGTCTTGTATTCTAGTCCCGTGGAATCTCCTTTATGGACTACCAGCTTTATGAGTGGCACTACATGAGAAACCCTGATTTTGGTTTCATGGTTTTGCTTACTGACACCATATATCTCACTTCGCTTCGCTCATTACGACCCCTTTTCACACTTTTCCCATCCGGGTACACATTTATCCATTGGGTCCACAAGGTGTTAGCCTCCCCCCTCCCCTTGTCCACACTTTGGGTCAGGCCTGGAACAATGCCCCGAAGGTTGATGCGGATAAAAAGAAGGATAAAAGCATAGTTTGGCCACTTACAACAGGAAATGTACCACAAAATGCAAAAGATGGTCGGGAAATAAAAATTTAACGCGCGGGAAAAAGCCAAACATGAGCTCTACCCCTTATTATGGCCATCACATTAGTTCCCAGGGACCCTATGATGCCCCCTACATCATTGAGGAACCCATGATTGTCCCAACCCCTGGTGGGTGATGAACTTCCCAACCTTAAGGGGATAATCACTGCTACATCATTCACTTCATGCTCTCATCCCCTGGAGCCCCGAGCAATAAAGGAAAGAGAAATCATTAAAAGGCCAAAGACATATGAAGAAGGGTGGAAAAAAAAGGTTGGGGTAACTCATGTACCACAATTGTTCTCTCCTACATTCATACAACCAAGGTGTGGGCTTCCCTCATCACAGCTACCCTTGTACCATGACATGTGGCTTAGAGCCTTCCCTATTGCCTGACTCCATTCCATCATCTTTTCACATGACACCTGCCACTTGATGGACGTACCATGGACTTGTCACTCCCTTAGAGGTTGAAACCACCTAATAGGGTCCTTTATTAACCTCTCTTATCAAACAAAGTGACATTTGTACTTTCTAACACCCATTTGGAAGGGCATGTCACTATGAAGTGTCTTAATTTGTCATTGATTAACAAGCTTATTTACTCAATTGCACTAATGGATTATTGTACAGGAATGTGAGGAGACACATTAGATCTTACATAAGATTGCAGGTATGTCTTCCTCTTGGACTTTGTCTCCCTATATAGGAACCAAGCCCTCCAAAGGGTCATAATGGAACTTATAGGGTGAGTGTTGAGAGCCTTGGGCCTCCACGACAACAGAGCATTGATTGTCACACCATGGGATTCTTCAGTACCACACATTGCTTGTTCATACCCCGGTTGTACAAAGATGATGATGCACTTGGACCACGTTGACTAGCCGACCACACATTGACACTTGACACTTGGCAGCTGATCCAGGCCCAGAGGAGGTTTGTCTCATTCGGAGAGACATGGGAGGGCATGCGTCATCTTCTATCCCTCACTGATGGAGCAATGACTTGTTATGGAGCCACCTGGAGACCCATGAGGCCCTTGCTTGTGCCCCAAAGCCACTTGGGAGTACCAGAGGATGCTTTGCTTGGAAATCAAGGGGCCACCCCCTTGGTCATCATTTATGGAGCCCTCCTGCTCATTATGGCACTTGGAGGATTCATTTTGGCCTTCCAACTGCCCTCTTGAAAATTATTCTATCATTTTGGCTAGCTTTGGATCGCTTATTCTTCATTTATTGAGCTTTTTGGTGGACTTGTCACCAAAAGAGATGTTATTTGCACATTAAAATATTATTAGGGGCTTAGTTAGGCCAAATTTGACCAATTCGAATTTGTGAGTCTCATATAAATATGAGGGACCTCATTTGTATTTGGAATATGCTTGGGATTTTCGGCTCTCTCATTAGAGATTTTCGGCTTGCACTTTATGGAGTGATTAGGATGATTAAATGCATTTTGATGTTTGGAAAATTTTCGCTCTCTCTTGGAGCTTCTTGTTGGCAAGACTGTTGATGGATATACTCTTCTTTGTCTTGTAAGTGCTATATAATGCTATATTTATGTTTTAATAGATGTCTAATGCATGAAATTATTTTCTTACGGTGAAATAATGTGCCCTAATTAATGCTAATTAGTGGAATCATTGAAACTACTGGAGATTTTTGCATGTGTTACTCATTGGACAAAGAATAAATGAATGTTCCTAAAGGATAATTTGCGTTTGCATCCTTGAAAATCCATAACAATTTTCATCGAAGTGTAAAAGTCTAAGGTTGCTGTGTAGCTGCATCCATAGTTAGTGAAGCTGCTTCTTTAGGCCTCCTCGAAGAGTGAAGTTTCGCAAATAAAGATCATCTTGACTCCAATCCTCCCAATTGATTGGCACTAGTTCTTGATCCTTGATGATCACATTAACTTAGCGAGACATCATTCTTTTCACCTGTCTCTTCCTCCTTTCCTACATCCATTCAAGAAAGGTAGCCTCTCTAGGGCTTGGTGTGAAATCTTTCAGGAGTAAGATCTTGCAAATCCAATTGGACAGGCTTTTGTGTTGGCATTTACTCTAGCTCTCCTCCAATTTTGGGACAATTTTCATGGTTGAATCTCGAGATAATTGATGCCCTAGCCTTCGTAGCAAGTGGAAACCCTTGAAGCTACTTTGACTTGGGGATTTCTTGAAGGGTTGCAAGTCATAGCTTATCATTCAAAACCTTTCTCTTAGCTATCTTGACCTTGGATGAGCCTTTATCTCGGCATATCTCTCAACACTAGGCCTCGTATAGTATTTCTGTCAAGGGGTTTTTCGTGGAAAGTCATCCTAGATCCTCCCAAAACTCACACTTTAATTGAATCTTTCCATTGAATGAACCATCCTTGCCTCACTTTGAATCTTAGTATAGACATATTAATCGCAAGTGAGGAATCTTGGAAGTCATGATCTTAGGCACTCATCATTATTGAACATTCTCGATCCCAAGGTCTCATCATCCTTTATAGGTCTTTCTTGGAGAGCCTTTCAACTTCCCTGGGAGCATTTGAATCATGATTTTAGCCTCTCCTTCAAATGGGCCTTGGAAATCACATCATACCTTGCCATTGATCCTACCATTCAAGTGATTTCAGTCATACTGAGACTCCTTCCATCGGTGAAAGTTTGTAAAGAGCAGGGGACACTGACTGAGGTGACAGTGGATATTTGTCCCATTGTTGTCATTTGGTCTAGTAGTCGTCTCTTAGGTACCCCTCCTAGGACCCCTACTAGATTGTGTGGCAACAAGTCATACATACTCCATTCTTTATGACACAATCTTATATCGATGGCTTTTTGAGGAGCTGGAGTTGTCATGTTATAAATCCACACTTAGGTCTAGTCTATATTTTGATAGTTACACACAACTAAAAACATAAACACAGTGAAATGCCTAACTGTTAAAACAACTTGCACAACGGAAAATACACCAACAATTAGATCATACATAGAACACACAATTTTAATTGCAAAAACCAATTTCTTGTTTTTCCTTAAATAAGAATCCTAGGGCTCCCTTACTAGGGAAAGTGGCACTCTACAACTCCTTGAAAAAGCTTAATACAAGAGACAAAACCTTGTCCAAAGTCCCTGGGCTAAGGCTAAATCCTTCAAGTCCTCACTGCCCAAAATTACTCAGTGTAATTTCTCTTTTAATGGACTATCCACATAGCCACCTTGTTGTAGCACCTTGGGGCTTCCCAACCCTCCTTAAACACTCGGTGTACCTGCAATGTTCCCTATTTATAGGTTTTTCCCGTTGTGACTATCTCTTGTAGCCCACAACCCTTGCATAAGCCCCTCAATTTGCACTTTTCTGGCTACGGATAATGCTTAACAGGTTTGTGGCCTTCCCTTCTGTTGCGACCTGATGTCCCAACGTCCAAACAACAACCTCCGTCCCTTCCTTTTTGTCACTGGTTGTTCCTGCCACAAGTTTGGCCTGTTGCTACTTGCTCAGCGAATCAGAACTCTAATCAAGAAGGAACATCCATTATTATCCTCTCCATGAATGATCTCAAGCCTCTCCATTGGCTTATAATTTATGCTTTTCAAAGGGTGCAATACCATGGGTATTAGCCCATATACTCATAAATCACTTCTATGAGTGTTTTCCTCTGACATACTTAGCACTAAGGACACGTGAGAGTACCTCCCCATGCTATCAAATTTCAACAATATTGGGATAGAGAGCAAACATGTTTTCGCCCCAACTTCTAGTCAATTGATCACATCTTCACACTTTGAGCCATTATTGAGGAGGTTCGTCATTGCTCTTCGAAGGTTTATAATTGTTTTGTAGACTTTCAAAAAGCATTTGACACAATCTCAAGTGATGTATTATTCCAAAGACTCTACAACATTGGCACATCTGAGACCCTATTGGCAGCCATCATGAGATTGCATGAGTCAGTTTTGGGATGCCTTAGCATGGCTCACAACCTTTTCGACTTCATCCATAGTACCATTAGGGTAAAACAAGGATGACCCCTCTCACTTACCTTGTTTAGGATCTATATTGATGACCTGCAGTCCTTCCCTCATGAGCATGTCTAGAAGACAATGATTGTATTCTACATCATGTGTTGATATCCCTACTCCTATTCACTGACGACTTGGTATTGTTGGTCTCTACTCATGAGGGCTTATAGAGACAGATTAAGCACTGGCTAATTTTTGTGACCTTTGATAATTGATGCTCAACTTGGGTAAACCTGAGGTTTTAATATTCAATGCATCAAAGTGCACTCTTATATTTTTACACTTCTACTACCAAGGGACATAGATTGAGATGACTACTACTTACACTTACTTGGGAGTATAGTTCATGGGGCCTTGTTTTGGTTTGCTACTGGCCCTCTAGCCTCAACTTAGTATGGGGTATGGTTCCCTGGCCCACAATGAGAGATAATGCTTCTAGGGGCTGTTTTAAGACATCTCAACCAAACTCTATCTCATGGAGGCGATTATCATATTGCTAGTTCTTTATGGCTTCGATATCCAGGCGCTGGCCTTGTTGCAGGCATATTGGATCAGACCAGAGAGAGTATAGTGCTTGCTACTTACGCATATTATTCGATGTAAGCGGATGGTTCCACAACCCATTGTTCAGGTAGAGTTTAACATCCACCTTATCTTCCTTAATGTCATATTTTACTTGGTTTCTTTTCTTTATAGAGTCTGATCTCTTGGAGACTTTGCCACTAGGCGAGAGTGGTATCCCTAACTTGCATTTTGCTCCTCGTAGGCTCTAGCCTCAAATCCTTCCCTAGGTTAGATACAAGGTTGGTTCTTAGAGGCATCATGGCTTCTTCAGACGATTATTACTTCCCCAAAGTCCATTCCTTCGTTCGGATTCTGACTTAATGTGCCACACCATCTCTTGATGAATAGATAGATATGTAACCAAGCTATTAGGGAGGATATCTACAGATTGTACATTCAAATCACTTGGATCTCACTCTCGATGAGCCTGGGCTTGAAGATGGTGTTCTACCTAGAGCACTTTTTGGAGTTGCATGTATACGTGCAGACATTTGATGCACTTGTTGAAGATCCCTTGGGGACAATTACGATTTAGTTCTCATCAACTCTAGATATAGCCTGATCAACATATTGCACAATTTGATATGATTTGGTAGGTGTGCTACCTTGAGGAGCTGGAGACAAAGATGTACCTCATTTTTTGGTGTCTCTTATACTATGTGATCACGGGACACTATCTGTACCTCTATAGGGACTCAAGAGGCTCCCTCTCTACTTTCAAGATTAGAGATGTGTTACCCACTATTTTGTGGGTAATATCCCTAGATTTTTTTTTCCTAGAAGATGGTCCTCAGTCGGCAGCCAACAACCCCATGCAATGAACAACTAGATCGTTTCGCCATTTCTCTGCCACCTGAGCCAACCATGTGGTCCCTCACCCATCTGTGATGGTCGTATGTTTGGAGGTGGGCCTCCAAAATCGGAAGGTATACCTTGTAATTTGGTGATTGAGTATTGTAGTTTACTTATCATGGAAACTTTTGGGCATGGATTAATGGGGGGATTCGGCGGAAAGAGTGGGGTGGTCTATGCTCTTGTCCCCTAGACCTCTTTCAGATGTTAACCTTGAACCCTAGTCCTGTGGGATCTCTTTCACTGATGTTTGGGCTTTAGGGATGGTAACTCATGGGAAACCTTGATTTTGGTTGCGTGGTCCCGCTCCCTCATCCACATATATCACTCCCCTTCCGCTCATTATAACCCCATTCGTCATTCCTCTCACTGGGGTCCACATTCCTCCACTGGGTCCCCATAGTTATAACCTTCCCCTTCCCCTTGCCCACACCTTGGGTTAGGCATGGAACAATGCCCCAAAGGTTGATGCAACTGAAAAGAAAAGTAAAAGCATAATTGACCACATTCAATAGGAAAATGTACAACAATATGCAAAAAATGGCCGAGACAAACACATTTAGCACGTGGGCAAAAGCCAATACACGAGCTCTACCCCATTATCATGGCCATCACCCTGGTTCCTACAAGCCCGACATGAGCCTCCTTTATCATTCAGGAACCCATGATTATCCCAACCCTTGGTGGACAATGAACTGCCCTCTACCTTAAAGGGGGTATCCACTGCTATATCTCACACATCATGCTCTTACCCCTTAAGCCCCGAGTAGTTAATTAAAGAAAAATCATAAAAGGAAAAAGGCATAGAAAGAAGGGTGGAAAAATCAAGGCCGGGGTACCTCATGTACCACGATTCCTCCTTCCTATACATTATATACCTGAGTGTGGGCTTCCCTTTTACTAGCTACCCTTGTACCCCAGCATGTGGCCCAGCGCTGGCCCTCTTCATTCCCTATTCCATTCATCTCTTTATCACATGCCACCACCTTTAAAAGGATGTACCTTGGACACAGTGTCTCCTTTAGAAGTAGAAACCACCTAATGGGATCCTTGGTTAACCCCATTTGGGGCTTGGAGATATCAACACATGCCAAAGCCCATTATGGAAGGGCATGCCATTATGAAGTCCCTACCTGTTGTCCATGGTTTGTAAGCTCTTTTATTTGATTTCTTTAATGAATTGTTGTATTGGAAGGCTAGGGGAAGCATTTGAGCTTCTACATGATTGCAGGTGGTCTCCATCTTGGGTTTGGTTTCCTTATACGGGGTCCTAACCCTCCAGAGGGCTGCATTGGGACATGTAGGGTGTGTGTTGAGAGCCATGGGCCTTCACAGCAATAGGAAACACTCCATGGGTCCCCAGAGATGTTCAAAGATTGCTTGAGATTCACCTATTGGACGAGGAAGATGCACCTGGTTCACCTTCACCCAAATAGCCCCATAGTTGTATCATGCACTTGGCAGATGACCCATGACTTGTATGCTGATGTGGTATCACTTACACCATCATTTGAGCCCTTACAAATGGTCTATAGAGATCTTCGACTTACTTGGAGACCCATGAGGTTACTTGTGTGCCCTCACACCCATTGGGAGCACCACAGGTTTATTATGTTAAGAATAAGGGGGCCAACCCCTTGTCCATCATTTTTGGAGTCCAATTCATCATTTTGGCACTTATGGACTTCATCAGGCTTCTTAGAGAGCCCAACGACATGCATTATTGATTATTCGACCTCTTGAGAGGCTTGTTATTTTGTTTATGAGATAGTTTGGTGGGCTTGTCACCAAAAGTTAGTTATTTGCACATTATTTTTATTTGATGGGCTAATGTAGGCTCAAATAGGTAAATCGAACTCATTAGGAGAGTATAAATACAAATGATGAGAGTTCATTTCTCATCATCACTTGGTTTGGACTTGTATCTCTCTTGAGATTTTCGCTATTCCTTCTTGGTGGACGAAATTTTGGAGCATGGATGAATTTTGATGTATGGATTGTCTTTTCTTATCTTGGAGCTTCATGATTGGCAAGTCTATTGGTGGTTGGATATATTCTCTTACATGTAAGTGCAAATTTAATGCTATTATTCTTTTACTTTGTCACATGCATTGATAATGAGATTTTCGCTATACTAGGGCTAGTTGCTGCATGCATTTACTGCGAAATTGTGGAATTATGTTTCTATATAGCATATCTCTATGTATGGGCTATGTATGTTGAACTAATTCTCCTAGGGATAATTCTACGGTTGTATTTATCTTGACAAGCCACTTCACGTGACAAAACGAAGTATACAAGCTTTTAAGGTCACTCTCCTTTGCCCTAATGATTAGAGAAGTTGATCTTAAGGCTTCCTTGACCTAGAAACATAGTCTATCTTCATATTCTTCTTGACTCCAATGTCCCCCAAAGGATTAGGCACTGGTCTACCATAAGGTGTTCACTTAAAGAAACATTTTTCTTCACCTACCCTTCTTTATTATAGGTTTAGCCACATTAAGGCTCCTAGGGCATCACTTTCTCGACAAACTACCCACAAAAAAACTTCGATCTCTTGGCATCAACTACGCTGATGTCTCTCCTAGGCCTCCTCCAAATTTGAGGAAATTCTGACGGTGGGGTTGTGAGATATCCCAAGCCCTAGTCTTGAGATTGGTTTTTTCCCTAAGTTTCCCTAGGCTAGTTCGTCATAGGGATCATGTTGTACCTTCAACTGAAAATCAATTCTTTGGTCCCTTTCTCCTCCTTGTTTAGGTCAAGTCTGTCATTGGTTGCTAAATTTCTTCTTAACCTAACCTAGGTCCACTTGGTCTCGTGTGGTCCCATACCTTTGAAAAGTCAACTCTTCAAAAACCATTTGGGAAACCAAGTTCAACAAGGATTTTAGGGTTTTGGAAGCTCCTTTACAATTCACACTCCTTAAACCTAGCCCTTAAATCCTTATCCCCTTTTCCTAGAAAGCTTTGTACCTTGCTTAAGAAGCAAGCAGGTCCCATTCTTGAGCCTCCCCTAGGAAAGAGTCCCCGAGATTACTTCACATCCATCTTAGTTGATGTATCCTTTATAAGTGATTATATATTGGGTCTCCTCCCATCAGTGAAAGTCCGTAAAGAGTTGGAAGCTTTCGCTATGGTGACAGTGGGCTTTAGCTTCATTGTTACTCTTGACCTAGCAAGTGCCCCTTTAGGACCCACTGCTAGTTTGAGCGGTAAAAAACACGATTGGTTGTTAAGTTGCTTGGACAAATTGCATGGAGGAATGGTTATGTGTAATCATATGTTAAGACATATGTTTACCCATATCCATATCCACACCCATAACAATTGTTAGATGGAGCAACAAAAAACAACACCTTTGACAAAATAAGAGTATAAAGGAGCACTGATTGCAACATGCAAAGTAGTTTGGCTGAGAATACTTTTTGTAGACGTTGTTTTGGCACAAGAGAAACTTGTAGTTCTCTTTTGCTATAATTAAGGAGCTAACAATGAGCGAAGAATGTTCGTTTTCATGAAAAAATAACTATATTGAATTGCATGCTCTACACGAGATAGTTGGAATATGATGGTCAAATTCAGTGGAAGTCCTGTAAGACATCTTAGTAGTTAACTAATTTGTTTACTAAATCTTTAATATGTTGTAAGTTTGAAATGTTCAGAGTGATGCTTGGGATGAACTCTTTTCGTTTAAGGAATAGTATTAGAAAACTGTAATGGAAATTTTCAACATGCTGAATGCTGTGTAGTGCAAGATAATTAGAGAAAAACGCAAACATGCACTGGATGTAACCTAGCACACACTGTTAGAAATTCTACAGTTTTAACAATGATTCTGCATGCGGAATAAACTCAAAGAATCATTAAACCTTATTGCCCAGGGATACGAGTTACCTCCAGCCATTGGTGATGTATTGATGCAGGCCACAGTCCACAAGCTTCTTCTTTAGCGCTCCAGCTTCTGTCCAAACAAAGAACACAAAATTCTGAAGGCACTTCCGAGCTCTTCTATCTCAGCTAGATGGTGTAGAACTGAAGGGGGTTGAGATATGAGCTTGGGGACCAACAGATGAACATATAGCTAAGCTTCCATCAAGCTTCTAAATGCTATGTGTTAGAAAAACCACAAATCAAGGTAGAGATGAGATCAAAGTAATGGACCACTTTAGTAGCTCCTAATTATAAATTTAGTAATTGCAGTTGATTTTCTTAACTTAAGGAAATTACTGCAGTTGGTTTCCATAAGTTAAGAAAAGCTGCAACTCCATAAATCAAGGTAGCTCCTAATTATAAATTTAGTAATTGCAGTTGATTTTCTTAACTTAAGGAAACTACTGTAGTTGGTTTCCATAAGTTAAGAAAAGCTGCAACTCCATAAATCAAGGTAGCTTTTGTGTAAAATTAATGGAGCTTAACATTCTCCCACTTGGTCCATACTTCCAAACTTAATGTCTCAACTTAAAAACCATTGACAATCTTTATTAAGTAATAGATACATGAATCATGGCGATAAGTCCTCTTATGACGAGTATTATCTTCCATGTATTACTATGCATTTATTCTTATTATAATTTATGTGGCAACTATATCTTAATGAATAAACCCTATGTTTATTCTTGGTCCTTCTTAAATGAATTTTCTCAAATCAACTTAAGGTGCACATAAATATGAGAAAAAACATCACAACAATTAAGAATTTCATTAACATTGTCCATACAATGAAAAACTGCATAATGGAACCAAGTCCCATATTCAATACATGATCCTTGAAATTAACTGTGGCATGCCCTTAGTCAAAGGATCATTGATCATTAACTCAGTGCTGACGTGCTCAATGACCACTTTATTTTCTTTAACACGTTCCCTTATAGCTAAAAACTTAATGTCGATGTGTTTATTTCGACTCCCACTTTTTTAGCCATAAAACCAGCAGCTGAATTATCACAATATATTCTCAATGGCTTAGATATAGAATCCATAATTCTAAGCACAGAAATGAAATTCTTAAGCCATACACCATGTAAGCAGCCTCAAACCGGATATACATAAGCATGTAGTCTTTGGTCCCTTGAAGGTACCTCATTACTTTCTTTGCAGCTCTCCAGTGGTCTAAACCTGGATCACTCTGACATCGTCCCAACATTCCCAATGGGAGCTACACTTGGTGATCAATCCTTCATCCGAAATCTCTCTAAAATTTTATTAATATAGGTTTCCTGTGACAGACCCAAGATGCCTCGAAATCTGTCTCTATGGATCTTAATGCCAATGACATAAGATGCCTCACTCATATCCTTCATATCAAAACTTTTAGAGAGGAATTGTCTCACCTCATGCAGCAAACCCTTATCATTGGTTGCTAGCAAAAGGTCATCCACATATAAAACAAGAAAACAAATTTTACTCCCACTAACCTTCAGGTATATACATTGATCCATAATGTTTTCTACAAAACCAAAAGAAGAAATTACACTATGGAATTTCAAATACCATTGGCGGGATGCTTGTTTTAAACCATACAATGACTTCTTGAGCTTGCAAACCAATTGCTCACCATGACTAGAGGGGAATCAATGAAGATGTGTTATCAATCATTAATGAAGAAGTGTTATTAATCATCATCTTTTAGTGCCAGTGTGAACATGCATTGAATCATATGTGACATTGTTTTGTAATTAATGCAGTAAAGACCATTAGACAAAATACCATTCCCAACATAATCAGAAAAGATTTTTCTGAAAAGTTTAAGGAATATCTAAAATATACAAGCCTTGAAACTGAAATCAAGTTTCTAGAAAACTTGGAACATAAAAGGTCTTTTCTGACTCCAAAACAAAACCACTACTTAAAGTTAAATAACATGTTCTCATAGCTTCCACATGCGAGCCCATCTTGTTTCCTGATAAGATGCTTTGCTCACTTCCCACTGGCTTCCTTAGGTTTTGCAAACCTTGCAAGGAATTCGAAATGTGAATTGTTGATCCAGAATCAATCCACCATGTGTTAATATTAACATTAACCATATCAGATTCATAACAAACAAACGAGATTACTTCCTCAAGTTCGGGAATGTCAGAACGAATTTCAGAGAAATTTGCAGGTTGTACTACTGCAAAAAATAAAAAATCACATGCTTATGTTGAGGCTTAATAAACTTTCATGTTCTACCAATGTAAAACATGGTAAAAAGAATTGAATCAAATGACATGAAAATTGCCTGTGGGCTAAATTTTCAATTCAGGCAGATTCAATAAAACTTTATGAACTTTCATGTTTTACCAATGTAAAACATGCTAAAAAGAATTGAATCAAATGACATGAAAATTGCCTGTGGGCTAAATTTTCAATTCAAGCAGATTCAATAAAACTTTATGAACTTTCATGTTTTACCAATGCAAAACATGCTAAAAAGAATTGAATCAAATGACATGAAAATTGCCTGTGGGCTAAATTTTCAATTCAAGCAGATTCAATAAAACTTTATGAACTTTCATGTTTTACCAATGCAAAACATGCTAAAAAGAATTGAATCAAATGACATGAAAATTGCCTGTGGGCTAAATTTTCAATTCAAGCAGATTCAATAAAACTTTATGAACTTTCATGTTTTACCAATGCAAAACATGCTAAAAAGAATTGAATCAAATGACATGAAAATTGCCTATGGGCTAAATTTTCAATTCAAGCAGATTCAATAAAACTTTATGAACTTTAATGTTTTACCAATGCAAAACATGCTAAAAAGAATTGAATCAAATGACATGAAAATTGCCTGTGGGCTAAATTTTCAATTCAAGCAGATTCAATAAAACTTTATGAACTTTCATGTTTTACCAATGCAAAACATGCTAAAAAGAATTGAATCAAATGACATGAAAATTGCCTGTGGGCTAAATTTTCAATTCAAGCAGATTCAATAAAACTTTATGATAAAACTTTATTAATTCATAACTCCTGTGGGTAGGTTATGAAATTTTATCCTAATTAATCACATAAATATAATAAAAATTCCTGTGGGATAAAATTTATTATATTCAGTGTAATTAATTACAATTTAATGTCTAAATAATCTTTATGTGATCTTGCCAATCAATATATAATTTTATTTAATTAAAGATGCTGTGGCTACTCTCTAATTAATTAAAATTACATGGATCACTAGACATTAATTTTGTTTCATAAACAAAACTTAACCAGAGAGAAAAATAATGTTCACTGAAAAGGAGTAAGTCAAAATGACATTTTAATAAACTCCATAAAACTGTAATAACTCTCCAGCAAAATCAAAAGCAGTGAGCATTACCGAAAATGACTACAAATTGATTGTTCAATTTATAAACTAAACCCGGAGATTGACTGAAGCAGCTTTGATCTACTTTGCACTTGCATAGCAAATGCAGTTCGAAGACTAGCTGGCTTGACTTCAGGCTCCGTCCTTAAGTTTATAAAACAACAAAATAGACCAGCAAACAAGCTGTTTTGCTCACAAGATCTGAACCATGATTTATATCAACAACAACCTTTATTCACACACAAATATTGTTCCTTCAATCCATAAAAAAGAAACATATTTACTGATTTGTTGTGATATTATTTAAATGAAAATAATATAAATGAATAAATTATTTTCAATGATCAATTAATGAATTTGTTTGAAAATGAATATAATGTGATTTAACTTTCCGATTCTAAAATGGATAATGTCCCATTTCATTTTCAAGAATCTAATACAACTGATCATTCAATTCATTCAGATGGGCTGCATATCCATGAGCAACGTTGCTGCTGAGTGCATATAAACCTAACACATTATATGTGTATACATCTTCTCATATAAGCTACAAACATGAGAAAATACAAGAGAAAACCAACGTTGCATGATACAAAATGAAGCAGAAGCAAACACAAATGAGGCAGCTACTACTCCAACATGTGCAACAGCCCATAGATAGGCTTGGAATTTTTTTTTACTGGACTATAATAGACAGCCTCTAATTAGTGCACTACAGTTCAAAAATAAACTATGCACTACAGTCCAAGAAACTATCTTATGGTCCATAATGTCCACGAAGCATCTAATGTAGTAACCCATAGGTGTAAACAAACTGTAGTTAAAATGGCAAATAGATGCTTTTATACCAGCAGTCACACTTGAAATAACAAATGGGCCGGCTACTCGTGTAACCAATAGATCTCAGTAATCATTTAAGTATTTTAAAGAGAGCAACACCTGCAAATACAGGTGTTCATGTCTTACTTGAGACTTACTTTAATCGCAGGATATTTATGCAATCATAAGGCTCTAACACAGATATGCATGGTTCAAACATTAAACAAATCCACACCAACCGAATGCAAGTAAACCCTAGTGAAGTCAAATTGACGCAGAGAGACAGGGTTGAATATACAATTGAAAAAAATAATAGCTGTGGGCCGCTGCAGAATCCCATCTAATGGCGTTTTAACAACCATATCCTCGCCTGGATATGCGATTCGTTCAACAGTGCATAGTGCGAAATATTAATAAAACCGTTGCAATTAAATCACTTCAAGCCATAATCACAATCACCAAAACGATAGTCATCAAGATAAGGGGCACATGGCAATGTTATAAATATTTAAGTTGAACCTTTCGATATGAAACATCGATTCGAATAAGCAACTCATTTAAAGAGACAAATTGTGGATATATATATCCACAAATTATTCAAATCATTAAACATTGCGCCTATTACTCCAATAATTGCTCAAATAAAAGTAACATACCAAATGCAAGACACTCCCTTTAAAAAAATTCAGAAGAACCTTTTTAAATCACGTCCGGGACTCTTGATTGTACGAAGCGGAATTTCAGACTCCATTATTTTCAAAATAAAAGCAGTATGTACTAGTTTCCTTAAGTTGTTTATTATCTATGAGCAGATACAGCTGTAATATATATATATATATATATTTTTTTTTTTTTTACAACCCTTTCCAAACTGTATGACAACGAAACGTGGAAAGTTCAAAGTCTAGCGACCAGCCAGAGAACGAAAGGATGGATCTATCCTTTGAGCAGATACAGCTGTAAATTATATATTTATCCACAGCCCTTTAAGTTGACTCGCCAGCACTTTAGATATTTACATTTTTAAATTCTCTTAAAATTCTCCCACCAAAAACTTTAATTATAA
This sequence comes from Pinus tabuliformis, assembly GCA_031772625.1. Taxonomy (NCBI): domain Eukaryota; kingdom Viridiplantae; phylum Streptophyta; class Pinopsida; order Pinales; family Pinaceae; genus Pinus; species Pinus tabuliformis. The sequence goes on from CM062812.1 coordinate 884,681,403, forward strand.
ATCCATGGAGACAAAGTAATCAGAACCATCGTAACCGCAATAAACCCACATATATATATATATACACCATCTTGTAAATTTATATATGGATAGACACACTCTCTTATACACTTAATATATAAGGACTTATACAGTATACACTGCCGGAGTATAGAATTTAAATAGCCGGAACCGGTGAGCAAGCATAGAATTTAACTAACGTGAAGCGCTGAGAAAGTATACGAAGTTCTTGCATCAAAAATGGTTTCGACAGTGCAGACTGTGGGAATAAATTCAAGAGAGTTTAATCGCTGATGACCCAAATTTAAAACTTAAAACGCATAAAAGAAACTTAAAGTGCGCACTTAAAGAATGTGGAGTTCAGCGCACTTAAAGACCCAATAAATATAGGCATGCTTGAAAAATAGGAATTCGTTTCTTGGTCAACACACAGCAAGGCAGAGGTAAACTTTGCTCCGATACCAAATGTTAGAAATTCTACAGTTTTATCAATGATTCTGCATGCGGAATAAACTCAAAGAATCATTAAACCTTATTGCCCAGGGATACGAGTTACCTCCAGCCATTGGTGATGTATTGATGCAGGCCACAGTCCACAAGCTTCTTCTTCAGCGCTCCAGCTTCTGTCCAAACAAAGAACACAAAATTCTGAAGGCACTTCCGAGCTCTTCTATCTCAGCTAGATGGTGTAGAACTGAAGGGGGTTGAGATATGAGCTTGGGGACCAACAGATGAACATATAGCTAAGCTTCCATCAAGCTTCTAAATGCTATGTGTTAGAAAAACCACAAATCAAGGTAGAGATGAGATCAAAGTAATGGACCACTTTAGTAGCTCCTAATTATAAATTTAGTAATTGCAGTTGATTTTCTTAACTTAAGGAAACTACTGCAGTTGGTTTCCATAAGTTAAGAAAAGCTGCAACTCCATAAATCAAGGTAGCTCCTAATTATAAATTTAGTAATTGCAGTTGATTTTCTTAACTTAAGGAAACTACTGCAGTTGGTTTCCATAAGTTAAGAAAAGCTGCAACTCCATAAATCAAGGTAGCTTTTGTGTAAAATTAATGGAGCTTAACACACACGTGATTCAATAAAGCATGATAATGTCAAGATTAAATGGGGTGGATTGCTGACATGGAGCCTGCCATTAGATAAGTGAAGACTTGGTCAAATTTCATTAATAGCCTAGTCAAATTGATTCTTAGTTTATTGGCCAACAACATTGTTAAATTATGGTATGTTCTATTCTTAGAGCAATTTACTTCTTTTTTTCTTATTAGCCACAGATTAGCAATCACATAAACATAAGGTAAAGTGTAGATAGAACATTAAAATATCGACAAAAAACAAGCCAAGACAAGAGACACAAGATGTGGTGGCTAGCCAGGGACAAACCCCAATGTGGGAAAACCCTTTGATCAAATCTTCTTTTATCTTCAATAGTTCAGCGGACAGAAATAGTACAATGTAGAATTTCGTAATTTTATAACAGTAGCAGAGAGCCTTAAATCAACACAGTCAAACTTGGTCAAAACAACCTTGGATTGATTTTTAGTTAGCTTGAAGAACTCGGTCTTCAACAGCCCAAAACAATCCACAAATCTCAGTGAAACAACAATCAACACTTGGTCAAAGTCTGGTCAAACATGCAACAGCGCCTTGACAGTCAACGCTGGTCAAACTTGGTCAAAGTTGTTGAACAGAACTGCGGCTAGCCTAGGAGGGCTGCCCAACCCAATCCGTAGTCAAGAAAACCTCCACGCTGGTCAACGCTATCCAATCTGCGCACCTGCAGCTAGGTCAACCGAAGTCAATGTTGCCCTAAACAGAAATCTGCGTCTTCCTTCTTCAGCCACACGTGTGAGAGAGAGAAGATGAGTGATGAGATGAGTTGCAAATGACTCAACCTCTCTTCTATTTATATGAAACGCTGGGCATGTGTGCCACACACTTAGCTACCGGCCGACCTTGACAATTTGTCAAGTAATTAGAAATAAATTCATATCTCCATAAATACTTATTAGAATCAGATGATCTTTAGATCAATCCTACACCTCTCAACGAGAGGAATCTAGGAAAAATATTAGCAGCCATAAATAAGGTGACCCACATGGAGTTTGGCCCTAGTTGCCAATTTTAACACTCTCTCTCAACTGGGGAGAACTCCATCTGCAATCCGTCTGACCGTCGCTACTATCCTAGCCATCAAATGCACTGCCCTGCACAGCTTGCCCCTGCTCTGCTTTGCTCTGCTCGAACTATGAAGAAGAAGAAATGATCGAGGATGTATCATACCATCCTTTACTGACCCGAAGTCAGTCTCCGAGTGTGTCATACCACTCTCATTGATCCCAGATTAGTATCATTGATACTAGATCAATGGAGGTCATCCTAGCATAGGGAGTACGGTAGATACAACGATGCGTCCATTGATAGTACTACTATGGTCCCTAACCCCATTTCCCTGCTCATTGATCAGATGAGAGGTACTTCCCATGAGTCCTAGACTGCATGGGTAGGATGCCTTGACAGGAGAACTATCATCCTGTCCACAGGAAAACGAATCATCCTGTCCAATAAACGCCACGGAGAACTAATCATCCTGGCCCACAAGAGGACTAATCATCCTGTTCCACAGTCGTTACGGAGAACTAATCATCCTGGCCCACAGGAGAACTAATCATCCTGTTCCACAGTGGCCACGGGGTGTCACGGGTAAGGTTGAACCTTTCACCCTGTACATAGTGCACCACTAGGGGATGGTGAGTCGTCCTGTGGTCGCATGTTGCTCCAAGAAGTACCCCGCGCCCCCCTGGAGCTCCGAGAGCCCAATACATCATACTCGACCCTCACATGAGGGTCTCTAAACGACACCAAATCGTTCTCGGAAAGTCAAGAATTTGACCTTTCCCAAGGCCTTTGTCAAAATGTCGGCGACCTGTTCATCTGTACCGATATGTTGGAGCCTTATTGCTCCCCGCTGCACCATATCTCGAATATAGTGGTACCTGATATCGATATGCTTGGAGCGATCATGAAATACGAGATTCTCTGATAAACGAATCCCGCTTTGGTTGTCACACAGGATCACAGTGGTATCCATTGTAAATTCAAACAGCTCACTGAAGAGCTTTCGCAACCAAACTGCCTCACAGGAGGCCATACTAGCAGCAATGTACTCTGCCTCGGCGGTGCTCAAAGCCACCGACTTCTGCTTCCTGCTCATCCAGGATATCGTGGCAGATCCTAAAGAGAATCAGCACGCGGAAGTGCTCTTTCGGTCCACCACACTGCTTGCCCAATCAACATCGATATATCCAAGTACTCTGACATCTCCGGTAGTGTATCTCAACCCATGAGTGATCATGCCACGAAGATATCTCAACAGATTCTTGGCACCAATCCAATGTGTGTGGTGAGGCTCAACCATATGTTGACTCAATGTGTTGACTGCAAAGCATATATCTGGACAGGAGTTCACCAGGAACATCAATGCTCCGACGAGTTGACGATACTCGGTAGCATTTCGTAAAACAAGTCCGGCAGCACTATCGCTTAACTTCTTGAAGTCCAGCTCCATCGGGGTAGTTATAGGCTTGCAGTCCACCATACCGAATCTCTCCAATATCTTCACCGCATATTTTCCTTGAGATAGGAAAATCTCCCCTGGCTTCTGCCAGACTTCTAGTCCTAGGAAATAGTGCATCAGTCCTGGGTCCTTCATCTCAAACTCATAAGCCAACTCCCTCTTACATTTGTGAATGAGAGGGTCTGCCCCTGTTAGAAAGAGGTCGTCAACGTACAACACTAGTATGAGAGGATTGTCATCTTCAACTTTAAAGTAAAGGTTAGGGTTGGCTTCAATGCTAGTGAATCCCAGCTTCATCAAGTAGCTATCGATCCTTTCATACCACACTCGGGGTGCTTGCTTTAGCCCATAGAGGGTCTTCTTCAACCTGCACACATGAGATTCTCGATCATGAATCCCAAATCCTTCGGGTTGCTCTACATAGACTTCCTCTTTGATCGAACCATGCAAGAATGCAGTCTTGACATCCATCTGATGTAGGTTCCATCCTTGCGAAGCAACGAGGGCTATGATCGAGCGGATGGTGGTATATCGGGCAACAGGTGCAAATATCTCGTCATAGTCTATACCTTCCTTTTGAGAGAAGCCACGAGCAACAAAACGAGCCTTATACTTTTTCGCACTTCCATCAACTGCATGCTTTATCTTGTAAAGCCATTTCGAAGTGACAACTGCTTTGTCCTGGGGTCTGGGGACCACATCCCAAACATCGTTTTTCATGATGGACTCATATTCCTCGATCATAGCATCCTTCTGTACTTGATGCTTGACAGCTTATGCGAATGACGAAGGCTCATTTTGGATGATCGTGCTCATGATGGTCAGGTATCCCTGATACCTGTTCGGTTTCTTACTTTCCCAGAAGGTTCCTCTGGGTGCAATGTGTCCTTCAGCATCATCAAGTGTCCCCCTAAGCCATGAAGGCCTTTTCCTAGAAGAGGAAGGCTCTTGCGGAGGGGGATCAATAGGATCCATAGGTTTTTCCACATCGGGCATCGTCTCATCTTCCTTTTGCTTCGGTTCTCTGGTGTCAGCTTCTTTAGATCCCCTTAGAGTCGGAAGATTGTCAACTTTGCTAAGAGCCATATCTTCGTCAAAGGTGACATCATGGCTAATTTCGACTTCCCTTTGACCAGCCACATAGATTCTATAGCCCTTAGTATTTTTGCTATAGCCCATGAAGATTCCTTTCTTTCCAGATGCACCCAATTTATTCCTTTTCTCCTTCGGCACATGAAAATACACAGGACTTCCAAAAATTCTAAAATGAGATATGTCAGGTTTCTTACCAGTGAACATCTCTTCGTTAGTCTTGGAACCCAATGCTTGATGAGGGCATCGATTTTGTACATATACGACGGTATTTGCAGCTTCGGCCCATAGAAACTTCGGAAGTCTTTAATCATGGAGCATAGCATGGACAACTTCCACAATCGTACGGTTCTTCCTTTCCGCCACACCATTCTGCTTAGGAGTATATGGTGTAGTAGTCTCCCCTTAATGCCAACCTCTTTGCAAAAGTCATGAAACTCATTGGATTCATATTCAGTCCTATTATCAGTCCTTAGGATCTTGATCTTCTTTTCGGTCTGATTCTCAATCAAGGCTTTGAAGTGCCCAAACCAGGAGAACACTTCATCCTTATTTTTCAAGAAGTATATCCAAGTCTTGCTAGAATAATCATCTGTAAAAGTGAGGTAATATAAATATCCTCCCAAGGAGTTCACAGGCATCATACCGGATATGTCTGAGTGAACCAACTGCAATATATCGGAGGTCTTGCTTTGGCTTGAGGGGAATGGTCCCCTTTTGAGCTTTCCTTCGGCACATCCTGGACATACACCTTCTTGCTCTAATCTGAACTCGGGCATCCCGGTCACCATTTTTCTCACATTAGGTAGAGCTTTATAATGAAGGTGAGCAAACCTCCGATGCCATAGTTCGGACTGAAGAGATGTGTCACAAGACATGACACCTAGCAGACTTCCTCCGACCTGATATAATGAATCAAGTCGAAACCGAAGAGTGAAAGCATCTTTAAAGTTCTTTTTCCATACACGTACCTTGCCATCGCTGAAGGCCACCTTGTTGCCCTTGTCTTCCATTGCCGAAATGGACACTAGGTTCTTTTTGAGATCAGGTACATCCCTGATTCAATTGAAGAGTGACATTCCCTACGCCTTTCATGGGATATTTTGAATTGTCCCCAAGAACAATTTCCAGGTTGGTCTCCTTCTCTGCCAGATTAGAGAGAGCTTCTTTGTAACTAGTGAAGTGCCTTGAGGCACCACTATCAATAAGTCAATTTCCCAGCGAGTCCAGGGGAGCAGTAGTAGAGAGGGCCGTTGGTAGATAATATTCATCTTGCTTATTGTTAAAAACGTTAGATTCATACCTGGAGTTTCTTGCCTTCTTGAAGGGTTGTCCTCTTCCTTGATTTCCGACATTTCTTTTACCTCTGCCACCTGCCGTTCCTTTGATTGCCGTGAGAGTGATTTTGATCATCGTCATGGTGTGATTCCCTTTTATTAGGGCACTCCCTCGCATAGTGGCCCATTTTATTGCAATTGTAACATCGTCCTTTTCTTCCACCCTTCGGTCCAGCCTTTCCTTTGAATTTAGCCCCGGAATTGTTTCTTCTTTTAGTATGAGAAGAAAAGGCACAGGGATGACCTTTAAGTACGGGCATTTCTTGCTCTTCCATATTTGTTTCTTCTTGAATGCATCTGGCCATCAATTCCTCAAATCCAAGAATTACTTTATTAATGGGAAGAGTAGTCCTGAATATATACCATTCAGGTGGCAGTCCTCCAAGAGTTGTGGGTGTCATTTCCCTGTCAGGAATTACTTCCCCAATAGATAGGAGATCGTTCTTGATCTTGGTGATCCTTAAGAAATATGCTTTCATACTCTCATCTTTGCCCTTCTTAATTTCCTTCAGCTTATTTCTAAGGAACAAAACTTGATTTGCATCATTAAATTTAAATAAACTCACCAGTCTATCGTAGATTTCCTTGGAGGTGGTCAGCTCGGAAACATAGGCCACCAGGCGCTTGTCGATAGAGTCCCGGATGATCTTCCTTGCTTTGACTTCTCCCTTTGATGGAGGCTCAACAATCCTGCCTCTCACATGGTCCAACACTTCCTGCTCTTCTAATGTTAGATCGAGAGACATCTTCCATCCGTGATAGTTAGACTTCTCACGGAGTTTTTCTTCAGCAGGGAAGTGCGTTGAGGACCCCGTGACTTTTTTACGATAGCTTTAACAGCCTTCGGTGATTGCTCTTGCTTGGGCTTTGTCTTCACCTCACCTCTGATACCATGTTAAATTATGGTATGTTTTATGCTTAGAGCAGTTTACTTCTTTTCTTCTTATTAGCCACAAATTAGCAATCACATAAACATAAGGTAAAGTGTAGATAGAACATTAAAAGATCGATAGAAAACAAGCCAAGACAAGAGACACGAGATGTGGCGGCTAGCTAGGGACAAACCCCAATGCGGGGAAACCCTTTGATCAAATCTTCTTTTATCTTCAATAGTTCAACGGAGAGAAATAGTACAATGTAGAATTCTATAATTTTATAACAGCAGCAGAGAGCCCTAAATCAGCACAGTCAAACTTGGTCAAAACAGCCCCAGATTGACTTTTAGTCAACTTGAAGAATTCGGTCTTCAACAGCTGTCTTCAGCAGCCCAAAACATTCCACAAATCTCAGTCAAACAACAGTGAACACTTGGTCAAAGTCCGATTAAACCTGCAACAGCTCCTTGACAGTCAATGCTGGTCAAATCTGGTCAAAGTTGCTGAACAAAATTGCGGATAGCCTAGGAGAGGCTGCCCAACAATCTGCAGTCAAGAAAACCTCCACGCTGGTCAACGCTATCCAATCTGCCCACCTGCAGCTAGGTCAACCCAAGTCAACGCTACCCTAACCAGAGATCTGCGTCTTCCTTCTTCAGCCACACGTGTGAGAGAGAGAGGCTCATCTAATTCGTAGGAGAGAGAGAAGATGAGTGATGAGATGAGTTGCAAATGACTCAACCTCTCTTCTATTTATATGAAACGCTCGGCATGTGTGCCACACACTTTGCGGCTAGCCGACCTTGATAATTTGTCAAGTAATTAGAAATAAATTCATATCTCCATAAATACTTGTCAGGATCAGATGATCTTTAGATCAATCCTACATAGTGTTATTTGGGAATGGGAGCGAAAGCGGGGAGCGGGAGCGGGAGCGAAAACAGGCGTGGGAGCGACATTTTCAAAAGCTCCCGGTTTGGGAGTGAATCACGGAGTGTTTTTTATATTATATATATATATATATATATATATATTTTATATTTTTATATTTTGATACATACATGTCAACAAAAACATGTAGAATTATGAATTAGATATAAAAAAACATATATTGAACCATATAACAACAATCATCTAGAAGTTATAATCTTCATCAACCACGTCCACAAGTTAGTAACATAGTAACATACAACATATTGAGTCTCATGATTCATCAATCTTAAAGTTTCAAGCTTTCAAAATTCAATATATAACATTTATCATCATTGATCACCAAAGTTCTACTCGTAAGCTAAGTGTAACCATTACAACAAATAATATCTAACATGAAATGAAATGTTATAAAATGAAATGAAACAACTCTCAACTTTCATGAAGCATCATATTCATAATTCATTACTAATGAGTTATAATTGCCAACTTCAAACTTAAATTGTTATAAAAACTACTAGAAAAGACAAGCAAATCTATTATCTATTGCTTATGCTTGGGCCTCTTGCCACCACGAGAAATGTCTAATTTTTTAGTCTTGTTGGAAAATCAGGATCTTTGTTATTAATATCACCCTCTAAGCATTAATATCCAAAGGTATCTTTGTCATTACCTCTGTATCTGTATAGGAATCTTTGTCATTAATATCACCCTCTAAGCGTTAACATAAGATAGAAAAAGCATAGCATGTCAAGTCAAGGTTTTGTTTGAGTGATGCGTACATTTTTAGGAGGGTCATGATAGAGGAGTTCAACAACCAATGTCACTAACATCAAGGTACATAGAGGGATTGGTGCTCTTGATTAAATACGAGTTCCATACCCTAATACATGGCAAAATTCAATGGAAACATTGCAATCTTGAAATCCTGAAAAATTGATAAGTCTGCTGGATTTTGAATGAACCACTCTCAATCATCTTGAGTCATTTCATGGTAATGTTAAAAATTTAAGTAAAAGGATGAAAATGAAGATTAAGGAGAATGTCATTTTCCTTAATCTTCATTTTCATCCTTTTACTTTAAGAATTTAACATTACCATGAATCGCATATCAATACTAGGGCCATAGGCTTGATCATTAAGTTGCCCCACTCAAAACTTATTTGTTTCTTTGAAAAAAATTGCATTTGGAACATTATTGCAAAAAAGGCTAAATGCTCCCGCAAAGGCATGGAGCATTTCTTTTTTAGGGAGCGCGCTTCTGACCCGCTCCCGAGTCGCTCCCACCTGGAGTGCGGATTGGGAGCGGGATCGAGGGGGGAAGCGCTCCCCCGCAACACAGATCTTACACCTCTCGATGAGAGGAATCTAGGAAAAATATCAGCAGCCATAAATAAAGTGACCCACATGGAGTTTGGCCCTAGTTGCCAATTTTAACAAACTTTGACCTTGAGGACATAACAAATTTATGGATTCGACCTGGAGGATTTTGTCAGGAATGGTCATTGACATAGTCTACTTTGATTACTCATCTAGATACCTATATATGTAAAGCATCCTCTTGTGGTTGAGGTTATTGAGTGAATAAGTGAGCAAGTGATTGATCTATGTTATTGGATGAAGAGTAAGTCAATTACAGAAAGCTATAAACTCGGTGTCTTTGAAATATATGTATGGGCCATTGGAGTTGTAGAGTCTGAGCTTTTATGCCATATAGAAATGGTTGTACTCTATGGTAATCCTTCTGGAAATTTCACTTTCTCAGCTAACACAACTAGCTCTCTTGAATCTTCCAAATCACTGAGTACTTGTCTTTCTTTTGTGATCTTCTTATGTTGTTTATTGTTTATGCATTCGATGTGATGATGTGAATGAACTTGATGTATTTAATAAAGTGTTCTGTTTGCATTGTAATCACGATTGATTATGTTAGTGGCAGAATAGTGTCAACATTTGGGTGTTGTCTGTAAAGATTAGCATATGCTGATATAGCCTGTGTGTGAATCTGCAAAAGAAAACACTGTATTGTATCAGTTGGACAATTGCGGTTTTGTGGTATGAGAGTTGATATTTAGTTGGGTGTGTTTACGTAAGCTTTTATCTACAATGTTTGAGGCACACAACACAGCTAGTGGAACACCTGAATTTATGTTGGTTCCTTTAATTACTGCAATTCCACTCAATGCAAGGGCTGACGTAAATGGTAGCTTCTAATGACCTCGATTCTTTCTAGTAGGCATATGTTCCAACAGAATCTGATTGTATGATTGATCCTACAACCTTTTTACGACTTCGAAAAGCAGCTAAATGATTAGGAATTTCTCGCTATACCCTCCGGGGGATAGGTGGCAATAGTAAAAATATCAGGTTAGCCCATAGTGTTTCAGCAAAAGAAAATGGGACCAGAAAACAGCTGCTTTTTCCTTTAATTGTTTGTTCAATTGGGCCAATGGGTGAAAAAAGCATATTCTTCTTATTGTACAATTCTATTATCTTATGTCCTTGGGCAACAATTACTTGCATAACATTGAATGAGCACTCCTCCGTAATGTCTTGCATAAGTGATCATTGAAAAAGATTGTGTTCTTCTCTTGACCTGGACAATCAATTACCTCTTAAAGTTAAGGACCAACTATGGAAAATAAAATAATGTTCATTTGACAATCTGTTCAAACATCCATCACAACATAAGTGTTATCTCTGAAAACTGCATTTCAAAAGATAAGTCCAATCATTAAGTACAAATGCTAGGGCAACATGAGGACATTGCCCCTTGACACCTTGATGATCCTGCTCACTTTCGGCTGGCTCTCCTGTGGCACAAGGGGGGAATTCCTAATAAGACTATGTATCTGTTCTCTATTGCTGATACAAAAATCAGATCTGCAAAATGACAATGTTTTTAGTCTTTTTAGATATCAAATGAGAAGCCAAGCAAGACCTGGAAAAACATTTCTGACCTCTTGCTGCTGCGGCTGCCATGATAAAACATCTACCAAACTGCTACTGGCCACCACAAATGAATTTCTGATTAAAAAATCTGCTTCAAAAACCTTTTTTGATTGCTTTTCTGCTACCAGTAGAAAAACAAGATGGAAAACTCATAATAAAAAAGTAGGGTTTGTTTTACCCAGGTAATGAGCCCAGCAGCGGCAAGTTAGTTTTTGCTGTTCCTGCCTACCTTGTTTTGTCGAAAATAACATTTCTTGCTGTTATTTGTTTTTTATTTTGTGTTTTGAGGTGAATGCCTCCTGTTGCAAGGGATGCTGCCTGGTTTGGGTTTTGACGCTGGGGGATGCCCCTCACTTCTGGGGATGTTCCTATGCCCATCTTAGGTAAGGGCATCACTTGACAACTTGGGTTTATCTAATTTGCATGGATATGGATATGGGTATGGGTAAACATATACTATCCAATACCAAAATGGCAAAATCCTAGAAATGTTTGGATATAGTGTTGCTACAATACAGTATTTGGTTGTTGCTAATGTTTGTGGCCTGTTATCGCCTAAGATGTACACCTAAACGTGGGAAAAGTTTCCGACCCCACAAGGTATAATCTTTATGGCGCAACGCTCAGAGTAGGGGCTATCACCTATTCCCTACTCACTCCGTTTAAGCTCTCTCCTAGGCAAGCTAAGGGGTTGGTCCCCAAAGATGGAAAAAACTAAGGAAGAACTTGTTGGAACGACAAGTCTAGGAGATCTAAGGACAAGGCAATCACTTCTCTTAGTAACTTGAATTAAGATTAAATGGCAAGTTAGATTATTAAATTTGAGCAATCGATTCAATTAGATCAGCATAACACTTAAGATGAAAGAGTGGGAGACCAGTTCCTTAAGTGTTAACAATGCTCAAATAAATTGAAAGATGCTTGCACAATAGTATATGATATTTCAAGCTACAAGATAAGCAATGTTGCAAGAAAATGTTTGTACAAATAATCAATAGATCAAGATAATCAAATTATATGAGCAATAAACTGTAGAGAACAATTGCAAGAAAAAGAGGCTTGTGCTTTCAAGTAAAGTTGATATTCAAAATTTCAAAGACAATGAGATTGAAATGACAAGTACAATATTTTAAAACTTGCAATTATAGATTAAGCTGAGAATTCCAATTACAATGATCAAATGATGGATGAATGCAAGATTCTATTTATGTGAAATGCAAGATCTTGGTTAATTTTAATTATATGCTTATACTAAGGGTGAAGGCCTTCTCCTCAATTATTGAAGCAAGTCTTAAACAAGGTTGTAGAAAGAACTGTCGGGGAAGGAGGCTAGGCCTCATTAATGATACCTACCCAGGGGTTCTAACGATCTAAGTGCCTCCGTTCCTACAAGGGATTGCCCTCAAAAGATCAACTTTCAAAGGGATTTACTTCAAGTCTTCTTTCAAGGTTTTGAGTAGAGTAGGAGCATTTAGAAATTGCATGGCTAGAAACATCTTTTGGAATCTAGAAGCATGTAGTACATAGAGTTCTAAATACTCATGTAGAAGGAGCATTTATAATAGAACAAAATGCATGGTTGGAAATATCTTCTAGAAGATAGGAGCATGGTAGATATAGCTCAAGATATTCATGTAGAAGGGGCATACTTGGTATAGGACCTCATCCACAATGAAAGAAAATTGATCATGATTAATAATCTTAGAAGACCTCCATCATCAAAAAGAAAGAAACACCTCCATCATCAAAAATAAAGAAACATTTGCAGGGAAAGGGTCTTCAAGATCCTCTGTTGGAATCTTCAAACAAAGATTCATAAACAAAAGCAGATGTCTCATTGGGAGTCCCATTCATGGGATTCAAGAAAAAGGATGATATGTAGGCAAGCTAAGATGAAGCGAGAAGGGCCACACCATGGACAATCAATTGAAGATAAGATGATCAAAGGAGAATCAAAGATGAGGTATGTATGCATAAAAGTTTAGTCATGTTATCATATGTATATTATTGAGTCATGGGAATAGTTCTATGACATGATCAAGTATGAAAGAATCTCTTTCATAAATGACATGCTCGAAGGCATGTACCACAATGCAATGAAGGTCAACAAAAAGGAATACTCACATAAGGAGTATAAGATTGCTAACTAAGAAGAAAGTGAAGAAGAAATGTTGATTAGTACTATAAGAAAGCAATGAAGAAGTGCTCCCACAAGGAACATAATGTGGTTGACCAATCTATCCAAGAAGAAGCAAATAAAGAAAGAGATCAAGCATGTGAAGAACACCATGATCACAAAGAATCACTCTCTGACAATATACTTTGAAGACATCTCTCGAAAGAAGGCACGACAACTCTAACAAAGGAAGAAAAAGATCAAAGGACCCTTGACACCTGTGAATGCCTTGGAGATATGAAAGGTTCAGAAAGTTGACTCTACTCTACGAAGATGTTATGATGAAGAAACCATCCAACAAAAGAGAAAGCAATGTTGAAGCTATATCAGGACGAAGTCATGATGGGTTACTAGCTCGAAGCATGTAAACAAGCTAGTACAATTAAGCATCCATGAGAAGTGTATTCTGAAGCATGGACAGATGAGAAAGCAGTAGCTATATGACAAGAAAACCTGATGTATGACAAGAAAGCCACTTTCCACGAAGGAAGCAATGACATGACAAACCAGGAAGGAAAGTGATTGATGGATGGTGCCCTACCTAGAAGAAGTTCGAACAATGACTCATGACATCTAAGAAAGGAAGGAGATCAAGCAGCTAAAGGACCCACGAAGAAGCAGTTGTTGATGAATGAAAATGTCTCTAGTTAAGAGGGAGCTCTGACAGGTTCCTGATCAAGAGGGAGTTTTGGGTCACTCCTGATTACAAAGGAGTGACAATTGTGTTTTTCCATTTCATGGGTCATGCACTAGACCAGGACTAACAACAGTAAGTCTAGATGAAGGACATGAATGGAAATGTAGACACAAGACAGACACAACATTCTTGTCTTCACTTGGGTAGAAAGAATGGGAGGATTAGGCAGTCCTCTGGCATCTGATACTCTTTGAGGATGTGTAGGGCATCCAAGACAAGAGTAGGCAAGAGGACTGATATTCTTTGAGGGCTGGGAACCCAAGATAAGAATAGTCCTAGAAGATCATACTCAGTGAATACCCGGGTGGGTATGTACCTTGAGAGACAATGATGAAGGTGTCTATAAATCATTGGTCTCCCCAACATTGTAGCTCATGATCTCATGAAGAGATGGAGCTGTTAGTCAAGGCCTTGCACTATGACAACATTGATTGATATGATGCTATAACAGATGGATTGCAAATCTGGTTTCTCTTATGTGAATTCTTCAGAAATTGATAATAGCCAAACACCTTGTAATATTGTATGAATACCTCCCCAGTTAAGAGGGAGTGTTGAAGGAAGTGTAACCAGGTTCGGTCTTCATAAATGTACTTTTGATATTTGTATTTATTCAAGAAAAGAAATATTATTTTTATAATAGATGTCAATGAGTTTCTTGCTCATTGAAATAGGTCTAGCACTAGTTAAAGTGCTATAGGTGAGTCAAATAGTCAAAAGAAAAGGTTGAAGACCTTAAGGGCATGTTACACCATGTATGATTATGTATTAAGGTCAAGAGAATACCTCCAAGCAAAGTCAAGTCTCCTCCTATGCAAAGGCACCATCAAAGAAGCTCCTTCAAGCATGTTACTCCACCATAGAAACCATCCAAAGTCTGCTCAACAAGACGGCCTTCTAGTTAGCCTAAAAGGAGGGACAATCCTCTATAAATAAAAGTTGTCCAATCCATTACAACGAAGGAGGGACAATCCTCTATAAATAGAAGCTGTCCAATCCATTACAACACCAAGGAAGTAGCTCTGAAATCAACGAAGAAAAAGGACTAGAAAAGGTGGAAAAGAGTGAAGGAAAAAGGTCTTCTAAGGCAGTAAAGGAAGAGAGAAAGAAGCCGAAGGTTAAGGACTGTCTCTAGGGTGAACACAAAACCACACGTGCGAAAGGGGAAGGGTCTGCCTGCGGCCATAGCAATAGAAACTCACTATTGGCACATCTATCTAATTGGGCTAAGAAACTAGACCTATAAGGTCTCCCAATCAAGCGAAGGAGAAGGACACTCGAGTGAAGGAAGAAAAGAGCTTACCATATAAAGGAAGTCACCACACGTGTGGAAAGCTAGGGCTACAAGACGGCCATATCATGTCTGCACCTACACCTTGAAGAAAGAGCTTATTTGGTCAAGTAGAAGGAAGGAATCATCACATGAAAAGGACTTACCAAAAGGTGTCTCTTCTAGAGCAAATGCAATAAGGTCTATCAACAATTGAGAGAAGTACGAGTGCCGGAAGAAGAAGGTCGAAGTCTCGGAAGGAGGAAGTGCTGAGGAAGCAAAGTGCCGGAAGGACTTGACTTTTGCTTGGAGGATATTCAAGTCAGGGGTCTAAGTTTTAGCATTGATCAATAAGAAGCTTCAATAAGAGAAACTTACTAAAGGGTTTTTCTCTCAAGAGAAGAGAGGTTTTGGCCTTGGCATAGAGCCAACATCTTATGTTCTTGTTCTTATGTTTTGGTAGCAGTTTGATGAAGTACACACACATGCATTAATAATAAGAAGAAGAAGATTAAGCTAACAAGAAAAAGCAAAAGGACTCCACAAATTGTTATCAAGTAACGATGAATCACACTACACATATTTGCCCTGGATTCTTCAACACTTAGCAAATTCTAATTTCGACCTCCCAACAAATCCTTCTTGTAGAAACCCTAGCCTTTGTACATGTCGAGAATAATGGTAAATTCTTCCTCCTTTCCTCTTCGCTTGAGATGATTCTCTCTGTTAGAGAACTCGGCTTGCAAGGTGACCTTGATGATTCCCTAATTTGACCTCTGCAACTCGACCTTTTCTACTGCAATAAATGCCCTAATCCTTTTGCGCGTGTGGAGAGAAGTATCCCAAAAACAATCCAAATATCTCATCCTTTTTTCTTCTTCCTTCGTCCTTCTTTTCTTCGCTTCTTTCTCTCTCTTGTGATCGAACTTGTGTGAGTGGAGTGAGTGTCCAAAGTGGGGTCAAAGGCTCACTTATATATAGGCCTTCTACAAGGTCGAATTGCACCCTTTAGGTCGAATTGTCCACTTGAGGAGGTCGACTTGATCTTTGCAACATGACGAGGTCTTGGGGGGTCTTTTGACTAAAATAATTTTTTCTTTACAATATGTAACATGCCGAAATGGGTCTTCAATACATGACAAGGACTCAATTGACTTGTAGACTACATAAAAACCCCTAGAAGAACTGAATGGGTGCTTGACCTAAAAATAAATTTCCCTTGAGCATGAACCCATGCCTCAAGAATAACAATAATAAATTTATTTTTCTCTTTTCATTAAATACATAAAATCATGATTACATTGTCATTATGAAGATCGAACCTAGTTACATATTTCAACACGGCCTACCAAGGGAAAAAAGGCTAGAAATTTTGTTAAATTTATATGATGAGTTATAAGTGATTTCAAGCCCTTTCTCCTTGAAAATCAATGTGAAAAACCCTCCAAACAAAATTGCTTTGGATCAGGAGGTACGCCACCCTCTCAAAAGCTGACAGCGAGGATGAAAAAGGCCTCAAGGCTTGGCGACTAGTCCTCAAAAATTCGTCTCAAGTGAGAGCTCTAAGGGGCCAATCTTAGACCCAAAAATCAAAGATAAAACCCTTAGAAAATGCGAATATAGGCTTGCAAAATACCAAGGGTTAGTCTATAAATCAAATGACAAGAAGCAAAGATCGTAGGAGGCTTGCGATTAGGGTAAACAAGCTCCAATAGCCCTACGGCTAGGCTAGCAATGGACAATGAGGCTATTGGCTAGCCAAAAGAAGATGAATAATCAAGACTTGAGCCACATAATATGTCTATGAGCTTGCAAAATCAAAACCCAAGTCAAAATCCTAATGGAAAAATTGAGAAATAGTTAGAAAATAATTTACAAAATTTTAAAAATCAAAACCCTCGCCAAAAATCAATTTTTGAAGTGAAAGAAGGTCTTTAAACCCTAGCGTGTCCCTTAGAAGATTTTTCGCTGGGGTCAAGAAGCCACAAAAATATGGATTGATGCCTTGAGAGGCCTAGAAGAGGCCTTAAACCCTTGCGGCCCTAAAGGAGGCTAAAAGGCTAGATGACCTTTCAAAAATTAGTCTTTGAGCTAAAAGCCCTAGCCATCTAGGCTAGGTGAGTGCTAGAGCCTTCAAGAAAATTGATTTTCCCTTGATTCCTTGAGAAATCAACTTATAAAACAAATCAAGAAATGAAACCTCATCCCTTCCTTTAGTTCTGCAAAAAAAATCAAAATAAAATCCCAATGACTATATACAAAAACAGAGAAATATATACTAGGGTTAGAGAAAATTATTTACAAAAAAGGTAATTTACAAATTTTACAATGATTTATGGCTGTTATAAGCAGATCTATATAGTTAATGCACAAATAATTCAAAATAGATGAGTGAAATAATTTAGTGGGTGAGCAATAGTCAAAATCTCTTTAAAACAAATCGCTAGGTAAGTCTTGAAGTTTAACACAATCATCTCTTAAGCTTTCTTGTCTTGGGAGTTGGCTTGTCCAACCGAAGACTTCGCTCACTCCCAAGATTTGAATATCATAAAAATGTATACACACTTAGGATCAAGTTATTAGATCACTAGAAGTTAGATAACATAATAAATCTCAAAAATCTAGAGATACCTGCTAGATCAATTGATTTAAAATGCTTCTCTAATCCCAATAACTAAATGCAAGATACCTGTGCAAATCACTGTTGATAATATCGGCGATATTCGGAAATATCGCGATATTTTCGGCAAAACGATATATCGCCGAGAAAATATCGCGATATTTTCTGTTTTGAAAATATCGCGATATTTTCAAAATATCGGCAAATATCGGAAAATATCGGCAAAATATCGCGATATTTTGAAAATATCGGCAAAATATCGGCTATATTTAAAAATTTGAAAAATTTATTTTTTATGCTTGCCGATATTTGCCGATATTTTGCCGATATTTTCGCCGATATTGCCGATAAGATATTTTCTGGACCCTCGCCGATATTTTGCCGATACCGATATTTTCAACACTGGTGCAAATAGTTAATCCAACAACTAGCTAATGAAATAATAACTTATGAAAATTTAATTTAATAGAGCATTAAGAACATGATTCAGAAAAATATTACCACAAGAAGCAGAAGAGGAACACCACCATGAATAAACCGCAAAGATTTATTTATTACTCCAGAAAAATATTACAGACCAGCAGAGCTTGACTTAGAGCTCAATTACAATTTTTCATGGTACAAATGAGGAGCAAATAGCTTCCTTATATAGAAAAAATGAGAGCATGAGACCCCCTCCAAGTGGAAAAACGGCTAGTTCTCTTGATCCATGGCTTGATCCTCAAAAAATTTTGAACTCTTGATTTACTGCTGCACAGACCTCTAGAGAAATTCGACTTTTTTGGTGGGTGTGCTGGATGGACCAATCTTTGACTTCTGGGTGGTTTTGGACTCGAAAATCTTCAAAAATAATTTTCTTGAAATTCCCTCTTTCAAAATAACCACCTGGACCAAAAAATTCGATTTTCTTGAGAAAATATTGTCTTTCTGGCCCAACGAATTTTTGACTGGGACTTACTGCCTTGGAAATGTGACCTTTCTCATATTTTTGACTTGATTCCTTTTAGGAAAGGTCCTCAATAATTTTTAATTTTTTTTCCATTTGGAGAAAGTTTAATTTTCTCCCATTTTAATTTTTTGACAACTTTCCAGCTAATTATTTTGACATTTTTCGCTGGAAAATAAAATAAATGACTCAAGAGAGGATTTACACATATTTTCCACCCTCAAAGTGTGTCTAGATAGAAAGTTTAGGAGTTGAGGTGTAAAATCAAGTACTCATACCCCCTATAACTTCTATAGACAACACTTTTTTACATCAAATATTACATAGACATCCCATAAAGAAGGGGAAATTTTACAATTAAAACATGACCTCTAGACACAACCAAATTTTGCGACACTTGACAGATGATCTAGTATGATAATTTACATAGACTTGATAACACTAGGACTCACCTAAGACCTTACCATTGAGCCCCACTCTAGCTTTGGGGTATGTGTGGGAGAAAAACTCTACTAATTATAAGCGTTGAAAAACACAAATAATTAGCGGAGGAAAAAAACTCCCTAGAGTGAAACTCTTTGCTAAGAATCATAGGCTTACCTAGATGTTTTACATGGCTTAATAGACATACTAGAATCATTTTTACAATAAAGGCCCACAGGGCTGCAGAATTTGGGATTACAATGACAATCTGGAAGCTGCATGATGATGATGACTTTGAAATTTTTAATCTGTTCTGCTCTGTACTCTGCATCTTGGGGAAGTTGACACATGTGTGGTCAACATGGCCTTTTGTCTAGTTCCATACCAGCAGGTTCCCTGTTCTAACTCCGCTTGGTGAGGTGCACTAATCTACAATGGTCAGTGTAATTTGTGTGAAATGAGGTGTTAAGACTCTCGTTATATGTTAAGTTTAGGCTTTGGTTTGTTTTCTTCCCCTGTTTTCTAAATTTATTGAAGGGTAAGTTTGGGATTTCACTGTCAGCCATTTCTGTGATGTGTCCCAGCTGTGTCAGTCAAAGATGTGTATCCTAGTCATAGCTGAGCTGTTTCCAGGCTGTATCTGGGACCCAGCATATCTGGGAACCTACAGGAACTTATTTGATAACTGAGATGATTATCCTTTTACAGTTTGAACAATTCCTCACCTTGTTCCTATCATGCTTACTTTAGAATCTGTTTCCACTTTCAAAACATTCATTATTTCCTTGTTGAAATAATTTAGGTGTATGACAAAAATGATTTGTTTTGATAGATATAAGAAAATTACCTCTTTGGTTAGGCTGTCCTGAAAAGTGTTACGATAAGCTTTTCCATTGACATCTTATCAATTGCATAGATTAATTTTTAATATACCCAGATAAATTTCAACTTTCTATATGTGATCCAATTTGTGGAAAACAAAAAGATGCTTTGGCACATATTGCATTTTTTGGTAACATATTGTTTGATTATTTGCAGGGACCATTTATAAAACAACAATTGTTCCATCACATACATTTTGTATAGTAAGCACAATGACACTTCCTTTAGGGGTTTTGTAGCTTAATAGACTGTACTTCTATACATTGAATTAACTTATTATGTGATTGAAGTAGTGTGTAGTACACTATTGAAGTGTTTTTCCTTATCATATTGTGTTGACTTTGATCTATTCATGCTATTAACACATTTGTTTGCGTGGTAGGTCAATTTTGGGCAATCAGAGGCTAAGGTTCGTACATACCATTGTTTTGCTTACATTCAAATGTACTTTATTGTTATATGTGAATTTGTAAATCTGTTTTTTCCCTGCTCTACCATGCTCCTTTCTCTTGAGTAAAAAAGTAATAAAAAGAGGCATGTAAAAGCCTTCTGATAAGAAAAGAAAGATAACAAAAATTTAATCTCATTGCATGGTTTTGGTGACATGGTAGAGACCTTATAAATTTATATGTTCATTTTAATTTTTGTCTTATTGACAATTCACATCTTTGCAATTTCAAAGTGTTAAGTATCCAAGATATGAATATAAATTTGCACACAATATATCCAAGAATATGATAAGAATTTTCCCTACAATTGATCCTAATGTGGAAGAAATCCACTCTTATTCACTTGCTTTTTCGAGGGGGCAACCTCCCAATGAACTAAGCTCCAATAACAATTCCACAACCCCCATAAGGAGTTCTCCATCCTTACTTATAATTATGAAGAAAATTCTAATCATAACAAACTCTTTACTACCTGGTGGACTTTCTTAATGAGGGTCCAATATGTTTATTCAATATCAATTACCATAGCTGGCCTTATTTAATAATATAGTGGACCTAGTCCATCTTATATTGAATGGTCTCCACTATTATTATTCTACTATTATTCCACTTGGGTACCTCCCTAGGTACCTTATATTAACCCCCTAGGTACATCTATCACCTGCTGATTTGTGGAGATATACTGGAGCTTCATTGCTTGCTTTTGAATCCTGTCTTGAACGAAGTGGTACTGGTCTCTATGTGCTTGGACCCATCATGGAACATTGAATTATAAGAGAATTTAATACAATTCTGATTATCACAATAGATTCCATTGGATCCAACGTCTGATAAAAAAACCTTGCAAGTAACTTGCGAAGCCAGTGGCCTCACAATTCATTGTTATCACTGTTATATACTCTACCTCTGCTGAACTAAGTGGCACAAAAGTCTGCTTCTTGTTGAACTAGGATATCATCACTGATCCCAAACTAAAGCAACATTCTGAGGTGCTCTTCCTATTTGCTACACTGCCTACCCAATTTGAGTATGTCCACACTTGCGACTTCACTTCACCATCTCTGAGATACCTCAAACCATACTCCAATGTGCCCCTTACATATCTGAGCACATCCTTCACAACTACCTAATGCTCCTGCCTTGACTTCATCATAATCTTCCTTAAGTTGTTCACCGCAAAACATATATCTTCCCTGGTGTTGACCAAATACATCAAAGAACCAATCTACTGCTTGTACAATGTGGGATCCACCAAATTTGAATCTCCAGTGATTGCCTTTTTTAGATTGGTGATCATAGGTGTGGCCATAGTCTTGTAGTCCTCCACCTGAAATATTTTCAGAATTTCAACTGCATACTGTTGAGATTGTAGCTTGGAAGGTGATCTTGCATGGATCAGTTGCAATGACATGTAGCGAGTCAGCTTAATTATCTCCTACGACTATTAATTAATGAATTTCATAAGTCAAGACTTTAGGTGACAATTTAATTTAATTGTTGATTACCTGTTTACTAAAAAGGCAAAGTCAATGATAGATTAAGTCATAGCTGTTGAACTCAGTGAGTGGAGATCTAATCTCAATCGTTGAGACTAGGGATTTCGCTTTAGATTAGGATTTGATCTTTTTTGTAGGAGGTTCGAGCCAAAGGAGAGATACAATTGTTTGTGGCACGAGTTGGGATTTAGTGGAGCACAATATTTGGTAGTGAGAACAAGAAAAGGCTAGAGCGAGATCAGGGCAAGCAAGATCAATAGAGAGGTAGAGTTATCTCGGATCGAGTAGGCTGAGTTTTCTCTTAAGGCCATGAGGCTGAGCTTTCCTTATGCGCAAAAGTTCTTCTGCCAGGCTGCACGTGTGGGTCGAACAAGGGCCAAGTGAGAGAGAAGGTTGCTATGTATTTGCCAGAGCAAAATTCTTCTAAGACTGCTGTAAAACATTTTTTTTCTTGAAGCTGAATAAGAAGTTTGATGTTTGCTGGTTTTCCCCACATTGGGGTTTCTAGGGTATATCTGTGTTATTCTATGTTGCATGTGATATTTTTTGAGGATTTTTGCTTCTGTTGTTTATTTGGTTAAAACCCCAAAATATTTATTGTTCCAAATCAGATTAGAAAGCATTGTTTATTTAAGATATGCGATTATTTGTTGAGACAATAAATTTGTCGCTGGTTTTCAACAAATTAACATGGTATCAGGGCTCTAAATTTTGAATACGATGCTAAGGATATTTGACTCAGGTTTCAGCGCAATAAAAAGAAATATCAGATTTCAAGGTTTTCAATCTCTTCAAGGGTTCTATTCTACAATGGCAACTAGTGTTTGATATGAGGACAAGTTTGAGGGTTCTTTGAACTACTTGCAGTGGAAGGTTCAAATCACCTCTGTTCTCGAGGAGAATAGGTTGTGGGCTTATGCAAGTACAAAAGTGGTTCCACCAACAAATGATCCCATTGCCCTAGATCTGCATTAGGTTAGAGAGGTCAAAGTGCAGAGGATTATTCTTGATGGGGTCAAAGATCGTCTCATACCCCATCTGTTAGAGAAGGATGCTGCGAAGATGTGCAATGCACTCAAAAGCTATATCACAACGTCTATCAAAGTGAAAAGATATGTAAGGACAAGTTGCATGGCACAATAATGTCCAAGGGCGAGAGTGTGACATCTTGTCCAGGATGACACAGGTTAGGGACGAATTGGCTGCTGTTGGAGAGACAATTGTTGAGGAAGAGCTAGCATGTATAGCCTTGAATGGCTTTTCGAAGCACTAGGAGGTGTTGGTCAAATGTATTATGGGTCAGGGTCACCTACCTGACTTGGTGAGGCTTTGGGATCATTTCATCCAAAAGGAGATCCAAGAAAGTGGTCAACAAGGAGATCAAAAGAAGAGGAGAAACTTGGTTTGGCAAGCAAAGGTAATCAAAAGGCCAAGAAAGGGCCAAGTGAGGGGTCCTCTTCCAAGATTGAGAAGAAGAAAGATTCAAGCAAAGTTAAATGTTTTACATGCCATCATTTAGGTCACTACGCTAGCTAGTGTCACGTTCCGTTGACTGTTCAAAAGCTGCTCGTTTTTTTTTTTTTTTTTTTTTTTTCTTCTGCATTATTATGGCAGACAATTGCTAGGGATTCCTAACCACAGAGCCACGCAATCGGACAGTATAACCGCACCGACAATCGGACAGGGATATAACCGCACAGAATAATACCGCAGATAAAAAAAGGGACGCCGGAACTTCAACGTTATCACCTCAAACAAAATACAGGGCTTTCTGAACCGTATCCCCTTAATTGATTGATAGTTATACTATTAATAATTAAATTTCGTTAATACAAACCCTGACGTGTCACTAATCGTTGCACCGTATTGATGGTATCATTTATTACGTCGTCGCCCGGTCACAGCGTATCGGTCCTCCTTAGCGTGCGATCTTCGGTGTGCAGTCACGGTTTCATGCAGTGGAAGGACTGAGGCACAATACAGTAGAACAGAAAGAAGACGAGGGTAATGGTTGTGCAGCGGCGGGCAGCGACAGTGGCAGTGGATAGTCAATAGGAGGGACGGTCCTAGGGCAACACAATCAGGGCAACAATAGAACGGCGTAGGTGGAACGATAGTGACTATTTGGGATTTGCGAAACAGGCAGAGCGGAGGTCTGGGTTCGGCTGACGGCCAACAGGGTTATGGTAACAGCGAGAGATGAGGTCGATGATTGGTGGCGTCAATGAGAACCTGTGTTTTGAAGGCAGAGAATCGACCTGCTCTGATACCAATGAAGTGAAAAACTTCTGGAGAGACAGAAATATATATGGAAATATTTTATTAAAAGATGAATTGATAGATGATGATTGATTACAATGGGGTTCCTGGCTTATATACCGCCATGGACACCCTTTGGGAAAAGGCATGATCTTATGATCGTGCCCTTTCGTCTAATTAAAATTAAAATTAAATAATAAACCTAAAGTTAACTAATTTTTTACATAACATAGACATGTGTGGGCCCCTGTCAATAGTATCCTTGAGTGGGTACTAGTATTAAGTGACCTTCATTGACGACTTCTTCAGAAAGTCTTGGATCTATTTCATGAAAAAAAAGGACGAGTTCTTTAGCAGAATCAAGGAGTTCAATTCTGGAGAGTTCAAGAGACTTCCAGGTTGTATTTGCTTCCTTCTCCATACTTGTGTAACCTTTTTCTCTGGTATAGTTCTTGCTTGTGTAGGGGCCCAAGTCAAGTTACAATCACGTGCCATATGTCCAATGTTATGACACTTGAAGCACTCTATATTGTTCATGTATAAAAATTCATGGCTTCTTCTTGCAAAATTGCTTCTCGGAGATAGACATGGACCATTAAATTTATCTTTGTGATATGCCCTACAATATTTTGCCATGTGCCCAAAGTTTGTACAAGAATAGCAATAACCAAGAAATATGCTTTGATACTTGGGAGAAGAAGGTTTCCTTGATGTACTTCTGAAGTCCTTTTGCCTTGGGATCCTTTGATGATAACCATTGCTTCTTGCATCCTTGACAATATCTGCATTTCTTCTTGGAGTAGGATTTCTTCCAATGTCAACTTGACTCTTGCCTTTGCTGGGAGCATCGACATTTATTCCAGGCTTCCTCACATCCTTGTTGTTTGAAGCATTATCATTCTTGCTTAAGGATTCACCTGCATAGCCAAGACCTGATTTATCGAGGGGAGACCTTTAATGACTTAGGATATCATCTAGCGTTTGAGAACTTTTCAAGTTCTTATTTAGCAAGTCAACCTCCTTTTTAAGAAAGACAATTTCTTCCTTCATTTTCGAGCATTCTTCATCCTTCTTTGATAAGATAAGATAAAATAATTTTATTAATGTCCAACAAATGACCATAATATATCAATGGTATTGTCGGTTACAATGATTACATCATGCCAAGCCGGTGGACCAAACGGTACCCTTTAACATTTCATTTTAAAAAGCAGAAAATACATCTATAATCTAAGTAAATGTAAATGTAGAAGCTAGAAGCTCTCGGCTTTGAAACAAAGCACTGCGATGAAGCAGAGAAGAAGAAGAAGAAGAAAAGGGGGAAAGGAGTCTCTTGCCCAGTTCCTACTCCTAGCATCCGAGGTTGAGAGAAGAACACTGAGAGAAGCTTGTCAAAGTGTGCTGTCCTGTGGGCATACTGGGCTGTTGCTGTTGTCGCCTGGAGGTTCTAGGATGCCTCCCAGGGGTGGATCCAATCTTGGAGCGCTGGTGCAGTCTAGTGGGTCGGCCCCCTGAGACCGCACTGATCTGGTCTCAGTGTCTGTGGGTTGGTCATTGGTTCTTTTGGTGCCCTGCGCTTATGGTAGCACCCTAAAGAAGTCCGTGATCTTCTGCGTGGTGTCTGATCTAGTGGGGGGCTGAAGAAAACAGGCCCGAAATTTGAAGGCCTCTTGGAGATAAAGTGCAAGGCATCTCTGATCAACATATCTGAGGAAGGTGGTCAAAGTCTGAGAAGACCTGAAGAGACAATGGAAATGACCTCGAATCTCGTAGTAAGCAGGGCATCTGAAGATGAAGTGTGTCTCTGTCTCTATCTCCTGTAAGTGACAGAGCTGGCAAATCCTATCTGCCCTATCGATGTGGTGATCTGTCTCCACCTGGAGTTTGTGAGATCGAACTCTGAGCTGCCCGAGGGGGATTCTAAGGGCATGCATCCAATGCTGGAACATGTACTGGGGTCTGATGATGAGCTCATCCCTGATCTCCAGGTAATGCTCCGTGTAGAAGGCCATTTTTGGACGCAACCCATTGGGAGGATTGGTCCATGTAATCTAAATGTATCGTCTGTAAATATCCTCCTTAATGATTTTATTCAACTCTTGCTGATTGGGAAGGAGGTGGCCTGGAGCATTCAAAGAGTACTGAAAAGGAGGGAGATGGTCAATCAGGATTCCTAAAGCCTCCAGAAGCTCTGTCACACCGGTGTACCAACATTTGGATCAGCTTGTCTGGATATGGGCGATGTTCTCCGAGGAGCAATATGCTAAATATGGGTATTTGTCATGACCCTTCCTCGTGTCTGTCAGGCCTCGGAGCTTGTGCAGGAGCGGTACTAACCTAAATATCACCTCTAGGTGGAAAGGTTGAGCCCCGAACTCTGCTAGAATGATGTGCTGAGGAATTGTCTGCTTGCACCTAATGAAACAGCGCAAAAGGAGGGTCTGGACCCGCTCCGCTGACGCCGAATCTGACTCTAGGAGAGAGGGACCCCAAATCTCTGAGGCGTAAAGCACTGTGGGGTGAAGCAAAGTGTCCATGATGCTCATTTTGGACGAGATGTCCTGGAAATGGTGCCAGAAACATTGCCTCTCCAGAAGGGCTAGGGAGCCCTACCCTTTGTTGATCCGAGGCTGAAGGGCTGGTCGTAGGCTGAAGTGAGGCCTTGAAAACTGAACTCCCAAATATGTATAGGTGCTGACAATCTCGATCTCTTCTCCTTTAAATAGGAAGTGGAAGTCCGAGGTTTTCTTGACTCCATTGAAGATAATCACTTTGGTTTTACCCAAGTTCACAGTTAGATGCCTCCGGTCACAAAAAGCTGCGAGAGCATCCAGCTGTCTCTGAAGGCCTTCTTGGGAGGAGGCAATAAGGGCAATATCATCTGCAAAGAGGAGGATGGAAATCAGGACTTGGTGAAGAAGACACCCATCTGTATCCTGGATATGCTCCCGGAGGAAGGACTCAAGCTCATCGATATAGATCCCAAATAAAGTAGGAGAAAGGGGGCATCCTTGCTTGACTCCAATGGTGCTTCGGATGAAATCCGACATTCCTCCGACTGTGCGGAGACAGCCAAGGACGGCCTCATAGAGGCACATGATAGCTGTCAGGAGAGTCGAGGAAATGCCAATCTCTCTTAGCCTCTGGAAAAGATCTTCCCTCAGGACTGAGTCAAAGGCCTTTCCGAAGTCTACAAAGAAGTAGTAGACTTTAGAGGATCGATGCCTAGCCTCCTCGATCACTGCACGAAGAGTAAGGATGTGGTCGATCGTCTAGTGGTTTGGGCAGAATCCTGCTTGGCCCTTGGCCCTGACTTGTCTCTTCTCAAGGAAATGGGAGAGTGTCCTGCGGAGTGCTGTAGCATATAGCTTGGAGAATGTGTGCCCAACCATGATTGTCCTGTAGTTGTTGGGGTTGGAAGTAGGCCCTGACTTGTGGATCGGGTAGATAATGTGGTGTGACCAACCATTCGAAAATCCATCCCGAACAACCTGGTTGAAAAGGTCCACCAGATATCCTACAAGGGGCGAAGTTCATGCTTGAAGAATTCTGCCTAGAAGCCTTCTTCGTCTGCTGCCCTGCTGCTATTCATTGTCCATATTGCCTCTCTGATATCTTTGTCGGAGAAAAGGTGGCAAGAGGTGGGGGGGGGAAGTAACCTGAATCAGAGGCTGCCCAAGAATGTCATACAGCTGGGAGGTGTGAGAGAACATTGAGGCAGGATTGAGGTCGACTGGGGTAAGTGAGCGCTGGGAAAGGATGGTCCCCTAGAAATCTTTTGGGGAGCGAAGGAGGAGAGTAGAAAGAACCTGTCTCCTATGGCAATGAAAAGGCGCTTCTTGCGGCGAAGGAGGCGACGGTAGGCTGAACAAAGGTCTGGGTATGTTGGTGAGGAGTTTCGGAATGCGTGTCAGAGGTCTTGATGCATAGACTTGCATTCCTGGTCATACCATTTATTCATAAGGCAATTTCCCAGTTTGAGGGAGGTGGTGGCGGTACGGGTAGAATGGGGGAAGGATTGGAGCGCAGCTTCCCAGATTGCATATGAGAGGCACTAGTATTTGTTCTTGGCGGAGCTGAGAGAGGCGAAATGGGACTCCGTTGGGAGTGTCTGTCTGAGGATAGAGGAGAAGAGATCAGGGTCAACCTCCTCAACTCGGAAGGTGCTCTTGGGAGGGCTACGAGGAAGAGTAGGAGATGGATTCGGGAGGTCAAACTGCAGAGAGAGTGAGAGAAGTGTATGATCTGCGAGAGGGATGGGGGTGATCGAGAATTTTTTGATGTAAGGGAGGAGATCTGGGTTTGCAATAGCGTAGTCAACCACACTTGCCCCGCCTCCAAATGGTCTGCAGGTAAAGAAGTGTGAGGATGGGAAACATGGTAGGCCATTCAGAATTACCAGCTCATGAGATTCTCCCAACTGTAGCAGATATCTCCCATATGCTGTGATGGGTCCCAAGTGATCCTCGGAGGTCCGGTGCATGCCGATCGTGGTCGGGTCAATCCCCCGAATGTAAAATATATCCTCTGTCCGGTCGTGCATAGGAGTCTGGAGGTCTTTGGTCCGGGCATTGATGTCCCTCGTGAGAATGACGTCCCCTATTGCCGAAAACTTGTTGATGTCAGAGTACAAGTTTGTAAAAGGGTCTCCGTCTGAGCTATTGTGAATAGCGTAGGAAGACGAGATGGGAAGTAACAGACTGCGACATAAATGTCTCCCGGAGGTGATGTTCTGGATCTGATCTGAATCCACATGAATCTGGCATACTCATTGATCGCGACCACTGATACTCTGCTCCTGAGGCTATCACGGATGAGGCAAGCAACACCCCTTGATCCCCTAACACCTCTTGAACTCCGTGTCTCCTGTCTGCAAACTGCGGTCCACTGGTATCCTGTAATGTCGGGGAGAGGTCGGACTGGGCTCGCATGAGTCTCGGTAACCAGGAGGATGTCTGCTGAGCTAAGGGCTTCATAAAGTAGGCTTGGTGAAGACCAGAAGGAGCCATTGCCATTCCAACAGTGAACCGAGAGATTCGTGCCCCGCCTCCTCTCCGCTCGGGCCCGTCATTTGGAGCTACCTGAACGGGATGCCCATCCTGGGGGGAAGGTGTCCCGAATAACTGCCCGAAGGTTTCTAATCACTGCCCATTTCCTTGCCTGTCTTGCTGCTGCAACTTGTTCCCTGGCCTGTTTTAATTCAACTACTTGAGCTCTTGTGAGGTCTTCATCCAAAAACACTTTATTCGGAAGAGAGAATAGCTTTCGCTTGGCTCGGAGTACCCGAAGTCTATCCGAGTCACGGAACCTGAGGAAGAGGGTAGAATCCTGCCCCATCGAGGTTTTGTCCAAGGTTATGTCTGGTATGTCGAGAGTGTTGCATAGAAACCTCTTCCCTAGTTCCATTGGGTCCGCTGAGGTGGGAGGTGTAGGGAGTCCTCTTACATTAAGATTTAATTATCTTGCTGGTCGGGTTCTTTCCTCCACGAGCTTTGCATACACTACTTCCTCCACCGCTATGAGCGGACGGGCCTTGTCCTTTCCTTTGACCACTTGTGCCCATGTGCTGATATGCGACTCTGTTTCCTGTTTAAAGGACATTTGTTGTGATCTAATTTCCTCCTGTTTGCTTTTAAGATCTTTGATTTTTGCCTGTAAAATCTCGTCGGAATTTTGCCCCGCACTTTGTTCTTGGTATTCCTGCAGTGTTTTTCTGATAGATGCGTTGTCTCCCTCTACCAATAGAACTCTGTTTGACAAAGTGCCGATGTCGGCTCGCAGCTTGCGATTTTCCGCCTCTAGGTGTTCCATTTTCCTCATAATCTGTCTAATTTGGGATGTCCAGAAAGCAAAATCTGTTTCTAATGCAATATCGCTGGGGCTATATACATTCTCACCTATATTGTGGCACTGCTGTAAGTTCTTTAGCGGACCTTTGTTGTTGAAATCTTTGGACAGTGGCGTTTCGGCTTCCACGGGGTCCTTGTTGTGTTGCTGCTCTGCTACTGCGGTCGTTGAAGTCGGTAGGAATTCACGGCGGATGTTCGAGACCTCGTCCACCGTTGCCATGTAAGCCGGTTCCGGGGCACTGTCGGGTCCGTCTGCAATTGCTTTCAAAGTAATTCCAGCATTCCCACCAGAGGACGGTGGTCCGGTAGCCGCAGAATTGCCCTCCAGAGCAGTGGCACCTCCGAACAAAATCAAACGAGGACCAATATATCCAGGACTGCCCTCATCCCCGACAGCTGCCACAGCGGTTAGCGTATGCCCGCATCTCGACGCCGGCCCATCCTCCTTTTTATCTATTATGGCATTGACTACTCTGTAAGTCGGCGCAGGCCTTGGCCCCACTGCCACCGATCCCTGGTGCTACTGAGGCTGTGGGGGCACGGCCATGCCCTGTGCTTCGACATATTGATGTTGCGTGTGTGCTTGGTCTTGTTCTTGTTCTTGTTGCATATGAGGAGATTGTGTGACGAGAGACTGGTTTTGCAGTGTATGTTCTTGGTGAGCTCCTCATCTCTTTCTTGTACTTGAAGCTTGACAAGGTCAACTTCCTTCCTTGTCTTGTCCTGGTCACCAACTTGCGCTTTCTTCTTAAGTTCCCCATTTTCCTTTTTCAAATTGTTAATCTCTTCCATGGCAGCCATAAGCTTAGTGAGGAGATCTTCTTCAAAATCTTCTTTATTCGCTTCATCTTCTAGGTATTCTTTAGCATTGATGTCATCACTCTTATCTTCAGCTTCCTTGATCGGCTCTGGATTTCCTTCTTGTTTTCCATCATTTTCTTGACTAGAGATCATTGTCAATGCTCCTTTTGAGTCCAGATCATGAAGTTTATCCCCTATGCCTTTTGGTGACGAACATTTTTCAAAATTGGCCTTCATAGAATCTGGTAGCCCATTCAAGATTGCTTTCATTGCTTTTGTATTATGTTCCTTGGATTCTCCATCCATCATGCTATCAACAATCACCAATTTCCAGACTTCAATACCTTGAGTCTTTAAGAAATTCCTCCTTCTTGCCTCCCATATATCAAAGTTTCCATTGAACAATGGAGCCTTCACAAATTGATTGACTTCAATTTCAGTGGTTGAGGGAGACACATCTTTAGGAGGATTGGAGACTTTCTTCCTTGGCTTCGCTATTTGTGTTCTAATGATCAACCTTCAAGCTGTTAGGCTTTTAGTGAAGGTACCTGCTCTGATACAAATTGTTGGAAACACTGAGAGGTGGGGTGAATCAGTATTTCTTTTCAATTGTTACTTTTACCAGTTAGATCACTTATATTTAGAACACAAAATGAACAATAGGAATAAATGCTTTTATTAATATAATCTTTACAATGAAGCAAGTACAATGTATATAGGGCTCCAGCCCTAGATGAAGACATCGATCTTCAAACTCTTAGGCTCCAACCTGTTGCCAAGCACCAACTTGGACTTTTGTGAGGCTCCAACCTCTAGGGCACCGACCCTATCTTCTCAAGGCACTGACCTTGCGTTTAGAGGCTCCAAACCCTAGATGAAGACACCCATCTTCAATCTCCCAGGCTCTAACCTATAATATGCCAAGCACTGACTTGGACTTCCCAAGGCACCAACCTTGTCAATTTTGAGGCACCAACCCTATATCTGGTTCAGGCTCCGACCTGGTCTCTTGAGGATTATGATCCTCTAGGGCTCCAACCCTACCTTCCAAGGCACCGACCTTGTATTTTCGAGGCTCCAACCTCTAGGGCTCATAGAGAAATTCTGCCTCTAAGGTAGTAAAAAACATTTTTTAATGAGACTGGTCATTTATTGGTGAAGAATTATAGGACAACAATATTCTTTCATGGATGGGCTCCTTCTTCATGGATGGATTTCTTCGTTAATTGTCTTCACAATTCATGCCCTTGCCTTCATGTCATTATGTCTGTGCCCTCTTCATGTTCTTGATTGCCTCAAATTCAAGAATTCTTGTATAAGGGCCTTCCAAGATTGTTCCTTAAATGCTCTTCATTTGCAAGGTTAGTTGGGCATCATTTATGTGTGTAAGGCTTCATATTTATTTAGTATTTTTCGTGCATGTAGCATATGAATCTAGAGTTTCATATATGGATTTAGGGTATCTTTAACATCTTCAGCAAGTGTTTGACATAAATGCACAACATCTAAGGTCAGGGTTTCCTTTATCTTCAACTATATTAATTCCCCTGGGGTTAATGAATCTAGAGTTTCATATATGGATTTAGGGTATCTTTAACATCTTCAGCAATTTTTTGACATAAATGCACAACATCTAAGGTTAGGTTTTCCTTTATCTTCAACTATATTAATTTCCCTGGGGTTAACTTCATTAATGGCTTGACATCATATTAACTTAAGTGATTCTAGCATTTGTCATCATCAATGACACATAGGGTTAGCTTCAACAATGTTGGACATGACATCATATTGACATCAATGACAACCTTATCCAACAAAGTGTTGCTTCAATATGCTAGATTCTGGGCTTATTTCCAACCCTCTGAACAAACCCACTACCCCTCACAACTGTGATCTAGGGCTGCGACCTTCAACCCAGATCTGTGGCTCCCTTAAAGGATGATAACCATCCACCAAAGCACCTCAAACACAACCCAAACAAGTCCAGAAACCACCCTTTCCTACTCGGCCTGACCTTCAATACACTCGGCCTCCAAAACAGTCATGAAGGACGCTAAACATAGCCTCCTTTCCCTTCACTTGGAGTTTGCCTAGGCCTGCGACTAATTCAAAGATCTCCCTCACCTAAAGCGAGCTCTATCTTCTGCCCAAGGATCTGTTTCATAACCTCACATAATGCCTCCTTATATAGGATTCACAAGGGCTCCAACGACTACCCTTTAGGGCTTGTCTAGCTGTCATTAGGCCTCTTAACACTAGGCCAACTTGATCTCTTCATGCACAAGCCCACACTCTAACTTAAAAAATTCATAACTCCACTTTGACAACTCGGAATTCGATGATTCTTGATGCATTGGATTCATCTCAATATCCTCTATCGTCTCCATCCACCACATGTCAAAGTCTTGTCACAATTTTGGTCCAAACATCGATGTGTGCAAAACCCCAAGCTTGGGTTTCAAGCCCACAAGGCCACTTGTGGAGCTCCTTCCTCCATACCTTCAATCCTCAAGGCTTGGAGTACCTCCCAAGCTACAAAAATCAACAATCTGAAGCATGCACCTTTAGACAATGGAAATATAGTCAAAATTACT
Source organism: Pinus tabuliformis (assembly GCA_031772625.1). NCBI lineage: Eukaryota > Viridiplantae > Streptophyta > Pinopsida > Pinales > Pinaceae > Pinus > Pinus tabuliformis. Next base: position 884,714,642 of record CM062812.1, read on the forward strand.
CCATTTCCTAAGCTGTCTCATGTTTAAGCTTGAAGTTTGATCAAAATATTGCTAAGGATATTGAGACTTTTATGAAATCACAAAATCTAAGGTTCAAAATTTGAATGTCTGACTGAATGCTTGGAATATTTTGGGTTTACAAAACCCTAGTAAGGGGTTTGGGGAGGAAATCCCTAGGATTTGTGAAACCTTAGGATCACAGATATTGAAAATGTTGAAGTATGATAATGATAAGAATTATTAGGGTTTGGAGTTGAAACCCTAGCCAATCTAATGTTAACCCTATCAAGACAAAAGGGATTGAGTGTTTTTGCTTGAAAGATGAAACCATAGCTTCTAGAAGATTTGACATCTTGATGATGAGTATGGTTTGTAGGTTGAATGTAAGAAGGCTGAAGATTAAGAGGGAGCTGTCATGTTCTCAAAAGATAAGTATCTTGAATTTCTTTTGTTTCCTTTATCGTCACTAATGATGTGTAGTCCTTAATTATGATGTGGACAAGGTCAACTCTTTGATGATGATGAAGTGGACTCCTTGATGTGAGCTCCTTGATAAGATTGATAATGATGGGAACAAGGTTGACTAGATCTGAGAAAGTGAAGATCAAGAGGGAGTTGACACATTCTCAAGAAGATAAGTACTTTCTTAACTGCTTCTATTATTGTTTCATTATGAGTCTCTTGTCTTTGTATATCTTGCTTGGCTATATTTTTTTTCGATGGCCTCTAGCAGGGATTGCAAGTACATAATGAAGACTTCCTAGATGTGGCAATCATTGGAAATGGATGGAAGAACAAGTGACAATAAGGCTTGTGATTGGATGGGCTTTCGACTCAGAGGGAGCAAAAAAATCAACCTGATATAAATAAGTTGGTTCAGAACATGACTTGAAGTCTTGAAGACTAATGTTGATCCAAATATGCTGAAGAAGAGCCCGTGACGTTTCTGCTATATGTTTTTGAAAAGGACTGAGTTCCTCTTTGTCCAGTATAAGAGGTTGTTGATTGAAGAATTATAAGATTGAAAGTATGGCATGAGCCTGGTGAAATTTCTGTTGAGGTTGTGGCATAATGGATTGTAGTCCATGGACATTTGTTTGAGGAAAAATTTGAAGAAGATTCGAGGCTCTGTTGTTGATTTTGAATCCCCGATTGACTCTATTTGGACTAGTTGTATTCTAGGTGTTGTGTTGATGACATGGATCGTCTTGCTCCATGTAGCATGATTGAAGCTGAAAACGTAGCTGATCTGTGAAGTTGGTTGTTGATGTTTGCTTCTATAACAAGCCACTTATTGTTTGTTGGATCCGATCGTGGTTGCTCATGTTAGCTTCTGTGAGAAACCTCTTATTGTCTTATGGATTCGACTATGGCACACTTTTCTGCTGATAAGAAGAGTGCCAATATTTTCTTCTGTGAGTAGCCCCAGCTAAAGATGAATGAATAGTTGGATATTGTTGTCTACTGGGAGTGTTTCAGACAGTAAGAGCACATCAGGGCGTTGTTTTAGACTGGGATTTGCCAAAATTTCTTGGATGAGCAGGAAGCAAAGATCTATTGGTTGTAGTACAACCGAGGCAGAGTATATTGTAGTTAGTATGGCTAGCTGTGAGGCAGCGTGGCTGCAAAAGCTCCTTGTAGAGCTGTTTGATCATGTGCGTGGTACGACTGTGATATACTGTGACAATCAAAGCGGGATCAAAATTTCAGAGAATCTAGTGTTTCATGATAGGTCAAAGCACATTAAGATCATGCACCACTATATCATGGACATGGTACAAAGAGGAGCAATGAGTCTCCAACACATCTTGACAAATGAGTAGGTTGCAGATATTCTCACCAAGCCATTGCCTAAAGTAAAGTTCTTATTCTTCAAAGACCAAATTAGAGTGCAGGAGAATGTATCCCTCCTTGAGAGGAAAAGCCACTGATTGAGAAGACTGAGCATATGCTCTTCCCGAGTGTTTTGACTAGCCATGGACTTGGTTGGCGGGGGGGATGAGTAGTGAGGCTTCTGCGTGTGAGAGTACTCCTTGGAAGCAATGGACTTGGCTGATTACATACCCCAGTATGCATCTTACCCTCAAGTCACCTTCGTGTCATTATTGACCAAGGGCCATATTGAGATGGTTAAGCTTGTAGGGATTGCCACCCATCCGGCCAGTGGGTGAGGAGACTTAGGTATGCATGATCTTTACTAAGGTCTAACGCGATTGCCATGGACTTGGTTTTGGTAAATTGATCTCCCCCAAGTGTTGGATGCAGGTGTTCTACCACTTGATCACTGAGGATCAAGTTGGGTGACGATCAGTCAGTGGATATAGGGTGTGTGATCTTTAGCAAGGTCATATATGACTGCCATGGACTTGGTTGTGGTAAATCGATCTCCCCTATTGTTGTTGTGGATCATTCTTCCGAGATGAGATGAGATGAGATCTATGATATACTCCTTTAGGTCATGGAGCTTGACTTGGAGACCATAGGGTGTGTGTGATCTTTACCAAGGTCATATATGACTGCCATGGACTTGGTTGTGGTAAATCAATTTCCCTTATCATCGGTTGTGGATCATTCTTCTTCTCTCGATCGAGACACCTTGTTCTACTTAGATGTGATCTATGGTGCAACCTGAAGAATACCTCTCTGGCTGAGGGAGTGTTGAGATTAGATTGTGATGCTATTTGCTTTCCTTATGATGAGACATATACATGAGAAAGAATGAGAATACCTCCTTAGCTAAGAGGGAGTGTTCAAAATTGTAGCCATGCTCTGTATTTTTATCATGTGTGAGAAATTGAAAAATTTGAATTTATGTTTTGTGTCCAAAATATTCAAAGTCGGCCTCACAATTATTTCAAGTCAGCTAAGGCTCCAAAAGGCACTCATTCAACCTCCTGCAACAGGCTATATAAGGGAGATCTCTCCTCATTTGTACACATCGAATTGATCTTGTCTATCTCTGATCCAGCGAATTTCAGGAGAAAAGAAGGGCTTGGGATTTCATCTTGTTCTTGGGTGTTGGGTTGGCAATTCTCTTGATGCTGTTTCTGATTTATTGATGAACTATGGTCTCTCTCTCTCTCATAAGGAAGAATTTTTGGGTTTTCCCCTTGTGGGTTTTGCCCTGGCCTCAGGCCTAATTTCTGTGTCTTTTGTCTCTTGGTTTCATGGTTATTTTTACTGCTCTTTCATGGTTTAGTGGTTGATATTTTCTTCTGTATAACTGCTTTATGATTTCAAATTAATTAATGCTAACTGATCATTGGAAGTAGTTATCATGTAGAAGAAAAATTTTATTTGTAGCCGTGCCCTCGAAAATCAACAGGCATGACAGGGGTGTCCCATCCCTTACATGAAACTCCATCCATTTGACATTGATGGAAATTTCTTAAAATGTTAATCATCTATCACAAGCAATTTTATTTTTTTATTTTTCAACTTACTGGTTTAGCACTAAATGGTTCTTGATATTTTGCTCAGTAAATTAGCTTCCTATTACAATAAAAATTAACAGGTGATTCACTATGCTTTTTCTATACTTCCTTCTGACCACAGTTATGAGTCAGCCTGGTGAAACACTCATGATTTATTCTGATTTACATACTAAGGATCAATAGCCAGAGGAATTACATTATGTTGTTGTCCCAAGACTAGTTTGCCAAAATTTGTGAAAAAACAATCCAATGTCTTATTTACATACAAGAATATTTCCTGACTAAGGTTGGGTTAGATGTTCAGAACATATGGTGGCCTACTGACCCGATTGAAAGAAAGGCAAAGTTAATAGACTGAACCAAAAACTAATGTTCATGGTAAAGAGAAAGAGCTCATAGGTGTGCTTCCCAGTTCAAAAAAGTGGCCTCCATTATCTTTTGTCCAATTTGTAGTAGATAAAGCAGGTTCTCCAGTTTCCTTTGCTCAACTCTCCCCTTCATCAAATTATTATCTATAGAGTTCCTGAGAATTCCAACATTCAATTGTATATCCTTATTTGGACCATGCTAGAGACTGAATTTTTAGATTGATTACCTATAGCATGTATTTACAGATTAGTTGTTTTTCTTGTTTTGAGATCTGAGTCCCTTCTCTTGTGGTTTGTATCTGTAATCTCAACAATAACATTCCAGATGACCAAACTTTGATCTTTACATTCATATATATGTTAACCCAACATTCAGGGTGGGTGGAAGGGGACATAACTTATACTTCTTATTATGAAGATAGTTTATTTAGGGATGCCTAACCTGGATTGTCGAAATGACAGTGTTAGCAGTTAACTTACTGAAGTTTTGTCAAGGAAATTTAACTAAAGCTCAACCCTAAAACAATTTTATTCATGACTGTAGATGTTTACTACTATTTTTGATGAATAATTTTTCATAGTTCACCTCAAATTTACTAGCAACCACAATTGTGAAAGTTCTCTCTCTTGTAAACTTTTGCTCTTTGTATACACTAACGTTCGAAATTATTATTTTAATTTTTCTATTGATTTCAGATTGAGGCCATTATGGATGACTTTGTCCAGTTGCAGCCACATTCTAATGTCTATGAAACTGAAACCATGGTTGAAGGTAATGCTGAACCAGAGCTGATATTTTTACTAGAATAGGGGGTTATATGTGTTCATTTTCCTTATTTTGTTTATGAATTTATTTTCGAGGTTTCAAAAATTAATTTTGTTCTGTTTTTTTTTCTTTCTCAAATAGTAATGGAAACAACACATCATGAAAAAACCACAAAGATGGATCTAAAGACCATATAAGACAAATTTGTGTGAACTAATTTTGTGCCCCTAACATTGAATATGGTCCACTATGACACTTTAATGGATTTTGTCTCGAATGATATTGATCTTAGTTGATCTTGTTGAAGAATGTAACTGGTGTTGGTCTTCATAATTGTATTTGAGTCATGATGCAATGTATTTGTCATAAGAAAAAAAACGAAATTTATTTATAAAAGAAAAGTTATTTTTGAAGCATAGGTTTCCTGCTCCTTTATTTATTTTCTAGGTCATAGCCTCCATTGAAGGCTTCTAGGTTTTGTCTTGAGTCATGAGAGTCATTGTCACATTAATTAGACCCTTCTTGGGCTTTTGTATCATGTAAAGAAATTTATTTTGAGTCAAACAATCATTTTACACCTCATCACCAAGTCGGCCCAATTAAAGGGATTTTGACCCTATGGAAGCAATATAAATAGAGATAGTTCGACTCATTTGGAGGAGCATTCACACAAGTTTGATCTACAAGAAAAAGAGGCAAGAAGAAGAGTGAATTCAAGGAGAAGTGTTAATTTTAGATAACAATGGTATGTTCTATGCGTACAACAATTTCTTCATTGTCCTTTTTGTTGGAAATATTGAAGGGGGGGGGGTGAATCAATATTTCTTATTAATTTTTTATTGTTCTAGTGATTGCCAAAAGCATATATAGATATGTATATGTATACACAGAACGCAGAAATCAACAGCTGGAATAAATGCTTTTATTAAGAAAACTCAAGACAGTGCAATGAAATAAATACAATATAAATATATATCTGACTGTGAAAAGTTGCCAAGCTCCAACTTGGACTTCAGTGAGGCTCCAACCTCCAAAGCACCAACTCTGTTTAGCAGTGGTTCAACACTTAGGAGCACCTACCCCTAATGACCTTAGTCCTGTTTCAGTACTTAGGCTCCAACCTTTTGGGCTCCAACCCAACCTTGGTGTACACTGGTATGCTGCTGCACTCTATTCAACTTCCGTTGTTTCTGCTGATCCTTTTTGCCTTTGATGCTTCCACTGTCTCATACTCTGGTTCTTCACCACAATAACAGCCACTATACTCTGTTTTTGCTGCTTTTATGCATTCCCATGCCTCTGTCCATTCGTTTCCTCTTACTCGCTGGCTCTTTGGCTTCCTTCTCGCCTGCTTCAGCTTCCTCACCACTGGCTTGTCTGTCGATGTAGCTCCCTCTGTCTCATTGTGCTTCTTCAGCTTCCCAGCTTCCGGTTTCCACTGTCTATTCATGCTCACAGGACTTCAGTGCTTACGGAGCCTTTCATTTGGAGAGACTATACCATCAGGGCGAGCCCACATGTCACGTTACCATCGTAATCGCAACTGGCATTGTTCTGCCTACTGAACAATCATTTAGGCCTCCTGAATTATCGGAGCCGTTATCATATGCATTTTGGCCCTTCAAACCGTGCGCAAGACAAATATGTAAATACACAGGAAATAAGAGCAAAATCAGGCGAAAAGGCTAAAGGGCGGACTTCAATATTAATTCACTTGCAACTATACTGTATCGGGTCTACAGCCTAAATCGCAATCGGCAATTCGTGAGGTCCTTTATATATCAACACCTATGACTTCGTCGATGGCCGACAGGCCGATCCTCCTATGGACGCGATATAGTATTAAACCAAGTTGTGATGTCGCTATCGACAATTGCAAAGGGGCACAGGGTCAGGTCTGATGCGATATTGCTATCGGTAATCGCAAAGGGGCACAAGATCAGGTCTGATGCGATATCGCTATTGGCAGTCACAGCAATCGGCAATCGCAAATCGGGGGTTTTGCTTTACCACTCCTGATACATAATCTCAACGCGACGGACGCGATATAACAATAAACAGAAGTTAATATCCTTGTCGGGTCCGCAACCTTATCGCAATCGGAGGTTTCGGGGGTGACAACCCTTTGAGACTAGCGACACAGTGGAAGCGATATTATATTAAGGCGGTTTATAATGGAGTCGCGGGTCCGTGTTATCCTTCTTCGGGTCTGCACACCTTCATCTCTATCACCAATGATCTGCTCTTCTGGATGATGTCTTTGGACATACTTCATCTTTGAAGGGGTATTAGGTGGTTCTCTTTCCTCTTCTTCTTCCTTTTCTATTTCTTCCTCTTTAGGTTCTTCTTCTTCAATGAGAGAGTCATCTTCATGTTCTTCAAGTTCCCTTTCTGGAAGATCTTCATCAACCTTTACATCAATGCCTTCCACTATTTTCTTCAGTCGATAATTGTAGCACTTATAAGCCTTGTTCCGTGTAGAGTATCCAAGAAATATCCCTTCATCAACCCGAGAATCAAACTTTCTGGGTTAGCCATCATTTACTTTTATGAAGCACTTGCTTCCAAAGATCTTGAAGTACTTCACCGAAGCAGGTCTTCCTTTCCATAGCTCATAAGGAGTTTTTTCACAATTTGGTCTTAATTGAGTTCGATTCAGTGTATAGACAACTGTTCCTACTGCTTTTCTCCAGAATTTAGGTTCTAAGTCTTCTGCTAATAGCATAGTTCTTGCCATTTCTTGGACTGTTCGGTTTCTTCTCTCAACTACCCCATTTTGCTGAGGTGTTCTGGCAGTCGAGAATTCCCTTTTAATTCCATGAATATTACAGAACTCACTAAACTCGTTTGATGTGAATTCTCCTCCTCTGTCTGTTCTGAGGCACTTAATTTTTGAATCATTTTCATTTTCTACAAGGGCTTTTAGATTCTTAAAACACTCAAAAGTTTCAGATTTATACTTTATGAAATAGAGCCACATCATTCTAGTATAATCATCAACAAATAACACAAAGTACCTTTCTCCTTGGAGTGCTTTATTTCTAGTTGGTCCACAAACATCAGCATGGATGATCTCCAAGGGCTTCGATGTACAGTGTTCCTTTGTCTTGTGGCTGGTTCTAGTCTGCTTTCCATGTTGACATGGCCCACACACTGCTTGATTTGGTTTGAACAACCTTGGGATGTCTCGTACAACTTTGATCTTGCTAATATTAATCAGATTTTTGAAGCTTGTATGTCCAAGTCGCTTGTGCCACAGCAAACTCTCATCTGTCTGACTTAAGTAGCATTTATTTTCTTGAATCTTGTTCAGAATGTAAATGTTGTCTGATGTTCTCACCCCTTTTGCCACAAGTTTCCCTAAGGCAGAGTTCCTTATTTCACAGTCTTTGGTGTTGAAAACGACCTTATGTCCTTGATCACAGATTTTGCTGACACTCAGGAGGTTGTGTCTGAGCCCGTCTAGCAGAGCATCTTGAGCTTTTCCTTTTCCATTGATAAGAGTAACTGTTCCTTTTCCTACAATTTTGCCTGATCCACTTCCAAAGGACACATTCCCTTCCTTTTTACTCAGTGAGACAAACCTCCTTCTATCTCCTGTCATGTGTCTGGAGCACCCACTATCTACAAACCACTGGTTTTCATTATTTTGAGCATATAGAGCCAAGCTGCATTTGTCCATGCTAGAGTTCTTGCTACTCGTCTTTCTTCCTTTGAGAGGGCAATCTTGTTCATAGCGTCCATTATTGTAGCAGAAAGAGCGAATCAGATCAAATTTGGTCAAGGGATCAAATGAATTGAAGGTTTTGATTTGTACCTGCCTTTTGGGGGCATATGAGTTGATTGTTTGGTCCTTTAGTTTTGTCCTTTCACTTCTGCGAGCCATACAATGTCTGGCTTGATGACCGAATTTTTTACAGTGAAAGCAGTGTCCAAGAAAGATGGTTTTGTACTTGTTGAAGCAACCTCTGTTTGAGTCGATTTCCTTCCTGGGAATTACTCCTCCCTCGTTCATTGGATTTGCGATAGGCCCTTGGTGGAGTATAGGTTTGTATTTGCTGTAGTGTCCATGATTCGACTCCACATTCTTCTTTGGAGTAATTCTGTCTTCATTCTTGGGATTTGGGATGCACCTTTGACAACATACTTTTTCATCTTTTGGATTGCAGGAAAGTGCATTGGCATAGCTTTTCGCACTATTCTTAGGGCTCGAGGATTCTCCCTTGAAACCTATTCCAGACTTGTCATGTTGAGGTTTTTGATTTTTCAGAATAGTCTCAAGTATATGAGAGCTTTTACAGCCCTTTTTAATTTGCTCCAACTCCTTTCTTAGAGACACTATTTCGGCCTCACGTTCTTCACAAGTCTCTTCTTTTTCTTTAAGCTTTGCTTCCAAGAGATCTTCTTTCCTTCTTATTTCCTCATTTTCCACTTTGAGAGAAATGATTTTGTTCCGTAGTTTCTCATTATCTTCAATGGTGCTGATTAACAGTTCATCTACATTTCCTTGCAGCCCTGAGTCATCATCATCTGCGAGTGCCATGAGTAATGCTTCTTGGCTTTCATCATGATCACTTTCCTCATCTGATTTCTTTTTGATGACCATAAACTCATCCTCATCAGACTCATCTTGCTTGGAGAAGAAATTTTTCTTATTGAACCCTTTCTTTTTGTGTGCCATTCTTTTAGAATTTCCTCCATCATCACTGTCATGTTTATGAGGACATTTTGCTGCATAATGACGTATTTTACCACATTTAAAACAAATAAGAGGATACTTGCCTTTAAGCTTAGATCCTCTCTTTAGCTTTCGTACAAATTGAGCCAATTCGGATTCCACATCTGTCTCGTCACTACAGTCATTATTTTCTTTCCCCTTCTTTGACTTTGAGGCCTTGAATGCTACATCTTTGGAGCTTGGGCCACCTTTCCTCATTTCATAGGCAGTGAGAATTCCATGGAGTTCATCCATTTTGAGGGTATCTAGATCCTTTGCTTCTTCTATAGCGCTTATTTTGGAGTCAAATCTGTCTGGAAGAGACCTTAATACCTTTTGAACAATGGTACTTTCTTCAACTTTTTCGTCCAATCCTTTTAGGGAATTTACCACTTCAGCTACTCGGAGGAGGTATGCTGCAATATCTTCTTCATCTTCCATCCTCAAACTTTCAAATTGTCTTCTATGAGTTTGAAGCTTTGCCTTTTTGACTTTTGAGTCTCCATCGTACAGGCCAACTAGCTTCTCCCACATTTCTTGGCAGAGGTACAGTGCAAAATTTTTGTAAACTCGGAATCAGTGATTCCACTAGTGATGGAGTTCATGGCCTTTGCATTAGCGATGTAGGCTTTCCTGTCGTCTTGGTCTGTTGGAAGAGTGGAAGTCGTTTGGTATTCATTTTGAACAAAATGCTAGACTTCAGGTCCAAGGGACATTAAGTAGTAGGTCATTCTTTTCTTCCAGAAACCAAAGTTAGTGCCATCGAACAAAGGAGGTTTTCCTGATGCTTCGTGATTTCTCATCATGGCTGCGGATCCTTCTTCAAGCTGTTAGGCTAGTATGAAGAAGCCTGCTCTGATACCAATTGTTGGAAATACTGGGGGGGTGAATTGGTATTTCTTACTAATTTTTTATTGTTCTAGTGATTGCCAAAAGCATATATAGATATGTATATGTATACTTAGAACGCAGAAATCAACAGCTGGAATACATGCTTTCTTTAAAAAAACTCAAGACAGTGCAATGAAATAAATACAATATAAATATATATCTGACTGTGAAAAGTTCCCAAGCTCCAACTTGGACTTCAGTGAGGCTCCAACCTCCAGAGCATCAACTCTGTTTAGCAGTGGTTCAGCACTTAGGAGCACCTACCCCTAATGACCTTAGTCCTGTTTCAGTACTGAGGCTCCAACCTCTTGGGCTCGAACCCATCCTTGGTGTACACTGGTATGCTGCTGCACTCTATTCAGCTTCTGCTGATCCTTTTTGCCTTTGCTGCTTCCACTCTCTCATACTCTGGTTCTTCACCACAATAACAGCCACTATAGTCCTCTGTTTTTGCTGCTTTTATGCATTCCCATGCCTCTGTCCATACGTTTCCTCTTACTCGCTGGCTTTTTGTCTTCCTTCTCGCCTGCTTCAGCTTCCTCAACACTGGCTTGTCTGTTGCTGTAGCTTCCTCTGTCTCATCGTGCTTCTTCAGCTTCCCAGCTTCTGGTTTCCACTGTCTATTCATGCTCACAGGACTTTAGTGTTTACGGAGGCTTTCATTTGGAGAGACTATACCATCAGGGCGAGCCCACATGTCACGTTACCATTGTAATTGCGACCAGCATCGTTCTGCCTACTGAACAATCATTCAGGCCTCCTGAATTATCGGAGCCGTTATCATATGCATTTTGGCCCTTCAAACCACGCGCAAGACAAATATGTAAATACACGGGAAATAAGAGCAAAATTAGGCGAAAAGGCTAAGGGCGGACTTCAATATTAATTCACCCGCAACTATACTGTATCGGGTCTACAACTTAAATCGCAATCGACAATTCGTGAGGTCCTTTATATATCAGCACCCATACTCCGCTGATGGCCGACAGGCCGATCCTCCTATGGACGCGATATAGTATTAAACCAAGTTGTGATGTCGCTATCGGCAATCACAAAGGGGCACAGGTCTGATGCGATATCGCTATCGGCGATCGCAAAGGGGCATAGGATCAGGTCCGATGCGATATCGCTATCGGTAGTCGCAGCAATCGACAATCACAAATCGGGGGTTTTACTTTACCACTCTCGATACATAATCCCGATGTGACGGATGCGATATAAAAATAAACAGAAGTTAATATCCCTGTCGGGTCCGCAGCCTTATCGCAATCGGAGGTTTCGGGGGTGACAGCCCTTTGAGACTAGCGACATAGCGGAAGCGATATTATATTAAGGCAGTTTATAATGGAGTCGCGGGTCCGTGTTATTATATCGCATATATATATATATATATATATATATATATATATATATATATATATATCTATATATGCTCCTCCGCTCTTTGTACTCCTCTGTTATACTCTTGGCATATGCTATACTCTCGATAGTTCTTCCTTTGGCATTGTTGCTCCGATAGCTGTTAATGCATATATATATATATATATATATATATATATATATATATATATATATGGATTTTGCCTCCGATAGCTCCCGATTGTGTAATCTGCTTCCTCTGATGGCTCTGTTTTGGCATATGAGTCTAAGTCTTCCGCCTCTGATAGCTCTGTTTGCGTTAAAAATGCATATTTATATGGTTTTTGGCCACCGATAATGTTATGGACTCCTGATAGCTCCCGATAGCTGTGTGCTCCTCTTCCTTGGCTCTGTCTCCTTCCTTGAATATTGCCATATTGACATCAATGACAATTTGTGTCCAACACTTTTATTAGCTCAATGATAATTTCCACTTATTTTCTGTTAAAATTGGCAACTAGGGCCAAACTCCATGTGGGTCATCTTATTAATGGCAGTTGATATTTTTCTTGGATCCCTCTCATCAAGAGGTGTAGGATTGATCTACAGATCATCCGATTCCGATAAGTATTCATGGAGTTATGAATTTATTTGTGTTATAAGACAATTCGTCAAGGTCGGCCAGCAACTAAATAACACTCACATGTGCTCAACGTTTTAGTGTAAAAGGAGATGACTTGAGAGTCATTTCACACACACTTCTCTCTTGATTTCTCTCCACTTGTTTTGGGTTTTAGTGTGGGAGAAATGTAGGAGGAAGTAGCCCTAAGACGCAAGAGGAAAGGAGGCTTGACAATCTTCCCTAGCCGCAGTCTTAAAGAAGCCCTAACGCTGTCGTAAAGAAACCCTAACGCTGTCCTAAAGAAGCCCTAGACGTAGTCCTAAGGAAGCCCTAGACGTTGTCCTAAGGAAACCCTAGAAGCAGTCCTAAGGAAGCCCTAGCCACAGTCCTAAGCCCTAGCTACAGCCCTAGAATACACTAGATGTAGCCATCTAAATGAGGTTTGTTCAAACTAGGGTAGGCCGCATTTCATAAGGGAAATTCTGGGCCAGATTTGAGGACAGTTAGGGACAATTGTGTGCCCTAACCAGTGCCAGAAATTACAGCAGTAATGAAGTGACAAATAATAGTGTTTGTATGGTGTGTTGGCAGCAAAGGAAGATGGGACAACAAGGTCACATGGTGCAGTAAAGGAAGATGGGACAACAAGGTCACATGGTGTTACAAAGGAAGATGGGACATCAAGGTATCTAGTGTAGCAATGTACATGGGACAACAAGGTATCTAGTGCAACAATGTACATGTGACAGAAAGGTAACTAGTGCAACAATGTACATGGGACAGTAAGGTAACAAGTGTAGCAATGTACATGGGACAACAAGGTATCTAGTGCAGCGATGTACATGGGACAGCGAGGTAACTAGTGTAGCAATATACATGGGACAGCAAGGTAATTAGTACAACAAAGATACATGGGACACCTGGGCTACATAGTGCTGCAAAGATACATGGTGCTGCAAAGATGCATGGGACAACAAGGTCACATGGTGGATAATATTGATGAAGCATTACGGTGGGCTACAACAGTTGATGCATCATGTTAAGATACAACCTATGGATGTAGCTACATATCTAGATGCAACAGTTGGATGCAGCATGGTGTTAGAGACAACAATATAGTGCTGCATAATGATTGAGTGCAACCCAGTGATGGCAACATGTGATGAAGTGTAGTATAGTGATGATGGGTGCAGCATGGTGAAGCACAGTGAGGTGCAACATGATGAGGAGGAGGAGCATAATGATAGGTGCAACAAGGCGATGGAGAATCAGTTGAAGTAGTATGTCTTCAATTGAGTTCAGCTACCTCATGTATCATCTACTTAGAGATGATCTATGCTCTTATTTAGATAAGTCAAAATGTTGACTTCTGTTGTATATGTACTCTCTCTCTCTCTGTCTCTCTCTCTCTCTCTGCTGAACTATTGAAGAACATATAAGAAGAATTGATCAAGGATTTCCCCACATTGGGGTTTGTCCCTGGCTAGCGCCACATCTTGTGTCCTCTTATCTTGGCTTGTCTTCTACGATCTATGTTTATGTTCTATCTGCAATTTACTTTAATGTTGTTGTGATTGCTAATTTGGAAAAGATATTGAGCTAACTATGAAAATTGAAATAAATTGCTCTAAGCATAGAACATACCTAAAATTAACATGGTATAAGAGCTGAGGTGAAGACAAAGCCCAAGCAAGAGTGAAAGAGCAAGCACCAAAGATAGTTGGGAAAGGACAAAAGGATCAATGGATTCCTCATCCCTCTTCAAATTTGCCAAGGGTGAAGTCGAAGCAGAGAATATTATCAAAATTGCATAGCGAAAGCTTCTAATGGCCCACCTAAATATCACTTCAATGGGAATTTTGGATCTAAGGGCGGAAAGAAAGATAGATGCCTTGTTTGTAATAAGTTTGGCCATTATGCGAAGGAGTGTCCGAATGGCAGGGAAACATCTCTTGATGAAGATACCAATCATTCCAGGGACATCTTCAATGATCGGAGGAATGATAGGCAATGCAAGTCATCAAGGAAACGACGGACTCTTCAAAGAAAGCAAGGAACCCCAAGTATGAAGAATCAAATGTTGTTCCTGATAAGATAAAGAAGTGTTATCTTGTATTGGCCCTCCTTCAGATTCTGTGAGAATCTGGCTTATTGATTGTAGTGGTTCAAGGCACTTCATTGGATAAAAGGGTGATCTCTCTAATTTGGTAGAGATGGAAACAATGGTGAGACTATACTTGGAATGTTACCCCTCAATTGAATGAGGGTAACTCGATTCATTTACAAAGATCTCCTTTGTGTACTTGATCGCAAGAAGAACCTGGTGTCCATTTCAGCAATGGAAGTCAAAGGTTTCAGGGTGGCATTCATCGATGGAAAGGTATGTGTTTGAAAATAAAAAATTTCAACAATGCTTTTACTCATGGCTTTAGGGTTGGCAATTTGTATCAAGTTGCAGGATGGTCCATTGGGGATCATGTCAATTGACATATCTCATCTATAACACCGGAGGTCTACTTATTATGGTGCCCTACCCGATGTGAGTCAGATGGTGACAGGAATGCCTGAATTGAAGAAGAGCATGAAGGTACATGTTCGAGATGTACGGAAGGAAAATCTTACAAGGGGACCATTCCCCTCATGTAGCAGGTCCACAGGTTTGGAACAACCAGAGGGGTTTGAGATTCATGATCGGGAATATCATGTATCCAGGTGGAACAAACCCCTCTATGGCTTGAAGCAAAACACCCTGGGCATAGTATGAGAGGATTGATGGCTGTCTGATGAAGCTGAGATTCACTGGGAGTGAAGCCAATCCAAATCTTTGCTCGAAGGTTGTGGATGATAGACCTATCATACCGGTACCTTCTAAGGACGACCTATTTCTACCAGGTGCAGACCCTCTCATTTGCAGAAGTAAGAGGGAGTTGGATTTTGGATGTGGAATGGTAAACTGCAAGCCCGTGACTACCTCGAGGATCTTAACTTTCATAAGCTATATGGTAGTGATGCTAGACCAGATTCGAGAAATGCCTTTGAGTTTCACAAACTCATTCGCGTTGATGTTCTTGGTGAATTTCCATCCGAACATATGTTTTGCAGTTAGCATGATGAGCTCGTATATGGTTGAGCCTCGCTGGATTGGTGTCAAGAATCTTCTGAGATATCTTCGGGGCACAATCTCTCATTAATTGAGATACACTATCGGAAATGTGAAGCTGCATGATTATTCGAATGCTGACTAGGCAGGCAATCTGGAGGATCTCAAGAGCACTTCTAAGCGCTGATTCTCTTTGGGTTCTGCTCGATATCTTGGATGAGCAGGAAGCAGAAGACGGTTGCTTTGAGAACCGCTGAGACTGAATACATAGCTATGAGTATGATCTCGTCTGAAGCTGCCTGGTTGCGGGAGCTCTTCAGTGAGTTGTTTGTACACATGATGGATACGACCGTGATCTTCTATGTCAACCAGGGGGGATTCGATTGTTGAGGAATCTCGTATTCTATGATTGCTCCAGTATATAGACATTTGATACTACCTTATCTGGGATATGGTACGTCGATGAGCGAGGAGGCTCTATCACATTGAGACTGATGCACAGGTCACAGACATTCTGTCAAAACCCCGGTGAAAGGTCAAATGTGTGACTTTCCCAAACGACTTGGAGTCGTTGAGAGACCTTCTTATGAGGGTCCTTCATGTTGCATGCATTGAGCTTTGGGAGCTCCGGGGGGCTTGGGGTACTACTGGAGCAACACGCGACCATAGGGTGACTCACCCTCCCCTAATGGTGCGTTGTGTACAGGCCCCAGGGTGAATGGATCAGCCTTCCCTTGTGATATCCTGACGTGACTTAGGGATAGGATGAATGGTTCTCCTGTCGAGGCATCCTACCCATGCAGTCTAGGACTCATGGGAAGTACCTCTCATCTGGCCAATGAGCAGGGAAATGGGGTTAGGGACCATAGTAATACTATCGATGGACGCATCATCGTATCTACCATACTCCCTATTTTAGGATGACCTCCATTGATCTGGGATCAGTATGAGTGGTTTGAGACACTCTCTTGTGATATTTATCTGGGATCAATAAAACTGACTTAGGGTCAGTAGAGAATGGTATGAGACATTCCCGATCAATTCTTCTTCTTCATGGTTCAACAGAGCAACACAGAGCAGAACAGAGCTCAACAGAGCAGAGTATTGGAGGGCACTGATGGCAGAGATAGTACAGCCTGGCAGATGGACCAACAGATGGAGTTCTCCCTAGTTGAGAGGGAGTGTTAAAATTGGCAACTAGGGCCAAACTCCATGTGGGTCATCTTATTAATGGCAGCTGATATTTTTCTTGTATCCCTCTCATCGAGAGGTGTAGGATTGATCTAAAGATCATCCAATTTCGATAAGTATTCATGGAGTGATGAATTTATTTGTGTTATAAGACAATTCGTCAAGGTCGGCCAACAACTAAATAACACCCACATGTGATCAACGTTTTAGTATAAAAGGAGATGACTTGAGAGTCATTTCACACATACTTCTCTCTTGATTTCTCTCCACTTGTTTTGGGTTTTAGTGTGAGAGAAATCTAGGAGGAAGTAGCCCTAAGACGCAGGAGGAAAGGAGGCTTAACAATCTTCCCTAGCCGCTGTCCTAAAGAAGCCCTAGTCGCAGTCCTCAGGAAGCCCTAGAAGCAGTCCTAAGGAAGCCCTAGACGCAGTCCTAAGGAAGCCCTAGCTGCAGTCCTAGAATACCCTAGACGTAGTCATCTAAATGAGGTCTGTTCACACTAGGGTAGGCGGCATTTCATAAGGGAAATTCTGGGCCAGATTTGAGGACGGTTAGGGACAGTTGTGTGCCCTAACGAGTCCTAGAAATTACAACAATAATGAAGTGACAAATAGCAACGTTTGTATGGTGTGTTGGCAGCAAAGGAAGATGGGACAACAAGGTCACATGGTGCAACAAAGGAAGATGGGATAGCAAGGTCACATGGTGCAGCAAAAGAAGATGGGACAACAAGGTCACATGGTGCTGCAAAGGAAGATGGGACAACAAGGTATCTATTGCAACAATGTACATGGGACAACAAGGTATCTAGTGCAACAATGTACATGGAACAACAAGGTATCTAGTGCAACAATGTACATGGAACAACAAGGTAACTAGTGTAGCAATGTACATGGGACAACAAGGTAACAAGTGCAGCAATGTACATGGGACATCAAGGTATCTATTGCAACAATGTACATGGGACAACAAGGTATCTAGTGTAGCAATGTACATGGGACAATGAGGTAACTAGTGCAACAATGTACATGGGACAACAAGGTAACTAGCGCAACAATGTACATGGAACAACAAGGTAACTAGTGCAGCAAAAGAAGATGGGACAACAAGGTCACATGGAACAGCAAGGTCACATGGTGCAGCAAAAGAAGATGGGACAACAAGGTCACATGGTGCTGCAAAGGAAGATGGGACAACAAGGTATCTATTGCAACAATGTACATGGGACAACAAGGTATCTAGCGCAACAATGTACATCGAACAACAAGGTAACTAGTGCAGCAATGTACATGGGACAACAAGGTAACAAGTGCAGCAATGTACATGGGACATCAAGGTATCTATTGCAACAATGTACATGGGACAACAAGGTATCTAGTGTAGCAATGTACATGGGACAATGAGGTAACTAGTGCAACAATGTACATGGGACAACAAGGTAACTAGTATAGCAAAGATACATGGGGCAACTGGGCTACATAGTGCTGCAAAGATACATGGTGCTGCAAAGATGCATGGGACAACAAGGTCACATGGTGGATAATATTGATGAAGCATTACGGTGGGTTACAACAGTTGATGCAACATGTTAAGATACAACCTATGGATGTAGCTACATATCTTGATGCAACATGGTGTTAGAAACAACGGTATAGTGCTGCATAATGATTGAGTGCAGCCCAATGATGGGAGCATGTGCTGAAGTGCAACATAGTGATGATGGGTGCCTCATGGTGCAACACAGTGAGGTGCAACATGATGAGGAGGAGGAGCACAATGATAGGTGCAACAAGGCGATGGAGAATCAGTTGAAGTAGTATGTCTTCAACTGAGTTCAACTACCTTATGTATCATCTACTTAGAGATGATCTATGCTCTTATTTAAATTTTAGATAAGTCAAAATGTTGACTTCTGTTGTATATGTACTATCCTAAGTCACCTGACACGGGGATTTGTAGGATATGGGGATTCGAGAGTCGGATTTAGACACGTTGACCCCTCAGAACAGGACACGTACGATTCGTTATATATTATTTTATATATATATATATATATATTAAAAATTAGATATTTCTTACACAAATTCTCATTAATGATACAAATTCATTGATTTCAAACATAGATCTTCATCTAGATGTTAGTTTTACTATTTAGTGTTTACAAAGTAAGTTAGTAACATTATAGCAATTAGCATGCATAGTACATACAAAATTCAAATACATGTCACATAAAATGATAAATCATGATTCATAAATGAAAGACAACTTACAAGATAGTAAGATAAAGACACTGACAACTGTAGTTTTCTCATTAAGTCATCAAATCAAAATGTGTTACATAGGTAGTGGAATGCTAATGGCAAATAGAAATAGAAAATATAAAACAACTACAGGTATACAAGCCTCAAGGCAATAGGTAGCCCATGACTCATGAGTAAACAATCCTCATAGTCATCATCAGAATCAGCATCAATGTCCTCATCATCATGGTCACCACTGCTCTCCTCTGCATCCTCCTCCTCCCCTGTATCCATAGTCGCCTCTGCATCTACTGGTGTGGAGGATGACCCCTCTAAAATATCACCGTCATCAAATCTAACAGGCTCTAGCACTGGATCATTGAGATCCATGTTGGCCAATGCCAACTCAACATTGTTGTCCAGACCCATATCATCAAGAAAGACATCCCACATCTTTGTCTTTCCCCTCAACCACTCTCCCCTCTGCCTGTAAATAAGACGAAGGTTTGTGTGCACATACACCATTGTCTCTGCCCTGGACTGCTCAAGCCTGCTCTTCTTCACACTATACAAATTCCCATATGTGCTCCAATTCCTCTTGCAACAAGAGGATGAAGTCACCTGAGAGAGGAGCCTCATGGCTAACTGCCGAAGAGGAGGGCTTGTTGCCCCATGATTTGCCCACCAAGAATAGGGCTTCTTAGCCCCCCTGTCTCTAATCACATCATATCCTGCAAATTGACCAGTGCTAGTGGAAAACTTTGCAAAGGCTTCCTCCACCTCATCAAGGGATGCTCTATCCTGGAAAACCTGCCTGAATGCATCTTTCCTCCCCTGTGAGATTTCACCATCCATGTGAGGAGGGAATCTGCGAGAAAGTCAACCATTCATCCACTCATGGCTGTATTATTTTGGGTTCAATGAGTGAGCCAAACAATGCAAAGGTGTGCAATTCTTGTCCCATCTGCTGACAAGAATATCCTGTATGGTACCACAGAAGGCCTCTGGTGATGTCTCATACTCAGGGCACTCACTATGTAGAATAATGCTCCTCACAGACTCAATCATGGATACTTATCCCTCATAAACCTCTCCTAGGATGGGTTTGTGTGTATCTGCAAATTGAAGCAAAGAAATGATAGGGTCCATGATCTGAATAATTAGATCTACCCTCTCCCACCAAGCATCATCTAGCACTGTGTCCTTCACTCTTTTAGAGGCTACTTGATTTGTCTTTCTCCAAAACGACCAAAACTCAGAAATAACCATGGCCCCAAGAGCGATCTTGACCTCCCTCAACCTCTTCAACATCATGAATGAAGAGGCAAACCGTGTATCAACAATCTTAAACAATGATAGATTGATGTACTCCTTGTAGATAGTGAGGGCATTTGTATGATTTTGCACAAAGTTACGGATATGTCGTGCATCCTCAATAATGTTACCAATCCAAAGCACATTAGAAGCAATGGATTTTAGTGCTAAGTTCAATGAATGGACAATGCAAGGTGTCCAAAACACTTGTGGATATTTAGCTTCCACAATCATGCCAACAGCCTTGCAAACAGGTGCATTATCTGTAATGATTTGCACACAAGAATCAACACCTACATTTTCAATAACTTTAATAAATAACTCACCCATAAATTGTGCATCCTTGTATTCTCCAAGTGTATCCACTGCTTTCAAGAAAATTGGACCATTCAAGGAAGACACCATGAAGTTGATGATTGGGTGTCATGCTGGATCTGTCCATCCATCATAAACAATGTTAACCCCAAATGTTGGCCATGATGCTTTAATAGGCTCAAGCATTTTTTGCACCTCTTTTTTTGCCTTCGTTAACAATGTGGTTCTAAGCTTCTTTGAACCAAGAGGCACATACCATGATGGAGACCCGTGAGTTAGAGCTTGACACATCTCAATAAATAGAGGTGAGCGTGCAACATTAAATGATATGAAGTTTTGATAGAAAAAGAAGGCAATGGTGAGATCAAGCTCTTCCCATTTCTCTTTTTGAAAAATCTTGTACATTGGACCAAGTGAAATTGCTCTTCTTTTTGCTGCTTGCCCCCCAATAGAACTCTCAAATGGAAATTTGGTGGTGCCTTTCCTAAAAAATGGAAGGGGGT
The DNA here is from genome assembly GCA_031772625.1 of Pinus tabuliformis. NCBI lineage: Eukaryota > Viridiplantae > Streptophyta > Pinopsida > Pinales > Pinaceae > Pinus > Pinus tabuliformis. The sequence continues at coordinate 884,735,462 of CM062812.1, forward strand.
CTTCATTCTTGGTTTTTCTTGATTTTGCAGCCACATTTGCCATACCAACAATGAACTCCTTTTCCATTTCTTTCCTCTTTTGTAAAGGAACAACTTTACAAGCTCCAATTCCACAACCTGGTAAAGCCAACAAATGGCCTTTCACATGGTAATATGTGCTTTTGAAAGAAATGTGGCAAAAGTTGCATCTCCATTGCACATTGCCTCCTCCCTTCCTCTTGGTGCTTGTCCCATCCTCTCTTGTGACATATTTCCACAAAGGATATTTCTCAGTGCTGTCTTTAGGTCCTCCTCTTCCCTCAACATTACTTGCAGCAGACTCTGATGATATTGAGGGAGGAGGGGCATCTCCAATGGAGACATTCTTCCCCTTCCTTTGCTCCTAACTGCTGCCCTTGATTGAGCCATGAATACTGTAAAAAAAATAAACAAAACATGCACAAATTTGTAAAAAAATTCATATACAAACTGCTGTAATAGAAATGCAAAAAAATAGAGATGAAATGCACTTACCTGGTGCTTGAATCTCCTTGCTGAACGCTCCACACCCTTAGCTCCTTGCTCCAAACCCTTAGCTCCTTGCCCACAGCTCAATGTATGCAAAACTGAAAGAGAGAAATGGTAAATGACTGATAGAACAACACTTTTTTATGCCCGCGGGTTTCCCTTTTTTGGGATTCGAATCCCAAAATCGTGACACGTTGTGTCCTAACGTGACACGTGCGGGATTCGATCATGTCCCATTAGGACACGACGTGTCCCATTCTGGGATTCGAATCTCCACCGAATTGTGTCCGATTCGTGGGATTCAGACACGTAGCCCATTTCCAACGAATCCGGTTTCATAGGTACTATCTCTCTCTCTCTCTACTAAACTATTGGAGAACATATAAGAAGAATTGATCAAGGGTTCCCCCACAATGGGCTTTGTCCCTGGCTAGCGCCACATCTCGTGTCCTCCTGTCTTGCCTTGTCTTCTGCGATCTATGTTTATGTTCTTTCTGCAATTTACTTTAATGCTGATGTGATTGCTAATCTGGAAAAGATATTGAGCTAACTATGAAAATTGAAATAAATTTCTCTAAGCATAGAACATGCCTAAAATTAACATTTTCCAATAGCAATCACATTAATCAATAATCACATTGACAGTAACTGTAGATAGAACATAAACAATAAATGCAGAAGACAAGCCAAGACAAGAGAACACAACAATTTGGCTCAAGCCAGGGAAAACCCGAAGATGGAGAAAACACTTGATCATTTCTTCTTATTATAAATATTAAATGTTCAACGGAGAGAGAGAGTACATTAGATGATCAACACCACTGTCCAAAACAACCTTGTCAAATCTGCGATTTTGCCCTTAGTCATCAACAATCAAATTTTTCCCTAATCAGAAAGTCAACAACAGTGAAATTCTGCCCTAATCAGAAAGTCAACAACAGTGAAAGTCTGGTAAAACTCTTCCAAAGAAGCTCTGTCAAAGGAGAGAGGAACTCGACCTCTCTTGCTGGTCAAAGTCAGCTCAAAGCAGTCCCAAAATAGTCAGTCAAACTTGGTCGAAGTCGGCACTTCTTGCTATGGTCAAACCTGTGGTGAGCTAGACCAGAAATTCTCGGTTTTTGTGCCAAATAATGCGGCTTGCCCAAATAGAAATTTCCCACAAAAATCACATCAAAGGAGGTCAAATACACCCAAGTCAACGTTGGTCAACGCCCTGCAATAAATTTGAAATTCGACCAATCTGAAACAACCACCTGTCCCTTTGCACGTGTGAGAGATTCCTTTTATTTCTGAGCTGTACGAACCAATAGAATGAGGAGAGAGAAGATTGTGTTGAGTGGATGAGGTGCCAAATGAGGTTGGAGGTCACTCTTATTTATATGAGTTGATGAGGGTCAAAAGACATGTCTCTTGGGCTTCATGAGCCTACATGATGGTGTGGTTGACCTTGACAATTTGCACATGTGTGGGCTTCATGAGCCTACATGATGGTGTGGCCAACCTTGACAATTTGCACATGTGGGCTTCACTTCAAAAACATATTTCTCCTTGTCCAAATTTAGTGATCTTTAGGTTGATTTTGGTCCTCTTGAAAAGAGGAATTCAATGCAATAATTATCTCCATCAAATGAGTTGTCCAAAGTGGAATTTGGCCCTAGTTGCCAACTTTAACACTCCCTCTCAACTAGGGAGAATTCCACCTGCCAATATTTGACCATCGATCATCATGCCATCTTGTCATCATGTATAATCTCTGCATCTTGTCTTAGCTCTGTTGAACACTGATATAAATAATAAGAAGAATCGATCGAGAGTGAGTAACAAGGCCTTACCACTCTCCAGTGATAAAAGTTTGTCCGCATAAGCAGGGGTAGAACCCCAATCGGACTTGATACCAAATGATCAAGTTGTTGAACATCATGCATCTTAGACATAGGGAGTACGATAGTACATGATGCGTCCATCTGTAGTGCTATGGTCCCTATCCTCTTTTCCCAACTCATTGGCCAGATGAGAGGTACTTCCCAAGAGTCCTAGACTGCAAGGGTAGGATGTATGCTGGGGCATCCGCAGGAGAAGGTGAACCACTCATCCTGCTCATATGCCATAGGAGAAGGTGAACCACTCACCCTATGCATATATCATCAGCCATAGGGGAAGGTGAACCACTCACCGTATGCTCTCATATATCATCATGGGGTATCACAAGGGAAGGTGAGCCACTCACCATATGGTTGCACATAGTTTCAAGAAGTACCCCAGGCCCCCAGGAGCTCCCAAATCTCAATGTCCAACTTAAGTGGGACCCTCCTGGGAGGGTCCTTCAACGACTCCTAGCCTCTCTCTAAAGGCAATGAACTTGACTTTACCAAGAGGCTTTGTCAGGATGTCAACAACCTGTTCATCTGTCCTGATGTGATGTAGCCTTATTGCCGTTTATTGTACCATATCCTGGATAAAGTGGTACTTGATACCAATATGCTTGGAGCGGTCATGGTACATGAGATTCTCTGAAAGGCGAATCACACTCTGATTATCACAATAGATAATGGTGGTATCCAACACGTCCCGAAATAGCTCACTAAAGAGCTTCCTCAATCATATAGCTTCACATCAAGCCATACTAGCTGCAATATATTCGGCCTAGGTGGTGTTTGGAGCAACCAATTTCTCCTCCCTGCTCATCCAAGAATTAAAGCAGATCCCAAAGAGAAGCAACATCCTGACGTGCTCTTTCTATCCACCACACTGCCAGCCCAATCAACATTAGAATATCCGTGAACCCTCCAATTCCCGACAGTGTATCTCAATCCATAATTGATAGTGCCACGAAGATATCTTAAGAGATTTTTTGCAACAACCTAATGTATGTGATGAGGCTCAACTATTGGTCTCATGGGTTTTCGGTGTTACGTAAATTTTAACCCAATGAAAGCAAACCATAAAAGATGAGACAATATATAAGAGGTCCCCACTAGGTTTTGAGGGATGACTAGGAGACTCTCCTAGCCCCCAAGATGTTGAATTTTGTAACTATGATTGGTCATCATAATGTATATTTGGCCACTTGATGTATTTGTATTGATTATTGTAAAGCATGTTTAAATCTAGAGTCAAAAGAAAAATATATTTTGAGTCAAAGTCTTATCGCGACTTTTAAAAGAAGAAATTTGAATTTTGAAATTGAAATTTTTAGCTCCAAGTTTGTCAAGTTGGCCTCCCTCCAAGTCAAGTCAGCCTAGGGCAAAGGACATACCCATTCGACCCAACAAATCACTATATAAAGGCATCTCGACCTCATTCTCTCACCACTAATTCACACTTTCTCAAGAAGATAGTTTATGGGCATGTTACCGAAGATCAACAAGGACAAGGAGGACGAAAAAGAAGATGAATTGCATCTCTTTCTTTCTTAAACAAGCTTGCACATGTAGATAGTCTCTCTCTCTGTACAGTTCACATTTTCTGGGTAGTTTCTGTTGCAAGGGCCAAAATTTCTAGGCAGTTGCCGTGGGTTGAAATTATGGGATTTTGGCAATTGTTGGTGGGCTGAAATTCTGGGTCAGATTAGGCAGAGCGAAGTGCTGGATTAAATTGGGAGGCTTGACTTGGAGGTGTTGTTAAAATTGGCAACCAGGGCAAAACTTCATGTGGGTCATCTTATTCATGGCTGATAATATCCTTATTAGATTCCTCTCATCGAGAGGTGTAGGACTGATATAAAGATCATCCGATTCCGATAAGTATTCATGGAGATATGAATTTATTTTGATTATGGAATTATTATCAAGCCGACCTACAACTCATGTGGGCTCAGAAGCCCAACAGTCACATCTATTCAAACACCAATGTTGTGTATAAATATAAGAGGACTTTTCCTCATTTGCACTCACTCTTCTCATCACATCTTTTTCTCTCTACTGCGTAGAAATGAGTCTCTTGTCTACTGCGCAGAAATGGGTCTCTCTCTCACACATGTGAAGCCGAAAGCTATTGAACTTGAAGCTGCAACTGCAGAAGCAAAGATTGACTTGCGTGGCCTAGAACATCTCCTCTTTGGAATTGTGCTATAGGTCCATCTGGATCTCCTCTGAAAGCTGCAACTTTTGGTGCTGGAATGAAGTCAATCCAACGAATGGTTTGCAAGATATCGACTGCCCTAGTTTGAAGCCGAAAACTGCGGAAACTGAAGCTGCAAGTGCAGAAGTAAAGATTGACCTGCGTGGCCTAGAAAATCTCCTCATCTGAACTGCGTTGTAGGTTCATCTGAACCTCCTCTGGAAGCCACAACTTTTGGTGGTGGAATGAAGTCAATCCGACGGTCGGTTTGTGAGATATCGTCTGCCCTAGTTTGATAATGAAGCCGCTAATGCGGACGCTGCTGATTTAGGGTTTGCTACTACTGATATGAATCAGATTTATTGTACTATTTCTCTGTACTGAATTGTTGAAGATAAAAGAAGATTTGATCAAAGGGTTTCCCCACACATTGTGGGGTTTGTCCCTGTCTAGCTGCCACATCTTGTGTCTCTTGTCTTGGCTTGTTTTCTGTTGATCGTTTAATGTTCTATCTGCACTTTACTTTATGTACATGTGATTTCTAATCTGTGGAATATAATAAGAAAAAGAAGTAAACTGTTATAAGCATAGAACATACCATAACTTAACATGGTATCAGAGCTGAGGTGAAGACAAAGCCCAAGCAAGAGCAAGAGCAATCACTGAAGAGAAGATTGGCAAGGCTATCCTAAAAGAACTATGGGGTCCTCAACACTCTTTCCTGCCGAAGACAAGCTCCGTGAGAAAGATGACTATCACGCATGGAAGATGTCTATCGATCTAACCCTAGAAGATCCAGGAGTGCTGGACCATGTAAGAGGCAATATTGTTGAGCCTCCATCAAATGCATCTGCTGCTGCATGGAACAAATGGAAAACCGAAGAAGTCAAAATAGAAGATCATCCAAGACTCTATTGACAAGCACTTGGTGGCCTACATCTCTGAACTGCACACCTCCAAGGAAATCTACGATAGACTGGGAAATGGCACTCACGACTCTTGGAGGATTACCATCCGAATGGTACGTGTTCAGGACTACTCTTCTGAACTATAATGTAATTCTTGGTTTCGAGGAATTAATGGCTAGATGCATTCAAGAAGAAACAAGGGAAGAAGAGTAAGAAATGCCCATGCCTAAAGGTCCTCCTGCTGCCTTTTCTTCTCATGCTAAGAAAAGAAATAATTCCAGGACTAAATCAAAAGGAAAGGCTGGACCTAAGGGTGGAAGAAAAGGATGATGTTACATTTGCGATAAAGCAGGTCACTATGCAAGGGAGTGCCCTGATAGAAAGGACTCACACTGGGACAATGATCAAAATCCCTCTGATGGAAAATCAAAGGAATGACAAATTCAACAGCAAAGGTAAGAGGAGAGTTGGGGATCGAGGAAAAGGACAACCATTCAAGAAGGCTAGAAAGTCCAGGATGTATTAAATGCACTTGACCTCAAAAAGAACCTAGTGTCCATCTCGGCAATGGAAGACAAAGGGTACAAGGTAACCTTCAGTGATGGCAAGGTACGTATATGGAAAAATAATGTTAAAGATGCCTTTACTCTTGGGTTTAGTGTTGATTCATTATATCATGTCAATGGAAGTCCTCTAGGTGTCATGTCTTATGACACATCTCTTCAGTCTGAACGTTGGCATCAGAGGTTTGCCCCCCTTCATTATAAAGCTATACTCGGTGTAAAACAAATGGTGATAGGGATGCCTGAATTCCGAGTAGAGAAAGAAGGTGTAGGTCCAGGATGTGTTGAAGGAAAGCTCAAAAGGGGACCATTCCCCTCAAGCCAAAGCAAGACCTCCGATATATTACAGTTGGTTCACTCAGGCATACCTAAGGTTGGCATTAAGAGGGAGACTACTACACCACATACTCTTGAGCAGAATGGTGTGGTGGGAAGGAAGAACCGTACGATTGTGGAAGCTGTCCAGGCCATGCTACATGATCAAAGACTTCTGAAGTTTCTATGCACTGAAATTACAAACACTACCGTATATGTACAAAATCGATGCCCTCATCAAGCATTGGGTTCCAAGACTCCTGAAGAAAAGTTCACCGGTAAGAAACCTGATGTTTCTCATTTTAGAATTTTTGGAAGCCCTATATTTTCATGTGCCGAAAGAGAAAAGAAATAAATTGGGTGCATCTGGAAAGAAGGGAATTTTCATAGGCTATGGTGAAAATACTAAAGGCTATAGAATCTATGTAGTCAGTCAAAGGGAAGTCGTAATTAGTCATGATGTCACCTTTGACGAAGATATGGCTCTCAGCAAGGTGAACAATCTTCCAACTTTGAGGAGCTCTCAAGAAGCCTATTCCAGGGAACCGAAAGAAAAGGATGATGAATCAATGCCTGATGTAGAAGAACCCATGGATCCGATTGATCCTCCTCCACATGAGCCTTCCTCTTCTAGGAAGAGGCCTTCATGGCTTAGGGGGCTACTTGATGATGAAGCACCCCAAGGAACCTTTCATGAAAGGAAGAAACCTAATAGGTATCAGGGATACCTGACCATCATGAGCACGATCATACCAAATGAGCCTTCATCATTCTCAGACACCGTCAAGCATCAAGTATGGAAGGATGCTATGACCAGGGAATATGAGTTTGTCATGAAGAATGATGTCTGGGAAGTAGTTCCTAGACCCCAGGACAAGACAATTGTTACTTCCAAATGGCTTTACAAGATAAAGCATGCAGCAGATGGAAGTACGGCAAAGTACAAGGCCCGTTTTGTTGCTCGTGGTTTCTCCCAGAAGGAAGGTATAGACTATGATGAGATATTTGCACCTGTTGCCAAATATACAACCATCTGCTCAATCATAACCCTTGACGCTTCGCAAGGGTGGAACCTACATCAGATGGATGTCAAGACCGCATTCTTGCACGACTCGATCAAAGAAGAGGTCTACGTGGAGCAACTCGAAGGATTTGAGATTTATGATTGAAAATCTCATGTATGCAGGTTGAAGAAGGCTCTCTATGGGCTGAAGCAAGCACCATGAGCATGGTATGAGAGGATCGATAGCTACTTGATGAAGCTGGGATTCACTAGGAGTGAAGCCGATCCTAACCTTTACTTTAAGGTTGAAGATGACAAGCCTCTCACACTGGTGCTGTATGTGGATGACCTCTTTCTAACAGGGGCAAACCCTCTCATTCACAAATGTAAGAGGGAGTTGGCTTTTGAATTTGAAATGAAGGACCAAGGACTTGAAGTATGGCAGAAGCCAAGGGAAATTTTCCTATCTCAAGGAAAATATGTGGTAAAGATATTGGAAAGATTTGGTATGATGGACTGCAAGCCTATGACTACCTCTAGGATCTTAACTTTTAGAAGTTATATGGTAGTGATGTCGGACCAGATTTGGGAAATGCCTCTGAGTTTCAAAAACCCATTCTGTTGATGTTCTTGGTGAACCTCCGTCCGAACATATGTTTTGCAGTTAGCATTGTGAGCTCATATTTGGTTGAGCCTCATTGGATTGATGCCAAGAACCTTCTGAGATATCTTCGTGGCATAATGGGTTAAGATACACTGCCGGAGATGTGAGACTACTTGGATATATTGATGCTGATTGGGAAGGCAGTGTGGTGGACCGTAAGAGCACTTCCAGGTGCTGTTTCACCTTGGGATCTGCTTCGATATCCTGGATGAGCAGGAAGCATAAGTCGGTGGCTTTAAGCACCGCCAAAGCAAAATATATTGCTGCTAGCATGGCCTCATGTGAGGCAGTCTGGTTGCGAAAGCTCTTTAGTGAGCTGTTTGGATTTACATTGGACACCACTGTGATTCTCTGTAACAACCAGAGGTGGGATTCGATTATTGAGGAATCCCATATTCTTCGATTGCTCCAGTAGATAGACATCATCTAGGATATGGTAAGACGATGAGCAAGGAGGCTCCATCGCATTAAGATGATGTATAGGTGGATACACCTTGTCAAAGCCCTGAGGAAAGATCTAATCTGTGATTTTCCCAAACGACTTGGAGTCATCAAGAAACCATTGTACAAGGGTCCTGCATGTTGCATACATTGAGCTCTGGGAGCTCTGAGTGCTTGCGGTTCTTACTGGAGCAACATACGACCACAGGGTGACTCACCCTCCCCTGGTGGTGCACACTGGAACAAGATGACTCACTCTCTTGTGGGACAAGATGATTCGCTCTCTTGTGGAACAAGATGATTCGCTCTCCTATGTAGCAGGATTGATGTGTTCTCTTGTGAGGCCTGGATTGATGTGTTTTCCATGGCGATTGTAGCAGGATTGATGTGTTCTCCTATGAGGCCTGGATTGATGTGTTCTCCATGGCGATTGGAGCAGGATTGATGTGTTCTCCTGTGAGGACAGGATTGATTAGTTCTCCTGTCGAGGCATCCTACCCATGCAGTCTGGGACTCATGGGAAGTACCTCTCATCTGATCAATGAGCAGGGAAATGAAGTTAGGGACCATAGTAGTACTGATGGACGCATCGTTGTATCTACCGTACTCCCTACGCTAGGATGACCTCCATTGATCTGGGATCAATGATACTGGTCTGGGACCAATGGTAGGAGTTGTACCATACTATGATGCTGACTTCGGGTCAGTTGAGACTGGTCTGGGACCAGTGGTACATACTCCGAGACTGACTTCGTGTCAGTGCAGTACTGGTCTGGGACCAGTGAGAGTGGTACATACTATGACGTTGACTTCGGGTCGGTTGAGACTGGTCTGGGACCAGTGGTACACTCTCTGAGACTGCGATACTGGTCTGGGACCAGTGGTACTTACTATGTAGCTGACTTCGGGTCGGCTGAGACTGGTCTGGGACCAGTGGTATGCACTCTGAGACTGACTTTGAGTCAGTGGAGGATGATACTGGTCTAGGACCAGTGGAGTTGTACTCACTATGATGCTGACTTCGGGTTGGTTGAGACTGGTCTGGGACCAGTGGTACATACTCTGAGACTAACTTTGAGTCAGTATGATACATCCTCGATCATTTCTTCTTCTTCATAATTCGGACAAAAGCAAAGTAGAATAGAACAATGCAAGAGCAGAGCAGAACAATACTGATCAGTACAGGGCAAGGGTCAGGCTGTACAGGGCAGTACATTTGATGGATGAATAGTAACGATCGATAGACAGATTGCAAATGAAGTTCTCCTGGTTGAGAGGGAGTGTTAAAATTGGAAACCAGGGCAAAACTTCATGTGGGTCATCTTATTCATGGTTGATAATATTTTTATTAGATTCCTCTCATCGAGAGGTGTAGGATTGATATAAAGATCATCTGATTCTGATAAGTATTCATGGAGATATGAATTTATTTTGATTATGGAATTATTATCAAGCCGACCTACAACTCATGTAGGCTCAGAAGCCCAATAGTCACATCTATTCAAACACCAACGTTGTGTATAAATATAAGAGGACTTTTCCTTATTTGCACTCACTCTTCTCATCACATCTTTTTCTCTCTACTGCGTAGAAATGAGTCTCTTCTCCACTGCGCAGAAATGGGTCTCTCTCTCACACATGTGAAGCCGAAAGCTATTGAGCCTGAAGCTGCAACTGCAGAAGCAAAGATTAACCTGCGTGGTCTAGAACATCTCCTCTTTGGAATTGTGCTATAGGTCCATCTGGATCTCCTCTGAAAGCTGCAACTTTTGGTGTTGGAATGAAGTCAATCCAACGAACAGTTTGCAAGATATCGACTGCCCTAGTTTGAAGCCGGAAACTGCTGAAACTAAAGCTGCAAGTGCAGAAGTAAAGATTGACCTGTGTGGCCTAGAAGATCTTCTCATCTGAACTGTGTTGTAGGTTCATCTGAACCTCCTCTGGAAGCCGCAACTTTTGGTGGTGGAATGAAGTCAATCCGACGGTCGGTTTGTGAGATATCGTCTGCCCTAGTTTGATAATGAAGCCGCTAATGCTGATGCTGCTGATCTAGGGTTTGCTACTGCTGATATGAATCGGATTTATTGTGCTATTTCTCTGTACTGAATTATTGAAGATAAAAGAAGATTTGATCAAAGGGTTTCCCCACACATTGTGGGGTTTGTCCCTGGCTAGCCGCCACATCTTGTGTCTTTTGTCTTGGCTTGTTTTCTGTCGATCGTTTAATGTTCTATCTGCACTTTACTTTATGTACATGTGATTTCTAATCTATGGAATATAATAAGAAAAAGAAGTAAATTGTTATAAGCATAGAACATACCATAACTTAACAGGTGTTAACCAAGTTTGACCATAGGTCTAGGTGTGTCTCTTGTTGAACAAAAGAATTTCTTTATTGAAAAGGTTGCTGGTATTTTCCCCTTTTGGGTTTTCCTAGGGTAAATCCCGTCTTCTATTTGTGCATTGTGTTCTCTACTTTTCTACTGTTCTTTTATGGTTTAATTTCTAAAGTATACTTGTTGAATGATATATCAGAATAATTAAAAGAAGATCAACATCAAAGTAATTATCAAATTTTTAGAACTATTGTGCTAGTCTCTATTGCACTTAAAAAATCAACATGGTATCAGAGCTTTAGTGAAGAAAGGAACATCGAGATCACCTTTGAAGAAACCCTACATTGAGATCACTATTATTGAAGTGCTTCTTGTTGATTTTCATCCATGGCTTCTTTTATGAAATCCGAGAACAAGTTGGAAGGAGCCTCAAACTTCAGAGCTTGGAAACTTAGAATTGATCTTATTCTTGGAAAGAACAAAGTTTTGGATATTGTGATAGGAAAGGTTGTAAAACCAACAAAAAATGCAGGAAAGGAGAAGTTTAAGGAGGATGACGTCATTGCCATGAGTCTTATTGTAGACCCCATTAGAGATCATCTAATTCCCTATATTGCAAAGCTTGATACTTTCGAGAGGATGTATGATGCTCTAACTAATCTATTTACCATCAAGAGTGTTGGTCAGGCCATGAACCTAAAGAATGAGAATTGTGATGTAATGATGATAGGTGATGACATCTCAGCTTCATATTTCGTAAGGATTTCACAAATAAGAGACCAAATTGAAGCAATTGGAGAAACTATTTCTAAGAATGAACTTGTGACTACAACACTCAATGGTCTACCTAGATCATGGGATGCATTTGCAGCAGGTATAAGTAGCTGGAAGGAAGCTCCTTCGTTTGAACAACTATGGACCTCTTGTGCTCAAGAAGAATCAAGGCTTATATCAAGAGACAAAAAGGAAGAAGCTTCTCAAGCATTGGCAACTCACTTAAAGAAGAATACATGAAAGAAATAGTTTGGCTTTCAAAACAAGAAGTTAGGAAGAAGATCACCTCCTCCCCAAAAGAAGAAGGATTTGTCAAGTATTCAATGCTATGGTTGTCAGAAATGTGGACATTATAAAAAGGATTGTCTTTAAATGGCTAATAACAAAAAGAGAGGGAAAACAACATGCTTCTGCAATTAACATTGAAGATGAACATCCAAAGAATCCTAAAGGTGACAAATATTTCTTTTATTTTTTTGGTATAACAGGTTCTATTGTAGATGATGATGATATGTGACTAGTGGATAATGGTGCATCAAGACATATGGCGAGAGATCGTGGAAATCTATCTAGCATGATGGAAATAAGACTATCTCAAAGGGTGGAACTTGGTGACAACTACAACTGTGCAGTCAAAGGAATTGGAAAGGCATCCATTGAGCTAGAATCTGGTAGCAATGTTGATCTCAACAAAGTTCTATATGTACTAGGTTTGAAAAAGAATCTAGTGTCTATTTTATTTTTAGAAGATAAAGGAGATAGATTAGCTTTTGTGGATGGCAAAGTACTTGTATGGTCCAAGGGCTCTAGTATAGATGATGCTAGCATTATTAGGATTCATGAAGGAAGATTGTATAGGCTTGTAAGTCAACCAGCTCAAGCCCTTATACATTATGGTTTCAATTTGAGGGAGTTATGGCGTAGAAGATATGGTCACCTTCATTGTAAAGCACTACCTGATTTGTGTTGAAATTTGGGCAACTATGGGACGAATTTCCCACTGAATGAAAAGTGTTTTCTGCCCAAATCTCTTAAGTCGGCTAAAGTACTCATTTAGATCTCCAGTAAAGATTATAAATATGGATGGTTTACTTCCCATCTGTTGACAGTGCTGGAAATTTGTCAACGAAGGGGGGTCTCCCCATTGTGAAGTCCCAATTAGACTTCACATCGTTTGGAGTAGGGATCCCATTTGGAGTATCAACACAACTACCATAACTCTAAGGTTAGCCTTGGTTGTGATATATAACATAAGAGAGTATTCACATAACCTTTGAAATCAGCAAGTAAGTTGACACTATGAAACACCAATTGCAATGTGTAAAGGGAGACTTTCACAAGAGGAAATAAGAGCGATTCTCTAGAAGGAAAGTAATAGTACTATCCTAAGAGAGGCACATGAGAACAGGGAAAGATTTGTTAGTTATTTAGCGAAATAGTTCACATAGACACAATGAACATTAAAGCAAATACAACACACATTCAACAAGATAAGTACCAAAGCCACCAAAATAGTTCAATTTCCTTAGTACATGTGAACAAAACACATACCACAAACATATAAAGAATAGTCTTACTACATTCACGATACATGCATGAAAATATGTTGGCTCATCGAGCTTTTGATTATTAGGTGAAAGATCCAAGTACACAGTTACAATGGCGAGCCACTAGTTCCAATAGTGGAACATTAAGTCACTTCTTGCTTCTCCAAAGAATGATCTTCTCTTCTATGCTAAGCTAGAGAAGCCAAGGCTAGCTCTCCAAAGGCTAAGCCTCCAAAATCCCTTTACTTGAGTCATGAGGTTTCTTTTATAACAAGAGGACTGACCATTCATATCCCTTGTGACTCTTGAGTTTCCCTCATGACTTTTAGACTTCTAATGTTACCCTTGGACTTCTATGACTTTCGACATTTCCTAAAGACTCTTTTGTCCATATATGTGACTTTTCATATTCCACATATGAATCTTGGACCTTCACACATTACATTTTGTCCTTTCCTTTTGATAATTACATCATTACATCCACAAATGATGTGGCAAGACACATGGACACACATGACATTGTGATGGCACTTGCATAAGTCACAACTTGACAATGATGACATGGACTTCATGATGAGGTGGCAATGCCAAGTTGTTCCTCTTGCTGCTTTGTCTTCAATCTTCATGAGAGATCTGTTCAATACTTCATCTTCATGAAAGATTTTCTTTGTTCTTCATCTTCACCCTCCAAAGGGTCTTGAATCAGTATGGAGTCTTCATGCAATCCTGATCTTTGATCTTCTGTCATAAGCTAATGTCCCTTCATCTTCTTGCTTGATGACTCCTTCATGGTTCTTACTTCACAAGTGTCTTCTTGTATGTTCTCCTTTACATCCTCCTTGAACATCATCCTTTCATGTTAAGATATAGTACCTGTAGATGAAATTCACTCATGAAAATACAACCTCGGTCCAAAAATCTCCTAATCTAACTCTCTTCATGCAATGCACTGGTTGATCTCGAACAAGGTATTGGGCTAAGGAGGAGTCCCAGGGATTGTGCAGTGCGCAGTTCCAAGAGGCAAGAGTGAGGCTTTGGTGACTGTGACTGCACATTGTGCAACATCTGGGGGTGAAAGAAGGAATATTGCGTAGTTGAGGGAATCAAGGAGACAACAATGAGGGCCTGCTCTCTGAAACTACGCAATGTGAAGTTCTGAGAGACAAAGGCACATGACTGCACAGTTGGGCAACTCAGTGAGACAGTGAGAAGGCTTGCTCACTGTGATTGCAAAATGCACAGTGCAGGGAGGCCAATGGTTGAAGGTTGCGCAATTGAGCAAGTCAAAGAGGTAGACAGGAAGGGCTTGCTCACTGAGATTGCGCAATGCACAATTCAAAGGAGAAACTAAGTGATTGGATTGCGTGGTTGCACAGTTCAGAGAGAGAGATAGAGTGTTGACTGAAATTGCGTAATGCGTAGTGAAACACTAATTGGAAGGCAAGATTGCACAATCTTGAGGGGTTGGAGGCAATAGTTGAGTACTGTGACTTCACAATGTGCAGTACTTGGAGGCAGCGACTGTGCATTGCGTAGTTCCAAGAGGTAGGCATACATGATTGGGGCATACATGATTGGAGCATACAACTGCGCAATGCGTAGTTTAGAGGGGCTGTGAGGATCTAGGTTGGTTGGGCAAAAAATCTTTCAGAATTTGACAAAGTGTGGGACCAATGAAGCAGAGATGAAACCAAGTTAGGGCTTGAACATGATCACACACTCAAAACAATCGACGACACAACATTGAACACTCAACACTCAGAATCAACATGATCCCCTTAATGCGATGACAAAACAACATCCTCCTCCAAGTGTGACACTTAGGATACACTTTGCGACAACAGTGACGACACCAGTACAACAATGCATAAAACTTGGGGAATGTGTCTAATGCATGTCTTTATGATAGATGGAACACAATAGTGTAGGAGAATGCATTAGAACTTCCCTTCAAGAATGTACTAATGACTCCCTTTGATTGGATGCGACACTTCCCTAATGACACGTTGACACTTGCTAAAGTAAGAGAAAAGTGCAAACAACACTTGCAAGGCATAAATAAAGTAAAAGTGATACACGCCAGAGCGAAGATAACATGGAAACGACACTTGTTAAAGTGAAGGCAAGCAAAAACGACAGTCGCGAACGTCAAAGCGACACTTGCGAAAACAAAGGTGCACCAAAGCGACAGTTGAGAAAACTCATCGAAATAGAAGTACAATTGCAATCGAAGTGAGGAAGATTGTCAATGGAGAGTGCGCATTGACTGTCATTATGTGTTGTGCAGTGCACTGTGCTTATGGATTGCGCAGTCACTATCACTAGTGATTGCGCAAGCTTTACCTTCAAGAGATGTGTAATGCCTATCTAAGCTTGCATAGAAAGATGTGTGTTTGTGAATTCATCGAAGACAAAACATGTGTGAGAAAGTGACTTTGACACTTAGAAGAAGACTTAATACTTTTCAAAACATTAGATGACCATGAAGTGACCATGGGATGATAGATCACAAGATCCTCAGTAGGCTCCAAAATTCAAGTGTAAGCAAAATTTTGGAGGGTGTTTACCATAGTGACAACACCATCAAAGTAGTTCGATCATATTTGAGGTTAGTAATCTTGCTCTATGGTGTCTTGGATTGTGAATCTAATATCCCTGTGGAAACTTTTTATGTCGTTTGCATTATTTCAGAATCTCAGATCTATATCCACAAAGCTCGCACCCTACATCTAAGGCTCGTATTATATACACATAAGTTCACATTCTTTTATTGACTTGTTAACATACTTCAGAAGCTCACATTTTTTCATTGGCTCATTGACTAAGGCGAACATTCTTTTATTGGTTCACTGACTGAGGTTAGCATACTTTTATTTGTTCGTTGATTGAGGCTCGCACTCTTTTATTATTTTTGTGGCTTGCGTAAGTTCCTATGGTTCGCATATGCTTTTTGTGGCATCGTAATATATCATAGAGGCATCGCTTATCCTTACGACTCATATTACAACCTTGTGGCACACATATCTTTTGTGAGACCCGCAACCAGTGTTGCGGAGGAGCGCCCCTCCCCCCCCCCCCCCCCCAAAACCCCCCTCTCGATCTCGTTCCCAATTTGCGCTCCAGCCGGGAGCGACTCGGGAGTGTGCTCCCTAAAAAAAATTTGCGCTCCCTGCTTTTTTTCGATTCGACAGAGGGAATGTCGCTCCAGGAGCAATTTTTACAACCTGGGAGCGGTCGGGGAGCGATCGTTCCCTAGTTATAAAAATCACTCTCGGCGGCAGTGAGTGACTCCCGAAAAAAGACGCGTGGAAAAAAAAAATCGCCGGCAAAAAAAGAAAAGAAAAAAGAAAAATGAAAAAGAAAGAAATGACGAGCATGAAGATAAAGTGAGGGAGGGAGGGAGGGAGGGAGGAAATATAAATAGACCCTCCCTCATATTCATTTCATTGTTTGAGAGTGAGAGTGAGAGTGAGAGTGAGAATGAGAGAGTGAGAGTGAGAGCAAGAGAGTGAGGAGCAAGGAGAGAGCAAGAGCGAGCAAGGAGCAAGGAGAAAGAGCAAGAGAGTGAGAGAGCAAGAGAAAGCAAGGAGAAAGGGGAGATTGAAGAGCTTGCAAGGGGAGATTGGAGGCCAAAGAGGTAGGCTCTACACTCTATTTTAGCAATTTTTTTTTAATGTTCATTCCTAAATAAATAAATATTTTTTTTCTCTATTTCCCATTCCCATTCCCATTCCATTTTTTGCAGATTCAAAACTTCAAATTTCAAACATCATGGTGATATTTCTTGGCATTTTCTTCTTCTTGGTTCCTTTTTTGGTTATTATGGCGTTGGAGAGTAGAAAAAGGAGGGTTGAAAATGAAGAAGGGGATGAAGAAGTGGGTCATAGTGTATTTGATGAAAACCTTGGACAAGAGGAGCTAGAGGAGAGTGAACATGAGTCAGCTGAAGCTCAAAAAAATAAACAAGACCAAACTCCATTGTGGAAATATGTTAATAGGCTTGAAGCAGGGAAAGGGGGCGGAACCACTAAATTTCATTGCCCCCATTGCAATAATAATTACACAGGTTCATACACTTGTGCCAGAAAGCACCTCTGCGGGAAAAGGCCATGGGATGGAGATAAACAAATAGGAATCAAAACTTGTATAGGTGTGTCATCAGTAGATAGAGCCAAATACATAAGGGAAGAGGAGGAAGCCCAATACAAATCTAAAAAATCAAAGGGTTCTTTTGAACCAAGCTCACAATCACATGCACAAAGAACTCCTTCAGCATCCTTCCAAGGCAGTGGATATGGAGGCACAGGGTCACCAAGTTTAAGTTAGAAGCATATCAGATTTCCTTGATGAAGGGTGTAGGAATGATGTGGATTTAAAAGTTTACAGGTTTATCTATGCATGTGGGATACCATTCAATGTTCTTCACTCACCTTATTGGCACGGAATGGTTTCTGCCATAAATGATGCCCCTAAAGGATACAAGAGCCCTGGGTATGACAAGGCTAGAACCGTTGGACTTGATCATGAAAAAGCAAAAATATCACATTCTTTGCATAGAATGACAAGTTCTTGGATTGGCCATGGGGTGTCCATTATATCTAATGGATGGACAAATGTAAAAGGTAAGCCATTGATAAGTGTTCTTGCTGTGTCTGTTAGTGGTGCCATCTTTCTTTCAACATATGATTACTCAGACAAGTTCAAGACCGACATCAACATTGCAGAACCATTACTTGAAACAATTGAGCGTATTGGGACATACAATGTCATCCAAGTCATCACTGATAATGCTCCTAATTGTAAGGCAGCGAGAGCAATTATTGAGGATAAATACCCCAACATATTTTGGTCTGGGTGTTTGGTTCACACAATGAACCTTTTGATGCATGATATTGTTAAGAACAAAAACGAACAGTACAAATGGATTGGTGATTTGTATAAGAGAGGCAAAGAAATGATAAAATTTATTACAAATCATAGAAATACCCATGGTCTTTAGGCTTTTCCGCAGTCACTCAAGATTGGAGTTGTTGAAGATTGCGAGGACTAGATTTGGTAGCTATTACCTCACCTTCAGGCGCCTTTTGAAGTTAAGAGAGTCATTGGCTAGCATGGTATCAAGTCCACACTGGCAGTTATTAAAGGAAAGGGCTACAAATGCAGTTGACATGCAAGGTTTTGAATAGGTGGAGGAGACCACTCTTGATAGTATGTTTTGGGCACGACTGAGGCAAGTATTGGATTTCACCAAGCCCATTTATCCCATGATTCGGTTTGTAGATACAGATAAACTAGTGATTGGCGAGGTGTATGAGCAGATGGATACCATGTTGGGGCAAATAAAAGATATTGTTCATAAAAATGATCCCAACTTGTATAAACTGATTCACGATTGTGTGTGTATACGGTGGGATAAACTTAATGTTCCACTACATTGCTTGGTGTATATCCTTACGCCAAAATACTACTCTGCATTTTGGTTGGGCCAACCTGCACCAAGGGGTGGGGTTAGGGTCAAACCCCATATAGATGAAGAGGTATCTACAAGATATTTGCAAGCATTAGAAAAGTTGATACCTGATAGGGAGGAATGTGCTAGTGTGCGTCTTGAGTTAGGCAGATACTTCAGTTGCACTGGTTTGTTTGGTACCTTTCATGCAATGGAAGATAGAGACATATTTGATGGTCTCAGATGGTGGGAATAATATGGCGGCCAGGGACTTTTGCCAAAATTGGCAAAAAAAGTTCTTTCACAGGTTGTAAATACTTCTTCTGTGGAGAGGTGTTGGAGCACCTACAACTTCATACATAATGTGAAAAGAAATTGACTCAATGAAAACCGGGCAGAAAGCTTGGTTTATGTGCACTACAACTTGAGGTTGTTGAGTCATTACTGTGATCAGGCTTATGGGGACCCAACATATAAAATTTGGGACAACCACCCAGAGGATGATAATTTGGAGGATGGCACTATACATCTTGAAGAACTGGAAGTGGAACTTATGAGAGAGGAAGATGAAGCAATAACCATGCCACCTCCACCATCCAGTAGCAGTGCTTGAGTTTCGAGTCTTGTTCCTTTGCTGTCACCGCCTCCATCTACACCCTCACATGGAGGGCATGTGCCTTCTGGTTCTGGTCGTCGGTCTGTGCGGGAGGAGACTCCTAGAAGACCACCACGACCTGCTCATACATCAGACACTTCTCGTGGTAAGGGCCACATGAAGTAGTAGATAATATATTTACAGTTTACTTGTCTTTTCTAGTTTCTATTAGTTTTCATAACTATTGAGTCTTTACTCTTTCATATTTATTATGTTATTTTTTGTAAACAATATATGACAATTTAAGTTTGAAGTTTGAAGTTGGCAATTATAACTCATTGATAATGATTCTGAATAATGAATATGATGCTTCGTGAAAGTTGTTTCATTTCATTTCATAATTCATTTTATAACATTTCATTTCATGTTAGATATTATTTCTTGTAATGGTTAAAATTAGCTTACAAGTACAACTTTGGTGATCAATGATGATAAATGTTATATATTGAATTTTCAATTTTGAAAGCTTGAAGTTGAAACTTTAAGATTGATGAATCATGATTCATGAGACTCAATATGTTGTATGTTACTAACCTGTGGACGTGGTTGATGAAGATTATAACTTCTAGATGATTGATGTTATATGGTTCAATGATCAATCTATGTTTTTTTATGTTTTTTATACTTAATTCATTATTCTACATGTTTTTGTTGACATATATGTATCAAAATATAAAAAATAATATATATATATATATATATATATATATATATATATATATATATATATATCAATCCAGGATTTGCTCCCAAACCGGGAGCTTTTGAAAATGTGGCTCCTGCACCCATTTTCACTCTCATTCCCTGCTCTCGCTCTTGCTCCCAAGTAACACTGCCCGCAATCATATGATGGCTAGCATGCTCTGTTCAGTGGCATCGCTCTCTGTGGTGCGTATTACACAATAGTGGCATCGCTCTCTGTGGTGTGTATCATATTATAGTGGCATTACACTCTGTGGCTCGTATACCCCATACAGTGGCATAAATTATATTGATATCAGTGGTATTTAGTTATAGTGGCTTGACATTACATTCATAGTGCACATATATATCAAACAATGGCTCCTTCTATTGGCTTACATATAATTAAAGTGGCTCGTTCTATTGGTTTGCACTAACTTACAGTGGATCATACTTGGAGTAGCTCACTATTATTATACAATGGATCACACTATCTCCTCTATGGCTCATATTTTTTCACTGCAGCTTGTATTATCTCATAGTGGTAGGCATTAATATGGTACACATTCTATCACATAGTGACATTGCTCTTGGCATCATTATACTTTGTAGCATCGTATTACTATAACTCACATAATTGTACAATGGCTCACAATATTTTGGTGGCCTGCAACTTTGGTTAGCACTATGGCTCGCTTAGGTTGTATCTTGATAACAATGTTTGATACTCTTGACAACAGTAATGCATATGTATATGGCTGTGAAATATGGTAGTAGTAAGGCAATATTTTGACAATGATCTATAACAATGATCTTCATGGATAGTGATCTATATGACAGTGCACTTGGCACAATTGAGACCTTGATGATAGTGACCTTGCTCTTATATGATGGCAGTGACCTTGTTCTTATATGATGACAAGTCCATGTTTATGGTATATGATGACAGTAAGCTTTGATGGTAGTATATCTTTGATGCCGACACTTGGTAATGATGGCACCAGTTCTTATGACTCTTGATAGATATTATTCTTAATAATAGTTGATGACATTTGACAGTAATGATTCATGACAGTGATGGCCTCTGCTAGTGATGACACTTATTCCCATGCCATGGATGTTATGGAAACAACTCTCTTGAGGTCAGATCGTTTAGTTCACAAACATAGTTTTCAACTGACTTGGATTGGCCTAGGAGGCCTGATGTATTGAATGTTGAAAGGTGACTCTCATTCTTATTGTACTCTTTATCTCAACTGAACAATTGGTGAATATCTAATAGAAGAAGAATCTGGTTGGGGTTTCCCCCTTGTGGGGTTTTTCCTCGGTCTCTGACCTAAATCCTGATGTCTCTATCGTGTATGCTTTTTTCTGTTGTTCCTTACTGTTCTTTATTGTTTCGCTGCATTGTTGATGTTATTGTTCTCTCTGCATAATTGCTAATGATGATATGATGTTATGGGGTGAATGTAATATGTAAATGATGAAAGAGTTTGTAAATGCAATTATCTACAGTAGAGAACATTCTAGCCCTAAATATTAACATGGTATCAAAGCTGGGCTGAGGAAAATTCATTAAGATTAGCCCTGTAGACACCTATGATGGATTTCTTGAGCAAGCAAAGTGAAAGGAATGAAGGTGTCAAAGACCTAAGAGAATGCTAGGGTTTGAAGGAAACCATAGGAAGCAGTTATTCTTGCAAATAAAAGCTAGGTTTTGGAAGAAACCCTAGGAGTGGCCCTTATATGGAAAGGGTCTGGTATGATTCAGAATTTTTCTTACGATGTGATCAGTGAGAAGTCATTCAATTATTTAAGTACTCGTGACAAATTCAAAGAAACTCTAGGAAAGGATATGATATAGATCCAGTGATCATCCTGTACATTGACACACTGAGCTTGGTTTCCGATGAAGGAGATTAAGGATACAAGTGTTGTTCAAGAGGAAGTATTTCTTCGACATATGGCTGATGGTTCGTGGTGCAGGGTCAAGAGGGAGATGATAATCCTCATTAATGATAAGTATTTCCAAGTCTTATGTTATTTCTTTATGACACTGCTCTTGTTTAGATTTATCATTTTAAACCACTGTTTATTCTTCTTACTTGAGTATTTGAATGTGTCTAAATTTTTAGATGAGGATGTGATCCATCTTGAGGATCATCAAGATGCAAAATAATGTAGGAAGAGTAAACTCCAAGGAGAAGTTGATGCAGGGAAAATGAAGAAGCCACTCTCGTATCTAGAAAGGAAAGACAATCCTACCTCATCATCAGGTACAACTTCATTATGTTTGTATTTCTATTAGTGCTCTTGTTCTTGTCCTAGGTCATTAGGTATGATAGATGAATGTGAGGATCAAGTTCTCTATATCGAGATTGAGAAGAACGTCGAGCCATCCCATGATTAGAGTTGCACTTACCTTGAAAGAAGGATCCTGTCTCTCAGGGATCATTCTAGATGACAAGATGCAACAATGTCAGATACCTCAACAGTGTTAAAATTCATTAGTGATAAGTGTTGAAGAAAATGTACTAGGTTCGGTCTTCCTAATGACATGATCTTTGTAAATGTTGTAATAAAAGAGAATACATTTATTTTGTATGCCTTGTTGTATGGGTTTCATGAGCAAGAAGTGTCATTAGGTCAAAGACTTCTTCTTGATGTCTTTAGGATTTATTAATATGTCAAAGAGTCATGTCATGTATAAAAGAAGCTCTTCATGAGCCTATGTAAATGTATACAAGTCTACAAAAGTATGTAGCAGCCCTCCAAAGACCAAGATCAATCCTCCATTAGCAAGCACAAGAAGACTGCAAGCAAAACAAGAAGGAGATCATCATGTCGACTTCAAAATTGAATTAAATATATATTTAAATGTCATGTCGGCTCAGAATTAATAGACACAACGTTTCACTCTTCAAGTCAGCTTGCATATGGATGTAACCACTATAAATACCCCGTCAAGGTATCCACAAAAGGAAGATCAAATCTCACATTTTTCCTCTCTGAAATTTCGTATGGGTATAGGAGCAGATCCACACTACAGGAAGGTGCATTACAAATCTCGGATGGGTATAGGATCTCAGTGACAAGGTGCAGGTCTAATATTTCGTATGGGTGCAGGTAGACAAGACTTCGGATGGCACAATGAGCCGCAGTCTTGGTGATAATGACAGTGAAGCCCTCGCATATATATCTTTGTAGTCTCGACATAATGGGAAGGAGCATTAATGACTGTGACTATCACAGTCTCGACATTCATTCCATACACAGTCACCTACTTGATGATCACTACCTCAAACACAGTCACAGTCTAGACATCGTTGTGAGGAGAAGGGTCATAGTGATACAATCTTGGCATAGCTACAACAAACTTCGGTGAAAGTGCAGACACAGTCCTAGTCTCAAGTAAGAAGGATCTCAATGATACTCTGTTTTGGCATAATCATCACTATCTCATAGTCTTGATAAAGAGGGTCCCTGTGATCAACTTGTCTTGGCATACCTTCTAGGACAATCATGATCCCAATTGTAACCATGATCTTGATGGTGGTCTAAAGAGGATCTCGGTGCATTACACATCATTGCATACATATCAGTCATGATCTCGTTCTTGAAGATCATGATTTTGATGAAGGTACATAGATCATCTCAGTGGTGATTTCAAGGAAACAGTCATGGTGCAAAGATCATTTTAGTGAAGATCCTAAGGAACAGTCATGGTGCAGCAATGATGCTCTCAATGGTTGTAGAAGTAATGAAGATCTCAACCAGTGTTGCACACATCGCGATCGGGATTTAATCGGCGCCGGGAAAAAAGCGGAAAAAATCGTTAAAATCGGGAAAAAATCGGAAAAAAGCGGGAAAAAATCGTTTGGCACAAAAATATTCATTTTTTTTCAATTTTTTTAATATCTAAACCATCTACAACATAAAATAAATACATTGACACATAAATATGATAAAAAAACTAATATATAAGATGTTTAATATCATTTCTAGCGCTAAAATCACACATAACATTGAATCATGTCCTGAATAGTAAGTCCCAACTCAGCCTCAAAATATCAACAAAAAATATGATAATGTATCTCATCATGTCATAATGTCATATACAATAAAATGAAAGTCTAATCCTATTGATTTCCTCTGCCCCTCTTGCGAGAAAATGCCACAGCTTTCCCTTTCCCTCTAGATGTAGATGCTGGTGCCCGTGCAGGTGGAAATGGCAGTGGAGTCTGATGTGATCTAGACGTTGAAGAACTAGAAGTAGGAGCTATAGGAGGTAGACCACGTCCTCTACTGGTGGCAGGGGTAGCCCGGGCAGGTGGTGTCACCTGGAAACATTACAATCTCCCAATCCTGAAATCCTGAAAAACTGATAAGTCTGCTGGATTTTAAATGAAATCTAAAATTCTACTTTCTCCATATGAAATCCAATGAGGCTGGAACCACTCTCAAACATCCTGAGTCATTTCATGGTAATGTTAAAAATTTAAGTAAAAGGATGAAAATGAAGATTAAGGAGAATGTCACTTTTACTTTAAGAATTTAACATTACCATGAATAGCATATCCATACTAGGGCCTAGACTTGATCATTAAGCTACCCCACTCAAAAATTATTTGTTTCTTTCAAAAAACATTGCATGAAAAAACCCAAAAAAAGTTATAAAACTATGCTGTCCTGATCCCCCACGATTTTTTCGTTAAAAATCGCGCTTTTTTCGAAAAAATCGCGATTTTTTGAAAAAAGCGCGATTTTTTCAGTAAAAATCGGCAAAAAAAAAGTAGGCGATTTTTTCGTATAAAAATCGCGATTTGATCGGCAAGATGAAAAAATCGCGATTTTCCGATAAAATCGCGATTTTAACAACACTGATCTCAACAGTGCAGCAAAGGTGATGATCTTAGCATTGGCGAAGAAGAGGATTGATATCTTGTTCTTGGGGTGGTAGAATAGGTCATGGCTTTGGTATTTTGTGTGGGTTTTCCTCTCCAAGAGGGAGAGGTTTTGGCCCTGGCAGAAAGCCAAATATAGTGTTCTTGTCTCTTTGTTTTTGATAGCAGTTTGATGAAGTAATTACATACACTAATAATAATAAGATCAAGTTAAGAAAAATTTGAAAAGAACTTCACAAATTGTTATCATGCTAAGAAGAATCACTTTAATTTCAAATGCCCTAGATTCTTCAGCAATAAGGAATATGCTGTCAGAGGGAGAAGATTGTAGCTCCTCTTACCAGATGCACTATTATCAGATGTATGTGAAGTTAGCTTCATGACATACTTAAGGAAGAAGCGTACTTGGAGCTACCTCAAGGATTTGAGGCACATAAGATGAGTCTTATGATTACAGATTGAAGAAAGCTCCATATGGAATCAAGTTAGTCCGCTGGACCTGGCATGCTTACATTGTTGGACATTTGATACAAACTCCAACCTCTCTTCAAGATTGAAGGAATGTCTTTGATATTTGGTTTCATATATGCTAATAATTTATTTTCTGACAAGATCAAATCATCTCCGTGTTCAGTCCTAGAGAGAAATAACCTCTAAGCCCATATGATCAACTACTTGAAATTAGAAGTGTAACAAAGAGATGATGGCAAGTTCCTTAAGGGAAGTATGTTGTCTGAACCTTGGCATGATGGATTATACTGAAGCAGTTGAGAGACTCCTCTTCAGATTCAGATTTGATGGATCCCATGATAAACAAATAGTGAAATGGATCTTTGCCTTGCAACATGTTCATTGAGCCAGATAGAGCTTGAATATGTATACTGGGTTGCTTGTAAACATGTGCTGAAACAACTATTAATCATGGATTGAAATAGACTGTTGGATTTGATGGATACACTGATGCTTACTGAGCTTGAAAATGTTGTTGACAAAAAAGTACATTTGGGTGCTGCTATAGCTTGGTGTCTGCCATGATTTCTTGGATGAACTGAAAATAGAAATATGTTGCTTTGAGTACTACAGAAGGAGAGTACATTGTTGCTAGCATGATTAGCTCTGAGGTAGTGTGGTTGAGAAAGCTCTTTGGAGGGCTATTTTATCTTGTGCTGGGCACAACTATGATATACTATGATATTAAGAGTGTGATCCGACTTTCAGAAAATCCTGTGTTTCATGACAGGTCCAAGCATTTTGATTTGGATATGGTGTAGAGAAGAGAAATAAGGCTCCAACTCATCTCCTGGTGAGAAGATAGTTGACATTCTTACTAAGCGTTTGCCTAAAGGGAAGTTCTTGGTTTTCAGAGAGCAACTTGGACTTGTGGATGTGACCCTCCCGGGAAAGGGTCATGGCTGATCGAGAACACTGAGCTATGCTCTTCCCCCTTGTTTGAGCTCCCAGGGAGAGGAATCGAGCCGGAGAGCTTATGGGGTTCAGGGAACTCGTGGACAATAGGTGTGTTTGATCCTTATTTTATGGTAAGTGTGTATCTCCCCCATTTTCGTTGTAGGGTTGTGTCTGATCCTTACTAGAAATGGTAAGTGTGTATCTCCGATTCTCCCCTTACCGAGTATACCCTAGTATGCATCCTACCTACCAGTTGGGCTTGTATGGATTGACACCCATCTAGCCAATGGGTGAGGATACTTGGGTGTGTCTGATCCTTACCAGAAAGTGTGTATCTCCCTTGAGTGATGGGATACGAGTGTTCTACCACTTGATTCTTGAGGATCAAGGTGGGAAGATCAATGGACAATAGGATAGAGTGTGATCCTTACCTCTCATGGTAAGTGGTATCCTACCTATTGTCGATTAGATATATAGGGTGACAAATTAATCTCCCTTATTGTCTATGGATATAGGGTGGAAGCCAAAGCTCCCTTATGATGGTTCTTCTTCTTTAGATTGAAACATCATTATTTCGCTGAGATGAAGGTCATAGAACTTGGCCTGGAGAGTAGTAGGGTTTGGAGGATCTAATCAATCTCCCCTACCATCGATTGTGGATTGTTCTTCTTCTATGAGACATGATGAGACATCCGAGATGAAATTTATGATGGAGATGGAAATTTCTCCCTAGCTGAGAGGGAGTGTTGAAATTTGGGTAGCTATGGGACAAATTTCCCTATAGACCCAAAGAAGACCATCATGCCCCAAAAAAGAAAATGACAAAGAATTATTATTGTTGATGAAATTGGCACTTGGGTAAGTAATCATAAAAGCATTTGGAAATATATTTAAATATTAAAATAAGCAAATTTGAATGAAAAGTGTTTTCCCTCCAAATCTCTTAAGTCAGCTAAAGTACTCATTTGGATCTCTTTGAAAGATTATAAATATGAATGGTTTACTTTCCATCAAAGTAGTTCAGTCATATCTAAGGTTAGTAAACTTGCTCTATGATGTCTTGGATTGTGAATCAAATATCCCTGTGGCAACTCATTCTGTGGTTCACATTATTTCAGAATCTCAGCTCTATATCTCTAAAGATTGCACCATACATCTAAGGCTCATATTGTATACATAGAAGTTCACATTCTTTTATTGGTTCGTTAACATGCTTTAGAAGCTTGCATTCTTTCATTGGCTTGTTGACTGAGGCAGGTATTCTTTTATTGGTTCGTTGATTGAGGTTCACATACTTCTATTTGTTTGCTGACTGAGGCCCTCACTCTTTTATTGTTTCTATGACCTGTGTAAGTTCCTGTGGTTCACATATGCTTTTTGTGGCATCGTAATATATCACAAAGGCATCACTTATCCTTATGGTTCGTATTACAGTCTTGTGGCACACACATCTTTTTTGAGACCTACAATTAGACAATGGCTCGCATACTCTGTTTACTGGCAACTCACTCCAAATCATTGTATTTACAGTGCTATCGCTTTCTATGGTGCGTATTACACAATAGTGGCATCGCTCGCTGTGGTGCATATCATATTACAATGGTATTACACTCTGTGGCTCGTATACCCCATATAGTGGCATCAAATTATATTGATAGTAGTGGTATCAGGTTATAGTGGGTTGACATTACATTCATAGTGCGCATACATATCAAATAGTGGCTTGTTCTATTGGTTCACATATAATTAAAGTGGCTCGTTTTATTGGTTTGCACTAACTTACAATGGCCCACATCTGGAGTATCTCGCTATTATTATACAATGGCTCACTCTATCTCCTCTACGACTCCTATATTGTTGCCGCAACTTGTATTATCTCACAATGGTATGCATTGATATGGCCAACATTCTATCACATAGGTATCGATATGGCTCACATTCTATCACATAGTGACATCGCTCTTGGCTTCATTACATAGTGGCATCATTATACTCTGTAGCATCGTATTAGTATGGCTCACATAATTGTACAATGGCTCGCAACATTTTGGTGGCCTGCATCTTTGGTTAGCACTATGGTTCACATAGGCTATATCTTGATAACAATGTTTGATACTCTTGACAATAGTAGAGCATATGTATATGGCTGTGAAATATGATAGTAGTAAGGTTGTATTTTGACAATGATCTATAACAATGATCTTCATGGACATTGATCTATATGATCATGCACTTTGCATAGATGAGACCTTGATGACAATGACCTTGCTCTTATATGATGATAGTGACCATGTTTATGGAATATGATGACAATAACCTTTGATGGCAGTATATCTTTAATGACAACACTTGACAATGATGGCACCGGTTCTTAGACTCTTGAAAAAGATGATTCTTGATAATAGTTGATGACATTTGACAACACTGATTCATGACAGTGATGATGTCCCTAGACAGTGATGGCCTTTGCTAGTGATGACACTTATTCCTATGATATAGATGTTATGGAAACAACTCTCTTGAGATTGGATTGTTCAATTCACAAACGTAGTTGTGAATTGACTTGGATTGGCCTAGGAGGATTGATGTATTGAATGTTGAAATATTGTTCTCATTCTTGTTGTATTTTGTATCTCAGCGGAATAATTGATGAATATTTAATAAAAGAAGAATCTGGTTGGGTTTTCCCCCTTGTGGGGTTTTGCTCTGCTCTCTGACCTAAATCTTGGTGTCTCTATTGTGTATGCTTTTATTCTGTTGTTCCTTACTGTTCTTTATTGTTCAGCTTCATCGTTGATG
This sequence comes from Pinus tabuliformis, assembly GCA_031772625.1. Classification (NCBI taxonomy): domain Eukaryota; kingdom Viridiplantae; phylum Streptophyta; class Pinopsida; order Pinales; family Pinaceae; genus Pinus; species Pinus tabuliformis. The sequence goes on from CM062812.1 coordinate 884,764,474, forward strand.
TTATTGTTCTCTCTACATAATTGCTAATGATGATATGATGTTATGGTGTGAATGTAATATGTAAATGATGAAAAAGTTTGTAAATGCAATTATCTACAACATAGAACAATCTAGCCCTAAAAATTAACAAATTGAATCAAATAGTTCCAGGCGTCCCTGAATTGCAGAGAGATCATGAAGGTGTTTGTAAAGGTTGTGCTCTAGGAAAGAATATCAAGAAATTATTTTCAAGCAGTGGCAATAGATCTAAAGAAGTCCTAGATTTGATTCACTTTGATGTATCTGGTTCAATCCCTGCAAGATCGCTTGGATGTTCAATATACTATGTGACATTTATTGATGACTTCTCTCGAAAGACATGGATTTAACTTTTGTAGACAAAGGATGAGGTCTTCACTAAGTTTCAAGATCTCAAAGCTGAAGTGGAAAACTTGAGAGGTAAGAAGATCAAGATTTTGAGATCCGACAATAGAGGAGAGTACACCTCGAAAGAACATGTTTCTTTCTGTAAGAAGGTTGGGATTAAGAGGGAGCTGTTTGTTCCCTATAATCCACAACAGAATGGTGTTGCTGAACGAAAGAACGAGTCCATTGAAGAATCTGTCAAGGCTGTGATGCATGATCAGGATTTGCCAATATTCTTATGGAGAGAAGCATCATTAACAACTTTAGATATCCAAAATAGAAGTCGTTATCAAATTTTGGAAGACATGACTCTTGAAGAAGCATTCTCTAGAAAAATGGCAGAGGTTGGACATGTGAGAATCTTTGATTGCCTTGTTTACATTCATGTTCCTAATGATAAAAGGGACAAGCTTGAACCGTCAGGAAATATAGGCATATTTGTTGGGCACTGTGAATCATCAAAGGTCTATAGAGTCTACATTCCAGAACAACGACAAATTGAGGTTAGTTGGGATGTCACCTTCGATGCCTGCAAGATCGCTTGGCTGTTTAATACACTATGTGACATTTATTGATGAATTCTCTCGAAAGACATGGATTTATCTTTTGTAGACAAGGGATGAGGTCTTCACTAAGTTTCAAGATTTCAAAGCTGAAGTGGAAAACTTGAGAGGTAAGAAGATCAAGATTTTGAGATTTGACAATAGAGGAGAGTACAACTCGAAAGAACTTGTTTCTTTCGGTAAGAAGGTTGGGATTAAGAGGGCGCTGATTGTTCCCTATAATCCACAACAGAATGGTGTTGCTGAATGAAAGAACGGGTCCATTGAAGAATTTGTCAAGGCTATGATGCATGATCAGGATTTGTCGATATTCTTATGGGGAGAAGCATCATTGATAACTGTAGATATCCAAAATAGAAGTCGCCATCAAATTTTGGAAGACATGACTCTTGAAGAAGCATTCTCTAGAAAAATGGTAGAGATTGGACATGTGAGAATCTTCGTTTGCCTTGTTTACATTTATGTTCCTAATGATAAAAGGAACAAGCTTGAACCGTCAGGAAATATAGGCATATTTGTTGGGTACTGTGAATCATCAAAGGTCTATAGACTCTACATTCCAGAACAACGACAAATTGAGGTTAGTTGGGATGTCACCTTCGATGAGAAAGTAGCATATTGAAAGCCTAAGGAAGTCTCCATGGATTCCTATGATGAAGTAATGCAGGAAGAAGAGCATTCGAGTTCTACAGAATGTCTTGAAGAGCCAGAAGGACCTTGTAATCCAGTGGAAGTAGTTGTTGTCCCTGAGATAAAAAAGAGACCAACATGGCTTAGATCTACATGGGAAGAAGCAAAAGGACATGCATCTCCTAATGGCACATGGAAAGAAATTAAGAAATCTAAAAGGTTTTCCTGCTATGCAGCTCTTATGACTAATCTTATTGATGCAGAGCCTTCCACTTATGAAGAAGCAGCTAGCCAACAAGTATGGAAGGAGGCCATGAATGAAGAATACCAATCCATCATGAAGAATGATGTCTGGGAGATTGTGCCAAGGCTGGAAGGGAAGTTAGTGATGACTTCCAAGTGGATATTCAAGATCAAGCATGCTGCAGATGGAAGTATTAAAAAATATAAGGCTCGATTCGTGGCTAGAGGATTCTCCCAAAAAGAGGGAGAAGATTATGATGAGACCTTTGCTCCCTCCTCTTTATTCTTATTCTCAGCCCTCTCCTCATAAGTCTTAATTTTATCAAATAGCTCCTTATTAATTTTCATTAGGCTATCCATCTGCTCATTATGATGCATTAATTCATATTTTAGAATAGTATCCCCTTGACCTCCGAAGTCCATGACATCTTTAGGTTGTGTGTGGACCCAAACATTGTTATTATCAAATAAAGGGTCCCCTTGGCTTGGAGATGGAGTGATGCCCCACCCAAGTCAACCTTTCCTTCGCATTCCGTATTTGCCGAGCTAATCTCGCTGAATGCGGAACCATATTCCGATAAAGACCAGATCTAAAGCAGTTCGGCTTCGTGAGAAGAGACTCATATAAAATAGACACCAGGTTGGGGGTCTGGCACCAAACGAGTTAGTGAAGATACTACAGATAAGGAAAGGTTGCCAGGCACACCTCTATTAGATATATCATTTCTCTTGCTGCTTCGTTGAGATGGAACTTACGTCAAATGGATCTGAAAACAACTTTCCTCAATGTTGTGATTGAGGAAGAGGTGTACATAGAGCAACCTCAAGGCTTTGAGGTGCATGGAAAGGAATCTCATGTTTGTGTTAAATAAGGCCTTGTATGGACTCAAGCAAATTCCATGACCTTGGTATGCTCGCATTGACAACTATCTGACAAGATTGGGATTTACCAAGAACAATGCCGATGCAAACCTTTATTTCAAGATTGTGAAGAATGCACCTTTGATCCTATTGCTATATGTTGATGATTTTTTTCTAGTAGGTGCGGAGCCTCTCATCATTCAGTGCAAGAAGCAGTTGGCCTCTGAGTTTGATATGAAGGATCTTGGTTTGACACATTATTACTTGGAAATGGAAGTATGGCAGAAACCTGACGATGTTTCCTTGGTCAAGGAAAGTATGTTATTGAGATCCGTTAGAACTTTGGCATGATGGACTGCAAATTCATGGCTACTCCCATGGTGAGTAACTTGAAGAAGTTAAGAGGCTCTGAATCCAGTTTGGTAGATCCATCTATGTATCGACAATTGATTGGCTCATTGATGTATTTGGTTAACACCAAGCCGGACATTTGCTTTGCAGTAAAAACATTGAGTCAGTTCTAGGTGGAACCAAGACATGAGCATTGGATTGCAACAAAGCACATTCTAAGATATCTACGTGGTACTGTGAACTATGGTTTAAAATATGTTGCAAACAAGGATGTACAACTTCAGGGATATACAAATGTTGATTGGGTAGGAAGTGCTGATGATAGGAAGAGTACTTCTGGGGTATGCTTCAGTTTGGGCTCCGTTATGATATCTTGGATGAGTAGGAAGCATAAATTTGTCGCACTCAACATTGCATAAGCATAATATATTGCAGCCAATGAAGGCTCTACAAAAGCAGTGTGGCTTTAAAATTTGTTTGCAAGATTGCTCGACCAAGAGATGGAAGCAATTGTGATACATTGTGATAATCGAAGCTGTGTGAAGATTTTAGAGAATTCTGTGTTCCATGATAGGTTGAAACATATTGAGATCAAGTACCACTACATCTGTGACACGGTATAGAGGGGAGCGATAAGGCTCGAGTACATCTCCATTGATGAAAAGACACCTGATGTTTTGACAAAGCCGTTGCCCAGAGAGAAGTTCGTGTACTTCAAAGACAAGCTGGTGCTTGTGGAGATTACCCCTCTTGTTGAGAGGGAGTGCTGATTTTATAGCAACATCGCTGGACATTTTCTCGATATGGAGAACGACCTGAGAGGTTGAGAGTGCTCCCCAGGATAGGGTTGAGTGAGTGCCTCTCGGTGAGGAGACCCGATCATTCCCTAGGTAAGGGTTAAGTGCGGTCTTGCAACATGTAGATCCGATCGCTCCCCAGGTAAGGGTTGAGTGAGGTATTTCAACATCAGGGCCTAAAGTGCTCCCCAGAGGGTTGAGTGAGTACTCCCCAGGAGAGTTGAGTTTCAACATTTTGGCCTAGTGAGAGGCCTTGAGATTTGAGGACCGATCACTCTGAGAGAGTGAGTCCTGATATGCTGATGATAACCCATAGGTTAGGTACCAACCAAGATATGGCTACTAGTGGATGCTGATGGTAGATGATGATGCTAATAATGATGATGTTGATGATGATTTGATATAACCTTTTCTTTAGAGAAATTTGTCAACTTGAGAACATCTATGACAATCATTATGAATACCTCCCTAGTTAAGAGGGAGTGTTGAATTTTGTAACTATGGTCGGTCTTCATAATGTATATTTGGCCACTTGATGTATTTGTATTGATTATTGTAAAGCATATTTAAATGCTAGAGTTAAAAGAAAAATATATTTTGAGTCAAAGTCCCATTGCAACTTTTAAAAGAAGAAAATTTGAAATTTGAAATTGAAATTTTTGGTTCCAAGTTTGTCAAGTTGCCCTCCCTCCAAGTCAAGTTGGCTTGGGGCAAAGGACACACCCATTCGACCCAGTAGATCACTATATAAAGGCTGCTCGAGTTCATTCTCTCACCACCAATTCACACTTTCTCAAGAAGACAGTTTCCGGGCACCTTAGTGAAGATCAAGAAGGACAAGGAGGATGAAAAAGAAGATTAATTGCATCTCTTTCTCTTTCTCACAAGCTCGTACATGTGGATATTCTCTCTCTCTCTCTGCAATTTGCATTTTTTAGGCAGTTTTGTTGCATGGGCCGAAATTTCTGGGCAGTTGCTGGGGGCTGAATTTTTGGGATTCTGGTAGTTGCAAGAGGCCCAAAATTCTGGTTTAGATCAGGCAGACCGAAGTGATGGATCAGATTGAAAGGCTTGACTTATAGTGGTTGACCAGGTTTGATCATAGGTCTAGGTGTGTCTCTTGTTGAACAAAAGAATTTCTCTATTGAAAAGGTTGTTGGGTTTTCATTGTAGTGGGTTTTCATAGGGTAAATCTTGTCTTCTCTTTGTGCATTGTGATCTCTACTGTTTTAATGTTCTTGTATGGTTGATTTTCTGAAGTATAATTGCTGAATGATATATTGGAATAATTAAAAGAAGATCAACATCTAAAGTAATTATCAAGTTTTTAGAAATATTGTGCTAGTCTCTATTGCAATTAGAAAATCAATACAAGAGATTACAAAGCTTAGTAGCGATGGTATCCCTTGTGAATAAAGGGATAAAAATGGTTTTGTGAAGTTACAATGGTGGAAGAAATGTTTGTTTACAAGGTAGATGGTTATAGGTCTCCTCTAGATGCTTTAGATCTTCAATTTTGGTCAAATTTTGCTAGCACCTACCCTTGTAAAATTGCAGACCTGCTAAAAACCAGCAGGCAAATCCAAGTAAAATGTGACCAAAATTAGTTTGAAACGCTTTAAATTTGTTAGTACAAAAACCCAAAAATATTTAAGTGAAATCTAGTTTGAAATGTACAAGTTTCTACACTAAACAACTAAGGACAAGCTAATGTATCTTGTCTTTTTTTAGCTGATTGTACTGCTGTTAGGACAGTATCAAATAAAAAGCTTTCAATGCTAGATTTAAACATTATTAGCTCATGAAATTGAACCAAGGATATGAGAGAATATTTTAAGACCTTTATGTGAGGAAAGAACAAGGAGTTTTGGGGCTTTGAAAGGCACTTGGAGGCACTTAATGCTAAATGGGAATAATGCTTCATTTATGATTGAAGATGGATGCTCCAATTGAGGAGGTCCCCAATATCCAAGTGTAATATTCATACTAGGAAAATTAACAGTGATAATCAAGCAATACACACATGCAACACAAAATTTCAGACAAGCAATTAGACACCCACAAAAATGCCCAAAATTGCGCCAAGCTAAGCCATTTTATTATCAAGAGGGGAGTACAATATATGTATGGAATATGTGCACCTTGGCTTGCTAGAGCAAGCTAGACAAATCCCAGGTGAGAAACTTTGTTGCTCGAGTGCTGGAAAGTACTTTCTCTTCAACCTCTATACTGGCCCTAGAAATATGCAACTGCTGGTTGGAAAGGGACTGCTATTTGGCCACTCTAGAGTGCTCAGAAAATTCTGTAAAATTAACGTTGGGTTCTCCTCATCAAACCCACAAAGACCCAGAAAGTGTTGGGCCTTGTTCCAACCTTCCGGAATTACCCCCAATTAGTGCAAGTTCCTCCTCCAACTTAGTAATTCGCACTACCTGAGAATTTGCAGCCAAACCCCTCCAAAATAGCCGAGGAAACCCTCCAATAATCCCCCTTATGTCTCCTAGCAAAACTCAGCCTCAAATTCCCGGTCAAGCCTCCACAACCAATGCACTCCTCAAGTGACTGTGTAGGCCCAGTCAAGCCACCTCTGCGCATGCCTAGGAAGAAGAAATTCGGCTTGAAGAATGGCCACCCAATTTGCCCGCCAAACCACTACAAAAATGTTGCTAAATACCAAGGAAATGTGCCCCTAAATTCCTGGAACCAGCTTTTCCCTAAAGCGCTCTCCCCAAAAGAGTGCATGGTCCCTTTCTGCACCCATTCTACTCCAAAGTGGCTCGAATCTCTCTATGTAATTCCTCTGAAACAACTCTACAAATGTAGCAAAGGTTCCCCTAGGGTGGCACTCGAAGTCCATCGAAGAAGGAGTTGAGATCTCCTCTCAGAAATCTCGTGTGTTGAATAGCACTTCATAGACTTGGCTTAGCAACTCAAGCGTACAAGAGAGTTTGTTTGTCAAATGATCAAAAGCCCCCAAATGATGCCTTCTCCTCCTATTTATCATTGAGCTCTCTCTCTCTCTCTCTCTCTCTCTCCATGTGGGCCCCATACATCAACCCCTTCTTCTCCCTCTCTCTCCACAAGCGCATTTTTCTTCAAGGGGTGTGTATTCCTCTTAGGGTGGGCCCCACCTTCCAATAGGAATTTGATTTGCCTCCTTTTACCTATGTTGGAACCTCCTTAAGCCAAAACTGCCAAGTGAGGTCCTCCTAACCCACTTTTCCTAAGTCTAAAATGGCAAAACTTCAAAATTGGCAAAAATGGTAATTTACTTAGAAAAATTGCTAAGTAGAAATATCACGCCAAGGTAGAGGAATCAGTGTTGTGAAAAGCACGATCGGGATTAAATCGGCACGGGGAACGAATTGGAAAAAATCGGAAAAATCGGGAAAAAATCGGAAAAAATCGGGAAAAAATCATTTGGTACAAAAATATTCATTTTTTTCAATTTTTTTAATATCTAAACCATCTACAACATAAAATAAATACATTGACAGATAAATATGATAAAAAAACTAATATATAAGATGTTTAATATCATTTCTAGCGCTAAAATCACACATAACATTGAATCATGTCCTGAATACTGACTCCTAAGTCCCAACTCAGCCTCAAAATATCAACAAAAAATATGATAATGTATCTCATCATGTCATAATGTCATATACAATAAAATGAAAGTCTAATCCTATTGATTTCCTCTGCCCCTCTTGCGAGAAAATGCCACAACTTTCCCTTTCCCTCTAGATGTAGATGCTGGTGCCCGTGCTGGTGGAAATGGCAGTGGAGTCTGATGTGCTCTAGAAGCTGAAGAACTAGAAGTAGGAGCTATAGGAGGTAGACCACGTCCTCTACTGGTGGTAGTAGTAGCCCGGGCAGGTGGTGTCACCTCCTCCTCCTGTTCCTCCTCCTCCTCCTCCACCTGCTCCTCCTCCTGCTCCTCCTGCTCCTCCCCTTCCACTACATCCTGCACTAACCAATCATCAGTAGAATCCATGAGAGGCCTCTCGGCCTCAACCCTCCATGTAGCAGTGGTGTCAATCCCATCCAATGAGATGGCATCCACATCAGGTGTCCTCTCAAGTTGCCTCACCCACAATCGAAGATTGTAGTAGACGTAGACCATGTCATTAAGTCGCTGGGACTCCAACCTGTACAAAGATCATGAAATAATAATTAATAATTAATATTATAAAAAAATATTGTTTAATGAATTCAAAAATTTATTTGGAAATTTGCAATATTCTAAATGTTTAAGTGTTAACCTGTTGCGCTTCTTGTTGTGTATTTTTTCAAATACACTCCAGTTGCGCTCACATCCTGAGGAGCTGCATGTTTGGCTGAGGATGCGAATGGCAAGCTTTTGCAAAAGGGGTACCCTGCCACCATACATTTTCCACCATGCATCTACAACAAAATTACAAATAAAATTTTAAATAAACATAAGAAAAAAAATGAATTTGAAGAGACAATGAAATTTGAAACAAAGTTACAAACTAAAAAATACCTGGCATTTTAATCGTCCTATCAGTGATAGCCATCTCAAAGCCAAATGTGCCACCTGCCATCTTATATGTCTCAATTTGTTTAGAGATCTCTATACGTTGTTCTGGAGATCGCACCATCTTCTGGACACAGGATAAGAATCCATCCATGATCTCAGCATCAAAATCAAACCCACATGCATAAGAAAATGCAGGGTTCAGGAAAAGCCCAGCAGCATGAATGGGACGCTGGAGTATGTTGTTCCATCGCTCATCAATCACTCCCCATAGAAGGAGTTGTTTCTGAAACCCATCATCTCGCTTATCATCATAGTAAGCCCGAATGGCTTCTTTGACCCTGTCCATGGCTTCATACAAATAGCCCATTGCGGGCTTCTCACTATCAACCAACCGAAGAACCTTTACCAAGGGTTTAGTAACGACGCACACCTCCTACACTCCCGCCCAGAAGTCTTCTTGGTATGAAACTAGTCTGCATACGACCTCTCCTTCTGGTTTGTGGCTCATTGACAAAGCACGCCACTCCTCTGAAAGAAATATTCTCTTCACATCCCACATAGAATTCAAGAGGGATTGAAGAGATATGAAACTCGTGGCAAACCGTGTAATGGCGGGGCTCACCAACTCTTTGTTGTTGGTGAATCTTCTCATCAAGCTAAGCGCGGATATATGATTATATATAAATTTTGTGATGCTTTTTGATGAGTCAACAATATCTTTGACAAAGGGAATTTTCCCTATGTCCTCTAACATCAAATCAATACAATGGGCAGCACAAGGTGTTCAAAATAAAGTAGGATGCCTGTCCATAAGCATTCTACCAGCAACAACATAATTTGCAGCATTGTCCGTTATGACTTGGACAACATGTTGTTCACCCACCTCCAAAATAAACACATCCAGCAAATCACATAAAGTTCTTGCATCTTTGATTTGATGAGATGCATCAACAGATTTGATAAACATAGTCCCCTTGGGACAACTAACCAAGAAGTTTATAAGGGTTCTCACCTTTTGGTCAGTCCAACCATCTGACATAACAGTGCATCCTGTTTGTGCCCATGATGTCCTAAAATCCTCCAATCTTTGGGTGCAGTCACGCTTTTCATTTTGAAGAATTCGGCCTTTGAAATCATGATAAGAAGGGATTTTGTACCCCGGGCCAACACTAGCAATAGCATCAACAGTAGGTTGGAAAAATGGATTATTCCTTACAACGCTGAAAGGAATATCACTCAAGAGGAGAAATTTTGCCATCAACCTGTCAGCTTGTTCTTTATCAGTTCTTTTTAGCATTGAACCGATAGATGGTTGTGAACCAGGTGTGGTTCGAGGAACAAAAAATGATGATGCAGCTACCGGATTGACTGATGCTGCAGTAGAACTAGTGCCACTTGGGCCACTTCCTTCAGCTGACCTTTTTAGTTGCCTTTTGAGTTCTTCTTTGGCCTCTCTAGTGTGCTCTAATTCTTCCAATGCTCTCATAGCTCTTTGGATAATTTCAAAATTTGTATTTATACAGGGCCCCACATCATGTCCAGGGATTTGTGCAAGGTGAAACTTCAACCTGTACACCCCCCTGTATATCTCCTTTCCACACAACTTGCAACTCAAGTTTTGTCTATCATTTGGAGCTTTAGGTTCACCATATTCCCAGAAAGGATCCAATTTCCTTGGCATGTTTGTTTTTGAACTTTGAATTTGCAAACTTGAAGTCTTGAATGGTGTTTTGGTGCAGTTGTGAACCTATGGGAAAATAAGGATTAGGATTCCAATTTAGCATTTACAAAATTACAAGTTACAAATTTACAAATTACAATATAGTATTTTAATTTTTAATTTTTACATTGATAATTGTACAATGAAAATCCAAGTTACCCATAACCCAACCTAAAACAACCATTCCAAAGTTCAAAGTTTCAAACACAAATTACCCAACCATTCCAGAATCCAAACCCAAGTTACCCAACCAAATGGCAAATGCCAAAAACAATGAAAAAAACATAAACAATGTTTAAAAAAAATGAAAAAAAAAAAAAAAAAATTGGTTCCCATAGTCATACCAAGTTACCCATCCCAAATCAATGAAGAAATACAATTTTTTTTTTAAAAACAATGAAAAGTTGAAAACAAAAGAAAAATGGTGCCCATACCAAGTTTCCCAACCAAAAACAATGAAAAACATACAAAAACAATGTTTTTAAACAATGAAAACAAAAAAAAATTAATTCTCATACCGTTTCTATGGAGAAATCGGTGGTCTCCTCTTGATTTTCTGCAACTCTCAAAGGGGTAGCGTAGCACAGAAACGAGGTAGTGCGTAAACAAGTGTAGGAGAAGGAGTGGCCATGCCACATGCCCCACTTAACTAACCTTGTAACTCAACCTTCGTCCAGTTTGAACTCAGCCTCTTGACACCTATACATAAGTCAACTCAGCCTCCTTTCTTTGTGGGTGAACTCGGCCTCCATGTGGGCAGCAACTTAGGCTTCTTGTGTGAGATAAAATCTGCCTCCATGTGGGCCTTTGACACATCACTTAACTGCCTCTTTTAGTGCTTAGTCACTCCACTTCAAGTGCTTGAAAGACTCAGTGGGTTGGGGACATGTTCCCAGTGTATTGAATTCTGATTTTTTATGTCTTTTTCTCACTTTTATGAGTAAAAGCGATTTTTCATGGGGTGAAATTAATATTTTCCACCCCAAAGTGGGAGCTAGGATAATGTTGCCACTCTAAGGATGAAAATAGACCATTTTTGAGTGCCACATTTTTATTTGCTACATAAAATTAATTAAAAATTCTTGTTCTACGGGAAAATTTTAATTATTAAAAACTTCTACTAGAACTTAATGCAATTCTGTGAGACTTAAGATAATGCCTAGCATGGTAATATACATTGACCCTAGACTTAGGAAATAGACTCAAGACCTAGTTATTAAGACGTGCCCCAACTTTGGAGGATATGTGAAAAAACTCGATCAATTATTTACCACTAAAAAACAGAAATAAATAATTAAGTGAAAAATTACTCTAGAACGTTTTCCTTAGTAATCAGGTCCCAAGGGTCTAGGTCTGTTACATAAGTTCATCATGCTAGTGTCATTTTAATAGTTCCCCATGGGCGCAGAGAATTTGCATAGAGAAAGATGAGAGAAAAAGATAGAAGAAGAGAGAGAGAAAGGGGCAAAAATGCCTTGTTGGACTTTTGAACTTGAAAAATTTGTCAGGTGCCCTGCCCATTGGGCAATGGAGTCCTCCTCATTCTTCTAAGCACTGTTGACACCTAATCATTGGGATTGGGTGAACATTTGTAACTAATGTAAATAGTAAATAATGGAAAATGAAGAGACATCGCAAGGTGAAGCCCAAAAGTCTCTCCCTTCTGTATATAACCATGAATAATCTTAATGAATAAACACAAGTTGCATAGAGGAGTTACCTCCTGGCTTGACATGGTATCAGAGCCAGCTCCATTTTTAGCTTTTATGCACTTGTAACTCCCTTCTGCCATTTATGTAGTCTGCCATATTCTCCATTCCTATGCTCTCTGTCTTATGCGTGTTTTCTAATCTAGTGTAGATTCACATTTTCTTTCACGCTCCCTCACCACTGGTTTACTGTGCGTTTGGTATGTGTGCACAAACAAACACTGTTTAATACTCCATGCTGCTATACCAGTAGAATCCGATGCTGCCCCGGTGGTTTCTCATACTTTGCTTGCCTTTTTGGCCTCGACTCTCGACCTTCTACATTTTTTAAACATTGCATACTCTAGTTGCCATACCCTAGTTACCCTGTCGCTGCCATACGCTCCCTCCCAGCATCGTCTCCACCATTAGGGTCCTACACACATCGCACTGGCCTCCATACACAGGTTAATGCTAACTACACATGTTAAAACCTACCTTGGTATGCATTGACCTCCTTGATATACATTGGATTCCTTAGTATTCCCACTGTGTAGCACACACTGTCTCTCCACCACAGTTGATTCCCCTCTGCAATGTTGAACGCTGTCCTCTCCACCACAATCCACATACAACGCTCCTCCGTACACAATGCAGGCCTCAATACACAGGTTAATATCCCAATAGCGTACTGCCTCCATCGACATACCACATTTCCACTGGCCTCACCTGTGTACCACTGTGGTATATCCATCTTGTGTCTTCTCCCACCCTTCCTCCTACGCACTCGCATTACAGACACACCTCCTACTATACATTGAATGGTCGGACACACCTATGTGTTACACAGTCCACTATCAATGCTCCTCACCAGTCCTTCTTGGTCCATCACATTAATAACGCCATATGCGCCCTCCCCATATATCCCCTCCACCATACCACTCCTTCCCCATATAATACCTCTATCCTATTACTACCAAAATTGCATTTTTCAGAATGTTGCAACTACAGTTCAGTCTTTTTTACATCAAAAGTGCATTTTTTTGCCAACAGAAGTACATTTTTTACATAGTACACTTTTTTAAAATGCATTCGTTGATCTCTATAGTTGGAGTAGTTCTCTCGCGGAAAGAGAACTATCCAGAATGGTTGCGGAAGATAAAACACACTCTCATTTTCAATGAGCTATGGAAAGGAGTTTGTGTAGGAGAAGGAGATAATGAACCTGCAAAGCCTACCTCAGACAAGGAATTCGCCATTTGGGAAAACAAGAACAACAAGGCCTATGCATTGATTGTAGCGTTTGTAAATGAAGAGGTGAGTCACCATATTTCACCATTTTCAAATGCTTTTGAAGCCTTACAGAAGTTGAATGAACTCTATGACTCACACTCTGAACTTGAAGTTGTCCAATTGATGATTAAATTGTTCAGTCTTGAATTAAAAAATGATGATCCTCTTGCTTTGGCATCAAAAGTAAGATCTATTATGCATGATATCAAAGTCACTAATGTTGAACTAGACATTCCTCTTATAGCTTTTGTCAAGGCACTTTATCCCACTTATTCAAACTATCTTGAGTCATTGGAAGCAAATGGAAACCTCAAAGAGATTACCTTTGACTCCCTTGTGAAAAAGTTTGTTGAGAGAGAGAAGGCTTTTGGGAAAAAGACAACTCTTCAGTTTTCTAAAGAAGCTGTGTCTTGCACATAGAGAGAAGGATCGTGCTCAAGATTCTTCTAGAGGAAGAGGCGGTCGAAGAGGAAGAGGAAGAAGAAATTTCAAAGGCAGGGGAGCAGACACTCTCAATGAGAAAACTCTGATCTTCATTGCATATGTTGCAATAGAGATGGATCACATGATGAGTCCACATGCAAGTTGCCTTGGGACAAAATTGAGCAGGAAAGAAATCAAGCCAAAGGTAAAACCAATGACAAAGAGAAAGGTAAAGCACCTGAATCCGCTCACTATGTCGTGGCAAATTGTAATATTGGAGTAAATGAAGACTTGTTTAATGCTTCACTTTCTTTTTGGAAAAATTATTGGTTGCTTGATTCAGGAGCAATTTGCCACATGACTTTTAGAAGAGATTTCTTTGAAGAATTTACTGATAATGTTGATGGAGTAGTATACTTTGTAGACAAATCAAAACTCAAGCCATCAAGGCTTGGCACAATCAGGCTCAAATTGCCTGGTCTTCTAGACTTTCTTCTGCATGATGTTTTATATCTCCCACAGCTGAGGAGAAACTTGTTGTCCTTGGTCCACATCCACCAACAAGGACACTCCATTCATATGTTTGATGGCAAGGTTGAGGTTAGAAAAGCATCAAATCACTCACTTGTCATGACGGGGATAGAAGAAGAAAGACTTCTAAAGCTGCAAGGTACCTCTGCTTGTGCACAAAATTTCTCATACAGTTCTCATTATGATGAAGGTACATTTCCATCAAGTCTTTTATGGTATGCTAGATTTGGACACTTGAACTATGACAACCTTCGCTTGTTGAAGAAAATTGGTGTTATTGGTTTGCCTACAATTCCTAGGAAACTTAAGCACTGTGATGCTTGTATTCTAGGAAAGCATAACAAACAATCTTTTCATGATTCACATTCTAGAGCACATAGAAAACTTGAACTCATTCATTCAGATTTATGTGGTCCAATGCTTGTTCCTTCTGCCAATGGAAACAAATATATGATGACATTTATTGATGACTAAACCAGAATGTGTTGGGTTTATTTATTGATGAACAAATCTGATGCTTTTCAAACATTCAAAAACTTTCATACATGGATTGAAAATGATGCACAATCTTATGTTGGCTCTATTCACACTGATAATGGAAAATAATACACTTCAAATGACTTTGAAAACTATCTTCGCCTAACATGGGATCAAACATCAAACAACTATGCCTTATAATACCCAACATATCGGAGTCGCTGAAAGAATGAATAGGACAATCTTAAATATGATATGTTCCATGATGTTTTCAAGAATGTAAAATTTATGTTTTGGGCTGATGCAGTTCTATGTGTTGTATATGTAAAGAATAGATGTCCATCTAATGCTATTAGAAAGAAGACTCCTCATGAAATGTGGTATGCCACATTCCTTCAGTAAAGCATCTCAGGGTCTTTGGTTCCACCTGTTATGCCTTGATACCAAAGGTACAAAGAAACAAACTTGGTGCAAGGAGTCGTAAGTGTTTATTCTTGGGCTATTCAAATACCTCCAAAGCATACCGTCTTTATGATGAAGTTGATAAGAAGTTTGTTGTATCTAGAGATGTATTCTCTCTTGAATCTTCCAAAGCTGACAATGTTGTTGAGCGGCAACTTGATCGCTTCGATATATTCAGACATGCAAAATCGTTCCAAGAATTTGATAATCAGATTCCACATCTTGAAGGGGGGATTCCTATTCTGGATCAATCTGTGGAATCTTCTTCTGAAGCACTCTCCTCCACATGAAGTTCCAACCACTGATGATACTTTGAGTGATGTGATTGAAAAAATTGGGAGAGTTAATCTTGATTCAGTCCCAACTCAGTCAACTGAGTAGCCTAGGCCATCTCAGAAAGGTCCTCCAAAATGAATGACAAAGAAACTTGAAAGTGTTCATCCTGATGAGGTTGGAAAGACAAGAACAAGAAATTCATCCAGACAAAATGGAGGTGATGTAGATGATTCTGATTCACTTGTTGATATGGATATTTGTTATGATTGTGAACTGAATTTGTTTACAGATTTTGAACCAACTTCCTTCAAAGAAGCCTATTCTCATGATGAATGGAAAGAAGCGATGCAAAAGGAGTATGATGCCTTGATAAAGAATGGCACTTGGAAGCTGGTTGAACCTCCATTGGGAACCAAACCAATTGGCTGCAAGTGGGTCTACAAGAACAAGTATAAAGTTGATGGCTCACTTGACAAGCACAAAGCCAGGGTTGTGGCAAAAGGTTTTGCACAGAAGGAAGGGGTCGATTATGAGAAGACTTTTGCCCCCACATCAAAATGGGCTACCATCCAAACACTCTTTGCCTTGGCAGCTTAGAACGGTTGGAAAGACCATCAAATGGATGTAAAAATTGCTTTCTTGAATGGAGATCTGAAAGAAAATATTTTTATGTCCTAGCCAGAAGGATTTGTTGTGAAGGGACATGAACATAAAGTATGCAAACTTGTGAAATCCTTGTATGGCCTCAAGCAAGCACCGCGAGCTTGGTATGAAAAATTAATTGAGCATCTTTTGAAACTCAACTTCAAACATTGTGATCTTCATGATGCAACTTTGTTTGTCAAGAAAGTTGGCAAAATAGTTGTATATCTTGTGGTATATGTACATGATCTTTTGATGACAGGGAACAATGAGAGCTACATTACATCCATAAAGAAGGAATTGAGGAAAGGTTTTGAAATGACTGACTTGGGCTATGTTCACTACTATCTTGGTATTGAAGTAACTCAACATCTGAAGTATATATTCCTCTCTCAAAAGAAGTACATTGGAGATCTGTTAAACAGGTTTGGCATGGCTGAGTGCAATCCTTTGACTACTCTAATGGAACATAACTTAAAGCTCACATCCATTGAAGGAAAATAATTTGAGGATGCAACAAGGTATAGACAACTTGTAGGAAGTCTCAACTACCTAAGTACTACCAGACCGGATATTTCATTTGCTATTGGAATCCTCTCCAGGTTTATGCAAAAGCCTTGTGAGGGACATTGGTCTGCTGCAAAAAGAGTTCTAAAGTACTTGAAGGGAACCCAAGACTTTGGACTCAAGTATACACAGGTGGGCGACTTTAGCTTGATTGGATACTTTGATTCAGACTTCGATGGAGACAAAGAAACTGGGGTATCTACTTCAGGTTATGCTATGAGTCTTGGATCAGGAGTTGTCTCTTGGAGATCACGCAAACAATCAGCTCCAACAGATTCCACAACAAAGGCAAAATATGTGGCAGCGATTGAGGCAACAAAAGAAATTGTGTGGCTCAGGAAAATTCAGGAAGATTTGTAGGTAAAACAAGTACATACAACTCCACTCATGATTGACAACACCTCTATAATAAAGTTGGCCAAGAACCCAAAGTTCCATGATCAAACAAAGCACATCAATACAAAATATCATCTGATTCGACATCATGTTGAGGCCAAGACAATCCATCTACACCATTGTTCCACTAATGAGCAGATTGCAGACATCTTCACCAAAGCACTTAGAAGATAAAAGTTGGAAAGATTTATAACGATGCTTGGACTCACCAACATCCCTTCATATTAAGGAGGGGAATGTTGACACCTAATCATTGGGATTGGGTGAACATTTGTAAATAATGTAAATAGTAAATAATGGAAAATGAAGAGACATCGGGAGGTGAAGCCCAAGAGTCTCTCCCTCGTGTATATAACCATGAGTAATCTTAATGAATAAACACAATTTGCATTGAGGAGTTACCTCCTGGCCTGACAAGTACAACTAAGCAGGTAATAGGGCCTATGGAATTTTTACACTCCCATGTCATCTCAAGGATAACCAATCATCATCCAGGTTCTAGAGCAAGTAGCGCCCATTAAACAATGGTAAGGCCAGCGTGAGGTCATCCTAGTTCCATTTGGGCACATCATTAGTAAGTCCAACACCTAGCCTCAATGGCTTAAAGTTTCAACATTTGGGGGTACTCGTAGGAGTCAAGTACCATGTGGAATCATCTTATAGCCCAACACTCATCTTTGGAGGGGCAACATTGTGTCATCACAATCATAACTGTTTTCTAGATGGGGTACAACGACATTTAGAGTGTTGCTGAAGGGGAAGACCAACCCTCAAGGGACCTCTAATGCTATGATAGCACCATAACACCATGTGACAAAAGCCTCTTAAAATCAAGTGAAATTGACAATCATTAGGACAATAACCATTAATGCATCATTGTGGACCATACCTAATGTTAGGGGAACAAGAATACTTCACACAAAACTCATCTTCAAATGTCTAATTAGATTTGGACATGTAAACAAGTTACCTCACTTATATTAGGGATGATTCGGTCAACAACCTTATTAGGTGTTTCTAGCCCCTAAGAGGAATGACATGTCCTAGGTTAGCCCATCAATCCATAGATATGTGCGATAATGATGGTTATGAAATGGAAAAGACTCCATGGCAGGTGCCATAGTCATGTGACTAGCTAATGGGGGCTCAACATCCTGAGTGTATAGATATAGTTGGGGGGGGGGGGGGGGGCAGCAGTTGTGGGGGCATGAGTTAGCCCCTTCCTTGGCCTACTTTTTCCACCCATTTGGTGCACCTTTTACTTTTTATGATTTGTCTTTATTAGGTGCATAGTGATGAGCCCAAGCTTACTTTTGAAATTTTCCATTACCCCTTTAAGACTAAGTTGCATGGAAACGGGAATAGATACGGATATAGGGTTTGAAATGGATACGACAAATTTTCAAAAAATATGGATACGATACGGCAAAAAACGACACATAATATATATATATATATATATATATTTATATAAATTTTTAAAAATAAAAATTTCATATTGCCATTCATATTTCAGAATCTAGATTAGATATAAACTTTAAAGACTAAAAAGAGTAAATACATAATCAATTATCATCTATGATGATAGAGTGAAATGAAAATCAGACTTCTGTAAACTTATATGATATATGAATCATGATATAATCATATATCAGACTTCAAAAAAGACAAGATAAGCACATTGTAACTACTTATCAGTCATCCCACAAGATTAGTCAAACAAATTTTATGCCAAGAGCAAACTTCAAAGCACTAATTATATCAGACTACTGCAATTTTATATCAAACCTTCTAGAGCTCATATGTCAATAAAAAATATGACGAGGTCAGCCCACGAGATTGCTCATAATTCAACACTAAATGCAAGGAAGAGAAGCAAATATATAGTTTGATGCTAAAGTTTAAACACATTAAAATTTAAAAGAGATGCCACTGTGAACAAGAAGCTAGACTACTG
Organism: Pinus tabuliformis; assembly: GCA_031772625.1. Lineage (NCBI taxonomy): Eukaryota > Viridiplantae > Streptophyta > Pinopsida > Pinales > Pinaceae > Pinus > Pinus tabuliformis. The sequence goes on from CM062812.1 coordinate 884,783,260, forward strand.
TAGCCTACATCAGACCCCTGCAATTTTTGTATCAGACTACTAACCAGTGTTGTTAAAATCGCGATAAAATCGCGATTTTATCGTAAAAGCGCGATTTTTTCATTTAGCCGATTCAAATCGCGATTTTTTACATAAAAATCGCCACCTTTTTTTTATAACGATTTTTATCGAAAAAATCGTGGAGGGCGCGGGCAGCGGGGTTTTATATGGGAAAATCGATTTTTTTTTAATTCATTCAGCAGTCCGCGCGGAGGAGGAGGAGAAGAAGTGAGGGAGAGGGTTGCCGTCGGTTGTGGGAGCGAATCGAAGCGATTTTAGGAGGAATCCAAGCCAAGATCGCCAATTTGTCCATAAACCAGGTATGTAGATTAATTTTTTTTTGTTTTGGTTCTATAAAAACTTTGTTTTTCATTGTTTTTAAAGAATTTTTGGAAATTTTTCATTGATTTGGGATGGGTTATTTGTTATGACTATGAGAACCAATTTTTTATTTTTATTTTCTCATTTTCTTTAAACATTGTTTATTTTTTTTGATTTTTCATTGTTTTTTGGCATTTGGTTGGGTAACTTGGGTTTAGAAATTGGGATTTTGGAAATAATTAGCTTGTAATTTTGCAAATGCTAAATTGTAATTTGTATTTACTATTATCATTTATGTAATCCTAAATTCCTATTTCCTAATCCTTATTTTTCCATAGGTTTGCAAATTCAAAATTCAAAAACAAACATGCCAAGGAAATTGGATCCTTTCTGGGAATATGGTGACCCTAAAACTCCGAATGATAGACAAAACTTGTATTGCAAGTTGTGTGGAAAGGAAATATTCGGGGGGGTGTACAGGTTGAAGTTCCACCTTGCACAAATCCCTGGACGTGATGTGGGGCCCTGTCTAAAGACAAATGCTGAAATTATCCAAAAAGCCATGAGAGCATTGGGAGAATTAGAGCACACTAGAGACGCCAAAGAAGAACTCAAAAGGCAACTAAAAAGGTCAGCTGAAGGAAGTGGGCCAAGTGGCACAAGTTCTACTGCAGCGTCAGTCAATCCGGTAGCTGCATCATCATATTTTGTTCCTCGAACCACACCTGGTTCACAACCAACTATTGGTTCAATGCTAAAAAGAACTGAAAAAGAAAAAGCTGACAAGTTGATGACAAAATTTCTCCTCTGGAGTGATATTCCTTTCAGCATTATAAGGAATAATCCATTTTTCCAACCTACTGTTGATGCTATTGCCAGTGTTGGCCGGGGTACAAACTCCCTTCTCTTCATGATTTCAGAGGCCGGCTTCTTCAAGATGAAAAGCGTGACTGCACCCAAAGATTGGAGGATTTTAGGGCATCATGGGCACAAACAGGATGCACTGTTATGTCAGATGGTTGGACTGACCAAAAGGGGAGAACCCTTATAAACTTCTTGGTTAGTTGTCCCTTGGGGACTATGTTTATCAAATCTGTTGATGCAACTCATCAAATCAAAGATGCAAAAACTTTATGTGATTTGCTGGATGTGTTTATTTTGGAGGTGGGTGCAGAAAATGTTGTCCAAGTCATAACGGACAATGCTGCAAATTATGTTGCTGCTGGTAGAATGCTTATGGACAGGCATCCTACTTTATTTTGGACACCTTGTGCTGCCCATTGTATTGATTTGATGTTAGAGGACATTGGGAAAATTCCCTTTGTCAAAGAGGTTGTTGACTCATCAAAAAACATCACAAAATTTATTTACAATCACACATCTGTGCTTAGCTTGATGAGAAAATGCACCAACAACAAAGAGTTGGTGCGCCCCGCCATTACACGGTTTGCAACGAGTTTCATATCTCTTCAATCCCTCTTGAATTCTATGTGGGATTTGAAGAGAATGTTTCTTTCAGAGGAGTGGCGTGCTTCGTCAATGAGCCGCAAACCAGAAGGAGAGGCCGTCTGCAGACTAGTTTCATACCAGGAAGACTTCTGGGCGGGAGTGCAGGAGGTGTGCGCTGTTACAGAACCTTTGGTAAAGGTTCTTCGGTTGGTTGATGCTGAGAAGCCCGCAATGGGCTATTTGTATGAAGCCATGGATAGGGCCAAAGAAGCCATTCGGTCCTACTATGATGACAAGGGAGATGATGGGTTCCAGAGACAACTCCTTCTATGGAACGTCATTGATGAGCGATGGAACAACACACTCCATCGTCCCATTCATGCTGCTGGCCTTTTCCTGAACCCTGCATTTTCTTATGCATGTGGGTTTAATTTTGATGTTGAGGTCGTGGAAGGATTATTAACCTGTGTCCAGAAGATGGTGAGAACTCCAGAAGAACGTATGGAGGTCTCTAGACAAATTGAGCAATATAAGTTGTCAGCTGGCACATTTGGCTTTGAGATGGCTGTCATTGATAGGACGGTTAAAATGCCAGGTATTTTTTAGTTTGTAGTATGTACTTTGTAACTTTGTTTCAAATTTCATTGTTTCTTCAAATTCCATTTTTTTCTTATGTTTATTTAAAATTTTCTTTGTAATTTTGTTGTAGACGCATGGTGGAAGATGTATGGTGGCAGAGTACCCCTTTTGCAAAATCTTGCCGTGCGCATCCTCAGCCAAACATGCAGCTCCTCGGGATGTGAGCGCAATTGGAGTGTATTTGAAAAAATACACAACAAGAAGCGCAATAGGTTAACACTTAAACATTTAAAATATTGCAAATTTCCAAATAAATTTTTGAATTCATTAAAGTTTTAAACAATATTTTTTTTATAATATTAATTATTAATTTATTATTTCATGAACTTTGTACAGGTTGGAGTCCCATAGACTTAATGACATGGTCTATGTCTACTACAATCTTCGATTGTGGGTGAAACAACTAGAGAAGACACCTGATACGGAAGCCATCTCATTGGATGGGATTGACACCACTGCTGAATGGAGGGTTGAGACCGAGAGGCCTCTCATGGATCCCACTGAGGATTGGTTAGTGCAGGATGAGGGGGAGGAGGAGGGGGAGGAGGAGGAGGAGCAGGAGCAGGAGCAGGAGCAGGAGGAGGAGGAGTTGGAGGAGCAGGAGGAGGAGGTGACACCGCCTACCCGGGCTACCCGGGCTACCACTACCACCAGTAGAGGACGTGGTCTCCGTCCACCTCAGCCTCCTGTAGCTGCTACTACTAGTTCTTCAGCTTCTAGAGCACGTCAGACTCCACTGCCATTTCCACCACCACAGGCACCAGCTTCTACATCTAGAGGGAAAGAGAAAGTTGTGCCATTTTCTCGCAAGAGGGGCAGAGGAAATCAATAGGATTAGACTTTCATTTTATTGTATATGACATTATGACATGATGAGATACATTATCATATTTTTTGTTGATATTTTGAGGCTGAGTTGGACTTGGGACTCAGGACTTACTATTCAGGACATGATTCAATGTTATGTGTGATTTTAGCGCTAGAAATGATATTAAACATCTTATATATTAGTTTTTTTATCATATTTATGTGTCAATGTATTTATTTTATGTTGTAGATGGTTTAGATATTAAAAAAATTGAAAAAAATTGAAAAAAATTGAATATTTTTGTGCCAAACGATTTTTTCCCGCTTTTTTCCGATTTTTTCCCGATTTTAACGATTTTTTCCGCTTTTTTCCCGGCGCCGATTAAATCCCGATCGCGATGTGTGCAACACTGCTACTAACAGTAAAGATTAGTCACCAAAACTTGTATAAAATGATAGCCAAATGCTTCACAATTATAAACTATAAAGTGAGTGTTATGTGACTAATTTAGAGTATGTTTAGGGTTGTTACTATGGCTTCTTTTGATGATTAAGGTCTGTAATAAATGTGTGGCATAAGACAGTGAACAAATCGGTGACAGTGGATGAGAAATAAGGCTATACAACCTTGCAGCCCCATTTCAAATGACTGATGCATCAGTTGTAGAGTCGAAATACCAAAATTGTGACCACAGAATCACAGATCAGTGGTGTTAGTATGATCTATCATGATTCATCATCATCAATTCAGCATATGCCATAATTTATAAACATTCAACATTGTCATCATCATTGACGATTATTATAACATTCATGATTCACCGCTAAACTACTTATTAACTAAAATGTGTGCTCCACTGAATACAGAATGATAACACCACCACTGTTTAGTATATACCAGGACCAACGATGCTTCGACGATGTTCAGAACACTGCACTATGCAGCTATATCTCTCGGCGGCGATGACACTAGAGTCTAGACAGTCAACTTCTCAGCGGCGATGACAATCGGTGGCAGCACTCGTGACTTGTCGTTTAGGTTAGGGTAAAGTTGTAACACTTTAAAAATTAAAAGTAATGTGTTAAAAATGCAATCCTGCTTCACCGTTCCCGGTGGGCAAGGCGTGCATTTAAAAAAACGTTTTGATTAATGCTAAAATGTATCACAATTTTAGGCAAATGTATTTTTTTTTTAAAACAGGAGGGTTTTTTTTGTAAATACGCCTGAAAAATGGCTGTAAAAAAAAGGGAAGTTTCCAAAAGCAAAACCGGCACCAAATATGTTTTTCTGGTGTTCCTTTGCCGTTTTGGCTGTGGATACGGATCCAAAATGGAAAACGGCGTTTTGGGTTTTCAGGTAGCTGTTTCCAGCAACTTAGCTTTAAGATGAAGCAGTTTCTCACTCATCAGGGTTGGAGATGAAGAGTGCCAATCCCATTGACCAATGACTACCAGCCTTAAGAATGGAGATGAACAACAGGGAAAGATGGAGAGTGATAATTATAGATTTCCTTGGACACACTGCCTCAATCGGTGCCTCCCCAGTAGTGCCCTTCGTAAATCCTAAGGCTTGATAGAAGGTCCCTCTTGATTAGAGTCAAAGACTAACCTCCCAGTTGAAGTAAGGGAAAAAGAATACAATTGAGATCAGTCAATCATCCAAAATTTCCCCTGTGATCCATATCAGTATGATCATAAGATTAAGTGAAATCACATGTTTGCTAATGGTTGAAGTACTTGTCGATGGATGACCCACCTTCGTCTAGGAAGAAATGTTGGATGGGAGAGAAATTTGACTAGAGAAATAAGTGGTGAAGCATGGCATAATGTTATGTGCTGATCGTATAGGGCTGCTGGCTGGCTGGCTAGCTGTCCCAAGAGGAGAAATATTTTTTATCCTAAGAATTGCCCACTTTTTGGTGGGTAACAAGACCAAGAAAGGAATATTTGACTCATTTGACCTTGTAGATAGAAAACCAAAATGGATTTGTGCATCATGGACCTGTTATGAAGTATCCTATTTAACTATGGACTGAATTAGGGGTTGGCACCCCATATTGGACCCAGAGTGTAAGGGAATACTCCAAAGGAGTGACTCAAAGGGACAAAGTGAGCTAAACCAGTGACCGAAGGCCAGAGGAAAGGTAGTAAGAGGTCTTATATGTAAGGTAAGGTAAGTGGACTCATTGATAGAGGGATATCAATGTGATCATTGGTCAGGTCATGCATGGACATGAAACAGAAGTGGGCCACACCGTGGCATACCTAATTGTAGGTGTATGTGAGTACTAAAGTCCGAAATCCATATGCCATTGAGAGGCCCAGATTTGGAGATGAAGAGAAGCTAAAGGCATGACATGTAACCAGGGTTAATATCATAGGGAACCATTGAAAACTACAGCTGTTACCTAATAGGTATGGTGGTTGATGGTAAATGCACGTGCCCTTCAATTTTGTAGTTACCTTTTTGTTAACGTAAAAGTTTCGTGCTTTTGCATTAAGGAGGGATAATGTTGATTTTCTAGCATGGACAGACTAGATATAATTTTCTTCAACAGGTATCTACTTCAAATGATTAATTTGACAGTATTTGTCCATTATTTATAGCATCATCAAGCAGTTACACAGAAGAAAAATCAACATTTAAACATGACATGAGCAGTAAAGAGAACAATGCAACAATGAGACAAGAGACAAAGAATTAGGCCTGAGGCCAGGTCAAAACCCACAAGGGGAAAACCCGTAAATCTTTCCTTATGTGAGAAAGAGTTTGCATTCTAATGAGGTGCAAACAGTAATCTCTCTCGTTTTGCTTTTTCTCTATTTTTTTCTTATATTGTTTTCCTTGTTTCTGCAATATCACAGCAAAGCAGTGGATCTAGCTTTATCTGTAGTTTCTTAATTATGTAAATGTTATTAAAATGCTTTGTGTAACATCTGCAGAGATGATTTTATTTGGAGACAATAGGAACTTCTACCATTTTATATGCCCAACACTTGAAACAGTTCTGATTTCCAATGTTTTGCAGGGACCTTGGATGGCTTTTTGTTTGACTCTGATGATGACGGAGACAAAGGGGCTGCAGCAGCAGGAGCACAACTTGACCAAAAGAATGAAACAGCAGAGATGGCTGATACAAAACTGCAAAAGAAGTCAGATAAAGGATTGGTATGGAAGCCATGATCTGTATATGTTTGTTTCTAGCTTATTTGTGGGTTGTTTATCGGATGTCTGTAGTAGCAATATGTAAGCAAGCTTAGTTTTGAGGTTTTATTAGATTTATTGGTAATAAAATTGATAGGTCAAATTACTTTTTCTATCTAACTTGAATTATTGAGACTTATGGGCTGATGGTTTTAGCCCTTCACATTTGTCCTTTTCCAATGAATATTCATTCTTCTTGTTCTGTCTGTTAATACTAATGATATTTTTGTAAGTAAACCATATTTTCAAAGATTTAACTGCTAGGTAGAAATTAGAATTTGCTTCTAACGAGACATGATTTATAAATTGGCAGAAGTGCTCGGTGCAGTTAAATTGATTTTTGTAACAGGGAGCAACCTTTACCCTTTATCTCCATGGCAGCCACATTAGATGTATATAGAACATTCTTTTAACCTGCAATCCTTGAGATTCCAGTAGATGTAATAGGTTAGAATATAATCAACGGCCTGAGTTTTACAGTTACTTTATCAGTAGCATTAACAAGTGGACATTCGAACTACAAATGTCATAATTTGCCTGAAACATCATAACTAGTATTCTAATAACACAAAAATTGTTGTAATCGAGAATTTCCAAGATTTATGAAACATGTAAATATGTGTATATACTATACATACTAGTATGATGCAGAAAGGATTAGATACCAAATATCATATCTCCATTGACAAATAGTAAATACAATGTTATACAAGATTCAGTTAAGGCATCCACTGAGGAAGGTTATGAGTTTTTGGTTGATTGATTTACTAGGGGACCACGGAGCATAATAGCGTATGCTACGTAATTGTATTCACTATAAAGAGAAGTGCTTTGTGGCATTTGCCTCTGTTCTAAATTTATCGAATGCAATATATCATAGTTCACTATAGAAAATTATAAACATACTTTGTAAGTTTGTGGAGACTATGTCATGACTAGTTCCTGCTCCAAAGTGCCATACAATTTGATATTTGTTTTATATATATATATATATTCACTTTCTACCAAAAAAAGGGTTTATATTCATGTTTCTAAGGTGAAATCACAATATTCTTCATAATGATTTTTCAGGCTTATGAAGCAAACAGTCTTGAGAACTGTCCCTGATACTGACTCTGCTCTACTCTATGTTACTTATAAACAGTCTTCCAGGTTCCTTGAAGGCAACCTTTACAGTAGCAAAAACGTTTCTTCATCCAGACCAAAGGCTCCAGCAGAAAACTTTAGAACATCATAACAAAATGAAAAAACAATCATATCTAGCTAAAGGTATGAACCCCTGATTTTAAAACAGAACAGAGTTAGTGCCTGATCCAAGAGACCCCTCTTAACTTTTGTTCATTTTGGTTCCCTTCCTTTAACAACGGAGCTTCATTTAATATCTGATCTGCCAGAATATTAGACTCTATATGTTGGAACTTGGGAGGTTTTCATCTTATTATTAGATTTCCATTACATGATAATTACTTATGGGATTGTTAGCATATTTATTATTATGTTTTCCTTCCTTCATCAAGCAATTATTATAAAACAAGAAGATCACAGAAGACAATAGAACACAAGATATAGGCTCCAAGCCACGGCAAAACCCTTCCAAGGAGAAAACCCAAAAAATATCTTCTTATAGAATAAGATCAAATGAGATATCCAAGACCCATAACATCCGGAATTTCCACCTCTAGATGCCAAGTCAAACCTTCCTTCCTTCCAGTAGATTCATCAAGAATAGATCAGTAACAAGAGGCAAACCAAGACAGATCTTCCACAAACCCTAGCTCCAAGAAGAGATCTTTTCTTCAAGACTTTGTCATCCACTTCTTCGCGGCCCTTCTCTGCGATATTTCAGACCAAAATCATCCAAGTATGTGTCCAAATTATTGGAAATGTAACTAGTTTCAGTCTTCATAATTGTTGTTGTACTCATTTCAATATTTATCTTATGTAACAAACAAGAGAAGAAACAAAAATGTTGTTTTTATAAAGCATAGGTTTTATGCTCATTATTGATGGTCTTCTAGGTAAAAGCATGTTCTTCATGCTTCTAGGGTTTGTTATGCTAGAAAATCAGAAAGACAGAAAGATTTTATTATACTTGATAATTACTGGTGATGTTCTTGACTTCTTATTAGGTTTTCTTTATATCTTCTTTCTTTTGTTCATCAAGCAATTTTCAAAGCAAAAGCACATAAAACAATGGACACCAGATATAGGCACTATGCTAGGGAAAAACCCCTCTCGAGGGGAAGACCCTATCAAAATTCTCTTCCTTTCAATAGTATTCTTTGAGACTCTTCACCCTAGACAAAGACTAGACCTTCCCTCCACACCAAGTCAGCCTCCTAGATCTTCGACCTCTCTTCCAACAACTTCAACTATGTAGCAGCTTTTGGCATCAACGAAACTTGGAAGACTTTGATCTGCCGAACTAGGGCATGAAACAAAGAGAGAGAGGCACCGAAATTTCATTTTTTCTTCTTCTCCTTAGACTCCACCCAACTCGCACTTCCTTCTCCTCCTTCTATTTCACACTTCTTCTGACTTCAAGAGAGATCGAATTTGCTTGTGAGAGAAAGTGCTCCAAATGAATTCGACTTCTATTTATAGGCTTCAAGGGGGGTCGAATTGATGTCCTTAGGCCGACTTGATGTGGGGGATACATAAATTATATTTGACTCAATACTAAAACTCTTTACATGATTCAAAAGCCAAAGAAGGGTCTCTTTAAAAGTACAATGACTCTATCGACTCAAAATAAATCCTAGAAGTCCTCAATGGGGACTTTGACCTAAAACATGGTGACAGAAGCATGAAACGCATGCTTTAATAAGTCACAATAATAATAAAAAAAATTCTTTTCTTTACTCTTTTGACAAGTACATTACAAGTGTGGAAAATGTAACTATGTTCGGTCTTCATTAATGTACTTGAGTTATCATGAAATGTACTTGTCAAAATAATGAAGAAAATAATTTTTATTATTGTAACAATGACTTATTAAAGCATGGGTTTCATGCTTGGGTCATCATTATATTAGTCAAAGTCCCCATTGTGGACTCCCAAGATTAATATTGAGTTTATGAGTCATTGTACATTCAAAGAGACCCTTCTTGGGCTTTTGAATCACATAAAAAGGTTTAGTATTGAGTCAATATGATTTATGTATCCTCCACACCAAGTCGGCTTAGAAGAGATCAAGTCGGCCTAAGGACACTTATTCGACCCACAAGAAGCCTATAAATACAAGCTAGTCGAAGTCATTTGGAGCATCACATCTCAAGCTAGTTTGATATCTCAAGAGTGGCTGGAGAAGTGCGAAGTTTGTTGTCGGGAAGCTAATGGAAGTGCGAGTTTGGGGAAGTGTAAGGAGAAGAAGAAAATCAAACTTTTGGTGCCTCTCTCTCTCTGTTTTGTGCCCTAGTTTGGGAGATCGAAGTCTTCCAAGTTTCGCTGTTGCCGGACGCTGCTGCCTAGTCAAAGTTGCTGGAAGCGTTTGAAGATGTGGGAGGCTGACTTGGTGTGGAGGGAAGGTCTGGTCATTGTCTAGGGTGAAGAGTCTCAAAGAATACAATTGAAAGGAAGAATTAACTTGACTAGGTTTTCCCCTCGAGGGGGGTTTTGCCTTGGCATAGTACCTATATCTTGTGTCTCTTGTTTTGTGATGTTCATGCACACATAATATGGTAATTGCTTGATGAAAGACAAGATAATAAAGAAGTAAAATAAGCAAACAAACTCACAAGTAATTATCAAGAAAGGAGAATCAAACCCTAATATAACTACTCTGATTTTCCGACATGGTATCAGAACTAAGGTCAGGAAGAGTCAAAGATCACTTCCTTGGCATGGATTCTCCCTCTATGATGAACTACATAAGAATGGGTATCAACACTGTTGGAAGCTGGATCAAGAAGGTCATCTACTACTTGTTCAACAAGGTCAAAGGTCAAGGATTCGTTGCTGCTCTTACAGGTTCTCTTACTGATGACAATGCATGGATCATTGATAGTGGAGCATTGAGACACATGACAGGAGAAAGTAAACAACTTCATATGCTATCAAAGGAGCCATCTTCTCATGTAATGGAATTTGGTGACAACAAAAGCTATGTTGTTAGAGGCCTAGGATCAACATCATTAAAGTTGTATAATGGATCGAAGGTGCATCTCAACAACATTCTATATGTTCCAGGGTTTGAAAAAGAATTTGCTTTCTATTTCTTGTTTAGAAGATAAAGGGGAACGAATAGCTTTTGTTGATGGAAAAGTATTGGTTTGCAGAAAAGACTCTAGCATTGATAAAGCTAGGGTTATTGGAGTCCATGAAGGAAAGTCTTTATAGAGTCATTACAACCACCTCCTCAAGCTCTGGTTCATATGGAAATAAGTCCCATTGAGATATGGCATAGGAGGTATGGTCATCTACATTATAAGGTGATCCCCACTCTTAGTCAACTCGTTCATTGTATTCCTAATATGAAGTTGGATCATGAAGGTGTGTGCAAGGGATGCTCTTTGGGAAAACATACAAGAAAGTGATTTCATAATAGTGAAACTAGGTCTAAAGAGGTATTAGTCCTCATCCATTCCGATGTGTGTGGGTCCATGTCTGACAAATCACTTGGAGGTCATCTCTACTGTGTGACATTTATTGATGACCATTCTAGGAAGACATGGCTCTACCTTCTCAAAACAAAAGATGAAGTATTTGATAAGTTCAAGCAGTTTAGGGTTGAAGTGGAAACCCTAACCGAAAGAAAGATAAAAACTTTGAGGTTTGATAATGGTGGGGAATACACTTCTAAGGAATTGATTGCATATTGTAAGGAAGCAAGTATTAAGAGGGAGCTCATTGTTCCCTATTATATCGAACAAAATGGATTGGCCGAAAGGAAGAATAGGTCAAATGAAGAAGACATTCGAACTATGCTCCTTGATCAAGATCTACCAAAGTTCTTATGGGGAGAAGCATCGATGACAACTGTACACATTCAAAATAGAAGTCCTCATAAGAGTCTTGATAATACAACACTTGAAGTTTTCACAGAAAAGAAGCCGAGTGTGGATCACCTCCAAATCTTTGGAAGTCCAGCATATATCCATGTTTTGAAAGGCAAGCGAAAGAAGTTGGACTCTACAAGTATCAAGGGAATATTCGTTGGATATAGTCTCTCTTCAAAAGCTTGTAGAATCTACATCAAGGAAGGAAGATGTATTGAAGTAAGTAGGGATGTCATATTTGATGATAATCAAGCATATAAGACATCAAAGGATATTCCTATTGATTCTTATGACGAAGAAGTTAGCATATTTGAAGAAGAAGGAGTTCATCATGAAAACTCTACTACAAATCTCGAAGAAGGACCAAGTGAGCCTATTCAATCGGTGGCCATCCCAACCATAAGGAAGAGGCCAAATTGGTTGAAAGCTACATTGGAAGATGCTAAAGGACATGAAGCTGTGAAAGGAACCTTCAGGGAAAGAAAGAGACCAAAAAGATATTCTGGTTATGCTGCATATATGACAAAATTGATAGAAGCTGAACCATATACATTCAAGGACGCTGCGCAGCAAGAGGTTTGGAAGAAAGCAATGCAGGAAGAATATCAATCCATCATGAAGAATGGGGTTTGGGAAATCGTTCCTAGACCTAGTGACAAATCGGTTGTCACATCTAAATGGATCTATAAGATCAAACATGCAGTTGATGGAAGTATAGACAAGTATAAAGCAAGATTCATTGCAAGGGGTTTCTCTCAAAAGGAAGGCATTGATTATGAAGAAACCTTTGCACCTACAACAAGGTACACTACCATTAGATTGTTGGTTTCATTGGTTGCTACAATGGGGTGGAATATCCATCAAATGGATGTGAAGACCACATTTCTGAATGGGACCATTGATGAGGAAGTGTACATCGAACAACCCGAAGGCTTTGAAGTTAATAGTAGGGACTCTCATGTTTGCAAACTTAAGAAGGCCCTATATGGCTTGAAGCAAGCACCTAGGGCATGGTATGCAAGGATGGATGCATATCTACTTAGAATTGGGTTCGTGAAGAGTTCTGCTGATTTGAATCTCTACATCAAGGTTGTGAATGATGAGCCCGTCATTATTCTACTATATGTGGATGATCTATTCATCACAGGTGTGGAGCAAAGAATTCAAGAATGCAAGAAGATGTTGGCAGCTGAATTTGAAATGAAGGATCTAGGATTGATGCACTATTATCTAGGTCTAGAAGTATGGCAGAGACCCGGGGAGATATATTTGGGGCAAGGAAAGTACATCATCAAGTTGTTGCAAAAATCTGGGATGATGGATTCCAAGCTGATGACTACTCATGTGATCACTAATCTCAAGAAGTTGAGGGACTCTGACTCTAGTCTCGTGGATCCTACCTCCTATAGTCAGTTGGTGGGTTTCCTAATGTATATGGTAAATACTAGGCCATATATATGTTTTGCAGTAAACATTCTTAGTCAGTTTCAGTTGGAGCCCTAGATAGCTGCTAAACATATACTGAGGTATCTTCGTGGAACTATATATCACTGCCTAAAGTATGATAGTAAGGAAGTCAAGCTAATTGGCTTCATAGACTTTGATTGGGGTGGTAGTGAGATCGATGGAAGGAGCAATACCAGAGGATGTTTTAGTCTGGGAGTTGCTATGATCTCATGAATGAGTAGGAAGCAAGATCCCGTTGCGTTGAGTAGTGTCGAGGCAGAATGTGTGGCTGCATGTGAAGTAAGAAAGGAGGCTATTTGGTTAAGGAAGCTTCTGACATATTTGTTCAAGAAGTCTCTGGGTCCTACTGTGATTAATTGTGACAATCGAAGTTGTATCAAGATGTCTGGAGATCCTGTGTTTCATTCGAGGACGAAACATATCAATAATGAGTTCCACTTTATTGGGAACCTGGTGTAGGATGGGATCGTGAAGTTGGAGTATGTCTCGACAGATGAACATGTAGCAAAAATAATAATAAAGGCTCTTCCGAATAAGAAGTTTCGGTATCTAAGAAACTTGCTCGGTTTGGTAGACATTGTTGATTGTATTGATGATAAGGAAATGGAAGAGATTTGTTGAGGCTTTGCGAGTGAAGCATTGCCTGGGAGGACATTTGGCTGACACTTTGTGTTGATGTGTAGGTCCCCAAGTAGGGAAGGGTGGCATGGGTCATAGAGCTCTGACCATGGATACGCACCTAGGTCCCTAGGTTGGTCATTAACAAGTAAGGCTAATGGTACCTAGAGGGGCTGAAAGCTTGAGTCCACCTTATTCCCACATTGAAAGATTTCCCTAGTTAGGAATCTAGTCCATGGCATTCCTGTGCCTAAAGTTCTTCATGGTTCGTACAGTTTGAGATCTTCCATTGTATTTTTAGATTATGAATACCTCCTTAGTTAAGAGGGAGTGTTGGAAAATGTAACTATGTTTGTTCTTCATTAATGTACTTGAGTCATCATGAAATGTACTTGTCAAAAGAATAAAGAAAATATTTTTTATTATTGTAACAATGACTTATTAAAGCATGGGTTTCATGCTTGGGTCATCATTATATTGGTCAAAGTCACCATTGTGGACTCCTAGGATTAATGTTGAGTTTATAGAGTCATTGTACATTCAAAGAGGCCCTTCTTGGGCTTTTGAATCATGTAAAAAAGGTTAGTATTCAGTCAAATATGATTTATGTATCTTCTATATCAAGTCGGCCTAGAAGATATCAAGTCGGCCTTAGGACACTTATTCGACCCACAAGAAGCCTATAAATACAAGCTAGTCGAAGTCATTTGGAGCATCACATCTCAAGCTAGTTCAGTATCTCAAGAGTAGCTGGAGAAGTGCGAAGTTTGTTGCCAGGAAGCCAAAGGAAGTGCAAGTTTGGGGATGCCTAAGGAGAAGAAGAAAATCGAACTTTAGGTGCCTCTCTCTCTCTCTCTCTATTTCGTGCCCTAGTTTGGGAGATCAAAGTCTTCCAAGTTTTGCTGTTGTCGGAAGCTGTTGCCTAGTTGAAGTTGCTAGAAGGGGTCGAAGATCTGGGAGGCTGATTTGGTGTGGAGGGAAGGTCTGGTGTTTGTCTAGCATGAAGAGTCTCAAAGAATACTATTGAAAGGAAGAATTATCTTGACTAGGTTTTCCCCTCGGGGGGGGGGGGGGGGGGGGGGGTTTTCTTGGCATAATGCCTATATCTTGTGTCTCTTGTTTTATGATCTTCATACACATAATATGGTAATTGCTTGATAAAAGATAAGATAATAAAGAAGTAAAAGAGGCCAACACACTCACAAGTAATCATCAAGAAAGGAAAATCAAACCCTAATATAACTACTTTGATTTTCCAGCAACAAGATGACTCAAATACATTTAATGACGACTAAACCTAGTTACATTTTCCAACACTCCCTCTTAACTAGGGAGGTATTCATCATATACAAGTACAAGGAAGATCTCAACTATACGAACCATGAAGAACTTTAGGCACCACAATGCCATGTAGTAGATTCCTGACCAGGGTAATCTATCCATTGGCCTCCCAACAATTTAGGCACCGCAATGCCATAGACTAGATTCCTGACCAGGGCAATCTATTCGGGTGGGACTAAGATGGACTCAAGCTTTTGGCCTCTCTAGGTACCATCAGCCTTACTTGCTAACCATCAACCCAAAGATCCAGATGTGTATCCAAAACAGATCTCTATAATCAACACCACCTTTTCCAACTTTGGGACCTAGACATCAATACGTGCCGACCAATTGTCCTCCTAGGCAATTCTTCACTCAGAAGGCCTCAACACTCATTGATCCAACATATCAAGGATAACCAATCTCTCCCAATCAAACTGATTGGTAACCAACATGCTATCAAAACCTTCGAGAGATTCACCTGTAAAAACACAACCCCAATTAATAATATACTTTCATATAATCAAACACAAACCTCCGGGGTCTTTCAGACAACTTGATGTTGCTTCTCAACTTTACATAGTAGGACTATCAACCGAATCTCTAACAAAAGATTCCTCAATCATACACTTCCCTTTCCTACTTCTCATTCAACAACATATCCTTTGAAATTCATTCTTCAATCAAAACCAAGCTATGCCCTCCCTTTCAACCAGTGAGCATCTCTTTATCTAGACTCCCTCTTAATCTTAGGGAAATTAGTTTCTTTTTTTGTCATCGGAGAATCTTTCGTGGCTTCCAACTATTTCATGAGAGTTATCATCATTCCCATTATGTTTATCATATCAACGAACATCTTCACCATATTGAAGATTGTGTACCTGCACAACTTAAATAGAAAGTACAACCAAATCTATAGAAGCATGAAGTTAGCCATATCTAAATTACAAAATGATTTCAACCTTATATATATCGGATACCGAACTTAATTACAAACAAGAGACATATACTCTTTAATATCTTGGTAGGGACTTTGTGATAAACCCTAGACTACTTCATAACAACTTTCATTCCATCTAGGGTTTTAATGTTTCTTTCAAAGGTATGATATACCCTCCTGCAACATAAACCCTAGAAACAATTCAAACAAATATAGATTTAGAAGGCATCTAACAGCTTTTAGAATTCATATGTCAGACTTTCCACTAGGGTTTCATATAAATCCTAGATTTCATACAAGAGTATTAATCAATCAAAATCAATCGCAGCTTAGTCATCAACATGACCAACTTCCACAAGGGTTAGTTGCAATCCCTAGGTTTTCAATCATCAATCTCAACTAAAACTCAAATTTTAATGATCTTACACAAATCTCAAATTATCACATTGTCATCATAGATCAAAGATTTTTACTTCTACTAAGGTTTAACTCCAAAACCCTAGAATTTCATTTTCACAATTTCAACAATCGTTATATGAATATATCTTAGATTGTTATGTCACACATACTACAAATTTTAACTACTACTAGCGTTTGGCTGCAAAACCCTAGATTTCCAAATATCATCATCCTAGAATCTCAGACAAGGACTTATATTAAATCCTAAGACTTATGACCATCAATAACTAGGTCAACACACATATCTAGGAATTCATTATCATGCATAAGCATATCATATGTCAGACAACATTAATACATTAGACATATACTGACCTAGACCAAGCTAGGGTTTCGACCAAATGGACACACATATATATACCTAGGGTTTCATTCCTAGGATCTTGCTTTCATAACAAAGGTTTTGCTTATAGGCCCAACCAAACCCTAAAAATCTAGGGTTTCATAACATAGCAAAGCAAACCCTACTATTCCAAAAATTTCAAAGGTTCGAGATCTCAGACAAACATCATTCAACCCTAACAAGTTAAGATTTCATGATCATACCGAAATCCCAATCATGACATCATCAACAAGAACTTCAAATAGCATTTCACAATATCCCTAAGTAGTTTAGGGTTTCAAACATTCACATTAGCATACCCTTAGGTTAGGGTTTTCCAGAGAACTTGTCTAGGGTTCTATAAAATCAGTTAAGAATAGGAGTGGGGTAGATTTATCAAGTGATGAATCACCCAAAATAAGAATCAATATGATTCAATATAGCTAGACACAACAATGTTAGTAATAGATTGTCAAATGAATAAAAATTTACTATAAAGAAATCAATGTTTTGTGGACATACCTTTGTTTCTTGACAAACCTTATCTTGGGTGGCTTTCTTCCATACTCCTTGAGGATATGGTAGATGTCTTCCTAATCAAGACAATAGAGGGAGAATGGTGATTAGTATTTAATATAATCAAAACTTAAATAAGTACATGAAACCAAAAACTAAAAGGAAATGAGATACTTATTTTTGGGAGTTGTTGGGGGCTCCCTCCAAAGCTTGAGGGATACCTATAAACTTATAAAACAAAAGAAAAAGTCTTTTCCAAAAACATGTTAAAACCTATAAATTCTAAAAATGTAAAATAGTTTAAATCCCTTATATCAGATTCTTTGGGTTTGATTTTCTTTGGGTCTCCTTCAGCAATGTTAGCATGATCTCTCTCTCTCTTCTTATTCTTTAGATTGTCGAGACAATCACTTTTGTAGTGATGCTTCTTATGATATTGATAGCATTTTACCTTGGACATGTCTACTTTCTTCCTTGGTCCTTTTGATTTCTTTCCTTTGTGTTGCGCAGTGTAGGCATTTGATACTCCTTCAGGATTGGGAACTAGAGAGATCCTCAATTCTTCTTGACTATAGGCAGTCCATAGTTCTTCAAAAGTTGGAGCTTCCTTCCAACTGTTAAGACCTACAGCAAATGCACCCCAAGTAGGTGGCAATACTAATAGAGCAGTGATCACAAGTTCTTTTTCTGGAAAAATTTCATCAATGGCCAAAAGATCATCTCTGATTCTTGCTATCTTCACAAAGGAGGCCACTGTATCTTCTTTAGTCATCTTTGTGGTTCTTAGTTCATTCTTCAAGCTTGCCACTTGACTTATGTGCTTAATAGTGAACAACTTTGACAAGGCTTCATACATTTCCTGAGCATGATTGATGTTGGTTATAAATGGGACAAGATTATCCTTTATTCCTTCTACCATTAGAGTTATGGCTACTAATTCGAATTCTGTGAACTTTACTTTGTCAACATCACTAGAGTCATCTGTAGGCTTCTTTACTTTTACTTTGACCAAGTCTAGTACTTTGTTCTTTTCAAGGATGAGGTCAATCCTCTTCTTCCAGGACTTGTAATTTGAGGCTCCTTCAAGTTTGTTCTCTCCCTTGTTTCTGTTAGACATCTTCCTTGAATATAGTGGACTCTTTCCTTGAGGTAATCCTTTTGAATGGTTCCTTAATCGAGTGCTTGAGACTGACTTTTTCTTCTTTCTTCACCAAAGCTCTAATATTATATTAGAAAATCAAAAAAGTAGAAAGATTTTCTTATACTTGATAATTAATTGTGATGTTCCTGATTTCTTATTAGGTTTTCTTTACATCTTCTTTCTTTTGTTCATCAAGCAATTACCAAAGCAAAAGCACATAAAAAATGGACATCAGATATAGGCACTATGCCAGGACAAACCCCCCTCGAGGGGGAAACCCGGTCAAAATTCTCTTCCTTTCAATAGTATTCTTTGAGACTCTTCACCCTAGACAAAGACCATACCTTCCCTCCACACCAAGTCAGCCTCCCAGATCTTGGACCTCTCTTCCAGCAACTTTGACTATGTAGTAGCTTCCAGCATCAGGGAACATCCTGCATCAACGAAAATTGGAAGACTTAGATCTCCCAAACTAGGGCACAGAACAAAGAGAGAGAGGCACCAAAATTTCGTTTTTCTTCTTCTCCTTTGACTGCACCCAACTCGCACTTCTTTCTCCTCTTTCTACTTCGCACTTTTTCCGGCTTCAAGAGAGATTGAACTTGCTTGTGAGAGAGAGCGCTCCAAATGAATTCGACTTACTTCTATTTATAGGCTTCAAGGGAGGTTGAGTTGATGTCCTTAGGTTGACTTGATCTGTTCTAGACCGACTTGATGTGGACGATACATAAATTATATTTGACTCAATACTAAACCTTTTTACATGATTCAAAAGGCCAAGAAGGGTCTCTTTAAAAGTACAATGACTCTATTGACTCAGAATAACTCCTAGAAGTTTTGAATGGGGATTTTGACCTAAAACATGGCGACCCAAGCATGAAACCCATGCTTTAATAAGTCACAATAATAATAATAATAATAATTCTTTTCTTTATTCTTTTGACAAGTACATTACAAGATGACTCAAATACATTTAATAATGATCGAACAGAGTTACATTTTCCAACATGTTAGGTCATAAGATTTATCCTCATGAGTCAAAGGAGTCAACATCATGTTTATAAGACTCTTTCAGGCAAAATGTAATTGGAAAAAGAATTATTTTTGAGTCTAGAAAGTCCTAGAATCTCCAAAAGTACAAGTCGGCCCTGGCAGCTGCAAGTTGGCCTAAAGGAGGGAATTCGACCCCTTAGAAGGCTATATAAAGGAGCAGTTTGACCTCATTTGGAACACACTCACAAGTTTGATCTCAAGAAGGAAGTTTGATCTATAGTTGAGAAGCAGAAGAAGAGAGCGAAGGTCTAGAAGAAGAAAGGAAGGATGAAAAATCTTGTTTTTGGGCTCAATCTCTCTCACATGTGTGAAGGGTTAGGGTTTGTACAACTTCCTAGAAGGCTAAAATTCAAAGCCCGAGTTGTAGTAGGACGAAGTGCAGTGTCTTGTTACTGGAAGGAAGACTACTCTATCTTGAATTTGTTGACCCTGGGAGGAGCTGTCTTGCTCTAGGAAGGTCTCAAAAAGAAGTTGAACTAGGGTTTCTGCAATAGCAACATGGCCGAAGTTGCAGACAAAATTGCAGGTCGAATTGCAGTACTAAAGATGGGAAGTCGAAGTTGTTGTTTGAAGCTAGTTGGTAGAACTTATTGGAAGGACTTAGTGTTTGGGTCTTTGTTGTCTCATTTGAAGCAGATTCTATAAGAAGATAAGAGTTTTCCGGGTTTTCCCCTTGGAGGCGTTTTTCCCTGGCTAAGAACCTAATTTTTGTGTCCTTTGTTATTGCTATTTTTGTGCTTGATATTTGTTTGATGAAAAGATCTAAATAAAGAACTCAAGAAGACTAAGTTCACAAGCAAGTATTAAGGTGAAGGAAAATTGATTTAATAAGCTGCCACTTTGAATTCTCCAACATGGTTTCAGAGCTAAGGTGAACAAGAAGGCAGCTGGAGGGATCATCTTGTGGACAGAAGAAGGGTTTACTAAGGGGAAAAGGAGACCTATTGATCTAGAAGAAGAGTATCATTAGTATTAAAGTATGTAATAATGGTCAATTATTGAATAGACTTAGGCATTTTAGTTTATGTTATATTTTTTCTTTTATGTCTTATTGATCAATCCCACATTCATAAAGTGGATTGACTCAGTGCTCTTGTAACCTATATAAGAAAGTCTTCACTCTCTTATTAATTACACCGAATACAAAAAATTCATTACTTCTGAGTTATTTCTTGGTTTCTCTATATGCTCGTGTTTTCGTTATATGGTATCAGAGCCAAGTTACCGAGCCACGAAACTATGAGAGCGTGAAGATTCGAGGGACTGCTGTCAGTAGTGAAGGATCGAGGGATTGCTATCGTAGCACAGTGGAGAGCCAAAAGCTTTTTGGGTCAATCGAATGACTTTGCGGTTTTAAAAACCAGTGCTCTGCAAACGTCGTTTTCAACAACATAACTTTTTTGTTGCAAATTTTTTGTGTACAAAACATCTGTACGCTACCCTGTAGCTGCTGCAAATTCCAGGTTGAATATTTTTTACCTATCCATAAAAAGACCACCAATTTTCTGTCCAAATGCAACCGTACGGGTTGTACGGTCTATATTTTTTCATTTGATTGTTGTTGTTGTTGTTGTTAGTTTTTTTTTTTTTTTTTTTGTTTAAATTCGAAATTGAGGGTCAATTTTCAAAATTAAATCTGAATTGAACAGTTATTTTCGAAATTGGACCACAATTTGTCCACATTAAGTGATACTCTGTTCAAATTCACTGTCGATTGGCTGTAATTTTTTGAAATTGACTGTTTATTAGTGTAATTTCCCTCAAATTTTTTCAAATCAGATTGTTTTAGAACATATTGGATCTGTTTATACTTGATTTGTGGCCCAGATTTGCAGATTTGGTGTTTTAGTTGTTGATTTGTACATTTTTAGTGGGCTTTGAGGAGAATTTGGTCGGTTTATAGAAGATCTACCAAGTTTGACTTGTAGAGATGGCTTCTTTGACCAATATTATGCTGGAAGGCAACTGAAAATTCTCTGGGAAAGACTACAACACTTGGAAGCAACGAATGCTAGCAATCTTTGAGTAGATGAAGTTGTTCTCGGAAAAACTACTTGACCCATAGTTGCGGGTAAAGATTAGGACAAGTTTGATGGCCAAGACAAAGAGGCCATGATGGAAAAACTTCAATAAAAGTTTGGCAGCATTTGAAAGATCTTCATGAGACTTTTGACAAAGGGCGGGATTTCTTTCTAAAGAACATGCTTTTCTTGATCACGATGAGTGAGGGTGCCTCGTTGTAGGAGCGAGCACTTGCTCAAGATCAAGGACATCTAGGATCAGTTGCAATCCATTGGCCGGAAGATGGAAGAAGAGGATATGGTGGTTATCACACTGAAAAGATTACCACGAGCCTATGAACACTTCATAGAAACCCTCAACATCACTACTACGAATGTTGACTTGAAGTTTGAAGAGCTTTGCAACAAGCTCCTACAAGAGCTTTGCAACAAGCTCTTACAACAGAACAGATGGAAGAAACAATTCGACAACAATACTAAGACAAAGGGTTCTGAGCAAGCCTTTGTGGCCAATTACAAAGGCAAAGGTAAAGTGGTCAAGAAGCAATCCCAACACAATAGAGTGGATAGCTCGTAGGGACAAAAGACCATCACTTGTCATTATTGTGGCAAGATAGGCCATCTGAAATATTGTAGGAAAAGGTTGGCTAACTAGAAATCCAACCAGGGAGGGCCTCAACAAAAGGCTCATGTTGCAGAACATATAGCAAAAGAGGAGTCAACCTTCTATGCCTTCATAGCCATGACACAAGCAGATTAGCCCAAATCATTTGCTTGGTATATTGATTCTAGAGCTTCACTGCATTTCACCAACACGAAGGATTGGTACACAGAGTTTGGGTCATGTTCATCCAAGGATTCCGTAATCTTTGGTGGTGGGGTAGAGTATAAAGTAGTTGGTAAAGGTAATATTCATATTTCTTTTGGAGAGAAAGCCTGATTATTTCTCAATGTCTACTATGTGCTAAGTATGGAAGTAAATCTGCTATCAGTTAGTCAGTTTATGAGGCATTGCTCCAATCTAGATATCAACTTTAGCAATCATAAATGATATATAGTTGACAGGGACAACAAGAAAACTGTTTCTCTTGGTGTGGAGGATCATGGTTTGTTTAGGTTGGTAGACATTGGACAGGTCAAAGAACATGCACTGGCAACTAAATCTGCATCATATATCAGTACCCTATGGCATCTGAGGTATGGGCACCTAAATATGAATTATCTCTCTCAGTTGGCTCGAGAGAAACTGGTTGATGGACTTCCGGACATACCACTGAAGATCCAGGGAGTTTGCGAAGCTTTCCAAGTTAGGAAGCAACATGATCACCTTTTGATGAAGGACATGCTTGGAGAGTGCAAGGAGTCCTTCATTTGGTTCATGCAGACGTTTGTGGACCAATGAACACGACATCAATCACCGGTGCCACGTATTTTCTTCTGTTTGTTGATGATTTCAGTTGGAAGATGTGGGTGTATTTCTTAAAATTGAAATCAAAAGTGTTTAATGAATTTCAAAAGTTCAAAACATTAGTGGAAAAAGAGTCACGCTGTTACATCACCACTCTTAGGTCTAATAATGGTGGCAAATTTTGTTCCAAAGAATTTCAAAACTTTTGTGCTAAACATGGAATTAAAAGACATTACACCACACCCTACACTCCACAACAGAATCCAGTGGTTGAAAGGAGAAACCACACCATCACGGAGATGGCCAGATGTATGCTGCAAAACAAGTGTATGGTTGAAGCAGTCTTCACAATAGTTTATTTGCTAAATAGATCTCCAACGATGGTGGTAAAGAAGAAAATACCAGAAGAAGCGTGGTTTGGTAGAAAGCCAAAGGTGAGTCATCTCAAAGTCTTTGGTTATATTGCTTACACTTGGATTCCAACTCAGAAAAGAACCAAGTTAGATCTAAAGAGCAAGAAATTGGTGCTTACAGGATATAGTGACACTTATAAGGCTTACAAGTTGGTTGATACAACTACTAGTCAAGTGACCTTCAGTAGAGATGTTGTTGTCGATGAGGATGTTGGACCTTTCCAACCTTCTTCTACGTCCAGCATTATCGAGCACCTAGAGGTACCTACAGATTCAAGTATTAGGCTTCAGGCGACTCCACCTGAAGGGGGAAGATGTGACTGTTCAGTCGATAATTTCTGATCTTGACAGTCTGATTCAATGGTCCGATGACATCCCTATAGGTAGCCCAAGTCATGGTGGCAATACTGATTTGGGTGGGGTGGATCCTAAGAAAAGACCCAAATGGTGGCATAACACCATTGGTGATGTTTGGATAGGCAAAATGATCGAGGGACGATCATCTAAAGGAAAGAGCATACAATAACCATCTATGGTTAACTTTCCATTCAGGTTTAGCCTTTCAGCAGGTTTTGTTGATGACAGAAAATCCACTTCTGGATATGTCTTCAGCCTTGGCATAGCTGTAGTCACATGGACCAACAAGAAGCAGCATGCAGTAACCCTTTTCTCAACAACAACAAAAGATCGAGGAGCAGTGAAAGGAGCATGTTGTTGAGAAATCAATTAGGGCAGTAAATATGTTAATCCTCTTTAAGTTGATAATTGTTTGTGTTACCTTTTACCTTATTAGCTTTGTTCCTTATTATTATATTGTGAGATACATCAAACAACTACCAAAACAATAAAAATAGTGCCATAGTGTATAGGCTGCAAGCCAGGGCCAAAACCCCTCCTCTTGAGGGGAAAATGCTTAAATCTCTTCTTATAGACCCTTCAATTGGCGAATACCATGACCTAGAGACTCAGACAAACACCCTCCAAGATCAAGATCAACTCGACCTCCTTCTGCAAGATCTTTGACCTCCTAGTTTTGATTTGAAATTCTGTCTCCCGGCAACTTCTGCTGCTCCACATGAAGACTTCGATCTTCTTCATATGGCCTCCTTTCCTCTTTGCTTGCCTTTCCTTGAATCTTAGGGTTAATGAGACACCCTAAGACACCTTCGCTTTACTTTTCTCTCTTGTCTCCAAGATCGAACCAAAGATGTCCCCAACGTAGAAACCCTAGCTTCGACTTTCACGTGAGAGAGAGAGACTTAACCCAAGCACTTTGACTTCCTTTTCTTCCTCTTCGTCCTTCTTCTTCGACCTCTTTTAGCCTTCTTCTTCTCATAGAAAGAGGTGTATGAGTGTGTTTAATGGAGTGCAAGTTCCTCTCTATATATAGGCTTCTTCAAGGGTAGACACGACTCTTCATGTAGGATGACTTGGCAGCTTCTAGGCCGACTTGATCTTGGAGGGCATTTCGACACTTTAAAGACAAAAACAAATTTTTCTTTACATGATACAATGTGCCCATAGGGTCTTCAATATATGACAATGACTCTTAAACCCTAGAAGCACTCAATGGGTGCTTGACCTATAAAATAAAAGGACTTGAGCATGAAATCCATGCTTCAATAATAATTTCTTTTCATTTTATATTTTACAAGAATACATTTCATACTTATGGAGACTGAACCTAGCTACACATTTTTCAACACTCCCTCTTAACTAGGGAGGTATTCATAAGAGGTACATTGTCATTCTCAATCTGAAGAGATCTCATAATAAGAGTTGGATTGGTAACCCATTTGTCTAGCATCATATTTAACCAACATTGTCACATAGCAAGGCCTTGACTAACAACTCTATCTCTCCACAAGATCAGAGCACAATGTTGGTGAGACCAATGACTTATAGACACCATAATCATTGTCTCTCAAGGTACATACTCCACCCAGGTGTTCATCGAGTATGACCTTTGTTGGACTATTCTTATCTTGGGTAGCTAATCCTCAAGGAAGATCGGTCCACGACTACTCTTGTCATGAATGCCCTACCTCATTCTCAAAGAGTATCAAATGCCAGATGGTTACCCAATGCTCCATTCTTTCTTCCCAATGGAAGACAAGAATGTAGTGTCTATCTCTCCCTCTCAATTAGGGATGATACATCAACCAAACCAAGCTTGTCTCTCAAGTACACAAGCTTCTTGTTTGGAAGTGATTTTCTCAATATGTCAGCTACTTGCTCATCAGTGGAGA
Source organism: Pinus tabuliformis (assembly GCA_031772625.1). Lineage (NCBI taxonomy): Eukaryota > Viridiplantae > Streptophyta > Pinopsida > Pinales > Pinaceae > Pinus > Pinus tabuliformis. The sequence continues at coordinate 884,808,644 of CM062812.1, forward strand.
TATATTGTAGCTGCAGCACACCATTTTGCACTAGCTCTCGAATGTAGTGATACTTGTTGTTTATATGCTCTGTCTTTCCATGAAACACTGGATCCTCAGACAAACATATACAACTGGTGTTATCACAAAGTATCATTGTAGGGTTTATCGATCCTTCAAACAGGTCGGAAGCAACTTTCTTAACCATACTGCTTCCTTTCTTATTTCACAGGTTGCAAGGTATTCAACCTCAACCCTACTTAAAGCAACTGTGTCTTGCTTTCTGCTCATCCATGAGATCATGGAGGATCCCAAACTGAAACATCCTCCTTCCATCTTGCTCACTGCCTCCCTAGTCGGAGTTTGTATATCCAATCAGTTGGACATCATTCCTTTTATCATACTTCAGACAATAGTGGATGGTTCCGCGTAGATATCTTAGAATATGTTTCCCTACTACCCAATGATAATGCTTCGGCTCCACTTGGAATTGACTGAGAACATTTATTGCAAAGGATATGTCTGGTCGAGTATTTACCAAGTTCATTAATGATCCAATAAGTTGCCTATACTTGGAAGGATCCACAGGGCGAGATTCAAAACTTCTTAGTCTCTTCAGATTTGTGATCATTGGAGTAGTCGTAGGTTTGCAATCTATCATGTCAAACTTCTTCAACAGCTTGATTACGTACTTTCCTTGACCTACATAAACTTCATCAGGCTTGCCAGACTTCTAGTCCCAGATAGTAATGCATTAGCCCAAGATTCTTCATGTCAAATTTTGCTGCTAGTTGCTTCCTGCATTTTTCAATTCGACCTTCTACACTTGTTAAGAGAAGATCATCTACACACAGAAGAATGATTATAGGTTCTCCGTCTACCACCTAAATATAAAGGTTCGGATTTTAGAACTTTTTGTGAAGCCTATTCTTTGAAGATATGCATTCATTCTAGCATACCATGCCCTTGGTGCTTGCCTGAGGCCATATAGTGCTTTCTTTAATATGGAAACATATGTCTTTCTATCTTTAACTTCGAATCCCAAGGGTTGTTCTATATAGACTTCTTCATCTATTGTGCATTTCAAAAATACGTTCTTGACATCCATTTGGTTGATGTTCCATCCCATTGATGCTGCCATAGAGATTAATGATAGAATTGTTGTATATCTTGCTGTTGGAGCAAATGTCTATTCATAGTCGATGCCTTGAAGTTGAGAGAAGCCCCTAGCCATAAGTCTTGCTTTACACTTATCTATACTTCCATCAGCTGCATTTTTGATCTTATAGATCCATTTGGAAGTAACCACGGATTTGTCTTTGGGCCTAGGTACGAGCTCCTAGACTTCATTCTTCATTATAGATTGATATTCTTCGTTCATGGCCTCTTTCCATTCCTGATTGTTTACAGCCTCTTCAAAAGTGGATGGTTTTGCTTCTATTAGTTTTTTCATGTCTGCAACATACCCATAATATCTTTTGGGTTTCTTGCTTTCTCTAAATGATTCTTTCGTTGTCTCATGACCTTCTGCATCAAGTAGAGTAGATTTTAACCAATTAGGTCTTTTTCTTATCTCAAGAATGACCATAGGTTGAACAGGCTCACTAGGACCACCTTCTTCATGGTGTGATTCTTCTTCTCCCTTATCCACTTCCTCCTCAAATACAGGAAGTTCTTCATCGTCAGAGTCTATGGAAAGTTCCTTTGATTTCTTGAAAGCTATGCTTTCGTCAAATATGACATCACGACTGATTCTATGTGATGTCCATCTTTCATGTAGATTCTATAAGCTTTCGATGAGTTGTTGTGCCCAATAAATGTTCCCTTCTTTCTTGAAGGATCCAACATCTCTCTTTTGTCCTTGGGTATGTGGATATATATAGGACGCCCAAAGATTAAGAGATGATCTACAGATGGATTGTTTCCAGTGAACACTTCTTCCGGAGTTTTGTTGTCTAGAGATCTATGGGGACTTCAATTCTGAATGTAGACAACGGTCTTCGTGGCTTCTCCACACAGAAAGTTAGGAAGATCCTGATCGTGTAACATTGCTTTTACACTTTCTTCAATGGATCTATTCTTTCGTTTTGCAACTCCATTTTGCTGGGGAGTGTATGTGACTATCAACTCCCTCTTAATCCTAGATTCGTTACAGGATCCTATAATCTCTTTGGATTTATATTCTCCTCATTATTAGATCTTAATATCTTGATTCCTTTTCCTGTAAGGTTCTCCACTCCAACTTTGAATTCTTGAAATTTTGAAAATACTTCGTCCTTGGTTTTCATTAAGTAAACCCAGGTTTTTCTTGAATGATCATCAATGATTGTGACATAATATAGATGACCTCCAAGAGATTTAGGAAGCATAGGGCCACATACATCGGAATGAATGAGATCCAAGATTTCTTTGAACCTTAAGGCACTGCTTCCAAATGGTCTCTTGGTATTCTTGCCCAATGCACATCCCTTACAAACTCCTTCACGATCTTCCTTTAGATTTAGAATTCCATTTGCTATGGAACTTAGAGTTGGAAGGATTTTGAAATGTAGATGACCAAATCTTCTATGCCAGAGTTCACATGGGCTAATTTCAATGTGAACTAGGGCTTGGGCCATAGGAGACATTAGTCTGTAAAGTCTTCCTTCTCGAATGCCAATGACTTTAGCTTGATCTATACTTGAGTCTTTACTCCATACAATGACCTTACCATCAATGAAAGCTACTCTATCACCCTTTTCTTCTAGACTTGAAGTGGAAAGTAAGTTCTTGTGTAAACCTGGGACAAATAAAATGTTTTTGAGGTGAATGTGGCTTCCATCTTCTAGCTTTACAGAGGTTGATCCAATACCTTTCACGGGATAGCTCAGGTCTACAATTATTGGAGTGGCCAGTCATGTGCCTTGATGCACCATTATCAATTATCCAAATTTCTTCATCTTGCAATGTGCCAAAGAGAGCCGGGAAGAGAACTTCATCTTTTCTTTGATTGATACCTTCTTTGAAGAAAATAAGAAACTCCATGCTTCCTTGATACCTTTCTTGAGATGGCTTGCAATCTTCTTGATGAACTTCTTCACTGTAGAGGAGATCTTCATGATGCCCTTAGATAACCTTAGCTCTGGCACCATGTTGAGAAATCAATAGGGTAGTGAATATGCTAATTCTTTTTAACTTGATAACTCTTTGTGTTACCATTTACCTTAATAGCTTTGTTCCTTATTATTATATTGTGCGATACATCAAACAACTACCAAAACAATAAGAATTGTGACATAGTATATAGGCTGCTAGCCAGGGCCAAAACCCCTCCTCTTGTGGTGAAAACCCTTAAATCTTTTCTCTTCTTATAAATCCTTCAATTGGCGAATACCATGACCTAGAGACTCAAACAAATACCCTCCAAGATCAAGATCAACTCAGCCTCCTTCTGCAAGATATTCGACCTCTTATTTCCGATTCGAAATTCTATCTCTCGGCAACTGTTGCAACTGTCGCTACTCATTAAGAAGACTTAGATCTTCTTCATATGGCCTCCTTTCCTCTTTGCTTGCCTTTCCTTGAATCTTAGGGTTAGTGAGACACCCTAAGACACCTTCGCTTTATTTCTTTTCTCTCTTGTGTCCATGATTGAACCAAAGATGTCCCTAGCGCAAAAACCCTAGCTTCGAATTTCACGTGAGAGAGAGAGAGACTTAACCCATGCACTTCGGCTTCCTTTTCTTCCTCTTCATCCTCCTTCTTCGACCTCTTTTAGCATTCTTCTTCTCATAGAAAGAGATGTGTGTGAGTTGTCTAATGGAGGACGAGTTCCTCTCTCTATATAGGCTTCTTCAAGGGTAGACATGGCTCTTCATGTAGGCCGACTTGATCTTGGAAGGCATTTCGACACTTTAAAGGAAAAACAAATTTTTCTTTACATGATACAATGTGCCCATAGGATCTTCAATATATGACAATGACTCTTAAACCCTAGAAGCACTCGATGGGTGCTTGACGTATAAAATGAAAGGACTTGAGCATGAAACCCATGCTTCAATAATAATTTCTTTTCATTTTATATTTTACAAGAATACGTTTCATACTTATGAAGACCGAACCTAGTTACAAATTTTTCAACACATGCGAGGCAGTTTGGCTCAAAACGATGCTATCAGATATGCATATGCAACAAACAAAGCCCACACCCCTCTTTTGTGACAATCAAGGGGTGATGAAACTTGCCAAAAATCCAGTTTTCCACTAGCGATCCAAACATATTGATATACATTGCCATTTCATCAGACAACTTGTTGAAGATGGATCTATTGAGCTGCAATACTATCCCATAGAAGATCAAACTGCAGACATTCTTACCAAGCCTTTGGGTCTTGAAAAATATGTAAAATTCCAGGATAAGCTTGGTGTAGTTAGTATATTGACCATTAAGGAAGGGTATTAAGTTATGTAATAATAGTCAATTATTGAATAGACTTGTGCATTTAACTTTATGTTGTATTTTTTCTTTTATGCCGTATGGATCAATCCCACATTCATAAAGTGGATTGGCTCAGTGCTATTGTAACCTATATAAGAAAGTCTTCACTCTCTTATTGAATCCACCGAATACAAAGAACTAATTACTTCTGAGTTATTTCTTGGTTTCTCTATATGCTCGTGTTTTCATTATAATAAGAAGAAAGCCTGAAGAAGACTACAGAAAGATTGTTGTTTGAACAAGGGATCTAGTTGAAGACTCGTTGGAAGACCTCCTTGAAGGAAGCATCAAAGGATCTTGGTATCATTAATCATTAATCACTCTTGGAAGCTGTTGTTGAAGGAATCCTAGGAAACATCTTTCAAGGACTTTATTGAAGTCTCTTCAAAGATCTTGGAAGCATCAAGAAAGTAGGCGACATCATCTTGAGAAGAATCTTGGTTATCGAGTATCATATTATTACTTTATGTCTGAATTTGCAGGTCATATAGGTTCTTTCTGCAAGGAGAGCAATAAGCTTGCCAGAGCATCAAATTTTCTAGCATGGAAGAAAAGGATTGACCTGACACTTACTGAACATGAGGTAATGGAATATGTTACTAGGGAAATTACTGAACCAAGAAAAGACAAGACTCAAGATCTAGCAAAGTACAAGAAATGAGAAGGGCACAAAGGATCATAGTTGAATCCATTAAGGATCCTCGTGTTCCATTTGTTGCAAATTTGGAAACTTCTAAGGCTATGTATGACAAGCTAGTGAATTTGTACTCTGTAAGTACATCAAGACAAAAATGTCTCTGCAAAATAAGTTATATAAAATGAAGAAATTAAAGGATGAGGACCTATCATCATTTTTGATGAAGATATCTCAATTAAGAGATCACTTGTAGGGGCTTGGAGAAAATTTTTGATTCAGAAATGACCATCTGTGTATTAAATGCATTGCCACTAGAATGGAGCAACTTTGCAACGAGCATGTGCTCTAAGAAAAAATCAACTCTTTTTGATGAGTTGTGGCCTCAATGCATTTTGGAAGAATCTAGGATTAAGGTAAAGGATGACATTGCATTAGATGAACAGTGTCAAGCCTTTCTAGCGAGAGTCAAGAAGTTGAACAAGGGAAAGTTTGGAAAGTCCAAGAAGAAAGATATGTCCAAGGTTCAATGCTTTAAGTGCAATGAGTATGGACACTTTAAGAGGGACTGTCCAAGCCAATAGAACAACAAAAGAAAGGAAAGGAGCGAGGCTCACATAGCTGAGGAGATGGGAGAACTTGAGAAGAAGCCGAGGAAAGAAGATGTGAAAGATCTTTACCATTGAAGAAGGCACTCTGACTATTAAGTTCTTTATGAGGATTAATCTTTCCTTTAGATAGCATGCATTATTGTTTACTATTAGGAAAATCTTGAATTTGCATAACATCATAAAGAGAAGCATGTGGTAGTAGCATATGTAGAGCCTACTTGGTTAAGTTTCTTTGTAAAAATCATCTAGTCTTTAAAGTTAGATAGATAGACCATTTCGCATATTTTTCATTGAGGCATTATCTATGATTATGTTAGAGACGGTCATCTTGCTTAGATGGATCATCATGATTCTAGAAGGACCATCATTTTGGAAGGTTCTTGGGAGAAGCATTATGACAAGTTTAGTATACAATCCATGAAATGTGGGAACAATACTGTTAAAGGGATGAAGGAATGCAATGGGCCAGGATGTAGGCTCATTATGAGATTTATAGCTAGATGATGGAATACGAAGCATAGGAACACACATTGAAAGTGACTCTTGGATAATATTCATGTGGATAGAATCTTGTAACATGCTTTGTATGATTATGTGATGTCTTAAAGAGAAGAATTTGGCTTACTCTTAGGACTTTCTCTAGATAAAATAACTATTAACATCTAGTATAATCTCCAGAAGAAGAAGGTTCTAACATGGTAATCAAGTTCGATCCTTGGGCACTCTAATGCATGAAGGAAGATTCATGTGGAGATGGACCATGAGGATGTTGATGGAACGTGAAGGTCATCATCATGAGGTAAGTCTGAATTTTGTTGTTGGTTATTTGGCTAACATATTATTTTGTTACTTGGAAGAATGCAGCAGGAATACATGATGAGAGTTGAGGCAAGTTCAACTATATGAATGGAAATGTATGAAGAATGTTGAGGGAAGCTCAATATCTGGTCCCTAGCAACTATGAAGTCAAGATGTGTCCATCTTGGAATTGAAAAGTAGCAGTGTGAGAATATAACCTGAAGGTAAAAGGAGATCACTTTCATGAGGAAGCCATGTGCAACTTGAAGTTTGGAAAAACTCAAATCTTTGATGTCAAAGATGAAAGTGATGAGCAAGAAAAATCCGCTGGATCCTGTCACAAGATCGTGTTGAAGGAAATGTAACTAGGTTCAGTCTTCATAAATGTACTTTTAATATTTGTATTTATTCAAGAAAAGAAATATTAGTTTTATAATATATGCCATTGAGTTTCTTGCTCATTGAAATAGGTCTAGCACATGTTAGGTGAGTCAAATAGTCAAAAGGAAATGTTGAATGCCTTAAGGGCATGTTACACCATGTATGAATATGTATTAAAGTCAAGAGAATACCTCCAAGAAAAGTCAAGTCTCCTATGCAAATGCGCCATCAAAGAAGCTCCTTCAAGCATAGAAACTGTTGTCGCACAAAGTGTCTAGGCACTACGACAACGCTTAACAGTAAGGGCTGTCACTCTAATCCTTACTCCATTTAGAGTCTCTCCTAGACAAGTCAAGGGGGGTAGTCCCTATGGTGAATGGATGAAGATAGTCTGTGGAACATAGGCTCTAGGAGATTTTAAGGATGAATAACTTGACGAATTTAGAACAAGTCTTGGTCAATTGAGATGGATAGATTAAAATAAGACACAACCACAAGATAAAAATGATTATAGACCAATGCCTTTATATTGAATTAACCATAGACTAAATAAAAAAACAAGTTACCTAGAGAAATTTATAAATGTGGCAAAGTGACGGTCATGAACAATTAAATGTAAAATGCTCAAAACTTTAACATGCAGGATAATCTAGCAAAATTTATCTTTCTTCAAGAGTAAATATGATTTTTTAAAACATTTATTGCTCTTGACAATAGAGAAATCACAAAAATTAAGATTTTGCCCGTAACACCAAAAACACCAAGGAACTTTAAATTAGAATATTAATCATTTCTTAGACAATTACTTTAATGGTAAATGAAGAAGTAAAACAAATCAAAGGGTTAATAAATTAAATTTTTAATGGGCCATAGGCCACATTAAAATTTTTATTGTGAAAGTACAAGTCCTCCATTAATTTATTTCATTCTCAATTCTAAAGTCACCAAAATTTATTTTTTTTAGAATTTTTAATGTTTTTTAAATTTTAGATATTTTAGATTTTTAATTAAAAAAATATGTTTTTTAAATTTTAGATTTTTAATTAAAAAATAAATGAAAAAATCGAAAAATCAAAATCAAAATATGAAAAACCAAAGTCATAATTTTTTTTTAAACAAAATCAAAATGTTTTTAAAATTTTAGATTTTTTAGATTTTTAATTAAAAAAAATAATGAAAAAATAAAAAAAATCAAAATCAAAATATGAAAAACCAAAGTCATAATTTTTTTTTAAACAAAAGAACAAAAGAACAAAATCAAAATGTTTTAAATTTTGTTGACTTTAGAATTGAGGATGAAATAAATTAAAGGAGGACTTGCGCTTTCACATTAAAATTTTTAATGTGGCCTATGGCACATTAAAAATTTAATTTATTAACTCTTTGATTTGTTTTACTTATTCATTTACCACATTAAAGTAATTGCCTAAGGAATAATTTAAATTCTAATTTAAAGTTCCTTGGTGTCTTTGGTGTTAAGTGCAAAATCTTAATTTTTGTGATTTATCTATTGTCAAAAGCGATAAATGTTTTAAAAAATCATATTGACTGTTGGAGAAAGATAAATTTTGCTAGATTATCCTGCATGATCGTCGCTTTGCCACATTTATAAATTGCTCGAGTAACTTGTTTTTTTTGTTTAGTCTATGGTTAATTCAATATAAAGGCACTGGTCTATAATAATTTTTATCTTTAGTTGTGCCTTATTTTAATCTATCCATCTCAATTGACCAAGACTTGTTCTAAATTCTTCAAGTTATTCATCCTTAATATCTCCTAGAGCCTGTGTTCCACAAATTATCTTCATCCATTCACTGTAGGGACTACCCTCGTTGACTTGTTTAGGAGAGAGTCTAAACAGAGTGAGTAAGGATTAGAGTGACAATCCTTACTCTGAGCGTTGTCGCGGTGCTTAGACACTTTGTGCGACAACATAAACCATCCGAAGTCTACTCAACAAGTCGGCCTAAAAGGAGGGACAGTCCTATATAAAGAGGCTGTCCACTCCAATACAACGCAATCAAGGAGCTCTGAAATCAGCAAAGTAAGGAGGCAAGTAAAGGGTAATAAAAGGACGAGAAAAGGGTCTCCAAGGACAACGAGGAAGAAGGAAGAAACACCGAGCCTTAGAGGTCTGTTCTAGGGCTTATTACAGTCACACGTGCGAGAAAAGGAGGGCTATCTGTGGTCATTACAACAACACTATCACAGTCACATATCTCTCATTGTTTGGGCTATCAAAGTAGGCCTATAAGGCCTCTCTCTCAAGCGAAGAAGAGGCTCACTCAAGCGAGGAAGAAAGAAAGACTCTATCATAAGAATCTGGAAGGAATCCTCCCACACGTACGAGAAACTAGGGCTGCACTATAGTCATAACAAGTCTGCAACTTCACATAAAGAAGGAGCTCGGTTGGACAAGAGAAGGAAGGTATCCTTCTAGATGAAAGAATTCACTAAGTATCAAAGATATGTATCTCTTCTAGAGCTAGCATAACAAGGACTATCACTAGTTGCCGGAAGAACAAAGTGTTGAAAGAAGGAGGACGAAGTGTTCTGGGGAACAAAATGCCGAAAGAAGGAAGGACTTGACTTGTGCTTGGAGGATATTATAGTCAAGGGTCTAGGGTTTGTCATTGATCAAGAAAGAGGCTTCAATAAGAGAAAACTTACTGAAGGGTTTTCCTCTCAAGAGAAGAGAGGTTTTGGCCCTGGAAGAGAGGCAACATCTTGTGTTCTTGTTCTTATGTTTTGGTAGCAGTTTGATGAAGTACACTCACATGCATTAATAATAATAAGAAGAAGATTAAGCTAACAAGAAAAAGTAAAAAAGACTCCACAAATTGTTATTAAGTAACAAAGAATCCTACTATAGTTAATTGCCCTAGATTCTTCAATAGATTGAAGAGTGAAGATGGCTCCATGATAGCTCGAAAGGAAGCAAGCTCGATACAATGAGATCTAGAGAAAAGAGGGAGCCAGGCAACTATGGAGAATTGGTAGCTAATATTCTTATGAAGACAAGCTATAAGACTTGTGGTGTTGACTTCCTAAATAGAAAGGAAGCTTGGAATCTCCTCTAGATTTAATAGGGAGCAAAGGAGTCTCCTTAAATAAAAGCAAGGATCTATTCCCTAGACAAGAGGGAATAGGGTTATCCTCTTTGGTTGAGAGGGAGTGATGTTGGACATCACATGTGCATTCTTGTCTTCAAGTAATGAAGAGAGAATGGTGGAGGATTGGATAAACATATTTGGTTTCCTTGACGATATAGAATTCAAGAAAGGAAGGGTACCGACACTCTTTGAGGATGGGACAAGTATCCAAGAGAAGAGTGGTCAAAGAGGACCGATATTCTTTGAGGACTCAAGTATGGAGATCCAAGATAAGAATAGTACTAAAAAGACATGCCTTGTGAACATTCATATGGGGTATGTGCCTTGTAGAGGTAGTGCGGTATCACATATAAATCCTCCTATCATAATGCTCTTGAATGAGGTAGAGCTTGTCTAGTTAGGCCTCAGAGACAATGTTGGTCATAATGATGATGCTTACAATTTGGCTTATCAATCTGACTCTTCTTATGAGAACTCTTCAGTTTGAGACTAAGTTTCACTGAAACAGATACATGAACGGATATGAATACAGGGCTTGAAACGGATACAATAAATTTTCAAAAAATCAGGATATGATATGGCGATGAAACGACACACGCGCACACACACACACACACACACACACACACACATATATATATATATTTCATATTACCATTCATCTTTTAGAATCTAGATTCTATATCTAAAAGTACATCATTAGTTATCATCATCATCAATTCAGCGTATGCCATAAACATTGTCATCACCATTAATGATTATTATAACATTTATGATTCAATTTTCAACATATCATAAAGTTTCTGTTTCAAATTTCAATCATCAACATGACAACATCATCACCAAAATTAATAATGCACACTACATAGTACAAAGTTCAAAATGAACTATCACTAGAAATCTACTATTATTATTCATATGGCATATTATGGTATTCAATGTTCATTGTTCGAAAGTTTAAAACACCATCATAAATTACGTTTCCATATCATCAAATATGTCTTCATCCACGTCATTAAGAGCTACATCCTCTTTAGAAGTGGGAGCATTGCTGCCATGTCCACTTGAAGATCCACCTATTAGTGCTTCCTCATGAAACAAAGTCATATGAGACCTGGCATTCATTGTCATATCCAAGTCAGGCAACTTTGGTTCCACATTTCATAGTTTGGTGTGCCCAAATTTGTTATCGTCACCCTTGTGTGACAGAAGGCAAAGGTTCCAATGAACATACACTAGTTCCTCAACCTTTTGGAGCACAATTTGTTTCGCTTCACCGAATGGATGAAGCTATATGTACTCTAGTTCCTTTCTGCTGAAGAGGAACTAGCAACTCGTGACAAGATCCTGATGGCCAATTTTTGGATATGTGGAAGTTTCCCACCATAGTAGTTTCACCAATCAATTGGACTTAATTTGGTCTTGTCCCGCATACAATCAATTTTAATTTTCAACACTCTAACCCTCTGATCCCACAAAATGAGCTAAATCTGAACGAATTTGAATCCTAATTTCAGGATCTACAAAAAGCTTTCTAAAAGCTTTTTTAAATCCTTGCGAGACTTCTGGGTCTTTGTTTAGTGTGGTTCTTTCTGGATCACTTAACAACTCTGCAGAATAGTATTTTGGATTCATTGCATAAGCCAAAAGGTGCAATGGGGTGGTCATCATATTCCACCTTTTGGTCAATATATCGTTTACTTATAAAAGAATTCATGTGGGTCCTTCTCCTTGGCATTTATAACCATTCTTGTCTTCTCTATCATGGAATCAATGCCCTCATACACCTCTTCCAAAATAGGTATATCTGTGTCAAACAGGCGGAGCAATTCCCCAATTGGCTTAGTAAATGCCAAGAGGTACTCCACCCTATCCCACCATTCATCATCAACAACCAACCTTTTCACTGTTTGTGGTCTTTCAGATTGGAATTGCCTCCATTGATTCCAAAGATAACTGTATACCATTGATTGTAATGTTCTTTCACCTGCATAAGTCTTGTTAAGACTATGATGTGAGAAGTAAAATGAGTTTCGACAACCTGCAAGTGCCAAATTGCCAATGTTTCAATAAATTAAAAATCATAATTTGGTTGAATAGCTATTGTGATTCACGAATCATGACATTTGATAATCCAATTTACATATTTGAATTTAGAGTCATAGAAATTAGAATTTATGAAATAAACTTTAAAGTTTAGCTACCTTAAGGAGTTCCAACTTCGCAAATTCCCTGTAGATGACTTGGGACATGTGGTGGTTTGTGATGAGGGCTTGAATTTCTTTTGCCTCTTCAAAAATAATTCGAATCCACTCAATTTGCTTCCCCATCTTGCTCAACATGAGGTTCAATGAACGTACAACACAAGGGGTCCAGAAGATGTGTTGATATTTGCCTTCAATAATTAGGTCCGTGTCTCTACACACCGTTGCATTGTTAGTTATTAATTGGCCATCACTTTTTAGCCCCACCAATTCAATTTCTTAAGTCAAGATGTCAAGAATGAATTGGGAATATTTCCGCTGCCCCTCACAATTCACTGCCTTTAAAAACATTGTCCCCTTTGGGCTCTAAGCAATCACATTGATCAAAGGCCTATTCCTTTGATCTTTCCATGCATTAAAAAGGATGGACACCCCTGAAATGCACCATGAATTACGAATGGGGCTTAATTTAGCCTCCAAATCTAACTTCTCAACACTCAACATTGTAGTGCGGACCTTCTCATATCTAGGGCTCTTGTACCCTTTTGGGGCTTCATTCATTGCTTTGATCATCTTTGTCCACTGAGGAGATTGCACGAGGTTAAAGGGAGGGCCATTTGCATGAATGCATTGACCTATAGCTGCATCTTCCTTCTCTTGAGCATCATTATTAAAACTCTTTTCAAGCAGCCCCAAATTAGAGCTCGTTGAACTAGGGTTGCCAATTCCATAAGAGAGAAGTGGAGGCTTTGATGAAGATGCTCCCAACTTTGTTGCTTGATTGAATTGAGAGGCAAGATTTGTCTCATTTGCTTTAGCATCTGCCTCGTATTGTTCTTTATGATATTTTGCAAGTTTTCCTTGCTTAAATCTTTTCCATCTGTCCCATCTGGTTTAGGTGGGCGGTACATTCAAACCCCATTGCGTTTTAACCCAAGTAAATGTGCTTTAACCCGGGTGTATGATCCCTTAAACTCCTTTTTACACTCATTGTAGACCCATGCCTTTGACCCCCCTCCTTGGATCTTCCCAACAATAGTTACATATTTCCAAATTGGTGACTTTGGATCAACTTTAGGGGTAGATTAAATTTCATTTTCATGTCCCTCTACCTTACAAATCACAGAACTTGAAGTTTCCATGACGAGGATGTAAATGGAACTGCAAAATAAAATTGGCAAATATGTATTTCAAAACAAGCCATGAAAAAGTTTAAAGAACGATCATTATCAAAACACATTAAAGAGAGTATTAAACAAACGTATAATATAAAGTAGTTGTATAATCAATCTACAATTCTATATAGAAGATTCACATTTAGCACACAATAATTTATAATTGTTGAGGAATTTGTATCAAATTTAAAATTTAAATGGAGAATTTCAACCGACTGAGAAAAAACTTGTGGGGACTCCTTTTAGTCTTATTCTAGAAGAAATGTTTAATGCCTTAGTGTGTAAATTCACAATAAAAAGGTTTTAGGCAAACCCATTAAGTGTGTAATTTATTAACTATTTGTTTAGACATATGCTAACAGTTTTCCTTGTGGTGATTATATACTATCATTTATTGTTGGCGACATTCTTTTTTATGAAAGTTGTGACATTTTCCTGTGGCAGATTCATAAGCATAAATTTGTGTGGGATTAGATTCATAAGCATAAATTTGTGTGGGATTAGAAGTTTCTAACATTTACTTGTGAAAATGCTTCAAGAGATGTTTGGTTATGTATGTTTCCTCGATAGTCACACTAGTAGAAAATGTTTTTGGAATTGTACGATTCAATTATAGTATTGCCAATTTGCTCTTTCTTATTTCCTATGGTGTAAGATTTCCATGCGACAAATTGAGGTGAGGCCCTGAGCATACAATCTGTTGAAGGTTGCATTGTTCCCATTGTAGATTCTTGTGACGAAAATCTAAATTCATTCAAGGCTGTATTTGAGTTGTTTAGAAGCACTGAGATGTGCATTGTTGATTTGGTCCAAGGTACTGTTACCCAAGATCTCATTAGGTAATGTCAAGGCTAATCTGATGATGCTTTGAAGCCATTAGATGTCTGTGCAAAATTTCAGTACGAGCATCCAACACTGAAAACAAATTATAACTTTGTTAATCCTATAATGGGCAAAATGGAAATTCATACCCAAGGGGTTGTCTGTATAGATGCAAGGTTTCATTGAAATTTTCTCACACCAATATTCAAAGTTTCTTTATCCATGTTATTAAAAGAAGAGAGCTGTTGATTTTGACCTTGATATACGATGATTCCTTCTCTTTTTCTGTTGAATCAAATGGGTTTGTTAGGGCCTAGGACGAGGGTGAGGATTTGAGTTACTATTCACTTGGGCGTCGACTCCTCCAACTGGTGGTGGTGACTCATTGCAGACAATGCCGAATGCACAGTGGGCATGGCACTCACAACCCAAGTGCTATTTGTGTGGTGTCAACTCCTACTCGACGTCGGCTCCTCTAGGCTCCAACTCCAGGCGACAAGCGGTCGTGACGAGTCATGGTGGCAACAATGGCACACTTGCAGTCTCGGCGGCTCAACAACACCCAGTGGAAATGAAATGTAAAACCGTAAACATGACAACCTTCCAAAATGTATTAAAACATAAAAAAAATACCAAAACCTAAAGTCTAAAATCTGTTCCTGGCAGCAAGTCAAGGGATCCAAATACCTAAATTTGTTCGCAACAACCAAATCAAGGGTCCGTTTCCAAATCATGAAACATATTTCATTTTTGCCGGATTCATTTCCAAAAACAACGATACGTATCAGATATTCCACGAAACGAATCACTTTTCCAAAAATCTTCGCCAAAATGTTTCAAACTTTTGACTAGCCTTTTCTGAAAAATTGAAATGGGGTTGAAATGTATCAAGGATTTTTCAAAGTCATTTCGTACCCATTTCAAGAACTAAAACATCGAATGACGTATCTAGGAGGTTAGGGCAATGTTTCCGGTAACTTAGGTTTGAGAATGATGTTGTACTAACTAACTGTACAATTATGAATACATCGCTAGTTAAGAGGGAGTGTTGGAAATGTAACTAGTTTCGGTCTTCATAATTGTTGTTGTACTCATTTCAATATGTATCTTATGTAACAAACAAGAGAAGGAAAGAAGAAGTGCTTTTTATAAAACATGGGTTTCATGCTCATTATTGGTGGTCTTCTAGGTAAAAGCATGTTCTTCATGCTTCTAGGGTTTGTTAGGTCACGTGATGTATTGTCATGAGTCAAAGGAGTCAACATCGTGTTTATAAGATCCTTTTGAGCCAAATGTAATTGGAAAAGGAATTGTTTTTGAGTCTATAAAGTCTTAAAAACTCTAAAAGTGCAAGTCGGCCTTGGCAACTTCAAGTCAGCCTAAAGGAGGGAATTTTACCCCTTGGAAAGGCTATATAAAGGTGCAGTTCGACCTCATTTGGAACTCACTCAGAAGTTCGATACCAAGAAGGAAGTTCGATCTGTAGCTGGGAAGCAGTAGAAGAAGAGAGCGAAGGTCTAGAGGAAGAAAGGAAGGACGAAATATCTTGTTTTTGGGCTCAATCTCTCTCACGTGCAAAGGATTAGGGTTTCTACAACTTCCTACAAGGTTTGAAATTGCAAGTCCGAGTTGCAGTAGGACGAAGTGCAATATCTTGTTACTGGAAGGAAGAATACTCTATCTTGACCTCATTGCCCTTAATAGGAGTTGTCTTGCTCTAGGAAGGTCTCAAAAAGAAGTTGAACTAGGGTTTCTACAACAACAATAGTGCTGAAGTTGCAGGACAAAATTGCATGTCGAATTGTAGTACTGAAGCTAGGAAGTTGAAGTTGTAGTTTGAAACTGGTTTTAGGACTTGTTGGAAGGGCTGACTTGGTACTTGGAGGAAGATTTGGTCTAGGGTTTGGGTGGGGTTTTTCCCTGGCTAAGAGCCTAATTTCTTTGTCCTCTGTTGTTGCTATTTCTTTTCTTGATATTTGTTTGATGAAAAGATCTAAATAAAGAACTCAAGATGACTAACTAAGTTCACAAGCAAGTATTAAGGTTAAGGAAAATTGATTTAACAAGTTGCCACTTTGAATTCTCCGCCACAAATGAGCTCCATCCATCCTCTATTTATATAGTTCAGAGGGGGGCTAATAGACAAGTCCATTGGGGCAAGGTCGACTTGACATGTAGGCCGACTTGGCATCCAGTGGGGATTTTGTCCCAAAATTCACATTTAATTTTTTTTTTCTTTTTCTTTTACAATAGGTCCAAATTAGGACTTTGACTCTTTGACTCAAAAACGTAAAAGCACGAAGAACATGGCTATCTAGAAAATAATAGTAATTTTTTTTTCTTTTTCTTTTCTTTTTCTTCTTACATAAAATACACAATGGTACAAATTATGAAGGCCGAAACTAGTTACATTCTCCAACACTCTCTCTTAACTAGGGAGATTTTCATAATTGTACAACTAGTACATGGATATTCTCAAACTGAAATATTCTCATAAGAAGAGTCAGATTGGTATGCCATCTGTAAGCATCGACATTATGACCAACATTGTCATTGAGGCCTAACTTGACTAGTTCAACTTCATTCTAGAGCATTATGTTGGGAGGCTTTACATGAGATACCACACTACCTCTAAGGCACATACTCCATCTGGATGTTCACCGAGCTTGTTCTTTTAGGACTATTCTTATCTTGGATTTTAAACCCTCAATCCTCAAAGAATATAAGTCTTATTCGACCACTCTTATCTTGGATACCTGTCCTATCCTCAAAGAGTGGCAATACCTTTCCTTTCTTGGATTTTCTATCCGCAAGGAGACCATAGATGCTTCATCCAATCCTCCACCATTCTTCCTCCATGGTGTTCACTTAGACTTACGATTGTTACCCCTGGTCAAGTGCATGACACATGAAGAATAGAAATGCACATGTTATGTTTATCATCACTCAACCAAAGAAGAGATCCCTATTCCCACTTGGCATAGATCCTTGTTCCTTCACATATATTAGGAGACTTCATACTTTGTCTAAGGCATGAAGGAGATCCTTTCACTTCCTTTCAATTGGGAAGGTTATAACTACAAGCTCTCGAGCTTGTTCCCATGAGAGTATCAACTACCATATTTGCATTGGTTCCTTCTTTCATTGGTATCTCTTCCTTCAATCTAGTGATAGGGTTCGGGTCATCGACCTTACATATCACTTTCCTTTATTTATCGTCAATGAAGGCATTATAATGAGCCTTATCAAACTTCAAGTCAATCATAGCTCACTCTGAAAGTGATCTTCATTGTACGAACTTGAAATTGAAGTTATCTCTTCACGCTGCTACCTTTCAATGCCAAGATGATGATGCAAACATCTTGACTACATGATTGCCAAAACCATATACAATTGAACTTACCTCAACTGTCATCATGTATTCCTGAAATATCCTTCTAGTTAGCAAAACAATGTGTTGACCATATAACCAATAAAAAATATTAACATCAAACTTACCTTATCATGATGGCCTACTCGTCAAAGGATCAATTTTCTTGAGTTGTTCGAGATCAACATCCTTTCACATGATCCATCTCTACATGAATCCTTCTTCATTCATTTTAATCAGAGTGCCCATGGATTGAACTTGATTACCAAGTTACAATATCTTCCTTGGAGTTGTTATTATTAACTCCCTTTCTTTCTTTTTAGAGACTACTCTTGATGTTGGTCAATATCTTATGGAATCTTTGCTTCCATACAACCATCTAAGCATTGATCTTAAATGAGGTTGCTTCTTATACCTATTGTAGATAGAGTTCTTTCCTAGTAGTGGAAAGACTACAACTTGACCATCTGCATTCCTTCATCCTTCAAAAGTATTGTTTCCATACTAGATGGAATATATACCAATCATGTCATAATACTTCTAAGAACCTACTAAATAATGGTTCTTATAGGATCTTGATGATCCATCTTTGCAAAATGACTACCTCTAATATTATTTTATAAAATGTTCGGATGAACAATAATATGCAATGTGGTCTCAATCTTCTTAATTTTGAGAGCTAGATGACTTTGTCCAAAGCAACTTGTTCATGTAGATTCCATGCTTCATCTTCATATCATCAATGTGTTCTTATGAACACATCATGTCCATCAGGGTCCTTATAATTCCCTCTTTCCATCATGCTCATCATTTTCAAGGATTGCTTTGGTTTGCCTTCCTTCTCGCTAGCTTCCTTTATTATGTACTTGCAATTTACTGACAAGTACAACCAAGCAAAAACATACAAAGGCAAGAGCATGATGTCAATTCTGTCAATCTAGGGTTTCCATGGTTTCTCAGAGGGTGCACTTCTAGGGTTCTTAGATGAAAACCCTAAAAAATCTTGATCTAACCCTTGATAGGGTTTTTACTTTCAGTGCAAACATCAACCTTAGGATTTCAAATCCTAGGTTTTACCTAATTCAACCCTTGCCAGGGTTTACCATATGCCCTAGATTATTTGCAAACCCTAGATGTTTTATTTCATTAGCTAGGTTTTCTATAGAGGGAGTAACCAAAAATAGGGCTAGGGGTTTTCACTTTTGCTAGGGTTTTCTAATCCAAATGCCATCTAAGGTTTACAAACCTTAGATACCAAAAACGTAAGATCTATGAACCCTAGTTTTCTATCATACAAAGTATGCTTGCAAAAACCCTAACGACTATTTAGACCATTTATTTATTTTACAACATAGAAACAAAGCGTAAATTCTTCATGGCTTCCTTTTCACAAGGATTTGCTGAGTCATTCTTCCAACAACAATTCACATATCTTTTTCCATGTACCTTTGTCACATCATTTATTAATCAATGATGTCGAATCATTATCACATCGAATCTTATCTCTAAAGGCTCCAGATCGGCTTTATGCAATTGCTCAACGCATTGCTGTAGATATCAACAACATCTCATAGTCATTTCCAACCTAACTGTGAAGGCATATTTTATGAATGCCAAAGAATTCAAGCCAACGAGATCCTGTGACACTGTATGTAACATGATGTCATACAGTTCGATGCCCTTTAGAACTATAGGCACTATCTCATCTATATGTAGAGGAACAATGATAAATATGATGCCATATAGATGATGCCACTGAGATTGAGCCAGTTCTGTGACTTTCCTTAGAATTGAGTGTAGATCGAGCGTTTCCATGGAATTAACGCCACTTAGAGACATGCTGGTCCCAGATCGATCATCTAGCTTCTACAACTACATTTGATCCAGATTCTAGCCATAAGGCGATTCATAAGCTACTGTAGAGCAAGCTAATGCATGAATCAACCTTGTAATGGGTCTTGATTTCATTTCCCTTTAAGTCTGAGCCAATGTAAAAGATGCACGATTTATTAACTCTGAGATCCTGAGCCACACAAAGTTCGATTCACAAAGCCAATCCTCAAATTGAACCATGGGTGCCAATCACGGTTACAATATACAAATCATTGTAATTATAGCATCCCGAACCAAATGTTATCAATATACAAATCATTGTTTTTGTAACAACTTTAACAATGGATACAACGAACCAACGGGCTTTCGAAATTTATAGTCAATGTCTTACACACTTCTTCATAGAGAGTGCTAGGGTTAGAAAGTCAACGTTCAAACTATTGCCAGAAATGCGATCCACACAAATCAAGTCTCAGATTTTGTATATGAGCCATCAAAGATTATAAGCGAGCCACCAAAAACCTAGAGTGTGAGTCACAGAGTTGTGTTGAATTATGGGTCACTGTCATAAAGAGCGAGCTACAGGGACATTGCAAACTATGTCTCAATCAATGCCATTCTCATAAGAAATATTGACAAGTCTCAATCCATATAGAGAGTGCGAATCATATGTGGCAATGCTGCAAGAGATATGCAAAAACACACTAAATTAAGTCCACAATCCAAACCACAGGTCCATTAATGCGATACTACAAGTGAAATGATCCAAACCACAGAATGCAAACATTGAGTCAATCAACAAACCATATACGTTAAGTCAGTCAATGAACCTCGAGTCACTGTTAAAACAATGCGAATTGTTGGAATCATGCCTTTGAATGAAAACGAAACACAATGCCACTGTAAATATGAGATCACCAATTGAGTCCAAAATTTTTGTGTTAAGCTATGTCAATCAAGAAGCAGGGAATTGAGTCCAGGAATGAGATCTTTCGAATGCCACTCTTTTCCTAATAAGTTCCTTCAAGAGCCAACAAAAAGTGATCTTCTTACCTCCTTGTACAAACAACAACTCCAATACCATGTTGGAAATCGAGAGGTTCATCTTATTATTAGATTTCCATTACATGATAATTAGTTGTGAGATTGTTAGCATATTTATTATTATGTTTTCCTTCCTTCATCAAGCAATTATCATAAAACATGATTGCAGAAGTCAATAGAACACAAGATATAGGCTCCAAGCCAAGGCAAAACCCCTCCATGGGAAAAACCCATAAAATCTCTTCTTATAGAATCAGATCAAATGAGATATCCAATACCCATAACCACAAAAATTCCCATCTCTAGATGCCAAGTCAAACCAATGTTATCAAAACCAAACCGAAAAAACTTGTGGATCGGGAATTGGTCGAAATTGGTAAAAAACTGAACCAGAAAACCAGTTGACCAAAAACACATAAAATATTCAAATTTTAAAGAAAAACATATATATACATGTGCATCCATATGGATCCAAACCATTTATATGTGTTGATTACTACGTGCCAACGACCCATAGCAGTACACCCCTTTTTTTTGCAAATGGGATAGCGTCTAATCGATGTGTTCGTACCGTTCAACTATCATCATCAGCGTGATTATCATGTTATAATGTAAACCCATTCTACATATATATGATGTAAATAATCTCAATAGATCTGTGTCATGTATGTAATTACCTAGGTAAACCTAATTTTTTGGTGACGACCTACATTCTGGGAGGTTTTTTGTTTCGCCAATCCATTCTCCGATAGTCGACAGAGTTTTCCTTTAGTCTTATCCTAGAGCCGGAATGTATTTTGTCACTGGGATCTTAGGCAAGTCCTAGTGTTATAGATTGAGTCTATGCAAAAGTGATTTGGAAATAATCCTAACTATTTGGTTAGGTTATTTTATTACAAATTGCTTGGTCTGTTGGATTATATTTGTGTCGCAGAAATGGGTAGTTTGTGAGGGTCTATTATAGATGGGGTTTTCCCCTTATGATGTAAAAGATATGAAAATTATGATGTAAAGTGTCTTGAGGGTTGGAAAACTAATTTATCCCCTCATAGGTTAATTAATTAAATTTTCTGGCAAAAAATTAATTAAAATCCTAAGCCAGAAATATAATTAATTCTAGCTCTTAGGTAAATTTAAATTTTCCAAAGGCAAAATTTGTCGGTCCTTAAAATTCAAATTTTAAAAGGTCCCGGGACTAAGGTAAATTAATTATTTTGTTAAAGTTTAAGCCTTTGGTCCCTGGGGTTTAAGTCAAAGTCAAAATTTTGAGGAAATTAACTCAAATTTTTTATTTTTGAGTTAATTAAAATGCATTTAATTGAAAAATTCGAATTTCCTCAAGAATTTAATATTTCGATGGATGAGAGATTGCTTTGACGAGGATCACTCAAACTAGCCGTTGGAAGATTTATCTTTAAATAAGAGGTCATTTGTCAGTTGATCCATCCGATCTCTGAATCGTGTGCTAAGTTAAAAGCTCTCGTGTAATCTTTTTTGATAATAAAGAAAGACTCTGGGGTTAATTTTTCGCCGGTGTTACTCTTCATGGAAACACTGTAAGATGTGTCATTTTCATGCATAAATTTCTTTTTAGCCATTGATGATAGCTTCTGAAGAGTGATTTGAGTACAGGTATCTTGCTCAATCACTGGGGTTTAAATGATAATTTAAGTTTTGAATATAATAGCAGGTTTCTCTATTTATCCGAATTTTACTATTGTTTTCTCACTTTATTTTGATGGCTGAATTGAGTTTTGCAGGAAAGTCTTGATTTTTAGATCAACGGGCATTCAGGGAAGTTTCCAGTTGGACCAGCCAATTCCCGATTCGTATTTTCTGAAGCGCCCAGCTTGATTTGATCTCGGGCTTATCATAAGATTTTTATTGGTGATGCATGAAGGGTTTTGGGCTAAGCACCTTCTTTGAAATTTAAAAATTTAATTTTTTATGTGCTAAATTGATAAATCTGGCTATTGAAAGCCTTAGATTATCAGATCTGGGAGCGGAGTTGGACTCACACTCTCCAGATCTGACAGATCTGCCATTCCTGTGTATAGATTTGTAAAGTTTGAGTTTTTTGACTTGGGTTCCTGGGGTTTTATTTATTTTTTGTATATCTAGGTTCTGGGTATTTTTGTTTTCAAATACAGGTTGCAGATTTGAAGGAGAAGTTTGATTTGGAGCCAGATCTAGGCCTTGGAGGGTAAGATTTGGCCTCAAAACCAACTTTTGCATGGAGACTATCCAGATTTTTGCAGTCTAGGGGTTTCTTAAAAATTTTAAATGTGGAAAGAATCTTATAAGGGTTTTACAATCGGAATGGTTTCCAATTTTCTAAAAAAGGAATTTTTAAA
This sequence comes from Pinus tabuliformis, assembly GCA_031772625.1. Classification (NCBI taxonomy): domain Eukaryota; kingdom Viridiplantae; phylum Streptophyta; class Pinopsida; order Pinales; family Pinaceae; genus Pinus; species Pinus tabuliformis. The sequence goes on from CM062812.1 coordinate 884,831,439, forward strand.
CAACTTTTTTTGTAAAATTTCTTAATTTTTTTGGGCTACCAGTTTTCTATTTGCTGCCGAATTGAGCCTCCTTTGGGGCTGCATTATTTTTTCCCTTCCAAATTTTTTTTCGAAATATTCATATTGTCTGCATTTTGAGGGTTTATGGAATTTTCGGATTTCAAGCTCCCTGCTACCTGCGTCCTTCTCTTTGCTGTTCAATCTCTTCTTTGCCGGCGGCCACCCAGATCACACATTCCTTGCTGCTACCACCCTCATCCCTGTCCGCGTCCTCTCTCCCGTTGTCGAACTACTCCATTCCTTTCGCTCCCTATCCGCAGTCCTCTAACCTGCATCGTCCATCCCTCAAACGTTGCCCTCGATCTGCTTCTTGGCCACTCATCGCTCCTCATCCTTTCGCGGCCTGGTTTATTTTTCTTCCTTCACTGCATCTTAGCTCCCTACGCCATCGTCACTGACATGCAAAAAACACTCATCCCTCAACCTCGCTGCTCTGCCTGCGAACTCTTATCCGCCTCTTCACTGACACATAGATCTGAGCAGTCCATCTCCCTCTACTCCGTTCTGCTCCATCACGCTGCCCTTCCATCCCATTTTTGCTGCCGCAAACCTGCACAAACGCACACACAACCCAGCACGTCGATCTCTTTGTTTTTATTTTCATTCGTATTTCTTTTAGGGTTAGTTCAAAGCTTTGTTTCTTTTAGAATCGAGTCTCATTCTTTGTTACGTTAGATTGGTTTTCGATTTTCATTTTTCTGTTTTGTTTAAGTTTCTTATGAATTTTTTTTTTTTTTTTTTTCGATTTCGTTTCTTTTATTTTTTATTTTTTTAGTTTGATTTTCATTTAAAATTTTTCTAAAACTTAATTTAGAAAATTAAGAAAATCATAAAATTTTTACTTTTGTGACTTTGAATTTGCAAATAAATTAAATCAAAGAACTTAAACTTTCACATTTTAATGTGGTTCATTGCCCATAAAAATTTAAATCTAACTAAGTACTTTTGATTTTCATTTTTGGGTCACATTAATTTTTTTTTTATTTGCCACATTAGTCTTGCTTCAGAAAACTTAGCACTTCAAAATTTTTTCCTAAGAACTAATTAAATTGTCAATTTAAAATTTCTTCTTGGTGTCTTTCCGGGGCTAAGGGAAAAATCTAAAGAAAACTTTTGTGGTATTAACATTTTTCATTTCTCTATAGTTAAACGCACTTAAATTTTTTGCATCTAAAGATTAACTATAGGAAAGTGGTAAAATATCCTAGATTTGGGTCACTAAGCATAAATCATTTTAATTCTAGGATTGAAAGTGATTAGCATTTAAATTTCATGTTTTTTTAAAGTATTTGGATATCTAGAAATTTAATTGCTAGAATACTTTGCAACTATCGAAATTGATTGTCATTGCTTGAATTATTTGATGTGTGTTACATGTTAGATATATTGCGAATATCTTCAAGTAATTGTTAAAGTGCTCTATCGTGGAATTATAATAGATCGCATATCTTTGTTTCCTAAGCTGAGTATTGTGAACATATGTTTACATTGATATTAAATTGCAAAGAAGTTTTTGTTCTCTTGTATAAGAAAGATTTGAAATAAGCTTGTGGTTTAATTATAATATTTTTAGGGGTTTATTTTAAAGTCTTCATCCATAAAACAAACATTAATTTTGGTGATTGAGGGCTTTTGCGACACAAGTGTTTCTAATCCTTGAGTCGAACTTCATCCCATCATTGGTGCATTTGCATATAAGTTAGCTTTGCATAAATTAAAATTTACTTCCAAGCATAAGCTTGGTCGATAGAGAGATAGGTATCCATCCATCTTTGCTTGAGAACCCTGCGTTTAATAGTACTTAAAACGGTGACCTTGCAGTCGTTAGAGCCACAACTCTCTGCAGCGCCGGAGGCACCGAGTATGTTAGATTTTTAGGAGAGGTATCGTTAATCACACCTTAGTGTGCTTTGCCTTATCTTCTTTTTTGCAATTACTACGAAATCAGGCTCAACAAAAAAAGGATCGAAGGATTCACATTTAAGTAGGCATTTAACTAAAATTAACCAAGATTCTTGTATCTCACATTAGTTTTAGGATTTGCATTTCATATAAGATAGTCATTCATCTAAGCAGCAGTCACTAATCGACTACTTGGTCTTAATTTCCCTAGCAACATCGTTGACTCCATAAGGCACTGGTATCAATCATTTAAAATCTAAATAAATCCTATAAGTCTTGCTAAATCTTAATCAAGTACTTGATCGCTTCACTGTGTCTCCCGAACTGGTTGGTTCCCAACTAGTTCTTCTTCATTCCATTTTTCCATAGGGTCTACCCCCCTTAGCCTGCTGTAGGGAGACAACTTAAACGGAGAGATTGGGAATCAGGGTGACAACCCCCGATCTGAGCCATTGTCGTGGTGCCTAGACATTCTGTGCGACAACAATATGCAAATGAGCAAACATTCTCATTTATATAACATGTAAGGGTGCACATAACCAAAATAGCATTGAGTGCAATCCATTCCTGAAATGAAAATAAATCAACAAATAGTACCTAGATGGCCTCTAGCATCCAAAAAAATCATGCTACAACAAATACTTATATATCATAAAAATCATTGCCTATATTGGGATCTTCGTCATCAATATAACTTTCTAAGCATTAAAATAAGATAGAAAAAACATAGCATTTTAAGTCAATATTTTATGTGAGTGATGGGTATATTTTTAATAGAGACATGATAGAGGAGTTCGACAACCAATGCCACTAACATCAAAGTACATAGAGGGATTAGTGCTCTTTATTAAATACTAGTTCCTTACCCTCATACATGACAAAATCCAATGGAAACAGTGCAATCCCTGCAATCTTAAAATCTTGAAAATTTTTAAGTTTGGATTTTGAGTGAAATCTAAAATTCTACTTTCTTTGTATGAAATCCAATGAGGTTGGAACTACTCTCAAACAACCTGAGTCATTTCATGGTAATGTTAAAAATTTAAGTAAAAGTGACATTCTCCTTAAATTTTCATTTTCTTTTACTTAAATTTTTAACATTACCATGAAATGACTCAGGATGAATGTCATTTTAGTATTTTACTTTAAGAATTTAACATTACCATGAATTGCGTAGCAATAATAGGACCATAGGCTTGAATTTTAGGCTCACCTAGGGGAGAATTAGAAGAGACTAACCAAATGAAAAATAAAAAAATAAAAAATATAGGCAAATTTTTATGCTGACCCGGAAAGGTACAAATCGCATTTAATCGGTCTCCAACCTGCCAGTTCGGTGGAATAGGCCGGTTTGGTATTGAACGACCTATTCCGGTTTGGAGGCCTGGTTCAGACTGGTATTGGGCCAAAAATTTCTGGACCAGCCGGTTCTGGTCCGGTTCTGATAACATTTGAGTCAAACCTTCCTTCCTTCTAGTAGATTCATCAGCAAGAGATCAACAACAAGAGGAAAACCAAGACAGATCTTCCACAAACCCTAGCTCCAAGAAGAGATCCTTTTTCCCTAGACTTTGTCCTCCACTTCTTTGATTTCCTTCTCTGCGATATTTCAGACCAAAATCATCCAAGTGTGTGTCTGAATGAGCTCCATCCATCCTCTTTTTATATAGTTCAGAGGGGTTTGAATAGACATGTCCACTGGGGCAAGGCTGACTTGACATGTAGGCCGACTTGGCATCTAGTGGGGTTTCTGTCCCAAAATTTACATTTAAAAATTTATTTTCCTTTTTCTTTTACATCAGGTCCAAAATAGGACTTCAACTCTGACTCAAAAACCTAAAAGCACGAAGAACATGCTTATCTAGAAAATAATAGTAAATTTTTTTCTTTTTCTTTCTTTTTCTTTTTTACATAAAATACACAATGGTACAAATTATGAAGACTGAAACTAGTTACATTCTCCAACACTATAGACATGAGAAAAGGAAACAGTTTCAAAAGTCTTCTTGGCCTGCCAGAACTGATTCATAAAGGCTCAAGCAACAGGTTCTTTAGTCTACAGTTCTGGTTTTCACAATCCTCCATCAGCTTTGAATCTTTGAACACTCGCAATCTTTTGACTCCTTGTCTACAATTGCCTTCAGTAAAAGCCACATAGCAAATAGCTCTGCTCGATTATTAGTACCTGGTCATGCTACCAACTTTAGTTTGAAAAGATGCTGCTGATTCAGAAACAAGATCACTCCAACCCCACACAAACCTGGAACACCCTGACAGGCCCTATCAAAATACCCCCAAGCGTGCTCAAAATCAATTTCTGGCTCCTTAATGTTTGAACAGGGTTTTCCTTAATGAAGACCAATTTCCATTTCCAGCATGCCTGAATATGTGGGCCACCTGGGATGGAGTAAAATCCAGATCTTTGAAGGTCATTTTGTTCCGACATGGCCAGATACCCTAAATCACATAATATGGAGGAGCCCTAAATGTTTAACTTTTTACTGACCTGTCTACAATTCATCAATATAAATAATCTATCACAGAGCTATATATATATTTTTTGTCCTTTTTTAATGATTATTTTAGGGATTTTTTATAAATTTTGTAAACTAAAATTTCTGTGTTCCTGCGTATTTTGAAAGTTGGAAATACCTGAAAATTGTAGTGATTTCTTATGAATGTCCAAGAGACCACCCATAAACGTTCTTAAAGAGCAATGGTTTGGGAGACATTTCTGGAAGTTTTTTGATTGTTTCTAACTTCAATGTTTTTGTTTTGAAAAAATTTCCTTCTTGAAAGTTGACTGGGGCCATCTCTTGCTACTTAATTGACAAAATGAGGATTCCCCTTAGTGCTTAGTACATATATGGTTAATCTATAGTTTTTAAATTTGGACTATTCGGACATGGATTTGGAATCAGTCAAGTGTCAACTGGGACTCTGACTCAAGCTTGGATTGAATTGGACCGATCTGATTTCTATGACTCGGTCTGCTAAAAATTAAACAAAATAGTTGAATTTCAATAAAAAAATATTTAAGGATTTCAATCAGTTAGAGAGAAAATATTCAAAGTTGCTGATTTTCTCATGTATATACCATGTAAGGGCGAATAAAGAAAATGAAAAAATTGTGAAGGCCACAAATAGGGTACCAAATTCCAGTTTATGTCAGTTTGGCACAAAAATGTTCAAACTTCAATGCAGTGAGAGGGTAGGAACTGGAACTACTGACTAATAAATTTCAAGTTCCAAGGAAGGTCAAGCAAACAACACTTGTTATGTACAACATTGTAGTTTCCATTCATCTCATTACTTAATTCATAATTGAAAGAAAAAGGATTGGCAAAAGAATTGTCATCAAAAGCCTTCGAGCTAAGTTACAAGATTCATTAGCCAAAGTTCTCAGGTATGTTGTATGTTGTATCCGTTATGGATATGACTGGGATACATATCCAGTGTAATATGATTGTTATGAATCCCATGCCATATCTAGGAAAGAAAAAGCTGAGAGGTTCAAATGCTCTTTAGAGTTGAAACTTGAAACACAGTTTCTTGAATCTTCAGTTGTCACCTTTCATATTGTTTCTTCAATTATTTTTTCTTTAAAAAATTGAAAATTTCAAGGTGGAGGCCGTGCGGGTGAGTCTCTGGATCTACTCAAAAGAGTAGGGCTGGTTTGGTACCGAACAAACTGAGTCATGCTTTGGCTCGATTTCTACAGTACCAAACTAGCCCATTGAATTGAGCTAAAGTCCGAGTCGAAGTAGTCCCTAGTCAACTTAGTTGAGTTGATTGAGTTTGACTTGACTCAATTGCTTTTCAAAACTATGGGTTAGTCAACACATTAGTTGAGGCTAACAATTTTGATTGCCTACCATTTCAATGTAAGTAGAAGGAAGCACAAAAGTACTTCAGTTCTGACCTCTAGCACTTTGGGCGTCTAGTATATTCCATAGAATACCATATACTTGAGGTTATCTCCATTAGTCATGCTTTAGAAACTAGAGTCTTGTTATTGCAAAATCTAGCAAACTACTACAAAGCCTCACTAGGCAACCTAGGTCTTCGAGAAACAAAGAGATCAACCATCACTGTCACCTCAATGGTCTCTCTCATTGTTTTGTCATTGTATGTTATCCCCACGAGTGAGGTTTCCTTGGAAAGGTTTAGAGGTTAGATGACTTAGTTTTCCTAAGGCAAATGATTCTCTATGGTTGTTGCAAACATCACCTAGTATGATCTTCAATAAAGGAAGGCTTAGGGGTGATAAGAGCTTAATGGTTATGGAAAAAGGTACTGACAAAGCATTGAAGGCTAAGATAAGATATACAAATGTTCAAAAAACTTCAAATACACTTTCCACCAACCCCAATAAACTATGAAACAACTATTTTAAGTTAGGGTTTCAATTATAGGTAGATTTACAAATGCCAAACCATATAACAATAGGGAAATTGTAATGAACCAGGTTAATTATGCCCTAGGGTTTCTTGGGGTACTTTAATTTTTGATGATGAATATCTTCAACTACTTACATAATCAAACAAAACAATGTATATTATAATCTTCAACCATAAATCACATAATAGTGGAATAGATTCATACAAATTCATGTAATGTCAACATTTAATCAGTGAATTAATGTTTGTTTAACAACAATGCCAATATCCATAATTTAACCAACTGTATTAGATCCAATGATTTGGTACCCTAGTTTCGAGATTTTAACATTACTGAATTCACATAACGAATTACTCTTGATCAAATCCTAACCACAAACATACAAAAACCATATTATAATTATGCTGAACTCTCTTCCGGTTGTGCCCTACGCTATTCAGAATCCGACTATTGCAGGATCTCAGATTTATTACGGGACTTGTACCACGACTTTGTAATGTTGGCCGTGGGAAATCAAATTTGTTACGGAACTTTACGAACTACTTCACGCTTCGTCTTAGGAGCTCAAATCTTTTGCGGGAGGGGCCCACAATTTATTACAACGTTGAATCATGTTGAGTTATTACAATGTTGAATTACTCTTCCTCTTAACTTCTTTTCCCGCATGACCATGATTGTCTCTGGAATCAATTCTAGTTGTCCTTCTTCGTCTAATGGTGGGAATTCAATAGAGGTGGTGACCTGCTGTCCCACAGCCTTCTTGAGGCACGACACATGGAATATGTTATGGATTTTACTATCACTTGGTAGTTCTAGCTTGTATGCCACTTTGCCAACCTTCCGGAGAACTTTGTAATGCCCATAAAACCCTGTGTCTCTCTTCTTGAGTGTATGTTGCCTATAGGGCTATAATCGCAAGAAAATGAGGTCTCCTACCTCAAAGCTATGTTCCATTTGATGCTAGTTTGCATACATCGTCTACCAATTTTGAGCAACCTGCATGTTTTCCTCGAGTACCCTGGGAATGTCTTGACTCTCTTGTATCCAATCTTTGGCAATGGGTGCTTTGCTATCTCCAAAAATTATGTCAATAAAGGACGGTGCATCATAACCATATAGAGCTTTGAATGGTGTCATCTAATGGATAAGTTATAATATCCCAAATGAGATATTTGACTAATTTTGCTGAAATCTAACTTAACTAGAATTTCTCCATAAAATTACCATTCATTTAACAGAAAATTGTCATGTAAAAAATAAACAATAGAGTGCATGCAATTCAATAATATGATGAACATAAATAACCTCGACTTGCATTATAATAAATAACTGGAAAGAGTGTACATGATGATATAACTGAAATAGCTGAGATAGATAATCTGGTCTCCAAAAATAATCTGCTCCAATGCTGAAGTTGACCCTCCAAAACTGAACTGAGATGCAGCTACTAGGCTCTCCTGTGAATTCTGGATGAATTCACCAAGGGGAGATGGGTTTTGCCTAATCTAACTGAATCATTCGAGGGTTTTCGTCCTGGGGCTACAAATGAAGTAGAGAACCAGGTTCTCAAAGCTCTCATACAAGAAGAAAGATCAAATCCAAGATGTCCTCTAATGGCCTCCTCCTCTTTTTATAGATCTGATGGACCCCTCTAGAAGCTCCTATTTAATTTTATTTTAGTCATTGAGCACATTTCCCTCTATTAAGATATCTTTTTAATGTGGGAAAATGGTAAATTGGCCATCATGCTTCCTCAGGCCACTGAAAATCCCCACTAACCATGTAATGTTCCAAATGGAAAAATACAGTCGATAATAGAAACAAATAACTAGCTACAACAATAAATTTCGAGCATGCACAACCATACACAAATAAACACTGAAATGGGGCAAAAAATCTGAACCTTTGTATTAATATAATAAATTATGAGTACAATGATTTGGATAAGAGAAACTTGGGCTTGCTATAGCAAGCAAGGAAAGATCTTAGGTGAATATGATGGTACCCAAACGCTGGAAATGGCTCTACTACCAAATCTGTGTCCACCTAGAAAAACCGTTGTTGCTGTTGGAAAAGAACCACTGATTTAGCCCTCCAAACCGTTCCAGAATTTTTGAGAAATTAGCTACAGGTACTACTCCACCAGCTCAACAAAACCCAAAAATATATTGTGAACTTAAGTGGTGGAAATGGTCCCAGAATTAACCGTGTCCTCTAACAATTTCCGCTGCTGATTGCTGAGTGGAACTAGGAATTTTGCCCTTTCGAAGTTGAGGAAATTACAGAAAGAAGGTTGAAGGAAGGTCTATTAGGTCACCTACAAGCTCTAGAAGAAGGAGAAACCGAATCGAAGGTCAAAGGAAGCCTTGGAAGCCGGAAATTGATCACACCTGGTGAAGCAGTAACTGTTGCAAGAGCTGAAAATTTCAGATGCGCAGTAGAGGCCGAAATTCTATAGCTGGGGGTCGATGTTGTGCAATTGGAAGAGATTTGACTGTGTTTGACTTGGACAGAGGAAGCACATCATCAAGAAGGTCTAACTTGGTCTTGGAAGGGTATTGGTCTTGGTATAAAGGTTTTGGAATTCGTCATTTGAAGAATCTGTATGAAGAAAAGAGATTTGCGGGTTTTCCTTTCAAGTGGGGAGAGGTTTTGGCCCTGGCTTGCAACCTACATCCTGTGTTTTTGTGTATTATTGATCTTCTTGTTATGGTAGTTGTTTGATGATAAGAACAACAACATAATAAGAGAAGGTAATAATTAAGAAAATTAAAAGTACACCACAAGCAGTTATCAAGTTGAAGAGAAATCATCTTAGTTGCAGCCCTTTAGATTTCTCAACACTTCTAAAGGCATACAAGTTTTGCTAGAGTTAGAATAACCATGGAATGCTAAGAAACCGGATTCGACCCTTACCCCTTTGCATGCCCTGAATCGGGTGAATCAGACATGATTCGGTCGGACACGTGTCCTCTGATCATGTTCGATGGTGTCCCAATTGGGTTTGTTGTGTCCCAATTCTGGGACACGTGTCCCCTTGAACAACGTGTCGCGCGACCCATAAAGGGCGTTTTGGGACCATTTCACCTTCACTTTTGAGTGGCTATCTTGCTGTGAGTGTGTGGGAGCAAATAGCAAAGAGTTTGGGACCATTTTGGAGGCGATTCAATTAACAGGTAAGTGCATTTTGTTTCTATTTTTTTGCATTTTTATTATAGCAGTTTGCATGTGCATTCTTTTTACAAGTTTGTGCATTTTTTCTTTATATTTTACAACGTTCATGACTCAATCAAGGGTAGCAGGGAAGGGGCAAAGGAAGGGGAAGAATGTCCCCGTTGGAGATGCCCCTCATATTCCAATTTCTTTAGGGTCTACAAGTGTTCCCTCTATTGAAAGTGGGGCTGCAACAACAACTTCAAATGTTGAGGGAAGACAACAGGCTCAAGATAACAAATATCCCTTGTGGAAGTATGTCATAATAGAGCAAGGGTCAGGCAACAAGTTGAAGGGAGGAGGCAATGTTGCTTGGAGATGCAGCTATCGCAACAATCATTTCATGAGCACATATTACCATGTGAAATCTCATTTGTTGGCTTTACCAGGTTGTGGAATTGCAACATGTACACGGGTGTTTTTAGCTAAGTGGAAAGAAATGGAAAAAGAGGCCAATGTTGGTACGACAAAGGTGGCAACAACATCCGAAAAACCCAAGAATGATGATCCCCTTCCATTCTCGAGGAAAAGCAGCAACACATTTCCATTTGAGTGTTTTGGTTGGGGACAAGCAACAAAGAAAAGGCAGTGGCACTTGGTCCAATGGACAATGTTTTTCAGAAAGAGGAACGGGAAGAGCTTGATCTCACCATTGCATTCTTTTTCTATCATAACTTCGTATCCTTTAATGTTGCACACTGACCTTTATTTATTGAGATGTGTCGAGCTCTAACTCAAGGGGCTCCATCAGGGTATGTGCCTCCTGGGATAGAGAAGCTTAGAACCACATTATTGACTAAGGAAAAGAAAGAGGTGGACAAAATTCTTGAGCCTATTAAATCAACATGGCCAACATCTGGGGTTAGTATTGTTTCTGATGGATGGATAGATCCAACATGCTACCCACTCATCAACTTCATGGTCTCTTCCTTGAATGGTCCAGTTTTCTTGAAATCAGTGGATGCACTTGGACATTACGAGGATGCACGATATATGGGCGAGTTGTTCATTAAAGTTATTGAAGGTGTAGGTGTTGATTCTTATGTGCAGATCATTACAGATAATTCACATGTTTGCAAGGTTGCTGGCATGATTGTGGAAGCTAAATATCCACAAGTATTCTGGACACCTTGCATTGTCCATTCCTTGAATTTAGCACTTAAATCTATTTCTTTTGATGTGCTTTAGATTGGAAGTATTATTGAGGATGCATGACATATCCACAACTTTGTACAAAATCATACAATGCCCTCACAATCTACAAGGAGTACACCAATGTATCATTGTTGAAGATTGCAGATACACACTTTGCCTCTGCATTCATCATGTTCAAGAAGTTGAGGGAGGTCAAGACCGCTCTTGGGGCCATGGTTATTTCAAAGTTTTGTCTTTTTGGAGAAAGACATATCAAGCAACCTCAAAAAGAGTGAAGGACACAATGTTAAATGATGCTTGGTGGAAGAGGGTAGATCTACTTATTAAGATCACGGGCCCTATTATTTCTTTGCTACGATTTGCAGATATAGACCAACCCAGCATAAGAGAGGTTTATGAGGGATGGGATTCCGTGATTGAGTCTATGAGGAGCATTATTTTACAAAGTGAGTGCCCCGAGTATGAGACATCATCAAAGGCCTTCTTCACCACCATACAGGATATTCTTGTCAGTAGATGGGACAAGAATTGCACACCTTTGCATTGTTTGGCTCACTCATTGAACCCAAAATACTACAACCATGAGTGGCTGAATGGTGGACCTTCCCGCAGATTCCCTCCTCACATGGATGGTGAAATTTCACAGGGGAGGAAGGATGCATTGAGGCGGATTTTTCAGGATAGAGCATCCCTTGATGAGGTGGAGGATGCCTTTGCAGAGTTTTCCACTGGCACTGGTCGATTTGCAGGATATGATGTGTGTTATGAAACCAACTCAAGAAAAGATAGAAAAGATAGATCAACGCCTTAGAATTCAGCCTCTTCGAGGGGGCAACCTCCTTTACATTACATAAATGAACAATTCTTGGATGATTCAAATGACAAAACCTCCTTTCTATATATAGGAGTCTAAGGAGTCACAATATAATCCAGCTGACCTAACAATAATAATATAAAGCCACAAAAATAACAATAGAGGGATTATATGGGGCACAGTAATAACAATATGGGGGCAATAGGGGCACAACAATATTAATAAGGGGTATAACTACAATAGTAATGGGGTAATCACTAGTATTATAGGGACCCAACATGGCCCTCTCCTTCAAAAAAGTGTTGTCCTCAACGCTTGAGTAGTTGTGGATATTTCTGCATAAAATTCTCATCCTCCCATGTGGAATCTTCAGCGGATAAGTTCTTCCACTTGATAAGGTACTCTGAAATTGATCGATTTCGTAGCTGCGAGTTCTTGTTTCTGTGACTGCTTCCGGTTCCAATATAATTTTTCCTTCCTCGTCAAGTTTTGGCAATATTGTTTGAACTGGGAGCTTGTCGCCTATAACATTTTTTAAACATGAAACATGGAAAACTGGGTGCAATCGAGAAGCTGCAGGAAGCTCCAATTGGTCCCAGAAAACTGGGACCAATTGGGTCTGCAACACCTTGTACGGACCATAATACTTTGGTGATAGTTTATTATCCTTCTTAGCTTGCTTGAGGGACATTTGCTTATATGGTTGTAGCCGTAGGAATACCCAATCACCTACATCAAAACTTCGTTCACTGCGATGTTGATCTGCTTGTTGTTTCATTCTATTCTGTGCCAACACGAGGTTATCTTTTAAGAGTTGGAGGACTTGTTGTTGATGTTCGATGTGATGTTCCACTGCCTGAACCTTAGAATTTTCTCTTAAATATGATGTGATGGATGGTGGTTGATACCCATAAAGTGCCATAAATGGGGTCATTTTTGTTGCTGTATGGAAGGAAGTGTTATACCACCAATCAGCCAGAGGCAACCATTTGACCCATTGTGTCTGTTTATCAGATACAAAGCAACAAAGATATCCTTCCAAACATTTGTTTACTATCTCAGTTTGCCCATCAGATTGAGGATGATAAGATGAGTTATGAGCTAACTGAGTACCAAGACAAGAAAATAATTCTGTCCAAAAATTTCCAGTGAAAATGGGATCTCTGTCACTTACAATAATCTTTGGGTTTCCATGTAGCTTTTGAATTGTTTCCATAAATGCAGTAGAAACTGTACTGGCTTTAAATGGATGTGATAATGCACAAAAGTGTGCATACTTGGTAACTCTGTCAACTACCACCATGATGACACTCTTTCCCTCAGACTTGGGTAAACCTGTGATAAAATCCATTGAAACCTCCTCCCAACGTTGGCTTGGAATGGATAAAGGTTGTAATAGACCCTGTGTCTTAATTGTTTCAACTTTATTTTGTTGGCAAACCAAACATTCCGCCACAAACTTTTGAATATCTGATTTAAGACCATCCCAAAAAAATTCCTTCTTAACCCTGTGGTAAGTTTTTAAAAATCCTAAGTGCCCTCCTAAGGGAGAAGCGTGCAATTCCATAAGAATCTTTTGTTTTAGCTGGGAATTCTTACAGAGGTATAAGCGATCTTTGTACGATAACGAATCATTTTTCCAGCTACATGTATCAGACATACTGGAATCTTGTTGTAACTTTCGAATAAGTGCCCACACTTCTTCGTTATTCTTCCATTCCTCCCTTGCTTCGTTTATCCAATCTGGTTGGATAATAGAAATGGCGCACAACAATGCTTCCACATCCTCATCCTTTCTTGAGAGTGCATCTGCCACCACATTTTGCTTCCCTTTTTTGTGGATGATTTCAAAGTCATAACCCAACATCTTTGTGACCCACTTTTGTTGCTCTTCAGAGGATAATCTTTGTTCTAAAAAGTATTTAAGGCTATCATGATCTGTTTTTACCTTGAAGTGTCTTCCCATTAGGTAGGGTCGCCATTTCTTAAGTGCATGGAGTATTGCCAACATTTCATTCTCATAAATAGCTTTGCTTAAAAACTTTCCCTTGATTGGACGACTTTCAAAAGCAATGGGTCTTTCATCTTGCATTAGAACATCACCAATTCCATTTCGTGAAGCATCACATTCCACAATAAAGGTTTTTGTGAAGTCCGGTGTAGCTAAAACCGGTGCTTGGCACATTGCCTCTTTAAGATGTTCAAAGGCCTTTGTTGCTTCCAGAGTCCATGAAAATGCATCTTTCTTCTATAATGTTGTTAGAGGTGTTGCTATTCTCCCATAATTCTTAACAAACTTGCGATAATACCCTGTCAACCCAAGAAATCCTCGCAGATGCTTTATGGATGTGGGGATTTTCCATTCCTTAATGGTTTTAATTTTGTTAGGGTCTACCTTAACTCCTTCATGAGATACAATATGACCCAGATATTCCACCTCCTGGACTCCAAAGAAACATTTGGATCTTTTTGCATATAATTGTTTCTCCTCCAATGGTTGTAGCACCCTGTCAACATGTTCAACATGATCCTTCCAAGACTTGCTGTAGATTAGTATATCATCAAAAACTACTAACACAAATTTTCTAAGGAATGGTTTGAAAATTGAATTCATCAAACCTTGAAATGTTGAAGGTGCATTAGTAAGGCCAAAGGGCATGACCAAAAATTCATAATGACCCTCATGAGTTCTAAATGCTGTTTTCGGAATGTCTTCAGTCTTCATTCTGATTTGATGATATCCTGAACAAAGATCCAACTTGGTGAAGTAAATTGATCCATGCAATTCATCCAGTAATTCATCAATGACAGGAATGGGGAACTTATCTTTGATAGTGAGCTTGTTGAGCTCCCTATAATCCGGACACATGCGCCATGATTCATCCTCCTTGTGCACCAATACTACTGGAGCAGAGAAAGAACTTTGACTCGGTTGAATTATACCAGCCTCTAGCATTTCTGCAACCGTATGCTCAATTTCACTCTTTTGGACATAGGGATATCTGTACGGCCTGATGTTTGGAGGAACACTTCCTGGAATCAGATGAATAGCATGATCATGATTACGCATAGGTGGGAGACCTTTGGGAGTCTCAAATACCTTGGAATGATTGTCCAGGACTTTTTGGAGATCTGGAGAAATAGATGATTCCGATGTGGAAACATCTAGCGAACATAATTGTGCAATTACACCTCTTTGCTCCTTTTTTAGAAGCTTTGTCATACCATTAGAGCTGATTATCTTTCCTAGTTTCCCTGCAATACCCCTTAATTCAACTTCCTTTCCTTCCGTAGAAAATTTGATGAAAAGTTCTTGAAAATTAAAAGCTATTGTACCCAAGGATTGTAGCCATTGGACTCCTAGAACAACATCAACACCTCCCATTGGAATGGAAAGCATTGGGCTAGTCAATACATATTCTCCCATGGATAGCTTGATGTTATGGCACTTTCCAGAGCAATTTATTGTTCCTCCATTTGCAATCATCACTTGTCTCCCATGGATAGCTTGATATTATGGCACTTTCCAGAGCAATTTATTGTTCCTCCATTTGCAATCATCACTTGACACTCTGGTGCTGGATATAGGAAGCAATTCAATTCTTTTGCTACCTTACAATGAATAAAATTGTGGGTGCTTCCTGAATCAATCAACACTATTACCTTTTTCTTCTTGATTTGTCCTTCTATCTTGATGGTTTGAGGAGTGGTAATTCCCGCCAATGCATTACAAGATATGGTCGGATTTATTTGTTCTTCATCTAGGCTTTGTTCCTGGAGTATATCCTCTTCTTTTGACCTTTCTTGCTCCTTTTCTTCTTCCTCTTCACAATCTATGTAGAATAATTTCTTCTCATCACACTTATGACCTTTAGTGTATTTGCTATCACAACTGTAACAAAGCCCTTTTGCTCTTTTTTCTTTCAATTGTTGTGGTGTCAACCTTATAGGTTGTGGAAGACTAGGGGCAACAACACTTCCGTCTTTATAGTTGTGAGTGGTATGCTTCCTAGTTGCCATAATTTTGCTTTCCATTTTTCTTGCTAACCTGAATGCCTTCTCTAATGAATCAGGTTCCTAAAGGCGAACATCATGTTGGATATTATCCTTTAAAGACCCTATGAACACATCAATTCTATGCTCCTCTGGAATATCTTTTACCCTTATGTTCAATTTTTGGAATTCCTCAATGTGCTCCGTTATTGAACCCTTTTGTTTGAGACTTATCAATTGGCTAAAAAAAATGTTGCTTTTTGTATCCTCATAATGTGCTATCAGTTCTTCCGTAAAAATTGCCCAAGTGATAAATTGTTTACGAGAGCAAAGCCATTGATACCATACAAACTGATTTGGTTCCAAATATAAAGTTGCCATATGTACCTTTTGTGTGTTTTGCACATTATTGAGATCGAAGAATTGCTCCATCTGTAATATCCATGTGGCGGGATCCTTGCCCTCAAACTTCCTCATATCGATTTTTGGGATATGGTGGGTCTTCGATCCAACATTAGAGTCTATGGAATCATGATTAACATTTCTTTTGTTCACATCATGATTTTCCTTTACAACCTTTTCACCATTAGTAAGTATTTCTTGTAGAAAATTTGTGAAATCTGTCTTCAAATCTGCCATGTCTCTCTTCAAATCTGTCTTCAAATCTGCCATGTCTCTCTTCAAATCTGTCTTCAAATCATCCATCTTAGCTTCCATGCCCTTTATCTTAGATTCCACGCCATTTATCTTAGATTCTGTTAGCTTTTGTGAGCGTGACATTTGTTGCACTTGTTCTTGTAATTTTGATATATCATGTAGCATTTCTTCCTCTTCTTCATGAGTCATGCTAGAGCTTTCAGGTTCCTTACTAGGTGTTTGCATTTTCTTTCCTCGGGGCATCAGTTACCGATAATAATGCTTTACTATGCCCTTTGAATTCCTTTAAACCAAGCTTACACAAAAATTAAAAAAAAAATAAAAAACTACACACTTTTTTCACTTTGTAGAAGCCTGATATTGAATCTGATGTATCTCTGTAATTTCAGATCCTCCAGTTCTGAAATTGCAACGTGTAGTAGCCTTCTGCGTCCTCTTTCCAATGCCACAAATCTGACCCAAATTGGATTCTCCAAGGAAGAGTTATGCGAAATCTCCCACAATGACTTGATTATAGACTAGTTCAGTAGAGCGAACTTGTACGACGTGCCATGAGTCACTGTTTCAACCTTTGGATCTGAAAAATGCATACAAGAAACTACAGTCCGTCCTCTTTCTGTACCTTCTTACGAAATTGCAATCCGATCCCCAGAGAGAAAGTTATGACGATTTTTCCCAGGTCACCTGTTTGGAATGTAATTAAGGAGTTTGCAAAAAGACCAACTTCCTTAGATCATATCTCCACAAATATAGCGCGAAAAGCTCTGAAATTCGGACCCGAGGTTCAGCGCGATTTCTTCTCAAATGGGTTTTTTTTGCAACTTCTGAAACATCGCAGAAAAAAGTTATAGCGAAAATGCCACGATGACCTGTTTGGAGTAGCGAAACCCTAGAATCCAAAGCTCTGATACCAAATGTTATGAAACTAGCTCAAGAAAAGATAGAAAAGATAGATCAACGCCTTAGAATTCAGCCTCTTCGAGGGGGCAACCTCCTTTACATTACATAAATGAACAATTCTTGGATGATTCAAATGACAAAATCTCCTTTCTATATATAGGAGTCTAAGGAGTCACAATATAATCCAGCCGACCTAACAATAATAATATAAAGCCACAAAAATAACAATAGAGGGATACTATGGGGCACAATAATAACAATATGGGGGCAATAGGAGCACAACAATATTAATAAGGGTTATAACTACAATAGTAATGGGGTAATCACTAGTATTATAGGGACCCAACAATGTGATTAGAGACAAGGGGGCTAAGAAACCCTATTCTTGGTGGGAAACTCATGTGGCAACAAGCTCTCCTCTAGTTAGTCATGATGCTCATCTCTCAGGTGACTTCATTCCTCTTGTTGCGAGAGGAATTGGAGCACATATGGGAATTTGTATATAGTGTCAAGAAGAATAGGCCTGAGCAGTCCAGCGCAGAGACAATGGTGTATGTGCGCACCAACCTTTGTCTTATTTACAGGCAAAGGGATGAGTGGTTGAAGGGAAAGACAAAGATGTGGAATGTCTTTCTTGATGATATGGGTTTGGACAATAGTGTTGACTTGGCACTGGCCAACTTGGACCTTAATGAGGTAGTGCTAGAGTCTGTCACTTTTGATGATGGTGAAACTATAGAGGGGTCATCCTCCACGCCAGCAAATGCAGCGATGACATCGGATACAGAGGAGGAGGATGCAACAGAGGAGAGCAGTGGTGACCATGATGATGACAGTGATGCTGATTTTGATGATAATGATTGATGATGACTCATGAGCTACTCACTGCCTTGAGGCTTGTAGTTGTTTTGTATTTTCTATTTATATTTTCCATTGGCATTGAGACTACCTATGCAACACATTTTGATTTTGATGACTTAATGAGAAAACTACAGTGTCTTGTCTTTCTTGTATTGGATCATTGATGAATATGTCACAATTGTATTTGTATGCATATGTTATTTTGTAAAACTTACATCTAGATGAAGATCTATGTTTGAATGAATGAATTTGTATCATGAATGAGAATTTGTGTAAAAAATGTCTAATTTTTAATATCCATATATATATATATATATATATATATATATATATATATATTTTAATAAAATAATATATAATGTGTCCTAACGTAACCTGTTCCGGGTGGTCAACGTGCCCGTGTTAGACACTCGAATCCTCGTGTCCTTCCTGTCCCATGTCCCCGTGTCAGGTGACTTAGCTGGAATGAAATAATTTAGTTGGTATTACTTAAAGGCTGGTTTAATCATACTATTTTAAAACCATTGATTTATTCTAACAGTATTTAAGACCGAAGAAAATTGTTTAGTTGGTATTTCAATGCTGGTCATCTCATGGCATCCTAAAGCTATTGGTTGAATTTAATCACATTTCAAGATTGAAGCTAGCCAAGCAAAACGCAAACAATTTTGCAAGATCAGTTAGTTTAGTCAAATCACCTGGTTGCAACCACTTGATGAATTGAAAGATATAAGAACGTGATGATTATGACGTTTGTGACGGGCATTCTATGGAAGAAAACTTATGGAACAACATTCATCACACTTCAAATGTCATATAGTAGGTTGAATTCTTAATTTTTTTATGTTTTTTGTTTTTGTTTTTTCCCTTTATTATAATATATAATTCAGGTATCAACAGTTGGGCATTGTGCCATTCTTTTCTCACTAAAGTTTAGCATAAACATAGTGTAGTTAGCAAGGACAATTTTTTTCCCTTGGAAAAGTAATGATGCAACAATTTCTATTCTGAGAATAATAATCTTTATAGAGATGCAGGTACTTTATCTCAGACTTTAGGTTCCCTGTGCATAGGGAGTCTAATTGGAGACACACTGCTAGCATGTTATTTGCTATCCTGCCCAGTTATAGGTTTAGGACATGGATTGACAAGTTCATTGAAATTTTCAAAGGCTTTGTTTATAGAATGAATTGTCTTTTTGCATGGGTTTCTCTTTTTGACTATTTTTCCAATTGTTTGTTTATGCACATTAATTATGGCTTAATGATAATTTTGCAGGCTGGAACAAAAAGGAAGTCTAGACCTGCAGGAAAACCAGGCAAGAAAGGAGCCAAAAAGACATCTGCGAAGAAACAAAAGACTTCAAAAAAGTGAGGGCCTTGTATCAGTATGGCATCAGTGGTTCATTGCTTCATTGTTTGTTATTAGATCTGAGTCTTGGATGATGTGACCATATACCTTAGGCAGCAGATACAAATGTTTTACCAAGCATAGTGTATTGAGGAGAACATCTGTACAAAATGCAAATTCTTATTGGTTATATATCTCATTTGTGATGAGGGATTGGTGATTTTGACGATGAGATCACCCAATCAATACAATGTGCTGGTCACTCGTTCATCCAAAAGTAATGTACTCAAGTGTTTTTTACATCTAAAGTGTCTTATGGATTTGATATCATTTTGTACTTTTATGTTTCATGATATGTTTCTATAAATCGTCTTTTGCAATTTATGAATTGTTTCTTAAAATATTTACCTTAGCTTTGCCTTGTTTCAAATCATTGGTTGAGGCTATATACTTGTTGAAGATGAATTAACACACACATCTGCGTGGTTCTTTTTAAAACTCCAGAAAGGAATAGAGTGAGTTTATCAAAGGATGGCCATTGGTTTGATAGTATTTAACGGTCCAAAATATCATGAACCAGAAGATTCCCAGGTAAGTTTCAGCCTTTTAGAAGTCAGAAGATGCTGCTTTGTTCTTCAGGGATGATAACTACAACCAGCATAAATCTATTTTAATGCAAATCTCTTCCTTTCTATTAAAATAGATCTATTCTCTCATATATATATATTTATATACTAAAAATGAAATCATACAATTCCATATGAAATGATAAAAGAAGAATTTGAGATGATTCTGTTTGGCACTATTCATGGCCAATTTTTATTAGCACAAAATATCAAACGGTACGCTGCATGATATATCTTGCAGCTTACCTTTTGATATTTTGTGCTAATAAATATATATATATATATATATATATATCATGCAGCTTACCGTTTGATATTTTGTGCTAATAAAGTTGGCCATGAATAGTGCCAAACAGAATCATCTCAAATTCTTCCTTTATCATTCCATATGGAATGATATGATTTCATTTTGTGTTATTTTCTATATATAAAGATTTGTGAATGACTATTATTTAGTTCACATTCAATTTGTTATAAATATATTTTTAGTTTTGCATTACATATAAAATTGTTGAATGCACCTCGTTTCTCTTGATGCAATCATCCAATATCTTTTTTAAGAGGTGATGCCTCAGTGAATGCCTTTTCCCTATCTAATTAGATTTGTTTTGGAATTGCAATGTATGTGAATATGGTTTGAATACAAGCCAATGATTAAGTTGATTAAGTTGATAGGACAAATAAAGGTAGCATTTTGAATTTATAGCTAATGAACTTGTTTGCAAGAATGTTATGTTGTTTTTCATTGCAATTGAATTTCATGCTTTTAAACATGTTTAATGAATTTAAATTCGTCTTTCAAACTTGGGAATGTCAAAATCTTTCTTACTTTTTTAAAGATGTCTAATGAATTTAATTTTGTCGTTCAAACTTGGGAATGTCAAAATCTTGTGTTTTTTTCTTATAAAGCAAATATTTTGGGATGCTATTTGCACCAATGGAGCTCTCCTTTTTAGTTATAAGTGCAGTTCTCAAAACTGGTTACTTTTATGCATTTAACTTACTTGTTTATGTTCATCAAGATAATTCTATTTGTTATGGGAAAGCCAATTTTGGAGTAGACACATGGTAAACTAGTTGATTGCATGGTTCTCATTATTAACAATAGTTATGTTGTACCCTTGAGATGCTATGGCTAGGGAACTATGCCAATGTTGAAGAATGTAACTAGCGTTAGTCTTCATAATTGTATTTGTCAAAATAATTTTTTTTATTAAAGAAAATTACTTATTAAAGCATGAGTTTCATGCCCGGGTCAATGATTTCTAGGTCAAAGCCTCCATTAAAAGCATTTAGGTTTTTTCTTGAGTCAATAGAGTCATTATCATTTTTATTAGACTTTTCTTGGTCTTTTTAATCGTGTCAAAATAATTATTTTTGAGTCAAAAAGGTCATTTGTCACCTCCACACCAAGTTGACCTGTCTTCATGAAGGCGGCCTAGATTAGGGCTATTTGACACAACAAAAAGGCTATATATAGAGAGGTAGCTTGACCTATTTGGAGCACTTACTTAGCAAGTTCAATCTACAAGAAGAAGCAGAAAGAGAGATCGAAGTTGTTGGAGAAGGATAAAAGTTGGAAGACCTAAATTGAGTTCTTGGGCAATCTATCTCTCACACGTGTGGAGTTTTTGAGTTGTTGTTGGGGCTGTAAATTCTGAATCTACTGTAGGTCCGAAGTTTTGAAGTTGGGGGCCGAAATTCTAGATTGAAGTTGCTATTGGGAAGCTGACACTTGAAGACTTTGGCAAGATTTATATACAAGGAGGAAGGGCTGAATTGGTGATTGGAGGAGGTCTTTGACTAAGTCTAAAGGGTCTTGCATTGTCTCATCTTGATTTGAATCTATTAGTGGACGAGTTGGACTGGGTTTTCTCCTTTGGAGGGGTTTTGCCCTAGATGAGTGCCTACATCTTGCGTCTCTTGTTCTTGTGGTCTTCATATACATTTTATTTGGTAATTGCTTGATGAAAGATAAACTAATAAAGAAGTAAAATAAGCCAACATAAATCACAAGTAATTATCAAAGAAAAAGGAATCAAACCCTAAGCATTGATTTCTCAACATGGTATCAAAACTAAGGTGAAAGAAGGGTGAGTTGAAGATCACTCTGTTGGCTATCATTTGAAAAAGGAAAAGCAATATTGGAAGGAAAGGTTACTCCCTCTATGGCAAGTTACTTGAAGTTGACACTCAATATTGTGAGAATTGTTGGAACCTGGATTAAAATGATCATCTTCTAGGAGAGTCAAGAGTGAAGGATTCTTGATTGCACTTGTAGGTACACTTGATGATGACAACACATGTATCATTGATAGTGGAACATCAAGACATATGATGTGAGAAAGTGAACAACTTCATACTCTATCAAGGGAACCATCATCACATGTAGTGGAGCTAGGAGACAACAACAATTATGGAGTCAAGGGCCTTGGATCTACATTGCCTTGGATCTACATCATTGAAGATGGAAAATGGAGCAAAGCTACACCTCAACAACATCCTTTATGTCCCAGGGTTTGAAAAATAATTTACTTTCCATTTCTTGTTTAGAAGGTAGAGGAGATAGGGTTGCTTTTGTATATGGAAACGTTTTGGTTTGAGGAAAGGATTCAAGTATTGAAAAGGAAAAGGACACCGGAGTTCGTGAAGGAAGACTGTATAGAGTTATAACGCCATCTCCTCAAGCCCTAGTTCACATGGAAATCAATCTTATTGAACTTTGGCATAAAAGATATGGGCATATTCATTACAAGATAATACCCTCTCTAAGTCAAATGGTAAAAGACATCCCCAACATCAAGGAAGATCATGAAGGAGTATGCAAGGGATGTGCTTTGGGAAAGAATACTAGGAAACATTTTACAAGCAGTGGTACAAGCTCTAACGAGATATTAGACCTCATTCAGTCCGATGCGTGTGGGCCAAAGTCTAGTAAATTTCTTGGAGGCCAACTTTACTATGTGACCTTCATTGATGATCACTCTAGAAAGACATGTCTCTATCTTCTCATGACAAAGGACGAAGTATTTGAAAAGTTCAAGGAATTTAGATTCGAAGCTGAGACCTTCACTATAAGAAAGATAAAGACTTTGAGATCCAAAAATGGAGGGGAATATACTTCAAAAGAACTTATTGCATATTGTATAGAAGCAGGTATTAAGAGGGAGCTCATTGTTCCCTACAACCTCGAGCAGAATGAAGTAGTAGAAGGAAGAATAGAAGCATTGATGAATGCATAAGGACTACGATATTTGATCAAGATCTTCCAAATTATATCTGGGGAGAAGCAACCATGACAACAATATACATACAAAATAGAAGTCCTCATAGAATCCTTGATAATATGACAGTAAAAGAAGCATTCACAGAGAAAAAGCCATGTGTTGACCATCTCTGAATCTTTGGGTGTCCCGCATACATTCACATTCCAAAAGACAAGCGAAAGAGGTTAGACTCTATAAGTGTAAAAGGTATCTTCATTGGTTATAGCCTTTCATAAAAGGCTTATAAAATCTACATCAAAGCAGGAAGATAAATCGAAGTTAGCAGGGATGTTATATTTGATGAATACCATGCCTACAAAAGATCCAAGGATATACTAATAGAATCTGATGAAGATGTACCACTATTTGAAGAAGAAGAGCAATATGACAATGCACCTGCATACCAAGAAGGAGTACCAAGTGAGCCTATTCAACCTATAGTCATTACCAAAACAAAGAAGAGGCAAAATTGGTTAAAAGCTACACTTGAAGATGTCGAAGGACATGGAGCAACTAAAGGAACCTTCAAAGAAAGCAAAAAACCGAAGATATACTCTGGATATGTAGCATGCATGACGAAGTTAATTGAAGCAAAACCAACTACCTTTGAAGAAGCCGCTCATCAAGAAGAATGGAAGAAAGAAATACAGGAAGAATATCAATCCATCATGAGGAGTGGGGTTTGGGAGATCGTTCCTAGACCAAGTGACAAATCTGTTGTCACTTCCAAATGGATTTATAAAATCAAACATGTCGTAGATGGACGCATAGATAATTACAAAGCCATATTTGTTGCAAGGGGGTTTTCTCAAAAGGAAGGAATATATTATGAGAAACCTTTGCTCCTACTATCAGGTACACTACTATTAGATCTTTGGTTTCGCTAGTTGCTACTATGGGATGGAATAACCATCAAATGGATGTCAAAACAACATTCCTAAATGGAACCATTAATGAAGTATATATTGAACAACTAGAAGGCTTTGAGATAAATAGCAGGGATACACATGTTTGTAGACTCGAGAAAGCTCTATATGCCTTAAGGCAAGGTCATAGGGCTTGCTATGCAAGGATGAATGCATGTCTCTTACGAATTGGGTTTGTGAAAAGTTTTGCCGATGCAAACCTCTACATCAAGATAGTAAAGAATGAACTAGTCATTATATTACTATATGTGGATAACTTGTTTATTACAGGTGGAGCACAAAATCCTTGAATGCAAGAAAATGTTGGTAGTAGAATTTGAAATGAAAGATTTGGGATTCATGCACTATTACTTGGGCTTGGAAGTTTGGCAGAAACCCGATGAGATATATCTTGGTCAAGGTAAGTACATAATCAAGATGTTACAAAAATTCGGTATGATGGATTCTAAGCCTTTGACCACTCCCATGATCACAAATATCAAGAAGTTGAGAAGCTTCGACTCTAGTCTCGTTGATCTTACATGCTATCGTAAGTTGGTGGGCTCTTTGATGTACTTCATGAATACGAGACTTGAAATATGCTTTGCTTTAAATATTCTTATTCAATTTCAATTGGAGCGTGGTCATGAACACTAGATAACTTCCAAGTGTGTCTTGAGATACCTACGTGGTACAATTCATCACTGCCTGAAGTATGATGCCAAGGAAGTTAAGTTAACAGGTTTTACCGATTTTGATTGGGGTGGCAGAGAGACTAATGGAAGAAGCACTATTGGCGATTGTTTCAGTTTAGGATCTACAATGATTTCATGGATGAGTAGAAAACAAGATCTTGTTGCATTAAGTAGTGCTTAAGCAGAATATGTTGTTGCATGTGAAGTAGGAAAATAAGTTGTTTGGTTAAGAAAACTCTTGTCATATTTGTTTGGAAAGCCTCTAGATCCTACAGTGATAAATTGTGATAATCAAAGCAACATCAATATGTTCGAAGATCCGGTATTCCATGCCAGGATGAAGCATATCAATAACAAGTACCGTTATATTAGGAGTTTGGTACAAGATGGGGTTGTGAAGCTATAATATATTCCGACGGATGAATAGGTAGTTGACACATTGACGTAATTTCTTCTGAATATGACGTTTGAATATTCTAGAAGCATGCTTGGATTGGCTGATGTTGCAATTTTAGTTGATAGGGAGAGATGAAGCATCTTGTGGCAACAAGATGCTTGGGAGCACATCTGGCTGACCTATGTGTTGATGTCTAGATGCCGAAGTAGGAAGGGTGGCGTTGGTCATGGAGCTTTGACCTTCGATAAGCACCTACATCCCTGGTTTTGTGTTAGAGATTTAAACCCTGATAGTCCCTAAAGAGGCTAAAGGTTGAGTACACCTTAGTCCCACCCGATTAGAGTACCCTGGTCAGGTATCTAATCTATAACACTGCATGTGATATAACTCTTCATAGTTCATATAATTTTGAGATCTTCCATGTACTTATATTTGTATGAAATTATGAATACCTCACTAGTTAAGAGTAAGTGTTGAAGAATGTGACTAGTGTTGGTCTTCATAACTGTATGCCAAAAGAAATTTTATTATTAAAGAAAATGTCAAGAGGAATTTTATTATTAAAGAAAATGACTTATCAAAGCATGAGTTTCATGCTTGGGTCAATGATTTTTAGGCCAAAGCCTCCATTGAAGGCTTCTAGGTTTTGTCTTGAGTCAATAGAGTCATTGTCATTTTTATTAGACCCTTGTTGGGCTTTCGTATCATGTAAAGGAATTGTTTTTGAGTCAAAAAGGTCATTTGTCACCTCCACACCAAGTCGACCCTCTCCTCATGAAGTCGGTATGGATTAGGGCTATTCGACCCAGTAGAAAGGCTATATATAAAGAGGAAAATCAACCTATTTGGAGGACTCACTAAACAAGTTCGATCTACAAGAAGAAAAAGCAGAAAAAGCGACCAAAGTTGTTGGAGAAGGATAGAAGAAGCTGGAAGACCTAAATTGAGTTATTGGGTAATCTATCTCTCACACGTGCGAAGTTTTTGGGCTATTGCTAGGGCCGAAAATTCTAAATATACTGTAGGTCCAAAGCTTTGAGGTTGGGAGCTGAAATTCTGGATTGAAGCTGCTATTGGGAAGCTAGCACTTGGGGACTTTGGCAAGAGTTACCTACATGGAGGAATCAATGACTTGGTGATTGGAGGAGGTCTTTGTCTAAGTCTAAAGGGTTCTGGATTGTCTCATTTTGATTTGAATCTATTAGTGGAAGAGTTGGGCTGGGTTTT
Source organism: Pinus tabuliformis (assembly GCA_031772625.1). Taxonomy (NCBI): domain Eukaryota; kingdom Viridiplantae; phylum Streptophyta; class Pinopsida; order Pinales; family Pinaceae; genus Pinus; species Pinus tabuliformis. The sequence goes on from CM062812.1 coordinate 884,857,861, forward strand.
CCCCTTTGGAGGGATTTTGCTCTCGCTAAGTGCCTGCATCTTGTGTCTCTTGTTCTTGTGTTCTTCATATACATTTTATTTGGTCATTGCTTGATGAAAGATAAACTAATAAAGAAGTAAAAGAAGTCAACATAAATCACAAGTAATATAAAGAAAGATGAATCAAACCCTAAGCATTGATTTCTCAACATCCAAAACACCTTAAACACTCAAATTCTTCACTCTAAAACTTTAGATTTTAAGTGAAATTTTCAGGATCATCTAAGAACAAGCAAAATTATGAACTTAGTCTCATAGGAATCAATTCCAATGTAATACACACTTTGAGATTATAAAATGTTAGTGGCGAAGAATATAAAGGAAACATGACAAGGTGAAGGTATTTAATATATATAACCTTCAAGTTTTATTAAAGGAATGTGTACTAAGCAAAAGAATTTAGCAACAACATAAGATTCATTTGAATAAATATATAATTGTAACCTAGATGATTTAAAGATAGTAAAGAATCGTGTCAAATACTAATAATATCATTCATGAAATTTCATATATTTGTAAAATCAATGAAGACATTAACATAGGGGATGTAGTACTACACTGGTGTCTTCGATATTCCATTCTTATAACTTAGACATTGAATATATGGATTGAAAGTTTATGTAAATAGAGACTACCATAACATAGAGATTCCTAAATTGTTATAGAGTGGAAAAATGAATCTTCAAGGCTAAAAAAAAATATGGCTATTATCCTTTTACATTTTTTACAACTACAACCCTGATCTCTCAGAATTCCAACCTATTCACCTTGAACACTCGCTTTCTTTCATACAAAATACCACTACTTGTGTTCTTCGTTTGACTAATTATAAGGCCAAATTTGTCTAAAATAAAAGTTAGCTTTTATCATTTATGCATTGTAACAATAATGGTTGAGAAGTGGACATTCACCACACTAAACTTTCTTAAGCTTAACAATTGATTTTGTTACATCAACCCTCAAATTATTGAGATATATTTTCCCTGTTGGATAATTGTAGAAACCATTTTCTTGAAGTCAATGTCTACCTCAATATATTTTTCATATGATGAAGCACTTGGAAATAGAGTTTTGATTTTGTTTTAATAAATAAAATTCATCAATGATGATTTGATGTATTAACACCCCATCCATGTTTTCTAATTTGGATGCATCATTTCTTACTTTTAGTATTAATTATTTATATGCTTCAAATTGAAAAGGATTTCCTTTCATGATCCAACATGAAGGCAATCTCATATCTACTGAGTTTTGGAATTTATTCATAAAAGCATGAACACCTAGTTGAACTAGATTACATTTAATTTGGGTCAATTATGCTAAATTTCATTTTTTCAATACTTTGGTTGCTTCCATGATATAAAAAAGTTTGATCGCTGACACCTAAAGCCTTTAATTCACTCATCTAAATTAAGAAAATTTATGACACTGTTGGTTACATGTAGCTTTTTTCCCATTGTTTCTTGAACGTTTATGATATTTCCCTAAACTTGTGAATTTAAAAGTATACTCATTATCCACAAATATGAAGAAATTCTAGAATTTTGTTATTTTTGAAATAATATGATCCCAATTTCACCCACAGGGCTTTGGATTGACGGTGAATGGGTGCATTGTTAAGGCACTCCTTGCAATAGGTCACTAGTTCAAATCCCCCATGGGTGCTTACCTACCAAAAAAAAGGAATAATATGATCCCAAACATTATAATTGCTCCAATAAAATATGATTTCCCAATTAACCATACTTGTGCTAGTTCCAAATCATTTTGTGTTAATTTGACAACTCGGGGACAAATTCCCTCCTTTGGACAACCTTCCTAATCTGAGAAGACCCTATTTTCCCTTGGAATAATTTAATTCGGTCAAGATAAATATATTTTTAATGTGAAAATCCGCATATGCACAAAAGTACAAGTCGACCTAAAGGACAAATTGGATCTCCCATGAAGCATATAAATACAAGTCAACCTCATTTGGACACACAACCCTCACACCTCTTCTTCTCTTGGAGGTTCGTACAAGTTTGAAATTGCAGGGTTTATTTCACACGTGCATGTAGGAGTGAGAAAATTTCAGGAGGGTTGAAATCTGTCTTTGACCAGCTAAACTAGTGTTGAATTTTTGGTGTTTGGGAGCATTTTGACTTGGTTTAACTTTATATTTTAGATTTGTTTTGGAGCTTGAATTCTTTGGCAGGGAGGACGAATTTTTATGGGTACTTCGACCTTAGTTGATCACAATTATGCAACTAGGGTTTTTGCAAATTTTGACTTTGACTTTGACCAATTATGGAGGGTTATTTTGGGATTGTTTTGACTGCATTTTGACTAGCATTCAAGGGTGATTTTTTGGACATTTGACTGAGCTCCTTTGGAGGAAAGTTGATCGTTGATCGAGGACTTTTTGGGATTGTCGCTGCTGTCATTGACTTTGATTAGAATTGTAGATTTGAATTTTTGACTATATTTGACTTTGAGGCTCATCTATTGGATATTGGCTGGTAGATCTCTTGGATAGTCAAATAATTGAATTTGACTCCTTTTTTGATGAATTGAATCACTGTATCTCTCTGATGAACATTTTATGACAATCCAATAAGAATAATTTAAAAGGGTTTTCCCCCTTGTGGGGTTTTTCCTTGGCTTTTAATGAAATCTTGTCTCTTGCTATTTCTCCTGATTGTCTTTTATTATACATTGCATTTACTGTTCTATCTACAATTACTATTTGTTACTGGAAGATTAAATTAATTGCTAATTGAAGAAAAAATTGGGCTAAAGTGATTGTAAAGGCATAGAACATTGGAAAATTAACATGGTATCAGAGCCAAGGTGAAGAGAAGCCCAAAGAGACAAGAGACTAAAGCAAATATCTTTGGAAGAATATGAAGGAACCTAATTGACTTGGTCAAGATGACCACCTCTTACTTCAAGGATTCTTAGAAGTCAGGTGACTCATCAAACTTCGTTGTTTGGAAGATCAATTTGGAAGTGATATTGGATGAAAATGATGTCTTTGAATATGTGGAAGGAAAAGTCCCTGAACCTTCAGAAAATGCTCCCACTACTACCAAGTCCAAGTATAGCAAGGTGAGATCAAAGCTAACAAAATATTTATTGATTCCTTTGATGATCCATTGCTTGTTTATGTTGGAAAAATGAAGAAGGCCAAGTACATCTAAGATAAGTTGGTGTTGGAAAATTGAAGAAGGCTAAGTACATCTATGATAAGTTGGTGTTGGAAAATGTAACTAGGTTCAGTCTTCATTTAATGTATTCGAGTCATCATGAAATGTACTTGTCAAACGAATAAAGAAAATAATTATTATTATTATTATTATTATTGTGACTTATTTAAGCATGGGTTTCATGCTTGGGTCACCATGTTTTAGGTCAAAGTCCCCATTGAGGACTTCTAGGATTTATTTTGAGTCAACATAGCCATTGTACTATGAAAGAGACCCTTCTTGGGATTTTGAATCATGTAAAAAGGTTAAGTATTGAGTCAAATATGATTTATGTGTCCTCCACACCATGTTGGCCTAAAAGAAGATCAAGTTATCCTAAGGACCCTATTCGACCTCACATGGATCCTATAATACAAGCACACCAAATTCATTTGGAGCATCACTCCCTCACAAGAAGTTCGATATCTCTTGTAGCTGGGAAAACTGCGAAGTCTATTGTCGGGAAGCCGAAGTGAATGCGAGTTTGGGGAAGTCCAAGAAGAAAGGAAAAATCAAAATTTTGGTGCCTCTCTCTCTCTGTTTTGTACTTTGGATTGGGAGATCAAATTCTTCCAAGTTTCACTGTCGTTGGAAGCTGTTGCCTAGTGGAAGTTGCTAGAAATGAGTCAAAATTCTGGGAGGCTGATTTGGTGTGGAGGGAAGGTTTGGTCTTGGTATAGGGTGAAAAGTCTCAAAGAATACTATTGAAAGGAAGAATTCCTTGACTGGGTTTTCCCCTCGAGGGGGGTTTTTCCCTAACATCGTGCCTACATCTCGTGTCTATTGTTTTATGTGCTGCTGCTTTCGTAATTGCTTGATGAACTAAAATAAAGAAGATATAAAGAATCATAATAATAAGAAACATCACAAGTAATTATCAAGAATAAGAAAATATTTCTGCCTTTCTAATTTTCTAATTTGGTATCCGAGCTTTGATGAAGAAGGAAGTAAAGGGCAGTCTCAAGCACTTGATCAAGGAACCATTCAAAAGGATTATCTCAGGGAAGGAGTCTACTATACTCAAGGAAGATATCTAACACAATCAAGGGAGAGAACAAACTTGAAGGGTCCTCTAAGTATAGGTTTTGGAAGAAGAGGATTGACCTAATCCTTGAAAAGAACAAGGTACTGGACTTGGTCAAAGGAAAAGTAAAGAAGCCTACAAGGGATTCCAGTGATGTTGACAAAGTGAAAAACATGGAATTAGAATTGGTGGCCATGACTTTGATGGTAGAAGGAATAAATGGAAACCTTGTCCCATTCATAGCTAACATCGATCATTTTTAGGAAATGTATGAAGCTTTGTCAAAGTTATTTGCTATTAAGAACATTGGTCAAGTAGGAAGTTTGAAGAGTGAGCTAAGGACCAAAAAGATGACTAAAGAAGACACTGTGGCATCCTTCTTTGTGAAGATAGCTAGAATCAGGGATGATCCCTTGGCCATTGATGAAATTCTTCCAGACAAAGAACTCATGATCACTCCTCTATTAGGATTTCCATCCTCTTGGGGTGCATTTGTTGCAGGTCTTAACAGTGGAAGGAAGCTCCCACTTTTGAAGAATTATGGACTTCTCGCAGTTAGGAAGAATTAAGGATCTCATTAGTTGCCAATCTTGAAGGAGTATCAAATGCCTACATTGCTCAACATAAAGGAAAGAAATCGAAAGGACCAAAGAAGAAAGTTGACATGTCCAAGATAAAATGCTATCAATGCCATAAGAAGGGTCACTACAAGAGTGATTGTCCCAACAATCCAAAGAATAAGAAGAGAGACAGAGATCATGTTAACTTTGCTGAGGAAGGAGACTCAAAGAAAGCCAAGCCCGAAGAACCTGACATTCGTGACTTACACTATTAAGTCCTTTGCTTGTATCTGTAGATATCTTGTTTTATATGTTTGAGAATTTATATGTTTTTAACATATTTTGGAAAAGACATTTTTATTGTTTTTATAAGTTTGTAGGCATCCCTCAAGCTTTGGAGGGAGCCCCCAACAACTCGCTAAGATAAATATCTCATTTCATTTCAAATTTTAGTTTCATGTATTCATTTAGTTTTGATTATATTAAATACTAATCACCATTCTCCCTCTATTGTCTTGATTAGGAAAACATCTACAAGAAGTATGAAGGAGGACCTCTCAAGACAAGGTTTTCCAAGAAACAAAGGTATGCTTTACATACATTGATTTATTTATATTGAAAGGATTATTCATTTGACAATCTATTACTAACATTTTTATGTCTAGTTATATTGAATCATAATGATTCTTGTTTTGGGTGATTCATCTCTTGATAAATCTACCCATCCCGCTCATATTCTTAACTAATCTTGTAGAACCCTAGACAAGTTTTGGAAAACCCTAACCTAAGGCTATGCTAGTGTGAAGGTATGAAACCCTAAAAATTCTTAGGGATATTATGAAATGCTATTTGAAGTTTTATTGATGATGTCATGTTTTGGATTTTGGTAGGATAAGGAAAACCTATCTTAGGATTGAATGATAAGGTCTAAAATATCGGACCCTTTTGGTAATTTTTGGGTTTTCTATGTTTCTACATTGAAACCATAACTCATTAGGGTTTGGTGGAATGTATGGGCAAGACCCTTACAATGTCTTAGACATGATTTCCTTGGTATGGGTGTGTTTGTCTAATCAAACCCTAGTTTAATCAAGTTTGTATGTCTAACTCTTATTTGATATTTTTGTGATGTTGGGTTCGACTAACACATGATATGAAATGTCTTTGCATGACTATCAATCTAGGAATATACAGATATGTTCATTTGGTTGAAAACCTATCTTGGTCTAGGTCAGATGTATTAATGACATATGATATGCTTATGAATTCCTAGATATGTGTGTTGACCTAGTTATTGATGGTCATAAGATTTAGGATTTAATGGTAGTTCTTGTTTGAGATTCTACGATGATGATATTTGGAAATATAGGGTTTTGCATCTAAACCCTAGTAGTAGTTAAATTTTCCAGTATGTGTGATGGAACAATCTGAAATTTATTTGTGATTATTGAGATTATGAAAATGTAATTCTAGGGTTGAACCTTAGTAGAAGTAAAAATCTTTAATGTATGATGACAATATGATAATCTAGGATTTGTATAAGATTGTTGAAATTTGAGTTTTGGTTGGGATTGATGGTTGATCAGAAATCTATGGTTTACAACTAACCCTCGTGGAAGCTTGTCATGTTAATGACTACACTGTGATTTGTTTTGATTGACTCTTTTGTATGAAACCCTAGTGAGAAGACTAACGTATGAATTTTGAAAGGTTGGATGATTAATATTTGTCTGAATTGTTTCTAGGGTTTGTTATATGTTGTAGTAAGGTATGTCATACCTTTGGAAGAAACATTGAAAGCCTAGATGGAATGAAAGTTGTTATGAAGTAGTCTAGGGTTTATGAAAAAGTCCCTAACAAGATGTTGAAGAGTATATGTCTCTGGTTTGTAGTTAAGTCTGGGTATCTGATATGTATAAAGTTGGAATACTTCCGTGATTCTGATATGGCTAAATTCATGCTTCTATAGTTTTGGTTGTACTTGCTATCTAAGTTGTTCAGGTACACAATATTCAACTTGGTGAAGATGCTCGCATGATGAGGATGATAATGACTCTGATGAAATAGTTGGAAGCCGCGAAATATTCTCTAATGATGAAAATAAGAAGTTAATTTCCTTGAGGAAGTTTGCATAGAAGAGATCTCCCTAAGATTAAGAGGGAGTTCGGATGAAGAGATGCTTCTTGGTTGAGAGGGAGGGCATAACTTGGTTTTGATTAATGAATTTCAGAGGATATGTTGTTGCATGAGAAGTAGGAAAGGAAAATATAGGAATATTCCATCAAAGAATTAGTTGATAGTCCTACTGAGTTAAGAAGAAACACCTAGAACAACCCCAGAGGTTTGTATTTGATTATGTACATGTGAAAGTATATTATTGGTTGGGGTTGTGTTTGTACAGGTGAATCTCTCGAAGGTTTTTATAGCATGTTGGTCACATGACAATTTGATTGGGAGAGATTGATCATCCTTGATTTGCTAGATCAAGGGGTGTTGAGGCTTTGTGAGTGAACCAATTCCTGGGAGGACATTTGGCTGACACTTTGTGTTGATGTCCCGAAGTTGGAAATGTAGTGTTGGTTATTGAGCTTTGTGTTTCGATACACACTTGGATCTTTGGGTTGGTGGTTAGCAAGTAAGCCTGATGGTACCTAGAGGGGCTGAAATCTTGATTCCACCTTATTCCCATCTGGATAGATTGCCCTGGTCAGGAATCTAGTCCGTGACATTGTGGTGCCTCAATTTTTGAGATACCAATGGATAGATTTCCCTGGTTAGGAATCTAGTCTGTGGAATTTTGGTGCCTAAATTGTTGACATACCAATGGATAGATTTCCCTGGTTAGGAATCTAGTCCATGATATTACAATGCCTAACGTTCTTCATGGTTCATATAGTTTGAGATCTTCCATTGTACTTGTATATGATGAATACTTCCCTAGCTAAGAGGGAGTGTTGGAAAATGTGACTAGGTTCAGTCTTCATTTAATGTATTTGAGTCATCATGAAATGTACTTGTCAAAAGAGTAAAGAAAATAATAATTATTATTATTTTTGTGATTTATTAAAGTATGGCTTTCATGCTTGGGTCACCATGTCTTAGGTCAAAGTCACCTTTGAGGACTTCTATGATTTATTATGAGTCAATAGAGACATTGTACTTTTAAGGAGACCCTTCTTGAGCTTTTGAATCATGTAAAAAGGTTAAGTATTGAGTCAAACATGATTTATGTATCCTCCACACCATGTCGGCCTAGAAGAAGATCAAGTCAGCCTATAGAACCTATTCAAACTCACATGGAGCCTATAAATACAAGCACATCGATTTCATTTGGAGCATCACTCTCTCACAAGAAGTTCGATATCTATTGTAGCTGGGAAAAGTGTGAACTCTGTTGTCGGGAAGCTGAAGTGAATGCAAGTTTGGGGAATTCTAAGGAGAAAGGAAAAATAAAAATTTTGGTGCCTCTCTCTCTCTATTTCGTACTCTGCATTGGGAAATTGAAGTCTTCCAAGTTTCATTGTTGCTGGAAGCTTCCAATTGTCGGAAGTTGCTGCCTAGTCGAAGTTTTTGGAAAGGGGTCGAAATTCTGGGAGGCTGACTTGGTGTGGAGGGAAGGTCGGGTCTTGGTCTAGGATGAAGAGTCTCAAATAATACTATTGAAATGAAAAATTTATTGACTGGGTTTCCCCCTCGAGGGGGGGTTTTTCCTGACATCATGCCTGCATTTGGTGTCTATCCAAGGGGGGTTTTTTTCCTGACATCGTGCCTGCATTTGGTGTCTATTGTTTTATGTGCTACTGCTTTGGTAATTGCTTGATGAACTAAAAGAAAGATAATTTAAAGAATATTAATAATAAGGAACATCACAAGTAATCACCAAGAATAAGAAAATATTTCTTCCTTTCTGATTTTCTAACAATTGGTTGGGATGTATGAGGTCAACAACTTGAATCATATCCTCTTCTTGAAAAATAAAATCAAGGAATTAAAGTTGAACATGGGGGGAATCTTTGCAGTCATATGTCATGAGGATATCCCAGCTAAGGGATCAATTGTAGACTATTGGTGAACCAATATTTGATAGATTGTTGATGGTCACTCTTCAAGGTCTTCCGCATATTTGGGAAACCTTCATTACTACTATAAAAAACAATAATAGACTCTCGACATTTGATGAGCTTATTGGTAAATGCACTCAAGGGGGGCCCAAGATGATTGCTAGAGGGAGGATTAAAAAGCATAAAGGAGAGCCTTCTACATTTGATGCTCAAGCCAAGAAGATGAAAGATAAAGGGATACCATCTAATCCAAGAAAATATTCTCCTAAATTCAAGGACACCAAGAGAAGGTATAGAAGAGACAAACCTCTAGTTGAATGTTTCAATTGCCAAAAGCATGGTCATTATGCCTGAGACTATCCAAGAATGAGAGATGCTCCAAGGTCCAACCGTGGCTTCAACAACAAGAGGTTCAATGATAGAAGAGGCAATGATAGAAGGAGAGATGATAGAAGGAGGAGAGATTCCCTTAATTATTTTGAAGAAGGCTATTGTACGCAAAAGAGATCAAGAAGATCAAGCTATGAAAACAATGTTGTTGCATCAGAATCTGAGTGTATTCTTATTTATGCTCATTCTATTTCCTCTCCTCTAAATTCATGTGATAGCTGGTTAGTAGATAGTGGGGCTTCTAGACATTTCTCTAGGTACAAGGAGGTCATATCAAATCTGGTTGATAGGGAGACAAATCTAAAGATCATTCTTGGAGGAAACTCCACTCATCCTGTAAGGGGTTTTGGTTATGTCAAATTTCATTTGGACTTTGGAGGATCCATTCTTCTTTATGACGTCATGTATGCTATAGGATTAAAAAAGATCTTGGTATCTATATCTGCCTTGGAAGACAAAGGGATGAGAGTAACCTTCATAAGAGGAAAAGTCTTCACATGGCTTGTGGAATGTTGCATGAGAGATGCTTTCACCTTGGGATCTAGAATTGAAGGAATTTATAGAGTTAATGGAAGACCATTGCAATCTATGGTCCACGATATCAATCATTAAAGTGAGTTATGAAATTGAAGGTTGGCACATCTACATTATGAAGCCCTACCTAAAGTAAAGAAGTTGGTTTCTAAGATGCTGATGTTTAAGCTAGTCATGATGGAATATGTACGGGATGTGCGAGTGGAAAGAAGACAAGGAGACCATTCCTCTCCAGTAAAAACAAGGCCAATGATATTCTACAACTCATCCACTCTGACCTATGTGGACCAATGCCAGTGCACTCCCTTTGTGGCCATCTCTACTACATAATCTTTATTGATGAATTCTCTAGGAAAACATGGATATTCTATTTGAAGCACAAGAACAAAGTGTTTGATATGTTCAAGGATTTCAAGGCATTGATAAAGAACCAAACAGGGAAGAGAATTGAATTTTTCAAGTTCGAGAATGGTGGAGAATATACCTCAAATGAGTTTGTTGATTTTTTCAAAGAGGTTGGAATCAAGAAAGAAATTATTGTACCATATAATCATGAGCAGAAGGGTGTGGCTGAAAGAAAGAACAAGTCTATTATGCAAGTTGTTCAAGCTATGTTGCATGAACAAAAGCTTCCAAAGTTCCTTTTGGGAGAAGTTACAAATATAACAATCTATGTTCAAAATAGGGTTCCTCATTAAACACTGGATAATAAAACTCCCGAAGAAGTGTTTATAGGTGTGAAGCCTGATATTGGTCATTTAAGGATAAGAGGAACAAGATGGAAGCCACCAAAAAGAAGGGTACGTTTGTTGGATATTGTGACAATTCTAAAGATTTTAGAATATATGTGTTTAGTCAATGGAAAATCAAGTTTAGCAGGTATGTAACTTTTGATGAAGATGTTTCCCTTGCAAAAATAAGGGACCTCCCTTCACCTCCTCTTGTTGAGAAGAAGGATGATGTCATGAACCTACTAGATGGTCCTTCTGTGTCGGAATTTGAGAAGGATATTGTTGATGATCCCATGGACCCTATGGACCCCTTGGATTCTCCTCCAAGTGATGCCCCTTCCAACAAGAGACCACTTTGGCTTTGTGATACATTACATGATGCCGAAAGATATGCTCCTGCAAAAGTAACCTTTAGAGAAAGCAAGAAGCCATGTCGGTACTAGGGATACATTGTAGCAATGAGTTCCATCATTCAGGCTTAACCTCCCACTTTTGAAGAAGCTGTGACAGAACAAATTTGGGAGGATGCCATGGTCGAAGGGTATGAGTCTATTATGAAGAATGATGTATGGGATGTTGCCCTAAGACTTAAAAGGAAAACCTGTTGTGACTTCAAAATGGCTATACAAGATGAAACATGGAGCTGATGGAAGTATCATAAATATAAAGCAAGGTTCATGGCTAGAGGTTTGTCCTAGAAAGAGGGACAAGATTATGATGATATATTTGCACCACTTGCCCGATACACTAGTATTCGTTCTATTTTTTCCCTTGCTACAAGTCAAGGATGGACCCTTCACCATATGTATGTAAAGACTATGTTTATTCATGGCATACTACAAGAATAAGTATATGCTGAGAAACCACAGGGATTTGAATTGAAGGATAGGAAGACTCATGTTTGCAGGTTGAAGAAAGTCTTATATGGTTTGAAGCAAGCCCCTAGAGCTTGGTATTCCCACATTAATAGTTACTTGGTGTAGCTTGAATTCACAAGAAGCATTGTTGACCTGAACCTCTACTTCAAAGTGGTCCAAGGTATGCCTCTCATTTTGGTTTTATATGTTGATGAATTATTCTTGGCAGGTAGTGATCCTATGATTCTCGAGTGTAAGAGGGAGCTAGCTTCTGAATTTGTGATGAAGGATCTTGGTTTGATGCATTACTTCTTAGGATTAGAAGTGTGGCAAAGACCTGGTGAGATTTTCCTTTCTCAAGGAAAATATTTTGTGAAGTTGTTGGAAAGATTTGGAATGGTAGAATTCAAGTACCTAGCCACACTGATGGATATGAATTTTAAGAAGTTATGCAGAGATAATCTTGGATCTGACTTGGTGAACCCCTCTGAGTATCGACAGTTGATTGTGGAATTGATGTTCCTTGTGAACACATGTTCGGACATATGTTTTGCACTCAACACTTTGAGTCAATACATGACTGAGCCCCTTCATGCACATTGGGTTGATGCCAAGCACGTGCTGAGATATTTCCATGGGATGATCAATCTTGGTTTGAGATATACTGCCTTAGACGTGAGACTACGTAGATACATTGATGCTAACTAGGATGGAAATGTTATTGACAGGAAGAGAACATTAGGGTGTTGCTTTAGTTTAGGTTCTTCCATGATATCTTGGATGATTAGGAAGAAAAAAATTGTAGCTTTGAGTAAGGCCGAGGTAGAGTATCTTGCTGCTAACATGGCTAGATGTGAGGTAGTATAGTTGAGAAATATCTTTGGAGAGTTGCTTGAGCAGGTTCTAGATACGACAATGACATAATACGATAACAAGAGTGGGACTTGATTGGCAGAGAATATTGTATTTCATGACAAGTCCAAGCATATTGAGATCAAGTATCACTATATATGAGACATGGTGCAAATAGGAGCAGTGAGACTTCATCATATTTCGACTGATGAATAGATAGTAGACACACTCACCAAGGCTTTGCCAAAAGGGAAGTCCTTGGTCTTAAGAAAGTAGCTTGGACTAATGGATGTGACCCTCCTAGGTAAGGGTCCCAACCGATTGGGGACATTGAGTTATGCTCTTCGTCCCTATCTGAGCTCCCAAAGTGAGGAATTGAGTTGGCTAGCTCTTGGGGTTGAGGGAATTCGTGGAAAATAGGTGTGTCTGATCCTTACCTCATGGTAATTGTGTATCTCCCGTATTTTCATTGTAGGGTTGTGACTGATCCTTACCTCACAATAAGTGTGTATCTCACCCTACAAAGTGTACGCTAGTATGCATCCTACCCACAAGCTGGGCTTTTCGGGATTGCCACCCATCTGGCCAATGGGTGAGGAGACTTGGGCGTGTCTGATCCTTACCTTTCATGAGAAATGTGTATCTCCCCCAAGTGCCTTCAGTTATGTTTAATCCTTACCACTAATGGTAAGTGTGTTTCTCTTCCCAAGGTAGTGGATGCAAGTGTTCTACCACTAACTCTTCAGGGTCAAGTTGGGAAGATTAGCATATAATAGGATAGTTGTGATCCTTACCCCATGGTAAGTTGTATCTTACTTATTTTCCTTAAATAGAGGGTGGTAGATTGAGCTCCCTTGTGATGTCAAATTCTTCTTCTTTTAGATTCAAGAGTGTTGAGTTGTTGAGTAGAGATGAGTAGAGATGAAATTTGACTTGATCATGACAAGACATTTGAGATGGGACATATGTTGCAACCAGAAATTTCTCTCTAGCTGAGAGGGAGTGTTAATTTGGAAGCTCAAGGACAAATTCTCTCCTTTGGACAACATTCCTCATCTAGAAAAGACCCTCTTTTCCCTTGGAAGAATTTAATTTGGTCAAGGAAAAATATATTTTTAATGTGAAAACCCACATGTGCACAAAAGTACAAGTCAGCCTAAAGGACCAATTGGGTCTCCAAAAAAGCATATAAATACAAGTAAAGTCAACCTCATTTGGACACACATTACTTACACATTTTCTTCTTCTCTTGGAGGTTCATATAAGTTTTAAATTGCAGGACTTCTTTCACTGTGCAAGTAGGAGAGAGAAAATTTTAGAAGGGTTGAAATCTGTCTTTGACCAATGTTGAATTTTTGGTGTTTGGGAGCATTTTGACCTGTTTGAGTTTAGATTTTGGCTCTATTTTGGAGGCAGAATTCTTTGGTAGGGAGGACAAATTTTCTGAGCACTTTGACCTTGGTTAACTGCAATTATGCAACTAGAATTTCTACATATTTTGACTTTGGATAATTCTAGAGGGCTATTTTGGGATTGTTTTGACTACATTTTGACCCACATTCAAGGCCAATTTTTTTGACAGTGGACCGAGCTCCTTTGAAGGAAAGTTCATCGTTAACTTTTTGGGACCACTGCTACTGCCATTGACTTTAACGAGAATTGCAGATTTGACTTTTTGACTAGATTTGACTTTAAGGCTCATCTATTGGATATTGGTTGGTAGATCTCTTAGATAGTCAAAGAGTTGAATTTGACTCTTATGTTGTTTAATTGAATCATTATATCTCTTTGTTGAACATTTTATGATAATCTAATAAGAAGAAGAATTTGAAATTGGTTTCCCCCTTGTCTTTGACCAAATCTTGTGTCTTTTGCTATTGCTCCTGATTGTCTTCTATTATAAATTGAATTTACTATTTATCTATAATTTCTACTTGTTACTGGAAGATTAAATTGATTGCTAATTGAAGTAAAGAATTGGGCTAAAGTGATTGTAACAACATAGAACAGTGGAAAATTAACATTTTATAGTTTTTCTTTGATACTTTTTTATTTGGCCACTGTCTCTTCCTTTTTGTTTAATTTACCTTTAGTAATGTTAATTTCATATGTTATTCACAATGATCAATGTCTTAAGTTCTTCAATTTTTTTATTTTTATTATTTATTTATTTTTCTTTCTTTATATTTAAATTAGAAAAAACTCATGTAAATTGATGTGTAGGATCAACTAGTGTAGATGGTTAATGTGAAGAAGATTTTGAAGCCTTGAATTGGTTGTTGATGAAATTCAAATTGATTATTCATTTACATTATCTGTTGTAATATTTGATATTTTCCTTGTATTGTTTCAAGATGTAAAGTTTGCACATGATCAATATTGAGCATCTTGAGATTCCTTTTCAGTACTTGAATATTAGTATCCTCATTTTTCATTATGTGGTTCTGCACCCAAATCCATTATCCATTGCTCCAACTCATTAATTCTTATCTATTTTGTTTGATTGGTTACATTTTCTTGTTTCGATTCATTTTCAATTTGATTGGTCATGTTTTGGATTTTTTCATCATCTCATATGTTTGCCTATGTAGATCCATTTTATTTATCATGTTTATATCATCCAACTTAAATTTAAGGTTAGTGACTTTATAATCTCCAATGTATTCTATTATTTGAACTTAGACTCTAAAATAAGCAAAATTCAAATTTCCTTTCTCAAAATTTGAGACTAACAATAACCTTGTTTGAGAGGGGTCCTGATTCCAAATTTGAGGAAATATTTCCTTCCTTTTGTGAAAATTATGTGTCTTAATTTCTATAAATTGATAGAACAAATTGATTTGTTTTAATTTCGATGAACTTATGACGTTTTCTTTCCCTTCTTGATTTGGAAACGGAGGAAAAATTCTCTCAAAACCGACCATCCTCTTACACTTTGCAAGTTATCAAAATGAGTCTTTAAAGGTAAAATAAGTTCCACAACCTCTTTAGATGGTGAGTTAAGTTTTCATATGAACTTAAAAGAGAAACAAATTTACATGCAACTCAAGATGATAAACATTACGAGAAGAAACCAACATTTGATAACGAAGTTCACCCGTTCTGGGCTACGTCTCTAGGCTTGCTCCAATAGCTAGACTGCTATATTGATTTCAACAGAAAATGAGTACATTACAACTTATTGACAATAGAGTGGTTTGTCTCTCCTATAAAGAAGCATTCTCCTACAAATAATTATCACTAAAAAAGGTGACTCCCTACAACAAGTCATGAAAATGTCAACATAAAAAGGACTCTTCCACAATAGGTCCTTGTACTCCACCTGGAATAAAAAATATAAACATGCGACTCCTTCACAATGAAGAGTTAAAAAAGGACGTCTCTCCATAATACATTGAGAAAATACTGAAAAGAGCTTCTCTACTGAAGTAACAACTGCTACAGATGAAATTGGAATGCTGGAAAACCTCTAACTAGGCTCTCTCCATGCTCAAATATGCCTCCATACTGCTTCCAAATTGTTTTTGCCTCTAACACTAAAAGATTTGATTATGCCAAAAGTCCATCATAAAGTGCTCAAATAAAAAATATGAGGCTGCCATTGAGTCTTGGATGCTTAAAAACCCCCGTCTGCGCTGTTGTTGAGCTCAAAATGGTTAAAAATTGAGCAAGATATGCTTCTCCAAGCTAAGCTCTGCTATCTGTCCTGCAAATTCACAAAACCTGCTAACTGCACGATGATTTCGCCCTTTACACAGTCCGCCGAGCGACAATTTCGCCTGGGACTGACGAGATTCCGCTGCAAAAAGTGCATTTTGTTGCTTCATTAATTTTTCTAATAACGCTTAGGCACTGGATCATGGTCATTTGGAGGTGCATGTGGCTGGGGGCCGGGGCTGGGGCAAACTGCCCATCCTCATAGTTGAAGCCCTCATTGCTGTTGGGTTTGGACATATGGCGCAACCGAAAACAAGGGTCAGGATTAACTACCCACCCACTCCTCTTTACCTCTCTCAATGGTCACACCCTTAAAATATGATCTGGGGTTGGGTCCTAATCGTCCTGCCCCCACTCCACTTCTATCGTGGTCCTGTGGAGAGTGATGTGACTTGGGGCTAGGGCCACCGCCATGCCCCTCTTCCCAAAAACTGAAATATATGACTTTAAATATAACTGGAGTTCTTAATATATTAAGAACTAATGCGTGGTTTAATGGTTGTGTGTTGAACTGTGTTGCGACAGGTCGAGGGGTCAAACCCCACTGAGGCCTTTGGGTCCATTATAATTTTTTTGGAAAACCACAGGGTGCCACATGGCGACCTTTGATTGGGCTACCTTAAAAGAAAACAACCAACCAAAATGCGCCAAATGCAACTTGTACAATAATGAAACGTGTCAGAACCTATTTGGTCATCCGCTGATCGTACCTTACGTAGTCAGTTGATGATGTTAGCTATATGCACTACCTAGTTGTAGTGCCCACTCTAATTTCCTAACCCTAATGTGCCATTATCTTGGATACTTTATTATTTGAGGACCTCCGGTTGAGGAATCTGGACACATAACTCTATTATTAGTGAATGTGATGTTTATGTATGTTCTCCATTGACATTATGGTGATGATAGTATTAATGGTTAGGTATGTTCTAACATTAATGGTTATGCACATTTTCTATTGATATTATGATGATTGTGGCATAAATGGTTATGTTTGTTCTCTATTGAATTTATGATGATGATAGCACTAAAGGATATGCATGCTCTCTATTGATATCATGATGATGATAGCTTTGATGGACATGTATGTTGTCTATTGATGTTACAATGTTGATAGCTTTGATGGATATGTATGTTTCCATTGATATGATGATGATAACCATGATGGATGTGTCCCCTATGTTACCTACTTGCATTAGTTCTGGTTCACAATGAACAATGATGTGAATGACTTGGTGATGTTAATGATGCTATTATGACAATGACTAACATTGAGGAACCTTGTTACTGATGATTATTGAGTTTGGCAGGAAACCATCAGAGGCATTCACATATGAGGAGTTGATGACACCTGGTTTGATGAAAATTTATATCATTTTACCTTTGAAATTCTAAGTCGATTTTGAAACTTGCCATATATGTTTAACTATATTCTGATGATATGTTAATGGTTGCAGGCACATATTAGTTGCTTGACCGAATGACTCACATATGGGTGATGGGGTTGTACAAGTGGATGGAACTATATGGGAGGGGTGGGATAGTGTCCCTGATCTCACCCACTAGCACTCCCGCCGTGACTTGGGCTGGAAGGGTTGAAACACCTTCGCCTTGAAGATCACGATGCCATGAGGGCAGGTCCCCAAGTTGGGTCGCTCATGAGGATGTTACCGGGGGGCGCGCATCAAGGCGGATCCCTTGATCCCCGACACCATTAGTCTCACTATAGCAGGCAACATAAGAGATGATAGCGGTCTATGACGTTGCACCTATACTTTCCCCTCGTAGTCACTGGATGCTTGAAGGGCAAGTGGCGTGGCACCCTTGGAACTTCAAGGGAATTTCTTGAAGGGCACGACCAACTTGGAACCCTTGGCATCACAAATGAAATGTTAGGCGTGGCACCCTTGGAACTTCAAGGGAATTTCTTGAAGGGCACGACCAACTTTGCACCCTTGGCATCACAAATAAATTGTTAGGCGTGGCACCCTTGGAGCTTCAAGGGAAGTTCTTGAAGGGCACGACCCAACTTGGCACCTTGGAATCATTAAAAATAAATAAATTAATAAATATAACCAAGAAATGAAAACTAGGTAAATTTACATCAAGGGTAAATGATGTTAGAAACCAAGGTAATTAAATCAAGAATAAAACTTAGGTTAAGAGGATCATAGGAAGAAATAAAATATTTTATCTTAAAAATTCTACCCTCCCCATGTTTGGAAAATATTAGGTAGATTATGTAGTTTAATTAGGTGAAAGGGGAAAGAGGGACATAATTGTAAGGATAAAGATTAATCTTAAACTAATTAAGCCTAATTAAGAGAAGAGGAAGGTGAATTAAAATAAGCATAATAAATTAAATTTAGAGAAATGTAGAGAACCTCCATGTGGCAACAACCAACATAAGAATATCCATCTAAGAGATAACTTGAGTTAAATTAGGGGGGTAGATAGGGGATCAAATCTTGACTCATTAATTGAATTTAGTAATGAACCCAAATTAAGGAACAAAAAGGGCGATAAAGAGGCAACTAGGAGAAGAAATAGGAATCTTGTTGAGGTGAAGAAAATATTAGTTTTAAATTAAAATTTAAGTAAATAATTTTGGGAGACCCTTGATGAAAGAGTGACACTTGGGTGGGTGAATAATTAAGCTATTGAATTATAAGAAAAACTAATTATGCATGACATGCCAAGTGTCACCTATGAGGACTCCTATAAAAGAAGGGGCAAGCCATGAGAGAGGGGACTTTTTGGGAACCCTATGGTTGGGATGGATGAGATGATGTCAAAGCAGTGATTACGATCCTATAGTGAGTTTTTGGTGAGGTAGAGGATTTTAGAGAGGGGACTCTTGAGCCAAGGAGTGCTCTCCTCTACCAGCTATTGCAATTCTCCATTGTACAACCCCATTGCAGCTTGGGGGTCTGCGGGGAAGAAGAGTGCCCAAGGAGTAGGCTGGGAGGTTAACCGGTGGGTCATCACATTCGGATCAAGCACATCGTCATTCACTCTTTAAGGTGACCGGAAAAAAGGGAAGACAAGTAACGGTAAATCAAAGTTGAGTCTCGTCTTCTGGTGAACGGTACATGTGTGTTGCAATATTATTTGTATGATTTCTTTATGGCCTTAGTTAAATATATGTAAATCTTATGATATGTTCAGTGAAATGAATTTTAGGAATGTGTTAGACTATATTGAATAAATTTAATTCCCAATGTTTTTCCTCTTCTGGTTGTATTTTATTGCTAAAAATGTATAGTATAGAACTGGGCTTTACACTTGGTATCGGAGCACAAGTTGAACCCTTGAGGCCTATGGGCCCATGCATGCATGACTAGTTTTGTTTGCTATATGTGGGTATTTTTCTAAAATCAAATTACTCAAGTTTCAAAAAAAAAAGATGAAGAAAAGAAAGAACAGTTTCTTTCCAGCTGGCCATTTGATTATATCCGAACGACACATAATATTCAATCTCCAGGATTTGTCAATTATAAAATTTGATACCACCTTTCCTTTTTACAGAGGCTTTCCATAGCTCTAGAAAATTGCAGATTAATTGCTGTACATCTGTCTATTCAACCAACTTGCCAATTATAAAATTTTGTATTGATACGACTTTCCTTTTTACTCTAGCTTTTCCATAGACCTCGAAAATTGAAGACTAATGGCTTTTCTAAAGGACTGGCTGCCAAGCAAACGCCGGACATTATGATTACGTGTAACCTCAATAATTTCAATGAGTGACTAAACTCTGTCATTGTCCTAGTTACCTATATTTACAGCAAAGCACACAACATGAATGGTAAGTATCCTTCGGTACAATTTTGGTGGCATGCGCAAAATTGCTGATTCTCATTTACAGTATGAAACCAACGTAAATGATATGGTGTACACTGGGGCTGGACCATTGCCCTGTTTTATATTAACTGTTGAGTGGACATAAGAGGTGGAGTTAGAATACAGTTCAAAGTCGAAGCGAATAATTTGTGTGGTCTTTTCTCAATGAATAAGGAGCATGGAATATGCGGGACCATTCGTTCCGAGTGTTAGCGCTTGGAATTTCACCTCAGGCTGAAAAAGGTAAACTCCAAGGCAACATCAAACCACTTAGCCTCGTAGCTAGCCCTACGGGGCAGGATGACCAATGGGGAAACACTGATTTTAGGCTAGTAAACTGATCAAGAGGTTTAATTTGGGATTTTTAAAGTTTTGGTGGAAAATTGGGGAATGGCAATTTCGGGTGCGGGGATTGGACACAGTTTTCGCAGGGGGTTCTTTGGGGCAAGGTAGGAAACAGTATTGATGCCTTTGATAGAGATGGATGGATGAGAATGACTGGTGATGAGTTAAGGATAGCAAGCAATAACCTTGAATTCCCCTTAAACAGTTGAAAACATTGATATTAAACAAACTTAAAAGCAGAGCATCACAGTCATGAATTCTACTTTAACACTTCATTTGCCTAATTTGCAGAAGGAAAAGTAAGGAAATGATTCACATAACACACTTACAAGTACAAAGAGAAACACACCATCAATACATGTGACCACAAGAATCCCAAAAAGGACTGCAAAACCCTGGTCTTCCTTTGCCAAAAATTGCAGAGATACAGTGAATAATACAATAAGAGCTTCTCCCTCAAGAGTCAAACCATGAAAATGAGCAAGAGAGTACATAATATAGATCATCTAACATCTTTCCCTGCCTCTAGGGGTCGAGCTCACTATCCTAGGAGCTGTTTCAACCAATTCTAAACTAAGCACTGAAAACTAGGCAGTCAAAACAACTTGCCTCTACAAACTAGGAAACCAATTTATTCATTTAATTTTCACCTATCTCATGAATGAATCTTCCAGAAGAGATACATAAGTGTAAAAGTGTCATAACTTTACATCATTTACAACAAGAAGGATAAAAATCAACTCCAAAAAGTCAAACACAGTCAAAACTGCGTTTTGCTGAGCTATAGGCTGAAATCCTGAGCAATTTGCCTGACGGGTCGTGCGCCAAATCCTGACGGGTCGTGCGCCTTTGAGAGCACTTTTGGGGCACTTTTAGGTGTCCAAATGAGGCAAGAGTAGGCTTGTTGGAAAGGTCTGTGAGTCTACTTTCCAACCCAACTAGAATTTCTGAATTTGGTTGTCATTTGCCCCTCCAAAATTGCAATCTCCCAAGACTGCTTTCTGTGTGTCAAAAATGTGGCAGAAAGTCATTTTTTGCTTGTTTTTTGACTTTCAGGAGGCCCAAAACTTCATAAAATCTCTTGGCAATGGGTGAGCATGTGTAACTTTTCATGCCAAATCCAGAAATGCTGAGTTTTTTGAAAATAGAGTTGCCAAGTGAAAGGGTCGCGTGGGGGGTGAGACCCGACAAGCGGAAAAACCTGTTTTTTGCCTTAAAAACCAAAAATCACCCAAAATGCTCAAAATTTCTTGGAATTTGTGCTGGGGCTGAGCTATTTAGTGCCATGCTCCTTCAAGGAAGCCTCGGCCAAGATGTGGAGGGGATTGGGCCTTTTTCTCCGTTTTTGTGCTTCGACCAACCGCCTTTGGAGCACCTTCATCTTTGCCTTGCACACGTGCATCTGTGCCCAATAATGATTCTTCATGTTTCTCAGCAATTTCTTATCTTGGTTGGCCTTAGCCAACAGCCTCTCTAAATGAGCATTGAGCCGGATAAGCATAGCCTCTCGCTCAACTGGCACTAAATCACCGGGTCTTCTTCGATTCAAGTTGTGGTCACTACGAATCCTCCACAACTCATCAAGAGTTTTCTCATCCTCCAACTGCTTGTTGCGCTGTTCTAGATATGAGATTGTCCATTGTGCCCCTTCTAATCTCTTCTGCAATGCATCATTTTCAGCTCTAAGGTGCTGAATGATCTCCTTTGACTCTAGGCTAGGAGAACTGACATCAAGATCAACAAGCTCTATATCTGGAACACCTGATGGCCCCTCATCAATCCTGGGCTATTTTCCCTTCTCTGATACATGTGCTGCTGTCGGAGACGAGGCCCCTTCCACCTGGTGTGGAGATAACACTCGTGGTGCTGATGAAGAAGGCGAGACCCCTTCCACCTAGTGTGGAGAAAATACTCGCCTAGCTGCTGCAAATAAGGCCCTGTGGCCTCTCTGATAAGTGACCAATGGAGAAGAGCTGACATGGCTAGTCCCGGGGATATCATGCTGCTGTGATGGTCCTCCCTCCTCATGAACAATCTCCGGATGTGGTGGTGGTGTTGTAAAGAACTCACGAGAGATGAACTCCTCCCATGTGATGCCCTGCTGAGCCAACTGATGTCTGACCACAAGCTGAATCAAACCGTAATGATAGAGACTCCTATATTGCTGGGCTGGGCTGTTCCTCTGCATCAAGGGCACCATCCTCTCAATGTTCTGGCACATGAAAACAGGGATGTTCATCATCCGTACCTGTGTGAAATGCATCATCAGGCGAATATGGTACGAATATATCTGTGAAAATCTGCCCTCATAGGTGAAAAAGAGCATGATAAGCCTCATCATGGGAGCATACTCACTCCTCAAACATCTGAAGGGAAATACACCCGTCAAATGTCTCATGAATGCAGGTCTAATGAAAGGCTCAAACTGAACACTGTCCAACATCCTGCGCTTGTTCCACACCTCTCCGACATTCAATATCCCTGTGGCTTGAGCAATCATCTCGGGTGACAATGTAAAATCCACCCCAGCAAGGTTCACATGTCCATCATGCAAATGCAAAACAAATAAGCGAGCCAACTCCCTGTGATGCTGAATCCGAGAGATCCTCTCGCAAAACTAATAACAAGACATATAACGGAAACATGATACTGCCATTGGACAAGCCTGCAAATCGGTCAAAGAGGTGGGCTCCTCTCTCCTATGATGACCGCCCTTTCCACCCTTGTGAGGCCTCCTCTGTTCCTCAAACTCTGAAGCTGATGCATGGTCATCACTTTGCTCATAATTGGTTTCAGTTTCTGACATTGTTTTAGGAGCAAAGTGGCTGAAATGTACTGCTGTTTCTGCTTTGCAAACTGCTGATTAAAATGCTGTTTCAAAGGGACAAGGAGCACAAGGGAAATGTTAGGGAAGGGATATTTTAAAGGGAAACTGGGAATAATAATGAAACAGGGAGTTTAGGGAAAGGATTATTGCATATACATTATTTTCCAAATTTATTTACAATAATGATATGGGAGGAAGGGCTAGGGTTTAATTTTTCTTTTGATTTCTTGGGAAGAAGGGTAGGGTTTAGGGCTCTTTAACAAATTTGGAAGGGAAATTTACATAAAATGATAAGGAAAATGTAATGGGAGGTGGAAAAAATGAGAACAATGGGATACCTCAAAACAGCATATAAAACCCTAGCAATTTGACAACTTCAAACCAAAAGCACAATGGAGACTTTCACTTGCAAATGGAGACTTTTACAAATACAATCATGACCTTCTTGAACTGTAGCAAGCAATAATTTTTTATGATGGAGGGCCTACCTTGCAAAATTTGGCAATTTGTGGTTCCTTGGCAATTTTGCTGGCGGTTTTGGCAGAGAGAGTGCTGATGGGTCGCGCGCCTCACCCAACGGGTCGCGCGCGTTATAACTTAACACTGGCACAGGGTGCCTGACGGGTCGCGTGCCTCCAACGGGTCGCGCGCCTTCCCAACTCACACAATTCGCTCAAACTCTCTTGGAAACAATTGCTCTATCACTTGAATGCACAATGAGGCTTGATGGAGGGAGATTAGGGCTTTTATAGCCTTGTTTGAATTAATTTCATGTCATAACCCACTTTATAATGTTTTTCCATGACACTTTATAAACTTGACTGTTTTGGTTTCCTTTTTTCCTGAAATTGATTGATTTGATGCTTTTCTTTGATAATTTTTGCATGGATAGCATCTGAGGGATCTTGACAAGGGAGCCAGGGTTACATGCTGTCCTTTGAATCATTTTGAATTTTTACAATTTTTACAAAATTTTGAGAAATGACCTTAGCAAATTTTGAGAAATGACCTTGGCTTTAAAAACAGGGTTTTTAAATCGCGAAAATTAACTGTACAAGATGAAATTTTTCGAAGAAACACTTTGAAAATCATCCCTCTGGCTTGCTGGGCACTTATTGACCTTCAGAGACATGACCTTGAAGACATATTTGACCTCAACCCTAGACCTAAAAATTTTGACCTAAAGAGAAGACAAATAACCTTGAAAAAGTTTAATGACTGAAACAACTTGATCCAGCAGTGCCAAGAGGGGAATAAAGACACCAGCTCCTCCATCAGGGTTATGGCATGCCTAATGGAATGCAATAAGATGACACTGATGAGACACCTACTTATGCAAATGCAAAGAGCTTTGATCGCTGATGGAGGGCTACTAGACCGACTCTAACATTGGCTCCAATGGGGATGGTAGCTCCTTGGAGGTACCAAGAACCTTAGACCTCTGGGAGAGCAGACCAGCGTTTTCAACCATTGGGCGATGGAGTCATTATTTCGGCAAACAACACAAGACTTTGACTCATTTATTGAATGAAACTTGACCAAAAACTGACTGAAACTTAACTGAAACTTGACTCAAACCGACTCGATGACAAATTGAAATGATGGAAAAAACTTGATTCTAACAAATTAACTCAAGACCTAAACTTAAAACTTAAAACTTGATGGCAGTACATAACCGCCTAGGTTACAAGACAACATACCATCAAACTATATCATAATGCCAATGTAACCAATCAAGCAGATGCCTTCTTGACTGATTCTCCCAATCAGATCTCATGATCAACAATAGATACTGGTAACTGGGCATCCAAAAACATAGCTGACCATGATCTCCTTCATCACTGAACACAACAAAAATCACTTTCACTGCTGAATGTAACAAATCTGCCATTGGATCCTGGAAAACATGAAGACTTGACATTGCCAACTCCTGCTGAAAGAACAAGGTATCCTTTGTTTCAAATTCTGATCTGCCTTCATCATGTGCTTCAGAAAGAGTATTTTCCTGATCCTCAAAAAATTCTGAACAAGTAGATGAGCAGATCTCCTCTTGAAATAACATTTCAAAACATGAGACATATGAGGAAGAATCTGAAATGGAATCCTGAATGGTCTGATCTTTTGTAGTTTGAATATATGGTAGGTCATTCTCATATGATATGACAGCCAGATTCTCATTACATTCATCAATCATGAGAAAAGAAATTTCAGATGTTTCGTGAAACCCAACACTAACATTTCTATCAGCTACCATAGATTCATCGAGAGAAACCTTTTCACTTACTTGAACGAAGATCTTGTCATGTTTTTCACAGAGGCAATGAACTACCTCCTCATGAAGATCTAGTGCTGGTGAGATGAGAGCATTTAGGTCTGCTACTCCATTGTCTTCATTTGAGGCAGCCGCGACAATACAACTCTCTTTATGAGATCCGGAACAACATGTTTTGCCTCATCACAATTTGTCTCCCGATCTGATTTATCATCATCACTTTCTGAGATTGGAACATTACTTTCCTGCGTTACTTGCATGCTGTCTTCTTCTATGGACAGATCTGAAACAACATTTACTCTTTCCTCATTTTCAACCATATGGAAATCTTCAGCCTGCTGATCTTGACAAATATCTTCTAAGATTTCTGTGTGCTGCTGAAATGGATTCTCATACAAAGCCTCCATAATCTCAACGTCCATAAAATTATCATCTTCATAAAACTTCTCAAGGCTTTCAATAAAACTATAAGCATGCTTGCAACAATCATGTACCAAATTTAATGATGGATACGATGCTTGATATCTTTCAATAAACAAGGCATGAAAATCCTTTAAACAGTAAATACAAGCAGGCGGCAAACTTTCATACCATGATTGGGCTTTACCTTCCAGAGTGACCAAAAATATCTTCATCAAGCAATCTTCAGGAAAATCCACCTTCAACTTGCGAATATGCATATGAAATCTAACTAGATGTAAAGTAGCATCCTTCTTACCATCATCATTAAATATAGGCAGATTCCTTGAACAATCTACCTTCGGAATTTTATTTGGAAAACCAGGGATGTGATCTCGGCTCAAGGGAGCATATCTTCTTGCAATCCGATCCATCTTGAAAATCTCAAAGCTACTGATCTTCCTACAGTGAAGTCACCATGAAGCATAGGTTGCTGGATTCTTAAGTGAAAAGAGTCGCCAGGTGAATGATTTCAGCCTTGTCAGTGTCTGATCGCTGTCCACTATCAACAATCAGATCTGAACTTGATACATGTACTGGGGTAAAATGCAAATGAAGTGTTGTATTCACAAGCTCACGGAGATTGACTGAAGCAATGTTTATCTACTTCCGCTTATGCAAAGCAAAAGCGTTTCGAAGGCTACCTGGCATATCTTCAGACTCCGTCTAAGACTTAATGAAATAAACACATCAGTCAACAAACAATTTTTTCTCCCCAGTATGGTCGCCAATATGTTAGCGCTTGGAATTTCACCTCAGGCTGAAAAAGGTAAACTCCAAGGCAACATCAAACCACTTAGCCTCGTAGCTAGCCCTACGGGGCAGGAGAGGGCTCTCTCCGATCTATCTCAGTAAAGATCTTCAATGGGCGAGATAACCAATAGGGAAACACTGATTTTAGGCTAGTAAACTGATCAAGAGGTTTAATTTGGGATTTTTAAAGTTTTGGTGGAAAATTGGGGAATGGCAATTTCGGGTGCGGGGATTGGACACAGTTTTCGCAGGGGGTTCTTTGGGGCGAGGTAGGAAACAGTATTGATGCCTTTGATAGAGATGGATGGATGAGAATGACTGGTGAGGAGTTAAGGAGAGCAAGCAATAACCTTGAATTCCCCTTAAACAGTTGAAAACATTGATATTAAGCAAACTTAAAAGCAGAGCATGACAGTCATGAATTCTACTTTAACACTTCATTTGCCTAATTTGAAGAAGGAAAAGTAAGGAAATGATTCACATAACACACTTACAAGTACAAAGAGAAACACACCATCAATACATGTGACCACAAGAATCCCAAAAAGGACTGCAAAACCCTGGTCTTCCTTTGCCAAAAATTGCAGAGATACAGTGAATAATACAATAAGAGCTTCTCCCTCAAGAGTCCAACCATGAAAATGAGCAAGAGAGTACATAATATAGATAATCTAACATCTTTCCCTGCCTCTAGGGGTCGAGCTCACTATCCTAAGAGTTGTTTCAACCAATTCTAAACTAGGCACTGAAAACTAGGCAGTCAAAACAACTTGCCTCTATAAACTAGGAAACCAATTCATTCATTTAATTTTCACCTATCTCATGAATGAATCTTCCAGAAGAGATACATAAGTGTAAAAGTGTCATAAATTTACATCATTTACAACAAGAAGGATAAAAATCAACTCCAAAAAGTCAAACACAGTCAAAACTGCGTTTTGCTGAGCTGTAGGTTGAAATCCTGAGCAATTTGCCTGACGGGTCGCGCGCCAAATCCTGATGGGTCGCGCGCCTTTGAGAGCACTTTTGGGGCACTTTCAGGTGTCCAAATGAGGTAAGAGTAGGCTTGTTGGAAAGGTATGTGAGTCTACTTTCCAACCCAACTAGAATTTCTGAATGTGGTTGTCATTTGCCCCTCCAAAATTGCAATCTCCCAAGACTGCTTTCTGTGTGTCAAAAATGTGGCAGAAAGTCATTTTTTGCTTGTTTTTTGACTTTCAGGAGGCCCAAAACTTCATAAAATCTCTTGGCAATGGGTGAGCATGTGTAACTTTTCATGCCAAATCCAGAAATGCTGATTTTTTTGAAAATAGAGTTTCCAAGTGAAAGGGTCGCGCGGGGGGTGAGACCCGTCAAGCGGAAAAACCTGTTTTTTGCCTTAAAAACCAAAAATCACCCAAAATGCTCAAAATTTCTTGGAATTTGTGCTGGGGCTGAGATATTTAGTGCCATGCTCCTTCAAGGAAGCCTCGACCAAGATGTGGAGGGGATCGGGCCTTTTTCTCCGTTTTTGTGCTTTGACCAACCGCCTTTGGAGCACCTTCATCTTTGCATTGCACACGTGCATCTGTGCCCAATAATGATTCTTCATGTTTCTCAGCAATTTCTTATCTTGGTTGGCCTTAGCCAACAGCCTCTCTAAATGAGCATTGAGCCGGATAAGCATAGCCTCTCGCTCAACTGGCACTAAATCACCGGGTCTTCTTCAATTCAAGTTGCGGTCACTACGAATCCTCCACAACTCATCAAGAGTTTGCTCATCCTCCAACTGCTTGTTGCGCTGTTCTAGATATGAGATTTTCCATTGTGCCCCTTCTAATCTCTTCTGCAATGCATCATTTTCAGCTCTAAGGTGCTGAATGATCTCCTTTGACTCTAGGCTAGGAGAACTGACATCAAGATCAACAAGCTCTATATCTGGAACACCTGATGGCCCCTCATCAATCCTGGGCTATTTGCCCCTCTCTGATACCTGTGCTGCTGTCGGAGACGAGGCCCCTTCCACCTGGTGTGGAGATAACACTCGTGGTGCTGATGAAGAAGGCGAGACCCCTTCCACCTGGTGTGGAGAAAATACTCGCCTAGCTGCTGCAAATAAGGCCCTGTGGCCTCTCTGATAAGTGACCAATGGAGAAGAGCTGACATGGCTAGTCCCGGGGATATCATGCTGCTGTGATGGTCCTCCCTCCTCATGAACAATCTCCGGATGTGGTGGTGGTGCTGTAAAGAACTCACGAGAGATGAACTCCTCCCATGTGATGCCCTGCTGAGCCAACTGATGTCTGACAACAAGCTGAATCAAACCGTAATGATAGAGGCTCCTATACTGCTGTGCTGGGCTCTTCCTCTGCATCAAGGGCACCATCCTCTTAATGTTCTGGCACATGAAAACAGGGATGTTCATCATCCGTACCCGTGTGAAATGCATCATCAGGCGAATATGGTACGAATATATCTGTGAAAATCTGCCCTCACAGGTGAAAAAGAGCATGATAAGCCTCATCATGGGAGCATACTCACTCCTCAAAAATCTGAAGGGAAATACACCCGTCAAATGTCTCATGAATGCAGGTCTAATGAAAGGCTCAAACTGAACACTGTCCAACATCCTGCGCTTGTTCCACACCTCTCCGACATTCGGTATCCCTGTGGCTTGAGCAATCATCTCGGGTGACAATGTAAAATCCACCCCAGCAAGGTTCACATGTCCATCATGCAAATGCAAAACAAATAAGCGAGCCAACTCCCTGTGATGCTGAATCCGAGAGATCCTCTCGCAAAACTCATAACAAGACATAAAACGGAAACATGATACTGCCATTGGACAAGCCTGCAAATCGGTCAAAGAGGTGGGCTCCTCTCTCCTATGATGACCGCCCTTTCCACCCTTGTGAGGCCTCCTCTATTCCTCAAACTCTGAAGCTGATGCATGGTCATCACTTTGCTCATAATTGGTTTCGGTTTCTGACATTGTTTTAGGAGCAAAGTGGCTGAAATGTACTGCTGTTTCTGCTTTGCAAACTGCTGATTAAAATGTTGTTTCAAGGGGACAAGGAGCACAAGGGAAATGTTAGGGAAGGGATATTTTAAAGGGAAACTGGGAATAATAATGAAACAGGGAGTTTAGGGAAAGGATTATTGCATATACATTATTTTCCAAATTTATTTACAATAATGATATGGGAGGAAGGGCTAGGGTTTAATTTTTCTTTTGATTTCTTGGGAAGAAGGGTAGGGTTTAGGGCTCTTTAACAAATTTGGAAGGGAAATTTACATAAAATGATAAGGAAAATGTAATGGGAGGTGGAAAAAATGAGAACAGTGGGATACCTCAAAACAGCATATAAAACCCTAGCAATTTGACAACTTCAAACCAAAAGCACAATGGAGACTTTCACTTGCAAATGGAGACTTTTACAAATACAATCATGACCTTCTTGAACTGTAGCAAGCAATAATTTTTTATGATGGAGGGCCTACCTTGCAAAATTTGGCAATTTGTGGTTCCTTGGCAAGTTTGCTGGCGGTTTTGGCAGAGAGAGTGCTGATGGGTCGCGCGCCTCACCCAACGGGTCGCGCGCCTTCAACGGGTCGCGCGCGTTATAATTTAACATGGCACAGGGCGCCTAACGGGTCGCGCGCCTCCAACGGGTCGCGCGCTTGGTTCAACGGGTCGCGCGCCTTCCCAACTCACACAATTCGCTCAAACTCTCTTGGAAACAATTTCTCTATCACTTGAATGCACAATGAGGCTTGATGGAGGGAGATTAGGGCTTTTATAGCCTTGTTTGAATTAATTTCATGTCATAACCCACTTTATAATGTTTTTCCATGACACTTTATAAACTTGACTTTTTTGGTTTCCTTTTGTCCTGAAATTGATTGATTTGATGCTTTTCTTTGATAATTTTTGCAGGGATAGCATCTGAGGGATCTTGACAAGGGAGCCATGGTTACATGCTGTCATTTGAATCATTTTGAATTTTTACAATTTTTACAAAATTTTGAGAAATGACCTTGGCAAATTTTGACAAATGACCTTGGCTTTAAAAACAGGGTTTTTAAATCCAAGGCGAAAATTAACTGTACAAGATGAAATTTTTCGAAGAAACACTTTGAAAATCATCCCTCTGGCTTGCTGGGCACTTATTGACCTTCAGAGACATGACCTTGAAGACAAATTTGACCTCAACCCTAGACCTAAAAATTTTGACCTAAAGAGAAGACAAATAACCTTGAAAAAGTTTAATGACTGAAACAACTTGATCTAGCAGTGCCAAGAGGGGAATAAAGACACCAGCTCCTCCATCAGGGTTATGGCATGCCTAATGGAATGCAATAAGATTACACTGATGAGACACCTACTTATGCAAATGCAAAGAGCTTTGATCGCTGATGGAGGGCTACTAGACCGACTCTAACACCGAGATTGCGACAGGTCCTGCCAAATCCCTTGTCGGTAACCCATGGTTACGCTGTAGTGGTTTTGTAAGAACTCGTTAATCTCCAGCCTGGTCCTCTTAAACGGGTCTCTAAAAATCTGAAATTGAGAGGACACACTGATTGTGACTGTATACTGTGAGTATATACTGTGCATTTCGTAAATAGTCCGAAATCGTAAAATAACATTGGGGCAGAGGCCTATATATTTCCACTTGTGCTGCTGGTTAGCAGTGTAGTGCAGATAAGCTGTTGTTGACATGGCTTGTTTAAGATTGCAGAGCTGCTGCTTTTTCATTCTGGTTTTTGCTTCTGGGTACTAAATTGAGCTATTTTACATGAATCCCAGGGATGTAAACCGTTGAATAAATTCTTATAATTAGAACTTCCATACAAGCATACTTTCAACTTATGGACTGATCCAAGCACTAAAACTGACTGTTGTGTTCGTACTGAAGTGTTCATAGGCATGGTCATAGCAAACTCTCCTGCCTGATGACATGTGCATTGTTTTATAGTTTGAAATCTCAACAAATAATTCTCATTCCTTACTTGTAGTTCGAGGAGATTCTTAAATTGCGGAAGATTATTGCAGTTTTTAGCTCTTCCCCATCAATCGTGTGCAGTTTTTCCCCTGAGGAAGAGATCAACCTTGACGCAACAACAACTTTATTAGTTTTAAGAACACTTCCAATTCACCTTAGATAAGTAATACAATCTAATGAATAAAGCCCTCTATATGAATCAGAATCAAGACTTTTAATAATCCGGGAAGATTTCTATTCTCTTAATTAGAAAAACGCAGATCTAACATAAAACCTTCAAAACAGTGTTGAACACTGTTAATCAATAGATATTATATATATCGCTACCACAGGTCTGGTTCTGCCAGCTAAATTCGTTCACACCTGGAGATACAGTATGCGCCCAAGTTTATGTTTTGACTATTCCAATGCAATATCACACCAACTCGGTATACACTCCCTTCAATCTGCGTTGATATGGTGTCAATCATCGATTTTCCCAAATGGCTATTTTCAAAGCATAACACTATGGATAGTCACTAGATCTGGTTGTCCAATATCGAATCAACCATTTAACTCGATATGCCACAATAATTTGGCGTTTTCTATGCTTCAATGCGAAACTGCCGGAGTTGCTAATCGCAAAACTAGTGAATATCCAATCTCATCTGTTACCACAGATCTGTTGTGTTCTCAACTGCAGTTGGAATCGCCTTATTAATATTACAACTGACAATTGACAATATCCAGAACTTTGATGCGAGATTTTAGGAATCAGCAATTTCCATAATTCGGTGTTGTCCCTAATAATCCGCGCAGTCTATTCTAAGCTGTTCTCTGTGGGAAGAGATTTCACTCACAAAATTTAACACGTACAATTTGTCATAACACAGATATTTTAACAATTTTAAATAAAAACCACAGTTCGAACCACTTCAGGCAATTGTCAACGCATTAAGCTGCATACAATTAACACAGGCCACATCTATTCCATTAATTACACAGATCAACCAGATCGAATTGCCAGATCTATCCCTCGATTGTACACAAACCTCAGTTGTAGATTTTTTATATATATAAAATGAAACAGAGTTTTATATTTAAACTGAAAACAGAGTATTGCTCGCAAAAATCCCCCTAGACTGATATCTGTTTGATTTTTTTAACATAACTACTCCATTAATCTGAGCTTTTCGCATAACAAAAACCTCGCCAAACTCTTCTCCCCTATCACATTAATTTTCTAATAATAGCTTAACTGAAATCTTCTATTTATTAATAAATATCTTAACATAATCTCCTATCTCTAATTCGGACTTACACCTGTTCGAACAGATTTTATCACTAAATCTAAATAAAACAGTCTTCTTATTACAATAATAACAAGCTATTTGAAAATCAACCCCCACAGTAACTCAAGTTTGGCAACTTGAGCACGTTTCTTGAATCTTCTTATCAGACATGCTCATTACTTTCCTTGTTACTAGAAGATGGCTCTATTTCATAGTCAGGTTGCCTTCTTCTCTTGGTCATTTACCTTCTACTATCACTTGGAATTTGAATTTTGTGTCAAGCACTATAAAATTATAGTGGCTGCTTGCAAGGTCATTGTTCTAGTATAATTCTCGATTGAGGTAAATCATTATAATATTATACGAATGCATTTGCATTTTTATATACAGTGAATAACTTCAACTGACCTAACTATTGAAAGGCATTTATCATATCCATACCTAAATATACAGTCAGTTGCTCCAATGTACCCAAATCGTCCAAAATGATTTTTAATACCACTAAACTTGATGATTAATTCACTGAAGGAAGAACATTGGAGGTGCTAGTAACTGAGGGGAGGGAGCTGCACATTGCATTCGCTTTTCACTTTCATAAATACTTCATGCTTTGGGGGTTGAACCCATAAACATGCTTGATCTACATTTAGTTTCCTTTTATTGGTGTCAAATTAAATATAATCTTGTATGATTACTTTTAAATAACTCTGTTTTTAATGGAAGACATTTTTATTATTCTAATACTCTAGTATGCTAGCTACCAAAATTTTCAATTTTTCTTTAATTTTAATTTTAATTATCAGAATTTTATTTGTAATGAATTATTATGATATTTCAGAAGAAACACTTAATTTTAGCAAATGCAAAATGGAATTCTTCGAAATTACTATGTTAATATGTTATATCTCATCATTAAACTGTCAATCCTCTGTTTTGTAGTTGCAATTCTTCCCGGAAATTTGTTTCTGCATAAAATTCTCTTATCTCCATTCATGATATTTGTGTACCCCCTCCATCTAATATTGACAATCAAGCCTACATTTCCATTTCTTCGTAGTTACTGATATTATTTTACGCTGAGCAAATATTTCAATCTGGCAAAATAAGTTTCTCATATGCGCAACTCCGAGAAAATGTTGATGTTCCATGGTAGGCTAGGCAGTAATTGTTTAGCAATGACCAAAGTTTCTGATATTAAAATTTCCATTTTGCTTTAATTTAATTTGCAACACTATGTATGTCCCAGTCTCATGATCAGATACCTCGAGACATTGACAATCCAAACTCTAATCACCTCAGAGAAGTCAAGCATGCTGTACATTTAATCTGCTGGATCTGACAATGAAAAAAAAGAACATGGTTTTTTTTCTTTGGAATTCGAGAATAAAAAAAAATGCAAATCATCAGTTAAGAGAATAGGCTTTAAACTCGAAATATTTATGACTAGAAATCCAAATTTTATACTATTAGAAGCATGGTAGCTTCTGGTAAGCAATCTGTGATTGCTTGTAGCAGATGTTGGGGTTAAAAACCCAATGATTTATTACGTCAAGGTTGGAGATAGTTGATATAAGGTTTTTTTTTTTTTTTTTTTTTTATACATCCAATCTCACACAATGTCAACATATTCTTGCTCCTTCCTCTTTTCATGGCCTGGCCTGGTATGTTTGTAGGGTTGGCTATCTGTTTTTGTATGGTCTAGTGTTGGCGTTATGTGGAGGAGAAGGCAATTGGATTTCTATCTTTTGTTTTTGTCAGAGAAAACAACTTCAAGGAAGGCCAGCTGGATTGGTTTATGCCCTGAAATTACTAAAGAGTTTTTTACTTCAGTTCAAACCCTGCTTTAATGTGCAACTCAGATACCCAGAGATGGCTCTGGCTCTATTCTATTTGTTGCTGCTTCTGTTGAAACCCTGCTTTAATGTTCAACATAGGTACGCAGAGATGACACCGGCTAGCCAAGTTTACTCAATACAGCTTCTCGTTAACTCATTTTTACATGTTTAACCTATTTAATTTTTCATTAACCTTGCAGGTTTTTCCTTTAACCCAACTATGTTATATAACTCGCCTCTCTTAATAATGACTCTAGCACACTTCCATTAGATCAATTCTAATTTAGTCGGTAAGTGTTTCAATTAATTTAATTGACCTGTTTACCCAGCGTCTATAAGTTAATCCCTATGGTTCATTAATTTGTTTCCCCCAGATTCTACTCTGTTCTGCTTTGCCTAATAGGATTGAAAAAAAATTTATTGCAGATGGTGCACTTGTATCTGGTCGTCTTAGCCATAAGATACTATGATTCATAACAGTGTTCTAATAAGAAATTTTTGGTTAATATGCTTGGATAGGGGTTGGTCTGTAGGTGAAACCATTTATAGATTCATTCTTGGACCACCAGGCACAAGCCTCGAAATTGATTTTTGAATAAATTAGTTCACTCAGACCAACTACGGAAAATCCTATTAAAAAAAAAAATCAATTATTCTTAACGGTTAAATTAATGGTTTTTATTTATTTTGTTAAACACACATGGACAGTAAAACAATGTGAAAGATAAATCATGTGAGTTCATTTTTTTATTAACAGGAGATGTACATTTATAATACAATGTTGTGACTCTTGGGTTTCAGATCCCAAGATCTCTTGGACTGCTTTTGTCCATTCGACTTCCACACTAACCCTTTAGGATTAGGTGTCCAACATTCCCCCCCTTAATCCGAAGGGTTATGTATGAGTCCAAGAAAAGAGCTGTAATACAAAATGTGCAAAAAATACATGGCAGCACTAGGCTGAATGTGCTCTATGAAATGTTGGTATAAAGGGCAGTGGTTTAAGGATGACCACCAACACTGGAACGCTTAGTGCAGTTCCCGGAACTCTTCCAAAACTGGCAAGAAACTGAAGTTTTCTGCTAGAGGAAGTGTTCTCAATCTGTGATGGTTTAAGGATGACCAACAACTCTGGAATGCTTAATGCAATTCCTGGAACTCTTCCAAAACTGGCAAGAAGCTGGAGTCTTCTGCTAGAGGAAGTGTTCTTAATCTGTGATGGTTTAAGGATGACCAACAACTCTACAATTCCTGGAATTCTTCCAAAACTGGCAAGAAGCTGGAGTCTTCTGCTAGAGGAAGTGTCACAGATTGCCAAATGAAGGCATGTTCAGGCATCTTTGTCTCTGGCTGCAACTCTGAAACTGGTGTGGCAGGTTGTGGCTCAGGCTCGCTTGATGTGACTTTGAAGCTTGTAGATGACCATCATTTCCCCCCTTGTCAGGTACAAGGTGAGAAGATGGAGAAAACTCAACTGCAAGACTGTTCAATACTCTGGAACAAGTTCTGACATGTGTTTGGAATATCTTCTTGGCTGTTGATGCCCATTGCCAAGAAGCGATCCATCCAAGATGAATCTTTGTTCTTGTAGGACGTTTGTTTTTGAAGCACCTGTGTGAAGAATGGCTGGTTTTATGACAGTGCTCACATGGATGAAGATCAAAACAGTGATCTTTCAGATGGCCAACTCGGTCACAATGTTGGCATTTCACGATCTGTTGTTTTTGTTGTTGTTGTTGCTGTGGAAGAGGGGCAGAATCTGGAACAGCTGAAGCTGAACTGTCATGAGGAGCAGGTGAACTGTCATAAATGAATCCAGCACTCTGAAACTGAATGGGCTTGGCATAGTCTGGAATATGAAAGGACAAGTCCTTGTCATATCCAAGACCAGTTCTGTGCTTGTTGTGGACAAGCTGTTCCCAAGGTCTGATGATGGGCTTGGGAAGTGCAGACTGAGTTTCTGCATCTGCATATACAACTGCTGCTTTATTTGAATGAACTGTAACATTATTAACATGCTGCTGATGGGTGGTTGTCTCAATGTTCTGAACAAAAACAGGTTCAGAATGGTGTCTATTTTGATGTAGCTCTTCTTGCTGTAGCTGTGATTCAAGCTGCAAAAAATCGATCTTTTCTTGTACATTTTGCAAACAACTATGAATATCGGTGAGAAAATCCTTGCTGATTTTGACTGTATTATTCATACTAGAGAGTATTAGATTGTCCACTAACTCTAATATTGCACCGATTGGAGCCATTTCTAACCTCAAAAGATAGTAAAACAATGAGGAAAAGATGGACACCAAATAAACTTATGGCAACCACTTCAAAACAATCATCTTGCAATACTGTGTACAAGAATACTCTCCAACAAGGTACCTTACCAACGTACATATGAATAAGACTTAACTCTTTGACCACATACAAAATTCCAACTCTACTATATTCTTGTTGACAACACAAGCATCATACATTATTCCCACTCAGCACCTAATACATGACTCAGGTTTGTACATGATATAAGGCTCACAATCATTGTACTATTGTAAACAAATTTCTTCAAATCATTTGAGAACAGGATTGATAAGAATTTCGAAGACAGAATTTCTGAAAGTCTGGTGTGCGGTTGTCGTGATTTTTAGTAAATTATCATGCTTTTACAAGTTCTGCTCCCAGCACCATCCTTTTATGTGAAGCTTCAAAGAACGGGTAAACTATACCGTTAGCATTTCGCCCATGTAAACCCTGGTAAAATGCTACAAATGCTATCTGGATTCAATGACTCTATGACAATAGCAACTTGTGACTGTCACGAGTGGAGCGTGAACTCCTACCACAACGATAAAATTACCACACTAAATGGGGCAACTCACATATGAAGGAATATTCTTGTTTCAACTTGTAGCATTTAAGGAAAAAAAGCAAATGTTCTCATCTTCCCAAGCATCTGCAACTCAGAATATCAAATGTCCTGCCCTTGGATAAACACAAAAAATGCAAGGAATAGGTTTTCCTTGCAGGATTCCACAGAATTTCATACGATATCACTCAAGAAACAGCACCTATAACTCCTGCGAAATCTATCGGCAGAAAGCTTGTTTCTTTTTGGAAGGTTGCATCAAAAAACACGGCACGAGGTTGGGGGCGGTGCCGTACGACAATGGCTTCCTTTGGTTTAGGTGCACAAAACTCAAATCAAATAATCACCGATCATGCTACGATAACAACTCATCCTGTGAGGCAGCTTATTGTTAACTTCTGTATGTTGTCTTCACATGGGATGCTGAAAGCTTAGGCAAACACCAGCGGCTATAGACCAGTCGCTTGTGAAAGCAAAAATGTCCTTTACATCTTTACCCCTGACGAGCACAGAAGCACTCTGAGCCAAAAATTGGCCATATTTTAAACTAAAACCCTAAGGTACGAATCGGTCAAATAAATTGCTGCCGCTGGAATTACCCTTGCTTCAACTCTAAGCCAAATAAGAACGACACATGGGTAATAACCCACTTAAATTAGGGAAGAACATAAACAACAACCCTAATTTATGGCATACATCCGTAATTTCTATACAAAAAAATCAAATACTGAATTCTTTAGCCTGGGCGGTTTTGGCAGCAGGTTTGACTTCATTCAAGTCACAAGTTCGAATCCCGCAGAGCCAGCAACGCATTAACGCCTCCATTAATACCTTGATCCAGGCGGATAAACGATTTTCGTTTCTTTCACACTCTTCACTGATATTGATCAGCACTGAAATTTATATTGACCTCCTTCGTCATGCAAATTAAACTGATTTCCTACCTTCAGTCGGTTTCCAAGACCTTTAACTTTGCATGCGAACGTCGGATAGCGCTCATCCTGCGAATTGATCCTCGAAGCACGCATTCCACAGCTCTTATACAGTCCTCTTGCAATGCGAATCCTTTTCCATTGCAGCCCCTCTCAATCTCGATCTTCCACAGGTCTTGCAGCAACACTCAATTGAAATTTGAGAAAACGGTGGTGGGTATTTTAGAGACCGCAGACATGGCTGCCATGACCGAATACGAAGTCCAGGCAAAGCGTCCTCAAGGAGCGTTCGGATGGGTGAACTATTGTGTAATCAAAGCGAAAAGAGAGAAGACTGTAGATGGAAGTAATTCTAATGACTGTATGCGCCTACGACAGAAACAAAATTCCTCCGCAGACTCACGGTTTCAAAAGGGACACATTACGCTTTCTTCACAGTCAGGATGCGTAGAGAATGAAACGTTCACACAGTCAGGATGCGCAGAGAGTGAAACGTTCACACAGTTAGGATGCGCAGAGATGAAACGTTCACACAGTCAGGATGCGCAGAGAGTGAAACGTTCACACAGTCAGGATGCGCAGAGAATGAAACGTTCAGGCATGGCCAGGTATTGATTCTTTCTGCGCTAGGCAGAGACAGAGCAGCGCAGGACAGACAGGACAGAGTGGCGCAGGACAGAGCAACACAGTGCTCAGGACAGAGGAGCGATAGACTCAGCAGTGGCAGCGCTATGTCAGGCATATAACAGGCCATAGAAAAACAAGTGGCTCTGATACCATGTTAAACACACATGGACAGTAAAACAATGTGAAAGATAAATCATGTGAGTTCATTTTTTTATTAACAAGAGATGTACATTTATAATACAATGTTGTGACTCTTGGGTTTCAGATCCCAAGATCTCTTGGACTGCTTTTGTCCATTCGACTTCCACACTAACCCTTTAGGATTAGGTGTCCAACATATTTGAATTAAACTTGACCGTACCTCGGTATAATATAGATATATATAACAAAAAATTATATATATTTATGATGGTTGATTTCGGCAATTTATGATGGTTGATTTTGGCATAAAGTTTAAATATTGTAAATAATGTTATAGGAAAATCTATGATAGGTGATTTTGGGATAAAGTTTAAATATTGTAAACAATGTCATTTATAACATAGATTGCACCATTTACAATGCTTATTGCCATTTTGAGCATTGGATCCCAGCGGAGTGATTCTAGATCTCATTCACCATTATCTACAGCTATTATATATTGGTTGCAAAGATATTTTGACACCAGATTGGTACAGTAAAATCTCACTGTAAGACTACATTATTTGTTAATTAAAAGAAATTATATATATATATATATATATTATGGTTGCTATGTGAAGAGTACAAAGTCATACACAAACCTTGGTTGCCCATAATTACATCAACTTTCTTGACATTAATTAAGATATGCCAAAATGGCTCATGATCAACACTACTATAATTTGAAAACTATTCCAAGAGTGAGAATCTTTCTAGATAAACATTACAAATTTAATTCTATAAAAGTATTTGATTTTGTAAAATCATTTATTAAAAGTCACTAGGAACTATTATGAAAAAAAAAAGAGAAAAAAAGAAAAAAAGAAAAAAAAAGAGACTTGCATTATGAACATAGTATGAAGGATGATCATAACAGGGACAATTGTTGGACATTACAGCTCAAGCTCATGTTCGAAGGAACTATACTAGAAAGACATTCTTGAATATTCAAGAGGTTAAAGGAATGAAAATTAGAAGCATTAGATTTTATGACAATGTTTCATGAGGGCCTAATAGAACTAATTAGGTAAAAATAATAAAA
Organism: Pinus tabuliformis; assembly: GCA_031772625.1. Lineage (NCBI taxonomy): Eukaryota > Viridiplantae > Streptophyta > Pinopsida > Pinales > Pinaceae > Pinus > Pinus tabuliformis. The sequence goes on from CM062812.1 coordinate 884,898,084, forward strand.
ATAATAATAATAAATAAATAAATTTGTTGAGAAAATTACTTAATCCAAAAGATGAAAACGATTTTGTTGACTGATTTTAATAGCGAAAATTTGATAAAAAAAAAAAAAAAAAAAAAAAAAAAAAAAAAAAAAAATCAGAGATGCCTGTTACCAGAAGGTTAGCATGAGTTTCAGGAAGGGTTCCTAGGATATGTGTCGTATTTTTCCTTTATGTTCTAAGGACTTCGGGACGAAGTCCATTGTTAAGAGGGGGTGTATGTAGTGCCCACTCTAATTTCCTAACCCTAATATGCCATTATCTTGGATACTTTATTATTTGAGGACCTCCGGTTGAGGAATCTGGACACATAAATCTATTATTAGTGAATGTGATGTTTATGTATGTTCTCCATTGACATTATGGTGATGATAGTATTAATGGTTAGGTATGTTCTAACATTAATGGTTATGCACATTTTCTATTGATATTATGATGATTGTGGCATAAATGGTTATGTTTGTTCTCTATTGAATTTATGATGATGATAGCACTAAAGGATATGCATGCTCTCTATTGATATCATGATGATGATAGCTTTGATGGACATGTATGTTGTCTATTGATGTTACGATGTTGATAGCTTTGATGGATATGTATGTTTCCATTGATGTTATGATGATGATAACCATGATGGATGTGTCCCGTATGTTACCTACTTGCATTAGTTCTGGTTCACAATGAACAATGATGTGAATGACTTGGTGATGTTAATGATGCTATTATGACAATGATTAACATTGAGGAACCTTGTTACTGATGATTATTGAGTTTGGCAGGAAACCATCAGAGGCATTCACATATGAGGAGTTGATGACACCTGGTTTGATGAAAATTTATATCATTTTATCTTTGAAATTCTAAGTCGATTTTGAAACTTGCCATATATGTTTAACTATATTCTGATGATATGTTAATGGTTGCAGGCACATATTAGTTGCTTGACCGAATGACTCACATATGGGTGATGGGGTTGTACAAGTGGATGGAACTACATGGGAGGGGTGGGACAGTGTCCCTGATCTAATCCACTAGCACTCTCGCCGTGACTTGGGCTGGAAGGGTTGAAACACCTTCGCCTTGAAGATCACGATGCCATGAGGGCAAGTCCCCAAGTTGGGTCGCTCATGAGGATGTCACCGGGGGGGCGCGCATCAAGGCGGATCCCTTGATCCCCGACACCATTAGTCTCACTATAGCAGGCAACATAAGAGATGATAGCGGTCTATGACGTTGTACCTATACTTCCCCCTCGTAGTCACTGGATGCTTGAAGGGCCAGTGGCGTGGCACCCTTGGAACTTCAAGGGAATTTCTTGAAGGGAACGACCAACTTGGAACCCTTGGCATCACAAATGAAATGTTAGGCGTGGCACCCTTGGAACTTCAAGGGAATTTCTTGAAGGGCACGACAAACTTTGCACCCTTGGCATCACAAATAAATTGTTAGGCGTGGCACCCTTGGAGCTTCAAGGGAAGTTCTTGAAGGGCACGACCCAACTTGGCACCTTGGAATCATTAAAAATAAATAAATTAATAAATATAATCAAGAAATGAAAACTAGGTAAATTTACATCAAGGGTAAATGATGTTAGAAACCGAGGTAATTAAATCAAGAATAAAACTTGGGTTAAGAGGATCATAAGAAGAAATAAAATATTTTATCTTAAAAATTCTACCCTCCCCATGTTGGAAAATATTAGGTAGATTATGTAGTTTAATTAGGTAAAAGGGGAAAGAGGGACATAATTGTAAGGATAAAGATTAATCTTAAACTAATTAAGCCTAATTAAGAGAAGAGGAAGGTGAATTAAAATAAGCATAATAAATTAAATTTAGAGAAATATAGAGAACCTCCATGTGGCAACAACCAACATAAGAATATCCATCTAAGAGATAACTTGAGTTAAATTAGGGGGGGTAGATAGGGGATCAAATCTTGACTCATTAATTGACTTTAGTAATGAACCCAAATTAAGGAATAAAAAGGGGGATAAAGAGGCAACTAGGAGAAGAAATAGGAATCTTGTTGAGGTGAGGAAAATATTAGTTTTAAATTAAAATTTAAGTAAATAATTTTGAGAGACCCTTGATGAAAGAGTGACACTTGGGTGGGTGAATAATTAAGCTATTGAATTATAAAAAAAACTAATTATGCATGACATGCCAAGTGTCACCTATGAGGACTCCTATAAAATAAGGGGCAAGCCATGAGGAATGGAATTTTTGGGAACCCTATGGTTGGGATGGATGAGATGATGTTAAAGCAGTGATTATGATCCTATAGTGAGTTTGGTGAGGTAGAGGATTTTAGAGATGGGACTCTTGAGCCAAGGAGTGCTCTCCTCTACCAGCTATTACAATTCTCCATTGTACAACCCCATTGCAGCTTGGGGGTCTGCGGGGAAGAAGAGTACCCAAGGAGTAGGCTGGGAGATTAACGGTGGGTCATCACAATCGGATCAAGCACATCGACATTCACTCTTTAAGGTGACCGGCAACAAGGGAAGACAAGTAACAGCAAATCAAAGTTGAGTCTCGTCTTCTGGTGAACGGTACATGTGTGTTGCAATATTATTTGTATGATTTCTTTATGGCCTTAGTTAAATATATGTAAATCTTAGGATATGTTCAGCGAAATGAATTTTAGGAATGTGTTAGACTATATTGAATAAATTGAATTCCCAATGTTCTGGTTGTATTTTATTGCTAAAAATGTATAGTATAGAACTGGGCTTTACACTAGTCAGCAACCCAGTCAATCCCATTGTTGACTTTTTAGTTGTTGGTCAAAAAAATCAAAATGCCATAACTTCTTCATATGATGTTGGATTGAGGCGATTCAAGTGTCGTTGGAATCAAGACGACAAATACTACGACTTGGCATCAGTTTCGGGATATTCCAAGCACTTTCATTTTTAAGCCTATTTTTTTAATCTCCATATCATACCTCCCCACTAGGAACTTTGAGGCCTCCAAAAGTTCATCTTGAATCAGTAAATAAGCGAGGAAAAATCTCATTAATGTTCTCGATTTCAATCCTTCTTGTTCTTGTTTGAATTGATGCCTTCAAGCTCCAATCAAGGCACTCCACCTTGCCTCTGCGTGAAGTCCTTATCTTCCTGTCAAGAAGTGTGGCTTGCTGCAATTCTCTTAAACATGAAGGAACAAAAACTTTGATGGATGGAATTTGAGCATTATCTCTAAAACCATCTTTATTTGGCTCAAACAAACTTCACATTGAAGTCCCTCTTTACTAAAGAGAAACCTAATTTTCCTCCTAGAAATCAGAAGCAACTCAATGCTTGCCATGCATTGATTTTACATGTTGCTTTGCTGTCCTCAAGCTGCACTTGTACAATGAAACACTTGTCTTTGTCCACATTGCTATGGTCATCTTCTGCACAAACTTTACCAAAGGTCAAATTCACAAACGAGCTTCACATGAAAATACTTGTATGAGTGCTTGACACAACTGTAGACATACTGGATGAAATACACATACTCATACCAAAAGTTCCCTTCAAGTTGAAATAATGTAAATTTTGAAACGGTAACTATAAACTCAAAATGAGAACTCTAGCAAAAAAAAATCCCCTAAAAACATGAAAAATCAACTCGAAAATGAAAAGTGTTGATGTTGGAATAACACCTTTTTTTCCTAGGGTAATTTTTCAACATGTTTTAAAAATGGCAGTGAAAACGAGTTTTTTGTGCAAAAATTGTGTAAAAAACACCGTGAAAGTAAAACATTTTATCATGACATCGAAAAATATTAAAATTTCATAAGAATAATGAAAACATAAATTTTAAAATAAAAACAAAAATTAAAACAATGAAAAAAAAAAAAAAGTTTAAAAAAATAATGAAAAGTAAATAAAAATATATATCTTAAAAAAAAAAAAATGAGAAAAAAACCAAATATATAAGAAAGACAAAAAATCAAACATTCAAAAAAACCAAAAACAAAATTAACCTGAAAATATATATATTTTGTTATAAAAACTATAACAATAAATAAATAAATAAAAATGCAATAATTTTAAAAAACTAAAAACAAACCTCATTAAAAAAAAATTTAAATGAAAACAATTTTAAATAATTTCAAAACAAAAATAAAAACAAACCAACAAAAAATAAAAAAACTATTAAAATTATATATATATATATATATATATATATATATCTATATATATATATCTATATATATATATATATATATATATATATATATATATATATCATAACAAAAAAATATAATTAATTAAAAATTTTAGAACAGCTTCGCGCTCCCAGGGCCCCTAGGCGGGGTTGAGATCCGATTCTGGGCCTCTCAGCGGGGTTGCCTCCATTTTTTTTTTTATTTTAAGTTTTTTTAATTAATATTTAAAAACCAATTGGACATAACAAATTTTAAAGTGTAAAAAAATGTAACATTTAAAAAAATATCCACAGTTAATGCATTAGAAAATATAAAGTGTCAAAAATAAGCCCTCTAAAAAAAGGGGTTGATGGTGCATCAACATATTTCAAAATCATTATGAAAATCAATAACATTTAAAAACAAATATTTATATTTGATACATAAAAGTTTACATTGTTTTGATTTATCATCAAGCCAAGATAACATAACATGCCAAAGAAAACATGCTTGTTATAGATAATTTATTATGCATGACTTCACTTTACAAAGTACCCAAACGAGAATATACAACAAGTATTTACAACTTTACAAAACAAGCAATTTGTACAAGATAATCTACTCATTCTTTGCTTAACCAAGCTTATGGGTTCTCTTTCTGCACCCACTTTGCTTCAAAGGCTGCTTTAGGAACTACATCAGTTTCCACTTTGACACCTGTCACTTTCTTTGCAAAGGATTGCATGACCTCTTTCCCCTTCTTGGGACGAGGTTCCAGATGGAGTTTCCAACACTTTTCAATCAAGTGCCCATTCATGCTACAATGGGTACACAAATTATTTTTCTTACCCATCAACAAGGAAGTCTTCGTAACTGAGAGAGGTTCCACATTCCTTGTCCCAAGGATTTGATCCATTTTCTTGACCGTATTCTTACATTTAACACAGTCATCCACACAATGGTCAGCTACATCACAAAATGTGCAAGGAAACATGTCCCATAAATAATCAAAATCACCAACATTTTTAAAATCTCCATGACACTTATACATGTCCTTTGGTTTGTGACATTAACGATACAAATTGGACTTTGCATGTCCCTTGGAACATTCATCTCTCTTTGGAGACAATTTGTCATTATCACTAACATCATGGTGTGGCATATCATCGCTTGATGATTTCTTTGCCTCAACAATGTTAGAGCACTCTCTAATTTCTCCATGATCATAACCCAATCCTTCATATCATGGTCATTCTTTCACCTTGATAGGATTAGTGATACCTTAGCCATTGAATTTGAGGTCTCTTCCTTCATAACTCATCTGAGTTAAAAGCTTTATACCAAACCTTTGGTATGCTTTTCAAAGGCTACAAAAAACGTGTTACCAACATTTGCTGAAGGAGTAGAACTAGAAATGCTAATTACCTCCTTTGGCCCATCATCTTCTATTTGAGATGCTAATGAAGAAATGGATGATGAGTCAAGCCAACCACTTGTACCAATGGCCACATAAGGAGATTCTTTCATATTCTAACAAAACTCACAAGAAGCATTCTCAACATAGGGTCCATATCCTGTGTCCAAACCATGCCCACAAATTGGTTTCATCTTGGAGGGATTCTTTGCTGCTTCCAGGATGGAACTCTCACTAATCTGTTCCTCCACTACATGCTGCAACTGTTGGAAAATTTTCTTTTTCTCCTCTTCTGGAACTTCAAGAAAACTCCTTAGCACAACATTCTCCATTGGAAGAGATAGATTAAACTCCTCCAACTCTTGGAGTCTTTCACACTTTAATTTCCTACCCATACTTGCAACTTGGTCAAAACCTGTTTTGATACCACTTGATCTGGAAATGGAGGAAAACTCTTCCTCTCAAAACTCACTGTCCTCTGACACTTTGCAAGTTATCAAAATGGGTCTTTAAAGGTAAAATAAGTTTCACAACCTCTTCAAGATGGTGAGTTAAGTTTTCATATGAACTTAAACGAGAAACAAATTCATAGGAAACTTACGATGATAAAGATAAAGAGAAGAAATCCACATTTGATAATCAAGTTCACCCCTCCTGGGATATGTCTCGAGGCCTACTCCAATAGCTAGGCTGCTATATTGATTTCAGTAGAAAATGAGCACATTACAACTTTTTGACAATATAGTGGCTTGTCTCTCCTACAAAGAACATTCTCCTACAAATAATTCTCACTCAAAAAGATGAATCCCTACAAAAAGGCATGAAAATGTCAACATAAAAAGGACTCTTCCACAATAGGTCCTTGCACTCCACTGGAAATAAGAAACATAAACAAGCAACTCCTTCACAATGAAAAGTTAAAAAAGGAATTCTCTCCTTAACAAATTGATAAAATATTGAAAATAGTTGCTTTATTGAAGTAACAACTACTGCAAATGAAACTAGAAGGTTGGAAAACCTCTAACTAGGCTTTCTCCATGCTCAAATATGCCTCCATACTACTTCAAAATGTCTCTTCCTCTAGCACTAAAAGACTTGATTATGCAAAAATCCCATCATAAAGTGCTCAAATTAGAAATCTAAGGCTTCCATTGAGTCGAGGACGCTAAAAAACCCCCGTTTAGGCTCTTCGTGAGCTTGAAAGGGTTAAAAATTGAGAAACATATGCTTCTCCAAGCCAAGCTCTGCTATCTGTCTTGCAAATTGGAAAAATATTCTAACTGCGTGATGATTTCACCCTTTACACAGTTTATCAAGCGACAATTTTTCTTGGGACTGACGAGATTCATGCTACAAAAAGTGCATTTTGTCGCTTCATTAATTTTTCCAATAACCCTTATGCATTGGATCACGGTCACGTGGAGGCGCATGTGGCTAGGGACCGGGGCCAACCACCCACCCTCGTCGGCTAAGACTTGGTCCATCAACATGTGGTCACATCGTGTCAATACGGCCAGGGGCTGGGGGACAAATGCCTGCCCCCACCGACTCCACACCTTCCGCTTCGGGATAAGGTCGCATGGTGTTGATGTGGCTGAGGGTTAAGGCTATCCGCCTACCCTTGTTGCCGAAGCACTTGTTTTCGTTGGGTTTAGACATATGGCGAAACCAAAACCAAGGGCCAGGGTTAACCGCTCAGCCCCACCGCTTTACCTCTTGTCGGTGGTCATGCCCATAACATATGATCTGGGGTTGGGGCCTTACTGCCCACCCCCACTCCGCTTTTTTCATGGTCCTGTGGAGATTGATGTGACCTGGGGCTAGGGCCACTGCCCGACCCCTCCTGCCAAACCCCAAAATATATGACTTCAAATCAGTGTTTTTAAACCCGACTGGCTCGGAACTGACTCAGCGGAGTTGGTCCGAGTCGGCCAAAAAAATTTCAACTCGACGGTTGAACTGGTTCGGCCGGCCGAGTTAATACTGGCTCGGCTGAGTCCGTATCAACTTGGCCGAGTCAAGGAAAGTGGCCAGTGAACCCCCAAAAACGCAATTTTTTTAATTTTATTTTTAATGTTTTTTTCTGAGTGTGGGGGACTCCAAATGGTTTTATTAATTGGTTTGTTGGTCTTTGGGGTCCATTCCCCTCTCCTACTATTGATATGCTATTCATGGTAATGTTAAATTCTTTAAGTAAAAGTGACATTCTCCTTAATATTCATTTTCATCCTTTTACTTAAATTTTTAACATTACCATGAAATGACTCAAGATGTTTGAGAGTGGTTCCGACCTCATTGGATTTCATATGGAGAAGGAGAATTTTAGATTTCATTCAAAATACAACAGACTTATCAGTTTTTTAGGATTTCAAGATTGGGGGATTGCAATGTTTCCATTGAATTTTGTCATGTATTAGGGTATGGAACTCGTATTTAATCAAGAGCACCAATCCCTCTATGTACCTTGATGTTAGTCACATTGGTTGTCGAACTCCTCCGGGATTCGCTCCCAAATCGGGAGCTTCTAAAAATGTCACTCCCGCTCTCGTTTTTGATCTCACTCCCCGCTTTCACTCCCGCTCCCAAGTAACACTGAGCCAGATGATGTTGGCAACTCTAGCAGTAGCCAGTAGTATTGGTCACAGACTTTTGTTGTAGAGGCCATTTATAGCCTCCTTGGTTATGTGTTTTTGTTTTGATCTCTATATCATCATCGTGTATGTATTGGACAGTGCACTGGGTGCTATTTTGATATAATGGATATATTCATGAGCCTACTTTGATCATATGTTGTCTTCGATCTATATTCTAATGCTGCGTGTTTGGAAACATGAATGAAAATCTTTAAAATTATGTGCTTTTATAAAAAATAAATATTTAATGTATTTTTTACAACGACCTAGTCATTGAAATTGAGCCGGCCGAGTCGATACCGAGTCAGAGTCGGAATTGGAGTCGACCCTCGGCCGAGTCGGAGTTTTAAAACGTTGCTTCAAATTTAACTAGAGTTATTAATATATAAAGAACTAATGCATGGTCTAATGGTTGGATGTTGAACTGTGTTGTAGCAAATTGAGTTATTTAACCCCGCCGAGGCCTTCAGGCCTGTTATAAATTTTTTTGGTGAACCACGGCACACGACATGGCACCTTCTGATTGGGCCATGTGGCAGCCTTTGATTGGGCCACCTCGAAACCAAACAACCAACCAAAACACGCCAAATGCAACTTGTATGACAATGCCAACATTAGAGGAATTTTGAGGTCTAAAATGGACCTCCTAAGAAAAATGTACAACCAAAATAAAATTTAGAAGGACCAATAGGATTCAAGATGATGATGTCAACCATGGGGGATGATTCACCATTTTTCGAGTAAAAAAGTAAAAATATTAAAAAATAATAAAACTAATTTTTCAACTCGCATTTTCTACTTATCTCCTTAATGTTTTACTCAAATTTCAAGTGGTAGCACTCGTTGGATGCAAACTTTAATTCCTTATCCAAAGAGTACCTAGTTTGCATACTTTTGATGGACCATGCTACACGAAAAATGAGAAATACATGAAAAAAAGTGATTGCAATAAATTTTTTCATGTATTTCTCAATTTTCGTGTAGTAGGATCCATCAAAAGTATGCAACATGGGTACTCCTTGGATGAGGAATCAAATTTTGCATCCAATGAGTGTTCTCGTTTGAAATTCGAGTAAACCCATAAGGAGATAAATTGAAAATATGAGTTGAAAAAATAGTTTTTTTTTTTTTTTTTATTTTTTTTATTTTTTATGATGTAATCTAATCTTATTTTATTATTTCCACTATTATTTTATAATTTCCTTAGGAGGCCCATTTTAGACCTCAAAATTCCTCTAATGGTGTCAAAACATAGTTGGTCCTCCGCTGAACATACCTTGCATAGTCAACTGATGATGTCGGTTGTATGTATTTCCCAACCAACAACCTAGACAATAGCCCAGTCAACCCTATTGTTTGCTTTTTAGTTATTAGTCAAAAACTTCAGAACGCCATAACTTCTTCATATGAAGTCGGATTGAGGCGATTCAAGCTTCGTTGGAATGAAGATGACGAACACTACGACTTGATGCTAGTTTTGGGAGATTCCGAGCACTTTCATTTTTGCATTTATTTTTGATCTTCATATCACTTGTACATTTGAATTTTTTGACACATTTGAAGGAATATTCAATAGAAAAAAAAAAAAAGTATTTTTTGTTGGATTTCTTTCCTATGTTTGCACCTATACCTTTACTTTTGTTCTTTGATTTCTACTTAGTTCTTAGACTTTTTGAATTTTCACTTCTTCCATATTAAAAACAATTTGAGAAGACTTTGAATATGTTATTTTTTTTTTCTCATTCTATTGAAGAGTCTCAATAATTGATGAATGAAACATTCTTTCTTTCCTACCAGGATTCAATGTTTAGCTGTGCAATAAATGTATTCCATCTTCTTGCAGTAAACACCATGCTTGTTGTTGACTTCAAAAAATTCCATTGTTTTCACCCTTTTTTCTTTCGTCTTCCTTTAACTTTTACCATATTTTGTAGCTCCATAACCATGCATTAAGACCATTTTCATAATTATATACGGGTTTAGACTTATTATTTTCCAAAGAATTTCTTTTAGAATATTGAGTAAATTTATGATTAAATATTTGAAAAATAACATATTTTCATTTATATCTAAAAGTTGAGTGAGTTTTATGATGTTTATATGCATATTCGAATATTATAGCAAAGTCATATTTGAACACTTAGCCTCAAATTCGAATTTCCTCTTCAAACTCTTGAAGATTTTAGGAATATTTTGTTGAAATGTGTAACTATGTTTGGTCTTCATAATGTCTATTTTAATTATGATTTTATGTATTTTATGAAAGGAGAAAAAGAAATTTCTTTTTATTGATGCATGGGTTTCATGCTTAAGGTAAATTTATTTGTAGGTCAAGCACCCATTGAGTGCTTCTACGTTTGTCATAGAATTATGAAGTCAAAAGAGTTATTGCCATATATGTAAAACTAGTTTGGGAATATTGTATTATGTAAAAGAAATTTATTTGAGACATAAAATACCCTCCAAGACCTTGTCAACAAGCTACAACAAGTAAACCTACATGAAAGATCAAGTCGGCCTCATGGAGGCAATTTGTACCCCTAGAAAGCCTATATATAAGAGGTATTTGGCCTCATTTGGAGTATACATTGAAGACATATGAAAAAGTAGGAAAAAGAGAAAGGAATAAGTCCTAAGGCAAGTGAATTTCAAGAAGAATCTAAATTCAAAGTTTTTGGCTATCTCTCTCTCTCTCTCTCTCTCTCTTAAGTGCAATGAAATTATGAAGCTGCTAGGTAAAAGTTAGTGGAAATTTGTTGGAGGATGAAGTTGCTGGAAAGTTGTTGGAGGATCAAGTTCCTAGAAAGTTGCTAGAGATTGAAGTTGCTGGAAAGTTGTTGGAAGTCGAAGTTGTTGGGGTTCAAAGTTACTGGAAAATTTGTTGGGATTGTAGTTGCTAGAAAAGTTGTTGGGGTCGAAGTTGTTGGAGAAGTTGTTTGGGTCGAAGTTGTTGCTGGAAGGTCATTGTTTGTTGTTGTAAGCTATGTAAGGAAATATCATCAAGAAGGAATGTTTACTTGGTTTTGGAGGGGCCTTTGTCAAGGTTCTTAGGTCTTGGAATTTGTTATTTGAAGATTCTATAAGAAGAGAATAATTCTTGTGGGTTTTCCTCTCAAGAGGAGAGGTTTGGCCCTAGCTAGAAACCTACATTTGTGTCCTCTTGTCTCTTTGATATTCATTTTTTGGTAGATATTTGATTATAGTAAACACAATAATAATCAAGTTAAAGAAGGAGATAATTAAGTTAAGTAAAAAACATCACAATTAATTATCAAAGTGGGAGAAGTCACCTAATCTAGTTGCCCCTAGATTTCTCAACATGGAATCAGATCTAAGGTGACAAGACAAGAAGAGGTAGTTTGAAGATCATCAATTGAAAAAGGAAACATAAGGGCTGAGTACAAGAATACAATCAAGAAGGACTAATCCACTCATCATCTTAAAGGAAGGAAGTAAGGAGCATCAAATAGGACTACCCATCTCATCTCAAGGATTATATCATCTAGAAGGATCAACACTTTGTGGAAGAAGAAGACCTCAAAGACCCTACCTCACTCAAAGAAGGATTTTACATTTGAAGCACCTCGAGAAGCATCCACATTCTACATTATCATCCAAGGAAATACAATGAATCATTTCCATCATCATCAAAGGAATCAAGGCTATCTCCCTTGAAAAGGAAGCACCATCATCTTTGAAGAAGGAAAAAATCTTCAAGAAAGTAAACACCACAAAGAAGACATAAATTTAAAGATATCATCTACAAAAGGAGAATCTTCACTTGACAAGTAAGTATTTCATATTTATGTGTAAATCTATTATCAAAATGACTTCATTCAGCAAGGAAAGCAACAAAATGGTTGGGTCATCAAATTTCCTTGCATGGAAGAAGATGATAGATTTGATCCTCATAGAGAGTGAAGTTATTGGACATGTTAAGGGTTCAATATCCAAACCATCACAAGAGGAATCTCAAGCACTATTGAAGTATATGAAAAGGGAAATAAGGGCTCAAAGAATCCTGATATAATCAATCAAGGATTCCCTCATCCCTTATGTAACAAAGTTGGATAAATTGAAAGAAATCTATGATAAGATGGTAGAATTGTTTTCCGTGAGCAATGTAGGAGAAGTTGTATCATTGAGAAATGAACTATACAAAATGAAGGTATCAAAGGAAGAAGGGGTAGACTCATACCTTATGATGTTATCACAAATAAGAGATCGACTACAAGAATTGGGAGAAATAATGTCCGATAAAGAAATGACCACTGTTATGCTCAATGAACTACCATATGAATGGGGCAACTTTGTATCAAGTATATATGGAAAGAAATAATCTACTCCATTCAATGAAATTTGGTTATTATGTAAGATTTAAGAAACTAGGTTGAAGGTGAAGAGAGATGTTGGGTAAAGTGAACAAGTTCAAGCAGATGCTTCCATGGCGAAAAGGAAAGTTTGATCCTTAGAAAAAGAAGAAAATTGATATGTCAAAGATACAATGCTATTAATGTAATGAATATGGGCATGTTAAGATGAATTTCCATAAACTTAAAAAGGACAACAAGAAGAGAAAAGAAAGAAATGAAGCCCATGTCACCGAAGAAGTGGAAGAACCTAAAAAGGAGGCACAGAAGGAAGAGGTGAAATACCTCTACTATGAATAAAATATACTTGAGTTATTTTGTAGAAGATAGAAATAATGATGGAAAGCATCAGAAGCATAAAGAAGCGTTAGAGTTGAAATATAGATGACAATGCCATTTAATCTTGGAAGGATAGTTGAAGTAGAAGTCTACATGGTTGTAGCAATCATCATGATAGAAAGAAAGTAGCTCATGGCATCTTCATTCAAAGCATGTAAGGACAACCAAAATATCAATATATATGGTTGGAAGAAATTCATATAGCATGATAGAAGAAGAAATCATCATACATCATCATCATCAGAAAGGAGCATTTGCACAATAGGGATCATCTAGATCCTTCACTAGAATCTTTATAAGAAGGTTCACCTCTACTTGGAAGAAACAAGTGTTTCGCAGATATTTTATGACCCGCCTTGTGTGGGATCCATTGGTAAGGTATGATGACGAAGATGTGCAACATGTTGACTTGTTTGAAGTACTTTTATCTTCAAACAATAAAAGGATGTTGCTAGAAGGAATTCTAGATGAACAAAATAAGGAAAAGGTATGTATATATTTGATAAAGTCATGTCATCATATAGTTTCATATAGCCGCAGTTGAATTTCTCTATTTCATGAGCATGATCGAAGAAGAAGGATATCTTCCATTAGAATGATGCATGAAGGCATGTAGACAACGTGCCTTGAACTCTTCTACATATTGATAAGATGAAATCAACATAATATGACCTCATATGGAATATGAGGTGGTTGACAGTCATGATTCCTATGTTGAAAGAACCATGTGAAGATGATCTCGAGGAAAGAAATATGTGAAGAAAGGAAGAAGAGTTAGTGAAATATGCAACTATAGTCACGTAAGATAAGATAAGTGATCAACATATGATAACTAAGAGAATTAGCTATGGCATATCCATGGAGAAGGTATGAAGACCTTGATAAAAGTCCAAAAAATGAGACCCTTGATATTGAATATCTTGGAGATGGAGTCATTCATGTGTAGGATGTTGATGTTGCATGGAGATGATGTCATGGGGAAAGACCATTATAAAAAGGAAATTTTTGATTTGATGTTCATTTTGATTTTTGAAATCATCTGGTTGGGTTGAAATAGGGCTACCAAAAGATAGTTGTAAATGTCACCTACAACTAGTACTCATGTGATTGGATGAAAGATCCTGAAAGAAACATGACTTGGAAAATGTAGTTGTAAAATCTAGATGTGGACTAGAAGATCAATTTCTGATGAAGATAAGGATTCCATGACTATTGGATCAACATTATGGTTCGTTGAAGGGAAAATAATGGAGAAGATGGTCGATGCCCTACGATAAAGTGGTGATGAAGAAGGATCCATGATGAGGAATATGAAGTTCATGACATGATGCAAAAAGAGGAGCCCTACAAGTAGCTGATAGTACCATGATATCCACCATAGAGCAGATGGTTGTTGTTGGAGACAAGTCCCTAGTTGAAAGGGAGCTTGGGCAAGGCCTTGGTTAAGAGGGAGCTTGGGTATATTCCTTGTATAAGAATGATTAGATCCTCCCTGGTTAAGAGTGTTGAAGAAAGTGTAACTAGGTTTGGTCTTCATAAATGTAATTTTGATCTTTTTACTATTAAAGAAAATAAATATTATTTTTATTATTTATAACAATGAGTTTCTTGGTCATTGATTAGGTCAAGCACATATTTAAGTTCTTCTAGGAAGTCAAAGAGTCAATGTATTATTAAAGAGCCTTATGGGCTTGTTACACTATGTAATAATATGTATTAGAGTCATAATAAGACCTCCAAGAAAATTCATAAGCCTCCTCCAAGCATTGGCACCATCAAAATAAGTAATTCGAATTAAATAGAGCAAGTCGGCTTCAAGTCTTCATGTCGGCCTCAAGTCGGCCTAAAAGAAGGAGACAAGCTCCTAAATAAGGAGCGTTCAACCTCCTCAAAGTATCATCATATCATCTCTGAAAATAGTGAGAAAGAGGATGAGTAAAAGGTACGGAGAAGTCAAGGAAGGAGGTCTCCAAGTGCAGCGAAGAAGGAAGGAAGTAAAGTGGGTTTTTGGGAACTGTTCTAGGGTTAATTGCAGTCACACGTGCGAAGGCATGAAGGCTATTCTACTGTCATATCAAGCTATTGCAATCATAAAGGAGAAGTTTTTGGGCTAGAAAAGAGTGCTTATAAGGCCTCTCATTCAAGCGAGAAAGAAGGATGGACAAGCGAAGGAAGAAGAACGAATCTAAGATATTTTCTGTGAAGGTATCGCCTCACACATGTGAAGAATTATGGTTGTATTACTACTGCTCTAAGTCTACGATATTCATGAAGAAAACAAGGCTTGGTTGGGAGGTGACAAGTTCATCTTCTTAAGTTAGAAAGGCTCCATCTCAAGCGAAGGAAGAAAAAGGACAAGGATCACTCTAGGGCATACCATCTAGGGTTGCTACAATTGCTGGAAGAAGAAGAACAAAGTGTTGGAAGGAGGAAGATGAAGTGATGGAAGAGGGAGGACGAAGTGTTGCAAGAGTAAGTGAGCTTAAAAGGGTTTTACTTGTGCTTGGAGGACCTTCTTGTCAAGGGTCTAGGGTTTGGCATTGATCAATAGAAGCTTCAATAAGAGAAATCTATGAAAGGGTTTTCCTCTCTAAGAGAGAGGTTTTACCCGGGCAGAGTGACAAACATCTTGTGTTCTTGTTTCTTTTGTTTTAGTAGCAATTTGATGAAGTAAACACACAGAATAATAATAAAAAGAAGAATATCAAACTAACAAAGATAAATTGGAAAAGTTCTTCACAAATTGTTATCAATTCTAGAATAATCCTACTATACATAACTGCCCTTGATTCTTCAACATGGAATCAGAGCTAAGGTGACACATCAAGGAAAGGGAATCTAAAGAACTCTCATAAGGTGACTCATCAAATAAGAACATATCAAGGACAACTACAAGGTTGAAGCATCAAGTCAAGAAGTCTCAATCACGTTAAGAATAAGAAAGGACTACAAGAAGACTACAAAGCAAGAGGATAATCCTTTTGTATAAAGGCACCTACAAGAAGAGAAAATAAAAGAGGGACTTAAATCAAGCTACACCATCTTCATAAAGGAAAAGCACTACAAGCCAAGTCATCAAGAAATTTTCATCATCAAACAAGTCCATTTGAAGAAAGCAACTTGAAGAACATCAAGATCTAAGGACGACAAGCCATTAAGTATTCAAGAAGAAGACAAGTCCACTACATCTCAAACTCTATTGTGTAAGTGTATGCCCCCTTCTGAATATACATCAATGTCTTTTTGCAAAGAAAGCAACATATTGGTTGGGATCACTAACTTCCTTTCATGGAAGAAGAGGATTGATTTACTTCTCAAATAGAATGAACTTCTAGATCACATCAAAGGGAATATCACTATCCCTGCTAAGGAACAAAATCAAGCCTTAGCCAAGTACAATAAGAATGAGACAAGAGATCAAAGTATTCTAATTGAATCCACAAATACTCTCTCATTCCTTATGTCTCCAAATTTGAAACATCAAAAGAAATCTATGACAAGCTAATAGATTTATTCTCGGAAAGCACAACTAGAGAAGCGATATATCTACGATATGATTTGTACAAGATGAAGATATCAAAGAAAGGAATAAACCCATACCTCATGAAAATCTATGAGATGAGGGTTCAACTTCAAGACCTAGGAGAAGTCATGTCGGACAAAGAAATGACAACCGAAGTACTCAATGATCTACCTGAGGATTGGGGAAACTTCACATCAAGCATATATTCCAAGAAGGAAGCTACCCCACTAAGTGAATTATGTTCTCTATGCAAGATAAAGGAAACTAGACTCAAAGAAAAAGATGATGTGGGATCAAAGGAGCAAGAATTTGCAACCATGGCCAAGAGAAAGTAAAAAATTGGCAAATTTGGTCCACAAAGAACAAACAATAGAGATATGTCCAAAGTACAATGCTTTGGATGCCAAGAATATGAACACTACAAAAGGAATTGTCCTAAACTTAATAGGGACAACAACAACAAAATAAAAAGGGAAGAAGCTCATATAACTCAAGAGGTGAAAGAAGAAGACAAGAAGCAGAAGAAGGAAGATCCTCCAGATCTCTACTATGACTAAGTCTACTTCTTTACTTAAAATCTTCTTTCAAATTTTTAAGTAGTATAGGAGCATGTAGAAATAGAACAAAATGCATGGTTAGAAATATCTTCTAGAATGTAGGAGCATGGTGTACATATTGGTCAAAATATTCATGTAGAAGGAGCATACATATTATAGGACATCATCCATGATAAAAGAATATGTTATGAAACCAGCTCACAAAAAGATAGAAAAGAGAGATCCACGCCTTAGAATTCAGCCTCTTCAAGGGGGAAACCTCCTTTACATTACATAAATGAACAATTCTTGGATGATACAAATGACAAAACCTCCTTTCTATATATAGGAGTCTAGGGAGTCACAATATAATCCAGTGGACCTAACAATAATAATATAAAGCCACAAAAATAATAATAGAGGGATTCTATGGGGCACAGAAATAACAATATGGGGGTAATAGGGGCACAACAATATAAATAAGGGGTATAACTACAATAGTAATGGGGTAATCACTAGTATTATAGGGACCCAACATGCCCCTCTCCTTCAAAAAAGTGTTGTCCTCAACGCTTGAGTAGTTCTGGATACTTCTGCATAAAATTCTCATCCTCCCATGTGGAATCTTCAGCGGATAAGTTCTTCCACTTGATAAGATACTCTGAAATTGATCGATTTCGTAGCTGTCGATTTCTTGTTTCTGTGACTGCTTCCGGTTCCAATATAATTTTTCCTTCCTCGTCAAGTTCTGGCAATATTGTTTGAATTGGGAGCTTGTCACCTATAACCTTCTTTAAACATGAAACATGGAAAACTGGGTGCAATCGAGAAGCTGCAGGAAGCTCCAATTTGTATGCCATAGTACCAATCTTTTGCAACACCTTGTACGGACCATAATACTTTGGTGATAATTTATTATCCTTTTTAGCTTGCTTTAGGGACATTTTCTTATATGGTTGCAACCGTAGGAATACCCAATCACCTACATCAAAACTTCTTTCACTGCGATGTTGATCTGCCTGTTGTTTCATTCTATTTTGTGCCAACACGAGGTTATCCTTTAAGAGTTGGAGGACTTGTTGTTGATGTTCGATGTGATGTTCCACTGCCTGAACCTTAGAATTTTCTCTTAAATATGATGTGATGGATGGTGGTTGATACCCATAAAGTGCCATAAATGGGGTCATTTTTGTTGTTGTATGGAAGGAAGTGTTATACCACCATTCAGCCAGAGGCAACCATTTGACCCATTGTGTCTGTTTATCAGATACAAAGCAACGAAGATATCCTTCCAAACATTTGTTTACTATCTCAGTTTGCCCATCAGATTGAGGATGATAAGATGAGCTATGAGCTAACTGAGTACCAAGACAAGAAAATAATTCTGTCCAAAAATTTCCAGTGAAAATGGGATCTCTGTCACTTACAATAATCTTTGGGTTTCCATGTAGCTTTTGAACTGTTTCCATAAATGCATTAGAAACTGTACTGGCTTTAAGTGGATGTGATAATGCAAAAAATTGTGCATACTTGGTAAGTCTGTCAACTACCACCATGATGACACTCTTTCCCTCAGACTTGGGTAAACCTGTGATAAAATCCATTGAAACCTCCTCCCAACGTTGGCTTGGAATGGATAAAGGTTGTAATAGACCCGGTGTCTTAATTGTTTCAACTTTATTTTGCTGGCAAACCAAACATTCCGCCACAAACTTTTGAATATCTAATTTAAGGCCATCCCAAAAAAATTCCTTCTTAACCCTGTGGTAAGTTTTTAAAAATCCTGAGTGCCCTCCTAAGGGAGAAGTGTGCAATTCCATAAGAATCTTTTGTTTTAGCTGGGAATTCTTACAAAGGTATAAGCGATCTTTGTACCATAACGAATCATTTTTCCAGCTAAATGTATCAGAAGTACTGGAATCTTGTTGTAGCTTTCGAATAAGTGCCCACACTTCTTCGTCATTCTTCCATTCCTCCCTTGCTTCGTTTATCCAATCTGGTTGGATAATAGAAATGGCACACAACAATGCTTCCACATCCTCATCCTTTCTTGAGAGTGCATCTGCCACCACATTTTGCTTCCTTTTTTGTAGATGATTTCAAATTCATAACCCAACATCTTTGTGACCCACTTTTGTTGCTCTTCAGAGGATAATCTTTGTTCTAAAAAGTATTTAAGGCTATCATGATCCGTTTTTACCTTGAAGTGTCTTCCAATTAGGTAGGGTCGCCATTTCTTAAGTGCATGGAGTATTGCCAACATTTCCTTCTCATAAATAGCTTTGCTTAAAAACTTTCCCTTGATTGGACGACTTTCAAAAGCAATGGGTCTTTCATCTTGCATTAGAATAGCACCAATTCCATTTCCTGAAGCATCACATTCCACAATAAAGGTTTTTGTGAAGTCCGGTGTAGCTAAGACCGGTGCTTGGCACATTGCCTCTTTAAGATGTTCAAAGGCCTTTGTTGCTTCCGGAGTCCATGAAAATGAATCTTTCTTCAATAATGTTGTTAGAGGTGCTGCTATTCTCCCATAATTCTTAACAAACTTGCGATAATACCCTGTCAACCCAAGAAATCCTCGCAGATGCTTTATGGATGTGGGGATTTTCCATTCCTTAATGGCTTTAATTTTGCTAGGGTCTACCTTAACTCCTTCATGAGATACAATATGACCCAAATATTCCACCTCCTGAACTCCAAAGAAACATTTGGATCTTTTTGCATATAATTGTTTCTCCTCCAATAGTTGTAGCACCCTGTCGACATGTTCAACATGATCCTTCCAAGACTTGCTGTAGATTAGTATATCATCAAAAAATACTAACACAAATTTTCTAAGGAATGGTTTGAAAATTGAATTCATCAAACCTTGAAATGTTGAAGGTGCATTGGTAAGGCCAAAAGGCATGACCAAAAATTCATAATGACCCTCATGAGTTCTAAATGCCATTTTCGGAATGTCTTCAACCTTCATTCTGATTTGATGATATCCCGAATGAAGATCCAACTTGGTGAAGTAAATTGATCCAAGAAACTACAGTCCGTCCTCTTTCTGTACCTTCTTACGAAATTTCAATCCGATCCCCAGAGAGAAAGTTATGACGATTTTCCCCAGGTCACCTGTTTTGAATGTAATTCAGGAGTCTGCAAAAAGACCAACTTCCTCAGATCATATCTCCGCAAATATCGTGCAAAAAGCTCTGAAATTCGGACCCAAGGTTCAGCGCGATTTCTTCTCAAATGGGTTTTTTTTTGCAACTTCTGAAACGTCACAGAAAAAAGGTTATAGCGAAAATGCCACGATGACCTGTTTGGAGCAGCGAAACCCTAGAATCCAAAGCTCTGATACCAAATGTTATGAAACCAGCTCACAAAAAGATAGAAAAGAGAGATCCACGCCTTAGAATTCAGCCTCTTCGAGGGGGCAACCTCATTTACATTACATAAATGAACAATTCTTGGATGATACAAATGACAAAACCTCCTTTCTATATATAGGAGTCTAGGGAGTCATAATATAATCCAACCGACCTAACAATAATAATATAAAGCCACAAAAATAACAATAGAGGGATTCTATGGGGCACAGAAATAACAATATGGGGGTAATAGGGGCACAACAATATAAATAAGGGGTATGACTATAATAGTAATGGGGTAATCACTAGTATTATAGGGACCCAACAGAATACTTGATCATGATTAAAAAATCATGGAAGGCCTCCATCATCAAAAGGAAGAAACATTTGTAGGATGAGGGTCTTCAAGATCCTATGACAAGAATCTTCAAAAGAAGGTTCATAAATAAGAGCAGATGTATCAATGAGAATTCCATTCATGGAATACAAGGAAGGATGATATGCATGCACCAAAATATGAAGCAAGAAAGGCTACACCAATAAAAAAGGACCATCAAATGAAGCCGATATGTTCAAGGAAAACTCAATATGAGGTATGTATGCATCAAATTTTAAGTCATGTCATCATATATGTTATTGAGCCATGGGTATACTTGTAAAAAAATGATCAAGTATAAAAGGATCTCTTTCACCGAAGTCATAGTCAAGAGCATGTACTACATCTAATAAAGGTCAACAAAAAGAAATGCTCACATAAGGAGTATAATGTTGTTGACTAGTCCAAGAAGCAAGTGGCGAAGAAATACTCTCTTAAGGGGTATAAGATTGCTGACTAAAAAGAAAGTTAAGAAGAAATGTTGACTAGTCCAAGAAGAAGGTAATGAAGAAAGTGCTCTCATGAGGAAGTATAAGGTTGTTATATAAACAATTCAAGAAGAAGAAAAACAAGAAATAGATCAAGCAGGTGAAGAACACCATGGTAATAAAGAATCACTATCTGACAAGATCCATTAAAGAAATCTCCCGAAAGAAGGCATGAAAACTCTCACAAAGGAAGAAAAAGACCAAAGGACTTGTTGTAGCGGCTACAACCACCCTCCAAAATTTTGTCTTGCACCAATTTCGGAACCTCCCTTCAAGAGTGTCACTTGATGACTCCACACACTTGGGTTCACTCTATGAGCTTGTGTGAGTTTTTACATCCGCCTTTCTTGATTCATTGCATTCAAGTCTCTGCATGCTGATGTCTGAGTCATGCTTGCGACCGTGTTCTGGTTATGCTTAAAGTCTTCGCTTCGTATGTGCTTATTGTATTCACTATGAAAGCATCTGTCGCACTCACACACGGAGTCACATTCACTGTTGCGCAAGCATCGTCTCAATCAATGAACGATCAATCATGAGTTTCGCGCTTGTCGCTTACACCATTGGTCAATGTTGTTGAACATGTGTGGCTGGATGGTTTGGTCGTCTCGTCGTCAAGTCATGTGAGTGTGTGTTCATATGATCACATATGCATCTTTCTATTATTCCCACACTTAGAAATTTTTGTTGAAAGTTATGACAACCAGAGTCCCCTCTAACAGCCAGACCATCACCCTGCCACCGACTCGATTGACGGTCAAACAGAACAGCACAAAAGCACTAAGCTAGTCTTTTCAAGCTGCACTACTGGCAAGAAATTCAATCAACTCCCATGCTGGTCACCCAGACAGTTGGACCCAGCAGTCACCCTAGGATTGACTCCCCTCAAAAATTGCACAGAGGCCACCAACCTCACCAGCTCAACTGACTGAGGAAATTGCACAGACAGGTCGAACAAACAACAAGTGCTTGTCCTCGTCTCCCTCAAAAAATTGTGCATTTTTCTCAATCAGTCATCCCTATAGTCGACCAACTATTCATCTCAAAAATTGTGCAATGTTCATGAGCAAGCATTCCGTTGCCCATTAGTTAGCTCAGCTCAAAAATTGCACACAGGTGATCAACAAGCCACCTTCCCGGACTTAGTGCAGTTTTCCTTACTAGCAGGCCCTAGCATCAGACTGCTAATTCCCTTTGGGAATTGCATATTTTTTGCTACTAGTCTCCCGGGAAGCCAACTGGTAGTTCCCTCTGGGAATTGCACAGTTTTGGCTGCCAGTGACTTGGGCAGTTCCCCAGAAAAACTGCGCAATCCCTGCCTGCTAACCCTGCATGCAACTCGACCCGTTCCTCTAGAAAATTGCGCAAATCTAGCTTTCTAGCCCCGTTGCCTGTTCGTTCTGAAAAATTCATAGAGCATGCATGCCTTGCCTTCTAGCAGCTCAGAGTATTCCTCCCAAAATTTTGCGCAATTTTTCCTCCCAGCCTAACCAGACCTTGCAGATAGTCACTATCGACTTAGATTGCTTGTATCCATCTCTCAGTGACTCTTGCATAGTTTTCATCAGCAGTTGCCCGGAGCTATCATCCCGTGTCACAACTTTCCTGCCTCTCCCAGTCACCTGCATCCGAATGATCATGTGTCATGGTAGACTAGGAGGTTTTGGATTTTATGTCGTCTCATCATGAGTGACTGCAGGTACAGGTACACTAACAAACATGCAAAGACAATGAATGGGAAGAACGAAGGGAGCACATGCAGAATGAAAGGTTCACTAATGGACGAACGAACAAAGCATGCGAAGCGGACAAGCACGACAAACATGCACCTTCACGAATAGATGAGCTTGTCAAGCCTTCCAACATGAAAGCAAGGAACAACATGGTAAAGCTTCATCAAGTGAACTAAGGACCATTGAAGACTCCGCGCACTTTGCCAAGCAGATGTGAAGCTATGATACACCATGAAGAAATCCATCATCCAACCACACTATAGCTCAACATGCACTCCAACAGCAACATGAATGTACCAACATTGTCATGTCAAGTCATGTCGAGTCACGTCACGAGTCATGTCACCCACATCTCCACCATGGGCTTGTTGTCAATCAATGTGACGTAACGTGGAAGTCCAAGAGACCCACATGTTGAACAAAGAGTCATGTAAGTCGAAGAGTCATGGAAGTCAAATGGTCATGAGGGTAGGCGAACAACCACAAGGGTCAGTTTCACCCTTAGCTATAAATACCCCCTCATTTGTACACGCAAGTGACTTTTCACCTCAGCACCTCCTACATAGCCAAGAGAGTCTATAATATTTTCTTTGAGGAGTAAGTAGTGGCTCCAACACCTCGCTAATGGGGTTAGTGATGTATGGTGTAATGATGTGTCTTGGAACTTTCACTTAATTCAGAATCATGTTATCAAGCCAACACATTTTTACACATGTATTGTATTTGTTGTAAGACTGAGCTTTAACACTTGTAATGCATGTTTCTTTAACCTATGTTCTACATTTGAACTAATTCATTTGGTGTAATGCATAATCTATGAATGGAAATGTGTTGTATATGTTGTTAATGTTGTCCTGTCCGTGTCGACTGCTCTTCCGGACATCAGACATACCTTTCACATGAACCTTGCTGTAACAACTGTTGCACTCGTTTGGACTGATCCGTGAGTGATGTACGTGTTATCTTACCTTGTATCTTGTGGTTGCTGCATCCGAGTGGATTGCTCCATTGGAAGCTGTGTATGTCCTTTTGTGTTGTGTGTTCCTAGGTGAGTTGGGATTGATCCATTTCAAACTAGAACTTGCCTTCACCTTCTTCCCCTCATAGTGAAAGAACCATTGACACAAGTACACTTACACTCACTAGGAACGCGAACCTCACTTCTTGAAGACAAAGCAAACCACTCTCCTATGCTGACAAGCAAGAGTTGAGGCAAATCCTTAAGACATTGGAAATTGGGCCATCATACCAGATGGGATTCCCACACCAAAAGGTGTGAGGTCTAGTTGGGACTTCATACCGGAGTGATCCCCTGATGTTGGCGGATCCAGCACCATCAACATTTTTGCGCTAGAAGGAGGGCCAGATGACAAGCTGAGCCCATACATCTGGGTTGAATCGCTTACCTAATGAATAATACACTATTCATTCTCTCAGGGTGTTTCTCTCATTTCTCCCTTAATCAATTATCAATCTATGATGAGCTTCTCGATCACTTGTCCTTGTTGAAGTTTGATGGTGAGGACGGAATGTCCGTAACCTAGCACATTTCTGATTTTCTTCATTTCTTTGAATCTCATGAAATTGATGGTGATGAGCTTGCTTGCATACTCTTCTTCCTCACCCTTGAAGGTCGTACTAATCAGTGGTGTCAGACCCTGCCACCTGCTTCCATCCATTCCCTTCTCACTTTCACCACGGAGCTCCATCAAGCCTTCGATGAGTGTGACCACCAAGATGTCTATGAAAGAATCTCTCGTTTAAGAACGAATCCTGGAGAATCAGTTGAGGAATTTTCTACCCGCTTCCTTCACCTATGTCACGAAATTCCTAAGCAATTTGTGGACCTTGAGTTCATGAGCCAAGAGATGAAACACTTGGTTCATGTCTCCCGAAACAGTGAACTTCCTGATTTCCCTTCTTCCTCAACTCTTGCAGATCACGAGACACCTCATGTCTCAAAGAGGGTGCCCCCTCGTAGTGGTTGTAAAGCTGAGAAATCTACGCAACATGTTCCCAATCCATTTGCTCAACTGTCTTCCACCCCAATGGAGGAAATTCCAGAATGCTTAGGAAAGCCTATGGTGAAAACTCATCCCTCCATTCCATAAGAGGAGATCAACATTCCTAACCCAAGTCTTGAGTCTAATCTACATTTCTTCCATCCTACATCATCTACAAGCCATGACTCCTTGCACCATGGCTCGCTGAAGCGATCTACTTCACAAGCTAGCACTCTCTTGATTCTCGAGTTGCTGGATCAAGTTGCAATCATGTGCAAGGAAGTCTCATCATACAGGTAGAGGAGCAGGACGGTGGAGACACAATAAATTCCTCTCAAACCATTGAGCTTCCATTCTTGATCAATCCTCAATCCGTGAATCTTGGTGTAACATCATACACAATCAATTCTTTTGATCAACCTCCAGTCTTGGGCTGTCATCACTCCCACGCTTCCGTATGTTGTGATGAACACCCAAGCACATCATATGATCTATTGTCATCTCATGTACACTCTAACTCAGATCTGGAATGCGCATTGGTCAAAGCAAACATCCATATCGAAGCTTCCTCTGCACCTCACTTGCTTGTGTGTCCTATCATTCACAACGCATCAACATGCGTTGGAGACACTCCACATTCTCTTGCTTCTTCATCTTCTGAGTTATCTCCTCGATCAACACAAGGCAATGAGGTTGTCCATGATGAAAATAGTTTCAACACACAGGACTCTTCCCACTCATCATCATCTTGTGTGTTGCATGAAGACAACTCGTCAAGTCAGCTTGCTGAAAATTTTGATGAAGCCTGTGACAGAGATGGCTGTCATCCTAAGAGAATTTTTGAAATCAGTAACAACATCCATCCTCAAGCCATGCATGATCTGGTTCACATCACAAAATGCAATTTTTCAATTCTGCAAAGTTTCGGGACATGCCAGGGAGTTGAGGCACTTCAATGTCCGTTGATGGTTATGTCAGGACCTCACGACTCTGGTAAGCCTGTCAAACCAAATCAGATCTTGTTTCTCATGCACAATCCATCTATCTACATGGTTGCACTCGACGTGGATCCCCATGTAAAGAATATTTATTGTTCAGGGTATGATATTTCAAAATTTCATATTTTTGCTAATGATCAAATCCACGATTCCGTTACAACATGTCTGTCTTCATGCACCTCTCTTACATCCAGTTCGGGTTGGGAGTGTCTGTTCCTCATCCAATCATGGGACAATAAATTTGATCATCTCTATCCAGAATCACACTTATCAGATTTTCTCTCTCATAATCAACTCCTTGGTCTTTTTGCAAATTTTGAATGTCAAATATGCCCACTCATCACACCAGCAATCTCCTTGTGTGATGACGAGTACACAACCTATCGCGCGAATCAAGTTACTCTCATTTTGCCACACCCCAACCGGTTTCACACATTCACAGTGCTGGCATCCTTTCAACATTTCTGTGATGACCATGATGTTTGTGCACTTTTTCACCAGTTGCAGGTGAGTGTTCTATCATGCCTAGTGCATAAAAAAATTAGTTCCCTCATTCAGAGCGTTCGTACAATTGTTCAAAAGTTTTCTTTGTTCATGTCAAACTGGGAATCTGACATCTCGAACAACTGGTTTGATTTCTCTTCTATCTTGGGTGGCTATCATGTAGTTTATCATTTTCCAAACAATACATCCAAGGACAGTGGCTTCACCCACTATGATCTTCACCATGTAACATATTTCTTTTTAGACTCTTGTCAAGTAAGTGAGGCACTTCGGCCCTGCACTGATGGCTATGGCAGGCCCTCACTGTCTTGACATGGCTGATGAGAATGACAAGATCTATCTATCCATATTAGATTTCCATTGTGATCCCCTCTCTCGAATCAGAAATTTGTCTGCTCAAAGATCACGAATCTTTTAGAACAACCATCACGAATTTTATGATCCAATCACTGAATGGCTAAAACAATCTTACTTGATGACTCATGTTGCAGGTAACAAGCTTCAGTCCTTCCTCACATTTGCTAAGAAACTTGGTGCAAAACAACAAACACTCGCAAGAGGTCTCTGAGGTTTGTTGGAAAATGGTAGTCACGGAAGAGGTAAGCATGTGTGTTGGGTGGTTGTGACACATTCTTCCGCCCACAGGCGAGACCTTCTCTCTTGTATGCAAGTTTTTCAAGCTTTTTCATTTTCTGTTGCACACTATTTTTTATCTATTTTAATCGCTCGTATCTTTGCGATTGCAGGTCGGGTATGCCTACAGTGGCTTCAGTGGCAATTTAATTTCATGTAACCCCGACCGTTTAATGTAAGAGTAGGAGTAGTGTTTGCTTTTTCTCTTGTCTTTGCTTTCTGGTTTGCATGATTGTTTTCTTGTTGACTTGGTTTCTCTGCTTGTTATTGTTTTCACCTTGTTTTCTTTGCTTATTATTTTTGTTTACATTTTTTTGTTTTCTTGGTATATTACTATTTTTGTTTCCAGAAATAAGTGCTGCCAATTACTACATTCTGGATTTTGAATAGAGTATGTGGCTGAAATTTGAAGAGACTTGTGACACTGCAGCACTTGGCCAGTCTTGTGTCTATCTTCTCTGTGCTTAGTTATAACCTTCGACCAATGAAGTCTTGACGGAAAATACGAACCATCTGCAAGGGAAGTTTTGGCCCAACCATGAATCCGTGTCCACACTAGGAAGCTCCATGCCTGTACTAAGCCTTCTGCTCTGTGTGTTCAAGCTCATCCAACTAGTAGAAACGGAGAAGGGGAAAATATAAATGAGTGTTAAGTTTTGGGTATGTTCTATGCTAGAGCAATTTATTTAAATTTTCACAGTTAGCAATCACATCAGCATTACGATAATCTGCAGATAGAACATAAATATAAAACACAAAAGACAAGCCAAGACAAGAGGACACAAGATGTGGCGCGAGCGAGGGACAAACCCCACAATGTGTGGGGAAACCCTTTGATCAAATCTTCTTTTATCTTCAAAGTTCAGCAAAGAAAGAGAGAGAGAGAGAGAGAGAGAGAGAGAGAGAGAGAGATAATGCATTTACAACAGAAGTCAACACTTTGACTTATCCGAATCTGAGCATAGATCATTTCCTATTATGATGAGATCAGTTGAAGACATTCTGCTTCAACTGAATCTCCTAGGTGACAACTTTACCTATCCATTTCGTTCATCTGCTGCACCTTACAGTGTAGCATCATCATTATGCATCCTGCATATTCATGTTGCTCATGATCACTGCTACCCATACATCAAGTTGTTCATTACTTCATACTTCAGCTGCTCATGCGTCATCATGCTTCATGCTGCCCATGCTGCCCATGATCTCACCAAGCTTCATGTTGCCCATGCTGCATCACACTGTTCTATTGCTGAGTTGTTGTACACAACTTTAATGCCCTCCATCATTATGTTGTACATACTTTGCTGTTGTCATCATGATGACGATTAGGGTACCAAGCACTATTGAAATAGTCCTTTAAACAAACTAAAACACTTCTCTGGATGTGCGTATTAGTCCTCTCTTATCTATGGTTAGGGCCTCCTTAGGCCAGCGATCTTCATAATCATGTTGGAGAGCAGTTATAACAAAAGTAGATATCTCTGTGCATATGAACATCGTATAGATATGTCATATTATGAACAGTGTTGAACAATGTGTATATATATATATATATGAACTTCATGTAGTGATGGCAACGGATCCAG
The DNA here is from genome assembly GCA_031772625.1 of Pinus tabuliformis. NCBI lineage: Eukaryota > Viridiplantae > Streptophyta > Pinopsida > Pinales > Pinaceae > Pinus > Pinus tabuliformis. The sequence goes on from CM062812.1 coordinate 884,926,762, forward strand.
GGTTAAGGCATCACACTGACTGTCTTCATGAAGACAACGTATTCTCCATGCTGTGTGTTATACTATGTCTCATTATAGCGTATGATGTGTATCATTACAGCGCGTTGCAGCTAGGTATATATATTACAGCGACAACGTTTAGGGCTTCTTGAATAGCATGTCTCACCCATTATGAACAACATATAAGACAGTGTATAACCTTCACTTAGAACTGTGTGTAACAAGACTTATTACAGCGTGTGTATATATCTATTGCAGCTGCATATTGCCTGCGCGTATTCTCCATGATCTGCGTATACCTGTACACAAGATTCACGTGGATTCAGTTTCTTCTTTGACTGCAAGAACAACTGTGATTCTAATGCCTGCGGCTTCACTTCATGTTGCGGCCAACTGTGCTTCACATGGCTACCATGACTGCGTCTTCATGCCTTAGTACATGACTGCGACTTCATACTTTGACAGCACTTTCATTTGCTGCAAGAACATATCTTCTTGCTGTGTATCAGGATATATTGCTGCGTTGTATCATAGCCAGCGTATAGATGTTTCCATAGACACGAATTTAGGGCATCACTTTGAGGGCAACACGTTGACTGTGATTAGGGCTTTATCTGCAACTAGGGCTTCTTCTAGACCAGCGTATCCTTTTGGTTCTCCTCCTTCTCCAAAAACCCAAGATGTGGAGAGGAGGAGTTCCCATGGAGAATGTGTTCTAAATGACATCAAATCCTCTCTTATTTATACTAAAAATGTAGAGGTTGAATAGACACGTCGGTTGGGCTTCTAGAGCCTACATAAGTGCTGGTTGGCTTGATAATAATTACATAAACAAAATAAATTCATATCTCCATAAATACTTATCGGAATCGGATGATCTTTGGATCAACCCTGCACCTCTCGATGAGAGGGATCCAATAAAAATATCAGCTGCCAGAAATAAGCTAACCCAAATGGAGTTTAGCCCTAGTTGCCAATTTAACACTCCCTCTCAACTAGGGAGAACTCCATCCGCTGATCCATATGTATGACTGTACTATCTCTGCCATTAGTGCCTTGCACTACTTTGCCTAGCTCTGCTGGCTCTGCTCAACTTTGCTGGCTTTGCTCTGCTCTGCTGGCTCTGATCTACTCTGCTCAGCGCTGCTGGCTCTGCTAGCTCTGCTCTGCTCAGCGCTGCTGGCTTTGCTTTGCTCAGCTCAGCTCTGCTAGCTTTGCTCTGCTGGCTCTACTCTGCTCTGCTCATCTTCGCTGAACTATGAAGAAGAAGAATTGATCGAGAATGAGTCATATCATTCTCCACTAACCTGAAGTCAGTCTCAGAGTGCATGTCACTGGTCCCAGACCAATCTCAACTGACCCGAAGTCAGCTTCATAGTAAGTACCACTCCTACCACTGGTCCCAGACCAGTATCGCAATCTTAGAGAGTGTACCACTGGTCCCAGACTAGTCTCAACTGACCCGAAGTTAGTGTCATAGTATGTACCACTCTCATTGGTCCCAGACCAGTACTGCACCGACACGAAGTCAGTCTCGGAGTATGTACCACTGGTCCCAGACCAGTCTCAGCCGACCCGAAGTCAGCGTCATAGCATGTACAACTCCTACCACTGGTCCCAGACCAGTATATTGATCCCAGATCAATGGAGGTCATCCTAGCGTAGGGAGTACGGTAGATACAACGATGTGTCCATCGATACTACTATGGTCCCTAACTTCATTTCCCTGCTCATTGATCAGATGAGAGGTACTTCCCATGAGTCCCAGACTGCATGGGTAGGATGCCTCGATAGGAGAACTTAATCAATCCTGTCCTCACAGGAGAACACATCAATCCTGCTACAATCGCCATGGAGAACACATCAATCCAGGCCGCCATGGAGAACACATCAATCCAAGCCTCACAGGAGAACACATCAATCCTGCTACACAGGAGAGCAAATCATCCTGTTCCACAAGAGAGCGAATCATCTTGTCCCACAAGAGAGTGAATCATCTTGTTCCAGTGTGCACCACCAGGGGAGGGCGAGTCACCTTGTGGTCATATGTTGCTCCAGTAGAACTGCAAGCCCCCCAGAGCTCCCAGAGCTCAATGTATGCAACATGTAGGACCCTTTTACAAAGGTCTCTTGATGACTCCAAGTCATTCGTGAAAATCACAAATTTGATCTTTCCCTGGGGCTTTAGTGACCTGTATATCATTTCAGTGCGATGGAGCCTCCTTGCTCATCGAATTTCCATATCCCAGATAAGGCAGTATCTGATGTCTGTCTGTTGGAGCAATTGTCGAATATAGGATTCCTCAATAATCGAATCACACCTCTGGTTGTCACAGAGAAAAACAACTAACATAAGAAATTCCGCAACCATGCTGCTTGATATGAGATCATACTTGTAGCCATGTATTCGGTCTTGGCGGTGCTTATAGTGACCGACTTCTGCTTCCTGCATCGAAGCAGAATCCAAAGAGAACCAACACTGAAAAGTGCTCTAGTGATCCTCCACACTGCCGGCCCACTCATCATTCGAATAATCATGTGGTTTCATATTACCGACAGTGTATCTCAATTCATGAGAGATTGTGCCCTGAAGATATCTTAGAAGATTCTTGGCACCAATCTAGTGAGGCTCAACCAAATATGAGCTCACCATGCTAACTGCAACACAGATGTCCGGATGGAGGTTCTCCAAGAACATCAACGCGAATGAGTTTATGAAACTCAGAGGCATTTCCCAAATCTGGTCCGACATCATTACCATATAACTTTTAAAAGTTAAGATCCTCGAGGCAGTCACAAGCTTGCAGCTTATCTTCCCACATTCAGAATCCAACTCCCTCTGTCTCCTATAAATGAGAGGGTCTGCACCTGTCAGACATAGGTGCCGGTACGAGAGGTTTATCATCCACAACCTTCAAGTAATGGTTTGGATCGGTTTCACTCCTAGTGAATCTCAGCTGCATTAGATAGCTATCAATCCTCTCATATTATGCCCAAGGTGTTTTTCTTCAAGCCATAGAGGGCTTTCTTCCACCTGTATGAGATTCCTTGATCATGATTCTCAAACTCCTCGGGTTGTTCCAAACCTGTGAACCTGCTGCATGAGGGGAATGGTACCCTTATAATATTTTCCTTCGATACATTTCAGACATGTACCTTCATGCTTCCTTTTGAATTAAGGCATCCTAGTCACCATCTGACTCACAGACCTCTAGAGCTGAGTTAATGGACATGGTCCCCAGTGGACTTCCTGCAACTTGATACAACCCTGAACTCAAAAACATCTTTAAAAGATCTATTTTCAAACACGTACCTTTCCATCGATAAGTGCCACCCTGTAACCTTTGACTTCCATTTCCGAGATAGACATCAGGTTCGATCAGGTACATAAAAGAGATTTTGGGGTTCCTTGCTTTCGTGGAAGAGTCGACCATTTCCTTGATGACCTGCATTACCAGTCATTCTTTTGATCGTTGAAGATGTCCTAGGAATGATTGTTATCTTCATCAAGATATGTGTCTTTGCCATTCAGACACTCCTTCACATAACGGTCGAACTTATTTCAACAAGGCATCCGCCTTTCGTTCCACCCTTAGATCCGAACTTCCCAACGAAGTGATCTTAAGATGGACCATCAAAATCTTCCGCTGTGCCATTTTGATAACATTCTTTGCTTTGAATTCACCCTAGGTGAATTATGAGGAACCCATTGATCCTTTTGTCTTGTCCCAACTGTCTTCGGTGATTGCTATTTCACTTTTGCTTGGGCATTGTCTTCACCTCAACTCTGATACCATGTTAAGTTTTGGGTATGTTCTATGCTAGAGCAATTTATTTAAATTTTCACAGTTAGCAATCACATCAGCATTACGATAAACTGCAGATAGAACATAAATATAAAACACAGAAGACAAGCCAAGACAAGAGGACACAAGATGTGGCGTGAGCCAGGGACAAACCCCACAATGTGTGGGGAAACCCTTTGATCAAATCTTCTTTTATCTTCAAAGTTTAGCAAAGAAAGAGAGAGAGAGAGAGAGAGAGAGAGAGAGAGAGAGAGAGAGATAATACATTTACAACAGAAGTCAACACTTTGACTTATCCAGATCTGAGCATAGATCATTTCCTATTATGATGAGATTAGTTGAAGACATTCTGCTTCAACTGAATCTCCTAGGTGACAACTTCACCCATCCATTTCGTTCATCTACTTCACCTTACAGTGTAGCATCATCATTATGCATCCTGCATATTCATGTTGCTCATGATCACTGCTACCCATACATCAAGTTATTCATTACTTCATACTTCAGCTGCTCATGCGTCATCATGCTTCATGCTGCCCATGCTGCCCATGATCTCACCAAGCTTCATGCTGCCCATGCTGCATCACACTGTTCTATTGCTGAGTTGTTGTACACAACTTTACTGCCCTCCATCATTATGTTGTACATACTTTGCTGTTGTCATCATGATGATGATTAGGGTACCAAGCACTATTGAAACAGTCCTTCAAACAAACTAAAACACTTCTCTGGATGTGCGTATTAGTCCTCTCTTATCTATGGTTAGGGCCTCCTTAGGCCAGCGGTCTTCATAATCATGTTGGAGAGTAGTTATAACAAAAGTAGATATCTCTGTGCATATGAACATCATATAGATATGTCATATTATGAACAGTGTTGAACAACGTGTATATATATATATATATATATATATATATATATATATATATATATATATATATATATCTATATATATATATATATATATATATATATATATGAACTGCATGTAGTGATGGCAACGTATCCAGGGTTAAGGCATCACACTGACTGTCTTCATGAAGACAACGTATTCTCCATGCTGTGTGTTATACTATGTCTCATTATAGCGTATGATGTGTATCATTACAGCGCGCTGCAGCTAGGTATATATATTACAGCGACAACGTTTAGGGCTTCTTGAACAGCATGTCTCACCCATTATGAACAACATATAAGACAGTGTATAACCTTCACTTAGAATTGTGTGTAACAAGACTTATTACAGCGTGTGTATATATCTATTGCAGCTGCATATTGCTTGCGCGTATTCTCCATGATCTGTGTATACCTGTACACAAGATTCACGTGGATTCAGTTTCTTCTTTGACTGCAAGAACAACTGTGATTCTAATGCCTGCGGCTTCACTTCATGCTGCGGCCAACTGTGCTTCACGTGGCTACCATGACTGCGTCTTCATGCCTTAATACATGACTGCGACTTCATACCTTGACAGCACTTTCATTTGCTGCGAGAACATATCTTCTTGTTGTGTATTAGGATATATTTCTGCGTTGTATCATAGCCAGCATATAGATGTTTCCATAGACATGAATTTAGGGCATCACTTTGAGGGCAACACGTTGACTGTGATTAGGGCTTTATCTGCAGCTAGGGCTTCTTCTAGACCAGCGTATCCTTTTGGTTCTCCTCCTTCTCCAAAAACCCAAGACGTGGAGAGGAGGAGTTCCCATGGAGAATGTGTTCTAAATGACATCAAATCCTTTCTTATTTATACTAAAAATGTAGAGGTTGAATAGACACGTCGGTTGGGCTTCTAGAGCCTACATAAGTGCTGGTCGGCTTGATAATAATTACATAAACAAAATAAATTCATATCTCCATAAATACTTATCGGAATCGGATGATCTTTGGATCAATCCTGCACCTCTCGACGAGAGGGATCCAATAAAAATATCAGCTACCAGAAATAAGCTAACCCACATGGAGTTTGGCCCTAGTTGCCAATTTAACAATGAGCAAACCTATGCCAGAGGTCTTACATGCTTCTCTGAAGGAACAACCTCTTCTGCTCTCAATAAGTCAAGATCCCTCTTCCACCCCAAAAATAAATAAGTGCCTATGCATAGTCCTCTTGAAAATATAAAGGTGATAGAAGAGAAAGGCTTCCTGCGCATAGAGGTGAAGCATGCAACTCCACTAGGGTACTGACCAGGCTCACTGGAAGTGGAGTAATGTGTGTGTTCTTGCGTGACTTCATCAGGGTACTGTCTAGGCTTGCTGGCAGTGGAGCAACACCAAAGATGAAAACTTATACTCTAAAAATCTTCAACTCACGAGCTAAACTACTCTTCCTAGATTTAGAACACTGAGATCGAAGCTGAAATTTTGATTGTGTTTGACTGAGTTGGAAAAATGTGAACCATGTATGTACATGAGGTAAGTGGGAAACTAAGGTAACTTGCACAATGATTCAATACTCCCTGAAAGACCAAGGCCTTGTGCTAGAAATGAACCGAAAAAAAGAAGCTGGAGTTCTACTAGTGTGTCGCCAAGTGTTGTAGCGGCTACAACGACCCTCCAAAATTTTTTCCTGCACCAATTATGGAGCCTCCCTTGAAGAGTTTCACTTGATGATTGCACACACTCGGGTTCACTTCGTAAGCTCGTGTGAGTCTTTACATCCACCTTGCTTGGTTCATTGCATTCAAGTCTCTGTATGCTCATGTCTGAGTCATGCTTGTGACCATGTTCTGGTAAAGTCTTCGCTTTGTATGTGCTTGTTGTATTCACTATGAAAGCATCTGTCGCACTCACACACGAAGTTACATTCACTGTTGTGCAAGCATTGTCTCGATCAATGAACGATCAATCATGAGTGTCGTGCTTGTCACTTACATCATCGGGTAGTCTTGTTGAACATGTGTGTCTAGATGGTTTGGTTGTCTTGTTATCAAGTCATGCAAGTGTGTTCGTATGATCACCTATGCATCTTTCGATTGTTCACACACTTCGCCATTTCACTGAAATTTCTAACGACCGGACTCCCCTCAGACAGCCGGACCATCACCCCGCCATCGACTCGATCAAGTGTCAACCATAATAGCGCAGAAGCACCAAGCTATTCTTTTCAAGCTGTGTTGCCCGCAAGCAATTCAATCAACTCTCATGTTGGCCACCCACACAGTCGGGCCCGTCAGTCACCCTGGGACTGACTCCCCTCAAAAATTGTGTAGAGGCCACAAATCTCACTCGTTCAACTAACTGAGGAAATTGCATAGATAGGAAGGACATACACCAAGTGCCCATCCCTGTCTCCCTCAGAAAATCATGTAGTTTTCCCAGTTAGTCATCCCGACAGTTGACCAGTTCATCTCAGAAATTGCGTAATGTTCATGAGCAGGCCTTTTGCTGCCCATTAGTCAGCTCAGCTCATAAATTATGCAGAGATGATCAGTAGGCCAACCTCCCAACCTCAGCGCAATTTTCCTTGCCAACAGCCCCTAGCAGCAGACTGCCTTTTCCCTATGGGAATTGTGCAGTTTCTATTGCTAGTCCCCCGGGTATCCAACTGGAAGTTCCCTTTGGGAATTGCGCAGTTTTGGCTACCAGTGACCCGGGCAGTTCCCCATAAAAACTGCGCAATCCCTACATGCTGACCCTACATGCCTAGCCCATTCCTCTAGAAAATTGCACAAATCTGGTTGTCTAGCCCTACTGCCCGTTCGTTTTGAAAAATATGTAGAGCATGCCTGCCTTGCCTTCCAGCAGCCAACACTGTTTCTCCCAAAATTTGTGCAATTTTTCTTCCCAACAAAGCCTTCCAGCAGCCAACACTGTTTCTCCCAAAATTTGTGCAATTTTTCTTCCTAGCAGAGCCACACCTTGCAGACAGTCACTGCCGACTCAGATTGCTTGTCTCCATCTCTCAGTGACTCTTGCGCAGTTTTCATCAGTAGTTTCCCGGAGCCATCATCCCACATCATAGCCTTCCTGCCTCTCGCGGTCACCTACATCCGAATGATCACGTGTCATGGTGGACTAGGAGGTTTTGGATTTGATGTCATCTTATCATGAGTGACTGTAGGTACAAGTACACCAATGAACATGGAAAGACGACGAATAGGATGAACGAAGGGAGCACATGCAGAATGATAGGTTCACTAACAGACGAATGAACGAAGCATGTGAAGTAGACGAACATGACAAACATGCACCTACATGAACAGATTAGCCTATCAAGCCTTCCAACATGCAAGTAAGGAACAACATGGTAAAGCTTCATCAAGCGAACTAAGGACCATCGAAGACTCTGTGCACTTCGCCAAGAGGAGGTAAAGCTATGATACGCCATGAAGACATCCATCATCCAGCAACACTATAGCTTGACATGCACTCCAACGGTAGCATGAATGTACCAACATTGTCATGTCAAGTCATGTCGAGTCACATCATGAGTCATGTTGCCCACATCTCCACCATGGGCTTGTTTTCAATCAATGTGGTGTAACGTGGAAGTCTAAGAGACCCACTTGTTGAACAAAGAGTCATGTAAGTCGAAGAGTCATGGAAGTCAAACAGTCATGAGGGTAGGCAAACAACCACAAGGGCCAGTTTCACCCTTAGCTATAAATAGCCCCTCATTTGTACATGCAAGGGATGTTTCACCTCATCTCTTCCCACATAGCCAAGAGAGTCTATAATATTTTCTTTGAGGAGTAAGTAGTGGCTCCAACGCCTCTCTGACGGGGTTAGTGATGTATAGCGTAACAATGCGTCTTGGAATTTTCGCTTAATTAGAAACCTGTTAACAGGCCAGCACGTTTTCACACATGTATTGTATTTGTTGTAAGACTGATATTTAACACTTGTAATGCATGTTTCTTTAACCTATGTTCTACATCTTAACTGATTCATTTTTTGTAATTCATAATCTATTAATGGAAATGTGTTGTATATGTTGTTAATGTTGTCCCATCCGTGTCGACTACTTTGTCGGACATCAGGCAGACCTTTCACATGAACCTTGGTGTGACAACTGTTGCACTCGTTCAGACTAATCCGTGAGTGTTGTATGTGTTATCTTACCTTGTATGTTGTGACTTCTTCATCCGAGTGGACTGCTCCGCCGAAAGCTGTGTATGTCCTTTTGTGTTGTGTGTTCCTAGCCGAGTTGGGACTAATCCCTTTCAACCTGGAACTCACCTTCACCTTCTTCCCATGACAGTGAAAGAACCATTGACGCAAGTACACTTACACTCACCAGGAACGCGAACCTCACTTCTCAAAGACAAAGTGAACCACTCTCCTATGCTAACAAGCAAGAGTTGAGGCAAATCCTTAAGAAAATGGCAACTGGGCCATCATACCATATGGGACTCCCACACCAAACGGTGTGAGGTCTAGTTGGGACTTCATACCAGGGTGATCCCTTGATGTTGGCAGATCCAACACCGTCAACAGAACCCTTGACACTTATGAAGGCCTTGGGGATATTAAGGTGAAGATAACTGATTCAACTATACAAAGATGCCATGATGAAGAAGCCATCCAACAGAAGCATTATTTAATGTTGGAGCAATGTCAGGATGAAGTCATGAAGGGCTACTAAATCGAATAATGGGAACAAGCAAGTACCACTAAGCATCTATGTGATAAGTATTCTGAAGCATAGAAAGATGACAAAGGAGTAGCGAGATGATGAAAGAACCTGACACACATCAAGAAGGCCACTTTCCATGAAGGAGAGATGACATGAAAATCTAGGAAGGAAAGTGATCGATGGCCTGTGACCTACCAAGAAGAAGTTAAAATAAATACTTCATGACATCAAAGGAAAGAAGGAGATCATGTAACAAAAGGACCCATGAAGAAGAAGTTGTTGATGAATGGACAAGTCCCTAGCTAAGAGGGAGTTATAACAACTTCCCAATTACAAAGGAGCTTGGACAAGTTCCTTGTCAGAGGAAACTTGGGCATGTCTTCCTCAAAAGATAGACAAAAAATTCTTGTCTTCATTGAGGAAGAAAGAATGGGAGGATTGGGTAATCATCTAGCATTTGATACTCTTTGAGGATGTGTAGGGCATCCAAGACAAGAGTAGGCTAGAGGACCGATATTCTTTAAGGGATGGGAACCCAAGACAAGAATAGTCCTAGAATGTCATACTCAGTGAATACCCGGGTGGGTATGTACCTTGAGAGACAATGACTAAGGTGTCTATAAGTCATTGGTCTCGCCAACATTGTGCTATGATCTTACGAGAGATAGAGCTGTTAGTCAAGGCCTTGTTGTGAACAATGTTGGTTACTATGATGCTACAACAGATGGATTGCCAATCTGGTTTCTCTTATGTGAATTCTTCAGGATTTAAAAATAGCCAAACACCTTGTCATGATTTATGAATACCTCCCTCGTTTAGAGGGAATGTTGAAGAAAGTGTAACTATGTTCAGTCTTAATAAATGTAATTTTGATCTTTGTACTTGTAAAGAAAAAGAAATATTTATTTATTTATAACAATGAGTTTCTTGCCCATTGATTAGGTCAAACACATATTTAAGTCGTTCTAGGAAGTCAAAGAGTCAATGTATTTATTAAATGCCCTTATGGACTTGTTACAATATGTAATAATATGTATTATAGTCATAAGAAGACCTCCAAGCAAATTCATAAGCCTCCTCCAAGCGTTGGCACCATCAAAAGAAGCAATCCAAATTGTATAGAGCAAGTCGGCTTCAAGTCGGCCTAAAATAAGGAGACAAACTCCTATATAAGGAGCCATTCAACCTCCTCAAATTATCATCATATCATCTCTAAAATCAGTGAGAGAAAGGATGAATAAAGGGTATGAAGAAGTTAAGAAAAGAGGTCTCCAAGTGTAGTGAAGAAGGAAGGAAGTAAAGTGAGTTTTTGGGAACTGTTCTAGGGCTAATTGTAGTCACACATGCGAAGGCAAGAAGGCTATTATGCTGTCATATCAAGATATTGCAGTCATAAAGGATAAGTATTTGGGCTAGAAAAGAGTGCCTATAAGGCCTCTCATTCAAGCAAGAAAGAAGGCTAAACAAGTGAAGGAAGAAGAAGGAATCTAATATAGTTTTTGTGAAGGTATACCCTCACACGTGCAAATAATTAGGGTTGTATTACTGTTGCTCTAATTTTGCAATCTTTGTGAAGAAATCAAGGTCTAGTTTGGAGGTGACAAGTTCATCTTCTTAAGTTAGAAAGGCTCCATCTCAAGCGAAGGAAGAAAAAGGACAAGGATCACTGTAGGGCATACCATCTAAGGCTCCTACAGTTGTCGGAAGAAGAAGAATAAAGTGCCGAAAAGAGGAAGATGAAGTTCCGGAAGAGGGAGGATGAAGTGTTGCAAGAGGAAGTGATTTTGAAAAGGTTTGACTTGTGCTTGGTGGATATTCTTGTCAAGGGTCTAGGGTTTGACATTGATCAATAGAAGCTTCAATAAGAGAAATTTACGAAAGGGTTTTCCTCTCTAAGAGAGAGAGATTTTTCCGTGGAAGAGAGCCAACATCTTGTGTTCTTGTGTTTTGGTAGAAGTTTGATGAAGTAAATACACAGACTAAGAATAAAACGAAGAAGATAAAGCTAACAAAGATAAATTGGAAAAGTGATTCACAAATTGTTATAAAGTCTAGAATAATCCTACTATATATAACTGCCCTTGATTCTTCAATAAAGAGGGAGTAACATATATGGTTCTCTATTTCATGTGTGATGCACTAGACTAGGACTAACAATCATAAGTCTTAGTGAAGGCCATGAAGGACACATCATTCTTGTCTTCATGTTATGAAGAAATAATGGAGGATTGGGTAAGAACCTAGTTTCTGATACTCTTTGAGGATGTGGTAGGGCATCCAATAGGTAAGAGTAGTCAAAGAATAAATTCATTGAGGATGTGTTATTCCAAGATAGGAATGGTCCTAAAATGACGTAACTTTTGAACATCCAGATGGGGTATGTGCCTTGAGATACAATGATGATGGTGTCTATTAGTCATTGTGTTGCCAACATTGTGCTATGATCTTGTGGAGAGATAGAATTGTTATTCAAGACCTTGCTATGTGACAATGTTGGTTGGTATGATGAGATGAAATGAGATAAGATGAATTAATAGCTTATGTAATGGCTTACCAATCCGACTATTCTTATGATAATTATTCAGTATGAGAATGTCCAAGTACCATGTATGAATTATGAATACCTCCTTAGTTTAGAGAGAGCGTTGAAATGTGTAACTAGGTTAGGTTTTCGTAATGTCTATTGTAATTATAATTTTATATGTTTGATGAAAAGAGAAAAAATAATATATTATTCTTGATGCATGGGTTTCATGATCAAGGTAAATTTATTTGTAGGTCAAGCACCCATTGAGTGCTTCTAGACTTTTCATAGAATTATGAAGTCAAAAGAGTCATTGTCATACATGTAAGACCACTTTGGGCATCTTTTATTATGTAAAAGAAATTTATTTGAGTCATAAAAGACCCTCCAAGACCTTGTCAACGAGCTACAACAAGTTGGCCTACATGAAAGATCAAGTTGGCCTCATGGAGGAAATTTGTACCCCTAGAAATCCTATATATAAGAGATATTCAACCTCATTTGGAGTATATATCAAAGACATATGAAGAAGCTAGAAAAAAATTTTGATCTTAAAATGAAGAAGTCCCAAGGAAAACAAATTTCAATAAGGAAGCTAAAGTCGAAGTCTTTGGGTCTCTTTCTCTTTGTATTAAGTGTAACTAACTTTTTAAGTTGCTAGGTAAAAGTTGTTGGAGGAAAAGGTTGCTGGAAAGTTGTTGGAGTTTGAAGTTGCTGGAAAGTTTCTAGAGATCAAAGTTGTTGGAAAGTTGATAGAGGTTGAAGTTGTTGGGGTTCTATTTTGTTGGAAAAGTTGTTGGGGTCAAAGTTGTTGCAAAAGTTGATGGGCTTTAACTTGCTCAAGAAGTTGTTGGGGCGGATGTTGTTGCTGGAAGATCATAGTTTGTTTCTATAAGATGCGTTTCATCAAGAAGGAAGGTTGACCTAGTCTTGGAGGGGTATTTGTCAAGGGTCTTAGGTATTGGAATTCATCATTTGAAGATTCTATAAGAAGAGAAGAATTCTTGTGGATTTTCATCACAAGAGGAGAGGTTGTGGCCCTGGCTAACAACCTACATTTTGTATCCTCTTGTCTCTTTGATATTCATTGTTTGGTAGTTGTTTGATGATAGTAACCAGAATAATAATCAAGTTAAATAAGAATCTAGTGAAGTCAAGTAAAAAAACATCACAAGCAGTTATAAAAGAAGAGAAATCATCTAATCTAGCTACCCCTAGATTTATCAACAGATTTGAGATCATTATTCAAGCACATTCATTGGAAAAGAATCATGGAAGTTTTGGTAAGTGTTTCCTATCAAATATATTAGATATTTGTGAGAATATTTTTTGAGATAATTATCTCATAATTTTAAAAAATTGGTTGTACATATTGTCGCTCAGATTGTACATACATCGCGACAATGGCTCAGGGTGAGGACTATCACTCTAATCCCCACCCACTCCATTCTGGTTGTCTCCCAACAACAGGCTATGGGGGGTAGACCCTATGAGAATGAGAGGATGAAAAGACAAGTTAGGAACCAACTTATCTGGGAGACATACTTGAGTGGCCTAGCTACTCAGTTTAATTTAGCAAGACTTACGGATTCAATTAGATTTAGAAACGAGAATAGTGCCTTATGGAGTCAAAATTCTTGCTTATTAAAACTCAAGATCAAGTAATTGGATGGAAAACTACTGCTTGAATGGTCAACTAACCTATATGAGATGCAAGTCCTAGAAACTAGGTGTAATGCAAGGATCTTGGTTAATTTTAAATTATATGCCTAGTCTAAATGGAACCCCCCTCTTAACTGTTTTGAGACTAGTCTTTGGAGTAGGTTATGGGATGAAAGCCAGTGGGAAGCAAGAAGAAGCTTGAATAATGATACCTCCCCTCGTGTTCCAACCACCCAATGCCTCCCGCGCTACAGAGACTGTGGCTCTAATGATTGGAAGGTCACTTTGTTAACCACTAAAAAGGGATAAATCCCTCAAGCTAGATGAGAAAGGGTTGTCCTAGGAGTCTATCAACCAAGCTTATGCTTGGAGGTAATTTATTAGGGAGGAGTTAATCCTAGAATTCTTATGCAGAGATGATGAATGAAATTCTTAGTTAATATTGCTTAAGTACTTTAAGTTATTGATGAATCTTTAAGGGCAAAAGTACTTGTAAATAAAATGAAATAATGCAACCAAGAAAGTTCCAATTACCAATGTGCTAATGTAATCAAATTAGAAGATGCTGAACCTATCAAATTAAAATAATTATCCAATGGGATCAAGAATTCCAACCACAAGATAAACTTATGCCAATAATGAAAAGATGCTTAGGAGTAAAACTTAAGATGCCAATTCCACAAGATAAATGATACACTTACCCAAGCTTCTTAAGATTATGAAAGAGCACAATATTAACATAGAACACTTATTCACCAATGATTCAACCGTAATGTCAATTAGATTTTAATGCCAAAACAACTTGAATCTTTTAAGCAAGATTACATGATTTAGAGGTTATATATGTGATTTAAGTGCAAAATTTGGTAATTCTTAGATTCCAATTAACCAAAATCAGTAGTAGCACTTTAGAATTATTAACATTTATTAAATTTAGGAAAACAACAAGTAAATCAATTTAGCTCCAAGAGAGAACAAGAATATAGTAACTAGATATGAACAATGAGATGTCCAACAACTTGCCAAGGTATATTTATGAGTTGTAGATAAATATTCTGGATTTCCCACAGTGGTATGTGAAATGTGTCGATGTTTCGAATCCCAAAGAGGATCCTCTTAAGATGTTATGTTCAGAAAATATCAGATCTGAAACAAACTTATTACAACAGTAATAAAATGTGTAAACAATGAGTTATTAGTGCTACAACAAATTCCAAATTATGACCAAAACTTAGAGTAAGCTTGCAAAACTGACAAAATTGATTTTTTAGCCTTTTAAAATGCAATATTCAGAAAATATCAAATCTTGTTATTCATTTATGCAAAGATATTCCAACAAACTAACAAGTAGATCTAAGCTAGATATGTAATGCCTAAGTGGCCAAAATTTACGAAAATTTTACTATGCAATTTTAGAAGTATTTTGACCAATTAGATGTGTTTTTTGGGCTTTTAATTCACTGTTATGAAGTAAATATTGCAAATGTAGGACCATAGTGAGAAAATGAGGGTTTAGAGAGAAAACCCTAGCCCAAGGCCTTGAAGCAAACTTGCCCAAAATGTGTCAAAATTTCTCCAATGATTTTGCCACCTGAAAACACCAACTTAGGGCCAAATTTTCTGCAAAACACACCAAGCTTCAGTCCCAAAAAATTTCACAAATGGACAGAGTTAAAACTAGGGCTAGAAGAGAGCTAAAGGCAAGGGAAAAAGGCTAAGGAAGAGCAAGGAAGAGACAAAGGAGGTGGGAAAAGGCCAAGAAGGATTTCCATTGAAGGGAAGAAGCCCTCTTAGGGCTAGCAACTTAGGGTAGGAGCCCCAAAGGGTTGTTGTGGTCCCCACAAGGGCCACGACCTAGGGAAGGAGGGTCTAAAAGGGAGGTTGAGGCCTTTGGGCATCACGACAGGGCCTAAAAAGGAATAAAAACTCAGATGTTGGGGAAAACGAAGGGGGTCGAGGCCCTTAGGGCTTACGACCAGCCCTAAAGAGGCTGAAAAAGGTGACATTGGGGCTTCTAGGGCTAACACAGGGCCTTAGGAGGCTAACACTAGACTTGGAGGGGCTAGATCTAGGGCCGAGAGGGATGAAACTTGAAACACTTACTTCAAAAAAATTTATTTGCTTTAGATTTGCATGTTTTCTCAATTTCTTCAATGGTTGGCCGTACAAAATTT
This sequence comes from Pinus tabuliformis, assembly GCA_031772625.1. Classification (NCBI taxonomy): domain Eukaryota; kingdom Viridiplantae; phylum Streptophyta; class Pinopsida; order Pinales; family Pinaceae; genus Pinus; species Pinus tabuliformis. Next base: position 884,942,510 of record CM062812.1, read on the forward strand.
TGAAGACTAGATCTTAGCCTCAAAGGGCTAGATTTAGCTCTTATTCCAACTTTTTCACTTGATTACACCTGTAAAAAATCTAGATAAAAAATACCCATAACCCAAATATATACAAAAGTCAAAAAATTCCAAAACCCCAATTAGAAAAAATAATTCACAAATTTATTTACAAAATTTACAAATATACAATGCTTTTTAAAAAAAAATTTGAGAAAGAAATTTTTATGGAGTTTTTCTTTGATTAAATGGCTAATAATACTTTGGAAACTAGATGCAAGCTACAACCTTAATGAAGTTAGATAAACCATAAAAATATTTGAAGTCCAAATAAGGTGAGTTCATGTCCACAGTTTATGAACTTGGAGCCCAAGGATTGGGGAACCTACAAACACTATATATTTTTCTCAAGAAAGTTGGTTAGACATATGGTAAATCAAATCACCTAAGATAGACCCAAAATCTACCAATAGAATGATCTTATCCCCATCTAATGAAAAAAAAACTTAAAAAAAATATTAAGCACAATATAGGAAAGCTCTTACCAAGCGCATACCGCAAATCAATGAACAATGAACACCATGAACTTATGATTATAAAAACGTTCCAAATGGGGCAGTAGTATTACATCGCTTTTTTGCAGATTTTTTTAGTCAAAAACCGTATGGCTTGAGACTCAAATGACTCTCACATTTATAGATAAATCCTCCAATTGGAAAAATAGCGGCAAGTTGGATTGATCCTCGTCAAAATAATATCGGTCATCAATAAATCCTTGATCAACTTTTAATCTCTTCAATTCAAATAATTATTTTTGAGGAATTTTCGAATTTCTCATTTAACCCATTTTTTTATTAACTCAAAATCAACTATTTTAAGCTAATTTCCTAAAAAAATTGACTTTGAAATAACCATCAAGGTCTAAGGGTCCAATTTTTCTTGAAATTTCCAATATTCCCTTCGCGGGGGACCTCCAAAAATTAATTCCTTTGAAACCCAAAAGTTTTTCCACTTGGAGAATTTAATTTCTTTAGGCATTTAATTTTGACTCGAACTAATTAAATTTATGGCTTAGTATTTTAATTTTTTTTGGCGAGAAAATTTAATCAATTGACACATGAGGGGATTAATAATTTTTTCCACCTTCTAATATTTTAGCCATGGTGTCTATGTATGAGGGGCCATGCACTATGTATTTTTTACATAATATTTTTATAATTCAACCCTCAAAGGGGGAACACCTGTTCAACTTAGACCCTCAAATTACACACCCAATTTTTTTAAACAATATGATCTAGTAGACCAAGAGATTTTTAATAAAATAATTTAGCCATTAGCACAAATTATTCCCAACCCATTTTTACATAAGACTCAACTAGAATACTAGGACTCACCCAAGACTTTGCTGAAGAATTATACCCTATCTTTGGGATGAGGTTGGAGGGAAAAACTCTATTGACCATCCGTATTTAGAAACACAAATGAATCAATGAGACAAAAAACCTCCTAGGATGAGACTCTCACTAAAATAATAGGCTTACTTAGGTTGTTACATACACACAGGGTGTTACTAGCATCATTTACATTACAAAATTGTAGAATGGGTTTATAATGACTCAATAAACAACTGATTGATGATTTGATCCTTTGAAATATTTTTAGCAAATCTGCTTCCTAGGAACTTTGACAAAAAGTGTGCAACATCTGGCTCCTTATGGGGAAAGGTTGCTTCCATGAAGTAACATGATAACCCAAGAATCTTGAATCTAATAAAATAAAAGTCCATCAAATAGATATCCATTCAACATCAAAATCATCATGCATACATAGTAAATTTGCTGGAATAGAAAAATCTACTCTAACAAACTGAAATATAAAAGAAAACATAAATGCGTGAAATAAAACTATCTAATGGCATGAAATGAAAAGGAGTAGGGTTAGAGATACTATAAAAATGATGCCCCATGGAATTAGATGTCTTCAAGATAGTGCATATTAAGCATCTACTGACTTTCTGGCAGGTCTGTGGGCTGCTTCTCAGATGTACCATGCTAAATTCTGAAAGTGCTAGGACTTTGACTCATTCGAATATCTAGCTGCTCTCGGCCATCAGATGCATCAAACCTCTTCCTTCTTCTTTTATTCCTTTTACTTTTGTTTCTAGCAGGCTGTGAAGCTAATAGTGGGACCGATGCAAATTTTTTACCTTAATCCTTAGAATTTTTGGATGAAAGATATGATAAATATTAAGTATGCCCAATCTTTTTCTGAATATAATATGTCAAAGGAGAGACATAAGCTTGATCATTCTCAAGTTCTTTTCCAACTATGGTGACCTTTTTGCAATTAGATGAGAATTTCTCTAGTGAACTAAGGGATCTGCAAGTCATGAAAAATCCTTTGTGCTTCCCCCTTGCATCTTTTGGTCTCAGCTAAAGTCTTGGAAGTTGTGTCTTTTCCATAATTTGCAACTTATTTTGAAGAGTGGTCCTTTTAATTCTAAAGGAATCCATTTGATTTGAGTTTTTAACCTTTATAGCACTGATTTCCTTGGCATGGCTTTCCTCCATGGTCAACAACTTCTTCTGAATATATATTTGACTAGATTCCATATCTTTTATTATTCTTTCATTATTTGTTTTTATGGCAACCAAATGATTCTACATATTGGACATCATAGCTTCCATCTCTTGAGCACACTTTTCTTCTATGGCGGATATCTAAATGGAGTGATTAATTTTCATATCTTTAGTTCCTCATCATGTTTTTCTTCTATAGTTGACAACTTGCTCTAAACATTGATTTCCATGTCCCTTATTACTTTATCATGATTTTCTTTCATGATGATCAAATGATTTTGCATGGCGACCACTTGATTGAAGTGATTGACCTTCATGATATCTAGCTCTTCATCCCACTTTTCTAATTTGGTGTACATGGATCTCATATCCTTAGCGTGATATGCCATCAATTTCTCTTGATTTAGTCCCATGGTTTTCATCATTTGAGTCAACTTATTAGTTGTTTATCTTTTTCCTTTTTATCATCGATACCAATTCGACAATTCGTCCCTGCTTTTCCAATATCACAGATTCTTCTCGCAACTACACAAGTGGATTCATCATGAAAAAGATTACAAGGTCCGCAATATGGTACATCCTATTGATATCTTTTTATGATGTTTGGGTCCTTCATATGACTAATCTCGTTTCTTTTTTTAGTTCTAGAGGCACAAGGCGATCCCCTTTGATTTCCATATTTATTTTCAAAGGCCTCAAAAATTGATCGTAACAAGTCAAAGGTTTCATCACGGAAGTCCCAAAACCATTCCTGTGCATCATCTTCTAATGAAAGAAAAAAGGGTCATATCTTGACATCCTCATGTTCATCATATGCATAGCCATGAAACTTTACCATGCCAAAAACAAAATTTGTAAGATGATCACTAGCAGTGACTGCATCATTACCTGTGAAAGAAGGAAAATTATCAATGGCCTCTCCCGAAAGATCATGAAGAATGTCAGTGAAGAGAAGGGGCGAACAAGTCATCCATGATGACCTGCTAAAGGGGAAAGGAGCTAATGGATGTTAGAGATAGAGATATCCTTGTTCAAGAAAAACAAGAGATCCACAAGAAGTGATATTCTAGCATAAATTTTTGCAAGAAATGAAAGAAGTGGAGTTACCACCTGAACATGAATATAACTCCAAGATCCAAACGTCAAATCAAAAAGTTAGTCATGGAGAAAAAGATGGATATCAGGGAGGGATTTTTGTTTAAGAAATAATGGATGAATAAGTGGAGTCACCACCCAAATAGGAAACTAACTGAAATTTCCAGGTGCTAAAGATACAGATAGGGAAGATGAAAGGATTAGTGAGAGGAAAAATATAAGGAGATGAAAAGATGAAGAATGAAAATGATGATATGATGAGGAAATGTCATTGAAGCACCAAGAACAAGATGGTACCCAAAAAAGGCGCCAAAAAATGTTGTCGCTCAGATTGTGCAGGCACCACAACAACGGCTCAGGGAGGGTACTGTCACTTTGATCCCTGTCCACTTCGTTCTAGTTGTCTCCCAACAACAGGCTATGGGGGGTAGACCCTTTGAGAATGAGAGGATGAAAAGACAAGTTGGGAACCAACTTATTTGGGGACGCAGTTAAGTGGCCTAGCTACTTGGTTTAATTTAGAAAGACTTAGGGATTCAAGAATATTTTGAAATGAGACTAGTGCCTTATGGAGTCAAAATTATTGTTTATTACAAATCAAGACCAAGTAACCTATATGAGATGCAAGTCCTAGAAACTAGGTGTAATGCAAGGATCTTGGTTAATTTTAAATTATATGCCTAGTCTAAATGGAACCTCCCTCTTAACTATTTTGAGACTAATCTTTAGAGTAGGTTGTGGAATGGAAGCCAACGGTAAGCAAGTAGAGGCTTGATTAATGGTACCTACCCCTGTGTTCCAACCACCTAGTGCCTTTGATGCTACAGAGATTGCGGCTTTGATGACTGCAAGGTCAATGTGCTAACCACTAAAAAGGGTTGAATCCCTCAAGTTAGATGAGAAAGGGTTGTCCTAGGAGTCTATCAACTAAGCTTATGCTTGGAGGTAAGTTATTAGTGCAAGTTACGCCTAGAATTCTTATGCAGAGATCATGAGTGAAATTATTAGTTAATATTTCTTAAGTACTTGAAGTTATTGATGAATCTTTAAGGACAAAAGTACTCGTAAATCAAATGCAATCTTGCAAGAAATAAAATGCCAATTACCAATGTGCAAATGCAATCAAATTAGAAGATGCTTAACTAATAAAATTAGAACAATTATCCAATGGGATCAAGAATGCCAATCACAAGATAAACTTATGCCAATAACGAAAAGATGCTCATGAGTAAAACTTAAGATGCCAGTTCCACAAGATAAATGATACAAATACCCAGGCTTCTTAAGATTATGAAAGAGCACAATATTAACTTAGAACACTTATTCAACAATGATTCAACCGCAACGTCAATTAGATTTGAATTCCAAAACGACTTGAATGCTTTAAGCAAGATTAGATGATCTAGAGCTTAGATATGTGAGTGATTTAAGTGTGAAATTTGGTAATTATGATAACTTAAGACAAGACAAGCAAATTTTAGATTCCAATCAACCAAAATTAGTAGTAGCACTTCAAAATGATTAGCGCTTATTAACTTTAGGACCTCAGCAAGTAAATCGGTTTAGCTCCAAGAGATAACAAGAATATAGTAACTAGATATGAACAATGAGATGCCCAACAACTTGCCAAGTTAGATTTATGAGTTCTAGACCTCTTAAGATGTTATGTTCATAAAATATCAAATTTGAAAAATAATTATTACAATAGTAAGGAAATCTGTAAAGAGTGAGTTACTAGTGCTACAAAAAATGCCAAATTATTCCCAAAACTTAGAGTAAGCTAGCCAAACTAAAAAAATTGATTTTTTTAGCCTTTTAAAATGCAATATTCAAAAAATATCAGATCTGATTATTCAGTTATGCAACGATATTCCAGCAAGCTAACAAGTAGATCTAGACTAGATATGCAATGCCCAAGTGGCCAAAATTTTTGAAAATTTTACTATGCAATTTAGAAGTATTTTGACCAATTAGATGTTTTTTAGGGCTTTTAATTCAATGATTGTTATGAAGTAAATATTTTAGCTGTAGGAAAACAATGAGAAAATGACAGTTTAGAGAGAAAACCTTAGGCCCAAGGCTAAGGCCTTGAAGCAGACTTGCCCAAAACTTGTCAATCTTTCTGCAATGATTTTTCCACTTGAAAACACCAACTTAGCGCCAAATTTTCTGCAAAACACACCAAGCTTCAGTCCCAAAAAAATTTCAGAAATGGGCAAAGGTCAAACATGGACTAGAAGACGACTAAAGGGAAGGAGACGACTAAAGGGAAGGGAAAAAGGATAAGGATGAGAAAGGAAGAGGCAAAGGAGGCGGGAAAAGGCCAAGAATGCTTGACATTGAAGGGAGGAAGCCCTCTTAGGGCTAACGACATAGGGTATGAGCCCTAAAGGTCTATCGTGGGACCCACAAGGGACATGACCTAGGGAAGGAGGGCCAAAAAAGGAGGCCAAGGCCTTTCAGCCTCATAGTTGTGCCTAAAAATGCCTAAAAACTTAGACGTTGGGGAAAAAGAGGGATGTCGAGCCCCTTAGGGCATATGACTAGCCCTAAAGTGGCCGAAAAACATGACTTGGGGCTTCTACAACTAACATAGGGCCTTAGGAGGTTAACAGTGACCCTGGAGGAGCTAGATCCGGGCCTGGGAAGGCTGAAACTTCAAACTCTTGCTTTAGAAAATTTTATTTGCTCTAGATCTGCAACCTTGTTCAATTTCTTCAATGGCTGGCCCTGCAAAAAATTTGGAGACTAGATCTTATCCTCAAGGGCCTAGATATAGCTCTTATTCCAGCTCTTTCACTTGATTTCACCTGCAAAAAATGGAAATAAAAAATACCCAAAACCCCACTATATACAAAAGTCTAAAAATCCAAAAACCCCAATTAGAAAAAATAATTTACAAATTTATTTACAAAATTTACAATTATACATTTCTTTTTAAAAGAAATTTTGAGAAATAAAATTTTATGGAGTTTTTCTTTGATAAATGGCTAATAATACTTTGGAAAATAAATGCAAGCTACAACCTTACCGAAGTTAGATAAGTCATACAAATATTTGAACTCCAAACAAGGTCAGTGCATGCCCACAATTTGTGAACTTGGAGCCCAAGGATTGGGGAACTCGCAAACACTATATGAGGGGTCATAATTGACCACCAACTACATTTAACTACTTGATGGAGTCTCTGATTATGTTTGCTTGATGCAGTGAGTGAATCCGATCTGTTCAGGTGCTTTGCTGTCCCTTTAGGCTGTTGGAGTGCTCATACCAGTGGGGTTCCATAACTGATAAATTCGGTTGTAGGGTCATGCTTGTCCTTTTTCTCCCTCGGCCATGTTGTTTGTTAAATATGGTTGTTAGAAGTCTAATAGCGATTGGTAATGGCAAGCTATTCATCTTCCTTCTTCAAGCAAACAGAATGGTGAAGGACATGAAATGCATGGGCGAGTGGACAAGTTGGATGAGAGGAAAGGATGGCCGTCGGATCGAGGAAACGTATGGCGGAGATGGCTCGACAGAGGTTATCGGTCGGAGTAAGAGCGAGGTAGACGAGGGCCATTGGATCTTTGGTAGACAGATTGAATGATGATTGGGTGGTGGAGCTGTGCTGTTGTTTAACGAGCGTGGGCGGTTTGGATGGGCCGTAATTGTTTTTATCGCACAGCTTTCGGGCCCTAAGCAGTAAAAGCCAAAAGCCACACGATTGCACTCAACGGTTGATAGGTACCAGCAGATGAGAGAGAAAAACTTCTCTCATCGCGTGCTAATGTTCGATCAAATTGCAGAGGCGATAAGAGCGACCACCATCGGAGCTTTATGGGAATGATCGGACGGTGGGGAAATGATCGGGCAGGTTACTTTATCGAACGTGATGGGAGCCGTTAGATTCGGTAGGGAAGATCAACGGCGGAGATCAAAGGCGATGAGTTATAAAGTCGCAAAGTCATATATTTGAGGTTTTATGATAGGTTTGAGCTTTGCGCTTAGGACTGGGGCTTAAAAACCAAGTCTCCAACTTGGAAACTGTCTATCTTTGCCTTTCTATCAAAGGCTTCCTTGATTCTCTTTTGATGTGTTGCAGACTTTTCAACCAACTAATCTCTGATTTGATGCACTTCTGCCAAGTCACTAATCCTCATTGCCATGTCATCTTCCTCATTCTGTTCTTCCTGTAAGAACTTAGCCACAGGGAGGGTCAACTAAATTGGGAATATGGCCTCAGTGCCATATACCAGCTTGAATGGAGAGTTCCCTGTAGATTTCTTGGTGGTCATCTTGTTAGCCCACAATGCATACTTGAGCTTGGAATCCAAGTTCCTTTTGTTGTCTTCTAGCAGCTTTTTAATTATCCTTATCAGGCTCTTGTTGGATGATTCTACTAGGCCATGACCTTGAGGGTAATATGAGGTAGAATGCACTAGCTTAATGCCCATTGAGTCACACAAGTCCACCACCTCTTTTGCCCTGAAGGCTGTTGCATTGTCTGTAACTAATTTATGTGGACAGCCAAACCTGGTGAAAATGTTTTCTGTTAATAACCTCATGACCACATGGTGATTAGCTTTCCTTGTAGGGATGGCCTCAATCCATTTAGTGAAGTAGTAAGTGGCTACTAAGATCCATCTGTGCTGGCCACTGGAATGTGGATTGATTTCTCTTATGAAATCCAAACCCCATTGCTGAAAAGGACCACTAGCATGTATTGGCTTCAAGGGAAAAGACTTCAGTTGTTGCTTTCCTTCAAACCTCTAGCACTTATCACAAGATTTTACAAATGAAAAGACATCAGAAAACAAAGTGGGCCAACAGTATCCAGCTCTGAGGATTTTATGGGTTGTGGTCTTCCAATATTGATGTCCTCCACAGATGTTGGAATGAAACTGATGCATGACCTCCATGGATTGCTCTTTGTCCGGACATCTCAAAAGGATTCCAGATGGGTCCCTCCAGTAGAGCATGTTTTCATGGATGTAATTCTTGGCTACTCTGAGCCTAATAGTTCTGGCTTGTCTTGAACTTAGGCCTGGAGGAACAAATAGCTTCAGCAAAAATTGAACTATTGTAGAATACCATTCACAAGAAGCTAGATTTTCTACCAATGACTGATTCTGCCCTGGTTCAACTGTTTCTGCCCCTGTTTGTCTGTCATCAGAGCTTGTGCCTATCCAATTCATGTCCAACTTTCTGAAATTCTCTTTAGCCATTAGCTTGGCAAGGCCTTGACCTCTGACCAGCTTAATGGTCTTTAATTCTATGTTGAACTCGGTGAGCTTTGCAAACCATTTAACCCTTCTTCTATCAACATCTAGCTGCGTTAAGACATCATTTACTGAAGCAGAGGGCACATATGCAATTACCTTGGAGTGCAGAATGTATATTTTGAAAGCTTTCAAGGATTTGATAAGAGCATAAGCTTGCTTTTCAATGATGTCATACCTTAGTTTTGCATCCCTTAAGGTTTTGCTGAAAAATGCCACAGGATGCTTTGAACCCTCATCATCTTTCTGTAATAAAACTGTTGCAAGGGTGTCACATGGGGTAAAGGAGAAAATATGGAACTCCTTGCTATAGTCTAGGCTGATCAAAGTAGGAGCTTCCATAATAGCTCTTTTGATAGCTTCAAAATATCTCCTTGCTGCATCAGTCCATTTGATCTCTGATCCCTTTTTCAGCATGGAGGTGATGTGTTTTACCAATTCTAAAAAATTAGGGATGAACCTCCTTACAAAATTTATTTTTCCCAGAAAGGATTGGATGTCCTTTTTCAATCTTGGGACAAACAGGGTCTGTATTGCTTTCACTCTTTCTGGGTCAATTTGGACACCTGCAACAGAGACAATATGTCCTAACGGCCTGCCCTCTTCGAAAGAAAATTGTGACTTCTTAGGATTCACTGATATCCAAAACCTTTTGCATTTCAGAAACACTTTCTTCAAATGTTGCAAATGATCTTGATGGCTACTGGAGTATACTGTTATATCATCTAGGTAGACAAGGACAAACTGGTCCTTCTCTCCTACAAATGCTATGTCCATAGCTCTCTGAAAGGTGGCACCAGCATTCATCAGCCCAAAAGGCATCTTGGAGTACATAAAAGTGCCCCAATGAATGGTGAAAGTAGTCTTTTCTTAGTCATTGGATGTACAACAACCTGGTTATACCATGAAAATTCATCTAGGAAAGACATGACTTTGGCTCCTGAGACTTTCTACAGCAAGTGCTCCATCTTGGGCAGAAGATAGTTGTCTTTCTTAGAGCATTTGTTCAGGTTCCTGAAATCAACGTACAACCTGATTTCTCAACTTTTCTTCCTCACCACTACCAAGTTGGCTACCCATTTTGAATATCTAAAAGGGAGTATGATTTTGGTAGCCAACAACTTTTTAATTTCCTTTTCAATCAAAGGAAGGAGTAGAGGATTAATGGGTCTCAGTTTCTGCTTGAAAGGAATGGCATGTTTTCCCAATGGGATCTTATGTTGGATGATATTTTTGTCATAAGTTTTAAGGTCATTGTATTCCCAGGCAAAGACATTGGCAAATTGCTTCATTAGGGTGCAGTACTCAGCGCTTTGGGCAGCAGAAAAATGGATGGATAGATTTATATACTTTGGATGACCTGGACTCCCTATGTTATGCCCATGGACTATAGACTGATCTTCTTTTTGGACAACCTTATGAGGCACATCATTTTGGTCAAACAACTTCTCTAAAGGCACTAGCCCTTTAGGTATATGATTGCTAGGCAACTGAACAATGTTGTCGTGGCCAATTTTGTTCTTTAGCTGGGATTGGGGACTTTCTTCCAAGGCTTCATTCTCTTGATCAATTTGCATTTCAGAGAATTCACCAATGACTTGTAGAAACCTATTTACTTCATCATTATCCTCAAAGACTTTCCAGTGCTGGACATTATCAAGCAAGGATGGTCTATATTTTATCTGGACTTCATAAACCAACTTAGGCGGCATGGGAGGGATGAACATGCGAGCAGACACAGCAAGGCAATCAGCAAGCTGGTTCTTGACTCTAGGAATATATGAGATACAAAAACTATCAAAAGAATCTTTGAGCCTCCATACCTCATCTCTGTATCCTTTCAACCTTGGGTGCCTTGCCTAGAACTTTCTATTCACTTGCTAAATGATGAGATCAACATCTCCAAACACCCTTATGTCTTTGATTCCCGTGTCTTTGGCAACGTTTAGGCCCAATGTCAGAGCCTCATTCTCTGCTATATTGTTGGTGACCTGAAAAGTCAGCTTAAAAGACAGATGTGTGCTTTCTTATTTTGGAGACACCAGCACCACTCTTGCTCTTGCAGTTTCCCTTGAACATGTTCTATCAAAGAACATATCCCAAACCTGATTTCCTTGCTCTTCCATGGCCTGGCATACTAGTTTCTTGAGCTGCACCGAGGCCTTATGGGATTCTTCAATTTGGAGAATACATGCCCCAAAATCAGTGTCCACAGCGTAAATAGGATGATTAGTGGGATTCTTCTCATCATTGATGATGTAGGCCAGCTGGGCTTCTCTGTACAATCTCCTGCTTTCTCCTCCAAAAATTGGGACAGTGGCATAAGATAAATCATTTTGTAATGTCCCACCCAACCTCTTAATCCACCCTCTAGAAAGTAGCATACCAAACTTAGGGGGACATCTGCTACCACAATATCCATCATCATGCTCTTCATGGGCAGCTGAGTTAGGGTGATGGCTAAATCTTTGATTAATCCCAGACATTTCACCTTCCTTAAGTCAAAAGAGAATAAATCATGATAAGGACGGGTAATTTCAAGGCCCAACTCTTCCATGACAACTTTGGGCATCAGATTATGGTTGGCACCTGTGTCCAACAAACAGTTGTGGAGGGTTTTGTCATGAATGGTCAAGGAGACATAAAATGATGGGGAGCTATTATCAGAGGGTTCAGTCATTGGGCTAAGCACAACTGCAGGTTTATCATCTTGCAAATTCACATAGTCATTGGAGTCTTGTGAGGCTTTTATCTCAAGGGCATCAAGGATAGGCTTTTTAAAGACCTCACTCTTTGTAAGTTCTATCAAAGGCATAGATATTTTTAACTTTTGGACTTCTGATTCGAAACTGAAAGGGGAAGGGGACTTGTCAGGGCCTCTTACCTCTTGAGCTGGTGCTTTGAGGATGACTGGATCAGCTGTTGGTTTTTTCTGCTTGCTACTTAGCTACTTTGTGGGGGTAGTAGCTCTTTGGGCAGGACTCTCTTTGCAATTGTTTGTTCTTGACCTCAGGTTGTATCTTTGCTGGTCTTCAGTTTGTAAGACAGCTTCTCTGTCCCACTCTTGGCTGGTCTAGTCTTTGAGTAATGACTCTTCATAGGCAGCTAGTGTCAAAAAGGCAGCACTGCCCTTGTCTTCCATGCAGTGAATCTCATCTTCTTCATCAAACTGCTCTTCCTCCATGACTACGTTCTGGAAAGGGGCCTTAACCCTTTGTTCTTCACTAGGCTCTTTATCCCTCTGAATAATCTACAGTTGTTCATTTGCTCTTTTGAATGGATTTGGATTTCTGGGAGCAAATGTATTAGGCAGCCTTGCCTTCCCAGAACTCTGCTTGACCTTCAGCTTGGATATCTCGGCAGCCAATGACTCTATCATTTTAATCATTTTGTCTATTTTAGGCTCTGAGGATGAAGAAGAGGAGGAAGCCTCACCTCTCTACCTCCTTCTATCAGCGTGGCCTTTGAGTTTTTCTGCAGCCATGATATTAGATTCCACCTCTAAGGCTGCATCTTGCATTTCATCTAGAGAAGTGCATCTTCTTTCTCTTAATAGCAGGCAGAAATTAGAATCAAAGGCATTAGAATAGGTGATTTTTGCAGATGTGGGGGTAGGCTTTACTTCAACTGGTATATTGCTATACATCCGATTGAATCTCTTATTAAAGTTAGACAATGATTCCCTATTTTCCCTTTTTAGGTTTCCAAACTCAGTATGGTAGTATATCAGGTCTTTCTTATCTCCCCAATGCTTTAAAAACACATCATATAATGCTTCAATGTCTGCGATAGACCTAGGGGTCAACTCTCTGAACCACTTTCTAGCTTCTCCATCAAGGCTTTGGACAAATACCCTCATCCACACATCATCTTCACTGATATCTAGGTTATCAGCATAGCTACAAAAAGACTCAAGGTGTTCTTTAGTTGTTACTCCCTCTGTACCAGTGAACTTAGGCATATATTTATGATATTCTCCTGCATCCATGGCATTCAATGGGATAGGTAGGACCAGGGGTCCATACCTAGCAGCTATGATTGTTTCCATTTTAGTAGGAGCTTGTGGGCCTGCCATGATTGGGGTAGATGGAAGGGTATTGGCAGTTTGAAAGGTATGGAGTGAAGAAATGACTGAGAAGGATAAAGGAATATGATGGACTATAGGGGAGGTTTTCTTTAGACTGAGATCCAAAGGGGAACTTATCGAACAAGGAGCTTTATGAATCTCTGAGGTTATTTCTTCACTGACAATGCTAGGCTCTATATCTTCAAAGTGAACATGCTCAATTACAAGCCTCTCTTACAGAGATACATAAGATTGTTTAGGCTTACCTGATCCTAATGCTCCTCTCTGAATGATCTTTCTCTGTTTAACAATCTTCTCAGGGTCAGGGACTGGGTCCGCTGGTGATTTTTGAGGATTTCTCCGAGTATGCCTCACAAACTGAGCTAGAACTATAACGTGGAGTCACCAAAAGGTTGGTCCTCTAGTAGAGTTGCCAGATAGATGATTACAGCTAGAAATGTGTCCAAACTTTATCTATCATCAAAGCTGGATTTGTCTCGTTCTCCCAGAGAAGCTGAGCTTCAATCTCCTCTCCCCGGCAATGGCGCCAGTTATGTTGGGATTCCAAGAAACTCTCCTAGATTGTAGTTCAAAGATGCCTGGTAACATATAAATTCAACTATTGTTGCAATGGATGAAGGGAAGGAATGATGCTTGTCCAAGCCAAATAACCACTTCTACTTTGTTCCACTCCAGATATGCATGAACACCCCCAGACTACAAGGCTTTAGACCACCAACTACTCACAATTTGAGGTATAAGGTGAATATGGAGAATACTAACCACACCAACAGATGCACAAGACCATGTGATGGCTGGTTGCAACTAGTAAATAAGTCTGCAAATCTAATATACTAATGCAAAGACAGGATGGCAGCTCTCCTGCATTAGATAGAAAGAAACTGGACCACCTATTCAATGATGCATACAAAATTTTAACACAGAGATAGGATGACATCTATCTAATGCTAAACATCAAGAGCTCAAGAACACAACATATCAGGCCCAGCTTAGAACAGAGGAAAATGGAAAGTGAGCAGTTAACAACAAAAGAAGCTTGTATTAGCTGAAAATAAAGACGAGGCACTGCAAGTGACAAAATATATATAGTCTCTAGAAGTTGAACCTTACATCAAAATGCCAACCATTAACCCTGATTACATATTGTTTCTGGGTATTTATAGATTTACATTACAAGGGCACTTGGCCATTCTAGGTATGGAGGGGTCATAATTGACCACCAACTGCATTTAACTACTTGATGGAGTCTCTGATTGTGTTTGATTGCTGCAGTGAGTGAATCTGATCTTCTCAGGTGCTCTGTTGTCCCTTTAGTCCATTGGAGTGCTCGTACCAGTGGGGTCCCATAACTGATAAATTCGGTTGCAGGGTCGTGCTTTTCCTTTTTCTCCCTCAGCCATGCTATTTGTTAAATATGGTTGTTAGAATTCTGACAATGACTGGTAATGACAAGCTGGTCATCTTCCTTCTTCGGGAAAACAGAATGGTGAAGGACGTGAAATGCATGGGCGAGCGGATGAGTTGGATGAGCAGAAAGGATGGCTGTTGGATCGAGGAAATGGACGGCGGAGACGTCTCGACGGAGGTTATCGGCTGGGGTAAGAAAGGGGTGGACGAGGGCCGTTGGATCTTTGGATGGGTGGTAATGGTTTTTATCGCACCGCTTTCGAGCCCTAAGCGGTAAAAGCCAAAAGTCGCGTGATTCCACTTAGCGGTCGACATATAGCAGCGAATGAGAGAGAAAAACTACTCTCATCGTGCACTAACGTTCAATCAAATTGTGGGCGCGATAAGAGCGACTACCGTTGGATCTTTATCGGAACGATTGGATGGTGGGGAAATGATCATGCGGGTTACTTTATCGAACGCGATGGGAGTTGTTAGATTTGGCGGGGAAGATCAACGACGAAGATCAAAGGCGATGAGTTATAAAGGCGCAAAGTCATCTAGTTTAGGTTTTATGATAGGTTTGAGCTTTGTGCTTAGGACTGGGGCTTAAAAAGGGGCTCTGTCTGATTTCGGGGGTTTATTCGGGGAATGGAAAGGGTTTAGAGGTGAGCAGGATGGAGGAAAAGGGAGGAA
This sequence comes from Pinus tabuliformis, assembly GCA_031772625.1. Taxonomy (NCBI): domain Eukaryota; kingdom Viridiplantae; phylum Streptophyta; class Pinopsida; order Pinales; family Pinaceae; genus Pinus; species Pinus tabuliformis. The sequence goes on from CM062812.1 coordinate 884,957,611, forward strand.
ATGACCAATGTGGAAGCCTTTTGAGCACAACCAAGCAGACCAAGCTTGTCTCCGACCTTAGAAATTCAATGTTGCATAGCAGAGGTAATAGAACATACACCAAAAATTACATCATTGAATATTTAGTATACAATGTGTGAACCATTAGCCTGGAAACATGTTTGTTTTGATTTGTTTTTTAATTTGATAAATGATTCATGGTGTAACTTATAGTAAAAACAAAGAGGATCATTATTTTATATATATATATATATAGATAGATATATAGATAATATATATATATATAATGTGTGTGTGCCATGTAAACTAAAAACATATTTCAAAAAATAAACAAATTTTGGAATCCAATGTGTCTAAAAGCTTCAATTCATTAAAATATTCTATACAACAAAATACTCATTAAGACTTACAAATACTCAAAGTTATATAAGGAAAAATTCATTGTAGACATTAAATCTTTACAACTAAGCTTTGTAGTGACATAGAAAAAAAAGTGAACAACAACAAAGCTAGGGTTTGCAACACTGGGGATGAATTTAGAACCTTTATATTTTGTTGAGATGAAGGCAATGTGGTTACATACATGAAATTTATCCTCTATAATTTTGTATGTGAGTGTAGCAACACCACATAAATTCTTCCCTTTATAAAAATATATCCAATCTATATGCTTACCTTGTAAGCCTCTCTTGCATAAGTCTCTATTTTATTTTTTGGCACAATAATAGATTAGGGGTTACAACTTTGTTTAAGTCACCTTTACAAAATAAATTTGTACTCTTGTTTTCATTTGATTTTTAGCCCATTGATGAAGAACACGTGCTCCATATTTTTTTAAAGAATCTTTTTCAGCACATGGCCAAATTCAACTTTTAAGCTCAGTTTTTTACCTCCCAAGCCAATATAATTTAGCACCAATCACTAATCCAGAGTCATAGCACTACACTAATCGTTAAACTAATGCTCCATTACCTTCTAATATTTTAGAATTGACTCTGAATCTCTCCCTAAGGATTTTCTTTCACTTAAAGGCCTTCTCTAAGCCTTCCTTATGCAAAATTGGCCCGAACTAAAGGAGAAAATAAGAGTAAAGGGATTGCTTCTTTAAGTAGCTTAAACTTCATGAAACCCTTCTATGATGGCCCCAAAATTTCTAGGATACTATCTCCCTTGGCTACACAGAGTTTTCCCTCACCAGAATCCTAGGGTTTAATGTTCTAGAGACATCTCAGTGCCACTTCTCTGCCTTTTGGATTAAACCTTAACCACTCCTTTATATTCAAGATTGGGCACATTAACGTGTTTTCCTTCCCAAAAGCATAAAAAGGGTCCTTCATGGGAAATACATAACCAAATTGGTCAAACTGTGAATATGTAACTATGAAGGCTAAGGAGGGATCCCTAGGTTAAAGACCAACATTTTGGTCTCCTCGAGAAAATTTCTACCTTTCATGGGCACAACCTATGTGGAAACTAGTCCCTTAATCTTTTGCATCTGGAAACTATTTTGAGATATAACTAAGGAGGGAATCCCTCAATTGTAAAGAGTATTTCACACTGCAAATCAACGAAAATAGTGGCCCATATCAACAAAATGAATAATTTCCATTAATGGAGACAGAGGGAAAGACCAAGCAAGTGAAAAGGAGTAAGCATAGAATTTGAAGAGCTATTGAAGGTAAGATATATGCCTTCTAATATAATCACAGATGTACATGTTAGAGGCCGTTCAAGGAGGAAATCACCTAGTTATAAGGATTAAATTGTATGTTGTAGATTACTAGTAATAAAAGCCCAAAGAATGTCTTCAAACCTTAATGGAAGCCCCAAGAATTAACACAAGAATAGGCATATTACACCATCATTGTTATCTAATACTTTGAAGTTACAAGAGAAATTGGTGAAGGATATGACCTAGTCAATGGGACATTGTTAGATGCACATTACCATGAAATCATTCTTGTTTTCATTGGAGAAGTATAGACTAGTGCTTTCCCATGACACATTTGAAGAACATGAAAATATAAAGATCTTTCCACCTAGAAGATTCAAGTGATTACATCATCTTATGAGTCTATGTGGCATGCATTGATAAGACCATGTTGCTCTCATGTATTGATGACACCATGATGCTCTCAACTGAAGATCCACTCAAATCAGAATAGTTGTAAACCTTTTTGTGATAGTTTCAAAATTATTTTCCTTTATTCAACTTGTAAATTATAGGCAGATGAAAAGTTGTAATGAACATGCTCAGAATCTTAACAATCATAAATCATAGTTACTAAACTCTGCCTATAAAATTGTAAAACTCTCAGTGTGAAGGGACTCTTTTTATGTTTTATTGATTTCATTGCAGACTAGAGATATGAGACTGATTCTTCTAGAGATAGGAGACTGATACTTCTAAATATAAGAGACTAGCACTTCTATGCTTACTATTGTAATATTCAAAAGCCCTGAAAGGCAATTGCTGGAATGGGATTGCACTAGCATGATGAGAGTGATAGATATTTACCAAATAAAAATATGGTAAGCACATGGAAAGAAGGTGTTATGTCATGACAACTATATAACAAAAATATATCACCTTCTTTCCAAAGTAACATATATTATTTATGTAAAATGACTTAGCCCATATTAAATTGTGAATTCTTCAATTCACCCTTCTCTATATATTCAGTTTCTTAATTACATTTATAATATGTGCCCATCATATAATCTCCCTTTGTATTCTTATGTACTAATTACTCATACCATATGCCCTTCATTCTAATTGTTTTACATATTTATAATCACATTTAACATTTAAATATTAATTAATAATATTTTACAATACAAAATTTATAAATTTCACTTGATATTTTTTTTTAATATCATAAATACAATAACTTTTATTTTATTAAATTATTACATCCATTTTATTTAAAAGACCATAAAAATGAATAATATATAAATATCAGTACAAATTATTACCATTATTTTGTTTGCCATTACAATATTTACATTCCAACTTATTATATCACCGACATATTTATAAACCACCACAACCCCAAAAAAAAACATTTTAACCCTACTAATTAATGATGTATCATTTTACTATTATATATCCATGCTTTCCCATTCAACCCTCATATATCTCGCAAAGAGACCGTGGATTCAGTTAATCTCATCACCTTCTTGTATCAGCATAATACCTTCGTAAACTATGAAAACTCCGAACTCTTATTTAACAACTATTTGCATGATACTTTTAAGTTGCATGAATATATGCCTTTATGTCTAATTATAATTTAGATATTAAGAATTGGATTCGCTTGCAGGTATAGGACATTTTTTATGCTGCTCTACTGGGATTACACGTGTTTTTGGAAATTCCACAAGTTATTAGTATTTATTTGGTATTTTAAGATTATTTTACTGTGATGAAAGATATATAAGTATAAAGACTAAAGATATATTAGTATAAAGGAGATGTATAATTTTTTCACAGTGTTTAATTTAATATTTATTAAAATATTTTTAATTTTTTTAAATAAAAAATAATATATATATAATTAAAGTTATTATAATGTAATGGAATGGAGATATGTTAATTATATTTTAATGTTTATACAAAATATTTATGGAAAAATTTATTTTTTATGTTTAGAGATTTCAAGTAGTTTTACTACATTTTGAATTCTTTTGAGGTATATTTTTATAGAGTTATTTTTATAGTTTCTATGTGGCGAGCCCATTTTGTATGAGTAATGGACAATGGCATGCAATCCATTAGCGCCATGGTGGTCAACTTTAGAAGACATAAATTTTGCATACAAATTGATTCTTACACCATGGGAGAGGTGACAGGTCTTTAAAAGTAGAACAATATCATAGGTTTGATGCTTAAGCAGAAAAGTTATACCCCCAAAATATGGCATTTCCCTCAAAATAGCCCTAGAAGGTTTCAAACCTCAATTCTCCAAATGACCCCACCAATAAAACTACTTGTGCAAGTTGATTCCTCCAATTTTTCCACTCTTAAAGCACTAAGATGGGTGACAAATTAAATAAAGATCTAATCTCAATTAAAATTACAAGATTCAAGTGCATCGTTAAAACATGTTGCATGAATGAGAAACATAGTGTCATCTTAGCTAACTTGGTAAAGTAATATTGCAAGCTGCAAAAAGGATATTTTGGTAGTTACAAAAATATGACATATTGCCAAGAACTTGCATCATATTAATATTTGAAGAAGATAGATTTTTTCTATTTCAACATCAAACATTTCAATAAATTCACCTAGTTTCTCATTGCATGTCATCATCTTGGTTTTAATATTGACCACTTAATTAAAAATTCCACTCTCTTTCACCACCAACAATATCAAAATTGGTAGAGAAATATCCCACTAGGCAAGGTATGAATAGATGATATTTGTTTCTTTATATACATGACTCAACTATACACTAATTTTGTAATTGAAAAATATATGAATTTGATGGCTACTTTAAGAGCAAAAGAATGAAGTGCCTATTAGTAGGATGTTGTCACCAAGATTGTGTACCTATTGTGATAGTTCATTTCCCTATAGATGGTTTCCACCCTCAACTCCTCCCATGGGGTTTGTACATGAGGACTAAACCCCACATAAACCAACTAATCCATACTCCATGGATTTATGCAAATCTATTTCACCATACATATAGAGTATATAACAAATTTTTGACTAATTGAAATGGAAAGCAAGTGCTTTAAAACCAATAAAAATTGTTACAAGTAACACTTGAACCTCTCTCAAATATCTCAAAACATATAAAACTTATGATTGTTGCAATTACACATTCAATAATAAAAAGATCAATGGGATGATCATTAAAACACATTGGATAATGATTCATATTGTTTTGAGAGAAAGAACATAAGGGAGGAAATTTATCTATTGTAGTTTATTTATTAAATGTTTTGGAATTTTTTTAGTTGGTTTTTAAGTCCAAATTGTTGAAAATTTAAACATAGAGTTTTTGAAATTGCAAATTTGAATTATGAATTCCTGTAATTTTTCACAATACTGAATTCATATATAATTAAAAACACATTTCAAATAATAAAAATTCAAAATTTAATCAAAAATTATTTAACCAAACAAAACCATTTTATTAACCATTTTCTCTAACCCATTATTATATTCTATACCCAAACGAAGAACAATCTTATTTCTTACCCATGTGAAAAAAATAAATAATTGGTTAATAAAATGGAAAAATCACGATAGCTCTAGAGGCACCTCCACGACGTCGAAACAGTCTTATTGTTGAGTTTTAAGCATATCTCAGAAGCAATGTCGTTAAAGAAGCTTATAGATACCAGCATTGAGAAGTGACGTCTTAAAAAATATTTAACCACATAAGTTAGCATTGAGATTTAATGTTAATTTTTTCTGGACTATAAAGTGTTTTTTTGGGAAACTTATATATGATGATGTTTGATTCGAGATATTCACATCACTCTGTATTTTCTTTGAATAGTGGATAATTTTTTTTATTGAAATAATAGCTTTAAAGGTTTTCACGTCAATTTATCTTGTTGGAATAGTGGATAAAGAATTTATTGAAATAATAGTTTGTATATTTAAATGGTAAATTTTAAATTTTAAAATTAATTTAATATTATTTTTTTGTAAGTTCAAAATTTTTGTATTACATTTATTATATGGCATGGAATATATTGTGATTATATTTTTTGCTTAGTGAGTTAAATTTTCTAAAAGTAAATTTTAGATTTATAAAGGGTGTAATTTTAAAGTACAAAGAAAATTTACATGGAAAATATATTATTTGTTATAGGTTATGGAATTGTGTTAGAATAAATTGTCAAAAGAGAGATGACATGGTTTGTTTTATTGAGAGTTAAAAAAAGACAAAACAAGGGATTACACTTAGTCATGGCGACTTCATCTAGAGAGGAGTCTCTTCCTCAACAAGTGTTGGGTCATAGGACTCGTCATCACCAAACCGGGGGCTCAAAGTGGCTTGGAAGTCATCTTGGGTGTGTTGAAACTTGAGAGGAGGACCAAACATGGAGAGAAGATCCTAAGGCATGTCGACCCCGTGAGGAGCTAACTGTGAGGGATTGTTAGTGTCAATTCTAGGCGATCCACATTGAGAGGAGGAAGGAAGGTTGATGCCGAGAAAGCTTGACATGTCTTTGAGGGGCATCTTTATGTTGATTGTTGATTCCTCGAATATTTGGGAATCGGATGGACATGGGCGTGGTCAATTATTTGACGGAGACAGACCCCTACGGATGTGCGTGGGGGGATGCCATGGTAGGAAGGTAGCTTGGATTATCGCCGAACCCACGTGTGACGATCATCGAATGAATGTTCCGACTAGGTTGAGGTCACACAGATCTATACCCTCATGTCCAGCCGATTCCCGAATATTTCAGGAATAAGCAATCGACATAAGTTCAGGGGTCTTTGAGAGCCGCATTGATGTTCCTCTGAAAGTGGTCAAGGTCCAAGATTTGTGTTGTCATCACCAACAAGCTTTCTTCTTGGTCTTGGAGAAGGCAACCCACAACATTCATGAGAACCCATGCATTGTTGTCCATAAATTGAAGCCAGATAGCTTTGAGGTCTACAACTTGGCATCAATGCCTTTGAGGGATGCTTGGGTGGAATCTCTGCACCCAAGCCATACTAGGGTGGGTCAAAAGACTTGCGTCTTCCATGCCCACTACATTGAGTTCAACCTTGTTCTTAACCATTGAACCAGAGTGAAGGGATAAAAGGATAAGAGTGTATGCTTCTATATCACCAACATCAAAGAAATTTAATATTATTTTCAAAATAATTATCTTATATTAAATTAAAAACATCAACCTAATTTTAATAAAATAAAAGTTAAATTATTCAACATCTCACCTCATACAAAATACTAGTCAATCAATGTGAAATGATATGATGCACCTATTTTATTTTATGAAAATTTCTAATCTAAAAAAATCATTTCTTCTATTTTATCAAGAGAATTTGTAATTTTGTATTCTATTATTGAGGAGGAGACCTGGGACAGAATTAGTGAGACTGCCACTATATTACAACTGTGCACAAGCTAGGCTAGACAAATAAACTTGGTTTTGAACCTAAACAAAATACTATCTTAATTGGCAAAGGCCTTCAGGTAAGACATCCACTTTTCAACCTAACCCAATAAACTGGAAAATCTGCCATTTCAATTAGAGAATTTATAACTTCAACTTCAATCTTCCAGTGAACATAAGGTCCACTGTCCTGAATTGGCATTCATGATAGTGACACGTTTGGATACTGGCATCTGCTCAAATCAGAGTTCGAGAAAATAATGAAATTCATAAGTTGACGAGGGGATTAAAAGATAATATTGGCACTTCTCGAGAGCCGACCAGCAAAGTGAAGAAAACAAAAGAGTTAAAAAAGATTTGGCGTTTATTCAACGATAAAATCGATAGGGATTAAAAACCCAATCAAGGAAAGGAAAGTCTACCTATTTTCATGATAATGACACGTTTGGATACTGGCATCTGCTCAAATCAGAGTTCGAGAAAATATTGAAATTCATAAGTTGACGAGGGGATTAAAAGATAGTATTGGCACTTCTCGAGAGCCGACCAGCGAAGTGAAGAAAACAAAAGAGTTAAAAAAGATTTGGCGTTTATTCAACGATAAATCGATAGGAATAAAAAACCCAATCAAGGAAAGGAAAGTCTACCTATTTTCATGATAATGACACGTTTGGATACTGGCATCTGCTCAAATCAGAGTTCGAGAAAATATTGAAATTCATAAGTTGACGAGGGGATTAAAAGATAGTATTGGCACTTCTCGAGAGCCGACCAGCAAAGTGAAGAAAACAAAAGAGTTAAAAAAGAGTTGCGTTTATTCAATGATAAAATCGATGGGGATAAAAAACCCAGTCAAGGAAAGGAAAGTCTACTTATTTCATTTGTCCATAAAAGTATGTCATATATTGCTCGGAAAAAAAATTGTTTTTTTTTTTAACTCAAACCGCCCAATGAGTAAATTTGATCTCCCTGTATGTCATATACTGTAGCTTTCTTGTTCGTTTTGTGAATATAAAAAGATAACGACATAACAACCAGACAACGAAGAATCCGAGGAGAACAGAAGTTGCCGAAATATTAATTTTTAAACCTATTCATTCAAGACACTGCCCAGATTGTATGCATGCACAAGCACGCTGCATCGTACTTACAGGACACTTTAACAAATTTCTCGAAATTGTATGCATGCACAAGCACGCTTCATCGTACTTACAGCCAAAATACAAACTGCATTTTCCCTGACACAAGGGACAGGTAAGTTGAATGTGACCCTAATGACAACAATGTAACTCTATTTTCTATATAAACCAATGACAGTGCACAAAATGTGAACTCTGTTTTCTGAGTGAACCCCAATATAAATATATAACATGCTTAGATGCATATTTAGCCCATTTAGCTCTAGGACTTGCGAGATTAACCTATAAAGTTTTCTATCTGAAAGGCCATAACGTATGCCAACAATGTAACTCTATTTTCTATGTAAACCCTACCCATAACCAATGACCGTGCACAAAATGTGAACTTTGATTCCTACGTGCACCCTAATATAAAAATATAGCATGTTTTGATGCACATTTAGCACTATGATTTGCGAATTTAAGCTGCAAAGTTCAATATTTTTACAGAATTATATTTCTCAGCCAGAAAGTTCAATATTTTCGCAGAGTTATATATTGTTTAAGAAATAATAGCATTTACCATTTTTTTTTGTTAGGGAGGAGATATATTTTATGGAGTCGTCCACCGAGGCTGAGGAATTGAATTGTCCGGAAGCCTAAAAGTGGTTGGAATTCAAGTAAAAAAATTTCTAACAATATTGTAGATGCATTGTTTGAATCATGTTTTTTTTTATAGTGGAAATGGATTCAGCACCATCAAAAATGTCTAATACACCTAAAATTATGAGTTTTAACAGCTTTTACTTGGATTTACAAAAAATCCCTGCCCCATTTTTTCAAAATATGACCTAAATTTCCATAACTTTCAGAGCAAAAAAGCATAATTTTTAAACTAAACCATATTCTATAGTCATAGAGTCTTCTTAGACCAGATGTCAAGATGCATGAAATTGCATCCTCATATTTTGAAAAAATATATTATTTAAATATTTAAATTGAATTTATAATTATTTAAAATTGTAAAAAAATTTGAAATTCTTTTTTATTTAATTTTATTCTATGATCTATTTTCATTGATAAAATTCTCTTTTATGAAAGAGGGTAAATTACTTAACTTTTTATAAATACAATTTTTATGAGTTTTAATTTATAACATTATGATGCACTAGAATTCCAACCATGTTTAGAAGTTGTGGAAATTTGGAAAAAATTAGTAAAAATAGTGAAAATAGTGTGTAACAACTCTTGAACCCAAACACCTCAGATTGAGATTAGAGTAGATTAGAGTATTGTGTATGTCATATACTTCAAAATCTATTAAATGATACAAATAATTTGTACCATACAAAAAACTATATTTTTTAACTAATTCATTAATCTAGTTATGTTGTTAATTCATTAATCTAGTTATGTTGTTAAGAGAACAAAGGTAACAAATGTATAATTGGACAGAATTTTTGTTCCCATAATTTCCTTTTTTTATAACCATCACATTTTCACTTTCACTTTCCTTTTTTTATAACCATCACATTTTCACTTTCACTTGTTAGATAACATTTGATTTCATCTTACAATATTATGTTACTCCTGATGTATTAACTTTTGCTAATAATAATGGAATCTCTCTTATTATTATTTTTTTAACCTAGCTTATTTAAGTCACTATTTGTTTTACCTTAGCCTCCCATGGGCTACTGATCCTTATTCTGCTCCTTATTACAGAATAGTGATAAGGAGGTTCCATTTAAAGTACTTAATACCCAAACCTAACGTGATAACGCATATACATGTAACCCATGCGAGTGTACCGAGTCTCATTATTTGATATCGTAACTTTATAATCGTACCAACCACAAGTTTACCAACGCGTTGTCATCGTCGGATTGTTTAGGTTCTGCAATGGATACACTTATCTCTCCCCGGCATTATCATTCCTTGGAATTGTGTTTCCTTTTTGTAATGTTATTAGTGTCTCAAACCTTTGTACCTCCACGTAAAGGCGGTACATGGGCCGAGTTCACCCTAGAAATCATATGTCACTATTTAAGGATCACAGAGAATTGATAAAAATGAGAATTATATTAATTCTGGGCTTCCTCACATACAAATACATGACAATGTTTTCCACACATGGCTCAATAGGCCTAACATCTACGACTTGGATACATTGGAAAATAATGACTTCTAGAAATACATCTCATAACTCAGACAAATATCGAATATTCATTTCTTTATTATCTCCAAGTACCCCTTTAATGGAAAAATGAACTATTTAGTACACCTAAATTTTCTCTACATAACATAAAATTATTTTTTCCTAAAGGCTTAGTGAAGATGCATGCCACATTATCATTTGTATTATAATAGATCAAAGTAACTTCTTTTGAATGCATTTTTTCTAGTACAAAATGATGTTTAGTCTCTATGTGTGATCTTGCATGATAGACTGGGGTGTTTTCTGTAAAAATTTCTGTTTTCCCACCCCGGTTTTCAGTGTCTCCTTATTTCTCCCATGTAGTTAAATGCCCATTCCCATAACCATACATTTAACAGACTGAAAAAAATAAATATGGCTGAAAACACAAATTCTGGAAAATTTTCAGAATGCTAGAAATTGCAGAAATAAAAATCAGCAATTAAAATCAGCCATTAAAACACATTAAAACACTGATATTTTTGGTCAACTTGACCTTGGAAAAACCCCCTACAACTCTTGGGGAAAACCAGTTTGAGAGCTCTTCTTTATTTCTGAAAATTGTCTTTTTACAATGAGAATTATTCAGCAAAAAAATCAGCAAGCAAATTTACAACTTATCTCCTTTCCCGTGCCTCACAGCAATCTGGAAATTACAGCAAACAGGACAGCAATAAATGCTGTACGACCTCCGTTTTGTGTGCAGAAAAATCAGCAAACTGCTCCTCGATTTTTGTGCAAAAATCTGCCTTTCACTATGTGCTGAATCAGCTGTACAAATCTGCTCAACTGCTGCCTTGGAATGTGTGCCAAGCTGCTGTCTCCTTCTCCTTCCTGCTCAGAAATCTCTCTTGCTCTCTTGCTCTCCTTCTCCCAATCTGCTCATGAAAGAATGAATGACCTTTTCCTCCTTTTCCTCCTTTAATATAACTCCAAGTGACTTTTGCGTGATCCAAGTGACTTTTGGGTGATCTCTAAATCCAATGGCTGAAATAGATTTAGATCAATGGTTGAGATTAAATGCTCATTTAAATCTCACTTTCTATTTTTTTAATTCACCCCACTTTAATAAAGACCCACTTAGTCATTTATTTCCAAAGTCACTTTTCCTTTCTAATTTTTCATTGACTTTATAAAAGTCACTTTAAAATTAGACTTAATAACTTTATCACTTAAAGTCACTTTTAAATTAGATTTAACTTTATAAAATTATAAAGTCACTTTAGGAGAAAAATTAAATTCTTTTGGACACTTTTCCCTAGGCCAAAGATCAAAGCCTAAGGGAACCACCTGTCCTCCGGTACCAAATTTCAACACTCCCTCTTACCGAGGAAGGTGTTCCTCACCACACCCATCTTGTCTCTGAAGTAGACATGCTTGTCCCGTGGTAAGGCTTTGGTAAGGATATCTGCAACCTGCTCATCAGTGGAAATATACTCAAGCTTCACAGCTCCCTTCTGAACATAGTCTCTGATGAAATGATATCTGATCCCGATATGCTTTGACCTGTCATGAAATACTGGATTCTCCGTGAGTTTAATGCAACTCTGATTATCACAGTAAATCACTGAAGGTCTCAACGGCTGACCAAATAAGCCAAACAACATCTTGCGAAGCCAGATGGCCTCACAACTAGTTAGACTGGCTGCCATATACTCTGCTTCCGCTGAACTCAGTGCTACTGACTGCTGCTTCCAGCTGAACCATGACACTACTGCTGAACCCAACCCAAAACAACACCCTGAAGTGCTCTTCCTATCAGAATCAGTGTATCCTGGCAATCTCACTCCATCTCCCTGCCTGTAGTCCAGACCATAATCCACTGTCCCCTGCAAGTACCGCAAAATGTGTTTTGCAGCCACCCAGTGAACCTTCCTAGGCTCATACATAAACTGACTCATCGTGTTGACTGCAAAACAGATATCTGGTCTAGTGTTGACCAAATACATCAAGGAACCAATCAGCTGCCTGTACAATGTGGGATCCACCAACTCGGAATCCGAAGCATGAAGCTTCTTCCAGTTGGTGATCATCGGTGTCGACATGGGTCTACAATCCTCCATGTGGAATCTGCTAAGGATGTCCACAATATACTTCCCCTGCCCCAGGAAGAAATGCCCCTCCTCCTGCCACACCTCCAAACCCAAAAAGTAATGCATCAAGCCGATGTCCTTCATCTCAAACTCCGCCGCAAGATCTCTCTTGCAGTGCTCTATGAGTCTCTCTGCACCTGTAATGATCAAGTCATCCACATACAACACCAGAATGAGAGGCTCCTCACCAATCACAATAAAGTAAAGGTTCGGATCTGCCTCACTCTTTGTGAAACCCATCCCCTGCAAGTATGCATCTATCCTGGAGTACCAAGCTCTGGGAGCTTGCTTCAAGCCATAAAGGGCCTTCTTCAATCTGCACACATGGGACTCCTTCCCATGCACCTCAAAGCCCTGTGGCTGCTCAATGTACACCTCCTCCTGTATGAAGCCATTGAGAAATGCGGTCTTCACATCCATCTGGTGGATCTTCCAACCCATCTCTGCTGCTATCGATATAATGGAGCGGATCGAAGTATATCGAGCCACGGGAGCGAAGGTCTCCTCATAATCAACTCCCTCTACCTGGGAGAACCCTCTAGCCACAAACCTCGCTTTGAATTTCTCAATGCTGTCATCTGCAGCATGCTTTACCTTGTAAAGCCATCTGGAAGTAACCACGGATTTGCCCTCAGGCCTCGGCACCACCTCCCAAACATCATTCTTCATGATAGAAGAATACTCCTCCTGCATGGCCTCTCTCCAGACCTGCTGGCTAGCTGCCTCCTCATAGCTAGAAGGCTCAGAGTCAAGGATGCTGGTAACCATCGCCATATAACTACAAAACCTCTCAGGTGGTCTACTCTCTCTGACCGGCCTCTTCGGCTCAGCAACAGATGTGGCATCTCTCAAGGTGTCTTGAAGCCACTTGGGCTTCCTCTTCCCTGAGCGCACTTCTTCCACCGGAGAATGAAACTCCTCCTCCTCATCATCATCAATAGCCTGAACTCCTGACTGTCTGTCTGCTGTCCTCCTGCCTGCACCTGAACCTGTAGAAGCTGAGGTACCGTGTGAACTGTCCATCAGTGGACTCCCTAGTGAACTGCTCTGCATGCTGCCCGGAGCACCACCCCTCTGGCTCGATGAGCCACTGCTCACTGACGGACCTGACATCCTCATAGATGTACCTCCAGATCCTCCTGATCCCTGCCCACTGGATCCCTGCGACTGACTCAACTGCTGCTGAGGGTCTGGCTGATCCAGATACTCTAACTCCCGTGACCTCCTAAAGGCCCTGTCCTCCTCGAACTTCACATCCCGTCTGACAACAACTCTCCTCTGTGCAGGAATGTAAATCCGAAAGGCCTTTGAGGTCTCACTGTAGCCCACAAAGATACCCTTCTCTGCGGTGGGCTCTAGTTTGGTCCTCTTCTCTTTGGGTATATAGGAGTATGTAATGCATCCAAAGATGCGAAGATGACCAATATCAGGCTTCTTCCCAGAGAAAGCCTCCTCCGGAGTCATGTGCCCCAAAGCACGATGCGGACTCTTGTTCTGCAAGTAAACAGCTGTGTTGCAGGCCTCTGCCCACAAGAACAATGGCAACCCCTGATCATGTATCATGGCTTTGGCAGCCTCTATGATGGATCTGTTCTTCCTCTCCGCAACCTCGTTCTGCTGGGGGTTGTAAGGAATAGTGAACTCCCTCCTAATGCCTGCCTCCGCACAATAGTCAACAAACTCTCCAAGGGTGTACTCTCCTCCATTGTCCGACCTCAAGGACTTGATCTTTCGACCTGTCTGAATCTCCACAAGAGCTCTGAACTCCTGAAACCGCTTGAAGACCTCACTCTTGGTCTTCAAAAAATAAATCCAGGTCCTCCTGGAGTGATCATCAATGAATAAAACATAGTACTCATATCCACTCAAGGAAACATGAGACATCCGACCGCTCACATCGGAATGAATCAAATCAAGTATCCCCGTCGCTCTGCTGTCACTGCTGGGAAAAGGGGATTTGGCAAATTTGCCCATCGCACAACCTCTGCAAGTATCAAAGTGATCAGTACTGAAATCTGGCACACCTGTAGTGATCTCCCGTAATGTCCTCAAGGCTCCATGATACATATGTCCCATCCTGCGGTGCCAAATCTCACACAGCTCAGAACTGCTAGCTCTGCTGTCGGTACTACTGCTCAATGCCAAAAGGGGCTGAAATGCAAACTTATACACCTTTGCATGGCGTACACCTATCACTCTAGCTGAATTAGCTGGAGTGTCCCTGGGATACATCAACACCTGTCCTCCCCTGAACAGTACGTCATATCCTCTGTCCTCCAAAGCTGAGACGGATATGAGGTTCTTCCTCATCCCTGGCACATAAAGAACCTCTGACACCTTCAAGGGAGGTTTGGACTCCCTCTGAAATGTCACTGTCCCCACCCCGACTGCTCTAACAACTCTGTCATCACCGAGTACTACCTCAATATCAGTGCCACTCTCTGAAAGCTCTGAGAAGTACTCACGGACTCCTGTCATGTGACGTGAAGCCCCACTGTCCACATACCAAATACCTGTAGATGCTCCGCTAATCGAGGGAAAAGCATGCTCCCTCTGAACCTGTGTGGCAGGTGATCCTGCACTAGAGGACTCACATGTAGTGAACGCAAACTCCCGGTCAAAACGACCTGCAAAGTCCTCAATCTCAGCTGAAGCTGCCACGTCCTGGTTCTTTCCCTTCTTCTTCTTCTTCTCCGGACACACAATTGCATAGTGTCCCATCTTTTGACAATTCCAACACTTCACCTTGGAATAGTCCTTCTGTGTGTTCCCCGGTTTACCTTTACCTTTGCCTTTGCCCCCACCACTGCTTGTGGAAGCCTGCTTCTTCCCTTTGCCTTTCTTGCCTCCTGCCACCAGTGCTACATCCTCATCCTGCTCAACTGGCTTGGCTGCCCCAAGCTGTCCTTTCCTGATCTCTGTCTGAATGCAATCATCCCAAAACCTCTCCCATGTGGGAAGGGTCTCACGTGCACAAACCCCATCAGCAAAGTTCAACCATGAACGGGGGAGGCCATTCACTGCAATACGCACCAACTCAGTGGATGGAATGGCCTCTCCAATCGCTGCCAACTCATCTCTCACATTGGTAATCTTTGTGAGATATCTAGCTGCACTATCATTACCCATCTTAATGTTCTTCAGCTTCTCCTTCAGGACCATCTTCCGGTTCTCATTGGTACTCTGGTAGAGATTGGACAATGCTGTCCACATCTCATGGGCATTGCTCTTTCCTCTCACATGAGGAATGCAATGGTCTTTGATTCCGTCTAGAATCAGCCTCTTACCCTTATTGTTCTTCTTTTTATACTCAGCCAACTGAGTAACATCAGTGGGCACAACAACAGGGTTCTGTGCGGTATGCACCATGATATCCCAGACTTCTGCCTCCTCAAAGATACTCTGCATTCTCTCCTTCCAAACGCTGTAATTTATATGCCCATCCAGCCTATCCTCCACCCTCAATCCCAATGACATCCTGCTGTCCTAAAACTGAAAAATAGCACTGCTGTAGTAAAGATAAAACTGCTGTTTATGAAAAAATCAGCTTGCTGGAATTTTCTGAGTGAAAAATCAGCAACTGTAATTTTTCCTTTTGTTGTCCCAAACTGCCCTTCAGCACTCAAGCTCCGATACCATGTAAAAATTTCTGTTTTCCCACCCCGGTTTTCAGTTTCTCCTTATTTCTCCCATGTAGTTAAATGCCCATTCCCATAACCATACATTTAACAGACTGAAAAAAATAAATATGGCTGAAAACACAAATTCTGGAAATTTTTCAGAATGCTGGAAATTGCAGAAATAAAAATCAGCAATTAAAAACAGCCATTAAAACACATTAAAACACTGATATTTTTGGTCAACTTGACCCTGGAAAAACCCCCTACAACTCTTGGGGAAAACCAGTTTGAGAGCTCTTCTTTATTTCTGAAAATTGTCTTTTTACAGTGAGAATTATTCAGCAAAAAAATCAGCAAGCAAATTTACAACTTATCTCCTTTCCCGTGCCTCACAGCAATCTGGAAATTACAGCAAACAGGACAGCAATAAATGCTGTACGACCTCCGTTTTGTGTGCAGAAAAATCAGCGAACTGCTCCTCAATTTTTGTGCAAAAATCTGCCTTTCACTATGTGCTGAATCAGCTGTACAAATCTGCTCAACTGCTACCTTGGAATGTGTGCCAAGTTGCTGTCTCCTTCTCCTTCCTGCTCAGAAATCTCTCTTGCTCTCTTGCTCTCCTTCTCCCAATCTGCTCATGAAAGAATGAATGACCTTTTCCTCCTTTTCCTCCTTTAATATAACTCCAAGTGACTTTTGGGTGATCCAAGTGACTTTTGGGTGATCTCTAAATCCAATGGCTGAAATAGATTTAGATCAATGGTTGAGATTAAATGCTCATTTAAATTTCACTTTCTATTTTTTAATTCACCCCACTTTAATAAAGACCCACTTAGTCATTTATTTCCAAAGTCACTTTTCCTTTCTAATTTTTCATTGACTTTATAAAAGTCACTTTAAAATTAGACTTAATAACTTTATCACTTAAAGTCACTTTTAAATTAGATTTAACTTTATAAAATTATAAAGTCACTTTAGGAGAAAAATTAAATTCTTTTGGACACTTTTCCCTAGGCCAAAGATCAAAGCCTAAGGGAACCACCTGTCCTCCGGTACCAAATTTGAACATTTTCTAGTTTCATAGAGCTTTGCTTGTCACTCTTGATGATTATTGGTCCTTCCTATTTTTCTCCCATGTCTTCAAGATTTTTTCTTAGCCAAATTGCTTCATAGGTTGCACTACATAAGGCCTTGTACTCAACTTCAGTGGAAAACAAAGAAACAAGTGGTTGTTTCTTGTTGCTCCATGACACAATACTGGATCCAATATTAAATGCGGAACCAGAGGTGGAGTTCCTATCATCTCGATCTCCTTCCCAATTAGAACTTGAATAACATGTCAACTCAACATTCAAATAATTACTATACTCAATACCAAAATTTTCAACCTCCTTCAAATATCGAATGAATTTATTGTCTTCTTTCTAATGGATTTCATGTTGGTTAGCCATGAATTGACTAAATATGTTAACTGAATATGCAATATTTGGCCTAGTTGTAGTTAAGTAATTCAAACTCCCCACCAATTGTCTATACAAAGTACCATTTACTTCTTTTGTTTCATCATCATTGTTGAGTTTAAAATTATATTTCAGTGGCGTAGATACTATTTTACATCCATTCATGTTGAATCTCCTAATTAATTCTTGTGTGTGTTTACTTTGTGTGACCAAAGTTTTCCCATTTTCTCTCCAAAATTCAAGGCCTAAATAGTAATGCAATTCTCCAAGATCCTTCATTTCAAATTCCTGCGACATGCACCTTTTGATCTTTTCAATTAACTTGGTAGCACTTCATGTTATGATTAGATCATGAACATATACAGAAATCAACACAATATGGCCTTTTTCATCCCTATTGATATAGAGATTTGGATCTCCTTTACTTTTAGTAAAACCCTGTTGAGAGAAGAATTTATCAATCTTCACATACCAAGACTTGGGTGTTTGTTTGAGTCCATATAGTTCTTTCTTTAACCTGCAAACAATATGTTCTTCTCCTTGTTTTACAAAACCTTCTTGCTTAACAAGATATACTTCTTCCTTTAATTCTCCATTTAGAGATGCTAACTTAACATCTAATTGATTTAGCTTCCAATTATGCTTGGTTGCCAATGCAATCATCATTCTAATGGTGTTCATTTTAGCTATTGGTGCAAAATTTTCTTCATAATCTATCCCTTCCTTTTATGAATAACCCTTTGCTTCCAGTATAACTTTTTATTTATCAATAGTTCCATCAACATTAAATTTAATTTTGAATAACCATTTTGATCCTATGGGAATTTTAGCCTTAGGTAATTTTGTCAATTCCCATGTATCATTTCTCATTATGGAATCATATTCTTCCTTCATTGCATTTCTCCATTCTACATGTTCATTAGCTTCTTTAAATTTCAAAGGATTTATGACATTCATCATTTTATTCATCAAGGCATAGACTTTATACCTTAGTAGTGTTTGAATTTGACATGATGACCTTCTTGGTAGTTCATTGCTTTCATCCCTTCTTCTACTTTGTGGTGACTCTTTTCCTCCTCTAGGTGTGCTTTCACTACTTGAAGTGTGCATATCGCTATATTCTTCCTCTCATTTCTATTCCTATTTGTCATCGACTTCTTCTATGACATCATCATAATCATGAGGAATATGCCATGCATCATAATTGTCCTCCTTATGACCTTCATCTGCATGTTCATGAAATAAAAACACCTATGGTTGCAAAAAAATACATGTGTACAACAATTAAACATCTTATATGCTTTATAATTTTAATAGTAACCAACTAAAATACACTTGATAGCTTTTGCATGAAGTTTTCTCCCATCTTATTTCAAAACATTAGAAAAGGATTTGCTTCCAAATATTCTTAAATGGATTAATTCTAGTTTATAGCAATAAAGAACTTCAAATGGAGTCTAATGGTTTAAATTTTTTGTTGGACTTCCATTTTTTAAATAAACAATATTACTAATAGCTTCATCCCAAAAGGCATTGGCAAGTTTTTATTTGTCATCATGCTCCTTGAACATTCCACTAAGGTTCTATTATTCCTTTTAGCTACTCCATTCTGTTGTGGAGTATGTGGTATCGTATACTATTATACAATTCCATGGGCTTTGTAGTATTTGACAAATGCACCTAATGTATTTTCTCCCCTTTGATCATATCAGAGGATCTTGATGTATTTTCATGTTTGCTTCTCAACCAACTTTTAAAAATATTTGAAATATTCAAATGAACCACTCTTCTTTCTCATGAAATAAACCCAAGTATATTATGTACAATCAACAACAAATATCAAGAAATAATATGCTTCTCCTAATTATTTAGTCTACATAGGGCCACACACATATGAATGTATGCTTTCAATAATATCCCTTTTTTCCTTTTATTTGTATGAGTAGTAAACTCTTCCCTCTGTATCTTCCCTAATGTACACCCTTCATAGGATGAATATTCATTCTTTAAACATGAAAGCCCCTCTACCATTCTTTGTTCTTGAAGTAGCAACAAGTCATGATAATTAAGGTGGTCATACATTTGATGCCAAAGAGCTTCAGTTGTCATGGTTGTGGATGCCAATGCTTAATGATCATTCTTGTTAACATCAAGCTTGTATAAGCCTCCAAATATCACTCCTCTTGTTATTTTCTTGTAGTTGTCTTGTATATACTTAACAATACAATGTGACTTAAAGAATCTAACTTTGAGATTATGATCTGCAATGGTGAACACAAAGATTAGATTCTTCTTGATTCCAGGGACATACATCACATTTTGTATTTGTCTCACATGGTAATTTGGTAAAGTTACACATACATCACCAACACCTTTGATTTCATGAGATCTATCATCTCCTAGATAGATGTGAGTACCATTATTATTTTCATGACAGATATCAAACCATTCCTTTTTGCATGGAATATGAATGGAAGCACCAGAGTCAATAAACCATGCGTTAATATAATAATTTTTGTTGATAAGGAAGCATTTGAAATTATTGATTTGATATTTTTTAGATTATCATTAACTGAGGCTTCTTTATCAACAAAATTGCTTGAATTCCTTTTATGCTTAGACTCATCAAATTCTCTTTTATTTCAATCTTTAGCAAAGGGTATAGGCTTACCAAAATAGAAGCATCCATCCTTCTTCCTCAGATAGGTATTTTTCCTCAATGATGTTGTGCCTTGTTTTAGTTTTTACTATGACTTTCTTCCTTTGTTCTTGTCCCATGGCTTTCCTTTGTATGGCTTCTTCCCTGGCTACCAATTCCAAATCTAAATTTTGAGACCTTGTATTGAGATTCTTCCTTTTTTTCTTCTTCTTGTAAGAGAATACATGTTAATTCATCAAAGGTAAGAGCCTTTTCCCTAACAAAAATTCCTACGATAAACATATGGAAATCATCCAACATCCCATTCAAAGTAATTGCTACTAAATCATTGTTGGAAATATTTTCACTGATCGCACCAAGTTTATCATAAATTTCTTTGATTCTATAAAGAAAATCACTAATGATTTCATTTACCTCCATGTTAATTGAGAAAATACTTTTCTTTAAAAATAACACTATATTAGTATTGGGAGTTCCATGCAACTGTTTTATTCTTTCCCATGTTGCTTGAGATGTAGCACAATCCCTAATGTGCAGAATAATATTGTATTTTATGGACATTTACAAGAGTACCTTGGCCTTGGTATTGTTGTTCTCCAAATCCTGAACTGAAGGTGTTAGTGTTTCCGGTTTGGTTTCATCTCTTGTTACTATTGACCAAGAATTAGTTCCTTCCAATAATGTCTGTAGCTTAAATTTCCAATTTGTGTAAGTTTCTCCATCTAGATTTGTGGACTCATTTAAATATGACTCTACTACTTGATTTGTCATTTTTAAATGTCCCCAATTAATAAAATGCACCATATCTCAAACAAATACCAAATATCCTAAATAAATAGGTCAAGACCAAATCTTTGGAATAATAAAAATATTGGGAGATCTACATATTCCTTAAAAAATGCACCAAATCTAAATCAAATCATGTCATATCTATTGCAATATCAGAAGATACATACATTAGATTTACCAAGTCTGCAATACCAAAACAAATTATTGATGCTTCTTTTCCACTGTGATTTGGATACTCTAATTTTCCTCCTATAGCTAGCATGTGATTAGATCTAATCTAATATAAACCAAAATAAAAATCCAAATAAAAATTTGTGAGCTAAGCCCTTGAGAGTGAGATCTATATAAAAATGCAATGGAAAGGGGGAGGTCTAGAATACTCTCCTATTTATTTTCACCCACAATGTTTCTTATATATCCACTTCGTTGTCTAAAACTATTGGTCCCACAACATGACCAAATGTTGAGAACCCTTTCTATTTCCCTCGCTCACTATGGATGACAACCCTACAAAAAAAATTCACACTCTGCAAAAAATAGACAAACCCACCAACAATTTCCTTCACTTTAAAATTCAACAATAAAGATATTATTCTCAGTATATTTTTAATATCCTTTGTGGCCAATTTAAAACCACATTCAAGAAAATGGTAGCTAGGTTTGAAATGGGGATAACGAACCATGCTTTACCAAATTTATTTAGCTACATGTCAATTCCATTGATACCAACTTAAATAAGCAAAGGCAACATCTCTAACAAAACCAAGTTGCACCCGCTCAAACCACCTATACCTCGCCTCTCAAATTTCATCCTTTCAGCTATGATGCTAACTTAACTTAAACAAATAAGGATCACAAAGAATTGATAAAATGATACATATTAATTCAATATTGGGCCTACTCACACACAAATACATGACAAAGTGTCCCATTATATAGTGATGGAATAAGCTAACTTGATAGACATAAAAACCTGGAGGATAATGACTCTGAATCAACTACAACTCACACACATGAGAAAAGAATGAATTCTAGAATTGTAACACCTCGTAACTCACACAAATCTAGAAAATTCATTTCTATATTATCTCCAAGTATGTCCTATCACTATGTGGCTCAGCTTGGGTGCACCACCGCACTTGGCCATGTGATTTTCCAGAGAAGGGACAACTGGGATTAGACTGAGAGATATAATGGTGGGGATTTTCTAATGGTTTGATTAGGGTAACTATCTTTACCTTCCTCACATCCATCTCTTTCACCATTTTAAATGAGATACTTTAGTATCTTCGTGCTCTATAAGGGTATGATGGTTTGAGGGTTTGTATCTTCCTTGATTCTTTAGTCTCGTTGGGATTTTACATCCAATTCTGGCTATACTATGGTTCTATTTTGCAGGAGAAAAATGTTATGTAAACTTGGCAACTTTCAGTGTGTCAGCATGATCACCTTCACTACAGGTATGGCTAACCCGTGACATTCTTCCATGAATTGTGAACACACATTAATATCCTCCTTTCTTCTTATGAATTTACTTCTAGTATTATTCTTAGGCCAGTAACTAATGAATTTTTATGCAACAGTGAAAATTTTTGGTTAGCATAAGGACATGTTGCTCATTCTTTTAACAATATGAAGGTATCCACTTCTATTACTGAGCTTGTAGTTATGAGTATTGTTCTCTTCCTTTCAGATGAGCTATTAACCTCAGCCTTTGGAGATCCCCTAGGTAGTTTTCTCTAGGGTTACTATATTTTTTCTTTTGAGTTATGTTTTATATTCCACCTTGTATTTCGAGGGTTTTATGTTTACTAAATGAAAAAACCTCCTTCTTACCAATTTCCTTCTTTTTTCTCTTTCGCAGGCCAAAGCTTGGCATTTTTAGTCACTACTTCTAAATATTGTGGGGGGGGTTTTACAATGTTCCATGTACAAAATTAAAACATATTTTATTTCTTTTTTTCACCATATCCTAAAATGGGAAACCTATTTTCTTATTCGATTTATTATAATTAGTATATTGTTTTTAACAAACCTTTACCCTTCCTTCCCATAAGATCAGGGTTGTGGGCTCCTTCCAGTAGTTCCAATAGTGCACTAGCCCGAGCGTTAGGCACTCACATATCTTTTTATTCCTTTTCCTTACTGTAGTTTATTTTTTGAAGGAATTGGAGTTATATTTTTCTTCTTAGAGGTAGATTGCAAAACTCTCTTTTATTGACAAGAATTGGTTTTGTCACAGCGTTGGGATTCTCAGCCATCACCTAATTTCCTCTCAGGTAATTTATTCTTCTTCTACTCAATTTGTCTTCTAAAGTAATTTTGGTTGGGCCGCATGTTAGTCTGAGTTTTCCATTTGTAGAAGGGTCTTAGGATTTTATTCTCTAGTTCCTAGGTATATTTCAAGGTACTTCTTTTCCCTATTTCGTTGTTGCAGGGTTGTTATTTATGTATGCTGAATTTAGGCTGATCATGGCCAAAGTCATGCTTTGGCCTACTTACCCCTACAAATAGGAATTTATATATGTATTTATTCTCATAAGTCTCGATATATAAGTCTATGACTATTCTATTTTGAGCATAAATTTGATTACCTATATTTCATAAATTAGGTCTTTTGTGCCTGTAACTCAAAATCTATACTATACTTAAGTTTTTCCCACATTATTGTTTTCCCCCAGCTGGGGCAGAGTAAGGTTTAGTACCATACTCGATCTAATTACCCATTCCATATTTTCAGTTATAAAAGGATTTTATTTTTTATTACAATAGTCAGGATTGTGTAACTTTTGTTTGGTTCTTTCTTTAAGATTGTTCTTAAAAGATTATCTATGTAACTAATAAAAGTATTTTCCAGCAAAACCCAACATGCATAAAAAAGGGGTAAACACTTCCATGCATGTTTATTTTTCTGGCTTTGTACAGAGCTGTTAAACTTATATTTTTTGTAAAACTATGCATATTCATGTTTCCACATGTTTTTCTTTAGTTGTTTTATATAGAGCACTACTATGTCCTAACACACTTATGTGCTTTTACTTATTTACCTACATACATTGGATAGAATGATAAAAATTTGTTACACAATAAACTAGAATGTATGAATCCTGGCTTCAAGGTTTCTGCATCTATTTCCCTCAAGGGTTCTTTTACTTTAAATAGGGAATGCATGATGTTAAGGGTTAGCCCAAGGACATTTCCTCATTGTTGACCTGTAACCATGTTAACCCTATTTGTGTGTGTGTGTTTGAATCTTTACTAACTTTAACCAAAAAAAATCCAACTCAATCCATAATAATGAGTATATAAAGTGAGTTAATCACAAAGATTTGAACTTTCCTTAAGTAAGTAGGTTCTAGGACTACTCAATCATACTTCTATGCATAGAAACATAAATAATTTTGAACCACAATTTAATGAAAAATCTGACACAAGTAGTCCAGTCACTTATCTGATTGTTTGAAAATATAATAAGAGCAACCACACTCCACCCAGCCAATGAAATAATGCCTCAACAATTCCCTGCAAGCCTTAGGTATCCCTCCTGACAAGAATCGAATCAGAATCTTCTGTAAATTTTCCTCCTCAAACCTTAGGAGCATCTTTCTAATACAAGGTAATTTTTTTTTTCTTTCTAGTTCAATCTTTCTCTCCCACTAGAACCTTTTCTTTATTTTTTCAAATTGTATTTTTCTCCAACAATCTATCTTTCTTCTTCCACCACATGACCTTTCTCTCCTATCATGTCAATTCTGGTGGTTACCAATCTTTTTAGAAACATGGAGGATTGGTTTAACTATTCCATTTGTTACTTCAAAATTGTCCTTTCTTGGACTACAACTAATTCTCAATTGTTTATTGATAGTTTCGAGCCTGACTATTCACATGTTGTGACAACCTCCTTGGAAAAATTCCCCCTCTTACAAAAATTGTAATATATATATATATATATATATAAGAATTGGGGGATAGATTCCAGAATTTATTAAAGGAGGTTGCTTGGGATTTGAAGGAAGCTTGACATGTTTTATGATAGCCATGAATGGATGGCAGGTATGCTTTAAATTGAGCTAATCACATAATTTAATTGAGTTGGGAAAGCGGACAGAGGAACCATGCTTTCCTTGGATAAATTCACAAGGAAACGAGGACAAAAATTAATGGTGATGGGTTTCACTTTGTTGATGGACAAAATAATTCCTCCTGCAACGAGTAAGTATTTTCCTGATTAGATTCCCAATTAGACCCTTTTTCGTTTTGCATGGTCGTATACTCTTTGGAACTAAGGCCCATTTTTCTATACTAACTTAAGCTAAAATTAAAATAAAATAAGTAATCTATGGAAAATATATGACATGTTCAAATATTTACAAAAGTATAAATAGACAGTTGGTTGGATGAAATGAATTTGAACAGAAGGGGATATAGGATTCATTTGAACATAATAAACCATGTGAAATATCATGTTTAGTCAAATCCAACTGGATTTTGTGTCCAGGTAACCACACAAATAAGTTCTAAGCGTGTTTTTATACATAAAACTCAAAAAAAAATATTCTATTAGGTTTTCATCCTATTCAAAATAATTTTTATATGTTTTGTTTAATAAATATGCATGCATTAACTAACAAAATTAAGAAAGAACATTATCTCAAAAACAAGAGCCAATAAGATTATATCTTTTGAATATCATATTTCAATCATCAGACAAGAATATAACAAAAATTAACAATTCATAACTTCTTCTAATAATAGATGTAGACTATAACTTGTCTAAAGAAATGTTTAAACACAATAGTCAAATATTCATTCAGAAATAAATATGCACAAGTTAAAGAGTAATACCAGATGCATCCATTAAGGAATTAAAAATATATCCAGACATTAATCTCATAACTCACAACACATTAAATTTGAAACTAGTCTTCAAAAGAGTTGTAACTTCAAAATTGATTCAAAAATGAAAGCCTTGAGTCTTCACAATTTCTTGACCCCTTACACCAACGTAAGAGGTTCTATAAATACTTGAAAAAATAGGATATACTTCAAAAAATCAGATAGGTTTTTGAAAATAAGAAAATCGAAAAGATTTTATTAAAATAAAGATTTGCTTCTAAAAATACATATTATATCATTATTCAATATATATATTACCTAAAAAGAAGGTAACTCCTCCTCATCTTCATCATATTCTTCTTTTAGGTTCAACAATAGATGTGGTGCATGAATCTAGATATGTTTTACCCATTGTGAATAAACCTGGGAAACTATTGAGAAGTGAATCAGATGGAGCTTATATGTGTTGACTTGATAATTTGCAACCAAACTTTGGATTGTTTTTTTCTTTTCTAATGTTTATTTCCAAATTTGGAAATGTGTTTAATTTTCTCAAAAGGGAACAGTAGAAATTTATGGAAAGTTTGTTGAGTCCATATTTTAATCTCATAAATCTCCCTCTGATCTTTGATGATGAGATCTTCTATTGGGTGCTTTAATTCTCCTAAAAAAACTTCTTTCAATGGCTTGGAACCTGAAAGATCAAATTCTTCAATAAAATCAATCCATTTCTCCCATATTGCTAGGCATTGTTCCTTGGCATTTTTAGTCCATTCTTTGATTTCTCTAGCCTTTGGTTCTCTACGGTTCAAGAGTGCAAGCATTAATCTTTTATCTGGTTTATAAACTTTAGGAATTTCATCAAATTGAAATTCCTCCTCCCAGTCAAGAATATACAAAAAATTGGTTTTAATGTATTCAACCCCTTCCATTAAGGAATCAATACTTTATGATTTCTTGATAAAATCTTGAGATTTTATCCATCTGTTTGTAGAATTTTTATTGATCCTTTCTCAAAATTAGACAAATTTGTAATTCTTGTTCTTTTAAAAGCTCTAGATTCTATGTTGATTCATGTTTATAATTGAGTTTACTTTGAAGAGAATCAATTTTCTCTTTCAAAGTCATATTCATAACCTCAATTTGCCTTTTAGCCTCCTCCTTCAAAATGCAAGTTTCAGTTTCATGAGCTTGTTTTTTATTCTTGAACAAGTTGCTCATGTCTTGAATTTAATTCATTCAATTATATTTGAAATCAATCTTGTAGATTTTCTTTGTCTACTACAAACCCTTGGACAAGAGTTGCATAGTTTTTCTCAAAATTTTCTTCAGTAAATAACTCATTCTTCTCTAACTACTTCTTCAACACTTTAATTCTCTGTAGACTAGTGTCATATGAAGTTTCTAGCTCATTAAAATGATTTTGGTTATAATTCACAAAAGCACCTAAGGCCTGTGAAGGTTCTTTGGCCTTTTCTTTTATATCTCCTTGAGCTTGCCAACTGAACTCTAAAACAGTCTCTAGAGAATCTAGTTTTTTGTTCTTCGTCTTCCTTACTATTGACTTGGTCTGAGAATTAAAATAATATTCAATTAGAGAAGGAACAGTATTAGGAATTGTTTTTAATTCAGAAACAGGTTTGAACATAAAAGAATCCCAGTGTATATTAGTGGAAATAGGCGTCATTGAGGTCTTGGGAGATGTAGTGGAAATAATATCCATCTTCGTTTGTGGCTTCATTTCCTCTTTACTCGTTTGGGAAACAATATCATTAGATATTTGTTTATGCTTCTACTTATTAATCTCCATTTATTGACTTGTTTTGTTTTCTAGTTTCTTTTTCTCTATATCCTCAGGGGAATTAATCACAATGATCTCTTGTTCACTCATTGTTTTCTTACCTGTTGATTTGATTGTTTTTGGGTTTTCTTATTTTCTTTCAGGAATTTCTCTAGTTGTAATCTCTGTTGTAGCCTGTTGATTTTTTTTTATTCCTTCAGCGCTTTCTGCTTCTTTACCTATAACAAAAACATCTTCCATTTTCTCAATATGTATTTCTTTCTCCCGTTGAGAGACAGAGGAAGGATATGAAGTAATTTGTCTAAATTTAAATCCAAAGAACTAAAAAACATTAGTTCTTCTAAAGAGATATTGAGATGAAGACCTTGTTCTCTTAAGGAACTTTCAAAAATATTTTCCCTCAATTCTTTTAACTTTTTTCTTGTCTCAACATCTAAAAGTTTTCCTCTATCAATGTCTTGCTGAAAATCATCAATGGCTATGAAAATATTATCAAAAGGAGGCTCCTGGTGAGAAAATATTTTCACATAACTAATTGTACTATAATGAATGTTAATGATTCATTGGGGATCATAATCATATTGTAGCATAGAATATATCCAAACGTCCTGAAGCTCCTCAACTTGCTTGAACCCATGTCCTTTGCCTTTGATATTTATTTCTCTAAATTTAATCGAAAACCAAGGCTAATTTTGTTTTTGTAATTTGTTTAATTTCAAAGCTTAGATGTTTGAATCGACTTTATTTTCCACTTCTCTTAGAGCAAGTCTTTCAGGAATATATTGGGGTAAGAGATGAGGAACAACCTCACTTCCATAGACTCTTATGTAGGAAAATAATTCTTCAATAAACCAATAACCTATAGACTGTAGGCCTTGCTTTATACTTTGACTCATTCTTGAAGGGATTCTACCAAACAAGATTTCATAAAAAGGAATCATGACATAATGGAAAAAATCATAAAAGTGAAATTTGAAATTGCTCTCCCACAGGATTGGGCCATAATTTTGAATGGGGAGTTGCTAGTCAGCAAAATAGTTCCATTTCCTAAGGGGAAATGGGACCAAGGAAATAATAAATCTATTAAGAAAGAGGACATATGGAATATGTGTTTTTAATTGGGAGGAGATGCTAATGATAACTTTAAGGCATTTGTGATGTTTTTTGAAAAAATGTTAGCCCAATTGAGATGCTTCACATTATTCATGTTGTTATGATTATTGGAATCCATTTGGTTTTACATTGTTTAGGGTCTTATTATCCATATAATCAGGTTAACATTTTTATGAGGAATCTTATGGGTGTTGGGTTGTGTTATATTCTTTCCACGACTACCCCAAGTGCAGGGGGGTGGGGTCACAGGGGAGGCGGCAGGCTCCCTTGTACATTACGTCAGGCACTGCTGGGGGGTCGTAGGGGGGTGGCTACACCCCTTGTCAGGGGGTTTGCAAGGGATCGATAGCCCCCGTGCACACGGTCTAGGGTAGCGCGCCGAGGAAAAAAATTGGACCCTATATTAGGTGGGTGGACCTACCTATGGTTTTGTGCATGGATTTCGTACATGGTTTTGGGCATATTGGTTTTTATTCCATGGTATTTTGTAGATCCGGTCAAGGGAACTACGATTATGGTCTAATCCAGCGTTAATGGATTGGGGTTTATGGATGCTTTAGCATGTATACATATGCATTGTAACATTGAAAGGAACATAATGAAAAATCAATCTGGTAGTCCCAGTTATGGGATCCAGGGGAAAATCTCTGTGTATATTCGTTTTATGTTTTATGCTCTCGCCATTGTTTATTTTCTATTTTTAGAATTCGTATGCAGGTAATTTTTGTGCGGGGTTAAAACCTACAATGGGTTTCTTGAAAATAGAGATGGGATATAAGCTTAAACCCTTCATATTCTTCTCTTAGCCAATCTTCAATCACCCTGTCATAATTTCCCCCGCATATTTTGAAAATAGTGTTTCAATTTTTTTATTATAGAAAATTAACATCAAGTTGGATTTCGAGGGGAATGAGCTTTTAGATGGTTGACAGGACTTCTGGTTTCTAGGAAGCTATACAAATTTTATTGTGGTATGACATTGTTTGGGTTGGTATATCCTCATGAGAGAAGATCCATGAAATCATATCATAATATGGAAAAAATGTGGCCCTAGAAACTACCTTGTGTAACTTGGTTCTCCTAGTTCCCTTCAATTGATTATTATTTGATTCAGAAGTCCTTGCACTTTTTAACCATTCTTTATCTTCAAAGAAACCAAAAATATCTTCCCATTTCATCATCCCTACTTTTTGCGTCTTATAAGTGGAGACAAAGATGAGAAATGGGTTGAGGTTGTATTACTTTGGCTATGGATTTTCTACTTCTTTAAGTTTCTCCTTTATTTTGTCCACGTGTTGTCTTGATACTAGCGATTTTCCCTTCTTTCCCATTTTAATGGTCTGTAAATGAAAAAAATAAAAAAATAAAAATAAAAACATGAGTTGTTTTTAATAAAATTTTGAAATCATGATTAAGAATCGTTTATAATTATAACTTACACAAAATTTTTGCAATTTGGTATTGTTTTCCTATAACCCAAATTTCTCTAAAACCGTTCTAAGGGATTAAAAAGCATGCAAACTAAAAATGATCTAGGAAGTTGTGAATTTTTTTATTAAAACTCAGAATGAGTATGAATTAATTCATAGGATTTAAACATTAACTTCCTAGTACGTGATCCAACTGTTTTTTCACAAATCGAGACAGTGTAGGAGAAATTTGTTATTGAGATTTGAAAAGAATCAATTAAGCGTGATGTGGAAAAAAATGAAATTTAAAATAAATTTATTACCAATCAATAAAAAAAAGCCCACACAAGTCGAAAAGAAACATTATTTTATTTTTAGATAGTTAGTCAGTCAGGAGGTCGAGTGGCCTTTTATTTAGTTGAAAACATTTTCTTTTCTTCCAACACTGACTACATAATAGACAGTTGATAATCGAAAGTCGGGTAGTTGGAAAAGTTGGAAGGTCGGCTGGTCAGGCTGAAAAAGTTTGAGGAAACTAGGATTTTTCCTGACCTTGTAGTCGGGTTATCGAAATAGTCAAAAGGTTGGGTAGTTGGAAGTTCCGGTTGAAAAATGATTTATCCAAAAACCATAAATATGACCTCCAATTTACGAAGTTGCTTTTTGATGTTTTTTTTCCCAATTAATGAAGTTTTTTTATTTTTTGGTCTTTTGGGGAAAAACAAGAAAACTTTTATTTAGCGAATTTTTGTTTTTCCCTTTTAAATCTCTATGTTCAAAACAAAAAGAAGTTTGTTGTAATCCTAACAACATGCTGGCAGATAGGGAAGTTGAGGTCAACCAATAGGAAGTGATGGGGAAGTGTTGAAACAATAGCATCCCCACCACTAATAGAAAAATGATAGAACCACCATGGTTAAGCTAAGGGACAGGAGACATGAGTGTTTTCCCAGCCGATCAAAACATTTCTAGCATGATAATAGGAAGACCTACAAAGAAGCGATTCTAGAAGGAACATTTTTTTTCCTAAACACATAATTGGGGAACACGACATTATCATCCATCACACTTGATGCATAGAGGGAAGGAAATTTAGCAAATAGAAAGAAAAGAGAGGGAGCTTGGGTAAAATAAGGAAAAAGAGGAGAACCTCCTAGGAGGATGAGAGATAATAAATGACTGCACTATAGAGGAAGAAAAAGCCATCATGCAGGAGGGAAAATGATTAGAAAGTTTTGTGCTCCTATCAGAACATACGGAGTAGAAAAATCATTCGGTTGAGCATTGGGAGGTGGAAGAATATCTCCCATGTGAGTACACAAGTCATTTGATTCCCTATAAGACTCACGGGTGGAGATGGTTTTGTTGGGCAGCGAGTCCGCTGCGTAAGGTTTTTGGGGCTCAAAGCCCACAATTTTGGGTAAAAATATGATAAAGGTTCCGCGAAGTGTGCGAAGCGCAAATTGTAATAAGTCAAGTCAAAGGGTTGTCCGCTCGAGAAAAATGTAAGATAATAGAAAGTGAGTCGGCCTACCCATGGTTGATGGACCATGGGAATGTATAAATAGAGCAGGGCTCTAGGTTTAGAAAGTATTTTTGGTAGCTTTGGTTAAGATCTGAGGTGTATGGGTTTGTAAAAGCAAGAGTGCTCTGAGTCTGTAAGTCCGAGTCGTGGTTGGTCGTAGTTAGAGTAGGCTCTGCAGCTGTGTGTGTAGAGGCTTGGTAGAGTCCGCAGCTGTGTGTGCGGACCCCTGCAACTAAGTGCACAGGGTGGAATTGGATTGTACTGAACAAAAGGTTAATAAAGATAAGTGTTTCTGAATTATTGTGCATATGATCGCAGATCTATATGTTTATGCTTATGTTATGGTTTTATGCGTATCTTTAAGATTTATGATTGCGTGCGCTGGTTTTAACTATTGAATGCTCTATTAAACACCTTAAGGAATAGATCAGATCTGTAATAACTACAATAATAATAAGAATCTGGGAACCACCCCATCACAAATCTTCGTGAAGGCCATACAACTATGAAAAGTAGCGCGAGTGCGTGGTTCAAGTTGCGACCCCTCCAGACCTCATCAAGACATCCCTAGGGTGCGGAAACTTAGTTCCAACACCCTCCCATACTACCTAAAGTGAGACTTCAGTCTGCACTCTACGGACTGTTGTTGAAAGGGCTGGTAGTGTTGGGATTTGTTTGGCTAAACATTTCTGAACTTGGTACAGGTCCCAATAAGCCAACAAATGGTTCCATTGCCGGGACCGGGATCTACCTAAGGGATGTCTCATGTCGGAACGCTAGAACCCTACGAAGAAAGAGATTGAAGATTGGTTGGATTAGAAGCTTCATGAGTTCGTGGTGAAGGAAAACAAAACCCCACAGATATCTGAGAAGAGGTTGCTGGATCGCTACAGTTACACGGAAATCCATGAGATCTTCTTTGTGTCCTTCTCATCAGAACTGTATGAGTGGATTGCAAGGCTAACAGATTGCACGGGAAGGTGCAAGCTTGATCAACCAAAAGTGTGGATTTCGGAGTTAGTGCGCAGGTTAGAGGCGTTTGAAGATAATATCATGCAGGCTGTAGATCATTGGTTGGATCAGATAATATGAGGGTTTATCACAAAATTTACGATAGACATAATTGTCAGCTACAGCGAAGCTAAAAGATGTTTTCTCAAAGGACCGTGAGGTAAGTACATCAAGTCTTTGAATACCTGGATTAAAATGCTGTTATATGAAAAATGAGTGATGCGCATACATTAATGAGTGGATCAACGTGAAGTGGAAGGAGCTTCGAAGGGATTGAAGGGTTAGGAAATAGTCCTTTAATTTCACCACCGCGAGTGAGTGGGGAAGAGCGTGCTTGGGTTTCTCCAAGGAGTGCGGTCAGTTTGATCGGGCAGTGCATTCTACAGTTATCGTCTCCGCTAACACCACCACTATCATTGCCTGCTTCACCTCCAACTTCGCCCACTCCACCTCCACCAAACCAGCAATTTAGCATGGTGAGTGCGATCAAGTTTCCTGTATTTAGGGGAGTAGGAAATGAAGATCCCGATCAGTTTTGGTTTGTAGTAAGAGCAGTATGGGAAGCACATGGGGTTATGGATGATAACATTAAAAAGGCCACATTGGTAAGTGTGCTGCAGGATCACACGCTGACTTGGTATATCAAACACTCAAATGATCACCCGAATGCCGGAATAGCAGAAATTCAGAGTGCATTGAATAGAGAGTTTAGTCGACCGAAATTGGAGATGTAGTCGATTATAGGATTCAAGGAGATCGTGATGCTTCCAGGTGAAACCCCCTAGGACCTAGATCAAAGGCTGAAAAGTATGATCCGCGAGGCTAATATGACACTGACGGACGCGCAGCACCACACATGGTTTGTGGCGTCTTTGACACCACACCTGAGGATAGCACTGTCACAACAGAAGCTCTCAACCCAGGCAGAGGCATTGGAAATGGCGATGAGGTTGCACGAAACACCGATATAGGATCTGGGGTTGGGAGTCCAACAAATCCACGCACAACTACAAAACCTATGCTTAGATATGTAGAGTTTGAAGCAGGATAGGGCGCCTCGGCCTGAGGCGCGCGAAGAAGTGTGGTGTATAAAATGTAAGGGCCAGGGTAACGATAAGGATCACTATCCTATATTCGCGAACTATTTGGCAGGAGGGGGACTGATGCCATTGAGACCAGAGGTGCAAGAAGGTATGAGTGTGTCCACCTCTCTCTGGTGTGCGATTTGTCAGGTGGGAGGAAAGCATGCAACAGACAACTGTCACCTATTGCAAAAATATATCCAGACTCCACAGCAACTGTACTGTAATTTTTGTAGATCAGTGGGTCATGATGAGCGAACATGACGAAGCTATGAACTAATGATGGATAGGCCCCCACCTATCGAATGCAGACAGAAATGTGAGGCCTTGATCTAGTTGCAGCAATAGCGCGAGGTAGCTTCCAAGGGCGAGGTCGAGGGCGAGGAGGGATGGGACGAGGATGAGGGCGTGGACAGTTAATCTGCTACAACTGTGGAGGACCTGGGCACTACGAGCGCGACTGTACGAATCCGACCAAAATATGTTGCCTGTATTGCTATTAATTTGATCATAAAGTGATAGATTGTCCAACGTTGATCGCACAGATGCGCGAGAAAGGGGTACTACAGCCTGTTGTAACTCAAAATATTCAAATGATGAGGTTGGAACCACGCAAACGAGACCCCAATGTGAATATGGTGCTTAGAAGTGGCGCGAATACAGGGGAGGATAAGAAAAAGCAACCTGAGGATGATACATGGGTCCGCAAGGCCCCTACGAAGGAATTTGAGCTTGACTCAGAACATGTGAAGGAAACGGATATGGAAGCTACGAAGAGCTTCGTGGAAGTCTCTACTTCAGGTAGTAAGGATCAACTAGAACCAGGAATGGATCCGTTTATGCTTACTACCTTTTTAGAGACATATATGAAGCTGCTACGAGACAATAAGGTAGTTAAAGGACTCCAGGAGCTAATCACTAGGTGCATAGGACCGGGGGAACCGTGCGTAGTTCGAAATATGGGAAAGCATACTTTGTGTACTGGGAGGGAAATGTGGCTGATAGCGCAAATTGGTGAATATGAGATGGATCAGGGAGTTCTGGACCTGGTTTCGGATGCGAACGTGTTACCAAAATAGACTTGGGATCGAATGGGTTAGCCCATGTTACAGCGGTCTCCTATTCAATTAAGGATGGCTAATCAGCAAAAGATTGTGCCCATGGGAAGACTGCAAGGGGTAACTGTGGATATCGATGATGCAAGCACACAGACTGATTTCGAGGTAATAAAGATTATCCAGCTGAAGGAGTACGCTATACTGAACCTGTGTGCGAAGATGATAGAGACAAT
This sequence comes from Pinus tabuliformis, assembly GCA_031772625.1. Classification (NCBI taxonomy): domain Eukaryota; kingdom Viridiplantae; phylum Streptophyta; class Pinopsida; order Pinales; family Pinaceae; genus Pinus; species Pinus tabuliformis. Next base: position 884,992,707 of record CM062812.1, read on the forward strand.
GAGCTGGATTGTATTTACCAGATAACAGTGTAAGATCAGGATCGGGTAAACCCGATTGAAGATGGAAGAATATCATGGGAGCATGACAGCTCCTGTACTTTGGATTCTGATGAAGAAATAGAACATTGGCAAAACCGGTTTTACGAGGTACCTACATTAAATTTCAACAGGATGATTACATCACTACGCTACATAACGACTGAAGCCAGGGAATTACTGACATGTGATGGGGACAAAGAAGGGGACGAACTCTTAAACGAGAGTGGTAGGTCAGGACCAAAATAGAAGCAATGCGGCACAATGGGTTGGGTATTGTGTGCGACACCTGCAAAAGGGTGGCAGAAGCAGAATATTGGGAGCTGGCATGAATGCAGAAGAAGGATGCACTAGCAGTTTCAAAAGTCCTTGTGTCAAACATGGGTTGGGCGACTAAGGCAAAGCGGTTAGCGTGCCCACCTGTGTCGATGGGCATAGTGGCAGGTTGGGCAAGCACCACCTAGGCGAAGGTTCAAAAATCAGGACCCTATGCGATAATGGAAAGAGCGATGTGTAGCCGCAAGGTCGTGCGGATCGTGACGACAGTTTACTCAGTGAGACAATCGGATGGGGACCTGCGCACTCCAGTGGTTCGATGGGCGTATAGGACCATAAGCACAAATCGAGGTGCGAAAATAACTCCGATGACGACAAGACGAGAAGAAATTAGGAAGGCAGAGAAGCATCCTTGGGCTACGGCTCCCGTAGTAGGAACAGGACATGGGGACTTGGGTAAAAGAATTCAACAGCTACAAGAAAAGCTTCGGTGTGGGAGCATGAAACTTCGAGAACTCAATGACAAATGGGCATGGCTGAGGAAGAGAAGTATGACATGGGATGAAGAAATTTGCAAACTAGAAAATGAAGTCGTGCACGCGGGCTGCAAAAATTGGAGTATGAAGGGACCAAGTCCAGCCAGCACTACTACGGCGTTCAAAGAAATTGCGACCTTGCTATTATGGCTACAATCACACCTCACTAACAAAGGGGGATGTGACGTGAAGGCATGTGGAAGGTGCTAGCAGCCCAGGTTGGTAGGATAAGCGAAGCCTCACACCAAGGGTGCGACCACCTGACTATTTGTAGAAGGCACAGTCTTACCGCCCCAAGCAGTTGAAAGAAGGCGCAGGACTATAAACTAGGTTGCAGGAAATATGCGCAGAAAAGGGGGTCCGTGTAGAACCTGTCTAGCACAAGGTTCGCAGTCACGCTTAAGAGGAGGCGCTGCCATGTGCAGAGGTTCGGGGATGACCATTGATGACACTGTTCATGATAAGAAGGCTAATTTAATGCAGAAATGAGCGGGCAGCAGACCATTAAGACATGAATTACGAGCTAGATTCGGGGAGATTTGCTGCCAAGCAAGTACTAAGGACTCAAAAATGGAGGGAAGGGCTGAATTCAAATATGGATGTTACTATAAAATTCCATGGGGTAGTTTTCAAGCAGTGCTAGGGTTGTTAAGAATTGAGGTAGAATAGAGCAGTGAGTTCCAAGCTACCTTGCCACCCATAACTGCATGACTAACTGAGTCTAGTACAAACACAATGTCAAGAACCAGAGTACGAATTATGGAAGGTAGCCAAGAACCCTGGGTGACCCAGGAGGAGGTTGGTGAGGCAACGAGTGCACTAGAGGTCCCGAAGTCCCCATGTACATCATGACTGCAGAAGAACAAATAGCTGATGGGGCCCATCCGGGTATCACCACAGCACCCAAGAGTTAGTAAAATATCGCTGGCTGAAAAAGGTAAAGCCGTCACTATTGAGACAGAAGAGGAGGAGGAAGATCTGCAAGACCTAATAGCTCAAATAGAGGCACAGGATGATGAGGAGGACAATATTTCCAAAGCTTCTTCAGCGATATTTTTACCCTCCTACATGTCCCCATGGAAAGGAACAATGAAGATACCAAAGGACTTGGAGGCCTTGAAGAGTGCACTCCAAACTCCGCTTCTTCCAGATGATATCAAGTTTGACGAACTGCTGCTGGGATAGGTACCAAATATAAAATTTGAAGACTAGGACTTGGTAGATAGCGAGAAATTACCATAGTTGGTTGCAGACAAACTATGACAGCAAAAATGGTTGCGAGGTGTGGAGAAGGTAGGGATACTATATTTGTGGTGGATACCCCACTACACCGCACGCCTATGTCTATCTTTGTCATCCGGTAGCCACTGTGTCTGGTACATGATGGGTATCTGTGGCTGGAAGAGCCGATTCCCATCACTACTGACTTAATTAACCGAATCTCGCAGCTTTCGGTTAAAGGAAGCAATCCTACAGACATAGCCAGAAAGAATAGTGACTTGGGCCTTACATAAGCTATGAAGGCCAAATATAAGCTAGAGAAAAGGAAGCGAGGTTACGTAATTGCAAGTATCAAAGATCAAGGAGTGCTTGTTGCCACCCAGTTGCTGGCTAGCCAGATCATGAGGAAATGTCGTGTAGATGAAGTACTGACATCTATAATTTTGTTGGTAGACCAGTGTGTAGAAGGGGTCTAATTCAATTGGGCGCAATTTCTGTGTGATTAATTTTTGACGAACTATAGGGAAGCACAGGACCTGGGTAAGACCTTCCACTATCCGTGGGTGCTCTTATCCATCCTGTTGATTGTCGGGGAGCTGCCGACAGACAGCCAGTTTCCCACCGTGGAATAGCACATACCCGAGGCCGCGAGGTATACCTCGCTCTGGGCGACCATAAACGCGGCAAGGATTTGAAAGATAAAGGTATTTTGGACATTTGTAGAGGTGATTTTATGAACATGGATCAACTGTAGGCCATGCCTATCCCCAACGATATATAACACTTTACAGAGTGTGGTGGAATTCAAGGTAGATATGCATAACTTGTATATCCAGGCGTGCAAGGATCCAGCCCGAGCATGGGAAAAGCTGTCATTTATTGCCACAGATGATGCAATATTTGAAGTAATGGCATCATGGTCTCTAGAGTGGCACACCCCGGACTTGGCAGAATTAGAAAAATTGCGGCGCAACAGAATAATAAGGAGACCAAGATGCGCCTCGAGAAACTAGCAGAAAGAAAGCATCAAGAACAGGAAGTGGCCATGTTGCAGATGACGACTAAGGTGGCCATGCTAGAGAAAATGACACAGACCACAACTGCGGCCGCTGAAGAGGCCGAGGAAGGCCAAGAAGTGCCCAGGAAGCAGAATATACTGGAGGAGGTGGAGACACAAGAATGCGCGAACCTTACAACAGATGTAACCCAACTCAAGAGGCCACATGACCAGGAGCAACCTTCCGCGCGAAAAAGGACGAATGAAATAGAATTCATGGGAGGAACCCTTATTGATAAGGACACCTTGGTAAAATTGATGATGGAGCAGACCACTGTGTTGGGGGCACTCAGAGCGCAGCTGTAGGCATTACAGGTGCGAACCCTAGAAGGGAGGATACCGAACTTAGCGGACGATACATCCGCAGCTGACAAGATGGTGTGTGCCCACACAATGAACACTTTAGTGTTACTAGCAGGCACCATCATAGTAGAAGCCAAAGGTAACATGAGGAGCTGGGGATTGAATTTGGCTGCCCTTCCTAGAGAAACCCTATACTAGCTGCAGGATGAGGTAACCGCTGAGCTCCACAGCAGGGAAGGCCGCACCCTCTAGGTCTTGATAGAGCAAAAGGGAAATCTAGACCAGGTCAGTCTTCAGCGTGATGAATTGGTCGCATGCAACCAAGAAGTGGAACAGGCCATCGCGGAGGTTTGTAGTAGTACACAAGAGCTGGCTGTGCTAGTGGAACTCCCAGCAGCTGAAGAGATTCATCATATGGCTGCAAGATTCTGTAAGGCCTAAGAGGAGGCTGCCAAAGCTTAGTGGGAATTAAACTTGCAGATCATGGAGCTAAGGTTGAAAGTGTAGCCCCCTACACCACCGAAAGTTAGAGAGAAATGGCGCCACGCCCTTCAAGCAGGGTTGGCAGTGATAGAGCGTGCTATACAGGATTGCACAGGATTGTTGGATTAGTCCCTTCTTACACTCACATCACTACAAGAAGACCCAACATTGCAGTAGGTAGAGACAAAAGTATGGGAGTTACAACAAGCTTATGACAATGTCCAGGGGACTGCGCACATGGTCGCCCTCACTTAGCTCTTAGCCAAGATGAGGGAGGCCCAAGCCATGAAGGAACAGGTGGACGTCGTGCACCAGAAAGAAGTCGGGCTTAAAGCACGCATCTAGCCATGGCTAGAGGAAGCATTCACGATCACCGTCACGATTGAGGGGGAGCTGACACAACTGTAGGACACATATTCCTTAGGGCAGGAAGGTGCCTCTGATAATGCATTAGAAGGCTGCGTACAAGTGATACAGTGGACAATGAAAGAATGTGTGGCAGATATCAGCACAATGCAGATGTTGCTGGATGGACTCCGAGCCAAGATCACCGCACTAGCCGAGTGACTCGGGACGAGTCACGATGATTGTGTTGGGGGCCTATTGGGGAGAAGGTCCCCCGCGTTAGGGTTTTGGGGCTCAAAGCCCACAATTTTGGGTATAAATATGATAAAGGTTCCGCGAAGTGTGCAGAGCATGAATTGTAATAAGTCAAGTCAAATGGTTGTTTGCCCGAGAAAAATGTAAGATAATAGAAAGTGAGTCAGCTTGCCCATGGTCAGTGGACCATGGGAATGTATAAATAGAGTAGGGCTCTAGGTTTAGAAAGTAGTTTTGGTAGCTTTGGTTAAGATCTGAGGTATATGGGTTTGTAAAAGCAAGAGTGCTCTGAGTTTGTAAGTTCGAGTTGTGGTTGGTCGTAGTTAGAGTAGGCTCTGCAGATGTGTGTTCAGAGGCCTGGTAGAGTCTGCAGTTGTGTGTGTGGACCCCTGTAGCGGAGTGCGCAGGGTGGAATTGGATTATACTGAACAGAAGGTTAATAAAGATAACTGTTTCTGAATTATTGTGCATATGATCACAGATCTATATGTTTATGCTTATGTTATGGTTTTATGCGTATCTTTAAGACTTATGGTTATGCTCGCTGGTTTTAATTGTTGAATGCTCTATTAAAGACCTTAAGGAATAGATCAGATATGTAATAACTGCAATAGTAATAAGAGTTTGGGAACCACCCCGTCGCGGATCTTCGTGAAGGCCAGATAGCTATGCAGATTAGCGCAAGTGCGTGGTTCGGGTTGTGACCCCTCTAGACATCATCAAGACATCCCTATGGTGCGGAAACTTGCTTCCAGCACCCTCCCATACTACCTCAGGTGAGACTTCAGTCCACACTCTACAGACTGTTGTTGAAGGGCTGATAGTGTTGGGATTTGTTTGGCTAAACATTTTTGAACTTGGGTCAGGCCCCAATAAGCCAACATGTTTTCTCTGGATTCCCTTGACAACTTGTTTGGAGGCCTATTCCTTGGATTCTTAGTAAGGGGAGTTCTTTAACCCCCTCTACTTGATTTCTTGTTTTTACAATGGGTTATGGATTCCCAGGATTGGGTGGAACCACTATGTGAAATATTTATTAAGGGTGTAGGTGTTAAGCCTTTGGATTCCCTCACTTAGTTTAGGGTGGAGGTGGTGGGCCTATGGATTACCTGTGAGAAAATGATTAGATGAAGTAGTTTGTGGGTGGAGGTGGACGGTCTGATGGAGTCCATGTTTCATCTAGCAATATTGGTTTAATCCCTTTTGCACTCATCCTCAAGCTATGGAATCTAGCTTGGGGCTGACTAATTCAAGAAAGGCTTGGTTGCGAACTGTTTAAGGTTGGATAGAGAGTCGAAGTCCCAATATCAGTTGTTGAGCACATATTATAAGATAAGTGTATACTTAAGCCTTTGTATATTGGTTGTTAAGCTTATGTTTAATGTGTTGACTTAAGCCTATTTTTTATTGATTTAATGTGTTGTTCTAATGCTTGTGATATAATGTGGAATGTGATTCCCTACATGCTTAAGGAATTTTGATTTACTGTATGTTTTCTTGGTTAAATGAATGCATCCTTATATGTGTTAATGATATGGTTTTATGTTTATTATCGTCCAAAGGGACCACTAGATCTATGCCCTATTATGAGCTTGGAATTGGTATAATGTGCTTAAGTATAAATCGACGGACATAACTCTATATTATTTATTATGAAATTAGAAAAGTTGACTTTTAGGCTTTATTCTAGCTACTGAGCTCAGGAAGGATAGGGTTGTGTATGTGTGTTGGTTGGACTGAAGCCCTTATAAACTCAGGAGAGATGGCACAATGCATATTATATGTGTTATGCATATATGCATTGAATGGGTTGGGTTGAAGCCTCTGTGAGCTAAGGAGGAATAGCAAAAATAATATATATACACATAGATTAGAAGCTCAAGAGGGATAGCATATATATATATATATATATATATATACACACACACTTATGAAAATGTACAAGGGATGAGCCTTAAGACACTAAGGGCCTAGCCCTCAAGTCATAATATCCCATGTGTGAGAGTGTTATAAGCAATTGTTGAGGGTAGGGGCTCAAGTGTATATGATCCTACATAGTGGGGGTTGAAGTTCATTTGCTAGGGGGATAGATTATAGACTCCCTATTAAGACATATGGCCAGTAACCATGACCAAGGGTGCATAGGAAAGGGAGCACAGGGCTATTGGATGACAAGGGAGTATTCAAACCATCCACATGCCCTAGAAGAATTAACCCAAAAGTTTCAATTGGATATTGGTTCAAATTCCGCTAAGATTTAATCATCAAGTTTGATGTGGCATTGTGGGGTCTATGACAATCTCTCATTGAATCTTGGTCATTGAATTTCATAAGTGCTTCCTACCATTCAAGGAATATTGGATATTTTGAAGGGAGACCAGGACAATCCACTGGGATTTAATTCTCAAGACGACGTGGCACAATGGGGTTATTTTCCTATCATTCAGTCTAAACAGTGAAGGACCCTCTATATATTATTATAATTTGAAATTACATTTTTGTGCAGTGGAAGACTGGTGGGACCCATGGCGATATTAGCAAGAAATGTGACCTCAAGGTGATGTAGAAAAGTGGTCTATAACTGGGGGACAAGTGTCACTTCCAGAGTGGGTCCATGTGGAGGGTGTGACATCACCTTGGGGATAAGCGATGATGACATCACCCCAATTCCTCTACCTTGATGATTTCTTGTGGTGTCTCATGCAATACCACAGGGATTTTATTCATAGGGTGATGTGGCAGTGGTGGAGCCCATGCACGTGGTAGTGATAGTAGGCAAAGAAATGTGCATAGGAGGAGAGGTTTATGAGGGAGCCTAGACCTCATGTAATTGACTTGAAACACTTCCTAGTAGATTGAGGTGGTGAAATGGTAGAGTGGGTACACTGGAGGTTCTTCCCTAGAAGTTTCAATGGGGGACTTCAAGATATCATTGGGATTTTACTTCTGGGGTGAGGTGGAAATTGAGGGACCCACTTACCTCTTACATTTGTCTAAAAGGAGTCCCTCCCTTTGTATCATAATATACATACACATGTTTCACAAACCATTGAAAGGGGAGGACGTCACCTACCATGATTTGGTTGGCATTTTCCATGTGGAAATGACATGGCTATGATGGGTAGCAACATGGGTGCCACATGGTAGGTTAGATGACATGGTGAGACCTTATAGGCTAGCCTCCGAATGTGTACAAAAGTCATACTGGAAAGGAAAATAAGAGTCCCCATGAGTATGAAAAGGAAAATAATCCCATCTGATGTTGAATCTGTGGGGAGGAACACTTGAGAAGGGACTATCCCCACTAGGAGGAAAATAAGGAGGACAACCCTTACAAGACATAAGGACATGAATAAGTAATGCAAGATGTCGAAGAGAGGGATGGGAAGGGCTAATATATATCACCTTTTCCACCCTCGGAATGCTCAAGGATCCAATTATGTAGCAAAATAGGACAATCTTGTAGCAAAATAGGGAAATCCTATAGCATCATGTAGCACTCTATAAAACCAACCAGAATTGATCCAAAAGCTTGATTATTTTCCTATAGGCTTGAATAATGACCCCTGGGCTCTAAAACCATGATTAAGGAGTACCAAAGACTACTTTAGACCTACCCTTTCTTCACTGCAACACAATTATGCAATTAGGGTTAGAGGACATATTTCTAAATTTGAAGAACAATGATGACTTTCTTATGAAATGCCTAATGAACTCTATCACTAAAGAAAATTTTCTTTGAACATAGTGATTAAGGGGTGATTTATCAATGCAAATTAGATTAGGCCCGTTTTCTTGAATTTATTCTTTTTTCAGCGTTTCAACTACAAGCACTATTATTTCATAGGTTGATTTCCTTTTGAATGCAACTTTTCATATTCTGCAATTAGACTAGTGTTTACATTCTTGCAAGTACCATAGAGCTTACATTCTGCAAATAGATTAGTGTCTCCATTTATGCAAGTAATATAGTTTTCTACATTCCTGCAACTAGGGTTAGCATTTGTAATTAAACAAGTAGCATTATCATTCCTTTTTACAAGTAGAATAATATTTCAATTTATGAAACTAGGACATAACTCTCTACTTATGCAAATTCCTTTCTTGAGTCAACTTGTAAAGTGGTCTATGTATGCCTTAGTCTGCTCCATTGCTTGAAGGTGGCATAAGTATACCTTAAAATATTATGCATATAGCATTGTCACCTCTTATGTTTGTACAAACCCTGGGTTGATAACTAAAGTTCGTAGCCTTGGGAATTGCAGCACTCTTGTTGCAATACTTGGGCTCATCACTTTTTGGCGTTGTTGTCAGGGAGGTGTCCAAGTAGGTGTTTTTTCTACTTATAAGTTACCTTTCTTTTTCATCTTTCTATTTTTTTGCATCAGCATTGTTTGATTTGAAGAAAATTTAAAAAAAAATGGTAAAAAACAAAAACACAAAATCTTTCATGCCTTGTATGAGTAGGGGTAATCAAGGGAAAATTTTGCCAAAAACCCCCACCCCTTCAAGCAGTCAACCATCACTCTTCTTTGGTAACTTTGAACTTCTCACTTTAATGACAAGGGTGTTAGAAAATCCTCTAGGTGAGAAACATGAATTTTTTTAAGAACCCATAGGGGAGGAAGAACCTATAACACCTATCCAAAACATGGTTGAGAATAGGAAGACTAAGCTCTTCCCTATCCGAGAAACCAACATGGAGGTCGGGATGAAAAATATAAGCCCAACACTCTTCCACATTTCCATGGCCTAGCCTCTGAGGACCCTGACACATTCATGTTTGAGTTTGTTGTAGTTTCTAGGACCTATGGCTATACCTTTGATGAAAAAAAAATGAATTTGTTTCTCTCCACCCTCAAGAATGTAGCCTTGCACTGGTTTATGACACTACCTAAAGGAAACATCACTACCTTAGCACAAATGAAGCAAGCCTTTAATGAGAAGTATAGGGATTATTGTAGGTCTAAGGAGATAAAAGAGGACATCTTTAAGATGACCCTAGGTACATATGAGTCCTTAGAAGATTGTGAGGAAAGGTTCCAACTTAACTATAGGAAGGCTAATTGTACCCTTGACTGATCCAAAATAGATCTAAGATAGACTTCTAAGTCTAAAGTGTTCCTCACAGAGGAAAATGAAAGTCTAAGGATTCTCTTGGAAATAGTCCCATTGCATAGATCTTTTCATTCTGAATCTACTGCAACTTGAATAGGCTAAAATGGACTTCGAATGAAGAAGTTATCACAAAAAGAAGTTTGCCTTTGTCCTTTGAAAAGGAGGAAAATTCTTATATAAATGGGACTTAAGGGAAACTGTGTTTTTAAACATAAAAAACCTTAGAACCCATCGCATTTCATTCTTCATTGCATCACAATAAACAAAGGGAAAGGACTTAAAGCAGGCACAAAGGCCTTTGACGGACCTGACGGATTTATAAAGTAAACAGGAAAACCTTTTGAGTTCCGAAAGGAAGGGGAAGTAAGCGGTATTTTGGGCAGGCCTCGAGTAGTAAGCGGTATTGGACGGGCTCCTCCTGATTCCATACATTGTCTGATGCGTGGCACGGTGGAGGAGAGGAAACCGCTCTTTCGGGCAGCTAATCCCCGTGTAAGTTATGCGCCCAAAATGGACTATCAGTCATCGGATTAGCGATCGTGGATCAACGGTCAAGATCTAATTGGCAGATCGGTGATTGGAATGACCAAAGGAAAGAAGCCCCAGGCCGTTACCGATGCGATATGCCAATTGTGATATAGCGACGGGGCCGATAGCGATCAGCAATATCGGCAATTGGTGATCAGCGAACCTCTGATACCAGGGCCAATGAACATTGTGATTGTGACTTGCGATATGCCAATAAAAAGGCAAACCTGATAAGAATTATGCACATGATTTCATAACTTTTGAAGCCCGAATTTATGGGAGTTCTGTGTATTTCCCGTGTATTGGGTTTTTTTGGCCATTACGCCATGCGATAGCGATAAGCGATATTTGGATGGAGCCGATAGGTTTATAGGGCCGATTCCATAATATTTAAAGTCCGGGCTAAAGGCCCATGATGTGTTTTGCATGTGTTTCCTGTGTATTTCCATTATTTGGCTGACACGACTAGAGGAAGGCAAAACGACTGGGTTTTCTTGCTTACCTGTTATTTTCCATTTGTAAACGGATTCTTGTGAGGAAACAATCGGGTTCTTCAATGATGGAGGACTATAACCTAGGCATGATAAAAACATAGAGAGCACAAGTGCTAAAGGTAGTTGAAGCTTTCCAAGGGAGCTGGAGGACTGAAAAAGGTCACTGGAAGGTTGCCGAGAGTCGCTTGGAGGTCAAGCGAACTACAGAGGCACGCAAAGGCCGAGAGAAGCTTATATAGAGAGCTAGAGCCAAGAGCCAGAGTCAGAACCAAGAGCTAAGAGCCAGAGTCAGAACCAAGAGCTAGAGCCAGAGTCAGAGCTAGAGCCATAGAGCTCACAATAGACTTCTAAGAGCCATGGAGCCATAGTGAAGTTGCAGAACAGCAAAGGGTCGAAATGATCAAGCTGTTGCTAGTGTCTAGAGTGTGCTAAAGATAGAAGAAGGCATTCCAGAGATAGTTAAGAGGATTCTGAGGGAGTTGGTGCAAGCTAAAGCAAGATTGCTTAGAGCGCTGATTGAAGGAGTCAAGTCCAGAGAAACCTAGATCTTTCTGCAGAGTGAGGAAAACCAGAGGGGTAAGATGGCATTCTAGGCCCATAGGTTTAGTGTAAACTAATGGAGTTGAGCATGGAGCTTGTAAATTAATTTAAGCCATAATCCTAGAGAGCCTAGTAGAGTTGACTAGAGCTCAAGGAGACGTAGCCCAAGAGTTTTGGGTGAACTCCATATTATATTGTTGTTATGTGTGATTGCTTGTTGTTGCATTGTATCTGTTGTTATATGTTTTATATCAGATCAAGCAAATAAACTTAAAACACATAAACATTTTAAAACCAAACACAAACATACACCTATTTTCAAGCACTTTTTAATTCCGCAAATGGTTAATCATAATATCTTGGGAATATTTAAGCTTTGGAAGTGGGAGAGGTTCTTGTAATGACAAGAAGCCTTTAGTGCCCCATTTTCAGATCAGGTGGTATCGGAGCCTAATATTGATTAACCCCACCTTCAGGAAGATGATATCAACATTGGTTATACTAGAGAAAGTGGTATCAGATCAGAATTCTTGATTGACAGAGCAAAGATTGCTTGTCTGAAAGGTGTTTGGGCAGTCAAGGATTGATTTTCTTATTGATTGTATGCTTGTTTGCAGACTGACTATTGTTTGAGTTTACAGAGGTGAAGGTAAAGCTATTGATAGATCAGTCCAGGAAGGACAAGAAGGAAGAAGGTCTGAAGGCATTCTTCTTATCCCAAAGGACCTCAAAGCAATCCTTGAAGCACAAAAGGTTTGTTGCAAAAGGTTGTTGAATAAGCTCTTTATTAATCTTGTTGGAAGTCCTTTTGTTCATTGGGATAATGACAACTTCTACAAGTGAGTCCTCAAATTCCTCCTTCATCACAATATTCTTTGATGCAGACATGAAGGAAGACTTGTTCACCATGATGGACAAGCTGAGGGAAATGTATGAGGATTGAAGGAAGAGCAGCATACTTAGAGAGCAGTTGAATTCCGTGGAGGAAGAGAAGCAGTTGCTTTCTGACAAATTGTAGGAAATGGAGAGGCAACTTCATATTGTAAATATGAACCTGAAAAGGATGCATGAGTTGGAGACATAGCTCTTTATTTCCGAAGAAGCCTTAGTCAAGTATCAGCTCAAGGAAGAGGTAAACCATTCCAATTTGTCTTCAAATTCTTCTAAGAATGCTTATATTGGTTCTTTTGAAAAACATACCAGAGGCATAGGTTCCAAGCTAATGTCCAAGATGGGCTATGAAGGAAAGGGCTTGGGTTAACATGCATAGGGTATTGTTGAGCCAATAATGGTTGAGGAAAGGCATAAGTATTTGGGCCTTGGCTATGGACAGTCTTATGGAGAAATTTCTAAGAAGGAGTTTCATTTCAGGTCCTCTACCTAAAGAGTGTGAAGATTGTATTCAGGAGGAATGCAATAGCTTGAAACATCATTTGCAGGATGCAGGTGTTCAGAAGCACACACTTGAACCAGAGAGTTGTGGAAAATCTAACAACCTTGAAGAGATTGATGGTGTTCCAAAGGGAGCCACTTCTTCATTTGCTTCACCTCCTCATGAAGGCAATAAAGGTGAAAGAGAAAGGTATAAATCTAGTTCTAATCATCTTCCTTTTGATTTTGCAAAGCATGATAAATCTCCACATGGATATGGGAAAAGAATTGCATGTTTATTTTGTGGTTTCGATAACCATAATGTTTCTAGATGTTGGAAGAGGATAGCCACATGCAGGAAACTTTTGAAGGAAAGAAAGCAAGAAGCCAAAGGTCCACTAGACAAGGAAAATCATGCTATCAAGAGGATGCACATGTGTTGCACTTATTGCCATAAGCAAGGGCATGTTACTGAAAATTGTTGGACTCCGAATCCAACAATGCTTCCATGAAACTTGAAGAAGGTGGAAAGAGAAGATGGCAGAAATGGAAAGGAAGTTTCCATGGATGATGTGTTTTAGGATGATTCAAATGTTGATGCTGATGTGCAGACAAAGGAAAGACCTTTCAAATGGATTGGTAAGAAATGGTTAGAGTTCTTATCCAATTAAGATTGCATGTCTATTGATGCATCTATTTGCATTTCTTTGTTGATGGAATGCAAGTTGCAGGTTTTTACCACGATGGTGAATGGAAAAAGGTTGAGTAGGAGACTCACTTTGTTACTGCAACATTATATTTCATTTCAGCTTCGAAAGTACAGTGTGCTTAAGCGAAAGTTGAAGGATGAAATGCATACATGAGCATGATATGCATGAACACAGGGATGCTGATGATTTTCTTGTTTTTGAACATATGTGTGTGATTAACTTGAAGGGTTGATTGCTTTGACATGAATGTGATGCAATGTTGACTTGGGAGAAGTTAACTTGGTATCCAAGATGGAGATAATTATGAAATGTTTCATCTTTTGAAAAAGAGTCCTAATGGACTTTTTCTACATGCTTGACTTGAAGGGTCATTGGTTTTCAAGGCATGTTTTGTGAGCTTGTTATCTAGTCCATCATTTGTATGCAGATGTAAGACATGGAGGTGTTCACAAGATGTGAAATCTGTTTCTTTTGTTGAAGTTGGAGTTTTAGGCCATCCAGTTGTTGTTTGTATTTCTGTTGTTGTTAACAGTTGTTGTTGGCAGCTTGTCAAACAGGTACAAATGAAAATTTTGTGAAAAAGATGTAGCTTCACATTTGTTTGAGCCACCTTGGATCAATGATCAAGGTAGAGGAGTTCAAACTACCTTCTGTGACCATCTCAGCAGGTGTTCTGCCTGATGTCAAGGAGGAAACCAGTTCTTCCCAGGAGGACTAGCACATCCAGGAAGGAGAGTGGTCAAAGGCTTTGGTTCAGAGGCACTATGCAAGGCAAGTGTATGGAGGTTGAAAGAAGAGGGTGCTATTACTCTCATTTACTTTTCAGATCAGTATGTCAATCTTTTGGAGACCAAAAGTTATTTTAGTGGGAAGGTGTGATCCAAAATGGATCTAAGATAGACTTCTAAGTCTAAAGTGTTCCTCATAGAGGAAAATTAAAGTCCAAGGATGCTCTTGGAAATAGTCCCATTGTGTAGATATTTTCATTCTGAATCTACTGCAACTTGAATGGGCTAAAATGGACTTCGGATGAAGAAGTTATTGCAAAAAGAAGTTTGCCTTTATCCTTTGAAAAGCAGGCAAATTCTTATATAAATGGGACTTAAGGGAAATGTGTTTTTAAACATAAAAACCCTTAGAACCCATCACATCACATTCTTCATCACATCGTAATAAACAAAGGGAAAGGACTTAAAATAGGTGCAAAGGCCTTTGGTGGACCTAACGGATTTATAAATTAAACAGGCAAACCTTTTGAGTTCCAAAAGGAAGGGGCAGTAAGCGGTATTTCGGGCGGGCCTCGAGCAGTAAGCAGTATTGGATGGGCTCCGCTCAATTCCATACATTGACTGGCACGTGGTACGATGGAGGAGAGAGGAAACCACTCTTTCGAGCGGTTAATCCTCGTGTAAGTTATGTGCTCGAAATGGACTATCAGCTGTTGGATTAGCGGTCGCGGATCAACAGTTAGGATGTGATCAGTGGATCGGCGATTGGCATGACCAAAGGAAAGAACCCCCAGGCCATTACTGATGCAATATTCCGATTGTGATATAACGACGTGGCCGATAGGGATCGGCGATATTGGCTGATTGACGATTGGCGAACCCTCGATACCAGGGCCAATGCACATTACGATTGCGACTTGCGATATGCCGATAAAAAGGCAGACCTGATAAGAATTATGGATGCGATTTCATAACTTTTGAAGTCCAGATTTATGGGATTTTTATGTATTTCCTGTGTATTGGGTTTTTTGGCGATTACGCCATGTGATAGCGATAAGCAATATTTGGATGGACCCGATAGGTTTATAGGGCAGATTCCATCATATTTGAAGTTTGGGCTAAAGGCCCATGATGTGTTTTATGTGTGTTTCCTGTGTATTTCCACTATTTGGCTGACACAGCCAGAGGAAGGAAAAATGACCAGGTTTTCCTACCCGCGTGTTCTTTTCCATTTGTAAATGGATTCTTGTGAGGAAACAGTTAGGTTCTTCAATGATGGAGGACTGTAACTGAGGCATGATAAAAACACAGAGCGCACAAGTGTTGAAGGCAGCTGAAGGTTGTCGAGGGAGCTAGAGGACTGAAGAAGGTCGCTAGAAGGTTGTCGAGAGTTGCTTGGAGGTCAACCGAACTATAGAGGCATGCAGAGGCCGAGAGAAGCTTAGCGAGAGAGCCAGAGCCAGAGCTAGAGAGCCAAAGCCAGAGCCAAGAGCCAGAGCGAGAGCCAAGAGCGAGAGTGAGAGCTAGAGCCAGAGCGACAGAGCTCACAACAGACTTCTAAGAGCTATGGAGCGTAGTGAAGTTGTAGAACAACAAAGGTTCGGAATGATCAAGTTGTTGCTGGTGTCTAGAGTGTGCTGAGGATAGAAGAAGGCATTCCAGAGACAGTTAAGAGGATTCTATGGGAGTTGGTGCAAGCTAGAGCAAGATCGCTTAGAGTGCTGATTGAAGGAGTCAAGTCCGGAGAAGCCTAGATCTGTCTGCAGAGTGAGGATAGCCAGAGGGGTAAGATGGCATTCTAAGCCCATAGGTTCAGTGTAAACCAATGGAGTTGAGCGTGGGGCTTCTAGAAGCATTCAAGCCATAATCCTAGAGAGCCTAGTTGAGTTGACTAGAGCTCAAGGAGACATAGTCAAAGAGTTTTGGGTGAACTCCATATTATATTGCTGTTATGTGTGATTGCTTGTTGCTGCATTGTATCTGCTACTTTATTTGTTGTTATATGTTTTATACCAGTTCAAACAAATAAACTTAAAACACATAAACAGTTTAAAACCAAACACAAGCATACACCTATTTTCAAGCACTTTTTATTTCCGCAAATGGTTAATCATAATATCTTGGGAATATTTAAGCTTTGGAAGTGGGAGAGGTTCTTGTAAGCTTGACAAGAAGCCTTTAGTGCCCCATTTTCAAATCATTGACCCTGAATCACTCAAGCTTGTACTCCTCCAAGGGATTAGGGATGATGTAATGGAGACCCATAATATGATGTCTGGTGGATATATCTCTCAGTTGACCTATGATGAAATCAAGACAATATTCAAGAATCATTCTTAGGATGTAAGGAAGAGAGGTAGGTCCAGTCAAGGCTTGGTCAACTCTTATCCCTCCACCTCCACCATCAAATAAGAGATAGGGAGTATGATATATGACTTCAAATGTGAGATGTTGCACACTTTTTTCTTACATATTCAAATTAAGAGGAAGCAAGATGAAGTTTAAATAGCACTAGCTATCTTTTGCCCCAAGTGCACCAAGAGGCACCCAAGAAATGAGTGCCCACTGAACACCATAGAGGTACGTTATGTTTGTGAGGGGAACGATGCAATAGATAAATTTCCCTGTCTTCTAGACTTGAAGTTTGTATATCAAGGGGAATAAAATGGCTTAAATCATCTTTGCTTCATCAACCAAAGGAGGCCATAAGCCCTTCTCCATACAAAAAAGGCATGCAAGGTGCACAATATCCTTCTTACGATCCAAATCAGAATGCACCCTTCCAACATTGGTATCCTCCATCTCACTCGTCATGGTCCATAACCCCTCCTTGGTACTATACTCCTCAATACCCTCCTCAGCCTATCAAAATACCTTTCTAACCATATCAACCTCAACCTCCTTTATAGGGAAACCCTTCACATGGATGGAGGCCTCAGGCAATCCAACCTCCTTCCTTAGTTCCTCCTCCTCCACCTTAACCAAAACTACCCCATAATAACCCACCAAAGCAACCTCAGATACCTGCCCAACCCAATCCAAACTGAAACGATAAGTAGGCACATCATGTCTACAGTGGGGAGACATCTTATCCTAGTTATGTTTTTGAAATCAAAGAGATCAACATTTAGTATGGTAAGGTACTTCCAAATTCTCACCCACCTTCTCCACCTAAAGATCTTAAATAAGAGAAGGAAAATAGTGCCCCTCAATCCAATATACCTCCCTATACTGAAAGTTTGGTCCAACCTAAATAACACGCCCTAGAAGAGGTTGAACTTCTAGGAGAATTGAAAAATTTCTGTGTTAATATACCCCTTCTCTAGACTATCAAAGATGTCCCCATTTACAACAATCTTATCAAGGAAGAGTGCTTCAAAAGACCTAGGACAAGAAAAAGAGATGCCCCCACTATCAATGTTGTTGGGTGGTTGTATGATATAATGCTTGGGAGAGTAATATACCCTAAGTACTTGGATCCTGGTAGCCTAATAGTGGATGTGAATATTAACAATATTTTAGTCCCAAACACCTTGATTCACCTTCGGGCTGTAATCAATGTCATGACCAAGGAAACCATGTTGAAGTTCAATCTCCAAGGTCCCTTGATAAATACCACTATAGTTTTACAGTTGGCAGATAGATCCACAGTATCCCCTGAGGGATTTATTGAGGATGTGATAGTCTCTATAGACTCATGGGAATATCCCACAGATTTCCTTATCCTCCATCCCAAAACCAAGTTTAATGGGTACCCTATCATTCTAGGGAGACCTTGGTTGGCCACTGTTGATGCTTACATTAGTTGCAGGGTTGGGAACATAACCATTAAGAATGGGCATCTCTCAAAGCATCTTGTATTATACCCCCTTGATCAACCTTTGTTGAGCATGATTTACCCTTGTGGGTAGAGGAAGAGGAAGAAGAAGACCTTTATTATGCATCCCTCTACCTAGTTTGTACATTAGACTCTACTATAGGGAGTAGGAAGTTAGATGGGGATGACCTTATTGATCACTTCTTATAGAATCAACCTCCTACTACCATGCTAATTGATGAGCTAGTGGAAGAATCCTTAGAGAAACTTGATAAAAATCCATGGACTGAATTGCGCTCTGATGACTCTGACCTAGATCATTCCAAGGTTGGGAAATAATCCCATCCAAAACTCTAAAAATCACCCCTTCCCTCTCAACCAAGCAAGAAGCGAAACTATGCATTGTGTTGAGGTGGCATCTTGATGCCTTTAATTGGGACGATAAGGAAATGAAAGGGGTGAATCCATTAGTTTTTACTCATCATATCTACATCAAGGAGGGATACAAACCTATGCACCAACCCCATAGGAGGATGAATCTTTCCCTTAAGGATATTGTAAAAGAGGAATTGCAAAACTTGTTGGATGCAGGATTCATTTACCCCATTTTATATAGTGAGTGGGTGTCCCCTCTTCTTATAGTCCCCAAGAAAATTGGGAAGTAGAGGATTTGTGTTGACTATAAAGAAGGACCATTTCCTTATGCCTTTCATTGATCAAGTCCTAGATGGCCTTACAAGGAAGAAATTATTTTCCTTCCTAGATGGATTTAGTGGGTATAACCAAATTTAGATTAGCCTTGAGGACCAAGATAAGACCACATTCACATGTCCATGGGGGACCTTTTCCTATAGGGTCCTTCCATTTGGTTTGTGTAATTCCCCTGCTACCTTTTAGAGGATAGTTTTGAGTATCTTTGTTGACCTTGTTCATGACATTGTTGAGATATACATGGATGATTTCACCCCTTATGGAAGTGATTTTTAGGAAGCTCTTTCTAATCTATGTAAAGTCTTAAGGAAATGCATTGAGATGAATCTTTCATTAAGTCCCAAGAAATGTGAATTTTTTATGAATGCAGGGATTGTCCTAGGCCATTTCATATCCAAGGAGGAGATCCAGGTTGACCCAAACAAAGTTTCCATCATTAAAAGGGTCATTATCCATGAAAAACAAAGGGATGTCAAAAGCTTACTTAGATTAGTTTGGTATTACAGAAGGTTCATTAAGGATTTTACCTAGTTGGCTTCACCCCTATTTGGATTGTTGGCTAAAGATTCACGCTTTTGTTGGATAGATAGATGTCAAGAGGCATTTGAAGAACTGAGAGAGAAGTTGGCTACTGCACCAATCCTTACAAGCCTCAATTCATCATTTCCTTTCCACATCCACACAGATGCTATAGATAAAGTTCTAGGAATAGACTTAGGACAAGTGGAAGACAAATTTCCCTATGCCATATATTTCATTAATAAGAACCTCTTTAAATTTGAACTCAACTACACAATTACTAAAAAAGAACTCTTAGTTTTGGTGCACTCTTTAAATAATTTTACGAATTATATCACGGGATATCAAATCTTTGTTCATACTAATCATGCATCCATTAAATATTTAGTGAATAAACTTGATGTAAATGCTAGAAACAATAGACAATTGTTATTATTGTAGCAATTTGAGCTAACCATTGTTGACAAGCCAGGGAAAGAAAATGTGGTTGCAGATTTTTTGTCTAGAATAACATTACTTGTAGGAAATTAGGAGATGGTAGATGATCAACTTCTGGATGAACGCCTCTTTTCCATCTGAGTGTTTTCTCCCTAGTTTGTTGATATAGAAAATTACTTACTTGCTGGGAGGTTCCCTAATAATCTATTTGCCAAGGAGAAGATAAAGATTGTTAGAAAAGTTGCCCCTTTCACCTAGATTGGGGGGAATCTCTTCAAAATTGGGCCAGATCGGATCTTGAGAAGATGTGCAAGAGAGGAGGAGGTCTTTGGCATCCTCTCAGCATGCCATGATTGACCATGTGGGGGCCATTTTGCTGCTAGGAGGATAGCATTAAAATTTCTACAAGGTGGCTATTATTGGCCTACTCTACATAAATATGAAAAAAGGGACACTACTAGATGTGATGAGTGCCAAAGGATGGGAAATCGTGCACCCAAGGATGAAATTCCCTTGCAACCTCAAGTGGCACTGGAGCCATTTAGGAAATTAGGCATGGATTTCATTAGGCCCATTGATCCCCCATATAAAAAAAAGAGATATATCGTTGTGTGCATTGATTACCTGAAAAAGTGGGTTGAAGCAAAGGAAGTAAAGGAAAAAACCAAGCAAAGAGTGGTTGAATTTCTACGAAATAACATCTTTTACAAGTTTTGATTTCCAAGGGAGTTGGCCACTAAACAAGTAGCTCAGTTTACCTCAAATATGATTCAAGTCATCATGCATAAGTACCACATCAAACAAAGGAAATCCACTACCTATCACCCTCAATCAAATGGGAAAGTGGAGGTCAAAAATAGAGCCTTGGAGAACATTTTGACCATGGTTGTTAGAAATACTAGGAGAGGTTTGGCAGATCCACTTATAGAGGACACTTGGGCCTATATTACCACATGGAAAGCCACGACTAGATTCACTCCTTTTGAGTTGTTTTATGGAAAGAAGGTTGTGTTTTCCATTGACTTTGAATACAACACCTTGAGGATGGCAGCACAGTTGGATTTAAACATCATGACAGCTTACCAAGAAAGGTTGGAACTCTAGCTCAATGGTTTGCATGAGTTCAGATTGTAGTCTCTCATGCACACTGAGGTAGTCCAACTATAGAGGAAGATTTGGCATGATAAAAACATTAGGAAAAGATCTTTCCAAGAGGGCGATTGGGCCCTTTTGTACGATTCAAAATTCAAGGATTTCAAATGTAAATTGATGGAAAGGTGGTTGGGCCCCTATCTACTGGAAAAATGTTATGAGAATGGACCTATCCAAATAATAACAATCGATGAGGAAGGCATCTCTTTGCTTGGTAATGGTTACCGGTTAAAGTTGTACAAGAAGCCTTTATTAAAGGAGGATCTCACCATCTTAATATGCAAGGAGCTTAATGTAATTGGTGGACTCACAACTCGTAGTTCATCCAACCTCTAATCAACAAAATAAAAGAAGAAAAAAGGGAAAGGAAAAGTGGCTAGGTGAAAACCTATTTGCGGCACTTGAGGAGAAATATAGGGTTTAAAACCTCTATGAGGCACCCCAAGAGAAAAAAACAAAAAAAAACAAAAAAAGGGGAAAAATAAATGAAAAGATCCCTAAGTGAAAACCTCCTTTGAGGCACCTAGGGCAGGCCTACAAATTGAAAATATATTTAGAGGCGTCCTACTATTCTCAAAAAATGAGGAAAAATAATAATAATAATAATAATTGAAGAAAGAGCAACACACAAGCAAGGGAGCCCTTACATTAGTTTTGTTAACAAATTTTTTTGTAGGGTTTTAGTCACCGTCAAAGGGACAATAGTCAAAGGGAGTCTCCTCCATATTCCACTTCTCCACCTCCCAAGATGGTTATACGCATGTCCTTCATTGTTCCATCCATCTCCCAACGTTCCCCCATCATCAAACAACCCATCTCAACCAATTTTGCCTCAGTTCTAAAGTGTTATAGGATTGTCTTGAACTGCTACAAGATTCACCATAATTACTACATGATTGTGATCGAAATAGAGAGTGGGGTCAGATATTATGTTTTCCTTAGTGTAATAAAAAATAATTCCACCACACCTCCATCATCCCTCCTCCACACCATTTATCCATTTTTCCATCCAAAAATTTATCTATGCTCATGAAAAAAAATCTTTTTACCCTTTCTTCCATTTTTTTTACCACCACCAAAGTTTCCAATCCCCTTCCATGAGCTCACCATGAATTATCAAATATTTTAAATTCATCTCATGAAGGATATTGTGATTTTAGAGGGGTCTATGTGACTGTTACGGGAAAGGATCCAATCTTGTAGTAGCCTGCACAAACCCTACAATACTAGAGTTGAAGACAATTGACAGCACCAGGGTGAAGACTTATCCATCCTGAAGCATTAAAGGACCATCCTCATGATATTGGGAAGCCACACAACTCTTAAGGAACTACTACAGGGTCACTGTTCATATCCAATAGCAATAGACCAATCCATCACTTGAAGAACCTACATCACCATATTTCGCTCAGTCAGGCACCTATCAGAGAATATCTACAAAATTATTTTATTCAGAGGAAAAACCAATGCATGAAACAACCAGCATGAAAGATAGCACCTCCAGAGACCAGCAAATAAATCACTATCTTGAAGCAGCATGCAGGCATCGAAGCAGCAAGAAGCCATCAGGTAGGAACATGTATGACACTCCTCACCTCTTCCTTTAAGTGCATGGTAGCTCGAAAATGTTTTTAATGAATGAGGAATGAGTTTTATAGGTTGGAGGTGGCTAGTAAACTTGGCCACCCTCGAATAGTTAAAGTGCAGTTAACTCACCCATCCATGCAACGTGGGAAAAGTAAAAAATGAGAGGGTGATAATTATGAGGAGTGGGGCCAATGGTCCAAAAGAGGAAATATGTAGATGGTAGGTGGGGGCCAACTCACAAAGCATGTTGAGCCCACTACAACAAGAAGAAATAAAAAGGACAAACCAGATTTCATTTGTATCGAGAAGTCATTCCTAAGATGGTAAAATTGGTCCACTAAGGCGTCGAGAGTGGAGCTAGCTATGATCAAGGGTCCCCTATAGTGCTGCATTGAAGCTATAGGGTTGAATAGAAGGTGCTCCAGGATCGGAAGAAACTACTACAGGATTCCATTGAATTGTTAAAGGATTGTAGAGAAGTGCTACAGGATCAGGCCAAGATGTGAAAGAGGGTTCGAATTATGAGAATTTTTCTCCAAACCCCCACATCCATGAATAAATAATCTAGGGAAAGGTAAGTAGAAGATTCTCTCCACCTCTCATGAGCAAAGAATTAAGATAATTTGGTTAAAAAATATGTTTGTAAGGAATTCCTGTAGCAAACCCTTAAAGATTGCATTTTTGTTTAAAAAACCTTTTTTCTACATGAGGGAAGCAAGATGGCAGCAAAGTCAAGTTATTTGGAATTTTCCATGTAATTATCCTCCTTCTAGCTAGAAGAAGAGCACCGACCCTCTCACCTCTATATAGAAGTCCTAGGTTCCTTGTAAAACAATGATTCATTGAAAATTCTTTGATAGCACTTGGGGAAGAAGTAGTACAAAACATGGGAGGGGGTTTCAATAGAAGGGAACCCACGAACACTAAAATAATCCATCAACATCAACCTATCAAAAATATCTTCATAATCCACCAATGGATGGGGTCCTTTGAAAAGCTCCAAGGGTATGATGATGAGAGAACCCATAAATTTGTCATGGTGCTTCAGTCTCAGGGGGAAGACAATGCCACCATAGTTGTAAGAGTACTTTCCATCCATTTGAATGCATATATCACTAGCAGAGTGACCACAATACCACTATTATTTAGATCGGGAAGGGAGGATAGGATAGAATCCATCACATCCAAGAGGAATTTCTTCCTCGCTAAAGAAAATTCGATTGAAGACAAAAATGGAGTTAGAAGGAAGATCCTTCCTTACCCATGGGATGAAGTGGCTTATCACATCCTAAAATAAATATCTTGTGAAGGAAGGTTAAGTGTTGTGTATGCCTATTAGTTTAGGCTACTCTATGAGCTAAGGTTCTAGACATAATTTCCCATCCCAAGTAGGATCATTATTCCCCACTTTCTCCTTTAGTTTATGATTCAGAGTATATAGAGAGTGAGAGAAGGGAATCAATAGTACATTTCTCATCATTGCCTCATCAAGCTCATTTTTATGAATTCCTTGAGTCACCTCAAGAACCCTATGTTATGGACTAATTTTGTGGACATGGAAAGGGAGGTATTCATTGAGACTCAAGCCCAATCTCTAACAGAACATGAAGAGGCCACCAAACAAAGCGATGTTGAAGAAGAAGATGAAAAGGAGGAAGAAATTGAAGAGAAGAAAGAATATATTGAAGAATGGACTAGATAAGGAAAGGAGATAAAAATGGGGGGACTAGAAGTAGTGAGAGAGGCCCTTGGGGATCCCTTTAGACATTGGCAAAAGAGAAAACAAAAGCATCAAGTAAGACCCTCGTAAGGGAATATAGAACAAGAGGTAGTTTCCACCTTGGCAACCCTTAACACACTTATCCAAACCAAAAGGAGGTAGCCCAAGCAAGGCCCCTTATATTTCAAAACAAGGTAGAGCACTAGGATCAAACAAGGGAAGCCTTATAATCCTTCAAAAGTCCTAATCACAATTGAATAATTTGTTAGCCATTGAGAAGGTGAATTGGGATGAGGAAAAGGAAAAATTGAAGAAGTCACCTCCCTCAAAGCCAAGGGAAAACAACCTCATACATACATAAGAAGGCCAACCACTAGGTAAGCTAGATCCAAATAATTACAAGTATAAATTGCCCAGCTACAGGAATAAAAAGGACTGCTATAGGAAGGGGAGGAATTGCTACAAGTTAAGGAGACACTGCTACAGGAAGGAGCAGTAGGACCTCAAGAGGGAGAAGAATGACCACAAGAATTCGAAGAGCCTGGTCCATAACCTAATCTTGAGTCATACTACAAGTTTTATGAACAAGGATGAATCATACTTGAAAAAATTACAGTCCCCATCCTACTTGAACTATAAAAGGAGAGAAGCTAAAATCATAGGTGGATACAAATTTCTAAGTCCAAGAAATTTGAGGATGTGGACCTCATGGAAGAAAGATGAAGAAAATGGGTGAAGAAATGGTTGACTTAAGATTCAAAGATTCAATCATGAGGGAGAAGTTGCAACTATAAAATCATTAGCTAAGAGAGAAGCTGCAAGAGAAGGAATCACAACTTGACACCATGGAAGGCTTGGCCATGGAGGCCATCTAATGCGGGAAGCCATCCAAATCATATGTCATCGTCCTCAAAGAAAAATGGCTGCAATTTCAAATCAAGAGATTGGCACAGTTTGGCTATCTCCCATTTAAGGATTATAAGAAGTTCATTGATTTCTACTAACAAGTCAACTTTGAAGATAGGGCCAAATTAGTCGAGTTCTACATGCACAACATGGTCCTCATAAGCATGAAATTTTGGGACCCTAATTAAAGGTTGGGAGATGCACAACTAATGGATCTAGCCTCTTAGACTTTCCACGAGGAAGCAAGGGTTGAGGAAGTGAAGATATTTATGGCCAAGGAAGCAAGTGAAATTTTGTATATCAGAGAAAAATTAACAAGTCCCAAGGCTATCATAAGCAACCATAGCCTGATCTCTACAGACTCTAAATTAGCCCCTCACTACCTAGATAAACAAGAGCAAGCTATTCTCCATTTTGAAGATATTTGTAGGCTTTAGGGGACTAAGAGTTTACAATACTGCCAGAGGAGATGGCATGCTCCTCCCCACATTTTACAAATTAGGGGATGCCACTCTCCTGAAAGGTTGAGAAATTCCCTAGAGAGAACCCCACTCTACAAAAGAATTGTTCAAATGTTGAATATCAATTGGATAGGGATAAAGCTCAGTCCTCCCTTGCTATTAGGCTTACAGGAGAGAAGAGATCAAGTAGAGGAACAAAGGGAGTGGGAATCCATTGAGTCAAATGTAGGTTGTTATCCACAAGAGGGCACACCATCTGAGGTCCTTGGGATGTCAGAGAGGCCACCAAGGCAATGCATGAGCTACAAATCAATGAGTAAGTTTTACTCAAAGGGTGAGAAACACCTTCAGTAGGGGGGTGATGATGGGCCCCATCAATAGGTATATTATAAGGCCCATTTTGATATCCTCCAACCTATAATTTCCTCTTTTCTCACATTAATTAACATCTTTTTTGCTATAATGTGCTTAATAGGGAGACTAAAGTATGTTTGTCCTGTTTTATGGCCTGATGCAGTTAATATGTAGGAAAAGAGTATTTTTTAGTGCATTTACTATGCAGAGGCATGTTGGAGGAAGATACAGGAGATGTAGGAGGCTTGACCCCTGCATTTACTCACCTACAACTCGACTTAATCACTAAAATCACTCACCTACAACTCAAGGATCTACTAGCAGCCAATGCACTCAAGGAATTGTGAGGATATAAGGGAGATATATCCAATTTTTTCGATATTTTCGAGGGAAGTAGTCCTGTTTCCAAGGAGGCTGCTCCTCGGTAATTTTTTTTATAAATAAACAACTCCAAGGGAACAATAAGATTCAAAATTTTGGAATAGAAATGAGATATTAAGAGCTAGGAAGCTTGAGATTGTCATTTTCATTCCATTGTGTATTTGAACTTGGTTTTATGTCAATTAAAATCTCATTGTTATCTTTCATTTGATTTTTTTCAGAGGAATGAGTCCCCTTGGGTTAGGGCCCAACCTAGAGGCTCTAGTATCTCTTTGTGTATTTTATTCATGCATTGATTTTGATTAGCAACATCTCTTGTTTTACTTGGTATAAATTTACTTGCAAAATTTGTTGGTGTAGGTCAAGTTACCACCTATCTTGTGGGAAGTCTGGTTGAATAATATGCATCATCAAGTCAAAATCATGTGGTTATTTTCATTTGTAGTTGTTAGACCTTGTATTATTGCTCTTTTACATACTTTGTTTTTGCATACTTAGGAGTTAAACCACATTTTTCTTTAAGATTTCATGGATGAAGGTCAGATTCATGATGCAAATGAGAATGTCTTTTGATGAAATAAAATTCAACTCATCCTTTTTTCCACATAGTTTCCTAAAATTGAACTCATCCCTTCTGATTTAGTACATTTTGTTGCAATTTTATCATTAGTTTGGCACTCTTTTCAAGTTGCAAAGAGGATTATTTGTTTGGTTTGAAGGTACTACTAGTGGATTTCAGGGATAGAACATTCATCCTATATTCCTTCTATCATTATCAAACTCTTCCTCCTCACCTTACAGTTCCCTCAAAAATTTTCCACCGAAATTACATTTTTGGGTCATTAAAGGACAACATGTGCATTTGTTTTTGTGCAAGATTGGCCTCTAGGAGGTGCTAGGCTTGGAAAAAGCTTCTTAAATACTTCATATACCTTCATCTACCCTTTCCCACCTTTGGATCACCTTTTACACCCTCATAATCCTCACGGATCCAATCTTGTAGCAAAATAGGACAATCATGTAGAAAAACAGGGCCATCTTGTAGCAATTCTATAACATTCTATAGCACCATGTAAACTTGACCAAATTTGCTCCAAAATATTTATTCTTGCATTGTAGGCTTGAATAATGGCCCCTAGGATATGAAACCATGATTGAGGAGGACTAAACACCACTTTAGACCTGCCCTTTCTTCATTGCAACACAATTTTGCAGTTAGGGTCAGAGGACACACTTCCAAATGTGAAGAACAATGATGACTTTCTTATGAAATGCCTAATGAAATATGTCACTAAAGCTAAGTTTATTTGAACATTGTGATTAATGGGTGATTTATCAATGAAAAGTAGATTAGACTTATTTTCCTGAATTTATGCTTTTTTTAGGGTTTCAATTGTAAGCATTGTTATTGCATAGGTTAATTTCCTTTTCAATGTAACTTTTCATATTCTGCAATTAGACTAGTGTTTTCATTCTTGCAAGTAGCATAGAGTTTACATTATGCAAGTAGATTAGTGTATCCTTTCCTGTAAGTAGTATATTTTTTTACATTCCTACAATTATGGTTAGAATTTGTAATTAAACAAATAGCATTCTCATTCCTTTTTGCAAGTAGAAAAATATTTCCATTTCTGCAATTAGGATAGAACTCTCTGCTTATGCAATTTCATTTCTTGAGTCAGATTATAAAGTGTTATTTGTATGCCTTGGTCTACTCCATTGCTTGAAGGTGGCATCAGTAGAACTTAACATACTTTGAAAATAGAATTGTCACCTCTTAAGTTTGTATGAACCTCGTGTTCATAGCCTTGGGAGTTGTAACACTCTTGTTGTAATATTGGCACTCATCACTTGCAGCCCTAGAAAAACTTGTTAGGCATGGAAGGAAATCCATAAGGCCCTAGTAAGAGAGTTGAGGAGGACCAACAAAAATACACTCTAATATAGGCCCTGCGAATAATTAAAGAGAATAAACAAAAGTGAGAAATATTTGGTTTAGGCGATGGGTCGAGAAAGACCATCATTGGTTTATTTGGAGCATTGCTCCTAAATATTACAAGAAGAAGGAATGAAAACTATTTGAGTGAATAACAATAGAAATACATGGATTTCTCTAAAAACTCTGGTTTTATTTGGCATGTGCTGCTAACTAGGTCGAAAATAGTAAGACAACCGAGAAGGATGGTTAAGTCCATGGGAAATAATGGACATTGAAATGGAAACCATGAAAATGGAACAAAGGAATTCATCTTAACCTTAAACTTAATTACACGTGTAATTTTGTATTGCATACCTTATCATGTTGGTGAATATACATATGAAAATTCCATGGTGACTGACAGGTTTTGTCAAGGATCATTCTTGTGAAATAATTATGGTTTAAAATTCAGTTGATGACTATGTGAATGGCATGTTGGGATAACATATAGAAGTTATCCAACAATATTCCTAGATGAATGAGGAATCCAATGAGCTAGAGGGAATTCCTAATGATTATGATTTTAATATCATGTGAATATGATTCTTATATTGCGTCCATGTTTGTATTATGAAATAGGGAATGTTGAACGATATATCAGCAAAACAAAAGCAATGTAATCTACAGCATGCTGGGATGAGCATGGACAATTAAAGGAACCATTGACCTGATATTTGGACTATGGGTGTACATGGAAAAAATCATGGAAAAAGGAATTGTTCAGGAGAAGGAACATGGTCCTCTGGATATACGTTTTTGCTGGAAGCCTTGTATCCTTTCAATTCCTTATTTATACAGGTGGAGACGATATAGTCTTTGGATTCCCGATGATATGAGACTACAAGCTTGTAATCGGTTATAATGTTGTGTACATGTTGTATTGTGCCATGTGTACATGTTGTGTTGTAAATGTGTATTCATTATTTTGTGCCACATGTATATGTGTGTTATGTTATGTGTATGGGATAGGCAGGTATGGGACTATCTGGGCTCGTGTGTTATGTTATGTGTTCAAGACAGGCAGGTATGGGACTGTCTAGGCCCGTGTGTTATGTTATGTCTTTTGGATATGCAAGTATGGAACTATCTAGGCTCATGTGTAATGTATTGTTTTCTGGTGGAGGCATGATAATCTCTAGATTCCTGATGATAATATATTGTCGACAAAATATTGTTGGCATTGGTAGTGCCCATATTCGTGGGGTAGTGACTGGGACTATATATATATATATAGAGATATATAGATATATCCACCGCATGGTGGAGGTGAGCCTGTGGACTCCTTTGTTGAGTTGGAAACTAATCCAGTGTGTATAAATAAATAAGAAAAGAGCAATCCAAAGAGTATCAATATTTCATTTGATTTCATGAAATTTTCAAACTAGGAACATGATTTCATATTCTAACTTACGTTGATTTTATCTATGAGCTAAGTTAACTTGTTATGACAATAACCAAAATAAAATTGCAAATGTCACCTCATGGATAAGTTGTTAAGGAGGTATGATTTAAATTATTTCAATTTCTTTATGATGAAACTCGTGAAGATTTATGTGCTATGATGTAAGAAAACATGGAATTACCTAGTTTGGGTGGATGGAGGTGGCTCCAAGATTGATAGTAGCAGCAACAAAATAATTAAAGCATGTAGTAGTACATTGGTAAGATATTTCAGGAACATGGCCATTGTGGGACAGTAGCACCCAATGATGCCCACTGATTGCAATGAAGCATGCTATGACCACTATGAAAGTGTTGAAGAAGCACTTTTCCTTGGTTATGAAATCATTCTGATGTGAGGAAGCCTTTCAAAGGGATCAGATCGCTCGAGGGACTAGGAAGCATAGAAAGGGATGCCAAAAAATGATATTTGTTTTTAGATGGTCATGAGCATGGCTAATTGGAATTAGAAGCACATTAGGGGTGTTCTAAGAAGCAATGGGTCAGGAACTATTCATTAAAGGAATGAGGAGTGGAAAGGAAAGTAATGCTAGAAGACCAAGTCGATCATCACTCCAAGAAAAGGAAAGATAGCTAGATGAAATTTAGTGTGGAAACAACACCAGGGAAACTACAAAGGAGGCAAAGAAAGAGTTTTATCCTAGGAAAATTTTCATGTGATCTATTTATTTGTTGAGAAACAAAATTGTTTATATATAAAATGTGATTGTAAGTGAGTTGCATTATAAATCTCACAATGTTTTATGCTAGACTAATCATGTTTTTCATTATGTTTTGGATTAGAACACTCAGACGATGTTCCTCCAAGGGGGATGGGTTTGTGACATCCCCTTTGGGAAATCACCCTCTTACAAACATTGTAATACACACACACACACACACACACACACAAACAGATATATATATAGGCCTGTGAATTAGAACACGATTTCCAGAATTTGAGGAACGAGGTTTCTTGGGATTTGAAAGAAGCTTGACTTGTTTTATGATAGCCATGAATGACTGGTAAGTATGCTTTAAATTGAGATGATCACATAAGTTAATGGAGTTTGGCAAGAAAACAAAGGAACCGTGCCTTCCTTGGATAAATTCACAAGGAACAAAGGACAAAAGTTAATGGTGGCGAGTTGCACTACCAATTAGGGAAGTTGAGATCAACCAATAGGAAGTTATGGGGAAGTGTTTACACAACAACATCCCCAACACCATTGAAAAGCAACAGAACCACCATGGTCAAGCTGAGGGATGGGCGATAAGAGTGTCTTCCCATGCAATCAAAATGGTTGTAGCATAATAGTGGGAAGAACTATGGAGAAGGGATTATAGAAGGAGCCATTTTTTCCCTCAACACATAATTTGGGAACATGGATTTATAATCTATCACATTTCACGTACAAAGGGGAGGAAATTCAGAAGATAGGAAGAAAAGGGAGGGAGCTTGAGTAAACTAAGGAAAAATAGGAGAACCTCTAAGGACGATGAGAAAGAACAATTTATTTCACTATAAAGGAAGAAAAAGCCATGGAGCAAGAGGGATAAAGGAGGAGAAATTTTCGTCCTATTATCAGAACTCAAGGAGTAGAAAAATAATTCTATTAAGAACTGGGAGGTGGAAGAATATCTCTTAGGTGATGACATTAGTCACTAGGTTTCGTGTAATACTGGAGGGTGGAGATGGTTTTCTCTGGATTCCCTATAATATTGGATGGTGGAGATGGTTTTCTCTGGATTCCCTTGACAGCTTGGGTGGAGGCATGTTCCGTAGATTCCTGGTAAGGAGATTTCTTTAGCCCCCTCTACTTGTTTTCTGGTTTTACAGTGGGTTATGAATTCCCATGATTGGGTGGAACCACTATGTGAATGATTTGTTGAGGGTGGAGGTTTTAAGCCTTTGGATTCTCTCACTTGATTTAGCATGGAGGTGGTGTGCCTCTAGATTCCTAGTGACAAACTGACTGCATGAAGTAGCTAGTGGGTGGAGGTGGATGTTCCTTTGGAGTCTATGTTTAAGCTATCAATATTGATTTAATCCCTTAAGCACTCATCCTCAAGCTTTGGAATTTGGCTTAGGGATGACTGTTATACGAGATTTATAATTGCAGACAAAAGTATCTCCCCTAGGTCAGTGAATAACCTAGAACAACAGAGAGACAAGGAACACAATGCTTCTCCTTAAAGTAAATAGATGAAAACGTGAGGCCTACCTGGAATCCTTCACACAATTTGCTCCTTCTTTAGCTTGGAAGATCCAATTCCATCTCTAAATGCCAAAATTAGAACCTACACAGTCAGATAACACAAGCCAAGAAACTACGAGATCTATGTAGTATCATCTAAGTACTTCATTCAATAGATCAACATGGTATTGAAATAAGTGAAATAACAACATCACATATAGGAAAACAATGAATTATTTGCATTAATATAAATGGAAGGAGATTACAACCATAAGTAGCAGTTGATCTTGTAGAAGATTTCCTCCAATTTGTTGACTTGTCCTTTCCTTGTCACAATATGAACCCCCAATCACCCTAAATACTTGAGATGATGACCACTCACTACAGCATCATAAGGGCATAATCACTCTCCAAAATCCAACCCCCAACCACATAGAAGGCTAGGAATATATAGAGAAGTAGGGTAAGTTGGAAGTTCTTATCCAATTACCAATATAGGGTAAGAGATACACCTTTGGTGGAGGGATAGGATCAAAGGATAAGTGGTGAAAACTCCAATGTAGGGAAGGATAGGATCCGAATGTTTTATCCAAGGTAAGTAGTTGTAATTCTAGAAAATCCTAGAAGGGGAAGCTTCCAGAATCTCGATCACTCTCCCATATTTCTAGAACCAATGTAGGTGCAAAGAGGAGGAATGTGTTGGTGACAAATGTAGGCCACATTGGAGAAACCTGTTGGTGAATGCACCCCAATAGGCTTACAGGGAGCGTTGGTCCTCAAACTGGCTCAAAGGATGCAGTTTAGGGTTGAAATTATGGGAAATGAAAGGTACATGTTTAGGTCTTTGTGAAAGATGGTGATAAGGGGGAATAGGATGTTGGTGAATCCCATTAGGAGGCTCACTAATCAGATGTGAAAAAATTTCCTATAACAGAATGCCCCCTAAAGTGCAAAGTCAGAGATGATGACTGATGACTAAAGTGTTTTACCTTGTGAGAAGTAGCGACCAAGGAAAACCAATGAGCTTCATCTATTACAATACATTTACAACATGACATCTTTGTTTACTGAGGGAGGCATACCCATATTCAGCTCATAACCTAACATAACATGTAAAATTTTAAAAAGACACGTCCACAGGTGCAACTTGTGGACCCGTGACTGGATGATTTTTTATATAAATCATGACCATCATAACTCCTAAAATCACAACCCGAATGGGTGAAATTAGATCCAGACTCTTCTATATCGCTCACATAACCAACCAATGTACGAGACTAATCATGTGAATCAATGAGTTGGAGTCGAACATGGTAGACACCATCTAATTACCGACCAATGATGTAATCCATTAACAGATGCGAGAGAAACCACTGATGATGTTAATTTCTCTAAAGGTACTATAGTACAATCTGTATGGTGTGAATGAATGAGTGGATTTAGAACACCACACAGAATGTTTCGAACAAAAGAAATCGTTGTAAACATGTTGCCAAGAGCGAGGAAACTTTCCATTGATGTATGCAAGAACCAAGGTACCAAGGGGTGTTTCTAAGTCAACTTCTGGGATGATGTGTTGATGTCGATAGGAAGCGAACCGTCGTAGGAGGGCCTTGATGTATCCCCCATCAACAACACGAAATAGGTATCATGATTGAGATAGAATTATTAGAATGATTAGAATGTTGTTGACATGGAATAGGATCAGGAAAGGTAGAAATGAAATGAAGGCTTAAGAGTATTTTAGTGAAGATCAACTCAATGAATTCTCTTGAACACACCAGGGACACTGAATGGAGTTGGCATCATTGACCCAAAACCAAAATTAAGGCTCTAAAAATAGTATGATAACCAAAAGACAAGCATGTTACCCAACCCAACAACCACGGAGATGAAGTGGAAGAGTGTCGTTTTCAAGAGCGACTCGCTGCCATTAACAAAATGGAATCCCTTGTTTTCCTAATTTCCCCAACCATATTGGTTAGTACTTTTTATTTTTTAACAAGCTTGAGGAGGATAACATATTCTTGATTCGTAAGTTCATCCTTCAAATGAATCCCTCCGGGTATATTTAACGAACCCTGATAAGTAGTGGCTCGGCCTTCTCATGTTTGACAAGTCCATCACTTTTTGATGTTTTAAGGAGCCCAATGAAGGTAAAACTTGACATACTTTTCATGTTTAGAGAGTTTGAAAAAGAGGCAAAAAAGAAAACTCCAGATGTCCCTTTTCATAGGTAGTCCCTTAGGTTCGAAAAGGTAGAAAACAATACCCAACAGAACCTCTTTACCATGTTCAAATAAGGTATTCATTTTTCATAGCTAATCTATCTCAGTTCGGAAAAGGGTTAAACTTATACTGAGTAGAATTCTTTTCATTTACATTTACGAGTTTGAAAAGACAAGTGCTTGACAATCTTTTCATATTTTAGGAGTATGAAAAGAGATGAAAGAGGATTCCAGGGACTTTCTTTTTTCATAGGCTTAAATAGCCCAGAAAAGAGATAAAAGTGTACTCTATGATCAAAGTAACCTGGTCAAACATAATGAAAACCTACTAACAGTTGCCATTGTGCTAAAAACAACACAAGAAGGATTAAACATACTTGTTTCATAGTAAAAATGAAGCATATCTAGGTCAAAATAATAAAAATAAATAAAATAATGAGAAAATGACCATAAATACTCAAAAATTACTTCTCATTTTTACCATTTCACATTTTACCTTCAACAATGATTAGTTGGAGCCCTTTTTCCCTCGATATTCTCCAACTAATTATGGCCAATCTTGGGAACCATTTTGAGTGGCGCCGCTTCTAGGTACAAACTGAAACCTTTCTCTATCTTTCCATGATTCATTTTTTTGTTTTCATGCAAATGTTTCAAGGTTTTGAGGCCCCTAGGGTTCATAAAAAATTCCATGGGACCAACACAACCCCCCTGTATCGAAATATGTGTTGCACCTAGGTAAATAAACACTAAAGGTAGGGGTGAAATTCTCTGGTAGACACAGCTGGGGTGTGTTGGGCGCATTTCTCTAATTTTTATTTCAGTTTTGCCTCAAATTTTGTCAAATTTTTTGCATGGGAAAGAGCCTAATGGATTCCTTGTTGATGTTTCAGGTACCCATTAGCACAAAATGGCATTCATCTAGAAAGAACGAGAACATGAGGAACAAGGATTAAATGTGGAAAATGACCCCACTACGATTTAGGCACACAAAAATTGTGGGTTATTGAAATTCTTCTGGCTTCCTGGTATGAGGCAATAGATGGAGTTGTTGAAGTACATTTTTCATTCATGGGATATTTAGGCACAAGCGTTTAGGTTTGGGGAGAATCTACTTGAGATATAGGTAGAATATATTTACTTTCTAATAGGATTATCAAATCGAGGTGCCCCTTTCTCTCTTCTAGGTGGAAGAAGTGGCGGTGAGATGGTGAAAGACTATATTACTACCTATTGCATACCTCGAACCCTTCCTACTAGGGATGGAAAGATCAACATAAAGGATGTAACCCAATTACCTCACAGAATGATCTTGTTCATTATTGTAAGATTGGGAGGCAACTCAACACTACAAGTAGCAAGCAAATCATACATGTGGTATGGGATAGAGTGTTTAGAGATGATAGTATTGTTGGAAATAATACTAAGAGGGGGGTGAATCAGTATTATCAGATCAATAATTTTATTTCCAAAACAGATTTATATACGCTACTTCAGTGAAGTGAACTAGCGTGTACACACGATTGTGATTAAGGAAACCAACGTATATCCAAAGAACTTGTGATTTAGACAATTTATCATGTGTTGATATTAAAGCAGTATATCAAAGATTTATTAGATAGTGCAGT
Organism: Pinus tabuliformis; assembly: GCA_031772625.1. Lineage (NCBI taxonomy): Eukaryota > Viridiplantae > Streptophyta > Pinopsida > Pinales > Pinaceae > Pinus > Pinus tabuliformis. Next base: position 885,028,226 of record CM062812.1, read on the forward strand.
AAAAGCATAATAAAGCATCACACATAAGCAACACACATGAACACCAAGATGTAAGGTGGAAATCCAATGTGCGTAAAAGCCACCTGCTGATGTTGTCTCTGTCTTCTTTTAATAATAAGAAAATTTGTTTACAATCTTGTACTGGTGCATACTAATACCAATACGCAGGCTTCTACCTGTAGAAGGTTACAACTTTCTCTCATTCTCCAGCTTCTACTTGAAGGGAGCTACAACCCCCTAGCTCTTGTACTAGCCAATATGTTTACTAGTACATAGGTGCCATCCTATAGAAAAACTCCACTCTTCCACCAGGGACCATGTTTCATGAATTTTCAGACTGGATACTCTTGGATCACAACACCACAATCTAAAGGCCACGTTTCATCAAATTTTCACACTAGACCCATCATAACTTTTAAACTTAAACTGCATCAACCAATATTCAGATAATCTAAACAATCATATCACTGACACGAGGACACTGTGCTGAACCCAGAACCCTGCATCATCATTCGGAACCAACTGTAACCTCAAAAATCATGAATTAGAGTGTATACGCTACTTGGTTGTATCCAAACTGCGTGTATATGCTACTTTCATTAATTGAACTTGTGTATACCTTCAAAACTACTGCAAACATAAAATTTTGAATCAAGTCTGTACCAACTATCAATATTCTGTATATTTTAGAGCTTTACACAGGTGGGGACAAAGATCATTTCTTCTCACTTATACAATCAATAAATCGAATGCCAACATCCTTATGCATTCAGTTTTACATTCAAATCTAAGAAGACTTCATTGACAGATAGCAGTAAAATAACAAAATTTTATCAGATAGATCAATCAAACCTAAAAAGAAGCTTTTCTTTTGTATACGCTACTCGAAAAAATTGAACCTGCGTGTATACGCTCTTTGGCTGAGACGAACCTATGTACAGATCTGCAAATATTGACTCTGAACTTTGCCGCAATTCCAGACTTTAGACAAACCCAGATCATGATAGATAACAAATAGAACAGTCACAAAACATCATATCTTGTCTCACCCAATATCAGATCATTCAAGAATAAGTCATTTCAAGTCTCACGATTCCTGATCCAATATGGAACTTAAGGTGCACATGAATATTTCAAATCTAGTCCCAAACATAACCCTGCAACATAAAATATACTTCAGATAGAAATATTCCTTAGAATCTTATTGCTTGCACCCTTGGCCTAATGATCTTCTCCTCCTTATATACTCTTAGGCCTTTCTTAATACCTTGGACCAAAACCACTTACGACCAATACCTTGGACCAAATACCTCGAACCAATACCTTAGATCAAATACTTGGTTTTCCAACATGTACATGCTTTTCCTCCTATGAAAGTGTGTGTATACATTATACACTTCTTTTGTTCTGCTAACTCCCGTGTATATGCTTCTTGGACAAAGTTAACCGACGTACACCTCTCTTTCTTAATTCTTTGGAGTCTGATCTGTAATCCTTTGATGTTAACCTGCTGCACTGTGAACTGTCATCTGAGAGAGTTGCCATCAAGGACAAAACTTGTATCATAATGCCAACAATCTCCCCCTTTGGAGTTGACGGTAACAACAACACCAAGACACTCTCCCTCTTTGACATTAAGGGCAAATGGAGGACCAAGATATTCTACCCCTTTGACATACATTATGTTGTCCATGCTCCCCCTGAGTACATGTTGAATTCTCTGATTGAGCTCCCCTTTGTACATGCTGATATGTACTAAAACCATCCATGCTCCCCCTTGTTATGGCCTAAATATACTTTAGGCTGAGAAAGGTAGGATCTAGGATAACATCAAACCATGCTTAACCTGGTAGCTAGCCCTACCAGGTCGGGAGAGGGCTCTCTCCTTGTCAATCTTAGGAAAACATAGAAAATGAGGCTTGAGATGACTGATATAAAGACTAATTTTAGGCTAGGTATAGGCTCAGAGGAGTTTTATTGAGTTTAATGTTGGTTTGCGGGCTCAAATGTGAAAGGCAGATTTGGGTCTAGGGAATGGACTCAGTACTACAGAGGTTTCTGTGGGGCAAGGTAGGCAAATGGTTTAGTACTTTGAAATAAGTGAGATGGAGAGTCTTAAGACTGGTGAGGAGTTGGAGATGGCATGAAAGTCTCAGGGATCCTCTTCAAATAGTTGAAAACATGAAAAACTAAACAAACCCTAGGTAGAGCAATGCAACATCAATGATTTCTACCTTTATCCTTGATTCATTTAGTTCAGCTGAAAGGAGAGAGATAACGGCATAAATACACACATGTAAACTTGAATTACAGAAGGAAAAACAATACCAAATCAACTTGCCACAAGAATCCCACAAAATGCTGCAAACCTTGGTCTATTCCTTTGCCAAACTGCATAGATGAATGTACAATAATGCTTCAAGCATTCACAAGAGTCCAACCTTTACAACTGACTGAAAAAGTACTAGATATAGGCAACAAAAAACACATGCTAGGATTTAGGGGTCGAATTCATGTGTTTAGGAGCTGTTTCAACAAGAGCTAAACTAAGAACTGAAAAGTAGTCAGTGGAACAGCTTGCCTCTAAAACCTAGGAAACTGATTCATTCAGTTCAAAACCACATAAACATGATGTATCTACCTCCATGAGTGAATTTTCAACATTTTTACATAAACATCCATCAATTTACATCAAATTACATCATGAGTTTGACCATGAGAGAGAGAAAAGTCAAACTGAAAAAAAATGGGTGAAAAACAGAGTTTTTGGGCAAAAATAGCAATTTTCCATTCTGTGCGTCGCGCCACTGTCCCTGTGCATAGTTCCTTTTGCAGCTAATTTTGGAGGGCTTCTCGTGCACCACATTTTCTCCAAGTTGACTTGTTGGAAAGGCCTATCTGTCTACTTTCCAGAAAAAGTGAAATTTCTAAATTTGGTGTCCATTTACCCCTCCAAAAGTGAGTTCTCCCAACATTGCTTCCTATGTGGCCAAAAAGGGGTAGAAAGGGCATTTTTGAGGTGTTTTTGACTCTTTTGGAAGCTCAAAACTTGACAAAAATTTCTAGTAATTTTTGGGTATTCATAATTTTGCATGAGGAATCCAAAAATGTAGATTTTTACTCCAGAGGAGGTCCCTAGCAAAAAAGAGTGCCGGGTGGCACTACACACTAGGCAGAAAAACCTGTTTTTTCCTTCAAAATTTCAAAATTGTCAAAAAGTGTGCCAAATTTCTTGAAATTTAGGCTGAGTGACCTGCATCAAGTACTATGTTGGGCTAAGGAAGCCTCATCCAAGATATTGAGCTTGTCTTGCTCTTTCTTCCTCCTCAAAGTTTTCCTCAACTTGGCCTTTAAGGTCCTTATCCTCGCTTTGCAAATCTTGTTTCTTGCCAAATAGTGATAGGCCATGTGCCTCAACATATTTTTCTCTTGGTTGACCCTCTCCAACAGCTTCTCCAAGTGCATGTTTTCCGTTTCAAGCCAAGATTCTCAATCAGCTTCAATCTCTTGCTCAAGTGGTGTGAATTTGACTTTCTTCCTCTTGGTTGCTTGCTTATTTTATCTTATGTTTTGCAGCTCCATGATTGTCCGTTGGTCTTCCAACTGTTTGTTCCTTTTCTCAAGATAGTTTATGATCCACTTAGCTCTTTCCAAGTTAAGAGATAAATCATGAATGTAAACTTCTTGTTCCTTGATTATTTCCTTGAGCTTCGAGCTTTAGGACCCCAAATCATTGTCATCATCCTGAATGAGAATGAAATCTCTCTCTTGAACTTTAGAAGGCCCCTCATCATGCACTGGTTTTTTACCTTTGTCATGTACCTGCTTTTTTATTGAAGGAAACGAGACCCCTTCCACCCCAGGTGGAGATAGTACTCGCTTGGCTGCTGCAAATAACCTCCTTGTGCCCTTTTGGTAAGTGACAAATACTGGCACACTGGTGGTTTGAGTCTCATGCACCTCTTGCTGATGTGAAGGCCCTCCTGCCTCTTGAAAAAATGATGGGGTCAGTTGAGGGCTTGTAAAAACCTCATGTGAAATGAAATCATCCCATGAAACATTGAGCAAACTCAGCTGATGCAAAACCACAAATTTAATCAATGCAAAGTGATAGACATTGTTGTATTATTGATGAGGAGGTTTCCTTTACACCAATGTGGTCATTTTCTCAATATTCCGGCACATGAAATAGGGGAGGTTCATCATCCTCACTCTAGTGAAATTCATCAATAATCTGACATGATAGGTGTATAAGTGAGAAAATCTCCCTTCATAGCTGAAGTATTTGATTATGAGCTTCATAAGAGGGTGTTATAGACATATTTGGGCACTGCAAACCCAATCACATATGTCCATGAACCAAGGGCTTCTAAGTCCCTAAAAGTGTTGTTTCATACCCTAAAGGAGCAAGGTCAGCTAATTACATCATCTCCCAGAAGTTTTCCAAGAGAAACCACTCAGAACTGGTCAAAGCAGGACCATACAGACTGCCCAGTGCAAAGGGTGCGATGCATACTGAAAATCCCTTCTGTAGGGTGGGATGAGTGAGAGCAGACAAATGGCACAAGCAGTTTGCTAGGTGGAGACCCTGGGAATCTTCTAGAAGCTACTCATTTGACACTTGCCTCCCTGAATTCGCCCAAAGATGAGTAAGAGATCATGAAATCTCCAAGTGGAACCAAGAACTATTAGAGAGATGACACTAATCAAAATCCCAGAAGCTGACTCACCCCACTGCAAATATCTATAAATTGATCCCTCATCCCAAAGATCCAGGGGTTGGAATTTGGTAATTTGCAAAGAAGTGTTGTTGGTTTCTCTTTGAAGACATTGTTGGGTGATCTTGCTTTGTATGAGGTGAAGATGGCTTTCAAGCTAGGAGGATGGCACTGGGTCAGACCAAGTGGTTGTAATCCTCTCTTCTATTACTTTTACTAATAAAGCTATTTGAGTTTTCCTCCAAATTCTTTTGTATCTCTGAATATTGTGTTGATATATGCATTTGTATGGTCAATATATATCTGATCCTATATTGTTTACAGTGATAGATCTCTATGCTTTGATGGTATTATGCTGCTGTGAATCTACAGGTGCTCTTTGAAGCGGGACAAGTAAGGAAGCAGTGGTGAGATTTTGTCAAAGGAGAAAGGAAACAAGCAAGGAGCCAAGCGGAAGACTGAGGTTGGTACTCTCTGCTTCTTTCTCATCTCTCTCTCGTAAAGGAAAAACAAGTAACTTTAATCTGTTTGTTTCTAAGATAGCTACCCATCTTAGTGGGACTAGCAGCTCTGAATAGACACTAGATTTCCCGATAACAAAATGGCAACTCCATTGGGGAGCGATTAGTTTGATTGCTTGTTCTATTTGTTTGATTCATAAACCACAGACGAAGCCTGAAGTTAAGCCAGCTAGTATTTGAACTGCATTTTCTATGATAGTGCAAAGTAGATCAATGCTGCTTCAGTCAATCTTCAGGTTTGTTTATGAACTAAACAATTGACTTGCAAACATCATAAGTGCCCTAGAGGTAGCTTGAGTAACCTCATTAGATCAGCCCTTGTATTTTGTAGTTACTGACTATCATTTGCTCGGCCTAAATCCCTGAACTAAGCTACAAAATGTGACCAAAAACCAAGTTAAAGTCTCATCCCTGGACCATCGCACCTTCTCTTCTTGGCAATCTGGATGCATCGCACCTCCTGTGTGCAGTAGGTGGGATGCATCCCTATTTCCTTGTGTTACAGGTGCGATGATCAGACAATACTAGTTCTGCCTCCAGATTTTGGTTTTTTCTTCACTCTTTTCAGCTTTATTCAGGAGTTTTGCTATTTTTGGTCAGTAGACCACTGCTGAAACGCACTTCCTTTGCATCATCCAAACTCCATTCTGCAAATATTTGTGAATGTTTTTATGTATTTTTCACCATTCACAGTTCTCATTTACAAAATGGTAGCTTAATCGAACTATCGTCTTTGGATTTGAAAGTGTCGCAAGTGTCGTTTTCAGTCAAGGAAAAGAATCCTTCTCTTTTGATAGTCAATTACACTGTTACTCTTGTATTTGATCTAAATTAATAGTACTTCAAGTGTCAAAAGCAGTTTTCAATTCAAAATCGCAAAGATTTGTCTTGTCTCCCTTTTGTTTTTTGAAAAGAAAATCGTTAGTGCTGTCGCTTTAAAAGAAGATATGGTTTAGATTTGTGCTTAGCATTCTTTTTGTCATTCACACATTAAGAAAGTGGAAAACAAATACATGCATGTGCATTTGCATTTAGACTGCTTGTTGATTTTGATTTAGGACAGTGCATCTAGTGTGTGCTCTCTGCTCTATGTTGAAAGGATTTCATTTCTCTTTCCTTAGTAGCTAGGATTTTCATTGCAAAAAGAAGATTAAACGATTGTTTATCATCTTAGATTGCATTTTAGGAATTGTATATCTACATCACGCGGTGAACTTTAAAGGCAAACTTCTTAAGAAAGATCAACTACAAAATAAATTCAATGAACATAAAAACGCTTTGGAACCTAATGCACAACATTTAGAAGTCTAGGCTAGAGACGTATTCCGACATCGTAAAGCCCGGTAACTGTCGCTTTCATCGTAGGTTGGATGATTCCTCCTCTTTGAGACGACAAGTGCCAGTATGGACTTGTGCTCCCACGTACCGTCGAGTATATATTTGGAGACCACAATAGGCTATATCCTTTATCCTTAGGAAGTCGTGTCTGCCGCCTTATCAATCACAATGCACTGAACACATCATTCGGGAAGATTGACTGCAGTACCGTAGAAATTATTCTGCAGTTTTGCGATTGGTTTGGTAATCCCTCTATCTAGATTTCTAGAGTAGTCTCTTTCATTCCTTTTCAAACTCCTTAAAGGAAAAGGACCATCTGAGCACCTCTCACATCAGGCTCATTAAAAATCGAAGGTGACTAGAGTTATCTTTAGCTTTTTCTTGACTCTTAAAAATTGAAAAGACAAGTTGTGTCAAAGCGTCTAAAATTTATTTTAATCAGAATAATGTCACTGTTCCCTCGTTGGTCTTAGGTTGAGAAAATTGAGTCCACTAACCAATTATTTCCCCTCGGGGAAATCCTAGTCCTTTCTCCTCTTTGGGAGATGTTGGTGCACCTCATATGGCCACATTGTCCCTTCCAGGACTGAAAATTGGCCTGCCGGTATGGCTTTTCTCGACCTTTGTCATTCAAAGCACCGTGATTCCTGAACAATCAAATCAACAACTAGATGATACTAGAGTTACCCCCCAACCTTCTACTTCGTTTGTTTCTCCCTCCCCTTCCTCTTCGCTTGGTGAAGATAGTAAAACTAAAAACCAAGTAACTGAGAAAAAGAAGAAAGGGAAGGAGAAGAAGAAGAAGGAGCCAATAGCAAAAAGGGGCAACCGTGCATCGTCTAGTGAAAATCCACACACTGCACCATCCAAACCTAAATCTCCATGTGTCATCTACAAAGGAGACCACTATAATCGAGATTGTCCTTGCATCCCACGGATCTTAAGGGACTGGTCTCCCCGCTTGCACAATCGGTGTCATCAACCTCTGACGATCATGTTGAGAGTACACCGTCAACTAGTGAAAACGATGTCACCAGAAAGAAAGGAAAATCTAAATTTCCTTGCAGACTGTGTGAAGGTGATCATGCCCTCCACCATTGTCCCTTCCTGGACGAAGCTAAAAGAGTCTTGGATAACAGTCCTGCATCACTGCAGTGACTCCCTCCTGGATACAAGAAACTCTTGCCGAGTCCATTGCTAGTTGAAAATCTGACTGACACCCCTCTGTTGTCAGTCGAAGCACCTATCATTGAAGATAAACCCTTTGAGACCACATTGGACCAAAGTCAACAAGTCGAGACAGCAGTCGACCCGATCTTGGCTTCAGAGGATTTACCTTCAAATGATACAGTCACCAAAGAGAATGAGAACGACACCGTTCAAATTCTTTTTGTAAACACAGACTCCGATGAACATGGGGACAATCTGCCCATTCCTTTACCGTAGGAAGGAAGTTCGTCAGAGTTGTATCCGGCCGTTTATTCAGTCCCACCTGCAAGCAACCTGGTCGTTTCCTTTGATTGGAACCTACTAGGCAGACCTCGTTTACTGTCTAATGTACCATTCCAAATCATAGTGCAAACGTACAGAATGGTCATGGTTGGTACCATCATAGATGAAGGGGCTTCTGTAAGTATCCTTTCCTCGACTGCTTGGAAAGTGCTTGGTTCACCATTGCTTTTTCCTGAGATGCGAAATCTGACAGGCTTCAATAAAGGAACCAGTCGACCGTCAGGGATCCTTCCAAGTTTGCCTATAACTTTGAGAAGGAAAACCGTTTATCTGATCGTAATGGTAGTCCAAGGACCCTTATATTACAATCTACTCCTTGGGCGCGACTACATTTATAGCATGGGAGCTATTGTTTCCTCACTCTTTCGAGTGATGTGTTTTCCGCATGAAGGAAGAGTGGTCCAGCTCGTAGACCAGCTTTCATTCCCTGGTTCACACATAGCTAATAGTCAAATGCCACCCCTAATAGGTATTTTTGCACAAGGAATGTCTCATCAATCTCCAGTCCGTCCACCTAATGAACGTGAGTGATTCGGTGGTCATGACTGAAACCCAGGGGGCATGCACCCTGGTCTACTTCGGCAGGAAAACTTCAGGTATAGGGTAGGTTTCCACAGAGGATATATGACTGGTCTGACACACCCGTCCATTTAGGAAAATGAGATTAGACCGGAATAAGATACCTCTATTAGAAGGTAGGCCTTTCCCGATAGAACAAATGTTTTGTCTGCAAATTGAGGGGTAACCTGGGAAACTCTACTTCGCTATACCTGGGGACATGCAAACCTTTTTGCATGAAAGTGAAAAGCGACCATTTATTTTCCTATTTTGTAGATTCTTAACCCTTTAAACTCGTAGGATCGATCGTTCCTAGCTTACATAATAAAAGGAGTCGGAGCATAATTTCGAATGGTGCAAGCTCCCTAAAAAATGAACTTATCGATGAGACATCCTTATTATACGACTAGCACAAGCAGTTTTATGCGAAGTTCAAGCTCGTTAAAAATTAAACCTAGCAATAAGCATATGTTCCACCAAAGTTTAAGCTCATTAAAAAATGAACCCACCTCTGGTAAATAATGATTGTGAATGATTATCATCAACTTTTGAGCCTTGGTCGTGTTCTTACCATCACCTCCACTCTGTTTTAGCTGATCATTCGCCTCCATTTGATTGTTTACCCCTTTTGAGGAACAATTGCGACGAGTGATCCTATTAGCCACCTTCTTTACACTGTCGTGATTGGGAAAGTTCCAAACCTTACCTGGAACCAACTACTATCTGAAAACATCACTCGTTCCTCAAAAAATGAGTCTCCTTTAAGCTCTTTTCATCTAAATCGTAAAATATGAAAAGATTGCCGAGAAATTGGCCTCTGCAGATCGTTAAAGTGATCGGAAGTGCTATCCCTCCTCTAGATTTTAATCTTTTTGGACCTGAGGGATCATTACACAAAAAGATTGAGCGTTTGTCTTGTTCGGTTCGTTGAAACTATAAAAAATTCACCCCTTTCACATTGTTTTATACTTTTTCGGACTTAAGGGATTATATTACGAAAAAGGAATATTGGAGTTTCCTTTCCGTCTCTTTTCAGACTCTCTAAAATTGAAAAGGACCGAGTTATCCTTGTCATTAAACTCGTTAAAACAATAGCGAAAAACTTGTCCATTCAGACAAGAGCGAGTTTCACTGTCGCTAAACTCATTAAAACATAGCGACGAGTTTGGCCGAAGGGAAAATTATAGAACAAGCATATGTTATCCTCCTCAAGCTTGACAAAAATAAAGAGGTACTGGTCAGAAATGACTGGGGAAAATTGGGAAGAAAACTTGAAGAAACTTTATTGGTAGCAGGTCACTCTTGAACATGACACTTTCACTCCATCACCATGATTGAGTCGAGTTGGGTTATTCCATTCACCGGTCATATCACCATTGGTCCACCGTACCATCCACTTTTGGGGTTAATGCTACCAATCGAGTTCGGTGTCGCCGATATGTTCAAGAGAAGTCGCTCAGAGAATTCACCTACCCAGCTTGTGTCTCATCTGCTACAATACCTTCACGCTTCATTCTTTCATGACCGCCACCCTAAACCTTGTATCATCAGATCGTTTTCACCTCTACAAAATCATTTTCTCCGTTCTGTGTCGTAGATGTGGGATCCATTAATTCCCTCCTACAACGGGTCACTTCTTGTTGACATCAACTCATTATCCAAGAAGCTGACCTAGGGACAACCATTCCAGTACTTTGAAGCTTGCATGCCTCAATGGCAAGTTTCTCACTTCCGGTGAAGGTTTACACTAATGACATTCGACCGAAAGATTTTGCATGGTGTTCGACATCAACTCATGTATTCACACCACGTGAATTGTACTGCAGTACCTTGAGGGTCATCATCATTATCGGTGATTCCTCTCGCGTCTGTTAATAGCTTACATCATTGGCTGGTAATCAGGCGATGTCCTTCCATGTTCGACATCAGAACATCTTTTCACATGGATCCACTTGTACTTTCAGGCGAAGATTCAACGAGTTTTTGAAGACCCCGGATCTAGTTTCATCCATCTGGGCTGCGATATATTCAGGAAAATAAAGACATCAAATGTACATCATTACTGCACAGATAATCATCCAAACTAAGGGATGATGGCTCTACCAGAATCATCAGTCTGCACACAGACGGTTGTCTGTCCTATGTACATGAAAATGAATTTATCAAGTTGAGCATGGGAATGCCCACCTCAGCTAGATCATGAAAATATTATGAAGATAATGTATTGTATTGTATCTTATTACAGGTCACCTTCCAGTGCGAAAAACCTCAGATCCTCATTATAAAGCATTTCACCCGACATCAAAAGATTTATGACCTCATGCTTTAGGGGGCAACTGTTATAGACATATTTGGGCACTGCAACCCCAATCACATATGTCCATAAACCAAGGGCTTCTAAGTTCCTAAAAGTTTTGTTTCATACCCTAAAGAAGCAAGGTCAGCTGATTACATCATCTCCCAGAAGTTCTCCATGAAAAACCACTCAGAACTGGTCAAAGCGGGACCATACAGACTGCCTAGTGCAAAGGGTGCGATGCATCTCACCTGCCACATGCAAAAAGTGTGATGCATACTGAAAAGCCCTTCTGTAGGGTGCGATGAGTGAGAACAGACAAATGGCACAAGTAGTTTGCTAGGTGGAGACCCTGAGAATCTTCTAAAAGATTCTCATTTGACACTTGCCTCCTTGAATTCACCCAAGGATGAGTAAGAGATCATGAAATCTCCAAGTGGAACCAAGAACTATTAGAGAGATGACACTAATCAAAATCCCAGAAGCTGACTCACCCCCCTACAAATATCTATAAATGGAACCCTCATCCCAGATGTCCAGGGGTTGGAATTTGGTAAGTTGCAAAGAAGTGCCGTTGGTTTCTCTTTGAAGACATTTTTGGGTGATCTTTCTTTGTATGAGGTGAAGAGGGCTTTCAAGTTGGGAGGATGGCATTGGGTCAGACCAAGTGGTTGTAAACCTCTCTTGTACTACTTTTACTAATAAAGCTACTTTAGTTTTCCTCCATATTCTTGTGTATCTCTAAATATTCTGTTGATATATGCATTTGTATGGTCAATATATATCTGATCTTATATTGTTTATAGTGATAGATCTCTATGCTTTGATGGTATTATGCTGTTGTGAATCTACAGGTGCTCTTTGAAGCAGGAAAAGTAAGGAAGCAGTGGCGAGATTTTGTCAAAGGAGAAAAGAAACAAGCAAGGAGCCAAGCGGAAGACTGAGGTTGGTACTCTCTGCTTCTTTCACATCTCTCTCTCATAAAGGAAAAACAAGTGACTTTAATCTATTTGTTTCTAAGATAGCTACATGTCTTAGTGGGACTAGCAACTCTGAATAGACGCTACATTTCCTGATAACAATGGGGCATATGTATCCTGTAAGTATCTGAAAGGGAAGACCCTACTGATTTTCTTTTGATAGCCAGCCTTGATATAAGGCTCATAATGTTCTTTTTCCACTAGCTGTCCCTTGTTCCACTGTTCACCCACATTTAGAATACCTGTTGCTTCAGCTATAGTTTCAGGTGTCAACGTGAATGTAACACCTGCCAAATTGACTTGGACATTGTGAAGATGGAGGACAAATAATCTAGCAAGCTCATGGTGGTATTTGACTCTTTCCACCATCTCACAAAACTGGTAGCAAGACTGGTGTTTGAAACATGCTACTATGAGAGGACATGCCAATAGCTCTGTAAGTGTAGTGGGCTCCTCCCAGATGTGTTTTTTTCCCTTGTGTAGTTTTCTTTGTGCATGAATTTCTTTGGGAGGAATCACTCATTGTTTCCTCATCCCTTTCATAAGGTGAATCTGTCTCCATGTTTGCCACTGTTTGGTTTCCAATGATGAGTGTGAAGAGATTTTAAATGAAGAATAGGTGGTTTTCTGTTTAATGAATGGGATTGATGATGGGGACAGTGAATGAGGGATTGTGATGCTGGTTGTAGGGTTTTTTGGGATTGGCAGGGTTTGGGTATACAGAATAGGGTTTGGGGATAGTAGGAATTAGGTATTAGGGTTTTTAGTTTTGGGGATAGGGGGAGTAGGATAAGTGTGAATGAGAGAGGGGTAAGGGATATGAAATGAGGGGAGTGTAGTGGAGGAATGTGAAAATGATTGTAGGGAGCAAACAACAACAATGGCAATTTTTGAAAACCCTAGGCAGTTTTTCAATACACTGTGCAACAAACTAGGGTTTGTATTTCACCTATTGAAACACCATGAAAGAGGATGAAAATCTCTTGCAAAGGCACAATGGAGTGTTTGACTTACTTGTTGAATGAAGCTTGCAAGATTTTGGAGGTTGACGAGGTCATTTGGAGGAAATTTGGGCTTGGAGGGCAGGTGCGTCGCGCCCACTAACAGGTGTGCCGCGCCCACTAACAGGTGCGCCGCACCCACTAACAGGTGTGTCGCGCCTCAACCTAGGTGCGTTGCACCAAGAGATTTGCACAGTTTAGCTACAATTTTTCTCCCTTGGCCTCAAATCATGATTTTGCCTTTGTTCTCTCACTCTTTGACACAAATGAACTTTTTAACACAAAAAAAACTTTATATACAAATGAGTTTGACTTTTCATTTACAAAAAACCCACTTTCTAATGTTTTGCCTTTCACTTTATCATTTAAAACTCTGTTTTGTAGTTGGACTTGCTTTTTGACTTTGATGGACTAATGCTTTGAATTTTTTGTCTCTTTTGCAGGAGCTGGAGTGCAGGAGCTTAGCAAGGTGACCAGGGCTACATTCTGGACTTATTACATATAGGAAGAATAAAATTACATGAAATTTACATACATAAAATAATAAAACTCTGTTTTTCCTCAAAACAGGGTTTTGAGGAAAAATCAATCACTGAGCATGTGATTATTGAAATTTTTTATTCTGAAACCTTATTTGACCTACTCAAGTGCCTGCTGACCATTATTGAGCTTTCACAAGACTTTAATGACAAACCCTAGACCTAAAACACTAAAAATAGATTTTGCAAATAAAATGGCATAAAATGACTGTAAATGATCTAAATTTGTAAAAATAGGCCAGGAGGTAAAGACCTTGAGGAAAAATTTATAATATGCCACTATCATCAGATGATCCATGACCTGAATGGAATGCAGCTGATCGGATGAGACTCCTAAAATGCAATGCAATAAGAGAATTTTGATCACTGATGGAGGGATGAAGATATCGACACTAACATTGGCTCCAATGGGGATGGTAGCTCCTTGGAGGTGCCAAGAACTACAGATCTCTGGAAAGTAGAAAATGCCTTCTTCTATTGGGTTATGGAGTCAATAACTTCAACAAACCAAAACTAATATCTTGACTCAAAACCGACTGAATTTCAGGACTGAAATCTGACTCAATTTCAAGACTGAAATCTGACTGAAAATTGACTCAAACAATCCACACTAAACTGAAATCAGACCTTCAGTTTTATAGCCTTCACTTTGGGCCCCAAACTAAATGAATGATGATAGTACACACTTGCAATGAAGGAAATAAAATGGTATGTACAATGATACATATGATAGCAGAAAACATTTCAAAGATAGTACCGTTTCAGCAACCAACCATTGACTGGCCCACTTGGGAAATCTTCTCCATTCATTTCTTTTAGGAGGAAAGCATTTTGATCCTGATATGCAGCAATTTTGAATGGTTCTTTCCACAGATTCTTGAACTTGCCATGCTTGCCTCTGTCTTCATTTCTTGCATCCCATTTTAGCACTATGTATTCAATCTGAAACTTGTCAACCTTTGCCTTCCAATCATATATTTTCTTGATTCTCTCTTGTAGCCTGAAGGTATTCTGAAAAAATTCCTCTCTCGTTTGCTGTAAATGGATCATTTGGTTGATTCTTCGCTGCAAATGATCTTCCTCGTTGCTAGCTTCCTGCAGAAGTTTAACAACTGGGATTGCAAGAGATGTCGAGAACACCATGTCAACACCATACACGATCTCGAAAGGAGACATGCCTATTTATTTCTTCTGACTTACTCTATCCGCCCATAGTGCATTGACCAATTTCTTATGCCAGCTCTTCTTGTTTGTTTCCAACAGCTTTTTGATAATGTTGACCAATGATTTATTTGAAGATTTCGCCAATCCATTACCTTGTGGATAGTATGCAGTTAAGTGCCCCAAGGTAATTTGATATTTATTACAAAAATCAATCATATTTTTAGATTTGAAAGTTGCTGCATTATCTGTAATCAACTTGTTAGGACAACCAAAATGTGACAAAATATTATTTTCAAGAAACTGAATTATTACCAAATTGGTGGCCTGCTGAGTGGGAATTGCCTCAATCCATTTTGTGAAATAATCTGATGCTGTGAAGATTCACTTGTGTTGAGCTGAAGAAGCAGGATGAATCTTGCCAATGAAATCAAAACCCCACTACTGAAACAGAGCACTTACTTTAACTGGCTTGAGTGGTAAAGGCTGTAATTTTCTCCTACCTTGAAAAATCTGGCATTCGTGGCAGGTTGTAACAGTTTTATACACATCAATAAAGAGGGTAGGCCAATAATATCCCGCTCTCAAAATCTTATTGGTTGTTGTCTTCCAAAATAGGTGACCTCCACAATCTCCCTTGTGAAAATCATCCATGACCTGTTTTGCTTCATCCTCAACCAAACAATTCAGCAAGACACCACTGGGATCTTTCCAATAGAGTGCATTGTTCATAATACAAAACTTGGTAGCCTTTAATTTCAGAGTCCTACTTTTATTCCTAGCCATCCCCTATGGCGGTGAAAGATGTTGGAGCACATATACAATATCCAAATACCAAGCAGAAAGAAGAAATATTTCTGATACCTGAACAAGTGAACTTTCTTCATCTTCTTCGAACATAGCAACAATCAGATTTATGTCCAAGGCATGAAAATTAGACTCCGCCATCAGTTTTTCCAGCCCCTGACCCTTGATTAGCTTTGTTGGCTTTATCTCCACATCATATTCTAACAAAGATGTGATCCATTTGCCTCGTCTCCCTTCCGGATCTGTTTGCACTAAGAAATCTTTAACGGCAGCGTTTGGGACATAAGCAAGAATATGAGAATGCAGAATATATACTCGAAAATATTTCAACACTTTTACCAAGGCAAGAGCTTGCTTTTCAATAATGTTGTACTTTAAGGCTACATCTCGTATTGTTCTATTGAAAAAAGCAATTGGCTTCTCAAGCTGGTCTCTTTTCTGCATTAAGACCGTTGCCATAGTATGATCCGAAGCAAATGAAAACAAAATGAAATCTTGGGAATAATCCAGGTTGATAAAAATTGGAGCTGAAGAAAAAGCCAACTTTACCAAATTGAAAGACCTGATAGCTTCTTTGGTCCACTTCACTACACTGTCTTTCTTTAACATGTTTGTGATTTCCCTCAAATGTTCAACTAGATTTGGCACAAAACGACGTAAGAAATTCATATTATCATTGAATGCTTGGATCTCATTTTTACTTCGTGGAAAATCAATCTTCTGAATGGCTTCCACTCAAGTTGGATCGATGTGGATGCCCTCCTTGGATATGATGTGACCGAGAAGCTTTCCTTCATCCGTGGCAAACAATATCTTTTTTGGATTGAGAGATATGCCATACTTTCTACACCACTGAAAAACAATCATCAAATGATAAAGGTGCTCTTCATCTGAATTAGAAAAAATGTAAAATCATCAAGATAAACTACTAAGAATAGATCTTTCTCATTTGCAAATGAAATATCCATTGCCACTGAAAATTTGCAACAACATTCTTTAATCCAAATGGCATTTTAGCATAATGGAAGGTTCCCCACGGAGTGGTGAATGTTGTTTTGTCCCTATCATCCTCATGGACTAGAATTTGATTATAGCCGGAATACCCATCGAGTAGCGACATACGCGATGCTCCAACTACTCTTTAAATTATGTGGTCCATTTTGGGCAATGGATAGTTATCTTTCAAAGACACCTTATTCAGATTTTTGAAATCAATACATAATCTAATCTCACCTGTTTTCTTCCGCACGGGCACCAAATTGGAAATCCAATCTGAAAATCTTATTGGAACGATTATACCAGCTTTGTACAATTGATTCACTTCTTTCTCTATTGATGGCAGCAACTTTGGATTGATCCTTCTTAGCTTTTGTTGAAATGGCTTTTGATTTGGCTTGATTGGAATGATGTGCTGAATTATACTCTTATCACATACCTTCAAATCTGAATAGTCCCATGAAAATACATCAGTAAATGAAGATAATAAACTAATGTATTTTGCCTTTACCTGTGGAAGCAATGCCTTTGATAACTTCACCATTTTAGGATTTTCTGCTATTCCAATGTTCACATCCTCAACTCCTTTCTCAGTTGGCACCAAGCTCGGTTTCCGAGCTACGTCATCTTGATCAAACAAATCCTCTAAAGGTATTAGACCTTTAGGAATGACATTTTCTTTCAGCTACAAAACTTCCATCTGATTTACCTCCATGTCTGCTTCGCCATCATCATGCTCTACATCGATGGAAGTGCCTTTTTATTTGCCTTCATTTTGCAGAAATTCTTCAATTTCTTTGTCATCTTCAAACACCTGCCAATATCTTTGATTATCAGGGACATCTAGGTGATGTTTCACATGAATCTCAAACTTATTGTCTGAATTCATCGGGATTTTCAAATTACTTACAGTTGTTGCAAGGGAATCTGCAATAACATTTTGTACATGAGGGACACATGTCAAAGTGTAATCTGGAAACAATCTCAAATATCTAATACCGCATTATGGTAAGCCCACATTCGAGGATGTTTTGCTTGGTATTCCCCCTTCACTTGCTTGATTACTAACTCGGAGTTGCCATATACTAAAACTCTTTTAACATTTAACTTTTTGAGGATTTTCAAACCAGCAATCAAAGCTTCATATTCAGCTTCATTATTTGAACAATCAAAAGCCAATTTATACGAACAAACTCTTACATTACTTGGAACTTTGTTTGGTAGAAATTCAGGGCTGTGTATCCAAATACCAATTCTAGCACCTTCCTTACCTACCGCTCCATTAAAATCCATACTCCACAAACCGACTTCGTCCTCCAAGTGCTAAAATTCTGTTTGCTCTTCTACCTTTACTTGTTGTCCATCAATTTTCTGCTGCTGTCGGAAAGCTGATTGTTCAGTGGTACTATCAAGCCTTTGTCTTTCTTGATCAAGTACAACTATGAAATTTTCAGTGATTTCTGAAATATCTTCTACTTCAACTAATTGACTATTTACATCATTAAAACTATCAAAATATAAAACAAAAGATTCTAAATCAGTATGTACATAATTGATTGGATGATTTAGAGGTTTCTCCTTACTTGTGATCATGTATTTCATCTTTTACTCCTAGTATAATTTCCTCAACTGACCAAGCACGAGAATAGTAGCATAGGAGAAATCAAGCTACAATTTCCCTTTGAGTTTTTCTCCCAAAGATCTAGAAAGAAGCATGCCAAATCTAGGAGGAATATCAGCCACAACCATATCCATAAGAACATTCTTCGCAAGAATTTGATCTAAAGTGACAACCAAATCTTTAATAAGCCCAATACATCTGACCCTACCAGAGTCAAAGGGATAAAGATCATGGTACTTCTGAGTGATATTTAAACCCAATTTTTCCATAATTACCTTAGGGATGAGATTATGAGAGGCTCCTGAGTCAAACATGGTGTTGTGCAATATATAATAATGCAATATAAGGCTGATGTAAAAATGAGTTACATCACTATCCACAGATTGACCTTCTAATTCAGGACCAAAGATAAGCTCAGGCTAGTCATCCTCCACATTTACCATATTAAATAACGGATCTAAATTCAAAATCTTTGACACATGACCTTTATAGCTGCTATTCTTCATCAATTCAGTCAAAGGTATTGACACTTTTAACTTAGCAATTTCATTCTCTAAGCTAAAGGTTGTGGTTCTCTCTACCTCTTTGATTGGAGCATCTTTTTTTTCAGTTTTCTCCTTTGATACACTTGGTTGATTTGACCTTTTATTTGCTAATTATGTTTTGCTGGTGATAGGATCTGCTACCTCCTTTCCCTTTTTTGCACAATTGGAGAATCGTTCTTTGGTGGTGTCGCTTCCTTTCTCTTTTGAATTGGATTGATAGGTACCTCTCTACTCCTGAGTGAATATTGTCGCTGTTGGGCTATCAAATCATTCATGTATCTCCTCTGATATTCATCAGATTCTTCTTCCAAAACTGTTTCATTTGCTAAGATAAAATCTTCATCTTTTTGTACAGCTGGGCTTTCTGAATACTCTTCAGCTTCCGTGATATAAATTGGCAGATCATCAGGTATAAAGAAATGATTCTCTTCTCCTATTATGTTCTCATCATCATCTGATTCTAGACCATGTACAAAATTTTGTTGCAAGGGTGTCTTAACTTGCTACTGTGCTGCTTAGTCTTGTGCTCTTTGTTCTCGTTGTTTGATTTTGAACTGTGGTTGCTACTGACCACGGAAGTTTGGATTTCTGATCTATGTCTTAGGCTTATCATCAATAGTGATTCTATCAAACATCTTCTCGATCTTGTGAAGCAAATGATCTGAGGAAGAAGCTTCCTCCTTTATGGTCACTTTTGTTTCGACCTTTGCTCTAGCTCTCTCGGCAAGCAGATTTGCCTCTATGCTGACTACAATTTTCTGCATGTCCTCCAATGTGGCCGGATCTCTTTCTCTCAATTGATATGCCATGTCAGGATCGAAGCCATCAGGAAATTTAATCAAAGCCAGCCCCATAGGTGGCTTTATATCAGCAGGAATTGCATTGTAAACGATATTGAATCTGACACAATAATCTTGGACACTCTCACCAACATTCCACTTGATGTTTTCATATTTAGAAAGAATTTGAAGAGGATTTTTCTTTACCTGCCAGTGATCCAAGAATTGTCTTTGAAGAACAACCAATGTAGTGATACTTGCAGCCAGCAATGCTCTGA
Organism: Pinus tabuliformis; assembly: GCA_031772625.1. Lineage (NCBI taxonomy): Eukaryota > Viridiplantae > Streptophyta > Pinopsida > Pinales > Pinaceae > Pinus > Pinus tabuliformis. Next base: position 885,047,876 of record CM062812.1, read on the forward strand.
ACCACTTCCACACTTCACCTCCAAAAGTTAGCACAAATAGCCTCATGGTCACATTTTCTTCATCAATCTCATGAAGGTCAAAGAAATCGATCATATTATCCACATGCTGCTGCACTGTGATTCCTTGGGGGGTACCATCAAACAATGGAATATTATCTTTGATAATCAACAAGCATGGCATCCAAGTTTTGTGGCAAAACAAGAGGTGCATATCAGGCAGCCATTGTTCTAGGTGGATTTGAAACTGGCCATAGGGGAGGAAATATGATATGTTTGAGGTGGTGAAGGGGTTGATGGGGGAGAAAAGACAGGAGGTCTCTGATCAGATATTGTGGGTTGTACAGGAATGGTGGGAATGAAAGGAGTTTCAGTAGCAATTTCTGAACTAGATGCAACAGTAGATGAACCAAGAGTTGCAGATGTAGATTCTAAGAACTCGGGAATGTTTGTAGCCATGATGGAATTTTGAAGATTCAAGATGTAATTGTCGATTGATCTATTAGCCTTTTCAGTTTCAAGATCTTTGACAAACTTCAGATTTATGACAGTAGAACCAACAACGCTTTCAGATTTAGTTTCAAATAATTATAGATCAAAATGTTCATCAAACTCAAGGTCTTAAAGATATTCAAAAACAACTGGACATGAATGAGATCTGAACATGAGAATCATAGAACTTTCTTGTCGGAGAATTCTTGGGATGAGATTTGGGTTTTCATACAGAGGAGGAGGATCAGGATCAGGATTGGCCCTGGTGTATTGTCTGGAAGCCAGTGTGTTGAATTATTCCCAAAAATCAAATGGACATTATCAATTTTTTCAGCCTATCAAATTCTAAACTCATCATCCAAAGTCTAGAATTGTTTTAAGATACTGGGGTAATTTTTAGATCAGATGTTTAGTTTATAAACTAAAACGGAGATTGACTACAACAACATTCATCTACTTTTTCTGATGCAAAGCAAGAGCATTTTGAAGGCTACCTAGCTAACTTCAGGCTCCCTCTGTAGTCTACAAAGAAAAACAAAGATAATAAACTTTTCTCCCCAGTACGGTCGCCAATATGTTATGGCCTAAATCTACCTCAGGCTGAGAAAGACAGGATCTAGGATAACATCAAACCATGTTTAACCTAGTAGCTAGCCCTACCAGGTCAGGAGAGGGCTCTCTCCTTGTCAATCTTAGGAAAATATAGCAAATGAGGCTTCATATGACTGATATAAAGACTAATTTTAGGCTAGGTATATGCTTAGAGGAGTTTGATTGAGTTTAATGTTAGTTTGCTGGCTCAAATGTGAAAGGTAGATTTGGGTCTGGGGAATGGACTCAGTCTTGCAGAGGTTTTTGTGGGGCGAGGTAGGCAAATGGTTTTAGTACATTGAAATAAGTGAGATGGAGAGTCTTAAGACTGGTTAGGAGGTGGAGAGGGCATGAAAGTCTCAGGGATCCTCTTCAAACAGTTGAAAACATGAAAAACTAAACAAACCCTAGGTAGAGCACTGCAACATCAATGATTTCTACCTTTATCCTTGATTCATTTAGTTCAGCTGAAAAGAGAGAGATAATGGCATATATAAACACATGTAAACTTGAATTATAGAAGGAAAAACAATACCAAATCAACTTGCCACAAGAATCCCACAAAATGCTGCAAACCCTGGTCTATTCCTTTGCCAAACTACAGAGATGAATGTACAATAATGCTTAAGGCATTCACAAGAGTCCAGCCTTTACAAATGACTGAAAAAGTACTATATATAGGCAACAAACAACTCATGCTAGGCTTTAGGGGTCGAATTCATGAGTTTAGGAGCTGTTTCAAGAAGATCTAAACTAAGAACTAAAAAGTAGGCAATGGAACAACTTGCCTCTAAAACCTAGGAAACTAATTCATTCAGTTCAAAACCACATAAACATGATGTATCTATCTCCATGAGTGAATTTTCAACATTTTTACATCAAATTCCATCCATTTACATCAAATTACATCTTTATTTTGACCATGAGAGAGAGAAAAGTCAAACTGAGAAAAAACTAGGCGAAAAATAGAGTTTTTGGACAAAAATAGCAATTTTCCATCTTGTGCACCGCACCACTGTCCCTGTGCGTAGCGCTTTTTTGCAACTGATTTTGGAGGCCTTTCTGTGCACAAAATTTTCTCCAAGTGGGTTTGTTGGAAAGATATATCTATCTACTTTCTAGAATAAGTGAAATTTCTAAATTTGGTGTCCATTTACCTCTCCAAAAGTGAGTTGTCCCAACACTGCTTCCTGTGTGGCCAAAAAGGGGCAGAAAGGGCATTTTTGAGGTGTTTTTGACTCTTTTGGAAGCTCAAAACTTGACAAAAATTTCTAGTAATTTTTGGGTATTCATAATTTTGCATGCAGAATCCAAAAATGTAGAGTTTTCCTTTAGAGGAGGTCCTTGGCAAAAGCAAGAGTCGGGTGGCACTACGCACCAGGCAGAAAAACCTGTTTTTTCCTTCAAATTTTCAAAATTGTCAAAAAGTATGCCAAATTTCTTGAAATTTGGGCTGAGTGACCTGCATCAAGTACTATGTTGGGCTAAGGAAGCCTCAGCCAAGATCTTGAGCTTGTCTTGCTCTTTCTTCCTCCTCAAAGTTTTCCTCAACTTGGCCTTTAAGGTCCTTATCCTCGCTTTGCAAATCTTGTTTCTTGCCAAATAGTGATAGGCCATGTGCCTCAAAATATTTTTCTCTTGGTTTACCCTCTCCAACAGCTTCTCCAAGTGCATGTTTTCCCTCTCAAGCCAATATTCTCGATCAGCTTCAATCTCTTGCTCAAGTGGTGTGAATTTGACTTTCTTCCTCTTGGCTACTTACCTATTTTATCTTATGTTTTGCAGCTCCATGATTGTCTACTGGTCTTCCAACTGCTTGTTCCTTTGCTCAAGATAGTTTATGATCCACTTAGCTCTTTCCAAGTTAAGAGATAAATCGTGAATGTCAGCTTCTTGTTCCTCGATGATTTCCTTGAGCTTTGAGCTTTGGGAGCCCAAATCTGTGTCATCATCCTGAATGAGAATGAAATCTCTCTCTTGACCTTCAGAGGGCCCCTCATCATCCACTGGTTGTTTACCTTTGTCCTGTACCTACTTTGCTATTAAAGGAAATGAGGCCCCTTCCACCCCAGGTGGAGATAGTACTCGCTTGGCTGCTGCAAATAACCTCCTTGTGCCCTTTTGGTAAGTGACAAATACTAGCACACTGGTGGTTTGAGACTCATGCACCTCTTGCTAATGTGAAGGCCCTCGTGCCTCTTGAAAAACTGATGGGGTCACTTAAGGGCTTGTGAAAACCTCATGTGAAATGAAATCATCCCATGAAACATTGAGCAAACTCAGCTGATGCAAAACCACAATTTTAATCAATGAAAAGTGATAGATGTTGTTGTACTACTGATGAGGAGGTTTCCTTTACACCAATGTGGTCATTTTCTCAATATTCCAGCACATGAAATAGGGGAGGTTCATCATCCTCACTCTAGTGAAATGCATCAATAATCTAACATGATAGGTGTATAAGCGAGAAAATCTCCCTTCACAACTAAAGTATTTGATTATGAGCTTCATAAGTGGGGCATATGTATCCTGTAAGTATCTGAAAGGGATGACCATACTGATTTGCTTCTGATAGCTAGTCTTGATATAAGGCTCATAATGTTCTTTGTCCACTAGTTGTCCCTTGTTCCTCTATTCACCCACACTCGGAATACCTATTGCTTTAGCTATAGTTTCAGGTGTCAAATTAAATGTAACACCTACCAAATTGAATTGGCCATTGTGAAGATAGAGGACAAATAATCTAGCAAGCTCATGGTGGTATTTGACTCTTTCCACCATCTCATAATACTGGTAGCAAGACTGGCGTTTGAAACATGCTACTGCAAAAGGACATGCCAATAGCTCTGTAAGTGTTGTGGGCTCCCCCTGAATTTGTTTTTCTCCCTTGTGTGGTTTTCTTGGTTCATGAATTTCTTGGGAGGAATCACTCACTGTTTCCTCATCCCTTTTATAAGGTGAATCTGTCTCCATGTTTGCCACTGTTTGGTTTCTAGTGATGAGTATGAAGATATTTTAAATGAAGAATATGTGGTCTGTTGTTTAATGAATGGGATTGATGATGGGGACAATGAATGAGGGATTTTGATGTTGGTTGTAGGGTTTTTTGGGATTGGCAGGGTTTGGGTATACAGATTAGGGTTTGGGGATAGTAGGAATTAGGTATTAGGGTTTTTAGTTTTGGGGATAGGGGGAGTAGGATAAGTGTGAATGAGAGAGGGGTAAGGGATATGAAATGAGGGGAGTGTAGTGGAGGAATGTGAAAATGATTGTAGGGAGAAAACAACAGCAATGACAATTTTTGAAAACCCTAGGCAGTATTTCAATACACTGTGCAGCGATCTAGGGTTTGTATTTCACCTATTGAAACACCGTCAAAGAGGATGAAAATCTCTTGCAAAGGCGCAATGGTGACTTACTTGTTGAATGAATCTTGCAAGATTTTGGAGGTTGATGAGGCCGTTTGGAGGAAATTCGGGCTTGGAGGGCAGGTGCGCCACGCCCACTAACAGGTGCGCCGCGCCAGGAGCTTTGCACATTTTAGCTGCAATTTTTCTCCCTTGGCCTCAAATCATGATTTTGCCTTTGTTCTATCACTCTTTGGCACAAATGAACTTTTTAACACAAAAAACACTTTATATTCAAATGACTTTGATTTTTCATTTACAAAAAACCCACTTTCTAATGTTTTGCCTTTCACTTTATCATTTAAAACTCTGTTTTGCAGTTGGAATTGCTTTTTGACTTTGATGGACTAATGCTTTGAATTTTTTGTCTCTTTTGTAGGAGCTGGAGTGCAGGAGCTTGGCAAGGTGACTAGGGCTACATTCCGAACTTATTACATATAGGAAGAATAAAATTACATGAAATTTATATGCATAAAATAATAAAGCTCTGTTTTTCGTCAAAACAGGGTTTTGAGGAAAAATCAATCACTGAGCATGTGATTATTGAAATTTTTTATTTTAAAACCTTATTTGACCTCCTCAAGTGCATGCTAACCATTATTGAGCTTTCACAAGACTTTAATGACAACCCTAGACCTAATAAGACCTAAAACCCTAAAAATATCTTTTGCAAATAAAATGGAAGAAAATGACTATAAATGATCTGAATTTGGAAAAATAGGCTAGAAGGTAAAGACCATGAGGGAAAATTGATAATATGCCACTGCCATCAGATGATCCATGACCCTAATGGAATGCAGCTGATCGAATGAGACTCCTAAAATGCAATGCAACAAGAGAATTTTGATCACGGATGGAGGGATGAAGATACCAACACTAACACCCCTAAGCACATGCAGAGTTTGCAAAAATATTTTCCAAAAGAGTAACATGACTCTATAACTCAACTATGTGAGTATGACCTTCCTATTACCAAAGACTCATACATACATCCATCTCCCAACCAAGTGGGGATATACCAAATTTGACTCATCCACCCAACCAAGTGGGGATATACCAATTGTTTATACATGACAGAAATACAATAAATATTACATCATCCATCCCATGCAAAGTGGGGATACAAATTACATCATTTGTCCAATAGGACTCATTCAAATGTATGAGAAGACATATCACACCCTAGACTTTTACACGACTTAAGCAACAAATGGTATAAATATCTGAAGCCATAGTTGGACTCAGTAACCATAATGCCAACAATGCAGAATGGGTGTGAAGACTAATGCTCCCCCTGAACCTGTGCTACCTGTGCATTGTTAAAAAGTTAATGATCAAGGCATCTTTGACAATCAGATAAAAATTAATGAAAAAAGCATATCGATAGATCGTAATCATCAACAATAGATAGAGCACCCATATCAGAGTCTACCCCACTGTTTTTCTTGAGTAAAAAACATATAAACTCCTTCACCCATAGAAACTCGCTTGTATACATGACTATACTTCATGAAACCCGTGTATAATAACCTTTTTCTGAAACAACTGGATTTTAATAGTAGGATGATGCAGCAACTACTCCCAGGTTTTTTTTGAGATATTTATATGTTTCTCTGGGAAGTGGTTTAGTGAATATATCAACAACCTGTTTTTTGGAGGGAACATACTCCAATTTGACCTTTTTTTTCAGGCAGTTGTTCTCGTAGAAAATGGTACTTGATAGGTATGTGCTTGGTCTTGGAGTGCATGACTAGATTCTTTGAAACACTAATGGCACTTGTATTATCACATAGAATGGAGATGGGTGGAGTACATGTGATTTTAATGTCTTGCAAAGTTTGCATCATCCAAAGTAGTTGTGTGCAGTAAGATGCAGCAGCCACATATTTTGCTTCAGCTATTGATAAAGCAATTGAACTTTGTTTCTTGCTAAACTAAGACACTAAACTGGAACCCATATAGAATGCACCACTACTAGTTCTTTTTCTATCATCAATACTTCCTGCCCAATCTGCATCTGTATATGCATGAAGAGTGAGATTTGCATCTCTAGGATACCATAAACCAAAGTCCTGAGTTCCTTGAAGATATTTGAAAATTATTTTGACTACTTGAAGGTGTGATTCCTTTGGATTTGTTTGGAATCTTCCAACTATTCCTACGGCATGCATGATGTCAGGTCGGGTACCTGTTAGATAAAGCAGATTTCCCATCATGGATCTGTAAATCGGTTGATGTATTGTTGTTGATTCATCATTTGAGCTGAGACTGCATCTTGTTACCATTAGGGTACATACAGGTTTAGAATATTCCATTTTGTACCTTTTCAAGATCTGTTTGAGATATTTGCTTTGTGAAAGAAAAATACCATCTTTAACTTGTAGACCAAGAAAATAGGTAAGTTCACCAAGCAAGGAAATTTCAAATTCTTGCTGCATTACTGAAGCAAAATTCTGACTCGTGGATTCTTCATTGCTACCAAAAATGATATCATCAACATAAACAATAATAATTAGCAATTTATCAGTTTCAATCTTTGTATATAGATTGCTATTTGTTGAACCTTTTGTAAAAGCTTGTTGGTGTAGATATTTGTCAAGGCGATAATACCAGGCCCTTGGAGCTTGTTTCATGCCATAGTGAGCCTTTTTGAGTATGCATACAAGTTTTGCATCATTTCCAAGAATGAATCCTTCTAGCTGTTCAATATAAACTTCTTCTTCTAAATCTCCATTAAGGAAAGTTGATTTTACATCCATTTGGTATACTTTGAATTTCTGAAAGCTAGAAAGAGCAAGAAACATCCTTATGGCTTCAAGTCTGGCAACAATGCAAAATTTTCTTCAAAATCTATACCTTCTTGTTGAGCATACCCTTTACAAACAAGTCTGGTCTTGTTTCTGATGACTTCTCCATTTTCATTCAGCTTGTTTTTTAATATCCATTTAGTTCCTATAATATTTTTAGCATGAGGCCTAGGAACTAATTCTCAAGTATCATTCTTTTCAATTTTCTCAAGTTATTCATCCATGGCCTTGACCCAACATTTATCTTTGCATGCTTCATTTACATTTTGAGGTTTGGTGGAGGATAGTAATGCTAGATAGCTTGAGGTCCCTGTAATGGTTCTTCTTGTCTGAACACTTGCCTCTTTTTCCCCTAAAATGTGAGTTTCTGGATGATTTGTTTGAACATACCTCAATGGAGTCTTTTCTTCTACCATTGTCTCTTCTTCTGGTGCTTCATTGGTTTCTTCTTCAATGTCATTTTGATTTGATGTGGGAAAATAATCCCCATCTTCATTGTCATAATCTTTTGTTTTTATCTGTTTTGGATTTTTGCATGCTTCATCAACTACAACATCAATGTTTTCAACAATTTTCCCAAGTCTTTTATTATAAAATTTATATCCTTTACTTCTAGAAGAATAACCACGAAGAATACCTTCATTTTCTCTGGGTTCAAACTTACCAAGCTTTTCATCAGTCCTTTTGATAAAACATTTGCTTCCAAAGACTTTAAAGTATTTTACAGTAGGAGTCTTACCATACCAAAGTTCATGTGGAGTTTGAGTGCTATTTAGCCGAACATATTCTTTGTTGAGAATAGGCATGGCAGCAAATGCAACTTCACCCAGAAGGTTGTAAGAGTTCCAGATTCATCTAGCATAGCCCGAGCCATTTGTTGAACTATTATGTTCATTCTTTCTACCACACCATTTTGCTGAGGAGTCCTTGCAGTGGAGAATTTCCTTTTTATTCGATGTTGTTCACAAAAGTCAAAGAATTCATCTGATGTGAATTCCCCTCCTCGATCAGATCTGAGGCATTTGATTTTTCAATTTGATTCATTTTCAACCAAGGCTTTGAAGGCTTGGAATTTTTCAAATGCTTTATCTTTATGCTTTAGAAGACCTATCCAACACATTCTGGAAAAATCATCAATGAACAAAATAAAGTATTCTTCTCCATGAGGTGACCTTTTCCTTGATGGTCCACATAAATCAGTGTGGACAAGTTCAAGAGGCTTACTAGCTGACCCTTATTTTTCCATGAAATGAACTTTGGTTTGCTTACCGATTTTACATGGTTTGCATATTGTATTTTCTGGGACGCTGATATCTAGAAGATCACAAACAACCTTGAGTCTGCATGCTTTTCTTATTTGAGAAAAGCTTAGATGTCCCAATATTCTAAGCCACAGCTAGTTTTCATCATTTTTTCTTAGATAGCATTGTCGTTGTCCTCCCTTGAGTATGTATAATTTGTTTGGAGTTCTTGTGCCTTTGATCATGGTCTCTCCTATATCAAGCTCACGAACAACACATATGTTTGATCGAAACACCACTTCATTTCCTTGATCACACATTTGACTGACACTCAACAGGTTATGCTTTAAACCGTCTACATACATAACATTTCTAGCTTTAACCTTTTCTTTCAAGAAAACAGAACCTTTACCTTTTATGACAGCAGGAGTGTCATTTCCAAACGAGACATTCTTTTCTTTTTCTAAGGCATTATATGAATGAAGTTTTTCTTTGTCACCTGTCATGTGTTTGGAGCATCCATTGTTGATGTACCACTAATTTTCTTGTCCTTCTGCATACAAGGCTATACCACATATTTATGTTTGAGATCCATTCCTTCTCCATATCTTGGGAATTAATGGCATTTTCTCCTTTTGAGATGTTTTCCAAAATTTTCTCCTGCATTTAGATTCTTCATGACCAAAGTTGTTACAGATTGAGCATTCTATTTCATTTTCAAGAGGAGAAAAGTTATTATAGGAACTTCTATTGATTCCTGTTACATTCCTTTGATTTCATGCTTCTCTAGTCATGATGGTTTTGTAAGCAACGCATTGAGTAGCTTTGTGCCCAAAATTATGACATGAAAAACATTGCCCATTAAAGAAGTTCCTGTGACTATCGAATCTATTAACCTAGTGATTGTAGTTTCTATTGATATTCATCTTTGGAGAAAATTGATTATGATTTGCCTAAGGTTGGTTGTGGCTTCTATTCATTCTTGTAGTAAATTGAGTATGATTTACTTGGTGATCAGTTTTATGCCTTTGCTGACGATTGTCATACTGTTCACTGGTCTTTGTTGCATCAAGATAGCTTTTGGTGGAGGTTGACGTTTTCTATGATTGAGATGCTTCTTTAGTATATCCAAGACATGTCTTTATCAGAGGAGAACGCTGAACTTTGATAATTTCATTTAAAGTTTCTAATCCTTTATCAAATCTAAGATTGAGAGATTCCGTTTTCTCAAGATCCTTTCTTAGACCCACAATTTCACATTCTAGTTTTTCATTTTGTTTTTCCTTTTCAACAAGTTGGTATGTCAAGGTATTTATATCATATTCTTTTCTTCTAAATAGATTTTGAGTTTAGAGATTTCTTCATGAAGGTCTTCCTCTTCTAAAACATCCCAAAAATTATCATCATCATAAGCCATGAGAAGTCTATAATCATCACTATTAGATAAACCATCGTTATCTTCATGAGTATAGTAACTCCTTTTATTCACAACTTGTTTTCTATTCCCTTTTGCATATTCCTTTCCTTTTTCATATTTATCTTTATGAGGACATCTGGCAGCATAATGACTAACTCTGCCACAAGCAAAGCATTTGAAGGGTAGCTTACCTCTAAACCTTCTAGAACCTCGTTGAAGCTTCTTGACAAAGTTTATCTCATCTTCTTCTTCTGAAATATGTCCTGATTCATTGTGTTATTCCTTTCCTTTTGCTTAAGCTTTAAATGCGGCTTCTGTCATATCTGATGGTCCTCCTTTTCTCATCTCAAAGGCAATGAAAATTCCGTGAAGTTGTGTCATAGTGATATTCTGCAGATCCTATTTTTCTTCTATGGCAAACACTTTTGATTCAAATTTAGCATATAAGGATCTCAAAACTTTCTCAACTAAGGTAACTTCCTTTATTTCTTCACCTAGATTCTTCATACAATTAACAACCTCATCTATACGTAAGAAGTAACTAGATATACTTTCATCACTATGCATCTTAAGAGTTGCATACTGAATTCTGAGAGTTTGAAGCTTAGCACGTTTTACCTGAGAATCTCCCTTGTAGCTCAGAACGATTTTGTCCCATATTTCTTTGCCTTATTTGAGCTGCAAGACTTTTACAAACTCTAATTGTGACAAACTTCCCAATAAAGTATTGACAGCTTTGGCATTGGTTTCATATTGCTTTTTACCTGCCGCATCTTTAGGAATTGTTGTTGGAAATGTATATCCTCCTTCCACAATTTCCCAGACATCCATTCCAAGCGATTGTAGATATGCTATGGTTCTTATTTTCCAATAAACAAAGTTTCTCCCATCGAAGATTGGCGGTATGATGGATCCTGTGCTTTCTTGATTATTCATGTTGATGGATCTCCCTTCAAGCGATCAAGCTTCTTCTGAGGGACCTGCTCTAATACCAATTGTGGGAAATAATACTGAGAGGGGGGTGAATCATTATTATCAGATCAAAAATTTATTTCCCAAACAGATTTATATACGCTACTTCAGTGAAGTGAAATAGCGTGTACACGCAATTGTGATTAAGGAAACCAGCATATATCCAGAGAACTTGTGATTTAGACAATTTATCATGTGTTGATCTTAAAGCAATATATCAGCGATTTATTAGACAGTGCAGTAAAATCATAATAAAGCATAACACATAAGCAACACACATGAACACCAAGATGTAAGGTGGAAACCCAATGTGGGTAAAAACCACCTGCTGCTGTCGTCTTTCTCTTCTTTTAATAATAAGAAAAGTTGTTTACAATCTTGTACTGGTGCAGACTCATACTAGTACGCAGGCTTCTACCTGCATAAGGTTACAACATTCTCTCGTTCTCCAGCTTCTACTGGAAGGGAGCTATAACCCCCTAGCTCTTGTACTAGCCAATATGTTTACTAGTACGTAGGTTCCAGCCTACAGAAAAACTCCACTCTTCCACAAGGGACCATGTTTCATGAATTTTCAGACTGGATACTCCTAGGTCACAACATCACAATCTAAAGGCCACGTTTCATCAGATTTTCATACTGGACCCATCATAACTTTTAAACTCAAACTGCATCAACCAATATTCAGATAATCTGAATAATCAGATCACTGACACCAGAACACTGTGCTAAACCTAGAACCCTACATCATCATTTAGAACTAGCTGTAACCTCAAAAATCATGCATTAGAGTGTACGCTACTTGGTTATATCCAAACTGCGTGTATACGCTACTTCCCTTAATTGAACCTGTGTATACCTTCAAAACCACTGCAAACATAAACTTTTGAATTAGTATTCTCAATATTTCAGAGCTTTACACAGGCGGGGACAGAGATCACTTCTTCTCACTTATACAATAAATCAATCAAATTCCAGCCTCCTTATGCATTCAGTTTTACATTCAGATCTAAGAATACTTCAGTGGCAGACAGCAGTAAAATAATAGAAACTTATCAGATAAATCAATCAGATCTGAAAAGAAGATTTTATTTTGTATACGCTACTTGAAAGAACCAAACCTACGTATATACACTCTTTGGCTGAGACGAACCTACGTACAGATCTGCAAATATTGACTCAGAACTTTGCTACAATTCCATACCTCAGACAAACCCAGATCATGATAGATAACTAATAGAACAGGTGCAAAACATTAGATCTAGTCTCACCCAATATCATATCATTCAAGAATAAGTCATTTCAAGTCTCATGATTCCTGATCCATTATTGAACTCAAGGTGCACATGAATATTTCAGATCTAGTCCCAAACATAACCCTGCAACATAAAATATACTTCAGATCGAAGTATTTCTTAGAATATTATTGCTTGCACCCTTGGCCTAATGATCTTCTCCTCCTTATATACTCTTAGGCCTTTCTCAATACCTTGGACCAAAACCACTTAGGACCAATACCTTGGACCAAATACCTAGGGTCAATACCTAGGACCAAATACCTCGGACCAATACCTTGGATCAAATACTTGGTTTTCCAACATGTATGCACTTTTCCTCCTGTGAAAGTGCGTGTATACGTTATACGCTCCTTTTGTTCTGTTAACCCGCGTGTATACGCTTCTTGGACAAAGTGAACCAGCGTATACCTCTCTTTCTTCATTCTTTGGAGTCTGATCTGTAATCCTTTGTTGTTAACCTGCTACACTGTGAACTGTCATATGAGAGAGTTGCCATCAAGGACAACACCTTTATCAAAATGCCAATAAGTATTCAACTGGAGTGAAGATGTTTTGGTCAATTTAAAGGAACAAATTACTAAAGCAAAGGAGGGGAAGTTGAAGAATTTCAGCTATGGGGCAATCTTATTCTCTTTTTCTCTAGAGTGGGTACCATTACTATAGCCTCAACAGATTGTACTTGAGCCCATCGATCTTACGAACCCACAGATGATGAGGTGGATAGACCATATGAGTCAACATGCAGGAACATCAACAATCAACTTTTCACCAGCCTTCTTTGGGTTGCTACGCAAATAGTTCATCATTATTGATGATTATCCTTACATAGGGATGGATTTCTATGATGATCCCAAGCTCGAGTTTCCTGAGGGTGAGCAATGGGATGCTTCAGGTAAGATACTTCGACCATTAAGTTTTTGAAAGTTTTACGGTTTTTTTATGTTTTTTTATGTTCCCGAGACTAAAATATCTTATGTTTTCATGAAGATGTTGGACTTGTTCGACCAGCAGGTGATACACATCTCCATCGTACAGAGAGACATCCATAGGAGGAGGCAATGATACCAGTATAGGTCGTTGTGGTAGGATGGGATGCGCTACCAGATCGTGAGGTATCTGAGATCTTATCAGAGGTGGAGCACAACATGGAAGGACTAACACATGGTATTGATGATACAGTGGTCAATCAACTTCCATTATGACTTCAATGACACACAATAGGAGTGCCTAGTCGTATTGATCAATTACTATAGAAGATAGCTCATGCAGTGTTGTTTTATCATGAACACCACTGATTTTTCTACTTATATGTTTTTCATGATATATATATATATATATATATATATATATATATATATATATATATATATATATATATTCAGTGTTTCCTAGTTCCTATTTTCCTTCCAATATGATGGGATGTGAATTGAAAGTTATTTACATTCATTGCAAATGTCGATATAAAACAAAATTAACCAGGGCATCTACCAATGTGTTCATATTTCTATAAATATATTCATATCGTATGAAATCAAAATGTCTTTACAAAATGCGCACTCTAAAAACCATGCGAAGGATGGAGAGATTTCTCACTAAATAGATATAAGCGAGTTGTAGTACTATAAGCCATGACTCAAGCCTGATGACTCTATGGTGGATACCATGTGAAATAGCATCATATAGTAGCTCAACCACTGCACTATACTCAGCGATGTTGTTAGTAGAGAAACCAATGCAAATCCCTTGCATACTCACTAGCTCGTCATTTGGAGAAAAGATAGCCCATGCTGCAGAGGATAAGTTCCGACTACTATGGCTAGCACCATCGCCATGATTAATATATGGTTTTAGAGAGGTTGACATTTGCAATCCAAAAGTAAACAGAATCAACTGAAACCATGGGAAACTATGAAAAACAAACTCAACACGCCTATAGACAATATGTACACTGTGTACTATGCATGGGATCAAGCATAGTATTTTTTGAGGTACAGCTCATTTCTAGGTTATGCTAATGGAACTCCATCGAGTTCTATTAACTCATAAGCCCCTTTTGAAAGGACATTGATGGGCCTCTAAATTAGACATAAATTAAGGTCCATGCCTCTAATTTAAAACATAAATTAAGGCCTATGACTATCCTTCAGCACATTAAACCTCTCTTTTTACATTAGATAATTTATTTTTAACTTTAATATATTCATTAGGAAGGTTTATGAATAATTGAATATTTGTGCCTAATATTATTTATTTTTTGTGGAATATTATGAGAATACTGGACATAGTATGGAGAGTTGGAGGAGAATATAATTTAGGGACTTGTTCCCTACTACTGGAGGATCAATAATAAATAATAAGTCAACAAGGTATTATGGAATTATGGAACAAATTGTGGAACTCCAATGATTGAGAAAATCTAGGAATGTGTTCCACTAATCAAAGGAGCAGATCCACTAATCAAGGGATTTCGATGGGGAAAGCTTCCTCCATCCATGGGGAATGATTCTTAATCATTTTTTATAAGTACGAAGTTGAATTTGCCTCTAGGGAATGATTGAGAAAATCTAGGAATGTGTTCCCTACCATTTAATGCAAATTCCTAGTATTGGGGACTAGATCCACTAATCAAGGGATTTTGGTGGGAATGCTTCCTCTATTCATGGGGAATGATTGCTAATCATTTTTTATAAGTACCAAGTCGAATTTTCCTCTAGGGAGATATTTTTTTCATTAGTGTTATTGTGGAGAGAGCTTGTATTTTTGCAGCTCCATTGTATTTTCTTACAGGGATGTAATTCTATTGATGAAAATAATGAAGATTGGTGTCACGTTCAGCTTCTAAATCTTGTTCTCCTCCATAGGTCTCTAAGTTTCCTTGGGCTTGGCCATCCCAAGAACCTCAGAGCCCTTTTGTATCATTTTCTTTCCCTCTTTTCATTGCTTATTCACATGCATCTCTTATTTTTATTTCTTTCTATTTCTGCATTTATAATTAATGATTTCTTGTTGTAGGATTGAGTTAATTGGTTCATGCAAGTTCTTTTGCAGGATCACAAACATTATTTCATTCTTGGAAAAGCTTTGGAATTTCAAAGGAATTATTGAGTTGTTTGGATTAGTTTTCTTATTCCCAAATCTAGATTGTTGGACCTCATTTTTAGCAAAGAACAGTAAATTTCTTCTATTTTTTAGAGCATGCTAATGAGCTTCAATAGAATTGATTCCACTTGCATTAGATCAAAAAATAATTCTAGTTCATAACAAAAATTACCCCATTGCATTTTCACTTTATTTGGTTAGGCAATTTTTTAGATTTACTAGCTCACTAGTTCTCGAGTTTCTAGATTTTCGACTAGTAATGTTTTTTTTTTTTTTTTGCATAGGTTTAACATAGGTCTTTTTGAGTGATTTAAAATGGAATAGAGACCTAAGACATCCTATTTAATAAAAATAATTCCCATCCAAATTGGATTTGATTTTCTTGGTCATTAAACCCTTGCCAATTTCATCATTTCAGAAGGAAACTTCTCCAAGCTTTTCGAGCAAATCCATCCATCTCCCAACTTTGGTTTTGAGTTCTGAGTGATCCTAGGAATTTTATAACTCCATTCCACCCATAGACCACCTTCCCTAAGCCTTTCATCACCTCCAAAACCTTTCATTTTTCTCTCGGTTGTATCATGTAGGTTGACTGTAATCCTGTAGGTTTCTAGTACATCTTGTAGGTTTTCCTGAAATGGCCTGTTTTGAAGCCGAATTAAGAGAAAACCTCTAGGAAGTCACCAAAAGCCTCCCAAGGGTCTCCCACACCATCCAACCATCTCCTAACCCTTCCATCCATCCTCCAACATCCTTAATTCACCTGCCACATCACTAAAAGAAATTAGTTTTCATATTTGATTTCGCATGAAAAGACAAAATTACAAAAACAAATTTATTCCAGTCCCTTTACTTGCACATTAGTGATGTTTTATGCTTGTTACTTCCATGCTTAGATAGTAACATTTGGTTCATGATAATTTAGAATTATTGCAAAGAATAGTTTTTTGGTAGTTAATTAGGAAATGGTGTGATTTAGCATTGCATTTTCATCCCTTTCCTTGTACTTTCTTTCTTGCAATAGGTTAAGGTTCCATTTCAAACATTCCATTCTATACAATTAGTTTAGGATTTGACTTTAGTAGATGCACTCCATTACATCATGACAGCGAAGGAAGGACACAATGTATGCTGCACATATAGTGTCGATCCCTCTAAAGTTTATACGAACCTCGGGTTGATAATTAAAGTCTGTAGCCTTGGGAGTTGCAACATTCTTGTTGCAATACTGAGGCTCGTCACCTTTTGGCATCGTTGCAACAAGAATGCTACAACTCCCAAGGCTACCAACTTTAATTATCAACCTGGGGTTCATACAAACTTAAGAGGTGTCAGCACTATATATGTGGCATACAATGTGTCCTTCCTTTGCTGACATGATGTAATGGAGTGCATGTACTGAAGTCAAATCCTAAACTAATTGTAGAAAATGAAATTTTTTAAATGGAACCTTAACCTATTTCAAGAAAGAAAGTACAAGGAAAGAGACATAAATTCAATGCTAAATCACACCATGTCCTAATTAACTGCCAAGAAAATATGCTTTGCAATAATGCTAAATTATCATGAACCAAATGCTACTATCTAAGAATGGAAGTAAGAAGCATCAAACATCACTAATGTGCAAGTAAAGGGACTAAAATAAATCTGTGTTTGTCTTTTTGTTTTTTCCATGCAAAATCAAGTATGCAAACTAATGTCTTTTGGTGATGTGGAAGGTGAATTAAGGATGTTGGAGTTTGGATGTGTTAGTGTCAGTCTTTCCAGCCTTCCTCCAGTGATCAAATATGCTCTTACAAAGTGGTCTCAGAGTGTCAAGGTCAAATTTTGTCATTTCAGTGAGTCTTCAAACAAAATTTGGTCACTAGGCATTAGGTCTAGGGTTTGCTTTCACTCTTTTCAAAATTGCCCAAATGCCAATCTATGTCACTATTCAGCTGAGTCTATGATCATTAATAGGTTTGTCATCATCATGTCATGTTCCATTGGGTCATTTTACACCTTGTTCATGCTTCAGTTGCGCCTAGGCAAGGTCATTTCTCTCTCCTAGGGTTTTGAAAGCTAATTTCTCTTGGACGGCCAAATCATTAGCAAAACTTGTATCCAGATGTTCATACACCTTCCCCTATCATTAATGTACCTTATTAAACACTTCCCATCACTGAGATCCCCCAAATTCCTCATTTTCCCACAAACCCTAGTTTCTAGCTACAACTTGGCAATTTTCTAGGTTGGGCCTATGTTTTGCCCTTTTGGACCCCTTCCCCTCACTCAATCTCTGAGATTCCACTTTTCCCTGCTTCCTAACATCCCTCCCTACTTCCAAAAATTTCCCCAAGAATTTAGAAGCCCCTTAACCCCTTCATTTCGCTTCATTTCGACAAAATTCCTTGTTTCACACATCGGGATAAGTTTCACTCAAAAGATGTTTCAGAGAAATCAAAGATGAATTTTGGAAAACTGAGAGAGGTTTTTGTCCACAACATGACAAAGAAGAAAAACCTCCTTCACTTTTTGCACAGGTGTCATGGTTTTAGAGAAATGTCAAAAATACAATCGCCAGATCCAAGGAGGTTGGCCAAGGCACTAAAACGACGGAAAAGGCCCGATCCACTCCAAATTTTGGCCAAAGCCTCTTTGACTGAGCATGGTACTTGATTTGGAACTCCCAACCCAAATTTCAAGAAATTTGGAGAAAATTTTGTCAATTGTGAATTTTTTGTGTCAAACACAGGTTTTTGCCCTCAACGCGTAGCGCGCCGCGCGCGACCCTTAAGATGGGCAACTCCATTTCAGGAAAACTCAGCATTTTTGGATTTTTCATGCAAAAATACACTTTCTTAGCAGTTGCCAAGAAATTTCACCAAGTTTTGAGCCTCCAGAAGGTCAAAAAACATGCAAAAAATGACTTTCTGCCACTTTTTTGACACACAGGAAGCAGTCTTGGGAGATTGCAATTTTGGAGGGGAAAATGGACACCAAATTCAGAAATTCTACTTGGGTTGGAAAGTAGACATCCAGACCTTTCCAACAAGCCCACTTTTGCCTCATTTGGACACCTATAAGTTCCTCAAAAGTTGCTCCAAAGGCGCGCTACACGTTCAGAATCAGGGCGCTACGCATTGGGCAATTTTCACAGAAATGCACCTACAGCTCAGCAAAACGCAGTTTTGACTAGGTTTGACTTTTTGGAGTGGATTTTGATCCTCCTTGATGTAAATAATGTAATTTTATGATACTTTGACACTTATTTATCTCCTCTAAAAGATTCATTCATGAGATAGGCAAAAATTTAATGAATGAATTGGTTTCCTAGCTTATAGAGGCAAGTTGTTTTGACTGCCTAGTTTTTAGTGCTCAGTTTGGAATTGGTTGAAACAGCTCCTAGGATAGTGAGCTCGACCCCTAGAGGCAAGGAAAGATGTTAGATTTCCTATATTATGTACTTTCTTGGTCATTTTCATAGTTGGACTCTTGAGGGAGAAAGCTTCTATTGTATTACTCATTGTATCTCTGCAATTTTGGCAAAGGAAGAAAGACCAGGGTTTTGCAGTCCTTTTTGGGATTCCTGTGGTTACATGTATTGATGGTGTGTTTCTCTTTGTACTTGTAAGTTTGTTATGTGATTCATCTTCTTACTTTTCCTTCTGCAAATTAGGCAAATGAAGTGTTAAAGTAGAATTCATGATTGCCATGCTCTGCTTTTAAGTTTGCTTAATATCAATGTTTTCATCTGTTTAAGGAGAACTCAAGGTGTTTACTTGCTCTCCTTAGCTCCTCACCAGTCATTCTTGCCCATCTGACTCTTTCAAAGGCATCAATACAGTCTCCTACCTTGCCCCAAAGAACCCCCTGCAAAAACTGTGTCCAATCCCCGCACCCAAAATTGCCTTTCCCCGATTTTCCACCAAAATCCTAAAAATCTCAAAACAAACCTTTTATCAGTTTACTAGCCTAAAATCAGTGTTCTTTATTGGTTATCTCCGCCCTTTGAAGATCTTTGCCGAGATATACCGGAGAGAGCCCTCTCCTGCCCCGTAGGGCTAGCTACGAGGCTAAGTGGTTTGATGTTGCCTTGGAGTTTGCCTTTCTCAGCCTGAGGTGAAATTTCAAGCACTAACATATTGGCGACCATACTGGGGAGAACAAATTGTTTGCTGACTGATGTGTTTATTTCATAAGTCTTAGACGGAGTCTGAAGATACGCCAGGTAGCCTTCGAAAACGCTCTTGCTTTGCATCAACGCAAGTAGATAAACGCTGCTTCAGTCGACCTCCGTGAGCTTGTGAATACAGCACTTCATTTGCATTTTACCCCAGTACATGTATCAAGTTCAGATCTGATTGTTGATAGTGGACAATGATCAGACACTGACAAGGCTGAAATCATTCACCTGGCGACTCTTTTCACTAAAGAATCCAGCAACCTGTGCTTCATGGTGACTTCACTGCAGAGAGATCAGTAGCTTTGAGCTTTTCAAGATGGATCAGATTGCAAGAAGATACGCTCCTCTGAGCCGAGATCACATCCCTGGTTTTCCAAATAAAATTCCGAAGGTAGCTTGGTCAAGGAATCTGCCTACATTCAATGATGATGGTAAGAAGGATGCTGCTTTACATCTAGTTAGATTTCATATGCATATTTGCAAGTTGAAGGTGGATTTTCCTGAAGATTACTTGATGAAGATATTCTTGGCCACTCTGGAAGGTAAAGCCCAATCATGGTATGAAAGTTTGCCGCCATCTTGTATTTACTGTTTAAAGGATTTTCATGCTATGTTCATTGAACGATATAAGGACTCTTATCCATCATTAAATTTAGTTCAAGATTGTTGCAAGCATGCTTATAGTTTTATTGAAAGCCTTGAGAAATATTATGAAGATGATAATTTTATGGATGTTGAGATCATGGAGGCTCTGTATGAAAATCCATTTCAGCATACTTGTCAAAATGATCAGGACATTTTGCAGCAGAATCAAGATCAGCAGGTTGAAGATAATATGGCTGAAAATGATGAAAGGGAGAATGACATTTCAGATCTGCCCACAGAAGACAGCAACATGCAAGTAAGTCCAATGCTGATTGTAGATTGTGATAATGTCCAGTCAGCTACTCCAGGTTCTGTTGAAATCATTTGGAATGTAGAAGACACAGTAATTCATACTGTTAGTCCATCATTAGAACACAGCCTTCATGAAGAAGCAATCCAGTCAGTTCATGAACAACAGAATGAGATCTTTGTGCAAGTAAGTGATAAATCTCCTTTCAATAACTCAGTAATTAATGATAGTTTGAATGCCCTGTCATATGAAGATAATTATTGTTTAAGCAGAAGAAAACAAAAGGCATTGTCTCCTTTGTCTGAAGAGGAGATAGATCAGCTCTTGAAAGGTCTTGTTACAGCCCAAGCTACAGCAGATTTGCAATGCACACATAGTCAGGAAAGTGTTGGGGAAACTTCTTCCTCTGTTGAAAAAGATGATTGTCTTGTAGATCAGCAAACAGATAATGTTTTCCTTCACAAATATGATAATCCGGTTGTCATATCATTTGAAGATGACCTACCATATTGTCAGACTACAGAAGATCAGAGCATACAGGATTACCTTTCAGATTCTTCATATGTTTCATGTGCTGAAATGTTTTTCCAAGAAGAGATCTGCTCATCCATTTGTTCGGAGTTTTTTGAAGCTTATGAGCATACTTTTACTGAAGCACATGATGAAGGCAGATCAGAATTTGAAGCAAAAGACACCTTGTTCTTTCAGCAGGAGGTGGTAGTGGCAAAACTTCATGTTTTTCAAGATCCAATGGCAGCCCTGTTGCAGTCAGCAGTGAAAGTGATTATTGTTGTGTTCAGTGATGAAGGAGATCATGGTCAGCTATGTTTTTGGATGCCCAGTTACCAGTATCTATTGTTGATCATGAGATCTGAGTGGGAGAATCAGTCAAGAAGGCATCTGCTTGATTGGTTGCATTGGCATTTTGATATAGTTTGATGTATATTGTCTTGTAAGAAACACAGGTGGTTGTCATCATGATTTCAAATCTTGATGGACTGCTGCCCTTCAATAAGCTTTGTAAGTTCTTGTTTTCGTTAAGTCAGTCATGAGTCATTTGTGAGTCAGTTTTCAGTCATGTTGGTTTCATAATTGTGTCGGCTTGAGTCAGGTTTCAGTCAATAAATGAGTCAAAGTCTTGTGTCGTTTGCCGAAATAATGACTCCATCGCCCAATGGTTGAAAGCACTGGTCTGCTCTCCCAGAGGTCTGAGGTTCTTGGCACCTCCAAGGAGCTACCATCCCCATTGGAGCCAATGTTAGTGTCAGTCTTTCCAGCCTTCCTCCAGTGATCAAATATGCTCTTACAAAGTGGTCTCAGAGTGTCAAGGTCAAATTTTGTCATTTCAGTGAGTCTTCAAACAAAATTTGGTCACTAGGCAATAGGTCTAGGGTTTGCTTTCACTCTTTTCAAAATTGCCCAAATGCCAATCTATGTCACTATTCAGCTGAGTCTATGATCATTAATAGTTTTGTCCTCATCATGTCATGTTCCATTGGGTCATTTTACACCTTGTTCATGCTTCAGTTGCGCCTAGGCAAGGTCATTTCTCTCTCCTAGGGTTTTGAAAGCTAATTTCTCTTGGACGGCCAAATCATTAGCAAAACTTGTATCCAGATGTTCATACACCTTCCCCTATCATTAATGTACCTTATTAAACACTTCCCATCACTGAGATCCCCCAAATTCCTCATTTTCCCACAAACCCTAGTTTCTAGCTACAACTTGGCAATTTTCTAGGTTGGGCCTGTGTTTTGCCCTTTTGGACCCCTTCCCCTCACTCAATCTCTGAGATTCCACTTTCCCCTGCTTCCTAACATCCCTCCCTACTTCCAAAAATTTCCCCAAGAATTTAGAATCCCCTTAACCCCTTCATTTCGCTTCATTTCGACAAAATTCCTTGTTTCACACATCGGGATAAGTTTCACTCAAAAGATGTTTCAGAGAAATCAAAGATGAATTTTGGAAAACTGAGAGAGGTTTTTGTCCACAACATGCCAAAGAAGAAAAAAACCTCCTTCACTTTTTGCACAGGTGTCATGGTTTTAGAGAAATGTCAAAAATACAATCGCCAGATCCAAGGAGGTTGGTCAAGGCACTAAAACGACGGAAAAGGCCCGATCCACTCCAAATTTTGGCCAAAGCCTCTTTGACTGAGCATGGTACTTGATTTGGGACTCCCAACCCAAATTTCAAGAAATTTGGAGAAAATTTTGTCAATTGTGAATTTTTTGTGTCAAACACATGTTTTTGCCCTCAACGCGTAGCGCGCCGCGCGCGACCCTTAAGATGGGCAACTCCATTTCAGGAAAACTCAGCATTTTTGGATTTGTCATGCAAAAATACACTTTCTCAGCAGTTGCCAAGAAATTTCACCAAGTTTTGAGCCTCCAGAAGGTCAAAAAAATGCAAAAAATGACTTTCTGCCACTTTTTTGACACACAGGAAGCAGTCTTGGGAGATTGCAATTTTGGAGGGGCAAATGGACACCAAATTCATAAATTCCACTTGGGTTGGAAAGTAGACACCCAGAACTTTTCAACAAGCCCACTTTTTCCTCATTTGGACACCTGGAAGTGCCTCACAAGTTTCTCCAAAGGCGCGCTACGCGTTCAGAATCAGGGCGCTACGCGTTGGGCAATTTTCATAGAAATGCACCTACAGCTCAGCAAAACGCAGTTTTGACTAGGTTTGACTTTTTGGAGTGGATTTTGATCCTCCTTGATGTAAATAATGTAATTTTATGATACTCTGACACTTATTTATCTCCTCTAGAAGATTCATTCATGAGATAGGCAAAAATTTAATGAATGAATTGGTTTCCTAGCTTATAGAGGCAAGTTGTTTTGACTGCCTAGTTTTTAGTGCTCAGTTTGGAATTGGTTGAAACAGCTCCTAGGATAGTGAGCTCGACCCCTAGAGGCAAGGAAATATGTTAGATTGCCTATATTATGTACTTTCTTGGTCATTTTCATGGTTGGACTCTTGAGGGAGAAAGCTTCTATTGTATTACTCATTGTATCTCTGCAATTTTGGCAAAGGAAGAAAGACCAGGGTTTTGCAGTCCTTTTTGGGATTCCTGTGGTTACATGTATTGATGGTGTGTTTCTCTTTGTACTTGTAATCTTGTTATGTGATTCATCTTCTTACTTTTCCTTCTGCAAATTAGGCAAATGAAGTGTTAAAGTAGAATTCATGATTGCCATGCTCTGCTTTTAAGTTTGCTTAATATCAATGTTTTCATCTGTTTAAGGAGAACTCAAGGTGTTTACTTGCTCTCCTTAGCTCCTCACCAGTCATTCTTGCCCATATGACTCTTTCAAAAGCATCAATACAGTCTCCTACCTTGCCCCAAAGAACCCCCTGCAAAAACTGTGTCCAATCCCCGCACCCAAAATTGCCTTTCCCCGATTTTCCACCAAAATCCTAAAAATCTCAAAACAAACCTTTTATCAGTTTACTAGCCTAAAATCAGTGTTCTTTATTGGTTATCTCCGCCCTTTGAAGATCTTTGCCGAGATATACCGGAGAGAGCCCTCTCCTGCCCCGTAGGGCTAGCTACGAGGCTAAGTGGTTTGATGTTGCCTTGGAGTTTGCCTTTCTCAGCCTGAGGTGAAATTTCAAGCGCTAACAGGATGGAAGGGTTAGGAGATGTTTGGATATTGTGGGAGACCCTTGGGAGGATTTTGGTGACTTCCTAGAGGTTTTCCATCAATTCGGCCTCAAAACAGGCCATTTCAAGAAAACCTACAAGATGTACTAGAAACCTACAGGATGATCCTATCGGAATTACATGAAACCTACAAGATACATCTGACAGAAAAATGTGAGGTGTTGGAGGTGATGGGAGGCCTAGGAAAGGTGTGTGATGGGTGGAATGGAGTGGGAAAATTCTTAGGATCACTCAGAACTCGAAACCAAAGTCGGGAGATGGATGGATTCGCTCAAAAAGCTTGGAGAAGTTTCATTGTGAAATGATGAAATTGGTGAGGTTTTAATGTCCAAGAAAATCAAATCCAAATTGGATGGGACAAATTTTTTATTAACTAAGATGTCTTAGGTCCATATTCCAAGTGGAATCACTCAAAAAGACCTATGTTAACCCATGCAAAAAAAAAAAAAAAACATTACTAGTTGAAAATCTAGAAATTTGAGAACTAGTGAGCTAGTAAATCTAAGAAATGCCTAACCAAATCAAGTGCAAATGCAATGGGATAAATTTTGTTATGAACTAGAATTTTTTAAATGATATAATGCAAGTGGAATCAATGCGATTGAAGCTCATTAAGATGCTCTAAAAATAAGAAGAAATTTATTGTTCTTTGCTAAAAAGGAGGTCCAATGATCTAGATTTGGGAATGAGAAGACTAATCCAAAAAGCTCAATGATTATTATGAAATTCCAAATATTTTCCAAGGATGAAATAATTTTTTTAATCTTTCAAAATAACTTACATCAACCATTTAACTCAATTCTACAACAAGAAATCATTAATACTAAATGTAGAAATAGAAAGAATAAAAACTAGATATGCATGTGAATAAGCAATGAAAAGAAGGAAAGAAAATGATACAAAAAGGATCTGAGGTTCTTGGGATGGCCAATTCTTAGGAAACTCAGAGACCTATGGAGGAGAACAAGATTTAGAAGCTAAACATGACACCAATCTTCATTATTTTCATTAATAGAATTACATCCATGCAAGAAAATACAATGGAGCTGCAAGAATACAAGCTCTTTCCACAATAAAACTAATGAAAATTACTCCCCCTAGAGGAAAATTTGACTTGGTACTTATACAAAATGATTAAGAATCATTCCCCATGAATGGAGGAAGCTTTTCCCACCAGAATCCCTTGATTAGTCAATCTAGCCCCCAATACTAGGAATTTGCATTAAATGGAAGGGAACACATTCCTAGATTTTCTCAAAGATTCCCTAGAGGAAAATTCAACTTAGTACTAATACAAAATGATTAATAATAATTCCCCATGGATGGAGGAAGCTTTCCCAACCGAAATCCATTGATTAGTGGATCTGCTCCCTTTATTGGTGGATCTGCACCTTTGATTAATGGAACACATTCCTAGATTTTCTCAATCATTGGAGTTCCACAAATTGTACCATAATTCCATAATATCTTGTTGAATTATTATTTATTATTGATCCTCCATTAGTAGGGAACAAGTCCCTAAATTATCTCCTTCTCCAACTCTTCATAATTTGCCCAATATTCTCATAATATTCCACAAAAATAAATAATATTAGGCACAAATATTCAATTATTCATAAACCTTCCTAATGAATATATTAAAGTTAAAAATATATTATCAAATGCAAAAAGAGAGGTTTAATGTGCTGAAGGATGGTCATAAGCCTTAATTTATGTTTTAAATTAAAGGCATGGACCTTAATTTATGTCTAATTTAGAGGCCTATCATAACCCCCTATTGAAAGTGTTGTTCATCCTCTGAGCAACTTAGTGACCTCATTGTGCCTCATCCATGGCCCTGGTGGCCTCTCTCTTGTGCATTAAGAATCTTTGTTGTAAGCTGTACAAGGACAAGCCCAAAAACATGTTTTTTCAAAGAAAAATCATTGTTTCTTGAGACCATCATCTTGCATTCTTACCCTTATTGAAGACGAGTTCTTGAATATTTTTTTGTTTATCAAGGTCTTCCATATCCTTATCAACCTTCTGCTACCTTGTTCCAGCATTTGGACACCTCTAAAACCTTCAGACTGCCTTTAGAAGAGAAGTAGGTCTGCTTCCTGTAGGATTTTTGGGTCATTGTAATTCCTATAGGATCATCCTGTAGAAAACACAGTCCCTTTCTAACTGAAGTGAAGGAGTGGAAAAAATGAAAGAAATGGTGGAGGAATAAAGGTAATGAGTGGTAAAATAAAAATGTCAATGACAAGGGTCTCTTTATGATCCTCGTTTGCTCTTTGACCGTCCTTCTTGCTAACCTGCATATGGAAATTTCATGAAAATGGGGAGGATGCTCTCTTTTTTTTTGTTCAAGAATGAAATGGGATGGATGAATATTCAATAGATAGTGAATATGAAGTGGATGGAGGGCTTGGATTGCTATGGTGACTTGACCTTTGCAAAAATTTCTTCTTTTAACTGCTATCCTCATTCCTTGAAATCATCACCCTTCATAATTTGACTTTTCGACATTGCATGAGTGAAGGAGTGAGTTGCAATCAACTAGTTGAAGGTGGTTGAGACTACTGACCCATCCTTAGCTTATAAAACCTCATCTCTCATGCATTGAAAACAATTTTCTAACTATAACATGCTCAAGAGAAGAGGTCAAGAATATTTCATACCTGTACCTAATATTATTTATTTTTGTGGAATATTAGGAGAATATTGGGAATATTATGAAGAGTTGTAGCAGATAATTTAGGGACTTGTTTCCTACTACTGGAGGATCAATAATAAATAATAAGTCAACAAGATATTATGGAATTATGGCACAAATTGTGGAATTCCAATGATTGAGAAAATCTAGGAATGTGTTCCATTAATCAAGGGAGCAGATCCACCAATCAAGGGAGCAGGCCCACTAATCAAGGGATTTTGATGGGGAAAGCTTCCTCCATCCACGGGGAATAAAAATGTGAGTGACAGGGGACTCTTTGTGATCCTCCTTTACTTCAGTGTACAAAGGGATTGTGTTTTCTACACGATGATCCTATAGGAACTACAGTGACCCAAAAATCCTACAAGAGGCCGTCCTAAGGCAAATAAATGACGAAAAAAGGTAGCAGATGGTTGATAAGGGTGTGGAAGACCTTGCTAAACTAAAAAAATATTCAATAACTCATCTTGAATAAGGGAAAGAAAGCAAGATAATGGTCTCAAAAAATAATGATTTTTCTTTGAACAAATATGCTTTTGGGCTTGTCCTTGTAGAGCTTACAGCTAAGATTTTTAATGCACAAGAGAGAGGCCACGAGGGCCATGGATGAGGCACAATGAGGTAACTAATTAGCTCAGAGGATGAGCAACACTTTCAGCAGGGGATATGATGGGCCTCTAAATTAGACATAAATTAAGGCCCATGCCTCTAATTTAAAACATAAATTAAGGCCTATGACTATCCTTCAACACATTAAACCTCTCTTTTTGCATTAGATAATTTATTTTTAACTTTAATATATTCATTAGGAAGGTTTATGAATAATTGAATATTTGTGCCTAATGTTATTTATTTTTTGTGGAATATTATGAGAATACTAGACAGATTATGAGGAGTTGGAGGAGGAGATAATTTAGGGACTTTTTCCCTACTACTGGAGGATCGATAATAAATAATAATTCAACAAGGTATTATGGAATTATGGAACAAATTGTGGAACTCCAATGATTGAGAAAATCTAGGAATGTGTTCCACTAATCAAAGGAGCAGATCCACCAATCAAGGGAGAAAATCCACTAATTAAGGGATTTCGGTGGGGAAAGCTTCCTCCATTCATGGGGAATGATTCTTAATCATTTTTTATAAGTACGAATTTTAATTTGACTCTAGGGAATGATTGAGAAAATCTAGGAATGTGTTCCTTGCCATTTAAAGCAAATTCCTAGTATTGGGGACTAGATCCACTAACCAAGGGATTTTGGTGGGGAAAGCTTCATCCATTCATGGGGAATGATTCCTAATCATTTTAATAAGTACTAAGTCAAATTTTCCTCTAGGGAGAGATTTTTTTCATTAGTGTTATTGTGGAGAGAGCTTGTATTTTTGGAGCTCCATTGTATTTTCTTGTAGGGATGTAATTCTATTGATGAAAATAATGAAGATTGGTTTCATGTTCAGCTTCTAAATCTTGTTCTCCTCCATATGTCTCTGAGTTTCCTTGGGCTTGGCCATCCTAAGAACCTTAGAGCCCTTTTGTATCATTTACTTTCCTTCTTTTCATTGTTTATTCACATGCATCTCTTGTTTTTATTTCTTTCTATTTCTGCATTTAGATTTAATGATTTCTTGTTGTAGGATTGATTCAATTGGTTGATGTAAGTTCTTTTGCAGGATCACAAGCATTATTTCATCCTTGGAAAATATTTGGAAGCTCATAGGAATCATTGAGTTGTTTGGATTAGTCTTCTTATTCCCAAATCTAGATTGTTGGACCTCTTTTTTAGCAAAGAATAGTAAATTTTTTCTATTTTTTAGAGCATGCTAATGAGCTTCAATTGAATTGATTCCACTTGAATTAGATCACAAAAAAATTCTAGTTCATAAAAAAAATTACCCCATTGCATTTTCCCTTTATTTGGTTAGGCATTTTTTTAGATTTACTAGCTCACTACTTATCGAATTTCTAGATGTTCGACTAGTAATGTTTTTTATTTTTTTTGCATGGGTTAACGTTGGTCTTTTTGAGTGATTCCAAATGGAATGGGGACCTAAGACATCCTAGTAAATAACAAAATTTGTCCATTCCAATTTGAATTTGATTTTATTGGTCATTAAATCCTCACCGATTTCATCATTTCACAAGGAAACTTCTCCAAACTTTTCGAGCAAATCCATCCATCTCCCAACTTTGGTTTTGAGTTCTGAGTGATCCTAGGAATTTTCTCAATCCATTCCACCCATCTACCACCTTTCCTAAGCCTTTCATCACCTCAAAAACCTTCCATTTTTCTCTCGGTTGTATCCTGTAGCTTCACTATAATTCCTACAAGATCATCCTGTAGGTTTCTAGTACATCTTGTAGGTTTTCCTGAAATGGCTTGTTTTGAGGCCGAATTGAGAGAAAACCTCTAGGAAGTCACCAAAATCCTCCCAAGGGTCTCCCACACCATCCAACCATCTCCTAACCCTTCCATCCATCCTCCAACATCCTTAATTCACCTGCCACATCACCAAAAGAAATTAGTTTGCATACTTGATTTTGCATGAAAATACAAAAAGACAAAAACATATTTATTTGAATCCCTTTACTTGCACATTAGTAATGTTTTATGCTTCTTACTTCCATGCTTAGATAGTAGCATTTGGTTCATGATAATTTATAATTATTGCAAAGCATAGTTTCTTGGCAGTTAATTAGGAAATGGTGTGATTTAGCATTGAATTTCTGTCTCTTTCCTTGTACTTTCTTTCTTGCAATAGGTTAAGGTTCCATTTTGAACATTTCATTCTCTGCAATTAGTTTAGGATTTGACTTTAGTACATGCACTCCATTACTTCATGACAGTGAAGGAAAGATGCATTATATGTCGCACATATAGTGTTGATACCTCTTAAGTTTGTACGAACCCCGGGTTGATAATTAAATTCGGTATCCTTGGGAGTTGCAGAATTCTTGTTGTAATACCGAGGCTCATAAGACACACTTGATAATGTATGGGACCAACCACATAGGCTGTAAATTTCCTCAACCTAACCTGTCGACCTCCTGGTCATATAAGAGAACCAAATCTCCTTCCAAGAAGACTCTAGGCTTGACACTTCTGTCATATTGCACTTTGATGCGTCTTTTATGGGATTTATTAGCTAATGTGGCCTTGCACTGGGTTTCATCCAAACAAGTTAGATGTTAAAGACACTCCTCCTTTGAAAAAGTAGCAAGAAGAAGTTTGATGACTAGTTTCAGTGATGGAATTTCGCATTCGATGGGTAGGATCGCTTCCAAACCATACACCAACTGGAAGAGTATGAACCTGGGAGAAGTCCTAACTAAGGTTCAGTATGCCCACAAGGAAGAAAAGAGAAGCAAGCGATAATCTGATTTGTGGACCCCTATCATACATTGAAGCATAGTCTTAAGAACCTTGTTAATTGCCTCAACTTGTCCATTAGCATGAGGATAATAGGGAGTGGAATTTTCATGCGAAATTCCCAATTTGACAACTAATTTAGTCATCATATGATTCTAAAAGTGCTTCGTGTGATCTATTACTATTTCTTGTGGAACACAAAAATTAACAATCATGTGGTTGAAGAAAAAGTAAGCACTCATTTCGCCAGTGTTATTGAATTTAGGCATCACTTCAGCCCACTTGGTGAAGTATTCAACATCGACAATAATATAGCCATGCCCCCTGGCTAAATGAGGGTTACATGTCATAAATTTGATACCCCATTTCATAAAGGGACCAATGGTGATGACGGGATGCAATGGAGCAGGTAGAGCATGGAATTTCTTATCATACATCTGGCACACATGACATTTCTAGAGTGTGAGGATACAGTCACAAAAAATGGTGGGCCAAAAATAACTGGCGTGTAAGATCTTTTGCTCAGTGGCATAACTAGATAAATTTGCGTTGCATGCCCCTTGGTGGCATTCAATAAATACTTTCTCGGCCTCCTTGAGAGTGAGGAACCTACGTAAAATCGTATTGATACCATGATGGTAAAGGGTGTCATTGATAATCACGTAATTTTAGGATTGGTACTGGATACGTCGTTTCTCTGAGTGAGAGGTATTAGGTCAGAAAGTCTAGGTCTAGAGATAGATCAAAAAATATCTATACCATGGGTCAGATAACAAGACCATAAACAATGAATCATCTAGGATGGAATCTTCATATGTAGATTTAGTATCAAGGGAAGGGAGATCACACATTAGCTTGGTAAAAACTAAGAATTTATTTGAATTGGATTTGATGAATTCCAGGTCGAACTCTTGGAGAATAATGATCCACTTAGAGTATTTCCCCCCAGTAATTGACATGAAAATATGTAACCCGAAACGACTGTATTTTTTCGAAGAAAAATGTAATCACAAAATATATGGATGGCTTGAACGACCCCCAAATATAACTTTTCCACATGAGTATACAAGATCTCAGTATCATTGAGGTTCCAACTTAGATAATAAATGGGATTTTCAGTTCCCATATTTTCCTCTTGGACCAACTCCATAGTTATATTAGAGATGGTAGCAGCTAGGTATAGGAAATAGTTGTGCTAATATTCGGAGGGATATAAGAGAGATGCCTGAACCAGTACATCTTTCAAGGCATCAAATGCTTTTTGTGCACTGCCATCCCAATGGAAGGGAATCCCTTTTTTCAGTAAGCAAGTAAATCCTTTGATCATTTCAACATAGTCGAGGACGAACCTCCTTAGGAAGTTGGCTTACCCTTGGATTCTTTGTAACTGAACGAGGGAGGAAGGCATAGGAAAGTGAATGATTTCCTAGAATTTTAAAGGATCAATACGAATTCCTTGTTTTGATATGACAAAACCAAGGAGTTGACCGGAACCAACACAGAACAGACATTTTTGTGGGTTAAGTCGAATTTTATAATGTCTACAATAAAGAAAAATTGGCCTGTAAATGAAGGGATGATCAGCCTGATGCTTGGAGTGAGTCAGGAGATCGTCCAGGTAAGGATGCATGATATGCTTGATGTCCTGGAAAACGTAGT
This sequence comes from Pinus tabuliformis, assembly GCA_031772625.1. Lineage (NCBI taxonomy): Eukaryota > Viridiplantae > Streptophyta > Pinopsida > Pinales > Pinaceae > Pinus > Pinus tabuliformis. The sequence goes on from CM062812.1 coordinate 885,079,655, forward strand.
CCATCACACATTGAAACATGGACCCTACATTATTTAAACCAAAAGGGAGCTTTGTATAAGCAAAATTACCCCATGGAAAAATAAATGTGGTTTTAGGTTGGTCCGTGGGGAGAATGTTTATTTGATTATAGCCCGACAATCCATCCATAAATGAATAGATCTCACAGCCAGTGCAATCATCAACAATCTTGTCAATAAATGGGGTTAGGTAGTTGTCCTTTGGACAAGCTTGATTTATGTCCTGATAATTGACACATACTCGGATCATGCCCTATTTCTTCATGACAGGGACAACGTTTAATACCCAATTAGTTAAAGGAATGGGGTTTATGAAACTAGCCTGAAGAATCTTTCCAATTTTAGATTTTATCCCAACAACCTTCTTGGGATGGACTTGATGGAGGTGTTGTTGGATGGGTTTGGCATCACGATATGTCTTGATTTTGTGCACTATTATGTTGGGATTGATACATGGCATTTCTTCATATGTCCAGGTAAATACATCTTTGAACTCACGAAAATGGCTCGATAAATCTTGATTTCAAATGAAGAACATGATGCTCAACTATTCCTGGTTTAATCAAAATATTGAGAGGAATGGTTTCTTCGATATTCGAAAGGTTATTTTCAGAGTCGATCTCATGAATTCGTAAACGGTTCGACAAAATTAGGTAGACACACACCATTAATATTATCTTCAATGGTATCTAGGAAGGAGAAATGATGACGATGTTTGTTCCATGGAACATCATCTGACATCATGATCTCCATGATGCTTTCGTCAATAGACAATGTACATGAGAAAGGATCAGACAGTGTGCCATAATCTAGTGATCAATCTACATAATTGATCAAAGAAAAAGTATGGGCCACACAATCCAAGTAGACAGCTTCGTAATATTGCTCAACTGGGCTAAGTGACATTTGGTCACCAAAAATTTTGATGTCAGTTTCATTAGGTAGAATCCATGGATCAGCTAGGATTGTAGAGGATGATATCATGTTGATACAAGAAACTAAAGGGGAGGAGCTGGGAAGGAGAGGGGGAGGGAGCGAAAAGGTTCCCATAAGTGATGAATCCTTCAATAAACCAACTCCAACATGCTAGTAGGAATGTAGGGCTTCTCCTACAATAGGGCACTTCCAGTAACATTGGAATCATAGGTGAAAAATGTGAGTTGATCTATGGCCACGATCCCGCCTTTATGAGGAAAGGCGATCATTCGGAAGTAAGTTGAAACGATGGAAGCCATAACATAAACTCATGTACATCCTAGTAGAAGATTATAATCCAAAGGTCCATTACCAACTTCTACTCAATGGAGATGGATTTTCCCCCTAGTTCCACTTCGAGGGAATTCAAAATCCCTCAAGTTTTGTATGTCCTTGAACCTTCAAAGGCTTTTAATGTGGTGGTTGATTGACTCAGTTGGGGTGAAACAATCACCTTCCAGGAAGACAAGGACATGACACAGGTTGAGAATCCCTCGTCCACAATAGAATGATGAATGTTCTTACCATGGATAATAACCTGAATCATAAAATATATTTGAGTTGGAAGCTGAGGGGTATAGTTTTCATGAGAGAAAACCAGTAGATTGGAATCTGATGGGTCCACACATCTGATAGATGGCAACAATGCCTTCTTTTTGTTGCCAATTTTATGACACCTCAAGAGTCGACATAGATGGCACGGTTTATGACAACTCAAGAGTCAACATAGCTGAAGGAGACTAAGCCAAGTCTTCAACTACGTTGTAAGTTTGAGTGGCTCTCGAATGAGGGTTGAAAGCAGACTCATGAATAACACCCTTTGGAGGCTTGATAGTCAATTTTGTAGGAACCGGAGATGGAATAGGATCAAATGAAGGTGGTTCCAAATTTGCATGTTGATCAGTAACCTGAACATTCGGTGGATTCACATTATTATAGTCCTTATTTTGAGTGGTCGCCATGACATTAGATTTCATATTTGAGAAGGAAAGCATCAAAACTTCGTTAAAGGAAGAGGCATCCCAGGAAACCATATGAGTTTCCTGATTGGGAAACAGGTCAGTCAGCATAGCGGGAGAAGTGGATGATTTAAGAAACTGATTCACTTCAGCACAGTGTAGACAATCACGTGTAAAATGATTCGTGTTACAAATCAAGTATGGGTATCAAGGCTTTCATTTCTCATCAGAAGATGAAATTGTGTTTATCCTGTGGTGAGGAATCCTTTTTTTCTTACCTTTACCTTTCTTCTTTCTTCCAGGTTGATGTTGAGACTTTGCTTTATCTGATGAAGCAACATTTATCTCGGAAGAAGAAGCCATAAGAGGATGAGGTGGAGGGTTTTGTTGAGGAGCAATAAGAGCAATACCAAATCGTTTACTCACTGACTACAAACTAGCATAACCTATAATTCCATTGATAGCATGATATTATTTACCAGGAGGAGGAGGAGCAATATTCGAGGGTCTCGGAGCATTTGGTATCTTATCATAGAGTGTGCCTGATTGGGTATAAGCCAGATCTAAATATTGAGCACGAGCAATAACTTTCTCTTCGGTCATGGCTCCACCTTTGGTCACATCTTCTAGTTATGGGACTTAACAGAGATTTGACAAACCATTCCACTAACAACTGATCAAGACATGAGTCTTGACCAATCGGTGATGACACCTCCACTCATGAATGTGATTTGAAATGTGAGTAGAGTCTGATTGTTTAAAGTTAGTCAATAGTTATGTTCCAGTTTCGTATCTGATGGGAAACTAGAGATGTGTGAAGAAGGTAGTGGCTAAAGTGTTGAAGTTGTGAAATGACGCTCTAGGTATCTCAATATATAATTTAGCTACAGTACCCATAAGTGTTCATTGGAAAATACAAAGTCGAATGGAATCATCATTAAGTGAATTGGATGAGAACCATAGATGATATGTCATAACATGCATCGAAGGGTCTTCTCCAAGATTCCCATTGAATTTTTGGATATCAGAAGGAAACTTAGTGGGAATAATCAGCCACCGTGGTGAATGAGAAATGGGGTCGTTAGTAAACTGAGTTATATCCAACAATTCAAGAGTAACCACAAAAGGAAATTGTCGATTAAAGTCTAGAGGCAGATGACCTGGATAAGAAGGGATATCCTAGGTAACAGACATTTTCATTCCTAGATAAGGATGAATATGATAATAAGGAACCTGGTTACCAAAATATGGAGGGTTCTGATAACAAACATACAATTGAGTTTGTTGCCTAGCCCCAGGATGGCAATAAAGTTGTTGGAATGGTTGGGTTTGTATTTGTTGGCCTTGAAAAGGCACTTGTTGTGATCCATATTGTTTCCTGATAAGGATTTTCATTTCCCCCTGGTACAAATTCGACTAATACTGTGCTAAATTTTGAAGAATTTGACCTACCAAAACTTGAGTACCTTGTGCAAGCAATTGAGAAGGTGAGGGAATTTGTACAGTTTGACTAATCAGGAATTGGAGGGAACCAAACATCATTGGAATAGCATATGATCACATGTATCTGAGCTTGTTGAGGTACTGAGGGATAGTTAGGAATTTGTGATGAAGACGGTATAGTTTGAGGATTCAACAATCGATCCGAATACGAACTAGGTTAAACAGGTAAAGTAAGTTGCGAAACACTGGAAGCCATTCTAGGATAGGGAGGACTATAACTAGATAGGTTACTATTGGTGTCCGAGTGTGAATAAAATATTCCACTCTTTCCCAAATTAATTCATCAATCTGGGTGCGTGCAATTTTCAAGGTAACACGCAAGGTATATGCAGGGCCAAGATTAAAATATAGCATAAACCAAGGATTCACAGCTAAAGAATCAAAGCATCATTGTAACAGTAATTAGAAATAAATTGCAGAACTTAAAAAGGTATCCACAACAATTAATTAAATAGTTGTAACAATAATAAGAAATTAGCACACAACAAAATAAATAGCACACATAAAGAATATACGCAGCACCTGATCAGAAGAGCAAGCCCATCTCTCTGATTAGGGATGCGTTAACTCACAACTAAGAAGAGAACACCAAACTCACTCGCATTCAATTAATATATAAGAAACTGTTACAATATTTGTCTCTACATGGCTATCCCTTTCGCACATGAATGAAACCCATTTTATACAAATACATGGGAAAGACATTCCCCAAATTTGGTAACTAATGCCCAACAATATACAACTATTAGAACAACAACTAATTTTCAAGAGAAAGAAAGAACAATAAAGATCCAAAATAAGCCTAGGAGTAGTTGAGAGTTGATTATGTTGTTGTAGGATTCCTGAACAATTGTTGTAAACGCGGGACTACTGCTGTGAGCTTTGAATGCGATACATGTTCACCGAAAATTTGTGGAAATAGAAAAGTTTATTAGGTCACATAAGCAAAACCCCGTGAACTTACTTGTTGGTCGGATAAATCGATCTTGCGGACAAGACCGACCTCCCTAGTATCACAAGATAATCTAGCAACAAACAGACAAATAAATCTATCTTTCTCTAGACATATGAAATTTACAAATAAATACTATAGAGGTGTTACGATCCTACCTTAGATCCAATTCTTGTTCATTGTAGTCATCCCTTGATTGTTCGAAAGAGTTATCTTTAAAGACCTGCAATCACAAACAAGCAAACATCAAATAGCACCTGCATAGCAAATATCACGAATCATGTCTATTATGGTGATCAAGAATCCATAAAATAAACCATCAATGAACAACTTATTGAGAAAAACAAACTTATTTGTATTAACTTTGAAGTATAAGAACCTTACAACCTTTTCAGCCTTGATGTTGAACAAGCTCTTCTTAGGGTCTGAAACAAGAATTTCCTTTACTTTGACAAGCCTTGCACTCTTCCAAATGAGATCTTAGAGGTATGTAATATCTCCTCATAAAAGCTCAACTAAGAAGACTAAGTTCTAGCAGCATTTCACCTCAAAAATATTCAGCTTTCAACCTCCCTAGTAACCAGCCCAATGCTTCATTTTATAGTGCATAGGAGGAGGTTACAGGTCCATCTATGAAGGGATAGAATCCTCCTTCAAAGGGCTAAGCTCCTCACATTAAGGGGTTAGCTCCTTAAGGTATGGGATGCATGAACCTTAAGAGAGCGAACTTGCCACCTCAAGATTCCTTCTAGAAGCTTCTAGAAATGACTGAAAGTGAATTTTTAAGAATGTACTCGCACCTTTTTAAATTTTACAGGGGTCCGCACCCACAAAATAAGGACAGAGCAGTCAAGTGCGCAGGGGACATGACCATTAGGTGCGGGACCGCAGGTAATGCAAAGAGAAAGTGCGGAACCAGAGTTTTAGAGACTTTTAGGGCTTTTCTCTTATTTTCAAGGCCTGATATGAAGAACTAAGGCTTTAGACTTGCAACGGAGGAAAGTATGAGTGGTAATGAACTCACACATATTACAGAATGTTAAGGTGACAATTTTTAGTGCAATAGGTTGCCCCCTAAAGTGCGAAGTCTGTAATAGATGAAGATGAAGTCTTTCAAGTATGAAGATGAAGTACTTTATCATTTCAAGGATCATCCTGTGGATACCCCAGTCGGAACCTGTAAAAACATTCAATGCAAAATATATATATAGAGATATCATTGCTAATGTAGGCATTCCCATACTCAGATCAAAACTGACTAGAAAGCTGACAATGATTTTGTAATACATCAAGGGTATAGACATGTGTAGACACAGTATGAACACAACCATCTGTTTATGAATAGCCCATTACATAATGAATAACAAAATTCCTCACAGCCTGGATGGTAGAAGCTAGATCCAGGGTCTTGATTTCCGCCTCCCGAACTAGTGCGATTCTTCCCATGTGAATGAATGTGTCGAAGTAGAACATGGTAGAAACCAATTGGTTACCAGTGAATGATGTGAACTGTTAACAAGTGTAAGAGAAACCACCAGTAATGTCAATGGCCCTCAAAGTACCTAGTACAATCCATGAAATGTGAATAAATGAGTCAAAGTCAAACATGTCACAGAATCATTCGATCGAAGGTCAATGATGCAACCTATTGTCGAAGGTGAGAAAACTGCCATTAGGGCATGCAGCTTTCAAGTTATTGACGATTTCTAGATCAATTTCCTAGATAATGAGCTGAAGTTGATAGAAAGTGATCCGTCGTAGGGAAGCCCACAACACGAAATCATAGATCAAGTTTTGAAGAAATATATTAGCAAGGACTGACTCAGGGATGGTCAAAATGGATGACAGATATTTTGCAGATGAATGGTTTGTTTGAACTGATCTCTTGAACACATAACGACACTGCAGATGGCTTGGTGATAATTGACCCAAAGCTAATACCCAGAAACCGGCTGAAGACTTTCAATATGGTTTGACTAACTGTTAGGCAAAAGATTTTCCCAACCCAGGTGAACAAAAGGTGTCATGTTCAAGAGTGGTTGATGGGTTTTTATAAAACAAAGTGTAACAAATAGGTTCATTTTTCTCTCTTTTCCCCCACCATTTCTGGCAAGTACCTCTTTATTTTTGACAAGCTTGAGGAGGATAACATTTGCTTGTTTATAAGCTCATCCTTCGAATGAGTCCAACTTAGTTTAAAATTCGAACCCAAGAAGGAGTGGTTAGTTCCTATTTGAAATTGAACAGGTCCTGTACTGTTAAATTCTAATGAGTCCAGTATTGGAAAAATTCAGTGTTGTTCAATTTTAGGGAGTTAGAAGAAAAACTTAAGAAAACTCCATGGGGGTACTTTTTTGTAAAATAATCCCTTAGGCCCAAAAAAGGATAAAATAATACAAAATGGATGACTTTTCAATACTTTAACGAGCTGAAAAAGACAAGCGCTCGACAATCTTTTCATTTTTAATGAGTCTGAAAAGGGTTTAAAGAAGACTCTATTGACTGTATTTAGTCAACGTGTGCCTTTTTCGTAAATAGTCCATTTCAGTCCGTAAAAGGGGTAAACTTATACTGAAGGGACGATTGTTCATTTATTTTAACAAGTTCGAACAATCAAGTGCTCGACAATCTTTCAATTTTCAAGAGTCTGAAAAGAGCTTAAAGAGGACTCCAATGTTTCACTTTTTCGTAAAATTTTTTAAAAGAGTCCGAAAAAGTGATAAAAGTATGCTCTTTGTTGGAAAATGATCAATTTTCCCAAAAAATCCAATATTCTGCACAAAAACTCAAAACATTACACGTACTTGTTTAAGATAAATAAAAATGATTTAAAAATTACCTTTTTAAAGTGAAAAACAAATAAATTAAAAATTCATTTATTTGAAAAAACTTATAAAAAGGGGTTTTCCAACTTCATTTTTACCATTTGAGTTCAGAGTGAAAAGTAAGAGCTTTTGGGTAAGAAAGTTCCTGTGAAGATTCTGGAAAATCCGTCTGTCAGAATCGAAAAACGCCAGCTCCAGGTAATCCATGACCTCCTTATCTTGCATTCTATCTATTTACATTTTGATTTTAGGCTTTAGATTTAATTTTTAAGGGAAAAATTGGTTTAAAAATTCGCTCGCAGGGGTCTGCAGGTGCAACATGCAGCCCCTGCGGACCCCGACTTTTTTCTACAAAGAAAAAAGTCGTGGGTCCGCACCTGTTGTTCACAACCCGTGCGGACCTACGCACTGTCTGTAACTGGTTGGTGCGGACCCCGCAAAAATGAATTTCAAAATGAATTCCATTTTTGCCCAAAAATATTTGAACTAGCTGGTTCTAATATGTCTTTTATGCATTGTAGGACATTCAAAATGCTTATTTGGCGAGAGCGTGAGCAAGAGGATGTGGATTTTTCCACATTAAACCATATGCCCACAATGCAGGCATTGAGAACATGCAGATTGCTAAAGTTCTGGGGCATACAGGGTATGAGGGCCCAAGTAGACCTCTTGCAATGGCTGGTAGACAGATGGAACATACAGGACCAGTGTTTCATCATTGGTGGCCACCGGCTCGAAATCGAGCTGGAGGACATCTATTTTTTGATTGGTTTGTCTAAGAGGGGCGAACAATTATCTCTTTTCGGGACTAGGCCAGGTGGCCAGTCTGTTGCTAGTCTCCAATTAGAGTTTTGCGATGATCAAACGAAGGACAAACGGATTGATATTAAAACTATCAACAGTCCTGAGCTCAAGGTCATTGCATTCACTGTTACCAAGTTATGCGGGAGTGCAGCATTGCATGTGGCTACAGGATCCCAGATGCAGATGGTAGTAGACTATTTTTGAGGGAGAATATTCAACTGGTGTGAGGCTGTGTTGGCAAATGTGAAAGGCCAACTAACTAGAGAAAATAATGGACAACTGAAAATTTTTGGATATGGATTCATCATGGTCAGCTTTGCTTTAGAGAGGATCCCCATGCTAGCCCCGCAACATCTTCCTATTGATGCTGGTCTTCCTTGAGAACCTAGGATAGTTCACTTGGTTGCCTTGATGGCCTACCACCCTGACGACGGTACAGAGGTTGTTCGATTTCCGCCTGAGTACTTTCGCTGGTTGAATAACCAACTTTTTTCGATTCAAGATTTTCCATACGGTGGGATGGATTATCATGGTGACCCAGACATGATTCTCCTACTAGGAGAACAATGGGATGATTCAGGTAAAATCATTTTCAAAATTTTCTAAGTTCTAATTTTTATTTTTAAATCGTTCAAAACTGATAATCAAAGTTTAAATGCAGATGTGGTTCCACGACAACCAGCCGCTCTCCAGCCTTTCGAGAGGAGACATCCAACTGCAGCAGCACCTACCCCATAGGACCAATCAGCAGAGATCCTGACCGATTTGGAGCATCATCTAGAGCGCTTGACGCTAGATATTCTAGAGAGGGATATATATGGTATCTCACTTAGGTTGCAGAGATATGTGATTGGGGTCATAGGACCTTTTAGGAGGTTCCTATGTAGGGTGGCTCGAGCAGTGGTTTCTTATCGTGATCATCACCAGGGATAGGATGATCGACTTTGTAGACTCATGACATTTTTTGACTTTTGTGTTATCATTTTTGCTGATCATAAGGTGTTTTTCAACCTATGATCGATGACGATGCATATTTTGAAACACTACTTCTATGCTATGATATATCATTATTATTAGCTATCTTGTGTAACATGTTATCGAATGTTATTAAATTTACTGTTTTGATTATTGCAAATGTCTATTTATCATACTAGAAGCAACTGCATCTGCTAATGTATTTAAATGTCTTAGAATATGCTGATATTCAATGTAGTCAAATTCACGTTCCAAGAGACGAACTCTCAAAAATAACCTTAATAACACTAGATTTCTAATTCATAAACCTTATTAAGCTGTAATACAACAAGTTCAGAATCCAACCTAACAATCAAACTTTGAATCCCAAATGAAATGGATTCAGATAATAACTCAATCACTGCACTATACTTTGCAATGTTATTCATTGTTTGACTGCGGCTTACCCCATGCATAGATACTAACTCATCAAAGGGTGAATAGATAACCCAAGCTATGGAAGAAATGTTTCGTGTATTACAACAAGCACCATTAGCAAAACCAATGTATGTTTGAAGAGACGTCGACATTTGCAATATCAAGAGTAAAATCAAGATAAGCAGGAATAATGATAAGAGCACTCTCTAAACTAGGCACACTTTTCTAATCTAAAACACACCAGCAATAAAGAAACTAATCTAGCAAAAAATCTCCACACTGAATTTAAGCATAATATCTCTTTAGATAAAGTCCATTTCTGGGTTTACCCAAAGAGACACTGTCAAAATCTATTAATTCATAAGCGCCTTTTGCTAGCTTTCGCTTAACAATGTAAGGACCATGCCACATAGGTAAAAAATTTCCATCCCCTAGCTTATCGTTTACTTGATCATATAGTAAAACTAGGTCTCCTTCCGAAAAATTGTGAGGTGTAACATTTCTATCGTATTGAGCTTTCACTCATTTCGCATGAGTCTCGTTTGCTATTGTAGTAGTGCGTCGATTCTCATCTAGCTGAGCTAAGTAAAAAAAACGTTTTTCCTCTTTAGAATTAGCTAGGAGTAATTCTATGCTAATTGCAATGACGGAATTTCACATTCAATAGGCAACACCACTTCCAAACCATAGACTAGTTAAAAAGGAGTGAAACCAGTTGATGTTTTCACTGAGGTTCTGTATGGCCAAAGTGCTGAAAATAGCATGGTATGCCAATTCGACTTATGAATACCAATGATTCGTCTGATCATAGTGACTAAAACTTTATTGATAGCTTCAACCAGACCATTAGCCTGCAGGTAATACAGAGTAGAACTATCGTGGTGCAGGCCAAGTTGATCTGTCAGTTCAGTCATCATGATGTTTTGAAAGTGAATTCCATGATCATAATAATAGCTTGAGGAACACCGAATCTAGCAATTATATGATTGAATACGAAAGTTGCAGCATTTTTGTTGTCTGCCGAAAATGTAGGCATCACTTCGGCTCACTTAGTAAAATAATCTACCTCTAAGATAATATACGCATGCCCCCCGGCCAAGTGAGGGTTACATGTAATAAAGTCAATGACCCACTTTGTGAAAGGACTGACAATAATTATAGGGTGAAGAGGAGCGGTTGGAGCGCGCATCTTACGATCAAAGATTTGACAATTGTGGCATTTCCGGATTGCATAGATACAATCTTTAAATAAGGATGGCTAGAAATAACTAGCGTGCAATATCTTTTGGGCTATGGCATACCCAGACATATGACCACCACATGCTCCAGAGTGACAATCATTTAGAACCTTTTCAGCTTCTTCATGAGTTAAACAAAGTCAAAAAACAGAATCCTTTCCACGATGATAAACTGTATCACCAATAATATTGTATTGTTGGGATTGGAAATGTATTTTCCATCCCAGAGATCGTGAGATTTCAGGCCGAAAAGATTGGGTTTGGAGATAAACAATAATATCCCCATATCATGGATCAAGAGTACTAATAAGAAACAAGGATTCATCAGCAATGGGCTCTTCCGCCACAGTTTCAGTATCAGTATGCGGGAAATCACACATCAATTCAACAAAAACCAAGGATTTCTTTGCCTTGGATTTTTCAAATTCCAAGTTAGATTCCTATAGGATAACTATCCATTTGGAATACTTGCCCCCTAGCAATTGTTTGGCCAAGATATACATCATAGGGTTATAGTCAGAAATTATCATGGTTTTGTTTAATAAGATGTAGTGACGAAATCTTTGGACATCTTGAACAGCTTCCAAGGCCAATTTCTCCACATGTGAATATTTAATCTTAGTCGGATGCAGAGTTTGACTAAGATAGTAAATCACATGTTCACTGTTGAATTCATCTTCCTGAACTAAAACCATCCCAATGGTGGAATGAGAAGCGGCGAGGTACAAAAAGTAATCCTGGTTGTAATTGGGAGGATGCAATAACGGTGCATGGGTCAACGTGTGTTTGAGTGCATCAAAAGATCTATCAGCGATCTCATCCCAAAAGAATGGAATATTCTATTTTAACAACTTGGTAAAACCTTTTGTTATCTGGGCATAGTTAGGAGTGAAACGACGTAAAAAGTTTGCTTTCCCTTGAAAACTTTGGAGTTGGCGAAGAGTCAAAGGAGGAGGTAGATTGACAATAGCTTCCACCTTCGAGGGGTCGACATGAATGCCTACCTTTGATACGATAAATCCCAGTAAGCGACCTGTTTCTACACAGAATACACATTTGTGTGGATTCAGCCGAATTCGATAATGCTTACATCTCATAAAGATAGCTCGTAAATGAATGAGATGATCAGCTCTACGTAATGAATGGGCATGTAAATCATCGAGATAAGGCTGCACAATGTGCTTGATATCATGAAATGCGTACGACATAGCCCTTTGAAAAGTTTCTCCACCATTCTTCAATCCAAAAGGTAATTTGAAATAAGCAAATGTCCCTCATGCACAAATGAAAGTTGTTTTAGCTTGATCAGTAGGGAGTATGTTGATTTGATTGTAACCAGAAAAACCATCCATAAAGGAAAACATTTCACTGCCGGCACAATCATCAATAACTTGATCGATATAGGGTGTTGGATAATTGTCTTTAGGAAAAGCTCGATTAATATCCCTATAATCGATACATACTCTTATCGTTCCTTGTTTTTTGTTGACAGGAACAATATTCGATACCCAATCGGTTAAAGGAATTGGATAAATGAAACCTACATGAAGTAATTTCTCAATTTCGGCTTTGATAGTAGCATATTTTCGCAAATGTATCTGATGTAAGCATTGTCGGACAGGTTAGCATCCAGGTATGTTTTAATTTCATGGACAACAATTGACAGATCGATTCCTGGCATTTCTTCATATGACCAGGCAAACACTTCATGGAATTCTTGAAATATGGCTTTGTAAGTTTGGATTTCATCGTCCGTACAACAATCACCTATATGAATGTTCTCAATAATTCCAAGCTTAACTGAAATGTCAATAGGAACCGTTCAAGAGATATTTTCCAAATTTAACTCAGAATCAGAATGTTGCAATGGATTCTGCAGTTCCTTGACATAGTCAGTCGTAAAAATAGAAGATAAATCATTTTCAAAATGATCAAGCTCAGGTAAAAACGAAGACCAGTGATGTAGATCTTCCCATGGTAAATCATCAAAAGACAATAGTTCACGAATCTTCTCATCAGAATGAACAGGATCAGAAAGTGTTGATGAAGTTGAGTTGATATTGAAAGTGACTCTCCATGGATCACATCCATTGGATCAGTTTCGGTTGAATAGGCATCAAAAAAAGATTGTATGGCCTGATATGCAATTTCAAAGGGACTCAAAGGCATCGTGCCACCAAATGTATCTACCTCAGAGTCGGAAGGTATGATCCAAGGATCATCAAAAGTAAGGGTATTCGATGAAATCATATGAATAGTTGCAATAGAAGGCTATACGTTAGGAGGAGGGAAGGAAAAAGTTCCTAGTAAACGAGAATATTTGATCAAACCTACGCCAACATCCTTGTAAGGGATAGTCATTTTACCGATGTGCTGAATACTATTTGCAGAGGCTAGTTCGAATGAGAAATAAGTTAGCTAGTCTATCGTAATTATCTTTCCGTTATGTGGAAACTTGATAAGCTAAAAGACTAATGAAACAATAGTAGTCATAGCATAAGACCAATTGCGACCTAGGAGAAGGTTGTAATCTAGAGGGGCATCAACCACTTCCACATCTAGATTTATAGTTTTTCCTTCAACCCCTATAGGTAAATCCTGCAAAATGCCAAAAGGATGGAACCTGTGGCCATTAAAAGCCTTTAGAATTGTCGGAGACTAATTGAGTGTGGGAGAACCAAGTGATTTCCAACACTGGATCAACATAATACACGTAGAAGCCCCTTCATCAATCACAGTCCTAAAGCAAGGTCTATTTTTTACTAACACTCTAATTTGGAAAGCCATTTGATGAGAGAGGTGGGGTGTACTATTCTCTAAATCAAATATTATTAGGTTCGAATCCTGAATATTGACAGCTCCTATAACAGACAATAGTAATTTACACTGTGCTAGGCATGATTGCAGCACCTCCAAAGTCGACATTGTTGAAAGGGAAATAGCTATGTCTTCAACAATGTTATAATTTTGAGCAGCTCTCGCATGTTGATTGAAAGCTAATTTCCGAAGTATACCTTTAGCAGGCGGTTTGATTACTAAGTCAGGGTTAGGTTTCTTGATCTGTAGCAGACCAGAACCAGCAGGAGGTGTAGTTGATGTGTTTTAATCAGAAGATTCTGCTTCTTTACCACCAATAGGATTTTTACTACCATAATCTTGCGATCGCGTCACAATCCTAACATGAGACAACATCATAATGGGTTCTTCTAAGGCATTTGAGGAAGAACCAATCATCTTACTACTCAGAGTAAAAGGATCCTTCAAGATAGTAGGCGTTTGAGAACCTTTAATGATTTTCAAAGCCTCTGCTCGATGTGGGAAGTGTTTGGTAAAATGATCCTTGTCGCAAATGAAACAAGGATAACGAGGTTTTCGTTTTTGTCAGTAGATTCATTTTTATCTGTTTTATCTTTTGAATTTTGTTTATTTTTCTTCTTCCCCTTCTTTTTACTACCGGATTTTGATTTGGTCGTAGATGATTCTACGACATGGATGTCAGCAGAAATTTCAGCAGAAGACTCTCCTATCGGGGAATCAGGTAAAGTTATTATAAGAGAAGAATTCTTTGAAGATTTCTTCTTACTTTTAGTGCTAACTGTACAAATCATAGCATCAGCGGCATGAGACCCTGAAGGAGCTGTAGTTATTTGACTATGTTTTGGAAGATCAAGGATTTTTTCATATAAAGTACCTGACTACGTATAAATGAGTTCAAGGTATTGAGCTTGAGCAATGACTTGCTCTTCAGTAACAACTCCTCCCTTAGCTACATCTTCAATGATTTTAGGTAACAATGATTTAATGAACCATTCCGCTAAAATTTGATCCGGAATGAAAACTTTCACTAAACGCCTTCTACATCGCCATTCGTGAATATGATCAGAAATATATGTGGACGTTGATTGTTTTAGTGAAGTTAATAATTTCGTGCCATTGTCGTATCTGACAGGTAACTGAAAATGAGTTAAGAAAGTAGTGGCTAACTAATTGAAATTATAAAAAGAGGCTCGTGGTAACTCAATGTACCATTTGGCGGCAAGACCAATAAGAGTTCATTGAAAAAGACACAATCAAATTGAATCATCAATGATGGAATTAGATGCACACCAGAGGTGATAAGTCATAACATGATTTGACAAATCCTCTCCTGACTTACCCTCAAATTTCAGGATATCACTAGGCAACTTATTAGGCATTGGCGGCCAATATAAAAGATAGTAAATTGGATTGTTCATAAGGCGCGAAAAATCAGGTAAATCCAAAATTGCAATAAATGGTAACTGACGGTTAGGGTCGCAAAAATCTTGAGTAGCGAGACCAGTTCCAAGAGGAGGATATCCAGGATAACTTGGAATTGGAATTGCATTAGGAATTTTATAACCTCCTAAGAAACCAGGATTAACCAGACCAAATTGGGGTTGTTGAGGTTGTTGATAAGTATAGCCAGGATACAGTTGATACTGATAAACTAGGTTTTGCACAGTAGGACCGAATTGATACTGCCCCTGGTATGGTTGATACGTAAATTGTGGTTGACTTGTAGCAATGGTAGCAATCGTACTAGCTTGTCCCACAGGCATCTGGACCAAAGTCTGAACTGTAGGTCTTGACTGAGGCACAGAGACTTGAGGAATTTGCACTGATGCAGGGGTAGTAGAAACCAAAGCTGTTGATACTCCAGAAACAGGTGTTGTAGGTTGAACAGAGGTTGTAGTAGTTGCAGCAGTTTGGGGTGGAGTACGAGGTGAACTAGGCCCAGGTTGCTGAATTGTACTAGATGCAGGGGTTTGAATAGTAGGTTGGACAAGTTGCTGGGTTGGACCAAAAACCAAAGGCTGTCCAGGTTGATTAATTAACTGCACATTAGGTTGCAAATTCTGTTGATTTTGAGACAGATCCCACACCATATTCATTTCGGAGTATGGACCCGCAAAAGGTTGTGCATGTTGAGGACCATAACCTGGTTGAACGTAGAGCTGATAATTAGGCGGTACATTTCCAGCTCCTTGAAAAAATGGTTGACCAGAAGGTGGTTGGAAACCTTGAGTTGGGTACTGAGTTGGGTTGATAACCTTGAGGCATGTATTGAAACAGGGGTTGACCTTGAGGTATGTACTGAAACTGGGGTTGACCTTGGGGTATGTACTGAGTCTGAGGTTGACCTTGGGGTATGTACTATTCTGAAGGTTGATAAACTTGAGGAAGCCCTTTAGGCAGTAACTAACTACCTTGGGGTTGCCCGCCAGGCGGTAACTAACTACCTTGGGGTTGCTCCCCAGGCGGTAATTGACTACCTTGAGGTTGAGGATTTGGAATACTACCAGACATCATAAGGATCTGTTCTACGTTCAACGGTTGAGTTCCATTATTCCCTAGATGATAACACTTGTTCAATTGGTCGAGGAGATGCTCCTGAAAAAGGTACTAGAGAATGACTGGTACCCCGTAGGAATAGAAGGACTGCCAGATAAAAATGTTTTCGGTGTTTGGGAAAACATAGATGACTGTCTTGACATAATGGATGATGGATAATAACCTCTTGGCATAGGATGAAAAGGAATTTGAGGTGGAGAAAAACTAAGACCCAGATTTTCTAAAAAAATTATCAATGAAACATACCAAGAATCACTCCTGAAAGGACTGTAGAATATTGATTCACGCTCCCTAAGATTTAAAATCTGTTGGTTTTTGGGAAGAGTTACGTCTTCTTCTGGATTAACAAGTTCTTCAATAGAAATGAGGCGAGAAGGAAGATTTTGAGTAGTGATATTGCTTACCCTAGGTGAACCAGGATTACTAGACGCTGGGGAAGCAAATCCTGAAGTTGGAGTAACAGCAGGTTCAGTGTCAGGCTCAGAAATTTCAGGTTCGTTAGCTAATTCACTGGAAGGAGAAATACTACCAGTAACTTCGGAAAATGAAATTGGCTCTTGAATGGACTCTGTTGTTTGTATTTGATAATCATGATGAACAATTAACGATGACTCTCTAGCTTCTGGTGATCCAACTCTACTGTCACTAGGGGATACAAGAGCTCGTAGCCCTTCAAGCTGGCTTGGTGAATACTCAGGAGGTTTCCCCTAAAGTCTATGAGATTGTCTTGGTAATTCAACCACGATTAAATATTAATTACTCAAACGCAAACAAAGAAAATTTCAATAGAAAAACCTAAAGTCTCTAAAGAAACAAACAATGGAATCACAAGCTTAAAAATCTAAGAGTTCAAACCACACACAAACAGTAACTTCCCATACTAAAAACACTAGTTGGTGATGAAATCCAACGTAGAAGAAATTTAATACAGAAAGGGTGGTTAGAACAGTTACCCCGACAACCTGCTTAATGAAACAAACTGGCACAAGTTCCTTCACAGAACCATCTCGAGTGAAGAGAACCCCCCAGAGAGTCCAAGTGAGTTTAGTTGACGTCTGCTCCAGGTACAGTGATACCTGTCCTTCATCGTCACCTTAGGAAATAATCTTAAGTTTATGGACACTAAGGTTACTAACAACAACAAATACAACTGGGGGAACAATCTACGAGCCGATCTATGCGCAAGGGCAGAGTAACAAAGCTCAATCCCCTTGAAGGCTCGTTGACATGATCAATCCAAGGTTTACCAACAAGTGACCCCAGACTCCTCGACAATGGTTAATCTGAGGTTTACTATT
Source organism: Pinus tabuliformis (assembly GCA_031772625.1). NCBI lineage: Eukaryota > Viridiplantae > Streptophyta > Pinopsida > Pinales > Pinaceae > Pinus > Pinus tabuliformis. The sequence continues at coordinate 885,096,992 of CM062812.1, forward strand.
TATAATACGCGCAAATCTTCTATCTTTCCCAATGAGACAAACTTGATTATCTCAAAGGTTCGGACATGATCTCGTGATTGAATCCTTTAAGAGAAGCTTCCTAGAATGTATCAATTACAATTGGATTTATTTCCTACTGCAAGATATATCTACTTATTTGTTTTAACTATCTTGGAGAGTTAATTACTACCTACTCCAAGATACTAGCCTAAGCTATATTGGTGATAAGAACCCTAGAAATAAAAAAAATTACTAGATCAATTTTAATTAAGCGTTGCTTTTATGGGTTATTCCTTAAGTAAATAGGTATGGAAATGAAACTTTGATGGTGTGAAGACTCGACTCCAAACGCTAAAAGATGCACTTAAAATGATCAGTAATTCGTTTTTCTTTTAATGAAATTCTAGCTAAAATAAAGAGTTCGAGAATGCAATTTTTTAAGAAACAAATCTTTCTTTCAACATGAGAATGAAAAAAAAAAAAAAATTGTCTTTTTCAATAAGAACTCAAAACGAGACTAATAATTAATGCTCACAATAAATCCCTTTCACTTTTCAAAACTCAAAACTACAAGAAAAACAATTTTCCTTTCAAAAGAGATCTACAAGTTCTAGAAAAGCACTCAAAACTACAAAAACTAATTTTGAGATCTAAAAACTTTTTAAAATCTAATTAAATGAAAGCTTCAATTCTTTTTGAGGACATTTTACTTATTTTTTCAACAAACTAAGGATTCATTTGTTCATAATAACAAATCAACCAAAAAACATCCAGATATGTTTTCTTTTATAAAAATGAAATTCAAAACTTATAACAAAGTTTGTTCAAAGATTTGCAACGAGAAAACTGAATCTATTTCTCACAAAGGATAGATTTCACAACCAAGTCAGACTCATCAAGAAGACAAAAAGACATGAGGGTAATCTAAGGTTTCTCAAGCTTTTGATCTTTGAGTCACTACAGAGACCAAGTGAAAATCACTCCAAGCAAGCAAAACTTCTAGAAAATCATCTAAAACAAAAATACTATCAGAACTCACTCACAAGAGGTTTTGATAGGAAAAACACAGATTTGGGTAGACCCTAAAGCTTCTAAATCAAACCTAAACCTAACTGGAAAAAGGCATTTTAGGTTTTCAAAAAATTTTACAGGGTCCGTAGGCTCTAGAAGTAACAGGTGCGGTCCCAATCTGTTTACTAAAGGAAAAGTGTGGAGATGCCCGCACTGTTTGTAAAAAGAAAGTGCGGTCCCCTGAAAACTTCGAAAAAAAACAAAAAATACTCCCAGTTTTAAAAACTAACCAAGCCAGTATACATCAATCAAAAACTAGAAATGAAAACACTTTTCTCAAGTCAAAGCAAAGGAAAACCAAAAACCAAATCCATTCCCCAGCGGAGTCGCCAACTTGTTGGCCAGATGAATCGATCTTGCGGACAAGACCGTCTCCCTAGTATCACAAGATAATCTAGCAACAAACAGAAAAATAAATCTATCTTTCTCTAGACATATGAAATTTACAAATAAAGACTATAGAGGTGTTACGATCCTACCTTAGATCCAACGCTTGTTCGTTGTAGTCATCCCTCGATCGTCCGAAAGAGTTATCTTTAAATACCTACAATTACAAACAAGAAAACATCAAATAGAACCTACATAGCAAATATCGCAAATCATGTCTATTATGGTGATCAAGGAATCCATAAAATAAACCATCAATGAATAGCTTATTGAGAAAAACAAACTTATTTGTATTAACTTTGAAGTAGAAGAACCTTACAACCTTTTCAGCCTTGATGTTGAACAAGCTCTTTCTAAGGTCCGAAACAGGAATTTCCTTTACTTTGACAAGCCTTGCACTCTTCCAAATGAGATCTTAGAGGTATGTAATCTCTCCTCATAAAAGCTCAACAAAGAAGACTAAGTTCCAGCAGTATTTCACCTCAAAAATATTCAGCTTTCAACCTCCCCAGTAGCTAGCCCAATGCTTCATTTTATAGTGCAGAGGAGGAGGTTACAGGTCCATCTATGAAGGGATAGAATCCTCCTTCAAAGGGATAATCTCCTCACATTAAGGGGTTAGCTCCTTAAGGTATGGGATGCATGAACCTTAAAAGAGCGAACTTGCCACCTCAATATTCCTTCCAGAAGCTTCTAGAAATGACTGAAAGTGAGTTTTTAAGAATGTACTCGCACCTTTTTAAATTTTACACGGGTTTGCACCCATAAAATAAGGACAAAGCAGTCAGGTGCGCAGGGGACATGACCATTAGGTGCAGGACTGCAGGTAATGCAAAGAGAAAGTTCGGAGCCAGAGTTTTAGAGACTTTTAGGGCTTTTCTCTTACTTTCAAGGCCTGATATGAAGAACTAAGGCTTTAGACTTGCAAAGGAGGAAAGTATGAGTGGTAATGAACTCAAAAAAATTGCAGAATGTTAAGGTGACAATTTTTAGTGCAACATTACTTCATCAAATAAATATTCCAAGAGATGTTAGAAGCGAGGGTTACCATGTAAGTTTATCACAATTAATGCATATCGTTGGTGCAAAAAGGATGAAAGGATAGGTGAAAATGTAAGGAAAAGATAGGTAGATTTGGTGCCCAATAGTTACCATATTGAGGTATACCAACAACAGGTTCCCCCCTACCATGGGAGGAGGGGATGATGGATGAAACTGCAATCCAGATGGAGTGTACCCAACATAAGGAGGGTTGTCCTATTGAGGGTAGCGTTGCCCACTGATATAAGGGCTAGACTGCTGCGCTATTGTAGGTGTGGATGGAGGAAGACGAGCATATTGTGTGGCATTCATAAGATAAATACCAGAAATTATTCTCGAATTGGATGACATGGGATAGGTATAAGGATTGGAAGCCACCCCATAAAAGGTAATAGATAATGACTGATAGTTAGGCGGGATGGATGGGCCACCATACAAATGAGCTTATGGTGATATTACAAACATATATGAGGGTGTGAAACTTGATGTCTCAACCATAGTAGTGGACACAGGCTAGGAGTTTGAATCAGTTCCATTCGTGGTTAACCATCCTAATGAATTTTGCCGTGAGAGATCTGCAGGTAGGCCCAAAGAATCAGGTAAAGGAGATTGTGTCTAAGGTTGAAGAGACGAAAGAGGATCAATTTGATAAAAATGAAGTCCTTCCCAATGAATAGGAGTAGAAGGATGAGGCTCTTCTTTAGGGATCTCTTCAATACTTAGAATTCCTTGTGGAAGAGGTTCACTGTCAGGCCCAAGATATATTTGTCTTTTTGAGATGAAGGAAGAGAGGAGGAAGGTCCCAAAGGATCAAGTGAAGATGGCTGAGGCTCCTTAGGTTCAATAACCTCAAGAAACAAATTTCCTAACTCGGGGAGATTAGATTCAATGACCTTAGGTAACAAAGTTTTAGCAACTTCTGTTTCAATCATGTTAGTGTCACCAACAATAATAGACGTAATATTGGGTTTGAAACTAAAAGAGACAGATGATTATGGCTTATCAATATTGGAAGGAGGGCCATAAGTAGTTCCCGATGTTCCTTATTTGGTATTTTGTGTTTTTCTATGTCTAGGACGATGTTAGGAGTAGCCTTTGGAGAAAGCAAAGGCCAATTTTGAATTCTTCATGAACGATGGGGAGGGGAATTTTTTTCTTCCACGTTGGGCAATAAATTTTATTAATACAAAAAGAAATAAATCAAAAAGAGGGTAATCTAGGCATAGAGGATTACCAAACAACCATGAACTACAATATACACCTTGGCGAACCAAGGACTTTACGTACACCAGCCAATATCCCTGAATGTTGTGTTTAGTGTATCATGGTATACAAGGCCGCATAATCGGTTACCTATGGATGGATATCAACCTATTGGGGACTCCAAAAATATACGCGATGGTACATGGGAGTGTAGCCCGTAGTAGTGTTTCCTAATGCATAACTGTTGAATTGATGAGAGTGTTCCCATATACTTTACATGCGTGGAGCACCACCAATATACTCGAAGTTAAGTGGAGTACAATCATATAAAATCACATACGTGGAATGGTATTTCACCCTTGGGATGCAACACTGGAAAAAAATAACAGCTCCTACATTTAACGACGTTGGAACATGTCTCTAGCCTAGACCTATAAATGTTTGCGTTAATGTTACAAATGCTCCTCATGTTGATTCAATCAATTTTATTGTTTATATTTGATTATGTTTCAGTTTTGGGGCTCACTTGAATGCCACCTGAATATCCTAAAATCCAAATCTAGCATGAGAGAATAGAAATCATTTCTATTTTAATGAAAATATAGTTAAGGAAGGGAAGAAACAATCAAGATTGTAGCACACAATATGCAACAAACAAGGTGCAAGACACATTTCCTTTCCAATCGAACTGTTCCTATGCTAATTCACATGCAAAACCCTAAATTTCGATGCAAAATTTTTCTTTTCACCACACTTAATTTTTGAAATGAAGAAAACTAATATGTAAATGTTCAATTACTAATTCAATTACACTTTTCAGAATGAGGACTAGAACAAAAATTCATCCGAGCCACCAACAATCAAACAAAATTAGTTTGCAAGTGACGAAATCATAAGAACAAAGAAAAATCAAATCCAATTATTACCAAAGGTAAACAACACAAATGCAAACCAAGCAGAGGCTTTAGGGAGACCAAAATACACTAAAGAATTAGGGAAATTCAACTGGAAGTAGGTTGACCAAAGATATCCTCAAGAACCAAGGAACAATTCATGCAAAAATAGGGGCCAACGCTGGTCCAGAAGAGGCAACAATGTGTTTTAACGTTGGTGCAGAGTGGGCCAAGGTGAGGTGCAACTCTCTATCAAAGGCACAGGGGATATGTTGGGCCTAGGAAAGAGAATTCTAGCACAAAAATTGCTAAAAAGATTCAATGAAATCACTTCCTAGGTCTGTTCTTGGTTGGATGATACAATAAAGGTCTGTCAAGGAGGTAATCAAACACAATCGTCAAGGAAACCACCAAGGGAATACTTTGTTCCCCAATATGGTTACCAATTTGTTATATGGGATTTATGATTGTGGACAAAAGTATTTCCCCTAGTTTGGTGGCTAACTTAGAACAAGAGAGAGACAAGGAACACAATGTTTTTCCTTAAAGTAAATAGATGACGGAGTGAGGCCTGCCTAGAATCCTTTGCACACTTCGCTCCTTCTTTAGCTTAGAAGCTCCAATTCCAGCTCTGAATGCCAAAATTAGAACCTGCATAGTCAGATAGAACAATCGAAGAAACTACGAGATTTATGCAGTATCATCTAAGTACTTCATTCAATATATCAACATGGTATTGAAATAATTGAAATAACAACATCACATATAGGAAAACAATGAATTATTTGCATTAAAATAAATGGAAGGAGATACAACCATAAGTAGCAGTTGATCTTGTAGAAGAACTCCTCAAAGTTGTTGACGTGTCCATTCCTTGTCACAATATGCACCTTCAATCACCCTAAATGCATGAGATGATGACCACACACTACAACATCATAAGGGAAGAATCACTTTCCAAAAGCCAACCCCCAACCACATAGAAGGCTATGAATATATAGAGAAGTAGGGTAAGTTGGGAGTTATTATCCAATTACCAATATAGGGTAAGGGATCCACCTTTGTTGGAGGGATAGGATCAAATGATAAGTGGTGAAAAACCCAATGTATGGAAGGATAGGATCTAAAGTTTTATCCAAGGTAAGTAGTTGTAACAACTTCTGGAAACTCCTAGAAGGGGAAGCTTCTGGAATCTCGATCATTCTCCTGAATTTATAGAACCAATGCAAGTGCAAAGGGGAGAAACCTGTTGGTGACCAACATAGGCCATAGTGGAGCAACCTACTAGTGACCACACCCTAGTAGGCTTACAGGGAGCATTGGTCCTCAAACTGGCTCAGATGATGCAGTTTATGGCTAAAATTATGGGAAATGAAAGGTACATGCTTAAGGATTTGTGCAGGATGGTGATAAGGGGGAATAGGATGTTGACTAATCCCATTAGGAGGCTCACTGATCAAATGTGACAAAATGGCCTATAACAATGACTACTACAAGAAAGGATTGGTTGCAGTGTGTCTAAGGTTAGGTGGAGATAAGTGTATACTCAAGCCTTTGTACATTGATTTTTAAGAAAATGTTTAATGTGTTGACTTAAGCCTCTTTTGGTATTGAATTAATGTGTTGGTCTAATGTCTATGATAAAATGTGGAATGTGATTCCCTGCATGCTTAAGGAATGTTGATTTCCTATATGGTTTCTTGGGTAAATGAATGAATCCTTGTATGTGTTCATGATCTATTTTTAATTTTATTATCATCCAAAGAGACTAAGTAGATCTCTTACCTATTATGAGCTTGTAATTAGTCTAATGGGATTAAGTATCAATGGATGGACAAACCATTGTCTTATTTATTATGAAATTAGCAGAGTTGGATTTTAGGCCTTATTCTAGCAACTAAGCTTGTGAAGGATAGTGTTGTATGTGTGTGTGTGTGTGTATACGTGTATGGAAATGAGTGGGGGATAATCCTCAAGACATTAAGCACTCAACCCTCGAGTCATAATAGTGCATGTGTGTGGGTGATGTAATGAAGTGTTGGGGTTGGGGCTTAAGCATATATGCTCATAAGTAGTGGGGGTTGAAGTTCATTTGTTGGGGGGATAGAAGATAGACTCCCTATCAAGTGATATGGCCAGGATCCATGACTAAGGGTGCACAGGCATGTGAGCCTAGAGTTGCTAGATGTTGAGGGAGTATTAGCGTCATCTACATGCTCCAAAAGAATTACCCTAGAAGTTTCAAGTGGAGATTGTTTCAGATTCCTCTAGGATTTAATCACAGAGTTGATGTGGCAATGTGGGGCCCATTGGTATGGTAGCTTCTTGCTGAATCTTGACCATTGAATTTTGTAAGTGATTCCTACCATTGGATGAACCCCAGAGATTCTCTACCCCATATATTTTGAAGGGAGACTAGGATAATCCATTAGGATTTAATCGTCGATATGACATGGTGCAGTGGGGCCATTTTCCTGGCATTTGGCATAAATAGGCAGAGGACCTCATATATATTATTATAATGTGAAATTTTGTTTTACTGTGCAATAGAAGACTATTCAGGCACCTAGCCAATGTGGGAAGCGATGTGGCCTCATGGCAGTGTAGCAACTAGTGAGGTAGGACATGTGTTAGTCACGTGTGAGTTGGATTTCAATTTTTGTGTGGCCAAGTGGCCTATAAATGGAGGACGCGTGGAACTTCTAAAGTGGGGCCATGTGGACGTTGTGATGTCACCTTGGCGTTAAGGGATGATGACATCACTATGACACCTCTACTCAATGATTTCTTCAGGTGCCTAGTGCAATGCTACAGGGATTTTATTCCCAGGGTGATGTGGCAGTGGTGGAGCCATGCAAGTGGTAGTGAGAATAGAATACATAATGCGCATAAGAGGAGGGGTCCATGAGGGAGGCTAAACCTGACGTAATTGGCTCGAAACACTTCCTAACAGATCGATTTGGAAAAAAGGAAGATTGGTTCCACATAACCCTGGAGGTTATTCACTAAAGTTTCGACGGGGGACTGCAATTGATACCTTCATGATTTTATTTCTAGGGTTAGGTGGCAATCAAGGGTCCCACTTACCTCTTATGTGCATTTGGAAGGAGTCCCTCCTTTTGTATTACAATATACATACACATGTTTCACAAGCCATGGAAAGGGCAAGACAAGATCTAACATGATCAGGTCAGCAACTGCCATATGAAAAATGACATGGCTATGACTTGGGTAACCACTTGGGTGCCACATGGCAAGTTATATGACGTGGCAAGACCTAATAGTCGAGTTTTAGACAGTTGTATATTTTTATCTGAGAGTCAGAATGAGGCAAATTTTATATCATTGGAAAGGTTTCGATGAGATGAACACAACAATTTCATTTATTCTAAGTTTGAAAGAAGTTGAAAATGATTAAAAAATCTAGACCCAATTTCCATAATGGAACTTTGGAGGTCGATTCATCAAAGTAATTTCCTCCTTCTACCCTTAGTAGGGGCTAGGGATATTCGGTATGTTACACGTGCTAGCTCCTATTATATTTTCAAATAAACATTAAGTAAAATAAATAAAATTTCATTCATAAAAACTAATATTTACATATTTCATCAATATGTCTAGCTTTAATTTCATTCTATCGTTGTTATCTAAACTTACAAGTATTATTGCAAATAATACCATAAAAATATGATAAAAATCATTCACATCAAGGGTACTACATTGTACCCTGACAAACATACTCTATATCTGATACTCACAATATAAAAAATTTAGCTTCCTAAAATTAAGTAGGATCTAAAGCCTTGTAACTTCAAAGCATATTATTTTGATCCAACAGAACAAAGAGATTTCAACTCTATTAAACCTTCACAAAAACATTTTTTTTGAATTTTTTCACTTTCTGAAAGTTGTCAATTAGATTTAGTTTGGGTAGTTGGGAGAATAGTTGATATCCTCCTTACCCAAATTCAATTCCTGCATGTGACATGTTGAGTTCATAATGAATATTTTTTGTAATAATAATTCATTCCAACAAAACATAAAGCAGAGTGTAATGTTAAGCCACTTTGACTAAAAAGGTCACCTATTCCAAACTTGTGGGCACAAATCAAAGCATAAGTATAGATTGATGTGACCCAAACCTTTACTAAAAAAACACAAAACCTTATCTTTTGTAATTCTTTCATATTCTAAATGCATAGACCTCCCATATGAGAACGTGAACCAAAAACTTCTACAAGATATTATATGTGAAGATGCAGTTGTAATAATAAAGAATAACACAGTAAAGGGCTCACCAAAGACGTAGTAGGGAATAATAACTCCAATGAACAAGTATTTGCAAATAAGTAAAAGTCGAGCATGCCTCCAGTGACCTTATAAGTAGATGTATTACCACTGTGTAAAATGTCCATCCTATTTTTTCTCGTTAGTAGAACTCTATGAGAGACTCCTATGTACTTAAATTCAGGTAAAATGGATGGAAGTCATATAAGTATTTATATTTATAGCATAAATGTCAATGGGGAAAAATTGATATCGTTGGGTCGCATTTTCTCTCCCAATTCATATAGCGAGGTTGTTGAGTGAAGCCCAGTGTTAATCTCCACATGCCAGTATTTTAAGGTAATGCTCCCATAGGAGGCATTGGAGATCCCATCCCCACTAAATTTGTGTTTAGTGAAAACCAAATGGATTAATAATGAAGGAGAAGTTCAACTCACCTGCAGAAAACTTAAAAAATTGAAAGCCCATTGGCTTATTTGGCCTTCTTTCTACTCATCTTGAGATCAACAGGCACTTGATTCCTCGAGTAAGGAATTTTCCACCTCTTCATCTATGCATTAATCATATGAACTCTCACCCAATCCTACGTTTTATGTCTGCATTGCACTCCCAAATTTGTTAACCCCTATAGCTCAAGAAATACCAAGCTTAAAAACACAAACATTTCCCATCCAATCCAAATCACATAGTTAAGCATAAAATCAAATTGAAAACATAAATCAAGAGCAATGCAGGGTAAAACACAAGAAATAAATCATAAATGATACTTGACATAAAGCTAAAGGTGTAAAATATCGAGGCCATAAGTATTAGTCTTCTTTTAGAGTATAAGACCCCCAATCATGTTTCCATTAGGGCTTGGTAAAAGGAGCTCCATCCTAGTTGCATAGATGTTGTCGCCACCACAACACCCTCCAAAACATAATTACATTCAAATTTTGGAGCCTACCTAACTGTTATATCAAGTGTCTCTTTGGTTTTCAAGTGTTGCTTCATGTCATCTTACATGTTTCAAGTCTTCTTGTTCATTTCTAAGTTTCGTCACATTGTTTATAACATCTATGGTGTACTTCATGGTTACAACAAACTAGTTACTCATAACATGACACTTTTGGTCGCAATTATATAAAATTTGTCTATTGTAATTGGAAAGTGTTTGTAAACTGGTGTTTCGATGTGTATTTCTCAAGATTTGATCTTGTCTATGTTTTACTAATGAGTTGGTATTTGTCGCACTTGAATTCATGTATAAATCATTATGTTTTCCCCTTGTCTTATCCTTCAGACTTAGACAAAATTTGGCTTTTGGTCCCACTAAGTCTAAGAGGGTGCACAACGCACTCTTAAGGCCTATTCAGGACCCTTCCTAATTCAGACTATGCCCTTCACCCTCCCAAAGTGCATAGTGCACTCCAAAGCAATAACGTTCCTCCCCTTCCCAAACTACACCTTAAAGAAAGCCTCTCTCATAGCCAAGTGCATGGCGCATCATCAATCAACATACAATCCTTCCTTCCCTCTTTGACATGTGCCATACACCCTCACCAAGACCTTGTTGAGTGCATGACACATCAATAGTGAACATTGATCTTCCTTCAACCTTCACATTTCACTCTGTGCCCTCCTTGTGACTTAAGACTTTCCAATTGAGCGCATGCTGCAACCAAGAATCATTGAGCCCCCTTGATATTTTATTTTGCACCCTGTTCCCTCCCTCAATCATTTTTTCTTAGTTGAGCGCACAACACATTCTTAAGCTTCAATCACTCAGCCCTTATCCCTTGACAATGCACCCTGCACCTAGAAATTCTTCTCCTTTCTTCTTGAGTGCACTGATGAACCATGACAGAAATTTTGCATGAAACATGTTAGAATAGGAGGTTTTTGGGCTGATTTTTTCTTTCCATGAGTGATCTAAGTTGCATGTGTTCCTGAACATCATGGTAAGGATGCATGAGGAGATATTTCAAAGGGAGCATCTTGAGGAAGTATCCAATTTTGAAGAACACATAATGAAATTAGATGAAGAACATTGGAATCTTGATGATCAAAGTAGCTCATAAAGACTTTATGTGATCTGAAACCCTTTGGAGGGTAAAGGCAACAACAACACGAAAGTTGCATGCAAGTTTGAAGATACAAGTGGAATCATTGTAAAATATCAAGAAATTCCATATCATCAGTCACTATGAGTCTGTTGATAGTGTTGGATACAACCAACATACAAGGGATCTCCCCAATATAAGGTCACAATTAGAGCTCACACCATTTGGTGTATGAGTCCCATCCGGAATATGGCCCGATTGTCATTTGCTTAAAGATATGCCTTCGATTTAGCATTCAACGTGAAAGAAAATCAAATATGTTCTTTTGAATGAGAAAGCGAGTGTTCCTTGTGACCGTTCGATTGCATATGTATCAAGGTTCTCTTACTACAAGTGGGGAAATAAAGTGAGGCTCAAGGAGAAAAGTAATAATACTACCCTAATGTAGATGCACATGAATAAGAAAGGTTCTTCTAAAATCAAGTGAAATAGTTCACATAGATGTGACAATCATTATAAACATTACAACACATTTCCAATAAGTTAAGCATCAAAGTCACCGAAATAGTTCAATTACTCCAGTACAGGTGAAAGAAAACATGAACCATAAACATTCAAAGAATAGTCTTAGAAACATTCACAATCCATGTGTGAAAATGTGTTATACTGGAAGGCTTTGATATTAAGCAAAAGTTCCAAGATACATAAATATAATGAACATCATTAGCTCCAATAGTGGAGCGTTAGAGCCACTACTTTCTCCCCAAAAGTACTAACTTTGTCTCTCTAATGCCTTATGGGAGAATCCAAGGTTAAAAGTCCTTTACATGATAAATGATGATCCTTTAATAACTTGAGGCATGACCTTTGACATCCCCATGACCTTGAATTTCCAATTACTAATGATCTTTGGACTTCTACAAACTTTGGACTTCCAAATTACTTTTGGAATTACATATTACTTTTGGTATTACATGTCTTTGGACTTCCATTACTATTTTTTCCATACATGACTCCTAGACTTCCAATTATTTGTGTTTACAATGGTTACAACATTACATCACAAATTTCACATCAACATATGATGAAGACATGACATGTCACTATCTTTGATGACTAGGGCTAATAGTGACTCATGACATGGACTTTCTTCAGTGGTGACATGGATGCCACTTATGTCTTCGTCTTTCATGTAGCTTCTCATCATTGATATATTCACCCTCTAAAGGGTATTTTATCTTGGAGTCTTAAGGGTGCTTAGATAATAAATATTTTCATGTGTTATTTGTTCTTCAATTCTTCCTTTGTTTGTCTTCTTTGCCAAATATTCCTCATGTGTTCTTGCCATGCTATTCTTGAGATACTTATGGCTACAATCACTCATGACAAGTAACCATCAGCCTGAAAATATCCTAATCTAACATGTTTTATGCAGTTTTTTTGTTCATGCCTCTTAAGTTCAATTTGGAAAGAGAAAGGAGACCTATAGATAAAAGGGTGCACTTCGAAAGGTTGAAGGGCTGAAGGGGGGAGGCTTCAGGGCTTCATCATGCACTCATGCACATAAGAGGAAGAGACAATAAAGGCAGGGCACATGGTGCAAGTCCGAAGGATGAAGGTGAAGGCTTTTGGCTTCCCAAGTGCACTTTCCACTCAAGGGAGAGGAAGAGAGGATAGGTTGCACTCTTAAAGGCTGAAATAGGAAGGCGTCATGCCTTCAGCGTGCACTCATGTGCTTAAGAGGCACAGTAAGGCGCATGACACAAGTTTGAAGGTTGAAGGGTGAAGCTTCATCCCTTTGAAGTGCACTCATGTGCTCAAAGGATCAGGAGGGCACATTGAACACTATGGAAGGATAAAGGTTTGAGCTTAATGCCTTCAAGGTGCGCTCATGTCCTCAAGGAGGGTGCACTTCTTTGAGTTGAAGGAGTGCATTCAAAGGAAGACTTGGTTTCTCGAAGGGTATAGTTTAGAACAAGGAAAGGGAAAGGGTTTAGGGAGTGTGCTTTGCACTCTTGGAGGGTGCATGGCGCACTTCCAAACAATGAAGGATTCATGATCAAGGCTTTAGAGTGTGCTCAAGCACTCTTGGCCTTAATGGGTTCGCTTTGAAACCAAAATTTGTTTGTCTGGAAGATAGGAAAAGGGGAAGACATGATGAGTTTTAGACATAAAACATGTGCAACACATGCCAACTTATCAAGAAAACTTAGAGAATATTTAACAATGATAACTATACATCAAAACGCCACTTTTCATGCATTCCCCAAGTACAATGGGTAAATTTTGTGCGACTGCAACCAAAAGGTGTCATTTTACAACAAAAAGGATGTGGCAACCATGAAATACACCAAAGATATTCTACTCAATGTGAAGACACTTGAGAACACTTGAAACATATAAGACGACATGATAAAGTGAGTGTGCCTTGTGGTTGTTCGATTACAGATGTATCAAGGTCCTCTTAGTGCAAGGGGTAAATAAAGTGAGCCTCAAAGAGAGAACTAATAGTACTACTCTAATCGAGACGCACATGAATAAGAAAGGTTCATCTAACATCAAGTAAAATTGTTCACATAGATGTGACAATTGTCATAAATATTACAACACATTTCCAATAGGTTAAGCATCAAAATTACTGAAATGGTTCAATTACTCTAGTACAAGTGAAAGAAAACATGAACCATAAACATTCAAATAATAGTCTCAGAAACATTCACAATCCGTTTGTGAAAATGTGTTGGCCTAGAAGGCTTTGATATTAAGAAAGATTTCTAAGATACATAAATACAATGAACATCAATAGGTCCAATAGTGGAGCGTTAGAGCAATTTCTTTCTCCCCAAAAGTATTATCTTCATCTCTCTAATGCCTCATGGGAGAAGACAAGGTTAAAATCCCTTTACATGAGAAATGATTATCCTTTTATAACTTGAGGCATGGCCTTTCACATCCCATGACTCTTGACTTTCCAACTCCTAATGACCTTTGGACTTATACAACCTTTGGACTTCTAAATGACTTTTGGTATTACATATCTTTTGGACTTCCATGACTCTTTTGTCCATACGTGACTCTTGGAATTCCACTTATTTGTCTTTACAATGATTACAACATTAAATTATGACTTCCACATCATCATATGATGAAGAGATAACACGTGACTATCTTTGATGACTGGGACTAATAGTGACTAATGAAATGGACTTTCTTCAGTGGTGACATTCTTTCCACTTGTGCCTTCATTCTTCATGTAGCTTTTCATCATTGATATCTTCACCCTCTAAAGGGTCTTTGATCTTGGAGTATTAAGGGTGCTTCGATCATCAAGCTTTAAATGTGTTCTTTTTTCTTCAATGCTTCCTTTATTTTCCTTATTCTCCTGATATTCCTCATACGTGCTTTTCTTGTTGTTCTTGAGATACATGTGGCTGAAATCACTCATTAAAAGCACCACCATCCTAGAAATCTCCTATTCTAACATGTTTTATGCAGATTTTCTGTGCATTCCTCTTTAGTGTGCTTTGGAAAGAGAAAGGAGATATTCTAGGTGTAAGGGTACACTTCAAAAGGCTTCAGGGCTTCATAAAGTGCTAATGCGCTCAAGAGGAAGGGATAATCAAGGTACCATGCATGGCACAAGTCCGAAGCACAAAGGCGAAGGCTTCAGGCTTCCCAAGTGTGTTGTGTGCTCAAGGGAGAGAGGGAAGGCATAGGGTGCACTCCTAAAGGCTAAAGGAGGAAAGCTTCAGGCCTTTGGGGTGTGCTCATGCACTCAAGAGGCCCAGGAGGGTGCATGGTGCAAGTTTGAAGGTTGAAGGGTGAAGATTTGTGCCTTCGAAGTGCGCTTATGCACTCAAAGGTCAAGAGGGCACATGGTGCGCTATGGAAGGTTGAAGGGTTGAGCTTAAGGCCTTCAGGGTGCACTCATGTGCTCAAGGTGGGCACACTTCTTCAAGTTGAAGGAGTGTGCTTGAAGGAAGACTTGGTTTCTTGAAGAGCTTAATTTGGAACAAGGAAGGAGAAGGGTTTAGGGAGTGTGATTTGCACTCTTAGAAGGAACGTGGTGCAGTTTCGAACAATGAAGGATTCTCAATCAAGGCTTCAAAGTGTGCTCATGAATTCTTGGCCTTAATGGGTTCACTTTGAAACAAAAATTTGTCTAAATATGAAAGATAGGAAAAGAGGTGTACATGATGACTTTTAGACATAAAACCATGTGAAACACATACCAAGTCATCAAGAAAACTTAGAAAATATTGAAAAATGATAATTGTACATTAAAATCTATGGGGTAATTTTTTTTATTAACTTGAATTTTTTTAGGACTCAATACAAGTGGAATCAACTCAAAATAGACCCATTAACATGTGCTAAAAAAATAGCAAAAAAATACTACTATTTTGCTACAAGAGAATTCCAGAATTGTGAACTAGTGAACCAATCCAAGTAGTTCAATGATGAACATAACTTTTCAAAAAATTTATAAGGATGTATCATGGTTTTGACTCTATAAATAATCTGCAAAACAAATCACTTCAATAATTTAACTAATATAACTTACAACAAAGGAAGAATGAATACTAAATGCAGAAATAAGATATGCAAGTGAAAAATACTTTCAGAAAAAATAAAGAAAATGTACAATAGGGCTATGAGGTTCTTGAGATGGCTAAGCCCAAGGATACTTAGATTCCTATGAAGGAAACCAAGCTTTTGAATCTAAAAATGGCACCAAGCTTTCATTATTAGAGTCAATCCAAGTACATCCCTACAAGAAATGAAGGTAGAACTACTAAATAACATGTTTTCTCCTCAAGAAGACTAAGAAAATACATGCTCCTAGAGGAAAATTTGAATTGGTACTTATAAAAATTAATGGGGAAGAGTTTTCCTTGAAAGAAGGCAACATTCCTCTCCAAAATCCCTCAAAAAGTGGATTTGGTTCCCAATAGGAGGAATCTTCATTTAATGACAAGGAACACATTACTAGATTTTTTCAATCAGTGAAACTCTAGAATCTGTCAATAATTTCATGATATTCAATTCATTTATTATCCAATCTTGGTTCATCTTGTAGTACGAAGAAAGTCCCTATATTATCTCATTCAGAATTCACTTAATATTCCGCAAAAATAAATAATATTAGGCACACAATATGCAATTATCTTTAAACCTTCCTAAGAACATATTAAAGCTTAAAAACATTATTAAATGTAGAAATAGAGATTTAATATAGCCTTTATGTGCCTAATAAAGGTTAGATGGGCCTTAATTTATGTCTAATTTAGAGGCCCATTAGGAGAGATATGTTGAACAACAGGGAGAGGGATATTCTACTAGTTTGGAAGACACATTGAGAAGTTTGAAGGAAAAAATTGTGAGTTGCAAGGTAGACAATAAGTGGTTGATTGAGGCAAAGGAAAGGCTTGCGAGAGCTTAGGAAAATAAAGCTAGGTTAATGAATTGATTCTTTAGATCCTTTCAGATTTTCATAAGCAAGGACAGTTGGGGTTAGTCATGGACATGTTGAAAAGAATAATGGTGAAGATGGAAGCAGGTCTCAAAAAGAGTACAATATGGATAGAGATGATACAATAAGAAGTGGCAGATCATTATATACACCTAACAGGAGGGCTAGCACTCATGGATTTTATTCTAGCTCTGGTTCTGAGAGACATCATCACCATCACAACCAACATCCTTATATGAGGAGTGAGAGAGGATATTTTCCAAAAGAGTTCAAGAAATCCAAGCCTCCTACTTTGATGGAGAAATGATGAAATCAGAAGATGCAAAAGCATGACTTCTTGGGATGAATAAATTATTTAGATTGCATGATTACTCGAAGAATATGAAAGCTAAGATTGATACCTTCAGTATTAAGGGAAAAGAAAATTTATGGTGGGAAGAGGGTAAGCATGTCAAAGGCATCAAGGAAGAGGGGTTGATTTGGGATGAGTTTGAAAGACTCCTCAAAAGAAAGTACCTGTCTAAGAGGTATTATGATGGAAGGCCAAGGACTTCTATGAGCTAAGGATGGGTTCCATGAGAGATGAAGAGTACAAGAACAAATTTCTAGAGTTGTTGAGAGATGTGCCTTATCTCAAGGATGAGAAAGTGAAGATCCAAAGGTTCATTAGTGGGTTTCCAGTAGCATTCAAATACCAGATTGAGTTTGATGAGTCTCGATCATTGGAGGAAGCCATCATAAATCTGAAGCATTGTTATGAGCAGTCAAAGTGCAAGCCTGGGTTCAAGCGGGACTGGAGAGGTAATGAGAAGACTAAAGGAAAATAGCCTAAGAAGCAAGGAATATCTCAGGATGTTGGTGACAAGAGAATGTGGCAACCCATAAGAAGTTCAATCCAACTAAGAGAGGACATGGGTATGAGTCTGAGAAGAAACAAAGTAAAGGAGATGGTAGAAAACCTTTGAGGTGTTGGACCTATGGTGGAGACCATCACAAGAGAGACTTCCCATTGCATCAAGGTGACAGGCCTCATATTTAGAGTGCTTAGGAGGTGTGCACAGTTGGATATGTAGGCTATAGTATTCCTTGGATTTATGCAACAATGGATAATAGGTAGGTATATCATCAGGTATCCATTATCAAGATGGAAGGTAAGCTTTGTGATAAAGTTGTTTATATTTTGATTGATCTCGGGTCGAATTATAGCTATATTAGTCCTGACCTAGTGGATAAGTGTTGGTTGAAAAAGAAAGTGCATGCAGAATCTTTGTTGGTGCAATGGGCTACAAGGACTAAGAGAAGATTTCATAATTGGGTGAGATCTTGTGCATTTGAACTTAATTCCATGCCTACATGAACACATTTGATTGTGCTTCCCTTGGGATTATATAACATGCTTTTCGGCATGGTTTGGATGTTCATTCACAAGACCAAGGTAGACGGCTATGACAAGGTCATTGAGAACCTGGATGATGATAGAGAAAAAAAATATTGCAAGGAAGAAGAATCCTACATCAGTGAGAATGGTTACAACTATGTAGGCCAAGCGCAGTCAGATGAAAGGATGTTTGTTGTTTGCAATTCATGTTTCCAGTGACATAGGGAAAGAATATGAGGATGATGAAGTCCTGAGGAAATATCATGTCTTGTAACAATTTCAAGATGTGTTTCCTACAAAGATTCTAGAGCTAGCGCCTCATAGGGAGGTGGAATTTTATATCGAGTTGATGTCGGGAGCAGCACCAGTGTCTAAGGCGCCATAACGATGAGTACTCTGGAGTTGGTGGAATTGAAGTTGAAGCTTAAAGAGATGCTTGATAAGGGATACATAAGGCCAAATGTGTCGCCTTGGGGTGCACCAATATTTTTTGTGAGGAAGAAGGATGGTACTATAAGATTGTGAATTGATTATAGGCAGTTGACAAGGTGACTAAAAAGAACATGTATACATTGTCGTAGATTGATGATTTGTTTGATCAACTGAAGGGAGTTGTAGTGTTTTCGAATATTGATCTGATATCAGGATATCATCAGGTGCGCATTAAGGAAGAATACATCAATAAGACTGCATTTTGTACAAGGTATGAGCACTATGAGTTTGTGGTGGTTCCTTTTTGTCTTACCATTGGTCCAACCACCTTCGTGTGTTTAACGAACACTGTGTTGCGCCCTTATATAGATAATTTTTTGATAATCTTTGTTGATGGCATATTGGTATATTCAAATAATGAATAGAAGCATGCAGAGCACCTAGCAACGATATTAAGATTGTTGAGATAGAAAAAGTTGTATGTCAAGCTCAAAAACTATAATTTCTTTTAGACTCAAATTCATTACTTGGGGGATGTTGTTTCTAAGGAAGGGATAACAATGGACCCAGAAAATATTAAGGCTATCATGGAGTAGCTAGCTATGAGGAATGTGGATGAGGTCAAATCATTCATGGGATTAGCAAGTTATTACAGGAGGTTCATCAAGAACTTATCTAAGATTGGTTATCCTAATACAATTTTGTAGAGGAAAGGGAAGAAGTTTGAATGGAATGAGGAGTGTGTAGCTAATTTTGAGTAGTTGAAGAATTTGCTTACAAATTCTCCGGTTTTGAAGATTTCATATCCTAATAGGGATTTTGTGGTTTGTACAGATACATGTAAGGAAGGACTTGGTGGAATCCTGATGCAGGGGAGGCTTGCTATGAGTCAAGGAAACTAAATGAGCATGAGTAGAACTATGTGACTCATGATCTTGAGTTGGCAGTGATCATTCATGCACTTAAGATGCGGAGAGATTATCTCCTTGGCAGGAGGTTCGTCTTGATGAGTGATCACAATGGGTTGAGGTACTTGTTTGACCAAACTAATTTGAATGCAAAGCAAGATATATGGTTGGTTACTCTTAGTGAGTTTTATTTTGAGATCGGTTACATCAAGGGCAAGGAGAACTGGGTTGCGGATGCTCTCAGTAGAAGAGTGTAGGTGAATCATATTTTAGTTATGAGCTCTTATGGGATAGATTTACAGGAGCAAATATTTCATGCATGGAAACATGATGAGAGGTATCAACAAATGAAGTAGATATTGTAGCAAAAGGTGAAGGTAATAGTGATGAGGAGCATCACCTCACAGTATATGGCTTGGTCAGGTTTAAGAGTAGGATTTATGTGCCAAAGAGCAACTACTTGAATAAGCTTATTTTGAGAGAATTTCATTTCAATCCATATTCAAGCCACCTAGGATACCAGAATACCTTTATAGATGTTAAGAAATTCTACTATTGGCCAAATTTGAAGAAAGAGGTGGTTGAGTTTGTTGCAAGGTGCTTGGACTATCAGCTAGTGAAATTTGAATGTAACCATCTAACTGGTTTGTTTAAGCCTATTTTGATTCTAAAATGGAAATGGGAGGTCATTTCCATGGAATTCATTACAAAATTTATGAGGATATCGAGGTAAAATGAT
Source organism: Pinus tabuliformis (assembly GCA_031772625.1). Classification (NCBI taxonomy): domain Eukaryota; kingdom Viridiplantae; phylum Streptophyta; class Pinopsida; order Pinales; family Pinaceae; genus Pinus; species Pinus tabuliformis. The sequence goes on from CM062812.1 coordinate 885,116,849, forward strand.
TCCATCATAGTTGTGGTTGAAAAACTGCACAAGGTAGCTCACTTCATTGTAGTGAATTCTACTGATTTAGCAAGTAAACTTGTCCAGATCTTCATCAGGGAGATAGTGAGGTTGCATGGCATTCCCAATAAGGTTGTATTAGATAGAGATGCTAAGTTTACTTCCAAGTTTTGGAAGGAATTGTTTTCAGGCTTGGGGACAGAGTTAGCCTTCAGCACTGCTTATCATCCACAGACATATGGGCAGACAAAGAGGGTTAACAAGATTCGTGAGGAAATGTTGAGGATGTATGGCATGCATCAGCAGAGGAAGTGCAAGGAGTATCTTCCACTAGTGTATTTTGCTTATAATAATGGGTATCAGGAATCCTTGAAGATGAGTCAATTTGATCTCTCTACGGGTAAAGTTGTAATACTCCTATCATTGGAGTGATCCAATTAACAGGGTGATGATCAGACCGATATGTTGGATGAGATGGAGCAGGAGATGCAGGTTATTAAAAGGAACTTAAAGGCAACACATGACAGGAAAAACAATTATGTGGATCAACATAGAGCAATCAAGGAGTTTCAGGTTAAGGCTCTTGTGTATTTGCACATCAATCCCAAGAGGAGCTCCTTAAGGGTTAGGTCATGTGCCATGTTGGCACCTATATATTGTGGGCCTTTTGAGATCCTTGAGAGGATTGGACCAGTGGCATACATACTTTCACTACTATCAATAGTGAAAGTCCATGATGTTTTCCATGTTTCATTACTTAAGATATATGTACAAGATGTTGAGCATGTGATTGATTGGTCTATATTGCAGGTGGAACCAGAGGAGTTCTATCTAGAGCCACAATGCATATTACAATGAAAACAACTCATGCTCTATAATAGAGCAATAGAGTAGGTTAAAGTGGCTTGATGAAGCTACATAAAAGATGATTGATCAAATGCAGGCATTATATCCTTCTTTATTTGCTGGTTGAAGCAAACGAGTTTTTGGTGTGTATATGTGTGTGATTGTGTGTGTGTCAATGTATATATTGCAATGAGCTATGTTTATAAAGCTCCAATAAGCATTATGTTTGTCATGTTTGTCATTTTTTCATCAGTTGTCATTGCAAATACTACATTGAGTTGTGTTATAAAGCTCCATAAGCAGTATGTTTTGTTTGTCATAAGTATCATATAACACCAAGGAAGTATTCCCCTAAGGGGAAGGGGCTTGTAATAGCCTCGAGATGATTTCCATGCAAATAAAATAAGACCAAGGTCATGGGACTCGTATTCCAAGCTGAATGGAGGGAAAACATTATAATGGGCATCACTTGTGGTTTATTAGCGGCTATGGAAATTGGCAAAGGCAAGAGGCAATAAATGGAAATTTAATATGAGAAATAAAGGAAAATAGGATAAAAGGGAGATGAAGAGACAAAAATATGCATGCACAGGAAATTAGAGAGAAATTAGAAGAAAATTAAAGGAAAATGCAAAAGGAAAGGAAGAGTATCGACATCAATGATAAAAATGCATCATAGAAATAGTTCACATCTTTGGTCAATTTAGCTTTTTATCACTTTCAGAAATAGAGCTCTAAGAGAAGAGAAAGGAAGCACTTGGAAAAGCAAGTAAGCAAAGGAAAGCAAGGGAGCACAAGGAAAGGTTGGGAAGAGCAGCTACAATAGGAGTACATCATAGATAACAGGTTGCATGTGTGATTTCATTGATGATATTTGGATGCATGGTACATGAATTTGGTTATTTGGTCACTTAGGTGTCATTGGCATGGGATTTTCCTGCATTGACAGTGGTTGTCTGCCTTGCTGTGCCATTTCCTAGATAGCCATGGTGTTTTGGGTTCCTTGTTTAGTTTAAGCTTTGGATGGTTGGTATACTTTAGATATTAGTGAGGTGGTCTTAGGAAATTCCCAAGGGTTCAGGGTGGAGATGGTAATTCTCCTAGAACTATTGATGGATGGGTGGAAACAAGGAAATTACTCTAGGTATGGTGAAGAAAGTTGGAGGCATCCAAGCTTGTTTGGTGTTAGTGATTCCTGGACCGATTTAGGTGAAATCACTATGGTTGATGGTTGAGGTGCTTTGGCCTCTGGAAGCCCTAGGTTGTTCTATTTTGGTTTAACCCATATGATCCCACATTCATGTTTGGAATATGGCACGAGGATTTTCACACGGAATAAGTCGATCTTGCGGACAAGATAGACCTTCCTAGAATCTAAAGAAGACCTAATGACAAGCAAACCAACCAGACACTATCTTTCTCTAAATATGCTTTTATAAACAAAGGCAAACAAGTGTTTTAGGCCTACCTTAGGTCCAACGCAAGTTTGTGGAAGCCTTCGCTCCTTCGATCCAAATGAGCTCCCTTGTCGCAAATCTGCAAACACAAACAAGAAAACAAATTAAATAGCACCTGAAAAGCCAATATCATAAAACATATTTAACATGAAAGTCAAGGAATTCATCAAACAAATGGCATGAGACAATTTGTTGAGAAAAATGAGTTTGATTGTATTAATTCAAATCAAGAAGAACTTTACAACCTGTGCCTTGACGCTGTACAAGCTCCTCCTAGGGTCCAGCAAGAAGTCTCCTCTACTTTGACATGTTTCACTCTCTTTCCAATGAAGCCAAAAAGGTATGTGATCTCTCCTCTTAAGCTCAACTAGGAAGTCTTAATTTCACCAGCATTTACCCTCAAAAATGTTCAGCGTCTAACCTAACCTTAGCAACCAGCCCAATGCCTGAATTTATAGTGCAATGGAGGGAGGTTACTAGGTCCTCCTTCAAAGGGATAAAGCCCTCCTTCAAAGGGATAGCTCCTCTCATCAAGGGATTAGCTCCTTCTCTTTAGGGATGCATGAACCACCTAAGAGCGGCAAATCCACATCAAAATTCCTTCTAGAATCATCTAGAATTAACCCGAAGTGAGTTTTTTAGAATAAACTTGCGCCTTTTTGACTTTCACAGGGGTCTGCACCCACACCTTTAGGGAAAGAGCAGGCAGGTCTGCAGTTTTTGTAAACAGAAGGTGCGGGACCGCAGGTGACAGTGAGAGTAAGTGCGGAACCAGAGTTTCATTTATTTTTAATGTCTTTCTTCCATTTTCAAAGCTTGACTTGAAGAGCTGAGGTCTGAGACTTGCTTAGGAGGATAGTACAAGTGATGATAGACCCATACTGACTACAAATAATCATGGTGACGATATTTTTGTGTAACAGATTGCCCCCTAAAGTGCGAAGTCTGTAGTAGATGAGGATTTCATTTATCATTTAGGAAGAGTGAATTACTTTATCATTTCGAGGATCATCTTGTGGAGAGCCCGGTTGGAACCTGTAAAAACATTCAATGCAAGATATATATATGAGATCATATCATCGCTGAGATAGGCATTCCCATACTCAAATCAAAACTAACTTAGAAAACTAACTACTACTCTGATATAGGAATGATCTTGTAAAACATCACAAGTATAGACTCATGTAGACACAGTATGGACGCAGCCATCTGTTTATGAATAGTCCATTATATAATGAATACAAAATTCCTCGTAGCCTGGATTGTGGAAACTAGATCCAGGGTATTCATTTCTACTTCCCAAAATAGTACGATTCTATCCATGCGAATGAATGTGTTGATGTCGAACATGGTAGAAACCACTTGATTACTAGTCAATGATGTAAACTGTTAACAAGTGTGAGAGAAACCACCAGTGATGTCAATGGCTCTCAAAGTACCCAGTACAATCCATGAGATGCGAATAAATGTGTTGATGTCGAACATGTCACAGAATCCTTTGATCGAAGGTCAATGATGCAACCTGTCGTCAAAGGCGAGAAACCTGCCATTAAGGCATGCAGATCTCAAGGTACTAACGATTTCTAGATCATCTTTCTAGATAATGAGCTGAAGTCAATAGAAAGCGATCCGTCGCAGGCAAGCCCACAACACGAAATCATAGATCAAGTTGAAGAAATTTAGTTGCAAGGACTAACTCAGGGATGGTCAAGATGGATGACAGATATTTTGCAGATGAATGGCTTATTAGTAGTGACCCCTTGAACACATAACGACATGACAGATGGCTTGGTGACAATTGACCCAAAGTTAATACCCAGAAACTGGCTGAAGACTTTCAATGTGGTTTGATCAACTGTTAGGCAAAGGATTTCCCAACCCAGGTGAATAAAAGTGTCGTGTTCAAGAGTGGTTACAAAGTATGACAAACAGGCTCATTTTTCTCTCTTTTCCCCCACCATTTCTGGCAAGTACCTCTTTATTTTTGACAAGCTTCAGGAGGATAACATTTGCTTGATTATAAGCTCATCCTTCGAATGAGTCCAACTTAGTTTAAATTCGAACCCTAAGAAGGAGTGGTTCGTTCCTGTTTGTAATTGAACAGGTCCTTTGCTGTGAAATTTTAACGAGTCCAGTATAGGAGAAACTCGGCGTTTTTCAATTTTAGAGAGTCTGAAAAAACTTAAGAAGACTCCAGGGTTGACCTTTTTCGTAAATTTGTGTCTCCCAAGCCCAAAAAAGTATAAAATAATACTTGAGAGAACCGCTTGATCTTTACGACCAAGGAGTACTTTTCGTAATTACTGCCCCTGATCCGAAAAAGTAAAAAAGCGATCAATGACACGACGTTTTATAACCAATATCAAATTTGAAACGACAAAAATCCGGCAATCTTTTCATGTTTTTATGGTCAGAAAAGAGCTGTAAGTGGACCGTCTTTTTAGTTCCATTTTAACGAGTTTAAAAAGAAAAACTCAGCGATCTTTTCATGTTTTAGGAGTCAGAAAAGAGCTTAAAGGTGACTCTAAGGTTTCACTTTTTCGTAAGTTTTAACGAGTTCGAAAAAATGATAAAAATGTACTCATGGTTTTCACTTTTTCGTAAGTTTTAATGAGTTCGAAAAAATGATAAAAATGTACTCATATGGCCGACTTTCAATTTAATTTACGAGCAAGAAAAGACGGAAAGAACTTGGCATTTTCATTTGTTTTACGAGAATGAAAGATAGCAAAATAATCTCGGAATTTTCATGAGTTTAATGAGTCTTGAAAATAACTGAAATTGACTCGAGATAGGTTTCATTTTTACAAAAGCTTGAAACAGAGAAAAACTATGCTTCAAAGTAGTTTCATTTTTACACAAGCTTGAAACAGAGAGAAAACTGTGCTTGATGCCCCCTAAGCATAACTGCTAGAGCACATGCCCCCCAACTTCATTTCATTCAACTAAGTACATTAATTAATAGCTGGATGGAATGAAGGTTCGATTACGAGATCATTTGAAAGACTCAACCTAAAATTGTAAGAAAATTATGCAAAAACTGAAATAACTAACCTAAATATACAACTTAACATTTACGAGATCTAGTCAAACTCTCGACTCAATTAGAGGAGGATTTGTTTCATTTTTTAACGAGCTTGACACAGGAAAAGAACTTATGCTTAGATTCGATTTCATGTTTATGCAAGCTTGAAATGAAAAACTATGCTTGTTATAAGTTCGCATGCCCCCAGCATAATGACGCAAATCAAGGTACATGCCCCCCAAGCTTCATTGCATTCAACCAGGTGGATGAAATGAAGGTTTACTTTCGAAATCTTGGAGAGACTCGTGGGAGTTGTTTCAGTTTTAGTGAGGTTGACACAGTAAAAGAACTATCCTCAAAACCCTTGTTTTATTTTTTAAACGAGCTTGACACAAGATAAGGAACTATGCTCATAACTACTCTCTACAATCTACCTAACAAGGAACTATACTCTAAAAACCTTGATTCATTTTTTTAACGAGCTTGACACAAGACAAGGAACTATGCTCTAAAAACCTTGATTCATTTTTTAACGAGCTTGACACAAGACAAGGAACTATGCTCATAACTACTCTCTACAATCTACCTATATAACCTATGACTCCTTGTTTCATTTTTTAACGAGCTTGACACAAGACAAGGAACTATGCTCAAGACTCCTTGTTTCATTTTTTAACGAGCTTGACACAAGACAAGGAACTATGCTCCAGAAGTTCACATGCCCCCAGCATAACGATGCAAAGCGAGGTACATGCCCCCCAAGCTTCATTGCATTCAACCAGGTGGATGGAATGAAGGTTTACTTTCAAGACTCAACTCGAAAAGGGAGTTGTTTCATTTTTTAATGAGGTTGACACAAGAAAAGAACTATCCTCATACTCACTGATTCATTTTTAACGAGGTCGACACAGTAAAAGGAAATTTCCTCGAAACAACTGATTCATTTTTTAACGAGGTTGACACAGGAAAAGAACTGTCCTCATACTCACTAATTCATTTTTTAACGAGGTCGACACAGTAAAAGGAACTTTCCTTGAACAACTGATTCATTTTTTAACGAGGTTGACACAGGAAAAGAACTGTCCTCATACTCACTGATTCATTTTTTAACGAGGTCGACACAGTAAAAGGAACTTTCCTCGAAACAACTAATTCATTTTTTAACGAGGTTGACACAGGAAAAGAACTATCCTCATACTCACTGATTCATTTTTTAACGAGGTCGACACAGTAAAAGGAACTTTCCTCGAACAACTGATTCATTTTTTAACGAGGTTGACACAGGAAAAGAACTATCCTCATACTCACTGATTCATTTTTTAACGAGGTCGACACAGTAAAAGGAACTTTCCTCGAACAACTGATTCATTTTTTAACGAGGTTGACACAGGAAAAGAACTGTCCTCATACTCACTGATTCATTTTTTAACGAGGTCGACACAGTAAAAGGAACTTTCCTCGAACAACTGATTCATTTTTTAACGAGGTTGACATAGGAAAAGAACTGTCCTCATACTTACTGATTCATTTTTTAACGAGGTCGACACAGTAAAAGGAACTTTCCTTGAAACAACTGATTCATTTTTTAACGAGGTTGACACAGGAAAAGAACTGTCCTCATACTCACTGATTCATTTTTTAACGAGGTCGACACAGTAAAAGGAACTTTCCTCGAACAACTGGTTCATTTTTTAACGAGGTTGACACAGGAAAAGAACTGTCCTCATACTCACTGATTCATTTTTTAACGAGGTCGACACAGTAAAAGGAACTTTCCTCGAACAACTGATTTATTTTTTAACGAGGTTGACACAGGAAAAGAACTGTCCTCATACTCACTGATTCATTTTTTAACGAGGTCGACACAATAAAAGGAACTTTCCTCGAACAACTGATTCATTTTTTAACGAGGTTGACACAGGAAAAGAACTATCCTCATACTTACTGATTCATTTTTTAACGAGGTCGACACAGTAAAAGGAACTTTCCTCGATGCAGCTTGTTTCATTTTTTAACGAGGTTGATACAGGAAAAAACTATCCTCGCACTTACTAATCATGGCTTCCAACTGGAAGAAAGACATGTCAATGGACACACCTTGATCATGGCTTCCAAAAGGTCTTCATCAGAAGGAAGAATAGTTCTTTGGAAGGAACACATGTCAAGGGACTCAAAAGGGATAAGAACATCGTGTTCAAGTAATCCCATAGAGTTTTCCATGTCAATTACCGGATCTAAATCAAAGGAAGATGAGCAAATAGTGAGAGGCTCACTTACATCGATAACTGAAAACATGGGACCAATTGCCACATAATTAACTCATGGCGGGGTAGATACCACTTGAGAATCAGGAACATTTAGGGCCGTCATATTATTGGTAGTTGAAACAAGACTAGGGAACGAAAGCTGGTCTACAGTCACAATATTTCCATTGTGAGGGAAAGACATCACGCGAAAGAGTGTCGATACAACAGCTTTCATTGCATAAACATAGTCTTGCCCAAGGAGTAAATTGAAATCCAAGGGACCTCGAACTACCATAAGATCAATACAGACAGTTTTACCTTCCAAGGTAATGGAAAAATTAGGAAGGATCCCTAAAGGTTCACTAATGGTTCTGTTAAAAGCTTTTAGATTCTGCGTAATAGGCGCAAGCTGAGGGGAACCCAAAGCTTTCCAAGCAATTGAGGATAAAATACTAACAGAAGCACCTTCATCTACCTGTGTGCGATGCATGTCCCTACCACCAACCTTGACAATGATTTGGAAAGGGATGGAGGAAGGAAGACGAGGTTCTGTCAATCTATTCCAATCAAAGGAAAAGACCTCAGTACTTGGAGGGGGTTCCATAGAAACAGGTGAAATGCCCCCCAGCGTAGAGGAATCTGATGTAACAAAAAGAACCTGAGCGGTATGAAGTTCACTCTCTAAAGGAAAAGTGGGATCGACCGAATGTGAAATTGAATCGACCACTTGATCAACTAATGGATCATCAACCTGAGTGACATGAGTTTCACTCTCCAATGGAAGAGTGTGATCGACTGTACTTGAAATTAGATCAATCACTCCGTCAGTTGATGGTAGGTTGGGAGAAAGTTTACGGTAACCAGTTGGAAATTCTTGCTGTGGAACAGTAAGGTTTTCCAACAATTTTGAGGCTTCATCCATGTGAGGGAAAATGTGAGTTTGATGACTCCCTTTGCATAACTTACAAGGAAACCTAACTTTACCCTTTTTCCCAGGAACCTGACTATCATTGGTTGATGGATCAATGGAAAGTTGATGAGATTTTTCTGACCATACTTCCAAGACCTTTGGAATGCCAGGACAATTGATAAGGAAGTGGTCACCCTTACAAAGCCTGCAAGGGTATTTGGGTTTACGATGCATGTCGGAGTTTTCCTCAACACAACTAACACTTACAGTCGTGGTTGGTTGGTTGACTTCTTTCTTGTCTTGCTTCTTCTTCTTCTTCTTCTTCTTCCCTTTCTTCTTCTTCTTAGCCACCTGGTTACTAGCATCAAGGCTTTTACCAAGCGAAGAGGAAGAAATAGAGGAAGAAAAATTAGGCGAAGAAGGTAAAGGGTCAACAGAAGGTTGGTGATGTTGAGATGGTGAACTCTGTTGAGGTGGAACATTCGGTTGAGGTGGAACAATTGGAGTATTTGGGGCCAACGAAGTTGAAAATAACCATATCGGTAAACCTATTGTAAATCCAGGTAATGACAAAGTAGCCATATAAGGAGGACCAACATTTCCTACGAAAGGAAAAGTACTAGGATCCTCGTTAAGAGGGGTTCCTTGGTCGGTAAATTCCGGAACAGTTGCCATTATATTCAACTTCAGTGAATTTTATTAGCAATTTAAGACTAAAATTAACAATTCACAATTCACACCTAATAATTAAAATTCACAATTCACACCTATGGTCTCTAAAAGTAAAAACAAACAAATTAACATGTGCTATCAAATCTAGGCGTCAAACCACACACAAACAGTAACTTTCCATACCGAAAACACTAGTTGGTGATGAAATCCAACGTCGAAGAGTTCAATACAGAAATGGCTGTTGGAACAGTTACCCCAACAACCTGCTTAATGAATAGACTGGCACAAGTTCCTCCACTAAACCGTCTCGAGTGAAGAGAACCCCCCAGAAAATCCAAGTGAGTCTTGTCGACATCTGCTCCAGGTACAGTGGGATCTTCCCACCACTGTCACCTTAGGAAGAATCCTATAGAATATGGTCACTATGGTTACCAACAGAAACAAATATACCTGGGGGAACAGTCTACGATCCGATACGCACGCAAGGGAAAAGTAACAAGCTCAATCCCATTGAAGGCTCCTTGACATAATCCAAGGTTTACCAACAAGTGACCCCAGGCTCCTCGACAATGGTTAATCTGAGGTTTACCGTTTTTAATACGTGAATATCTGGCGTCGTTCCCAATGAGGAAGGATTGATTCCCACACTGGTTCGGACACGATCTCGTGCTTCTCCTTTAAGAGGAGCTTTCCCAAGGCATAGATGCAACAATTGGATTTTTCTCCTACCACAAGATACAGCTACTTGTTTGTTTTACTGTCTTGGAGAGTTAACTAAAACCTATTCCAAGACACTAGCCTAAGCTAGATTGGTGGAAAGAGCCCTAAAAATGTAAACATTACTAGATGAATTTTAATTAAGCGTTGTGTTATTTAGGCTGTTATTACTCAAAAGGGTAAATGGATACGAAACCAATGGTGTTATGACCTGACTCAAAACTGAATGCAATCGAATATGATAATGTAATCCTTTCAATTCGATGAATCCTAACTAAAGTAAGGAGAGAGTTTCCATTCACTTCCAACAATGCAAAAATTGATCACTAAGAGAAAATATAACAAATTCTCTAATGCACTAATTTCATCAAGAAAAACTAATGCAAATCAATTTCAAAACATTTTTTATTTTTATTTTTATGTGTTAAAAACAAGCATAAAAATATGTAAATTCAAATCAAAGAAAACTGATCTAAATCTACGATTGATTTTTCAGAATGTAAACTATGCAATTGTAATCTATGCACAATTCACTTGAAAAGTATGCAAATGCAATCTATGCACATTTTTCATTCATATTCTGAAAATGAGAATTCTAATTATGCAAATGTGATCTATGCAAGAGAATTCTCAAACACAAGATGATTCTAATGTAATCTAAGAACCAATCAAGTGCAAGTCAAAAAATTTGGGTGAGAGTTCCAAAGATAAAAAAATAAAAACACTCAAAGGCGATTAACACTCATACACAATTTAGCCCCCCCCCCCCCCGGCGAATGAGGGGGAAATTTTTTTGCAAAAAGATGCAAAATTGTGAAAAGACTGAGACAAACCTCCAAGTAATGACCAAAGGAAATCAAATTAAGAATTTCTCAAAAAGAGACTCAAAACACCCAATTGATAAAAGCTTAAAACAGGAATGCCAATGGAATTAACCTAAGAAAAGCTTCTGACAGGTTATATGCAGGTCTGGGCAGGGGATAATAACATCTAAACAAAAACTAAACTGAACTAAATGAAAATATTTTAAGCTTTTCAAAAATTTGACAGGGTCCGCAGGCCCTTGGTAGAAACAGGTGCGGTACCACACTGTGCAGAACAGAAATAGTGTGGGTATGCCCGCACTGTGCTACACACAGCAGGTGCAGTCCTTTCTCAAAAACTTGAAAAAACAAAAAACAATTCAAAAACTACTAAACCTACCCAATTCCACACACAACAAGCCAAAAACAAAAACAAAAACATTGTTTCTCAAGTCAAAGTAACAAACAAGGAAAAAATCAAGTCCCCAGTATGGTCGCCATTTTGTCACATGGAATAAGTCGATCTTGCGGACAAGATAGACCTTCCTAGAATCTAAAGAAGACCTAATGACAAGCAAACCAACCAGACACTATCTTTCTCTAAATATGCTTTTATAAACAAAGCCAAACAAGTGTTTTAGGCCTACCTTACGGCCAACACAAGTTTGTGGAAGCCTTCGCTCCTTCGATCCAAATGAGCTCCCTTGTCGCGAATCTGCAAACACAAACAAGAAAACAAATTAAATAGCACCTGAAAATCCAATATCATAAAACATATTTAACATGAAAGTCAAGGAATTCATGAAACAAATGGCATGAGACAATTTGTTGAGAAAAATGAGTTTGATTGTATTAATTCAAATCAAGAAGAACTTTACAACCTCTGCCTTGACGCTGTACAAGCTCCTCCCAGGGTCCAGCAAGAAGTCTCCTCTACTTTGACAAGTTTCACTCTCTTCCCAATGAAGCCAAAAAGGTATGTGATCTCTCCTCTTAAGCTCAACTAGGAAGTCTTAATTTCACCAGCATTTACCCTCAAAAATGTTCAGCTTCTAACCTAACCTTAGCAACCAGCCCAATGCCTGAATTTATAGTGCAATGGAGGGAGGTTACTAGGTCCTCCTTCAAAGGGATAAAGCCCTCCTTCAAAGGGATAGCTCCTCTCATCAAGGGATTAGCTCCTTCTCTTTAGGGATGCATGAACCACCTAAGAGCGGCAAATCCACGTCAAAATTCCTTCTAGAATCATCTAGAATTAACCCAAAGTGAGTTTTTTAGAATAAACTTACGCCTTTTTGACTTTCACAGGGGTCCACACCCACACCTTTAGGGACAGAGCAGGCAGGTCCGCAGTTTTTGTAAACAGAAGGTGCGGGACCGCAGGTGACAGTGAGAGAAAGTGCGGAACCAGAGTTTCATTGATTTTTAATGTCTTTCTTCCATTTTCAAAGCTTGACTTGAAGAGCTGAGGTCTGAAACTTGCTTAGGAGGACAGTACAAGTGATGCTAGACCCATACTGACTGCAAATAATCATGGTGACGATATTTTTGTGTAATAAGGATGATTGGTTGGAAGAAAATTTTGGTTCAACCCAATCTATCGTAGGGTGGTATGTGGAAGTACTTGACTTGGTTGGGATTTTCATATGTTAATATGAGTTATTTTCTTATTTTGATCATGTATTGGTTATTGTGTTGATTTTATGACTAGTTTGTCATGGTTTCATTATGGTTATATGTTGGTTATCAACTTGGTTAAATGATGTGCTCTTGTTATGGATCCTATTTATGATTCAATAACTTATTGAATGGTTATGTGAATGCATGGGCTAACTAGTGTTGTTGCATCTAGTTTGGTAGGGAATTGAGCCTTCTTGATGATTCCTTGGTGAAGTTAAGGAGGCATTGAATAGATATGAATTCATGACCTGTGGTTACTATGTTTAACATGTGTTTGACAAAATTTTCTCATGTGTTTGGTAATTTCTGAGCAATATCTAGCCTTGATACTTGTCATATAAACTTGTCTTCACCTTAGACTTATCATATCAAGTATTCTCACCGCTGGCAACACCCAGTTTGCAGTGCATCCCCACATGCTGCTACATATAACCATGTACCCTCATGCCCCCTGGCATACAACTGCACCTAGTTGCACATCTTTATGCCCCACTGGACCTTGGTACATGTTGTCGCATCACCCCAAATCAACTGTTATCCCTCTTGTATTGATGCGTCTATCACACTATAAGGAAATACACTACAATGTGAACTGCTCCTCCTACACCCCGGTGCGACCTTGCTACCACTACGCACCATTGTTCACCTCTGTGCCCCTTTGCATGTTGCTGCACACCGATGCATTTCCCTATACATCCCTAGATGCCATGGTATAAAATAGAGTCAATGAGTATCAGTCTGAATCTTTTCAGTATCATCGTATCCACTCTCTAATTTCCATAACCTCGGATAAGTGGACCTCTCCTCCTGATCCTCCCTGAGAGATCTAACATGCGAATCTCCCTATGTACCTAGGGGGGCGTCCCTAAGGTGTTGCTCTTTGATGACCCCTGTGCCACATATATCCATAGGAAATCTTCCTCTCCATACAAGAAACTATCATTCCACCTCCTCTAACAACCTCCTACCAAGGTACACTAATCATACTATGCCCCCACACACGGCCAACATGCCAAGATAACTCATGGAGTCTGCCTACTCCTCTGTCAACTCGACCTGTCATGGGTGCTGTCCAAAACTCTAGTGGGAATACGAAAATGGGGGTGAGTCCAATCACTGGATCCACCATCCCGCTAATACCATGATTGACCCAATCCATGGAGTGGTGGGGAATCCCACCTGGTTCCCGATGATGATCCAACCCTCAAGCCCCTCTGGAAAACCACGACCCCTGCTGAACTATGTTATCATAGATGTATCCAAAAACCTAGCCAACCCTATCAGGTACCAACTCAATACCTCTTGCCACCCAACACCATGAGAGGGATCAAATGCAAGAGTCCCCGAGTACATAGCAAGTCCATCATGTCAGTGTTGTGCCCTACGAACTCATGTCGCCTCATCTCACAAGCCAAGGTCATCACATACAACCTATCTAGGTAACCCATCCCATCTCCCTCCAACATGTAGAGGTAACCTAACAATACTGCAGGCCCCATCTACGTAAGATTGAAGAGAGCTACTATCTGGAAGTACTGCAACTCTATTGGTTGCCTATGCATCTATCTATTCCTCATTAATGGTAGGTCCAACAAATCATTGCATAGCCTCCTCTACCATGGGCATAATCGGAGTCTCGAGTTATCCCTCAACTAGTAGCTCATCGATCATAACATCCTCATCTAGCTCACGCTCCTTAAGGTGCTCTCCATGCTGTTGTAGGTAGCTATCATCTAAGAACTCTGTCATGGCTCTGGGTGCCTCTATGCCCATCAACACCTCACTAATGGATGTGTCTCCCAACACCTCCCTAAAATGTTGTGGGCTGCCATCACTTGAAAATTCGAACACAATCTTAGACACATCATCAATGGATACATCAACAAAGGATGGTACCTCATCAACGACAAACGCCACATTATCAGATGGCTCTATGGGTGTATGCTCCACTCTGTCCCTCAAGGTGTCAACTGGTGCTATCAAAGAGGTATCCAACAATGGTGACTCATGTGACACACTGGGTATATCAATGTGCTCCTCACCATCCAGTGTGCCCTCAACATCATGCTCGACCTCCTCCTCCTCAATCTCATGATATCTAAAGCAAGGTCTCCACCAGCAAAATCACCTCCTGGTCTCACCCTCTAACTGTCATTGGTGTGTCTGCTCCTTTTGAGGAGATCTGGTGCCCTAATTTTGTTGTCTCTCCCCATATGGTGTAGATGGTTGTACTCCCACGACCTGTGCACTTTTAGTGTCCCTGTTGTAAGGAAAAGGATGCATTTGGTCTGACACCTTCCTCAACTGAGCCAACCTCTCATTGTTCGTGCAGATTCCACCCCAGAATTCCCACACACTGAATCTCCCTTGAACCATGGGTGGTGTATGGTGTAACCCATCACTGTGCATACATGCCCAAATCTCCTATGATCTATTTGGCTACCCAACAACTGGCCAAAATCATGGATCTAATACCACTGTAATGTTCCAAAGAGGAAATAACAGTGATAAGCAAAGAAAAATACATATACAACACATAAATATTTAGACAACAATTAAACATCCATAAAATTGCACCAAAACTGCGCCAAACTGAGCCATTTTATTATCAAGAGGAGAGCACAAATATATATATTGTTTGCACCTCAGCTTGCTAAAGCAATCTAGGCAATTCTAGGTGAGAAAAACGCTGCCTCGAATGTAAAGAAATGATTTCTCCTCAAGCTCTACGCTGACCCTGGAAATTCTACAACTGCTGGTTGGAAGAAACTCTTGTTTGAGCCTCCAAAAGTGCTCATAAAGTTTTGCCAAATTAATCTTGACTCTCCACCACAAACCCAGAAAACCCAAAAAGGGTTTTGGAAAATTCTACCAACCACATAGGACCAAAAATTTAAGCTCACTCCTCCCCCACTCACTGCCCAATAATTCCACTGTTTGGGGCACCAAAACTTCTCCAAAACTTCTACGAAAATTAGGGGAAGACTCCTTGACCCCTGACCAACAAAACACATAAATGTTTTGGGCTAATTCCAACCTCTCGGAATTACCCAAAATTGGTGCTACCCTCCTTGGCAGAAATTGTGTCCCCCACAAACTACAACTGCTGAATATGTCACTTATCCCTCCTCAATCAGTTGTATAATGGTCTTGTAATTTCCCTCGGGAAGAATTGAGAGAAATATCTTCTCAAACCCGACATAAGAGAGAAGAATCTAGCCCACGAATTCTACCCAGTGACACTTTTGCACAGACCCAAAATGATGAATTTGGTTCTCCTCGAAACAACAAATTCCAACCCTAAAATTCTCCATAAATGTTGGTCCACCCTTAGGGAAATTTCTCCTAAATCCTCTGAATTACCCCTTGAAACTCTCTCAACTCAGTGGTATGATTTTGCTCCTGCATCCTCCTGGAAGTTCGAACTCGCTGAAGAATGAGTTGAGCTATCCCACGAACTCCAGTGAAATTCCTCCCCACTAAGCTCAAAAATTCCCTCTTAGGATGGCACTTGAAGTCCACTAAAAGAGAGGGTGGAATTCCTATTTGGTAATTCCTTATGCTAAACAACATTGGTTTACTTGGATAAACAACTCAAGAAAACTTGTGTTTAAGTTAGATTGTCAAAAGATACTAAATGGAGGTATCCTTTCCTTATTTATTGAAGTTGGCCCTCTTTCTCTTGGTGGACCCCATTTTCCACTAACTCACATCCCCTTTTCTTTCTCTCTCTTCCTCCACAAGCGCAAATTATTTCCAATGGTCGAATTGCCTCCTTTTTGTGGTCCCCACATTCCACCAAGGCTAAAATTTCTCATATTCTCCTAAGTGCTTATGCCTCCCATATCAAAATTGCCTCCAATGTATGAATTTCAAAATTCTGATATGCTTAGCACCTCCCACAAAATCTTCGTTGACCTCGTTAGATGGAAAAATCAAAATTGGGGACATTACATGTTAGTTTTGTTTTATTTTCACCCATGCTTTCTATTTTTTCAAATAAATAACAAGCTTGCAATATACAATTTGTTGTATTGTTGCTAGAAATTTAGAATTTGTAGAAGCACACCCTGACAATGGATAATTTGTAGAACACCTAAGTCATTGTATAGTTATGAATGCTTTCTAGAATCATTTTTTAGTCCAAATTAAATTATGGAAGAAGCATCACAATTAGGGTTCTAGTAAACAAACGTAGAGACATGAGAATCCTAATATTGTGCTTTGATCAAATTCTTTATTATAAGGCTTATGAGTAAGTTGTTGTGAGAGCTTGACATGCTACTAAGGTTTGATGAGCAACAATTGTTGATGCCATTAAGTTCTTGACAATGGAATATGTTGAGTAGAATCGTTGAACTGGGATTGCATTGCAGAGAGGTAATTGGCTTGGTGTCTTATGATTTTGTGTTTCCTAAGGCAGAAATTGAGACAACTTAAGGTTGGGCATAAGACAAATTTGTGGCACATTGGATTATGCATGTGGGCAAGACCTAGTGGTGACGTGATTTTCATAGTATTGACAACAAATATAGTAGTGGCATGGACAACATAATTATGATGATGTTATGCAAGTAAAGTGACCAAACATAAGTAGTGACAACAGTGGTAATTTCAGTAGTATTATGACAATGATATGAGAAGAGCAGAGGAAATACAATAGTGTTATTGATAGCAGTGGATAATCATCATATTCAGTGTAGTCTATCCTTTTCTTTTCTCTTCTATCTCCAGGGTGGGAGGGTGGTGCAAGGTAGAGATTGGAGTCTCCTTCAGGATGGAGCCTAAGAACAATTCATGGTGGCAAGGTGGTGACAGGGTAGGTTGTAGCCTATGCAGGGTGTTGGGGCATCCTTTCAGTTGGAGCTAATAAAACCAGGGCTTTGGAGTGTCCTTCCAGTTGGAGCGTCCTTCTAATTGGAGTTGATAAATCAGGGGGTTGGAGCCTCCTAGTTGTTGCTGAGCATCTTGGAAGCTAGAGCTTCCTATTGATGTAATATTTAAAAAGCTATATTAAAAACATTCAGTGGTTTTTCTCCGAGAAGGGTTTGCACCTAAAAATATTTCTTGTGCACTGTCTTTGATGTTGTGCATTGTTGAATGGAATTGTCGATTTATGCTTTGATCTAATTCTAATGTTATTTAATGCTCTAAAGAAACACTGATTCACCCCCTCTCAATATTTCCAATAGAGGGGAGCTGATTTTCTTCCTTGGTCGGTACCCAATACCCAATTTTTTCCCAAGGTGCACATACCCTACCCGTTTAAATTTAAACTTGTGATATCTATGAAGAGAACATATACTCTTTTAAACTTGTGATATCTCTAACCATATACTCTTTTTTTCCATTTTTTACCCAATATAAAACTTGTAACAGCTGATAAGGATTCAAAACAAATAGATCTACCTCTCTTGCAATATCATTTAGAGAATTTTCAATATCACACAAAATAAGTTGTAAAGGGATTTAAACTAATTATAGCGAATACGTAGACAACTCTTTGAATTTTTTAGTAAAAGAAGTTAAATCACAGCATGAAGTAGTATTTTGTTTCGTGGGTGGGACCAAGGCTACATGCTAATAGAAAACACATAATCTCATTTGAGATAACCTTACTCTCACCAGAGCCATTAACTTTCTTTTATATACTATTTAAAATAAAACCATTTTTTATTATGATTCTAATTTAAAAATATTTTTGATTGGTTAAGAACTTATTTTCTTAAAGATAAAAAATCAATTTAATAATATGAAACTAAAAGCATACCATTAAAAATGAAAACTTATTCTTTTAAAAAAGTTATTTTCAAACCATTATTTTTTTAATATATTTTTTAAATATAAAAAACCTTGAAATTATATCTATAAAAATCAAGTCATAATTTTGGAAGTGAAGTCAAAATTAATGATAACTTTAAATATTAGAAACCTTTCCAAATTTTGAAAATGAAGTCAAAGTTAATGAACTCAATAACTTTGAATATTAACAACCTTTCCATACTTACAAAAATAGTAGCTTTGAATATTATAAACCTTTTTCGACTTAAAATAATATTTAAAATTCTAAATTCATTTAATGGTTCAAAACCTAATTACAATCATGATGATCACATTGAATATTATAACCTTTTTCTATTTTAAAAATATTTAAAATTTATAAATGCATTTAATGTTTCGAAAATTATAATCATGCTAATCACATGCTTGTGATACTGATCTAAGTTAGTTTATTATCATTGGAAAATTGTAAAATGAAATTCCCATGAAAGCCGGTCAAATTTCAACCCTTATTGCCATAATTCAAGATAACTTATCGTATAACACTTGACGCTTCTCCATAATCTTTAAAGTTATTGCAACAATTTCCAAACGGCACTGGGAAGCGTACCCCATGGGGCCATATTGTATTACATAGAGTCACATAATCACATTGAATGAAATATTTTATGTTGACATGTGCAAGGACACTAGAATCTAAGTTAACGGAAGGGACCAATGGATTAACTAGAAATTAATACATATTAAGCATTATAATTAATATAGAGCATGTGCTGAGGTGAGAAAATTATAGACCAAACACATTCCCAAATTTGTAGCAAACACTAAGGAGTCACCGACTTGTACCTCCTCCATCAACAATTCTACGAGGAGGTGGACAAAAATATAATCACCCATGTGGCCTTTGGAACTAGGATACTTGTGGCCATTGGAACTTAGGATTCTATCCATGTGGCCTTTAGAACTAAGGTGGTTGTGACCATTGGAATTAGGGTTTTTATGATAATGGGATAAGATAGAACCTCCCTCTGGGCTTCGGTTTATTAGTTATATATATATCTTTATTGAAGTGGTGGTTTTCTTTTCGGGAAATGTGGGAATTGGGATTCTTCGGTTTATTAGTTATATATATATCTTTATTGAAGTGGTGGTTTTCTTTTCGGGAAATGTGGGAATTGGGATTCTAGAGATAGAGAAAGAGAAAGATAAAATCCTTATAAAAGCTAGACAAAGATAGCATCGTGCATTGTGTCCCTCGCATTGTGATTTTCAAAGTGACGGAGAAAAAGATATGGCCCTTGGAATTAGGATTCTAAAAGGAAAAGAAGTGGACAAAAATAAAATCTTATCTTGTGATTTTTGGTTTATTTAACGTGCATGGTTTTATATGAAGTGATAATTTTCTTGCGTTGATTCTTCTTTTATGATTTCATTGCCCATATAGTTTGAACTTTCTAATTTATTTTTGGGATTTTGAAATTTTGGTGAGAAAGATTTATTTTTGTTTATACTTAGAATAGAAATAGATGGTAAATATTTTATAATTTTGGGGTTTAGTTTGTATCAAGGTTTAAATTTTAGGGGGAGTGAGGGGTGGAAGTTATTTTTGGGAAAAGTAATTAAACTTTTCCAAGGGGCATCTAGGTTCAAATCTCGAGCTTCGTATAAATTTCATGAATAGCATTTTATTAGTGGATAGATCCTTCTGGTCTAGACAACTTAGTAAAAAAACACATCACAACTTATAGAATGCGTTTATAAATAAATTTCACAAATAATTTATTTAAAAATAATTTGATTGAGGTTATAGAAAAAATTGAAAAGCAAAAGTTAAATTGAGAGCATGTTGTTTTCAGACATAGAACATGCTTTGAGTATGGTCCTCTAGTGGCTTTATATCCACAACAAAAAAAGATGAACTTAGGAAAGCCTTTTGATCCTTCAAAAAGAAAGATTAAGAAGTGGTTTTGTAGGCATACTTGGTGGAAGGGTGCAAACAACATCACTCATACTTGATACACTATCATGTAAAAGAGGTTAAAAAGAGACATGGAAAATAAGATAGTGCATCTAATGAAGCTACATTATGGTCAAAGGATTTGGACCATTTAGAGACAAGTAATATCATGGTTAGTGATTCTAAGTTTTCTAAGAGAATTAAGGTAAAGATCTATTAAGATAGTTATTTCTTTTTTTTGTTTTTGTTATGGAAGACCCACCAAGTATAATTGTTACATAAAAATGTGATTATTATTATTATTCTGTTTTTTTTTGCTAAGGCAAGTGTGGATCCTTCTTATTCAATTAAAAAGTGAAATAGTGTACAATCAGCCACCTTGGCGATGGGGCTCACCAAAAGGATAGGCCCACCCTAATCCATGGTCGCGAGACTACAAAATGAACCCAAGGACGCGACCCACCAAAACAAACCAGCCTTATGAAACTGACCATTGGATCCTGAGCTAAAGATCTAACGGATGAAAATCATATCGGGAGGCCAACATGCTCACCTTTTAACCAACACATCGGACTCGATACACCCTGTAAACCATCATTCATAATCATATCGTGTCCATTTTTGGCTTAACCAACGATCACTTTGACCGCTTGAAATCCACCATGTGCGCGCGATTCCCATGGGGTCATGTAAACAGCTCGGAACATAACCGTTGTGACGGTCCCACCAACATGCACGTTCAATCCTGGCCGTTGAATGCCCTCGCTTGATCCAATGGTTCGGGATCATATCGCACAGACTAAAAGCACTGATAGTTAGCGTGCGATGAGGGCAGTATTTCCTCCCCACCCAAAGCCACGTGTCGGGTGGTGAGTGGAATTGCTCCCAATTGTGAAAATCGCTTCCAGCCTTAAGAGCTCGCGTTAAACCGGAAACCACCCCGAGGGTAGTAAAGCAATCACCAGAAAACAAACGAGGGTTTTGTGCCTATCGAGAAAGTCTGGATTTCGGTG
The DNA here is from genome assembly GCA_031772625.1 of Pinus tabuliformis. Taxonomy (NCBI): domain Eukaryota; kingdom Viridiplantae; phylum Streptophyta; class Pinopsida; order Pinales; family Pinaceae; genus Pinus; species Pinus tabuliformis. Next base: position 885,137,956 of record CM062812.1, read on the forward strand.
CAAGGGCCAAAGGAAGCTGAAGATCCCTCCTTCCATCCATCCCGCTGAGACTGCTAGTTTACTGTTACCTGGGTTAAGGAAATCAACGTAGACTTGCATTCTAAAAAGGACCTCACACAAGTCATAACATTTCATAATGAATCCAGATCAACAAGACCCCCTCTGTGTGGCTCTACTTCGGAAATTTTGTCTCTTGATCTTTCATGATGCTGCTATCGGTCGCTGATGGCCCTAGATGAGTAACCCTCCTTCAACCTATCATCCGTAATCTCCTCCCACCAACAGCACAAGTCGATGTGCTTGTTGCGTACTCCCTCATTTGCAAGCTAGTCCACAACTTTATTGGCTTTCCTGCGAACATGTACCAACCTAAGAGTTCTCAGGCTTCGTAGGTGCACTTGTATTCTTTGGTAGACTTGTAGAAGCTGCCAGTGTTCTGAGATTTTCTCTAGATTGGTGCCAGTATTTATCCTCTTCACTGACTTGTTGACCAATTCCGAGTCAGCTTCAATGATGACATTGTGAATATTGTGCTTGAGCAGTATTTCCAGGCATGATTCCCTCGCCATGAGTTCAGCCATATTGTTGGTTGCTTCTCCTAGATAACCATGGAAGATGATTTGTATGTTTCCTTCTTCATCTCTAAAGACTCCTCCATAACCAGCTATTGAGAATGTAACAAGATGATGGAGCTTAGTGGAAAGAAGTCGCCTTCACTAAGTGGGCCCGCAGGGTATTTTTGGCGCAAAGTTTATTTTTAGACATATGGATCATGGTCTATGAGTTGCAAGATGCTGTTTATGGATGATTGGTCATGTTGGGAAAAATAGATGGACTTCTATTTCTGGTTCACAACGGAGTGATTAGAGTCTATTTTTAGACTGCCAGGCTAAAAATAGAAAAGTCAAATATTATTGTCTCATAATAATATTTAGACTATAAACATTATCTTATCCTCTTGGAGCACTTCAGTTTGAGCTACGGATGTGGCACATGCAGCTGTCAGAAGGAAATATGCTTTTCTTATGAGTTAGTTGAGCTATTGCATGCATGACATCAGTTAGAACTCATGCATGTGAGTTTTGTGGAGTTGATTGTGGAGTTGATGGAATTCTGTTCAGTTTGACTTGGTTAAAATAGTTGTAATTAGTCTAACTGCAAATAGACTAGTGATGAGTGATGTGAATTAATTGATTAAATTAATTCACTAATTATTAACTCATAATGCAACTGAAGAATACATCAGTTAACTCAGTGCATGTACAGTTCAGTGGAGATAGGTGTTAGAGGTTGAGATTGCTATCAGTTGTGACTATAGTTGTGCATGAGATCTTGCACAATCAATGTATTGAGTATGCCCATGAGGATTGTACAGTATATGCCCAGTGATATAGCCTGTGCTCACGTGATTTCCAGGGTGAGTGATTTTCACTTGGTATTGTGCAATAGAGGCAGGCAAAGCAGCAGAGGAGATTTGAACTTGTGACTTGTTCGGATCTGAGCTAGTTTTGTGTGTAATAGGTGAAGATAGTGTTGGATACTTGAGAGGAGTATTGTACTATGTATTGTTACATGTTCTCAATCATTAATATACAGATAGTGTGGGGTTTTCAGCTATAAGCTTTCCTCGGGTTACATACTGTGTTAATGTGTGCATGCGATTGATGTTTCATTGTTTTTAATGTTGTTAAATTGATGATCAACGTAAAAGAGATTATGTATAAGTGTTTATTATTCAAAATTTCTACACCAGCTTCTCTTGGATTCCCTTTTGAAGCCCCGTCTATGTTGAATTTTAAAAAGCCATGAGAAGGGGGTTGCCAAGAAGACTTGTCTGTTAAGGTCCTCTTGTTAATCTGCATAGAACCCTGGGGGGGATGAACCTTTAGCTCTAACTTCTCCAAAATTCTAGCCTCTCTTTGACCGATGGGTTTGCCAGTAGCTGCACCTCCCAGGAGATGAACAGTCTCTTTAAGTTGTTTAAGGATTAGCTTAAGGATGCTGCTCACCGGACTTGTTTTCTCCTTGAAAGTCCTGTTATTGTGCTCCTTCCAAACATTCCAGGTTATGAATCCTGGGGTCAGCATCTAGGCGGAGTTAACGATCTCATTATCCGAAAAGTTTTTCCTCCAATTCTTCAACGTAATAGTGATATCATTAACATTTCTGTTTGTCTGCTCAAAGACTTCTCCCACCCAATTCCACAGTATTGTGGTGAAAGTGCATCTATTCAGTAGATGATTTGTAGTTTCTTCATGTTGTCTGCATAAATGACATCTTGAGGGGCCAACAAAGCCTCTTTTTCTTAGGTCATCCCATGTCAGAATCTTGCCCTGTTGAACCAGCCACTTGAACAGTTTTACTTTCATCCAATGAGGATTATCCGAGATTTCTTTCCACATCTTATCCATGTTTGGAAGGTTTAGCCCTGCATCTATTCTTTTGGCTTCCTTAAGGTTGAAGAGATGTGTCTTGTTCTTTCCCCATCTTAGTTGATTGTTCAAGTTTGAGTTCAAGATTTGTCTCTTGTCTAAAAGACCTTGAAGTGTTGTGGCTTGATTATGCAACATGCCCATTCCACTGTAATCTGGAAGTTTCCAAGGTCTCCATTTCTTATCATTCCTTACTTGGGCCCAATAGTCACTTACCCACCTTAGTCCTTTGTTGATGGTATCGGTGTGAATGTTTGCTAATTCTTCTCTTCGGAGATTGTCCTCCTGCTGCCAATTGTCCTCCCAGAACCAAGCCAGGTTTCCATTTTCTATTTCCCAGAAACTATTGTTTTGGACTAGGGCCCTGTTCTCCCATGCCCTATTCCAAATTGCAGAACCTTTTACTTGTCTTGTCATTCTGATTAGATTTTCCTCCTGCCATTCGCTAGCATATTTGTGCTTCCAGAGTTTTGCCCAAGGGGCTTGTATTTCTTTTAGCCATCTCCACCAGATTTTGGCGCCAAGAACTCTATTTAGAATTCCTGGGTCATGAAGCCCCAAGCCACCATGGGACTTAGGTTTGCAAACTCTGTCCCATGCCACAAGGGCCCATTTCTTCTTTTCTTCACCTTTACCCCAGTGAAAGTCTCTCTGGATGTTTCTTATATTGGTCATTACACCGAATGGTGTTGGAATGGCAGATAGTATATAGATTGGGATGCTTTGGAGGACAACCTTAGTGAGAACTAGTCTCCCTGCTAGATTTAATGCTCTGTTTGTCCATTTGCTGACCTTATCTTTTAGCTTATTCAGAATAGGTTCCCAGATATCCTTGTGAAGCGAGTTGTCAGTGAGAGGAACTCCTAGGTACTTCACAGGCAGTGACTCTCTTTGAAAGCCCAAAATTCTGGAGAGATTTCTTTAAATTGAAATATTTGTATTGAAAAAGAATATATTTGATTTAGTGAGACTTACCTCAGTGCCTGCTGCCCTAGAAAACTCACTTAGAATCTGTTTGAATGCTTTGGCTTCCTTAACCATGGGTGTGCCTTGAAGCATAGTGTCATCCACAAATTGCTGATGTGTCACCGTGTCCCCACCATGAGTGAGTCTTAGACCCTGAATTCTCCCTTCCTCCTTAGCAGCTCTGATAGCTTTTCCTAACCCTTCCATCATTAGAATAAAGAGGAAAGGAGAAAGAGGATCTCCTTGTCTGAGACCTCTAGAAGGCTTGAAGGTTTTGAAAGGAGCACCATTGAGAAGAATAAAACAGTTGGTTGTGGTAATTAGTGCCATAACCCATTTAATCCAATTGTGATCAAAGCCATAGGATTTTAAAATTGCTCTTATGTACGACCAGCTGAGTTTGTCATAGGCCTTTGGTATGTCCAGTTGCATTATCATTCGTGCCTGTTTGTTGGTAATGAGCGAATGAAACGTTTCATGTGCTTGAATTATATTATCTAGAATTTGTCTTCCTTCCACATAACCCATTTGTTCCTCTAACACTAGGGTTGGGAGGAGAGGTTTGAGACGGTTGGCAATGACCTTGGATATAATTTTGTGGATCACATTGAATAATGCTATAGGTCGAAATCTGTCTGGAGAGGTGGCCTTTTCCTATTTGGGGATTAAGGCTATGAAAGATTCATTGAGCACCTTTAAGACTTTCTTAAATTTTCGAGAGTCTTCCACAACCTCCAGGATGTCCTGTTTCACTATCCTCCAACAAGCTTTGAAAAAGTCCACATTAAAGCCATCCAGGCCTGTTGCTTTCCCATTTTGCATCTCTTTCATGGCTTCCTCAATTTCTTCCTCTGTTACTGGTCTATTGAGATTGAAATTATCTTCTCTGGTAACCAATTTAGGGATATAATGAGTGAATTTTTTCGTAAACTGGTATCTATATTCCGAGGTTTCCTCGGCAATTTTCTGAAAATGCTAGAGTAGAACCTTCTCCATTTATTCATGAGTGTTTCTCTCTATACCATGCTGATTTGTAAGTTTCACAATTCTATTGTTGTTTCGGTGAGCTATGGTGGATCTGTGAAAGAATTTGGTGTTTCTCTCCCCTTCTTTAATCCATTGTACTCTGGATTTTTGTCTCCAGAGTATTTCCTCTTGAAGGCATCTTTTGTCCCACTCCTGTTGGAGTGACTCTGCCATCTCTTTCCTTTCCTCTGTGTAGCCTTCTGTGATAAGAATCTGGTTTATTTCCTTTAGTTTCTTTTCCACCTCACCTTTAGCTTTGAAAATGTTACCGAATTCCTTTTTGTTCCACTCTTTGAGTCTGCCTTTAATGTGTTTGAGCCTGCAGTGAAGCAAGAACATCTTTGTACCTTGAAGGTGAAGCTCTTCCTTCCACCATTGTTCAATATTTGTTAGGAAATCTGAGTGTGTGAGCCAAGCATTCTCAAACCTGAAGGGGGTGTTCCTTGGTTTGCCAAGAAAGGAAGCTTCCAATTGGATAGGCTAGTGATTTGGACCTCCAAAAGGTAGTATGAGTGCAGTAATGCAGCTTCCCTTGAGAAGAAGTTCCTCTGAAACCATAAATCTGTCCAATTTTGAGGCCACTTGGGTAGGGCCCCCTCTTCTGTTATTCCAAGTGAATATTCCATTGCTTGTTTCCATATCAACCAATTTCATATTGGTGATGAAGTTCTGGAAGGCAATTGAGTCTCTCCCAAGTATTCTAGTTCCTCCTTTCTTCTCCATGAGTGATTTTTTTATGTTACAATCACCTCCAAGAATCCATGGTAGAGCTGGGTATCTCTCTTTCATATCTTCCAGTGTTGTGAGGAGTCAAAGTTTGTCCTCCATTGGTTGTGGACCATAGACATTGGTGATAATGTAACATTGCCTGTCACCCACCGGTTAGAAAATTAGAGAAAGGTGATGTTTGGATGCCTCTGCATCAATCACACCAAATTTTTGTGGATCCCAGAGAGTGAGAATACCACCAACAGATTTATTTGCCTTAACTTCAAGGTATTCATATCTATTTACCCATTTGCTATGTTTTTCGCGGATCTTCTCCACTGAGCATTTTGTTTCCTGAATGAATACTATGTCAGGTTTTTCCTCTCTAATCCTTTTACCGAGATTCCTCTGTTTTCTTCTACTCCCTAGACCTCTAATGTTCCAGGTTGTGATTTTCATTGAGGTGGGGTTATAATGGAGTAACTAGAAAGGTCTTTCATCCTTCCTGAATCAATCATGAGCTTGCCACACTCCAGTAGTAATTATTTTTGTCTTTTTCTTCCCCTTCTCTTGCCTAGATTCTTTGTTAGGTTTCCTGTTATTAATCCTATTGAGGAAGTTCCTTTGTGTTCCTGGTTGTCATGTCCTCTTTTGAGTCCTGTGGCTGTTTGATGTGCCTTGTTAAGGAATAGTTGTTGGACTTTGTCCACGTCCTCCTGAGGGATGGAGTTTATTCCCTAGTTGCCTCCCTGTTCTAGAAACTTTTCCAGCTCTAGGTTCTCCCTTTCCAAGATCTCCTGTAAATCTTGATCCTCTGTACCACTTTCACTTTAAGTCATTTCTTGGTCTTTTTCTACTTCCATGGTACTCAAAGGGTCCATCGTGTGTTCATTCTGTGCCTGAGTGTACTCCATGTTGTTCTCTTTTTCTTACCCCGTTGCTGTATGATTCTTTGTACTCTCTTTATCCCCACCCTTAGCTTCTTTTTCTCCTAAGATCTCAAAACTATTGTAACTTTTTGTTTTATCATTCACACTAGGGTTCTTTTGTGTCTTCCTTCCTCCTCATTTTCCTTTTCCTCCTACTTTGGTGAAACCTGTCTGGTCTTTTCCTTTGTTGGTATTTAGGTTTTCCTCCCTTCAATTGAGAGGAAAGTCTCTGGATAGATGCCCATGCTCATGACATTTATGACATCTGAACGGAATATGTTCATAGTCAACTGCTTGAACCCATTCCACATCATAGACTTCTGGAATGACCTCATCTGGAAGGGCTCCTGATAGGTCCATCTCCACACATATACGAGCATAGGATGTATATTTTCCTCTTAGAGTTGCCTTTGAAATTTTTAAGAAATGACCTAATTTATTTCCTATAGATTTTAAAGACTATGGCATCCAGTAATCTAAAGGTAAGGAGTATAGTCGAATCCATACCCGTACAGAAGTGAAGGTTTCTCATTCTGGCACAAAGTTCATCGTCCATGGCCTCATATAGAGTCCAACAACTGCAAAGAAGTATGGCCCTCCTTCAAAGATTATGTCCCTGTCGTCCATGTTCGTAAGCACCATAGTGAAAAAACCTTTGGATCCAAGATGAATATTTAACTCTCCCTTTGGTTTCTAGTTGTATTTTATCCAGGTGTACAACGCTTTCTCTGATGGCTAGATTCCCATAAATTTACATATGATGGCATAGTTAGCCATGTGATCCCTGTGCGCTTGCAGAGCTGGGTCGTTCAGAATAACCCGAGGTTTAGATATGGTCTTGGGTTTACAGGGCCCCATCTTAGCTCTATTCTCTGACCCTTGACCTTTGTCTTCCTCTTTCTCCTCTCGACAGTCTTCTTCGTGGGCCCCTTGATCTGCATTGGTTTTGCTACCTTCCGCCTTCTGAGTTTCTGTGTCTTTTGTCTTGACCTCCAAGGGCTGTGGAGGTTTGTTTCTTTTCCCGCCTCTTCCTCTATTTTCTACCATATAACTGTAGGAGGGAGTGGATCTCCCTCCTCCCTATGTCTCCATGGATGCTTGGTACTCTCTGCCGCTCTATGCGTTAAACCCTAGAACCAGAGCTGCTGTTGTTCCAAAATTCGTGACGCGCCAACAATATTCATTATTATGATTATGATTATGATTATGATTATTAGTTATTTTAACAAAAAAATACACATAAACATCTTGAGTTGGCATAATGACTAAGAACATGTATTTCCTTGTTGGAGGTTACAAGCTTGAGCGTGCCTGATGGTTAAGGGCATGTGCTTCTTGATAAGAAGTCACCAGTTCAAAACCAAACGTGGGTAGAGTTTGCACAAGTTGATAAATTAACATTGGCTCGTTACAATGCGACTTGAGAGGTAAGTGACCCTCTGGAATGGGACCTGGTGTCTTAGGACATCTCAACCCTTTCCAAGTCACAAGTTATTGCTGGTATTGGCTTGCGAGCTATTGGTACTAGTTCCACCTAATTTAATTGCATCTAATGTCTCCAAACATCTCGACTCTTGCCAATTCACAAGTTATTGCTAGAATTGGCTTGCAGGCTATTAGTACTAGCTCCATTAGTGCAACCTAATGGTTCCAAACATCTCAACTCTTGCCAAGTCACACGTTCTTGCTAGTATGTCTTGCCAATTCACAAGTTTAGTGTCTCAGGACATCTCGAACCTTTCCAAGTCACAAGTTACTGCTAGTATTGACTTGCGGGCTATTGGTACTAACTCCACCTAATGTAGTGGGACCTAATGTCTCCAAACATCTCGACTCTTGCCAAGTCACAAGTTATTGCTAGTATTGGCTTGTGGGCTATTAGTACTAGCTCCATTAGTGGGACCTAGTGGCTCCAAACATCTCAATGCTTGCCAAGTCACAAGTTCTTACTAGTATGTCTTGCCAATTCACAAGTTCTTTCTAGTATTGACTTGCAAGTTGTCGATACTAGCTCCACCCAATTTATGGTTAGAAAAACATCGATACATCTAGGCCTATCCATACATGTCTTTTGACATTAGAATATTGCCACATAATTATTATACAACTACCAATACGAAAATCAAAATACTATATTGGAATATTTACACCTATTTAATACAAATATAACCTTATCTTATATCATCATAATATCAATTAATCATTCTAACACTAAATAACATATATTAACACTTAAATTTTATAAATAAAATTTAATTATTAAAATTAAAAATTTAATCACACATTAATATAATACAACACTCACACCAAAATTCCAAAACTTCTAACTCATACACATTACCGAAAACAACGCAAATGCCAACAAACCACACACATTACCACGAACAACCGCACAATGCCATATGGAAAATAACTTCAACTTCGACGAAAAGTGCCACTAAATCCTACCAAACCCTCAATGCAGTAGAGGCATTGTTAGACATTAAAGTGTGCCAGTAAACCCTACCAAATCGTCAATGCAAGGGCTCGGCGCTGGTGATCCTGTTTTCTATATACTTATTAATGACCTTTCAGTAACGTCGTTCATATACACATTAACTTTGCCACTAAACCCTACTAAACCCTCGAAAGCAAATGACATAACTTTAGGAGTTGTCTATAATGCGACTTTTTGGAGATTCTGGTGACGGAATCCGGCGAAAGAAATTGAGGTTAAATCTTGATTTGTTGCAGTTAAAATGGTTTTTTAACTGCATATTTGGATTCAGCACACTGAAAAACCCCTGGGACGCTTTGATTGTGCAGAAACTAGCTATCAAACTTGCGATTCCAATAAATTGCTACTGGTTTTTGACCGGAAAAACCCACCGGAAAAGCTTCCAAAAAATTGCATTATAGACAACTGCATAGACAACTGCATAACTTTATGACACATTCGGAAAAAACGAAATGCTTTTTGGGGAAAATCTTCAAAACTGCGAAAGGCCATTGATTCGTGATTGCAATGCATGGTCATAGTCATAAATAACTATAATTGTCATATTAAAAAAGAAATATTCCCTCCAAAAGCGGTGCAAATATTTAGCAGAAAGTTTGGACCATGGATGACATGCATAATAACAAATAAGACACGACCAAAAGAGGTCCACTGTCTACTAGAAAGTTTGGACCCCAGTAGGATCCTTAGGGGATGCGGAGGGGAGGGGGACTGTAAGGTCCTCGAGTTCTACCCGAGCGCGGACGCGGTTGGGCGCCGGGCGAGTCGACGGGCGCGTGGGTGCACGAGCGGTTGACGGGCGCGCGGGCGCACGGGAGGCGCGGACACACGAAGTGGGCGCAGGCTGCACGATGGGCGGGCAAGGGCTGCACAACAGGCGGGCGTGGCGACACGGGCGTGCGACGAGCTGCAGAAGAAATGTGACAAAACGTGTGGATAAAATGTGACAAAATATGTGACGATCTGCAAACACTTATGTGATGTTAAGAAGACTTGAAGCCGACTTGTAAATGAAGCTTGTGGGTGTGCGTTGATAACTTTGGGGGTCGGCCAAGGGGCTGCACACCCCATGGAAAACCCATGATAGTTTGGGTATATATGTGAGAGCTTTGAGAGCTCATTCCACAATTCAACAACTCACATCATCTCTACGCATAAGGAGAAGGGTAAAACTGCGCAAGGGAGATAGGAGCTGCGCATAGCTCATGCGCACTATCTAGGTGCGGTTTTGGAGTATCTTGTGCCGGTTTGAGGTGTAGGCAAGCGTGCCGAGGAGTTGGTATATGTGCAGATTGTGTAGGACTTGGTGGAGAGGAATTAAGTGCTCGGGTGAGCATTTCTCTTTGTGCAAGGGTGCACATGTATTGTAAAAGGCAGGGTTGCCTCTCGGTTGTAATATTTGGCTAAGTGTAGACTTGGTTTGGCAAGGCACACTTGTACATTGTAAAACTGATATTCTTAATATATTGTCGGGCAGACTCACATTACGGGGAGTTGCTCCTCCCCTTTATACTTGTTGCAATTGTTGTTGTTCTTGGTATAATTGCATGATGATAATGAACGAGTATGGGCTTCATTAAGTATAAAGGATAATTGCATTTTACTTAGTTGTGAAACACAAGCTAAGTATGTTAATGTGAAAGTAGGCGTAGTCCACGAATGTTAGTATTGGTGAAAAGAAAGCGTTCGGTGGTGCCGCACCTTGCTACAAGCGGTTGGAAGACTACCGCAGGTGTAGGGGCGTGACAGGTGGTATCAGAGCAGGTCTGAAGACTTGGAGAAGTCTTGCAGGAAGCTGAAGCAAGTGTGCATACACTTGGAAGTTGGTGACAGGTACTTGCAGGTGAAGGAAACCGTTTCACACGAAGTGGAACAAGGGTCGGTTCAGGTTGCAGGTGACTTGGTAAAGATGTCTATCTTGCAGAAATTGGGTTATGCTACCTTTGAAGAATTTGAAGGAAGTCTACTTGAAGAGTCAAAGGAAGTAAAACAAGGATTTGCAGAATGTGGCAAAAGGTTGTTTGAAACAAGGGATGCTCTTCGTGCCTTGGTCAAGGAGGGGATTTCTGATGAGAATAGAGAAGAAGCCCTTCAACTTGCAGAGGAAGCAGACTTGATTGAAGCAGAACTCAAGGAGCTTGAGATAAGACAGAAATTGAATCAGAGAAAGTGGGATTGCCTAGCTCTTGAAGTGAGGTATCTCTTAGCTTTGAAGAGGAAGGCTGAGTCCGATGGAAAGAATGAAGATGCTTCTGTGGGGATGATGCAGATACTTGGTGCTTCTGCTACTACGGAAGTGGTCTCTAGAAGGGATCCTGAAAGGAACAACTTGGAGTATGTTCGAATGAAGGTTGGAGGTGCTGATGTGCTCACTATGGTGGATAGTGGGGCTTCTCACAACTTCATGGGTGAAGATACTGCAAGAAGAATTGGGCTGAAATTTGTAACGGCAAAGGCACAAATGAAGACAGTGAATTCTCCTCCTATTGAGATTCTTGGTATAGCTGAAAGGGTGGACACTACACTTGGTGAATGGACCGGAAAGGTGGACTTCACTATAGTGCGGATTCATGACTATGAAGCTGTATTGGGGATGGAGTTCATGAAACAATTTGATGCTATGATCGTTCCACATTTGAAGAAGCTCTACATTTATGATGGAAGGGAAGATGTACCCATTGGTGTGCCAACCATTGGTGTGACAAGGCCTGATTGTAAATTAGGAGTGATGCAAATGGAGGACAAGGAGAAGATGAACAAGCGGTTGTCTAGAGTTAAGACAAAGCTTGTGGAGCAGTCATTGGTCATCAAGACACTTTCAGATAGCATCTTGGATTTGACAAGAAGGCTAGAGTTGGTGGAGGATGATGATGATGATGATGATGAGGTATATGTGAGGCCGGATGTCCAGAAGGAAGACTGGGTTGCTTATCTACAAAGGATGGAGATTGAGGATCCTGATAGGTGGATCGAGTTGATTAGTGAGGGAGAGCCTTCAGGCTCTACTCCCTCTACATCTTCTTAGATGGATGAAGAAGATGGGGCTCATTGTTAGCTGCTCATGGCAGTGAGTCCTTAAACATGTTTGAGCAGGTATGACTGATGGTGCAGGGATGGCTTGGCATCAAGCATCATGACATGTTGCAGATGAGATGGATGGAGTTTCCATGGACCTGAGCATGGATTATGGAGATGGATTCTTGAGGAGTCAAGGATGTGGCAGGATGTTTGAGGAACAACTGATGATGGAATGAGGATGTTCACTCTCATGGGATGAGCGTGATGGTTGAATTAGCTACCCAACTAGTTCAGACATGAGGTCCGGAAGTGTGCAGAGATATGTTGGCATCGTGCTAGAGTATCATGGCAAAGGTTCACATGGAGACACATGATGAGGTCGACACGAGATGTTGCAGTGGAGATTGTGGCAGAGGGGTCGATGATCATGGATCGAGATGATATCTGGTGGAGAGCATACCGTTGAGGTACATACCTTGGTATGGTGAGCTTGGTGGCAGTTGATTACTAAGTCAAGGCATGATGGAGACGAGGCTCTACATATGTTGCAAGGATGTTTGCTTTGTGTGGAGGAGTCAACATCATGGATGATGATGATCTTGGTGGATGGCTACCAGGATGGTATGTTGTCGAGGACGACAACGATTTCAGGTGGAGGAGGATGTAAGGTCCTCGAGTTCTACCCAAGCGCGGGCGCGGTTGGGCGTTGGGTGAGTCAACGAGCGCGCGGGCGCATGGGCGGTCGACGGGCGGGCGCGGACACACGAAGTGGGCGCGGGTTGCACGACGGGCGGGCGAGGGCGGCACGATGGGCGGGCGTGCGACGAGCTGCGGAAGAAATGTGACAAAACGTGCGGAGAAAATGTGACAAAATATGCGACGATATGCAAACACTTATGCGACTAAGTGTTGGAGCGCATTACACATATATGCGATGTTAAGAAGACTTGAAGCCGACTTGTAAATGAAGCTTGTGGGTGTGCGTTGATAACTTTTGGGGTCGGCCAAGGGGCTGCACACCCCATGGAAAACCCATGATAGTTTGGGTATATATGTGAGAGCTTTGAGAGCTCATTCCACAATTCAACAACTCACATCATCTCTACGCATAAGGAGAAGGGCAAAACTGCGCAAGGGAGATAGGAGCTGCGCATAGCTCATGCGCACTATCTAGGTGCGGTTTTGGAGTATCTTGTGCCGGTTTGAGGTGTAGGCAAGCGTGTCGAGGAGTTGGTATATGTGCAGATTGTGCAGGACTTGGTGGAGAGGAATTAAGTGCTCGGGTGAGCATTTCTCTTTGTGCAAGGGTGCACATGTATTGTAAAAGGCAGGGTTGCCTCTCGGTTGTAATATTTGGCTAAGTGTAGACTTGGTTTGGCAAGGCACACTTGTACATTGTAAAACTGATATTCTTAATATATTGTCGGGCAGACTCACATTACGGGGAGTTGCCCCTCCCCTTTATACTTGTTGCAATTGTTGTTGTTCTTGGTATAATTGCATGATGATAATGAATGAGTATGAGCTTCATTAAGTATAAAGGATAATTGCATTTTACTTAGTTGCAAAACACAAGCTAAGTATGTTAATGTGAAAGTAGGCGTAGCCCACGAATGTTAGTATTGGTGAAAAGAAAGCGTTCAGTGGTGCTGCACCTTGCTACAAGCAGTTGGAAAACTACCGCAGGTGTAAGGGCGTGACAGGGACAGTGTGAACTGACATGCTTCTCCCAGATTATGTGTGGAAATGGAATTTCTGTTGAAAATGAACAAGTTTCAAGATGATATACAAAGATCATTAAATTTCGTTTGAGAAAATCTCTGGCTAACTTTCTCTCCACCTAACGTTTTGTCACTAGCCAAGATATTGTATTTAGGGTAGAGTGAAGTGGACTGGATTGAGCCAATGGACATTTTCATAGGTATCCAACGAGGACCCTACACGGTCACATGTTCAAGATGGATTTGTTACCCCATTATCTAATCACTATCCTAACCCCGTATGCTATTCTGATGCTATAAATACATCCATGAATTACTCCGGACCTTGACATGTTGACTATGGGTTCTCTACCAGTACTAACTTTCATTTGTGTAGTCTGTGTTTTGTGGTCTTTGGGACATGGCCAGCAAGTTGGCTATGGCTATCGTCTAGTCTCTGTTGATCAAGGATCCGATGGGAGCTTGATTGGGAGCTTGGAACTCATCCAGCAAACTAATACTTATGGTCCTGATATTCCACATCTTCGGCTCTATGTCAAGTACGGTTTCGGCTCTATTGCTTTTTTCCATTGGGCTGCTATTTTTTTCTGGTTTCAGTCTGATTTTATACTTCATTGTGTGATTTGGATTGGATTTTGCAGCATTTTTGTTTTGGGTTTGATGGCTTTTGAATGACAGGGACTGACAAATTTGAGATTGTAATGCAGACATGAAACAGAGGATCGGGTGAGAGTGCATATAACCGATGCACAGACCAAGAGATGGGAAGTTCCACAGGAGTTGCTGTCCAGGGAACAAGCGCCTGCCGATCTGCCGATAAGCAGTAGGAAGGCCAAACCAGCCAAGTCAGCTTTCGAGTTCTCGAAGTTTGCTGGAGGGGAGTTGATCGTCTCCTTCATTTCCAATCCATTTGGGTTTGCAATAAAGCGCAAATCCAATGGGGATGTGCTCTTCAACTCTTCCTATGGGAACTTGGTCTTCAAAGATCAGTACCTGGAGCTCACCACTGGCCTTCCTGCAACAGCTTCCCTGTATGGATTGGGCGAGAACACGCAGCCGAACGGGATCAAAATTCTTCCCAAAGAAGCTTATACTCTGTACACAACTGACATTTCTGCAATAAATCTGAATGCAGATTTGTATGGCTCCCATCCTTTTTACATGGATGTAAGGAACGGAGGAATCTCTCATGGAGTTCTGCTGTTGAACAGCAATGGGATGGACGTTTTCTATACTGGTAATGCATTGACCTACAAGGTCATTGGGGGCGTGCTCGACTTCTACTTCTTTGCAGGGACTTCTCCATTGGATGTTGTTCAGCAGTATACTGCCCTCATTGGCCGCCCAGTTGCCCAGCCCTACTGGGCCTTTGGTAAGTTGTTTCCTGCATTGTTCTCTATATTAGAGTCCTTACAGCTAGGCTATACGGAGAAATCGGTTACAATCTCCTGTTTTTCTGGCCAGTGTCCTGCTTGAATGGGTGTAATAATTAATAATATGTTAGCAGTTTCTGTTCATTGGATTCTTTTTTTGTCTGGTTCTTTTTATTGGGATCTGAGTTCATTCAGGAAACGTACAAAAAGGCTAAACTCTAGGTTTTGGGTGTAATGTTTATAAGGTCTAGAGTAGAAGATGGTGACAAATTCTTATTCATTGGGTGGTTTCAGTTAAGACATCTGTATTTGTTTTAACTGGTATATAATAGACTTGGCGACATAAATTCAACTTGAAATCCCCGCATTATATTTAAGTTTCACAAGTAAATTTGTTTTATATTTAAGTTTTACAAGTAAATTTGTTAATTGGGTGTATGTGAGGAATGATTAGTATCCTCTATTCCCAAGTGATATGATGAGCTTGAATGCAATGATTTTACAAAGTGACCCAATGAGTTTTAATCTAATGACTTCTATCTCTGCAACATGCATATTCCTCATATAAAAATACTTTTCCTCATCATATAAAAATAATTTCCATGTAGAAAAAAAATAGAATAGTTCTTTCCTGTGTCCTCTGTAAAATATTAGTCAGACATTGTAAAGTTGAAACTATTATATTTATGGAAATACCATTCAATAGTGTGAGATGGTTGAAGCTAATTTTAGGATGATGTGGTGTGGTGCAGGGTTTCATCAATGCAGGTGGGGATACAAGAACGTATCAGACATAACGAATGTGGTGGAAAACTATAACAAATCTCAGATACCTCTGGATGTTATATGGAACGATGATGACCACATGGATGGAGCCAAAGACTTCACCCTTGACCCTATCAACTATCCTGAATATAAGCTGCGTCCCTTCCTTGACCGAATTCATGCCAATGGAATGAGATATGTCGTCCTTATCGACCCAGGTACGGAATCATGGCCTCCTTCCATATCTGGTGATCATGTTTTCTGCCTCATTTCCGATTTGTTTGGTCTCACATCTTTCCTGCTTCATTCACCGTTGGTATTTTGGCGCCTTGTTGGGCTAAAGTAAAAGAGTGAAAACTAAAATAAAAAATTCAAGATTTGATCGTGACAAACTGGGCTAAGCTTCTCGTTTATTTTTCTTTTTAAAAAGTGTGACCAGTGCACCATTTTGGAAATTTGACAAATTAGATTGTGACGCTCATTTTCATAGGCTGTGTTTCCCACCTCCTGAATTTAATGTAGTATGCCAGACCGAATCTCTTTTTGACTGTTCTGTTCTTTAGTTTCCTTCCCGCTCAACCCTTGACAGGTGCCGATTATGTCGTTTATCTTCTTTGTCACCACATGGGATTCATGGTCTGATCGATCTCTGATTTGATAAATGATACTCTCCAGTCGCCGCAAATTGATGATGCCAGAAAGGACACGTGCATCAACATCCCCATAAGTGTTTCGTGCGGCCAGCTCCGGTCTTGTAGGAAATTTATTTTCTTTCACACGGGCTTGTAGGAAATTAAGTTTGGCGTATTCAGCTAGGCGATTTTTTCTTTTCGCGTTTTGGTCTGAACCCTGTTTCTGCAATTTTGGGTGAAATCTTACTTTCCATTTACTTAAATTACATTTTTAATTGGAAAAATGGATTCAATTTTTTTGAAAATTATTATTTTTATACATTATTTCTTACAAAGGTTTTATATTTCAATTTGGGTTTGTTTTGACATGATTTTAAAATTAAATAATAATAATAATGATGTAAACTCAATGATTTATTAATTTATAATTAAATTGACCAAAAAATCTATTAAAAAAAATTAATTAAATTAAACAAGGAATACTTACAAGGATTTTATATTTTAATTTAGATTTGTTTTGACATGACTTTAAAATTAGATAATAATAATAATAATGTAAACTCAATAATTTATCAATTTATAATTAAATTGATTAAGAAATCTATTAAAAAAATCAATTAAATTAAACAAAAAAATTAGTTAGATTAAACAACTGCCAAAAAGTTAATAATAATCCTAAAATAAGAAGTAATGTTTTTTCCCATTTAAAATCGTTATAACATTTATTAAAATTATAACTTTTATTAAATAAATCAATCTATTTAAGATGTTTAAATTTTTGATAATATTTTAATTATTCAATGTAATAATAAATAATAATAATTTAATATATCTGTTACCAATATCTATTTATCTATCTCTATATCAATATCCATCTATCTACAGCCCTGAACGGGGTAACTGATGGACGGGGGGCTTGCTTTTTTCAATTTTTAGTTGCTGGTTTATCTCTAGTTACTGGGTTATCCCTATCTCTAGTTAATTAAATCAAAGGTTTAAAATTTTATAATATTTATTTTATTTGGGGAATGTGTTAGGTTGTTTCCAATAATTTTTTTGTAAACCTCCTTTTAGTCATCGTCCCGTTGATTTATGTATTATTTAATCTTCAGTCGCAACAATGATTAGTTTTTGGATAGAACCGTAACCGTAACCGTGTTCGCAATGAGCACAACATGCAAGAAAAAATGATTAGTTATATAAAAAAATTGGAAGTGGCAGAAAAAATAATTAGTTATATTAAAAATTGGAACTGGCACAAAATTATTAAAATATATCGATTTTTTGAAATTGAAATTACATGAATAAAATATTTAAATTCTAATTATTTTCTTTTTAAACTTGGAATTCATTCCATAACCATTTGCACATTGACGTAATTTATTTCAAAATAAATTAAATATTGATATTAAATAAATTAAAAAATAATTTAATATTTTTTGTTTCCTATAAAATATCTGAGTAGAACTAGACGCAATATCACAAAAACGGATTGACCTAACCCTTGAATCTAAAAATTTGTTGTTTAATATTACTAAATGATATTTACATTTAATAAAAACCTATTTTACACTGCTAAATGACACTGTATTCCTTAGCAATTTCCTTTAAATTACACGGGATGCGGAGCAAAATCTATATTGAAAATGGAAGAAAAGACTCTTTAGTCCAGAAAAGAAAAGATTAGACTGCACAAACTAATTAAAATTTCTTAGGGGAATATTCTAACCCTGAGCAGAATATCTGTTTTCTGACGACTTTACAGTCTTGCTGACAAATCTTTTTGACGTCTATTTTTTCCGAAGGTGGCAAAACCTATCAAACTCAGGTGTCAAACCAACAGTGAGGACAACCATCTCTGGCTGCTATCCGCGAATGTCGGTTTGACTCATCACCGTTATCAAGGAAAACCACGCCACCTGTAATAACCCGCTGGTGGTCCGTAAGGAAGCAGGCTTTCACTCCTGCCAGATGCCTCTGGGTCTTGGGCCGTTAACCTGTTTCCTTACGTCCGAGGAAGACGAGCTCTTAGCCAAGCATAACTTTTCGACGTCTATTATACGTTTATCATGATACTGATGATGGAGACCAATGTCTCAGAAAATATCTAATTTTCAGGTGAATATTTAGTATTTGTTAATTGATTATTGTTATTCCACTAATTTATCCATATTTGTGCAGGGATTTGTTATTCCACTAATTTATCCATATTTGTGCAGGGATTTGCGTTAACACGAGCTACGGCACGTTCCAGCGAGGAATGGCGGACGACGTTTTCATAAAGCACGACGGGAGTCCGTTCTTGGGTCAGGTGTGGCCCGGCCCCGTGTACTTTCCGGACTTCCTGAACCCAAAGACGGTGAATTTCTGGGCCGACGAGATCTCCCGCTTCCACCAAATGGTCCCCGTGGACGGTCTCTGGATCGACATGAACGAAGTCTCCAATTTCTGCAGGGGCAAGTGCTCCATCCCCACAAACCGGAGCTGCCCGGGCACGGTTTTGTCATCGGAGTGCTGCCTCGACTGCACAAACATCACCGCCACTCGATGGGACGTGCCACCCTACAAGATCAACGCCTCCGGTACCCAGGTCCCGCTGGGGTTCAAGACCATCGCCACCAGCTCCGTCCACTACAACGGCGTCCTCGAATACGACGCCCACAGCCTCTATGGCTTATCGCAGGCCATCGCCACGCACAAGGCGCTCCAGAATCTGTTGAACAAGCGCCCATTCGTGCTCACGCGCTCCACCTTCGTGGGGTCAGGGTCATATGCTGCGCACTGGACGGGAGACAACAAAGCCACCTGGGAGGATCTCCGCTACTCAATCTCGACCATACTCAACTTCGGCATGTTCGGGATGCCCATGGTGGGCGCTGACATCTGCGGCTTCTATCCCGACACCACGGAGGAGCTCTGCGGGCGGTGGATTCAGTTGGGGGCCTTTTACCCCTTCAGCAGAGACCATTCCAATCTTGCCAGCAAACGCCAGGAGCTTTATCTCTGGGATTCCGTTGCCAAATCAGCAAGAAAGGCTTTAGGGCTGCGTTACCGCCTTCTCCCTTATCTTTACACATTGAACTACGATGCCCATACTACTGGAGCACCCATTGCCCGCCCTTTGTTTTTCTCATTCCCACAGGACCCAGAAACCTACGCTGTGAGCAAACAGTTTCTTCTCGGCCCAGGGGTTCTAATTTCTCCCGTGCTCTATAACAAAACCACATCGGTGAATGCTTATTTCCCAAAGGGGAGCTGGTATAACCTTAACGATATGGCCATGGCCGTGAAGTCCAGTGGGCAGTATGTTACCCTCCAAGCTCCCATGGATACCATTAATGTTCATGTGTGTGAGGGCATGATTCTGCCCATGCAAAGAGGGGGAATGACTACTACGGCGGCCAGGATGACCCCTTTCACTTTGATTATTGCGTTCCCACTGGGGTTCCAGTCTACGGGAGGGAAGGCCAAAGGCCATCTCTTTTTGGATTCGGGTGAAGATGTTGATATGAAGGTTGCAGAGGGGAAGTCTACATATGTTGATTTCTCCGCCGAGTCGGATGGGAAGAAAGTGAGACTAGTGTCCCAGGTTGAGAGTGGATCGTATGGTCTTAGTCAAGGGTGGGTAGTGGAGAAATTGATGATCCTGGGACTCTCCAAATCTCATTTATCTTCTCAGATTGCGTTCCAGTTGGATGGGAAGCCATTCACTTCCTCATCTTTTACATATTCAGTACAACCCCTTTCCACCAATGCTGAGCAGAGCCAGGGCGGCGGTGCAATAATGGAATTGAACGGCTTGGCTCTCCCTGTAGGTAGGAACATTGACCTTTCATGGACTTTGGTAGCTTGATTCCTAAGAAAAGAGCACATGCGCTTTGATTTGTGTTTTGCGGTAACAAATTTCGTAAGTTATACATCTCCGCAGGTAAATCTGGTATGTAATGAAATTCCAATCAAGTCGTTATACATGCTGTCGCCTGGAAGTGAATGGTGGAAACTTTAATCTGTGAGCGTTAGTTCCATACGGTTGACACGTTTCCCAAAGCTTGTTAGGTGTAAAACTAGCAATTGTGTCAAAAGGTGCAAAGAGAGGCCAATAGAAATGTTAAATTGAAAGAATTGTATTTTGGTTCAAAATAATAAATATTATAATAATTCAATCATTCAAACTAAACTTAGTCAATAAATTGTCCAAAATAAAATAAATCCTTAATCAAAATTATACCAATTATTATTCTTCATTTCTCTCAATTATTTATATAATAAAATCCAATCAATCATTCAAAATAAATCAAATCAATAAATTTCCCAAATTAAATCCCAACTAATCAAGATTACTTGGGAATATATATGTATAACCCAACAAAAAAATTATATTTATATTGAGTTGTCCAAAGCATTTCCATTCTTGTTATTTCAAAGGGAAGGTAAGTGGGTAAGGTTATTTTGGCATCGCTCTATTTGGCTACTGAGATAGTATCGCTGCACAATAACATAATACTCAGACCAAAACACTTACATCGGTAGTGGATGTAAACATATTAATATACCGTTAACCTTACCTCGAGTTCGATTCACACCAATGCCATACAAAACCACTAGAAGTCATAAAAAGATCATAGCTACAAAATAAAGAATTTAAAAAGGGTAAGTTAAAAACGTGCATGTTAGTCATATCCATAACTCTCCAAAGCATGTCGGGATAGGCACAAAGGTGCTTTCAAAGCATATTCCCGATGACCACTTTAGAGAAGTCAATATTTGTTATGCGCTTAAACCTTGCATCATATAGCTTCTCCGATACCTTTTTACATCCCATTATTTTGCCAATAATATATTATGGCATTTATATAAGCAAAGGTTTTCAAAATCATTATATCAATATTTTTCCTACATCCATGTTGATAATAAGAAGGGGAGGAAGCAAGCCATGGACTGAGTCAAGGTCAATATGGTTAGCGAGGTCGAGGGTCAGGTCAGTCCCACCCTTTATCAATGTTGCATCCATATAGGGTCGAACATTGTCTCTAAACAATGTGTTACAGTAATAATGATGACCTTCGACTACCTTAGGCTTGGATCACTTGCCACGTGGACCTGTCCACGATGGCAATGCAAGCACATAACTTGCCGCATGGGCTATTGTGTGGCTACTAGGTGGAGGTCAGATGATGTGGTAAGGTTTGAAATGGCCTATGCTTAAAAGTTCATAAATTATGATCCTTGAACCAGATTGAGAAAAAAATTATATCATTGGAATCATCTCAATGAGATGGATGCAACGATATTGTGCATTTTAATTTTTTAGGAAGTTGAAAAAATAATTTTTTTTAGATCCCATTCCCATAACTATAACTTGGAGTTTGGAACATAGTAACCACCTCCTTCTAAATCTAATTGCAATAGATCACAATTCTAACTACTTTTTTTTCACACCCATTTGACTCCAATGACTTCCTTTTTGATAGGAGGATCTAGAAGCTCCCTAGTTTCATTCCTCTCTATTGCCACAATTTCTTCATCCATTTCTTTGAACCATCTGAGACATTAAAGGAAAAATAGTATATCTCTAAATTTCATTTAAAGATTTTACCTTTATGAAAAGAGGAATTCATCTTGTAATAGTACTTGAATTTGAAGAAGATGATGGTGTGGATGTAGTGGGAAAAGTATTCAGGGTACTGGTTGGATTTGTAGAAACAAAAGATTCATCTTCTTGTTAAATAACTTTTGGGTTTTCTTGTTGTATTCGTTGATTCCAATGTCCTTCTTCTATTTCATCAAATAACACATCATGACATACAAGTAATTTTTTATTTTTCATACAAGCATCCCTTTATCGCCTCACAATAGCCAATAAAAATTCATTTCACACTTTTATCATCCAGTTTTTTTTTGTTGAAAATGATCATGAGCATAAACATTACAATCAATAACTTTGAAATGATTTTCTTCTAATCCATCCCTAATATGGAATCATATTTTGCACACTTCTTATTGGACATCTATAAAAAAAAATGATGTAATTATAGCTTTACCCCAAAAAGTGTTTGGAAGACCTTTAACTTTCAACATACTCCTAGAAATCTCAACAATTGATCTATTCTTCGCAAACATTCTATAATTAATGTCTTCCATACATATCCACTTTCCCTCTCTCTCAGCAACGTCTAAATTGTTGAACAATAACAAATACATCATATTTTTTTTTGTTTAATATAAGATACGCATATTATTCTACAAAAATCATCAAAAAAAACAATAAAATACTTCTTGACTTGTCACGAGACAATGTTTTCATAAGACCACATATATCTACATTCACTAACTCCATTGGTTTTTTTTCTCTCCAACATTTTCCCGGTGGGAAAGGAATTATCAATAATACATTTTTCAGAAACTTGATCAACATAAGCATCTACAGTGAAAAAATTTAATATCCTTATACACATTTTTACCACTAAAGTTTAAAGGTTAATAGCATCACATTTGAAAGCGAAAATTCCTTCCAATTCCTGAATCAAAACCAAACTATGTAAGATTAATCTTCCTGAAACAGAAACGGCTACGGCTACTGATCTTCCCGGCATTGTTCGTTGCCAGCTAAGAATTCAAACCAATAGATAGGTCCATTTTGCGCCAGCATTAAGTGGGAGACTTTCTTTATCTCGATATCCCACGCGTTATCCAATGTTTTCCATGGAGTAGGTGAGAGAAATGTTTGAAGGGCGGTGGAGAACCTTTGGTTACGCCTAGGCAATCTGTTGTTGTCGTCGATCCAAAAAAGCCCATTATCCCAATGCCCCGCAAATTCATCCCACTCTTCAGTACCCTCTCCCACTATTCTATGCTCCACATTTTCCATTTCTACTTTCGATATGCACAACAGTACATCATTTATGTCTTTATGTACATACAAGCGATACAAGTCACCATAGATTAAAGGCTGGCTGTCATCGCGATCGGCCTTCGGTATCATGAAAATATAATCCTCGTTTTGAGACTGAGACGGAGCCGGACGTCTTCCGTTTACAGTCAACTCCTCTGGAAAGAGGTCGTCTGGAGCAGGACATCTTCCGAATACACTTTTGTAAACAAGCTCGTTATTAATCCTACGATTCAACTCAATATAGGTTGGCAGCCTGTTTGATTTATCCAGAATCAAGTTTCGGGGAAGTTGAGTATTAATGTTAACATATTCCCATTGCCAGTCGCTTTCATTTTCTCCGTTTCTCGACAGTTTCCATACGTTGGTTTCTAAGGCATGAGATCCACTTCGCTGCCATATGTAGCTGTGTCCCCCACAAGTTGTGGAGGCGTAAATATAATCCCCTAACATTGGCAGGCAGGGGAGTCTTTTCCAAACAACATTGAACTCTCTTAAATTGAGCAACCACACTTTGTACACCTTATGCCAAACCTTGCGTTCTTCTCTTACAACGCCTGGAGTGAACAAATATAAGCTATCGCCATCGCACATGTTGGATACCTATACCAATAGGTTTCATATTTCATGATTGGCAAGAGAAAGTCCAAATATGCTCTGCTTTGAGTTCACAAAGATCCCATATTTCCTAAAGAGAAAGAAGGTGTGTAAAGTGTTTCAAATGTTGATGACCTTATTTCAAATTTTGATGGATGATCCAACAGTCTAATCTGGATCATGCCATGTGTTCAATTTTGTGTTGTAGACTAGAGAAAGAAGTCTGTCCAAACTGTTTAATCTTGGCAGACAACTAGTTTAGGTAGAGAAGAAAAGGATCCCAACAGCTTAATCTGGGACCTTGGAAGAGATAAGGGTAGAAGTAGATAGAAAGAGCAAAAGAAAAAGCCAAGGAAAAGAAAAGGCAAGTAAGGGTCTGCAAGTCCAAATGCACCCTCCAAGAAGAAATAAAATGCTAGGCAAGTAGCTGGGTAGGTAGCTGGGGTTGCAGAAAGGTTATCCCTATCATTGCAAGATTGGTGATGGTGGGCAGCAAGGCAAAAGATTACAGCTGGGAGCATGACTAATTTCCCTCACTCCCCTCCAATTTCATTTCTAACATTCCCTCACTAGCCTGAGATTCATGGAAAAGACTAAGTTTTCATGGTGGTTCTTAATCTTTAAAAGCCACATTTCTTGTCCAAAAATCTTTTCATTTTGATCTACTCTTGAAACCAAGCTTGTTTCACATAAACTCAATGGTTTCCACATCCACTTACCCCTTCCTCCATAACTAACACTAACCCTACTATATAAATCCCTTATATCACCTTTTTTCCTAATATTACTAACACCAAGGTGTATAAATCCCAGCATTATCTACATATTCTCCTTTTGGTATTATAGCCAAGTAAATGGTCTAAGGGGACTTCAGTTCACCTGGGACTGTGGTCAACCTTGTCTTGGATGTGCTCTGACCTCTGGTTATGAGCAGAAATCCTGTCCCTCAACCCTCACCGTCTCTCTGCTGAAAACGCACAAAAACCCCATTTTCCTATATAAACCCTTGAAAAAACCCAAAAAACCCAAAATTTGCGAAAAAACCCACTTTTTCTATAGTCCTCCGCCCAATCATTAAATTGAATATTTTATTACGCTGGCGGGACCCCTCCCCAACATGCTCGACCAGTCGGAAGGCCCGCCAGTCGTCAGATCTCCGTCGCCCGGATCTAAAGGTGGGCGGTCATTTTCACTCCCCGACCTGCCGACCTTTAGCGTCCGGGGAAAATGGTTTTGGCCATCCCGTACAGGGGACGCGTGGCAGGCGGCGGGGTTGTTCGGAGCCCCCCTCCCCATTACCGCCTTTGCCCAAAGGTGGTGCGGGGAACCCGCTTACCGCCACCCCTAATACCACTTTCCTCCCACGTCAGTTGCACGTCACCCTGACGTCACCTCGCCGGTACCCGCCCCAGCGTCCCGTGGCCCTCCACGCGGACCCACCACTGTACCCGCCCGCCACCGTGTCCTGCCACCCTGGCGAACACCTCAGCCGCCACGTCACCTCCGTACCTGGGCCCCGCCATGACGTCATGCTGACGTCATCGGCGGAAAAGCGCCAAATGCACACTTTTGCCAAATTTAACGATTTAAACGACTAAATGAGTCGTTTTCGTTCATTTTCATGCGAAAGAGAAACTAGCCATTGCCAACAGCTGCTGCGAAACCTCTCACTCAGCCATCAAATTCAACAATCCGACCATTCAAAGTTCAGAATTCGACGGCACCAAGTCGTCACAACCCGGCCAGCGAGCTTCCAAGTCGATTTTCCAGGTATTTTGCCATTTCCTTCCACTTTGCCCATGAATTCCAATTCTCTGTAGAATTCACCATTAAAGACTGGTAAATTCACTTAATTCAGCTCCACCTGAGCACCTAAACCAAACCCAAGCAACTTGCCCCATCCCTAAGCCACAATTTGACATTGGAGAAATCAGTTCGCGGGTTAAAACTGCAAAATTTGCCCCCGAGGTACTTGGCATTGTTCCCTTTTGCCAAGTACAGGCCACCTGCACTCTTCCTAATAAATTATCATTGTCCCTGCAACGTCCCCTTAGGCAATCCACATCCCTGAGATTTTACAGCATTTTACCAACCTGCTTACAATTTGACACTAGAAGAGGACATCACACGGTGTACAGTTTTCCTGCTGCTTAAGTCTTCAAAGACTTATCAAACTTTTACCTCTCCCTGCACACATACAGATTAAATCATGGCAGCCTCTGCATCCTCTTCCCTCAGTGTTACTCCACTGAATCAGACCAATAAGGAACTGGAGGCCTTGCCATTTATTGACAAGGATTGTCTCATCAATGACTTTGAGGGGGACAGGGACTTTTTGAAGACCTTCACTACACTGAGGGAAGACCATAAGGAGGGATTTGGTACAGATGGAATGTGGGAGTCAAACCTGCCCTATTACTGTCTCCCAGCTGTGAATGTTTTCCCTGAAATCATTCACTTATGTGCTCAAAACTATGATCTGGAGCACAGAGCTGTCAATACTCCATCAGGGAGGATCCTTTTTTATATAAATGCTGAGTCCATCAACAAGATGTTGCAGTTTGATCAAACGGAGTTGCTAGTCCCATTCTCCATGAGGTACTTGCTGGAAGCTGGTGACAAGATGACTAGTGAGGAGCTGCAAAAGGTCACCAGGAACTACATGAGAGCTGAGTGCCAGCCTACAGGGCCACCCCCTTATCTGCATGAACATTTCAATGACTCAGGCAGGCTGCTACTAGACATGATAGCCTATGTGTTAGGTTACCAAAACAGTAAGCATGTGGATCAAGCCATGCTCGTATTGCTGTCTGCTTACAGCCCACGTCAACCCCCTGCCCGAAAGTATAACTTTGCTAAGTTCATAGCCAATAGGATTCATGATCAATTGAGCAAAATGGACAGACAGGGGGTCTTCAGATACTCAGCTTACATCTACCACCTGTTCATGTTTTATCATTCTGAAGCTTTCCCATGCTACATCAGAAGGCTGGATAACAAAGGAGAGAAGAGATCTGTCATTTTCTGGACCTCAGTCTATCATGAAATCACAAATTCACCCTATACCTACTGTGAATTTGTTGACCAGTTTGTATACCCAGTCTCCTGCATGCTTATGAAGTCCCCTCCACCCAGAGTATCTAATGAGATCAAGAAAGCTTTGCAGCTGTCTAAGAAGTACAAAATAGGTGATTGGTACCTATATGAACACCATACTGTGTTCAGAGTATATGGCTGTGAGCTCTGTCCATACAGGCTACCCAAGTATGTTCCTATGAGATTATTTGCCTTGGAGTATTACAGGCAATTGATTCAGTCAGACCTTACCCATTTCCACAGCTCCAAGAAAAAGGCACACCTTAACTTCAAAAATGAGTTGGGTCCTTTCATCATGAACAAGAAGGAAGGATGGGAATCTGCAGACCTGATCCTCAAGGACAAATATAAATTGTCATACAGTTTTCGATGGGTCCCTTATGACCCTCAAGGTTTCATCACTGCTAGGAGAACTAAGTACAGACTCCTAGGGATTAAACACTGCCACTACCCACACATAGAAAAGTATGCCAACTTACAAGAATGGCAGCTGGACACTCTAGTTGAGAGCTTAACTGAAGAAGAAAGAATGCTTAAAAATATGAAAGAACTTGAGAAGACTATTGACCTGGACTATGTGCTCCAGGTACCTTTCAGATTGCCTCAATCAGTGGGAGGAGGGACCTCAGTTACCAGGACAGCGCCGCAGACACTCTCTACACCAGCACCAGGCTTAGATAAAGGAAAAGGAAAAATGGATGCAGAGGATGAAGCAAAAAAGGAACAGTCAGAACAACAATCACAGCAAAAAGATCAACAAACAGAGCAGCAACAAGGACAAACTGTTCTGCCACAAACTGGGCTGCCAGAAACCCCCTAATGCAAACACCGCCACCTCAAATTGAGCCACTAACTACCTCAATTTTGCAGACCCCAGCACATGAAGAGAGGGGTACTAAAAGGCAAAGAGAAGAGTCCACTCCCCTCAGTGGATCCTCCCACCAGCCAGAGGCCAAAAAGCAAAGGGCAGATTCCCCAGAGGTGGAAGACATCACTGAAGATGTCTTGAACGATACAGCAAAGGACAGGGAAGGCAGCCAACATACAGGGACAAGCTCCTTTCAGCAGGAGCAGAATTTACAGCTTGGTTTGGAGGTGTCATCCTCTTCTCAGCAAAGCCAGAAGCTTAAAAGTGCTAAGGCTACCTTCAAAGAAATCAAGGCAGCAAATGAGTTATTGAGGGCTGAGGTTTACAAACAGTTTATAGATGCCACTCCAGCCCAGCAGGAAAGGTTGATGTCGGTCTACGACTTCAAAGAGGAAAAAATGATATTCAGCCATTTCAAACCC
Organism: Pinus tabuliformis; assembly: GCA_031772625.1. NCBI lineage: Eukaryota > Viridiplantae > Streptophyta > Pinopsida > Pinales > Pinaceae > Pinus > Pinus tabuliformis. Next base: position 885,165,895 of record CM062812.1, read on the forward strand.
AAGGGGCCGCACCCAATGACAACTGCAGATTTCATCAAAACAAGGGTGGAGGTCCTGGCCAAAGACATACATCCTATGGACCAAATCGAGCTCCACAAGCAGACCGGGGAGATGGTCTATGCCACCTTGGTAGAGAAGGCCACATTAGCTCATGAGCTGAAAGAATCTTTGAAGAACACAAACACTCAACTAGACTTTGAGAGGTTGTCCTCTAAGGCCAAGGACAATAGGATAAAATCTCTTGAGGAGATTATTGTTGATCTAGGACATGACCCTAGTGATCCAACCGGGTAAAAGCCCTCATAAAGAAAAAGGATGATGATCTAAATGCCATGAAGAAGAGGTTGAAGCTGTTACCTACAGAACACCCTCAGACAGCTGAATTGCAAAAGGAAAAGCAAGTTAATGAACAACTTGACCTCTTATTACAGCAAGATCAAAGGATCCAAGAACTAGAGAAGGAGCTGGAAGGAGCATTGCAAGACAAACAGGGAAGATCTACACTCCAAGTTCCTCCAACAGATTCCACAACAGCAACAACTTCTGGGGCAGCAGTGGCCCCCACAACAGAAGCAGCAGGTACAACAGCAGCTACAGATGCCCACCCCAGTGTAGAAGAATTAACCAAAGCTGTCAAGGCAATGGAGCTACAGGCGGATGAAATAAGGAAAGCAAAAGAAAAACTGGCAGAGATAGATGCCAAATATTACCAATCAAAGATAACGGTAGCAGAACAGGGCAGACAGATTAAGGCTCAAAAAGATAAAATAAAGGCCCTGGAGAAGGAGCTCAATCTGGAAAATACTATGGCAGAAATCAAAAGAATCCTGTGGAATAAAATTACCCAAGCTATTATCAAACAGTGGAAATCCATTAAAACAATGCATGAGCATATGGATTTAATTGTACAAGCCCAGACAGATGTCCAGAGAGCCAAGACAGTGTTAGGAAACAGACCTGAGCAAGCTAGCCAATTGATAGAATTTTTGAACAGGCAAGACAAAGAGGAGCTGGCAGCCGTTGGAATCACCAACAGAACAGAGGCCATCCTCATGGCTAAAAAGGTGCTAACTCTCAGAGGTTATGTACAGACGGCAGAAAGAAAAAGTTATGAGATACAGACTGAAGTTGAAGATTATAAACTCAGAATGGGAATGCTACAAGCAAGAGGACTGCCTAGCCTGTTGAGCAGCACAGGGAAATTGATCAGCAGAGATCAATTTACAAACAGGGTGGCCGCTTACATTGAAAATCAAATCACTGCATCCAGCAGTACTTCTGAGGAAACAGTTCCTCCAACAGGACAGAGCTTGTACACTAAGCTCGAAGGCTCATTTTTTGTTGAAAATGAGGTAAATCATTTATTTGAAACTCCTCCTAGTTTTTTCAGATATACAGAGCTTGATGAGACTCTAATTAAAATTCGGAGGCATCAAATGCCTAAGGAGGACTGGTGGCAGGCCATGCTCCAAATTTTGCCACGGTAGTTTCAAGACATTCGGCCACTGCCAGCTCAGGTCACCAGAAGACAAGTGTAAAAGGATTAATGTTTGAAAAGCATCCATAAAGTGATTCATCACTAACGATGACAGCTTGCCACATTTTGAACAGCACATCCCCAACCGACTCAGCAGCTCCCAAAGGCCAAAGTATCTTCTGACAAAACATCAAGATGCCTTTATTTTGTATTCAATGCTGTAATAAATTTCTGATAAAAATATCTCAAAAGTTGGTGAGAATATTAAGTCTGAGATAACTTAGAACTCAGATATTTTTGTAAAAATCAAAGTATATATTCACCCCGCACATAAGCTGAAGGGGTTGTTGTTATTTTCATTTCGGAGATCTCACTTGCTGTAAATTTCTCAGAGAAATAATACAAAGGGTGAATGGAACTTCCAAAGCTTGGCGTACCTTGATGCATTGTGATGAATGGTGAATGTTGCAGGATTCCAGAGTGTTTCATAAAACAATAAGTCTTTCTTAAATCTCTGTGTTACATGTTTTCGAGTCTTTTGTTCTCTTTTATTGTTTAAATGTTTTACACTTAATAGCAAAGTAGAAGAATAGTTCCAGGATTTAATCACTGATTACCCTGAACTCAATCTGAGCTATTATCCATGTTTTCTTCAGATACAGTGAATGAAGCGTAATTCTTAACTGCTGCACTTTAAAACTATATCTTTTACAGTGATAGACATTCCCAGGAATTCAAGTTTGCTCCTGAGACATCTATCCGTTTCTCATATCTAGTTTGGTGGAAATACTTAAATACTTTAGTGAAAATTCTTAATTGCTTTCACTGGTTTTTTCACCTGTTTGTGTTATAAATCAAAAATTTTGTTGTATGAAGTATCCAAATGGCCCTGTAAGTTTCACCAATTCACCTCAAGGTTTCTAGACACCTACAGCTATAGACTCCATTGCCCAATGATATTTGACTCTTTGAACATTATATCACAAGACCTGAAAGAAAATCTTCAACCAAAACATAAACAAAACCTGTGCATAATACCTAGCCTAAAAACTATCATAACAGATACAAATCATAAAGAGAGAGCCCTCTCTGATCACAATTTGGCTAGAAACGGTGATCAAAAGATTGGTTAGTGGTTACCCCGGCCGTATTCCCTTGGGAGTCATAGGGAACAACCTGGGTGTTAACAGCACACAAACACAGAATCAAATGCCGCGTCCGGAGGTGGTGGAAGTGCGTTCTCCATACCACGAGAGGGATTCTGTAAGATTTTTGAGATACACAGATCTAGATATGCAAAACAATAAACAAGCTTGCAAGAGAAGGAAGGAAGCGAGCAAGAATTGAGAAAAGAATGAAATTGATTCTGCAATATTAGTTTTAGAATAAATACATAAAAGCAACTAAGTTAAGCTTAGTTGTACATGCAATAACTAAAGCTAACTAAAGCTAAGTGTGCTTTATCTTATGTTAATGTGTACATGTGCCACATGCAAGCAATAATTTAACTGGAGCTAATCTAGGTGCATGTACACCAACACAGCTAGTCTAAGTGCATGTACACCAACAACTGGAGCTAATCTAGGTGCATGTACACCAACACCCCCCCTTAAGCATAACTTAGGTGAGTGTGATGCAAAATGAATGAGTCCCGGCAACACGGCCATTTTAGGTACCCATATACAATGCATAAAAAGGAGGAAAGAGGGAAAACCCAGTGGGAAGAAAACCCCCCTCAAAATATAATGCAAAAGTAGAGAAAAGACAACTGCTAGGCAGTCGTGTCCTTCACCCTGAGTGAAAAATCTGAAAAGTCTCTAGGCTGGGATGAGAAGCCGGTCTGGGGCGAAAAACCCTCATGGGGTGCATCGGGAGGACGCGGGTGGGGTAATACTACCTCCAACGCTCGTTCTGGTGGCTCTCGTGAACGCGAAGTAAACCCCTTCGCCAAAGACTTGAAAACTGACGACGTCTTTGACCAGGTGAATACGGGTATAAACTTTGATGCATACGAAGACATTCCTGTGGAGACAAGCAGAGTCCATGTACCTCCTCCTGTGAATACTTTTGCTGAAATTGATTTAGGAGAGGCCCTAAATCTGAATATCAAGAGGTGTAAGTTTGCAAAGCCGACTCCTGTGCAGAAATATTCAATACCTATTTCGTTAGCTGGCCGAGATTTAATGGCGTGCGCCCAGACCGGGTCCGGTAAGATGGCTGCATTCTGTTTTCCTATTATAGCTGGCATATTGAGGAGCAACCCGTCACCGCACCCCCGTGCGGGGCGGAAGACGTTTCCTTTGGCTCTTATTCTGTCACCAACAAGAGAATTGTCTTGCCAGATACATGAAGAGGCTCTCCATGCATGCCCCTTCTCGAATTTTTCTTGTGGATGCTTTCCAAGAGCACAGCCATTACAAACACCATCTGAAAATTCAATGGTTGGCAATCCTTTGACCATCCCTTGCTTACTAAGCTGTTGCATATATCTGAAATTCAAGTGCCCAAATCTCTCGTGCCAAATCCTACTTTCTTCATTTGCATGCGTAAGTAGCAAAATAGAATCTGATTGAGGAACAAAATCAGAAAATGTATACAGACGAGATTGATCATTTACCTTGCCAGATGCAATCTTCAAATTGGTTTGCATGTCATAAATGCTCACGGAATCTGGGGTAAATTCCACTTTCCTTCCGCTGCCTGTGTGTGTCATCTGATACACTGAGAGAAGATTCACAGAAGACATTTTCAAAACTTCCATCTTCGAATTGCACTCTTCCTTGTCCAGTTGCTGCAACTGCAGAATTATCCCCCATGAGAATGGGAGGACCTAAGTATGCATGTAGAGAAGAAAAGGATTCCTTTGAAGAAGCCATATGATGTGAAGCTCCTGAATTGATGATCCATTCTTGTGGTGCAGAATGAAGAGCAATCAAAGCATGCCCTTTAACTCTTAGATCTGGTGCTTTTTCTCCAGACTTCTTCTTAGAATTCTCAGGAATGTGGTCTCCAAGATTGTGTTGCTGGAGTGTCTGCGCCATAAGATCTATAGTCTTCTTCATGCATGCAGATTCAGGATGAAAACCACGGTGGCAATAATTGCACATTGATTGCCCTTTCGTTCCTTTCCTTTCCTTTGAGCTAGATGATCCATCAAGGGGTTTGGGATGTCCTCCCTTTCTTGGATCAGGATCCTTCTTCCCTTTTCCTTTCTGATGGTCTTTGGAATTTGCCTTTCCTTTTGCATGCACACTAAGTGCATTCGCTTTGGAATTTTTAAGTGTGCCCATTTTGATGAGCTTATCTTGCTCATGCATCAAAGACTGAATAAAAGAATCCAGTGAGGGCATCTTCCAAGCTGCACCAGTTGCAGATCTGACTGTGTGGAATGTAGAGACGAATACTGCATACTCTGGACCAAGTTTTGATAAAATGGAAAGAATAAACTGATTTTCTTGCTTGGATTTGTCGATCCCGCATCCTTTCAGCTGAACCAACAAGGCTTTATACCTTGTGAAAAAATCTTGAATGTTCTCAAAGTTTCTCGAATCTAATGAGTTTAACTCATTTTCGAGAATGTGACCTTGCATTTCATCCTGTTTTCCAAACAATCCTTCCAAATTTTTCCATACTTCATTTGGAGTTGAACATGATTCAACATGAAATAGCAGTTCCGGAGAAATAGATAAACATAGGATGCCGAAGGCCTCGTCCATGCGATTGAAATATCTTGTTTTCTCCATTTCCGATGGTGGTTCAACTTCCGTTTCCATGGTTATTCGAACTAAGCCTCTACTTCTGAGATGAAGTTGAATCTTTGGCTTCCATTCGAAATAATTATATGGAGTGAGAATTGCCGATTGTGGAAACTCCAATTTAGACTCCATTCTTTGTTGTTGCTTCAATCTTCTGAACCTGCAAATAAAATTGCTTGTGCACTGATTACAAATCCCTGTGCTCTGATACCATGTAAGATTTTTGAGATACACAAATCTAGATCTGCAAAACAATAAACAAGATTGCAAGAGAAGGAAGGAAGCGAGCAAGAATTGAGAAAAGAATGAAATTGATTCTGCAATATTAGTTTTAGAATAAATACATAAAAGCAACTAAGTTAAGCTTAGTTGTACATGCAATAACTAAAGCTAACTAAAGCTAAGTGTGCTTTATCTTATGTTAATGTGTACATGTGCCACATGCAAGCAATAAGTTAACTGGAGCTAATCTAGGTGCATGTACACCAACATAGCTAGTCTAAGTGCATGTACACCAACAACTAGAGCTAATCTAGGTGCATGTACACCAACAGATTCCACACACACAAACTCCTCTTGTTGAGGCATTTCTTGGACTCAAAAATACGCAATACAATGAACTCGCCTGGGGAGATAATAGCAGCCGCGTTATAAACACGATCATATAATAATGTGGTATGATCCGCCATAGCATTGCCCCACGATCGACTCAACAACCTCAGGACCGGCCTGGAATCCCATGGCATTGCCCGACATAATCGAGGAATGACTTCCCCGAGAACGACGTCATCACTGAGTCCAGAAACTAAGTCTCTTTCTGCCCAATAGCATAACAAAATACTTCATTACTGTGTGCAGAAACTAAGAATCTTTCTCCCAAATGACAAAAATCGCAGAAAGCATAGAAACGAATGTTTAAATAGAACAATGAAATTTGAATGCAATAATCAAGAACAAATAGCTAACTCACCTGCTGCCATGGATGTCTGAGATGTCACATCAGCAGCCGTTTCTCTGTGATTTTCTTCAATTGCGTCTAATCTGTTCGCAAGATTTTCCATCTTTACTAATATAATGTGTTCACTTCACACAAAGGTGTGTGAGATAACAGATTTTCAAGAAATATATATATATATATATATATATATATAGGTTTTGGGGGTGGTTGAAAATGTTCACACGATTAGAAGAGAAGTCGAGGCCGACCATTTTTCGAAATAGTATAATTGAGGCCGCAGTGTTCAGCTAGGGGCTTCCCAAGATTCCTCCAGTCGCCCTACCATTCGAAGGGTTCGTCTGAGCGGAGTTTGAAAAATTCGTCCCAGTTTTCTCGACTGGTGAAGTCTTGCAAGGCCCCTAGGAGTTTCTCTTCGACTTTCCTGCTCTTCCTGCTGAAAATTCCATCTTTCCTGCTTTTCAAGGACTTTCCTATCTCCATTGAGTCCAGATAGGAAAGGAAAGTCCATGGCGTAACCAAATGCGATCATTATAGGCTAATGGGCAGTTGTACACATGCGGATGTGGCCACGAAGAAAAAAGCTGCGAAAAAGATTGATAACAGAAAAAAGCGGCCATAGAATAGAGAACATGCAAGTGATCCTTTCTAAAAATAAAAAAATATATTAATAAGGAAAATAAAAATATATATTAATAAGGAGATCGTTGGGAAAAAGCAGTAAAAATGTTTAATGGGAAAAAACAGTGCAACTCAACCGATATTTGGAAAAAGCAGTCACTTCAAATCAACGGTTGAAAGTGTTTCCCTTGATCGAACGGAGCAGGGTAAAAGTGTTGACGATTGTTGATGCATAGGAAGGCCTATCGGCCTAAATATAATGAGTTGTTTTTAGCGATATTTTTTGGAATTTTTTTTGTGTTTTTTCAGTTTAATTTCTCTCCCACTTTCATATTTAGCAAGAATTTATGAAATCACAAGTTGGATGGATAACTTTGTACAATCAAAGTGCTCTAGAGTTTTTCAGGGGTTGAATCCCTATATAGTAAAAAAAACCCCATTTTTATTTTAAATTTATGACTTAAAAATATGAAGTTAAGTATAGGGGATTTACGCAGTGCATTATATTAGATATCATTTTTGGGATTCAATTGCGTTAAGTAAGTCATTCACGTATGACCATTTCCATGAGAGGTGGGATTGAAACTGGTGAAATAAATCACATAGCGTCAATCATCACTTCCACGGCTTGCACCCGGTAACCAGGACTTCCCGGGAGGTCACCCATCCCAGATCTCCTCTGGCTCAAGCACGCTTAATTGTGGAGTTTCCCCACAATCAAGCCCACTTAGCTTGCTACCCCATTTGCAAAACCTTAGCAAGTATTATGCCTCATGAACCATTCAAGTAGAGATCCCTTCACCCTTTTTGAATTTAAGTATAGGGGGTTTACGCGGTGCATTATATTAGATATCATTTTTGGGATTCAACTGCGTTAAGTAAGTAATTCACGTATGACCAGCAAGCGTAAACTCCACAGTAAAGTGGGCTTGTTTGTGGGGAAAACTCCACAGTTAAGCGCACTTGAGCCAGAGGAGATCTGGGATGGGTGACCTCCCAAGAAGTCCTGGTTACCGAGTGCAAGCCCCGGAAGTGATGATTGAGGCTATGTGATTTATTTCACCAGTTTCAATCCCACTTCTTCACCTCTGTGAGCATCACCCGATGCAATGAGTGCTAAGTGAACTATTCAAATCATGAGATGCAATGACTGCTAAGTGAACTATTCAAATCATGAGAAATTAGTCACTTACGACTACCTCTCATGGAAATGGTAATACGTGAATGACTTACTTAACGCAGTTGAATCCCAAAAATGATATCTAATATAATGCATTGCGTAAACCCCCTATACTTAAATTCAAAAAGAGTGAAGGGATCTCTACTTGAATGGTTCATGAGGCACAATACTTGCTAAGGTTTTGCAAATGGGGTAGCAAGCTAAGTGGGCTTGATTGTGGGGAAAACTCCATAGTTAAGCGCGCTTGAGCCAGAGGAGATCTGGGATGGGTGACCTCCCGGGAAGTCCTGGTTATCGGGTGCAAGCCCCGGAAGTGATGATTGACGCTATGTGATTTATTTCACCAGTTTCAATCCCACTTCTTCACCTCTGTGAGCATCACCCGATGCAAGGAGTGCTAAGTGAACTATTCAAGTCATGAGATGCAATGAGTGCTAAGTGAACTATTCAAATCATGAGAAATTAGTCACTTACGACTACCCCTCATGGAAATGGTCATACGTGAACGACTTACTTAACGCAGTTGAATCCCAAAAATGATATCTAATATAATGCACTTCATAAACCCCCTATACTTAAATTCAAAAAGAGTGAAGGGATCTCTACTTGAATGGTTCATGAGGCACAATACTTGCTAAGGTTTTTCAAATGGGGTAGCAAGCTAAGTGGGCTTGATTGTGGGGAAAACTCCACAGTTAAGCGCGCTTGAGCCAGAGGAGATCTGGGATGGGTGACCTCCCGGGAAGTCCTGGTTACCGGGTGCAAGCCTCGGAAGTGATGATTGATGCTATGTGATTTATTTCACCAGTTTCAATCCCACTATGTGATTTATTTCACCAGTTTCAATCCCACTTCTTCACCTCTGTGAGCATCACTCGATGCAATGAGTGCTAAGTGAACTATTCAAATCATGTGATGCAATGAGTGCTAAGTGAACTATTCAAATCATGAGAAATTAGTCACTTACGACTACCTCTCATGGAAATGGTCATACGTGAATGACTTACTTAACGCAGTTGAATCCCAAAAATGATATCTAATATGAAGTTAATCATGGTTTATTCTTTATTTTGATTAGGAATTTATAATTAAGAAAACATTTTAATAAATTTTAAAATGTATTTTTAATCCATAAATAAATTTAACATTTTTTTAAATCATTAAAATTATGAATATTTCACATTTAGTTTCACCAAAAGCATACTAAAATAGAGATGCAATTTCTAATTTTTGTTTAGACAAAGTTACATATTAAGATTATCACATTTCACAATTTAAATATGCCATTCCAACCAACTATATGAAGAAATGGATGTAAGCATAATTTTTTTTTATGGTACATATCCAAAGCATTTACAAAATGGTGTCTATATATATGGGTTAGTTTCACTAAAAAATTTTGTATTTTAATCATATGGTTTACACAATATTTTATAATACAGTGATTGCCAATTGAATTGTTCATAGAAGACAATTTTCATGGTAAATATTACCAAACTTAAAATGTCGCTATTAAAAAAAGGATTAGTATTTATAATAAATAATCATTATCTTAGTGATATGAATTAAATATTTGATAAATGTTGATAAACATTTATACATACTACTTACATTGCTAAAAAAAAGCATAAAAATTATTTAAATTAGAGTTTTATTTCAAATTATTATTGTTATTATTATTAATTATAACAAAATTAATATCTGAATTAAACATATATATACATAAAACAAGAAAATATAGTAAAAATAACAATAAGTAATAATGATTTAATGTCATAAATAATAATGAAATGAAAATTGGCTGTTACATTTGAAGATATACTATTATTTTTTAATTAAATTGAAAAAAATGTATATTTACCTTTAAATAATTTTTAACCCTTTATCCATGAATATTTTGTGGAAGTTAGATCCCTATCATCTATCTAATAATTATTAATCATTAAATTAAAATTCTAGAACCTCTAAGATTAATAAGATTAATTCTCATATTCTTATCAAAACTGAAATATAATATATAAGGACAACAACACAACTATATTAAATTTAATGATCTATTAGGTTTGCATTTTAAAATGAATATGATAAGCTTTTAATGAATAGTTTTGTGACATACCCTATCAATTAATTCCCATTGTAAAACTTTTTTTCTTGTAATTATGTAATTATAAATTAAAATCACTGAGAAAGGGACACAAATTCCATTGTTTGAGGAGGGAGATTGCCTCAGGAAGTGAGTTGTTTTAAATATTAGTTATAGGTTGATTGAGTGGGTTTTAATGAGTTGACTATGTATTAAATCAATTGCAAAGCAAGGACGTGCCGATGTTCTTGTTGGGAAAAGGCTACAAGTAAGAAAAGGACAAATGTTTAATGAAAAGTATAGGTTGCGCTGTCAAGAGTGGTTGGACCGCATAGACCACTCCAAAATGACAAAACCATCATCGCTGAGAGGCAAGAGAACATTCTCGAAGGACCTTCTCTTGTGCGCTGAGGAAAATATGCCCTATGCACACAGAGAAAGAAGGATCACAAGAAACATAACTTGAAGAGGTCTAGTGAATGTGGCATGATTCATGCACACTGAGAAAGAAAAATGAACATAGGAGCTCGAGAGGCTCCTGTTGAAGAAATAAGTGGAGGCTAAGAGGCTCTTGTGGGGAAAACACCCAAGAATCACGGGCACATGAAAATAAGAGAATAATAAAAGATAGGGAGATCGTGAGGCTCTTGTTGAAGAAATAAGTGGAGGCTAAGAGGCTCTTGTGGGGAAAACACCCAAGAATCATGGGCACATGAAAATAAGAGAATAAGAAAAGATAGGGAGGTTGTGAGGCTCTTGGATGGTTAAGCTGAATCATTGAGAGAACAAACGAAAATATAATGACTAAGAGAATTCAAGGAGAGGGAAGCTCAATTGATAGTGCCACTAAGAAACCCATGAGGTATGCTGGCTGATAATCACCAAGAAGCTTTGGTGATAACATATATGAGAAACCCATGAGGCTTGTTGGCTAATAATCACTAAGAAGCTATGGTGATAGCATAATTGAGAAACCCATGAGGCTTAATGGCTAATAATAACAGTGGGGTCAAATCACAGACTAGTTGAGAGCGCAAAAGGGTTGATGGTTGATAATCATTGAGCAATGCTTGTGTCTTATAGGGCTAATAAATCCACTGGAGACTATGCTAGTTGACAACTTCTGAGAAGTGGAGGCACCTAGGGCTAGTGGGATGATAATACTTGATAATAGTTCCATGAGGTTGGGTTGAGAACATAGGTGGGAGCTCCACTGAGAAGCTGCTGGAGAGTGCACTCTTATTCCTTTAGAGGTAACACAATTGATAAAACCTCCTTATCATTGACTATATGTTTCTCTCTCCACATCTAAATTCAGACTCTTTGTGTCTAAATCCCTAGATATGTTGGGATGTTGCAAGTTCCTCTGTATAAAGGACAATGTTCCCTGCCTGATGTGAAGTCATTGAATAGTCGGTGGGTGAACGTAGTGTGGCCTTGAGACACCCTGTTTCAACTGATGATAGTGAATAATCTCCTGAGTAGAAGATGGTTGCATGCCAATGAAGTGGTTCACTATGTTTATTTGATTTTGATAACTAGTGGGTGGAGGCAAGGCGACCTCGACACACCCTATTTCAACTAATAATATCGATTTAAAACCCCTATGAAAGAACTCTGTCTCAATCTTTGGAATCTGGCTCGGGGATGATACTTGCAAGAAAGGTTTCATTGTAGATTGTTTATGGTTGGTTGGAGAGTTGAAGTCCCAATCTTAGTTGTGAGACCTTTCAATCTCTAAGATAAGTGTTTACTCAAGCTCTTGTACCTTGAATGCTATGCATATGTATAATGTGTTGGTTAATGCCTACATTGATACGGGTTAATACGCTGGTCTTTTTTACTGTGATATGTTGAGGAATGATGATTCCTTTATGAATATTGTTATTTTAAAGGCATGAATATGGATTGGTTTCAACCTTTTATGCTAATTTGGGCATAATCCTAGTCTAAATGGAATGTGTTGATAAATTTGCTTCTATCAACATGTAAATATGTAAAACCAGGCTAGATTGAGGTGCATTTAAGCTAAGGAGGGATATCACTCATTTACATCTCTGTATATGAAACATATGTGTGTGTATTTGTAGGCTGCAAACCGAGGAGATTTATAAAATCTTAAGTATGATATGATAAACTTTGGAGTTAGGCCCCAAATTCTTACCAGAACCACTATGACCAAGAATTGGACAAAGTCCTTTGAAAAACCATTGGATTCAAGCTTCGTGCATATGCATCAAGTAGGGGCTGAGTCGAGATAATATAAGGGCTTAGGAACTACGTCACAGTGGGCCCATGTGCCATAAGATCACTGTGAGAAAGCTTTGAGGGTGGAGGAAAGCCCAAGTATTCACATATTACATAGGTCTCAAGGCTAAAAGGTTAGGGCCCAGAGGAGCCTAATAGGCCAAGTGACTAGACGTGACTATTGAAGGCGAAACATGAGAAATTTAGACCATTGAGAGTTGAATGCGTTGCTGTCATTGGATGATCCCCATAATCTCTTCTTGGAGGTTTCAAAGGGAGTCCTTGTTATCACCCCAAGAAACTCTCCTAGGTTGTATATCAGAGATGCTTGGGAACATTACAAACTCAACAAAAATGTTGGAAAATGGTGGATGAACGTAAGAAATGCTGCATATTCAAGCCAGATAACCACTTCTAATATACTTAACCCCAGACATGGGTGAACACCCCCAGACTACAAGGCTTTAGACCACCAATTACTCACAGTTTAAGGAAAATGTGATGATGGAGAATACTGATCACACCAGCAGATGTACAAGACCCTGTGATGGCCAGCTGCAACCAGTTTAAAGGTTTTTAAATCTATTTCCTAATGCACAGACAAGATGACAGCTCCCTGGCATTAAAATAACAGAAACCCGCATACAAATTCAATGATACATGCTAAATTCTAACACAGAGGTGGGATGACAGCCCCTCTAATGCTAAACATTAACAACACATGAATAAATGCATAACAGGCATAGCCTGGAACAAAGAAGAAGAAGTGGAAAGTGAGCAATTAATGTAGAAATTTTGAATAATATGACACATATTCATAGAGATTATCCTGATTATACACTTATAAGCGGAACATGTATAATACATAATCTCCTCTACGTTGATCATCAATTTACAGAAGCAGAAACATTCACAGGCATACATAGAAGCATCAATCACACATATCAACACAGTATTTTCCCGGGGAAAGCATCGCGCTAAAAACCCCAACTATCTGTATATTATAGTGATTGAATCATGTAACAATACATAGCATAATACTTCTCACAAGTATCTCCACCTGTTACACACAATACAGCTCAGATCTGATCTCCAAATCTATTCCACTGCTTGCCTGCCTCCACTGCTCAATACCTGCTCAAGAACTGATGAGAATGGCTTCCCAAACTCGTATTTCACCTCAAAATAATCACTCACACTTTGTTGGACGTGAGAAAAGGCTACAATACTGGGCAAATACGTGAGCAAACTCATTGGCATCCTCAATCCCTTGATTGTGCAAGATCTGGTGCACAACTATAGTCACAACTGATAGCAATCTGATTCTCTACCACCTGTCCCTGTTGAACTGAACATGCACTGACATGCAACTGAGTTAACTGATGTATTCTATAGTTGTATTATGAGTCAATAACTTGTGAATTAATTAATAACTAATTCACCCAACTCATCTCTAGTCTATTGATCAGTTAGACTAAATACAACTAGTTTAACAAAGCTAAACTGAACACAACTCCATCAATTGCACAATCAACTCCACCAAACTCAACTGATTGAGTTCTACTGAAGTCATGCATGCAAAAACTCAACTGACTCATAAGAAAAGCGTATTTCCTTCTGACAGCTGCATGTGCCACCTCTGTAGCTCAAACTGAAGTGCTCCAAGAGAATAAGATCAAGTTTATAGTCCAAATATTATTATGAGACAATAATATTTGACTTTTCTATTTTTGACAGCCAGTCTAAAAATAGACTTTGATCACTCACACTTTGATCAAAAATAGAAGTCCATCTATTTTTCCCAACTTGACCAATCATCCATAAACAGCAACCTGCAATCCATAGACATGATCCATATGTCTAAAAATAGACATAGTCTAAAAATAGAGTTGCGCCAAAAATAGCCTGCGGGCCCACTTAGTGAAGGCGACTCTTTTCACTAAGCTCCATCATCTTGTTGCACTCTCAACAAGCATTTATTGTTGCACACTTTTCAACAATTAACAACAAAAGAAGCTTGTATTAGCTGAAAATGAAGACAGAAGCTGCAGGTGTCACAGTAGTTACAGTCTCCAGAAGTTGAAGTTTACACCAAAATAACATTCATCAACCATCAACCCTTCTCTTTCTGGGTATATATGGAGTTTGATTACAAAATTGCTTTGCTGTGTTACATGAGAAGGGGTCATAATGGACCACCTAACACATTAGTTCTTAGATATGGGGCTCTGCTACACTCTGCCTGCTTTTAATGGATGATTTAGACATTCTCTAGCGTTCTGTGATCCTTCTCGGGCAGATGAAGTATTGACTGATACAAGCTCCATAACTAATAACTGCGTTAACTGCTCGAGGCTGTCCTATTTCCTTCTTGGCCATGCTGTTCCTTGAATGCGGTGGTTGCAGATTGGATGTGCCGGGTACAGGTAATTGATCACTGTTGTCCTTCGCGAGCTCAAGACAGTCAAAGGGGTTAAGATTTCATGGCGGAAGCATGAGCAGGCTGGGGATAAAGCTCAGCCGTTGGTTCGCGTGGATCAACGACAGGGATCAGTCGGAGGGAAAAAGCGGGCAAAAGAGGGTTAAACAGGTGTGGGTTGTCGGATCGCGAGGATGAATGGCTTAGATTGCATTGGAGGAAGCTATCGGGATGACGTGGGGTGAAGTGAATGTGAGTCATCGGATCGCGGTTGGGCAGATCCAACGGCGATCAGGTGCGAAAGGAACGTGGAGGTTAATCGCGGGGGATAGTGGTATAGCGGGCAGGCGGTATTCCTTGCACCCCCATGGGGTTGCGACGGTTTTCGTATATGGCGGCGCGATCTAGTTATTGCGCGACACGTGGCTGAAGTGACGGGCGCGAAACTGCTGCGATTGCGCGTTAACATGTGGGCACTTAACAAAAGCGGGAGGAGCGATTGCCGTTAGATCTTGCGGTGAAGGTAATCAATGGCAGGGATACGAACATGGTTTAACGTGCGATAGAAGTAACGGAGACCGTTGGATCATAATGCGATCGACGGTGGGGGTTAGGCGGAGGATTAAATGAGAGTGCCGAGTCATATGGTCATGGCGATTTAGAACTAGCGCTCAGGGCCTAAAGCACATAGGCTTATGCAATGAAGCAAAGGCAGAATATAGTGTTTGATCAGGGAACAAAGAGGCTTTGGGGAAAAATAAACAGAGAAGGCAGAGCTATGGGGTATGAAGAAACCGAAGGAGAGAGAGGAGAACGACTGCTGCAAGCTCCTTTTAAGCATAATGCAACATGGCAAAGCTGTCTTTGACCCTCAACTATTCAAATTTGTAGCAGAGCTAACAGTCCCCAAAACAAACTCCCAGGACTTTACTCCCAGGGTGGCTTGGTGCTGTGGGGCCGGTTGAACGCCCAACACAACGTTGAATGGAAATACCTAAATTATCCCATAATGTGAACGTGCACATTCCATGGGGGGTCGGAGCTTGTGGTGGGTCCTAGGCTGACGAGGCATATGACATGGTAAAGAGGTGACATGGTGCCCATGTGGCAAGCTATTTGGCACCTTATTTTAGCCTTTTCAAGGGTCCAATGGGGTTTAAATCATGTGACACATGGTTCTCTTGGAGGACACATGGGCGGTACAATATCATTCGACGACACCCCAACATTTTGTTGTGATGATGTCACCCCGAACCCTAGATCCTGAAGGTTTTGAGTGGAGGCATTGTTGAAAACTCCCAGGATTTTATCTCTGGGAGGATGTGGCAAGGTTGACTAGTGGACACATTGTATTAATACATTGAAGCCTTGTAGGCTATTCACGTCACCTCGAAAGTTAAAAGGGGCCAGGTCATCCCGACAGTGTGAATTGCGTCATAAAGGAAGTGATAGGGGATGTGGAAGGTTGGGTTGAGTGAAAGTATTCAAACATGTTGGTAGTGGGGTCCACGAGGATCCACACAGTCTTGGAAGGTTCATCCCAGAAGGACTGTCGAGAGACAGCAAGAGAAAATCTCCATATTTAATTTTTGGGATGAGTTCACAAGGAGGGGGGCCACATCGCATACTACGCACATAATATATTACATAATGGGAATTGCTAAAGGGTCACAAATTGGTATAAGTAGGTTGGTAGCTTCCATGTGGATGTTGATGTGGCATATGGCTTAGGTATCCATGTGGGTGCCATGTGACAGGATAGATGATGTGGCACTATCTGATAGGCCAATCTTTGATTGGTCATATTTTTTGATCTATGAGTCGGATCAGAGAAAAATTTATATCATTGGAAAGGCCTCGACGAGACGATGCAACAATGTCATCAGTTATAAGTTTTGAGAATGTTGAAAAAGGTTGAAAAAATTTAGAGCCCATTTCCATAATGTGACAATGGGAGTTGGGTCATCATAGTAACTACCTCCTTCTACCCTTAGTTAGGGTTAGAGTTAGTAGGGGCATGTTGCAGAGTGGTACCAGAGCTTCCAGGTTCAACACTAGACTTGGATGGGCTCTATCATACAAGAAATGAATGTATAGTGTTTGTTACTCTATTCGAGTCAAGTGGTTTGATAATTGATTGTTGTAGGTGCTGGTTGTAACACTGTGATTGTGGATTGTAAGTTAAGTGGTTGCATGCACAAGTTAAAGTTAGGTGTAGGATTGTAATGGAATGATTATGTGCTAACTTGAGATTACATGCAGGTCCTATGATGCATTTTGTAAATGTGAAAATTGAGGGGATGAAAGATGCTAATAGGACATATTGTTTCCTAAATTATTCCCTTGAGATTGTAGATACAATGGTTGTTGGCCTAGGCAAAGAAGGATGATTACAAAATTGCTAAAGGCTAAGTTTCAAAATTTTATGATGATAGTCTTGGTGAAAGAGGCTAGTATTTGACTGATGTTGTTGGCCTTGGTAAGGAGGCTGATTTTAATTATGTTGTTGATCTAGATTAAATATTGAATTCTAAACATGCGATAACATGATGCAAACATGCTGATATGTGTATATGTATTCTAAACTTTGAAACCGGTTAATGCATATGATTAAAATTTTGTCTTGGTTGAGTCATGTGACTAATGAATAAATTGAGATATTTGTACCGCTGTAGGGTAGCAGGCTTGGATTAGCATGAAAAGATAACAACTGATATAATTATTATATTTCATTAAAACACTAACAACTGAACGTATGTGGTAGCATAACAAGATTCGGTGGCGGTAAAATAAGATGGTATCATGGCATGGTGCAACATGCATGAATTGTTGGAAATTGCTTGAGCTTTTATTCACGAACCATTAGGAACACCAAAACTCATGTTGAATTTATTTATTTATTTTTATTTTTATTTTTTATTATTTATTTATTTATGTTTGGTGTTCCTCGATTGATTTATGTTTGAATTGTCCTTTTTATTGTTGTATTGCGCATTGCCATGCTATTTTGTTGTGAGATTTTATGACCACTGTCATGAATTTATTTCTTTTTTACGGTTGGCCTTTTTTCCTTTGGAGTTTGCCTTTCGTTCTTCATGCTTTGGGGGCCTTGGGAACATTGGTTGGGTGTGACAGGAAGGCCATGGCGCCCTAGTAAGAGAGATAACCAACAAAAGCATGACCTAAAAGAGGCCCTACGAATCATTAAAGAGCATAAAAAAAAGTGAGAAAGGCTAGGCTTGGGCATTGGGTTATGAAAGACCATCACTGGTGTATGTTGGAGCATCACTCCTAAATATGACACCAAGCAGAAAAGAAATTATGTACAAGCTGAAAATTGTTGTGTGAATAACAACAACAATACATGGATTTCCCTAAAAATTCTAGTTATATTTGACATATGTTAATGTATGATATGTCCATGACTAAGTGGATAGTAGTATAACAACCAAGTGGGTTGGTTTCATCCATGAGATAATGGACATGGCTAATGCAGTCATGAAAATGATACAAACTAAGTTTTCGTGACCTTGACCTTATTTTCATATGTGATATGTTTATGATCATGCCAATGTTTATATACATATATGAGTGCCATTGTGACTGACAGGTTTTGTCATGAGTCATTCTTGTGGAAGAATGGTGCTTATATTTATTTAGTGCAAATATGGATGACATGCAAGATTCACGATTGTGTGAGGAATCAATTGGGAAAAAGTAGACCTGGATGATTGATAATTTCAATGTCATAAGAATATGACTTTAACATGCTAATGTTGTATCATGCAAATGACAAGGAAGTGATAATGGTATATTAACTAATAATCAGACTCCTTGATTGTAGGATTGGACATGTAATCCACTAAGCACCGCATTGATGCCAGAAGAGAGTTAGGTGGAGTAGAGAAGCTTTGATGATAACATCGTTGAGAAACCCATAAGGTTTGTTGGATGATAATCACAGAGCATAACTCTAATGATAACAAAAACTGAGAAACCCATAAGCCTTGCTAGTTGCTAATCACAAAGAAGCTATGATGATATTACAACTGAGAAACCCATGAGGCTTGCTAGCTGATAATCTCAGAGTGGGCTCAAATGATAGCCCAACTGAGAAACCAAAGAGGCTTGTTAGCTAATAATGACTGATTAGTGGTTGTGCCTTACAGGTTGATAAATCCATTAGAGACTATGATGGTTGAAAACTTTTGGGAGATTGAGGCACTTAGGACTAGTGGGTCGATAACACCTGATGGTAGTTCCACAGGGATATGCAAAGAACACAGGTGGTAGTTCCATTAAGAAGATGCTGGAGAGTTCACTCTTATTCATATAGGAGTAAATCAATTGATGAAACCTCCTCACTATTAATGATATCTTTGTTATGCAACCAACTCACAAAATAGAAGAAAATATAGATCAACGACTTAAAAATTAGCCTCTTCGAGGGGGCAACCTCCTTTACATTACATAAATGAACAATTCTTGGATGATTCAAATGATAAGACCTCCTTGGTATATATAGGAGTCTAAGGGGTCACAATATAATCAAAGCTTACATAACAATAATAATGTAAGGGCACAACAATAAAAATAGTGGGCTTCTATGGGGCACAACAATAATAACATGGGGGATACATAAACAAAAAAATAACAATATGGGGCTACACTAACAATAAAAAAAAGGGGAGAGGGATCAGTGAGGGGAATGAATATGGGGAGGATGGCGGAGACGGAACAGAGAACCGGCTGGGGTTAGGGTTTCACTCGGACTCTGCAGTTTACTTAGCACCTACGACCACCTACGCCTGCACCTCACCGCCCTCCCGTACACTAGCCCCGTAACTCACCCTCCGCTCTTGTTGAATCGTTATGGTATTTATTTCATTCTTACTACCTAGGGTTCACCCACACCCTCCTCGACTCTACCCCGCCTGTTACTTGGTCACTACATCGATAAACATCCTTTGGTTATGAAGGCAGCTAGCACGGGAAAATAGCAATGGTTATGGAGGACCTAGTAGACTACTTGGAAGACCCACTAGTGGGTACCTCCATCTGGACATCTCCCCAGGTAAACCCGACTATCAGCTACCCTTACGACTGTGATTTCTCTGACACCGTTGCTTTGCTACCCTAGATCTCAGGGCCTTCATGCTCAGTGGTTACCCTCTCAGAGGCTTCCCCCTCCATACCAGATCTCACTGCTCAGCCCCTATCACCACCTACCCTAAATTTTGTGGATCAAACCTTGGAACCTAGCCTTGGAATTTCCTCAGAGGGTATCACATCTTTCCCATCCTCCGCCAGCTCCCATGTCCCTTCGACAACTCTCACCAGCAACCTTGCCGCCTTTGCTTCATGGCATCTTGTGCAACCCTCATCGCTCCCCCCATTTGGAAATATTACTGAGATTCCCCGCATCTCCAGAGTCTTCCCATCTGAACCCCATTTGGACGTCCTTGCATCTGAGTCTAACCCTATCCAGGGTGTCCCTCAGAATACCTCACCTAATGAAGGAACCCGAAAAGAAAAGAAACCAAGGGTCCTGAAACCAAAGGCTTTGGAGGTCTTCCTGCGTTTAGATGAGGATTTTCAGTGGAATGAGGCAATGGACACAACCGACTGCGTGTTGGTGGGAAGTGTCAGGGGCCGGTCCTACAATGCCTCTAGGCTAAAGCAATGGACAACGGAGGTTTGAGGGCATCATTTGGTTGAATCACTGGTGGTACAAACATTTGTCAGAGGATGGTTTGCGCTTCGCTTTGCCAAGGCAGAGCACACCAACTGGGTACTTTCAATGGTATGGCATATTGAACAAGCACCGGTGCTCCTTCGCAGGTGGACTCCACTTTTCGATCCAAAATGAGAACAACTTGGACCAATCCCTCTCTAGGTCAGACCTGGCCTGCCATTACAGTTTTGGTCAGAAGACATTTTTAGGCATATAGGGAACTCCCTGGGAACTTACCTGGAGTATGATAAATCCTACCTCTCCACAAGAAGGATGGCGTATGCAAGAATTTTGGTGCACATTGATACTAGTGATGGGCTTCAGGAATATATCACGATTCAATGGTGGAATTTCTCTCGGCGGCATAATTTGGACTATGAAGGGGTCCCCTTCAGATGCACGAGATGTCACATGGTTGGGCATCGTTATAAGAACTACCCTCTCAATAGCAACAAAGGAAAGGGAGAAGTTGTATGGACAATTCCCCCAAAGACAGTTCAGGACCAAGGGGAGCAACCCCCCAGCAAAGAAGAAAGGAATCAAGCCGATCCATCTCAAGCAGACATGGCCCACTCTCAGGGGACCCTGAAGAAACGCGGTAGGCCTCCTCTTCGACCTCCTTCTCCTCCTCTCACCAGGGAAAGAGCGGATATTGGGGCAGTGGTTTCTTCGAGTATTATTTCCACCTCTCCTAATCCCTCTAGTTTTCTTACATTTGATGGTTTAAATGAAATTCATGCTACTAGTAAAATTAATGGAATTGGTGACACTTCCTTCCATTCCTCTCTGGCCTGCTCCTTTCGCATCCCGGATCACACCTTCTCTGACACCACCCCATGTCTCCCGGATCCCCCCCCCTGACATCACACCTATACCTGAAGCTGGACCTCCCTCCCCGTGTTATCAAAATCGATCCAAGGCTAAGCAAAAGTTAAAGGCCCCAGATCATTTCGGGCTTGATCTTATTCTGTCCCCTTTCCCTCCTAAGCTTCCTAGGGGACGACCCTCTTCCCTCTCAAAGGCACAAATTCGGGCCGGAGGCGAGATCGCCTTGGGCAGGCAATCAACCATTCACAAGGCACTTAGAGCATCGAACCCCACATCTAACCTTCCCCCATGAATATTGTCTCTTTCGATTGCAGAGGGTTGGCTAGGCCCGATAAAAAACTAGCCCTTCGTAGGCTGATCCTTACCTCTCCCGTTGATGTCATCTTCCTCCAAGAAACCCTGGGGCTTGTTGATGCCATTACACACCTCCTTGACGCTATGTTCCCTGGATGGACCTTCATAGGACTAGATGCTAATGGAAGATCCGGAGGTCTTGCCCTAGTATACAACAAGTGCTCCATCAACCTCAGTAACTGTTGGGGAGGACCTGGGCATATTGGGGCAGACCTTTTTTCATTTGATCTAGGTATAGAGGTGTGAGTCATAAATGTATACGGGCCATGCCAACACAGGCCTGCCTTTTGGGACCATCTCCTTAGCTCAGAAGTTTTTCAGAAAGATTACTTAATCTTGGGAGGGGATCTAAATTTCTCCATTGGTCACTCTGAATCCTGGGGACACCATGCTCAACTGGATCCCTTATTTGCCTATTTTGAGAACCTTCTGGATTCCCATAACTTGTTGGACACCCCCTCATCCAAGTGTTTACCTACCTGGAGGAACAATAGAGCCGGGGAGGACTGTCTTGCTCGAAGACTTGACCGTTTCCTCATAAAGGAAGGACTTCTGACCTTGGATCTTCTTCATAGACAATGGGTGGGATCGGGAGGAATCTCTGACCATCTGCCTATATTCATGGAGATCAGTGGGGGGCCTCAGAAACGCAAGGGACCTTTCAAGTTCAGCTCCTCTTGGTTAAAGGATCCCACATATATACTGGTATGCACGATTGGATCACTATCTACAACAACAAGGCTTCAAGAAGGGGGTGGCAGGAAGTAATCTCTACGTAAAGATGGATGAGGATAAGTTACTAGTCACACTTGTCTATGTTGATGATTTGATTTTTTCTAGTAATAATGATGAGATGAGCCATGAGTTTGCTCAAAATATGTCAAAAGAGTTCGAGATGTTGATGATAGGAGAGTTACCTTACTTCCTTGGACTACAAGTATCTCAAACCACGACAGGCATGTTCATATCTCAAGCCAAATATCTTAAAGACATGCTTAAAAGATATGGAATGGAAGGTTGTGCACCCATGGGCACACCTATGACCATAGATTGCAAATTAAGCAAAGATGATGACTCTCCTATGGTAGATGCAACTCATTACAGGTCAACAATTGGAGCCCTTCTATACTTAACTGCTACGAGACCTGACATTATGCAAGCAGTAGGAATGGTGGGAAGATTTCAATCAGCTCCTAAACAATCCCATTTGTTGGCTATAAAAAAAATTCTCAGATACTTGAAAGGAACTCCTGATTTTAGTCTTTGGTACCCTAAGAGCTCAACTCTTACTATGACTACATATGGCGATGCTGATTGGGCCGGAAGTGTCGATGATCGAAAAAGTACTAGTGGAAATGAGTTCTTCTTGGGAGACTGTCTAGTATCTTGGCTCAGCAAAAAACAAACATCCATATCACTATCTAAAGCTGAAGCTAAGTATATAGCTGTCGCAGATTGTTGTAATCAAATATTATGGATGAAGGAAGCTTTGAAAGATGTCAACATAGGTACAAATCAACCAATCACCATCTATTATGATAACACAAGTGCTATCAGCCTCAGCAAAAATCCAATGATGCACTCAAAGACCAAACATATACCAATCAAGTATCATTTCCTTCGTGAACAAGTAGCTGAACAAAACATCATCTTGGAATATATCAATACTAAGGAGCAGATAATTGATATTTTCACAAAACCTCTTCCTCGAGAAGCATTTGAACATCTTCGTCAAAAGATGGGGGTTATTTCTTTAGCATCACATTAAGTTGATTCATAAAGATGTTGCATGACAAGGGGAACAATTTGACAGGGGGAGTCCTTGTGCACTCCTTTGTCATTGATGTCAAAGGGGGAGAAAAGACAAATATTTCCATCAATAACAAAGGGGGAGATTGTTGATCTAGATTGTCATTGATGACAATATGGCAATATTCTAGATACTAAATGATGATATGAAGCCAAGGAGAAGCAAAGCATATCTGTGAAGAAACAGGAGCAAGAAGCCAAGGAGTAAAGCCATCAGGGAAGCGATTGGAAAGACATTAGAAGCCATTGGAAGTCAAGAACAAGAGCAGTCAAAGAAGATCTATCGGAAGAGGTCATTGGAAGCCACGAGAAGCAAAGAGGAACACATCAGCGGAGGTGCATAAACACTGTTCAAAGAGGAGTTAACAGTAATATCACATGAAATACTGGAGAAATATCAGAGGAGTTAACATATCGGAGGAGTATTATAGAGTATTAGAGGAGTTAACATATCGGAAGAGCGGGGGTAGGAAAGTACGAACTCAAGTCCCGCACTCATGGTTGAAGTCCCTCACTCAATCCTAGTTGTCGATCTCATAGTCAACCCTTAGATCATGGTCAACTGTAGGGGTTAAGGTTAGTTTTTAATCCATGTGCCAGTTAAAGTCCTGCAAACTATCGATTGAGATAACATTGTGGACCCGCTGCACCATTATAATACACCTTAAAGAAATATCACATCTGCCATACCACAAGTGTTTAAAGCCTTGTCACGTTAAAACCTTCGATTGTGATATTAATATGGACCCGATTACTCCATTATAACACGCCCTATTGTAATATCGCATCTGCTGTATCAGAACTTTCATATCGCAATTCATAAATGGATGTCATAGTAAAAACTACGATTGCGATATTATGGTGGACCCGACTGCACCACTATGACATAACTTAATGTAATATCACATCCGTTGAATCGCAAAGTTCAAAAGGGATGACATGTTAAAACCGTTGTTTGTGATAAAGTTGTGGACCCGATTGAGTTATCAAAAGAAACTTATTGGAATATCGCAAGTCTTGAAGAAATGTAACGATGGTAAACCACCGATTGCGATAAGGTTGTGGACCCGACAGTTTTATTAACAACTGCTTAAGATCGTATTGCATCTGCTCAGCCGGCAATAGGGGGATCAACTATGTTATGAGAAGACCTCCGGAAGTTGCGATTGCGATTAAGGTGATGATGTGGTAGGTGGAACCATCCATTATATGGTCTTAACTATGTTGATATGTGAAGATCGATGATGTTGATATCAGAGGACAGAGTATGTTATGGGCATGACTTGTAAAAGACCTCTGGAAGTTGCGATTGCAATTAAAGGAATGACGTGGCACATGGGATCTCCATATGGGTAACGTATCTCGGGCATCTATCACAGAGAAGAGGTAACAGTTCATGAACTTGAAGGAACAGAGGAAGCCGGAAGGTCAAGCGAACGAAAGATCGAGAAGTTGAAGGTCGAGAAGCCGAATGGTCCAGCGAAAAAGGAAGCCAAAAGTCAGGCGTATCAGGCATCTATAACAGAGAACAAGGAAAGTTCACAATGAGTGAACTGGAAGAAACAGAGGAAGCCGAAGGTCTGGCAGACGTGGAAGAAGCAAGAGGACAGAAGTAAGTCGTAGGTCCAGCAGGGTTGGGAGCAAAGAATTACTACCAAACATATCCAGACAATATATAGCAGAGGGTTGGAGCCCTTAGGGTTGGTGCCTCAAAATTGGAAGGATTGGTGTCCTGGGAGTTGGTGCTCCTAAATCCAAGGTTGGTGCCTTGACACTACAGGGTTGGTGCTCTGGAGGTTGGATCCTCACAAAAAGTCCAAGTTGGTGCTTGGAAACTGGTTGAAGCCCTATATAGATTGTACTTGATTTATTGTAAAAATTATATTAATAAAAGAATTTATTCCTGTTATTCATTTTTCTGTTCTAAATATAAATGGTTTAACTGATAAAAATAACAATTGAAAAGAAATACTGATTCACCCCCCCCCCCCAATATTTCCAACACCTTCCTGCAGCCAAAGGAAATTACAGAGCGCTAACATAGTAACGTTGTTGTGAGGGAACGAAGGTTCCATCTTTCTCGGGAAATATCATCAAAGTTTTAGATCTGATTGTTGATGGTGGACAACGGTCAGACACAAGGAGGTTGCATCATTCACCTGACGACAATCAAGTTTCAACTAGATCCAAAGAATCCATTAGCAACAGGATCCAAAAATTAGGGTTTTACTAGTGACTCTATTGGCTCAGGATGGATCACATATCTGTAAGGTATGCTCCTATGCATCACATTCATATTCTAGGATTTCGAAATCGCATGCCTTGTGTATATTAACAGACTTATTTGCCGAGATTCAAATATCAGGTAGGGATGATGTTTCTCTTTACTTGGTTAAATTTCACATGCATATGTGTAAGCTAAAGGTAGCTTTTCATGAAGATTGTCTCATGAAGATGTTCATGGTGACCTTGGAGGAAAAAGTGAGATATTGGTATGAAGATTTTCCACCTGGTAGTTTGTATTCCCTTAAAGATTTCCATTTAGTATTTTTTGAGAAATACAAAGAATCTCATACTTCTTTGTCATTCAATGAGAATTTTTGTGACGATTTTCATGATTGCATTCAAAATATGGAAAATTATTATGGTGATGAAGAGTTCATGGATGAAGAAATCCTGGAAACTTTGTATGATAACCCTTTTCATCACCAAGAAGAAATGGTGTCTTCTCTCTTGGATGAAAATGAAACCGAGCAGGATTTTAATGATGACATTCATGTTTCATCCTCTGAAGTTGATGACGATTTACAATAGTCTTGTTAGATGTTAAGTCACCGAGATAAAGAATAGGATAAGCAATCAAAATTTTCATCAACCCTTTTATTTCCACGGTCTTTATTCCAAGAAGAAACTTATCAAATTATTAGTTTTTGAAATTGTATGTATGGCAACTCAAAGCAGTAAGCTCACCTAAAATGAAGATGAAGGTGTTATTCATGAAGGCAGTGACCTAAACAATGACAAATATACTCCACAGTTACAAGAGGATAATGAAAAGAAAGTTTTTTAGACCCTTTGGAAAATAAAGAAACAATTCAAGATTTCATGCTTCTTGAATCATGTAAAGGGTAAATTTTTGACATTCCTATTGTCTATGATGTGAATGTTTCATTAGATTTCTTTCAATAACATTCATAGTTTTTTCTTGTAGATGAAAAAGATGCTAAGAAGACTTATGTTTTTTTCATTTGAAAATGATCATGAGGATTACAGTGAAATTGAAGAAATGAAACGAGAGCATGAAGCTTGTCTTCTTCCTTTTTCCCATCAACAAGAAATTAACATAATGAATATTCATATTCTTAAAGATTATATTGCTTGCTTATTGGAATTATCAAGGGAGTTTATGTTGCTCACCAGTAAAGGAATTGGATTCAGGATCGAGTTTGAGTTTCCATTCTCCAAAATTTTCTTTCTACTTGAGCAAAATATGAGCAAAAAGTGATAAAATAACCATTTGATTGTATGGTTACACTACCATTTTTATATTACCTAATCTAATAGTTGTTTCTAGTAATTTTGGGTAGGTAGATGTGATAAATAAAGCTCAAAACCCTAAGCATTCTTTTCAGTTCTAGTTTGCAGTAGAGTTTTCAGTTTTCAATGTATAGTTTAGGTTTCAGTTTGAAGAATGGTTTTGGTTCAATTTGAGGATTGGAAAAGGTTTCTAGTTTGGTTTCAGTTGCAGTGATTTTGGAGGAGGAACATGTTTCAAGAATGATGATGGTTAAGCACATGGTCTATGGTATTCTTGACACCTTATAGGGAGTATGCCATCCCCATTGGAGCTAATGTTAGGGTCCTATGTTATAGGGATATTAGTCATTTCAATATTTTTATTCATTTGAGGTCAATTTGTAAATGTCAGTCTTGATTTTATGAGTATTATGGCTTAAAGGGGTATGTTCTGAATAAGAGGTCTAGATTTGGATTGAGTGTCATATAAAGTTTTTAAGTCAAAAGGGTCTATTTTCTAAAATCCAAAGTGTAATGTCATGAAGGATCATCATTAAAAGGGTAATCATAAGGGGTCATTGGTCACCATGAAAGAGTACTAAAAGGTCATGTCATGAAGGATTTTGGTCATCATGATTTAGTTAGTTGAGTCATGTCAGTTATGGGAATCAATTATGGTTAGTCATGTCATGTTGCCATTATTTCAAAAACACCACTTATCCATATTTCACATCTAGAAGTGGGTCATCATTACTTCAAAAGAAGATCTTTGAAGTGTATGAAAGTTTCAAAATTTATTTTTCGCTCTTATTTCAACCATTTGAATCTATCATCTGCTCTAAAACACTTTGGAGGATGAGAATAGGAACGATGTTATTTTCCATTGAAGTTGTTGCAAAAGTTGGAGTTTGTTGTGTTTCTGCTGTGAGGGGAAATTTTCAAAGATGGAGGTTTGCAGCTTAAGGAAAGGTTTTTAAATAGGTTTCCAATGTTGTATGAGTTGTCTTCCACTTGGGCAACAAGTTCAGAAGTCCAAAATATGGCCGGAAGCATGGTAACCAATGAGTTGTTGCACTTCTGGTTGTGCAATAGCCAGAAGCATTAGGGTTTAATTAAAAAACAAAATTTTGGAATTATTTTTGTGTGTGAGAACTTAAAAGAGGTTTACAAGGGTGGAAACATCATCAGTCATCCATTTTTTCTCAGCCAAAGTTCAAGAATGTGATTAAAGCCATGCAAAGACAACTCGTTGCACAAGTGTGCTACACAAACATATTTTCACCATATCTCTTAAACCCTATTGTCGTTTTCCATGAATTTTTTTACAAGATATACATGGGGGTCATATTAATACACTCACTTAATTTAAGGTCAAAATACTTCATGGTTTTCGAGAAACAAGCCACCATCATTTACAACCAGTTTTAGATTTTTTCGAAATACGTGAGTCAGATTTGGATCAATTATTTTGTGGAGAAGAATTATGATGATATTAACCTTCTGACAGAAGATAAACTTAATCTAATTCACCACTTAGGATATATAAAAAAAATATCAGTCATAGGGGAGGAATTGCACAAGTTTGCTGCGAATTTGATAACAAAAGGGAGATAGTGGTTCAGAGGCATATTTTCAGTTTCAAAGTTGTTTCACTAGTTCATAAAATTCTCATGGAAATTTCAAGACAACCCATTAGCTTCATCCTTTCAAAGATGGAACAGAGGTATGCACAACTTGGACTGTTGTGCAAGTTGTCGCGAAACTAGAGATTCGTAGCAGATTTGTTGCGTTTTTAGACAGTCGGCGCTTTGACCAATGAATTTGACTTCATAACTTCTAAAAATGGTTTTTATGACTGTGAAAATTGTTCTTACCAATTTAGACATTCATGAATCATATTTTGGGAGTGATTTGATGCATTTTGTTCAAAAAATCCCATGTAATTAATGAGTCAAAATAATTTTTTGCTTTTTAGGGAAGTAATTTTTTATCATTTCTATTTTGATGTAATTAGTTTTATCTATTGGGGGAATAGGTGGATTTAAAACCCCTTTAACTTAGGAAGAGAATATTGTATATAATTCATGAATCTGAATGTAGAAAGGGTTGGATTTGGGAGTGAATAGAGTGTATCTTGTGAAAACTTTGTAAACAGTGGAGAAAGTTTTTAAATTGTGATCAATACATCAATACAAAGATAGTTTTGTTCCATTATTATTGTGTCAAACATAATGGTGATGTGCCTCTATTTGTTATGTGTCTTCCCTTATAGTTTTTACATGTAATTTGCTTCTTAATTGTTTGAAAGAAAATTATGTTGCATAATTGACATTGGTACTCTGCTTAGTCTTGTCAAACTATTTCAGTGTTTTCTTATGAAGTTAGATATAGAATTCATCATAAATGATTTATATTTAATGGATCCTTACTCTAATTTCATTCCAACCATGCTACCACAAATTTTTCAGATCCATGAGTCTTTCTACCTCGCCCTAGTTCAAACTTCTTTGTTGATTGTGCTTGGTTACTAAACATTATTTTGACTCCATGCCTAATGGATCTCTATTTCACCATGTAACCACAACTTTATTTTTTATTTTTTTACTTTTTTTTATCCTCATAACTAGCCTAAGATCAAAGATCATTTATTCAACTAATTTGTTGAGAAGAAAACCTAGTGAGAGAGCCCTCTTCAAGGCTAGATGGGCTAGATTCTATCATAAAAGTGGTTTGTGGTTACCTCTGGGTTTCCCTCCTATAGCCAAAGGAAATTACAGAGTGATAATAAACATCAGGGAGAAAAATGTGGTTGGTACAATCAGTTATGTTTCAATTAGACTTTTAGATTGGAAGGGGAGAATTTTCACTATTTTTCCATTAGATGATTATGATGTGGTTTTGGGGCAGGAATTATGAAAGTAGAAAAGGAAATTATGACCCCACACATGAACAATTTGACCATATTTTCTAGTCCCATTCCATTAATTATGTGAATGAGAGAGGGAGTGAAATATTGGGAGAACATGTTACTTTTGTTTGCATGATTGATGGATATGATTAGTAGTCATATAGACATATCTTAGGGACAAACTAGATGATGGTTAGACTTGTTGTTTTGTTGCATGAATAGAAGATTTGTTAATTGGAAGAGAAGGTTGGTATGATAGAGGATATCTTGATATATCACTCTAATATATTGATGAATTTAACAAATAGAGTTATGGTGGATGTTTAAGAGCGATGACATAGGGAGGATGAGGAGATAAGGATGTTTGATCATTTCAAAAATCAATCAAATCACCTGACCATGACCTAAGATTGTGATCAGGAGACATCACAACCTTGATATATGTGTGTGAAGGAGGAAATTGGACTAATGACAGAGACCCTTAAAGGTAGTGAGTGGCCATACAATATGGAGTTGGAGCAACTAGTGGAGGAAAAAAACAGAATTGAATCCCATGTACCTTTGATGATGTATTTAATGTAGAAGTATGGGAGGATATTACTAGTTGTAGCAAGATATACTTGGATAGATATGGAGGCGGTAGTCAAGGTAATTGTCCCACTTAACCTTTACATTAAGTAATTATGGCATGACTCACGATCATAGAGGGAAATCAAGTTCTTCTTGGCTATCATAGAGGTACCTTGATTGAATTGAAATTTCATGAGGAGTTGCATGGATGAGCTACTGAGATTGAAACGAGTGAACTTATGTGAAGAAGTGAATTTTTTTCAACTTTGATGTGATGGTCAAATTAGTTACCTTACTAGCTATAAGCGCAAGGGACTTATCAAATAGAGCCATGTAGGGTAGTTTGGAGTAGAGGCATAATAACAGATGATGAGGTAGAACTTCAACCATCAAGAGATGATATGACTGTTGGGAATTTTTGGTTTGGGTTTTAACCATTATATTTAGATTTCTATTATCATATTTTATATTTAATATATTTATATTTATTGATAAACTAATATTTATATAAATATTAGTTATAAATATTTATCAATAATTATGATTTGACCACTATTTGTATTTATTAATATTGAATTTCTTTTCTTCTAATCTTTTATGTTATGTTGATCATTATTTGTATTGATCATTATTGAAATTTCCTTTATTCTAGTCTATTATATTATATATAAATACTTTATGAAATTTATTTATTTATTGCCTAAAAAATTATTTTCTTTGATTTTTTAACCTTATATTTAAATATTTTATTAAATTTATTAACTTTTGTCTAAAAATTAATTTCTTTGACTTTTGTCCTAATCCTTTGGTTCTTAGACTCCTCTCTCCCCTTTTTATACCCGGTCAGATGAAATTATCTTTATCTTTTTGTCTTGATGATGAACTACGTTGGTCGGTTCGAAATGCGATGGAAATCAATAATTTGATGTGATGGATCTAGAAGAAAAATATCTAAATATCTAAGTTGAATGGTTTCCTAGGAAAACAATAAGTTAAGGAGTGAGGGAAGGATGTAAGGTCCCTAGTCTAGTGGGAACACATAACCATGCCCAATTCTTTGATGGAATTGAAGTTAGGGTTTCCTTGATGTTCACTAGGGGGGAGAAATACATGACATAAGGCATTCCACATTTACATTGGTTGATATCACAATCGATTGGATGAGATGAGTACACATAAAAGAGTTACACACTATCGTAAGGGTCAGATTGAATGCACAATGAATAGCCAATCTATGTCATGGCATGGAAACAAACATGGTGAGATGAGGGTTGAGTAAACCTACAAAAAAATTGGTTTTTCCTCACCTAGAACATGGGGTTGCGTGAGGGAACGATGGTTTATTTTGAGTACGTTACATGTGTGCACATTGTGCACACATTACCAAGTTCAATGAGTTAGCTCAGGAAAGCTAGAGTACATGCAAGTGAGTTAGCAAGATGGCAAGTGGGAGACATAAAGTGTGTACAAGTGAAAATCAATTTTGGGGTTTCATACCAAGTGCATGACATGGAGACATATTGGCCCATGGCATACTGAAGGGTGCATGGTGAGAGACATGTTAGCCCATGGCATACCAAAGGGAATGACCCTTCGGTTGGAATGGGGAACATATGGTATGTATATGAGACATGAGTGATTGGAGGAACAATACAATGCATGGGAAAAAATATACATCACATAGCACACATCACGAGTCTAAAGTAGATGGGTACTAAAACTTGCACAGTTGGGTTGCACCTCATGTCATAGGAAAGGCCTCATGAGCCACAAGGCAGAGCACACAATGGGTGCATGTAGGAGTTGTCTTATGATTGTTTGAGGTGTGCGCTACCTGGATTGGGGAACCAAGTGAGAAACAACGATGGGTTTGGGTTTATATTGATTTTGGTTATGGGATATCTCTTGTAGAAAACTAAGCGTAATATCTCTATTGTAATGGTTGTTAATCCTAGCCTTGTAAACTTATGTATATGGATACTTTTTTACTTCGAGTGTCAGGCCAAGTTGGGTTTCCCATAATATATCATTTTGTACTCTTGTATGGTGTTTGCAAAATTGTGTAATGGGCATGGCTTTGGTAAAGTGTTAAACAATAATTGTGGAACAAGACTTAACTAAAATAAGAAGTAAGCAATTGGTGAGGTGTAGTCCAATTTGGTTATGAATGATTTGGTCTTGCCATGTTTGGAAAGACATTGGTGCCACATGCCTCAAAGGTTGTTGAAGCACACACACCCTTATGGGTCCTCTAAGGCTATGATAGGTGGTACCACAGTGCATATTAAAGAAAATTTAGGCAACCAAGGGATGGTTTAGTTAGGTTGATCATAGATTCGTTGAAATCTTGGTTCATGTTGACAAACTTACAAGTTGGAAAGCATCCATTGCCAAACCATAACAAGGAGGCATTGATATGGAGAGGAACCTAAAAACTCCCAAGATGATGGATTGTGTGGCTACGTTTGAGAGATTAGTTGATAGAGATGTGATGGGTGATATAGACATTTAATCATTCCATGAAAGAGGTTCAAGTTATTGTCAATGCAATCATGTAGATCAAGGACAAGAATTTGGCATTCAAGTTGAAGGCTACATAACGCAAGTTGAAATTTGTTCTCCAATGATTACGTGAGAAGGATGATATGGTTGTGATGTTAAAGAGGGTGATTCAAAAATGTGTCTCCAATTCTCCAATGAGGATCAATATCATGTACCTAGATCTATATGACGAGACTTGGAGTGCTAAGGAAGTTGGGATTTTATTTTGGGATATGGAGTAGTATTTGGATCAAATGAATGGGAGTTTGGATGAGGCCAAGGTGAAAGTTTCCATTATTTTTTATAGGAACTATGAAGATATGGTGAAGGAACAAAGTAGGATTTGGTAGCAAGTCACATTATGAATAGGATTAGAACTTTGGAAAAAATTAAGGTGGTCTTACATACATAGTTTGGACTTGGTAACTAAGCATGGATTGCTTGAAACTAGCTTTTATCTCTAAAACACATAGGAAATATACAAAAATATATCAAGGAAATTTTAGTGCACATGCTTAAGATCAAGAAGATGTTGGAAGAGAATAAGTTATTCCACTTCATGGATGATCTAGAGTCTTAGGCACATGTTGTAGCGGCTACAACCACCCTCCAAAATTTTGGCTCGCATGCAAATTTTGGAGCCTACCTTGGATCCTTTGATCGATCATCCTTGGTCACTTGTTGGGAAGATGATGATCTCAAGCTTCCCCTCCTTGATCTTAAGAGTTGTTCATGTTCTCACCTTTATGCAGCATGTGTCACCTTTGGGCATAGGGGTTGTTGTTTGGCATACAAAGGGAATGTTGTTTTTCTTCAAGGGAATTGTGTGCATATGAGTGGTTGTCATCACATAGACATGTTTCACACTCACTTTATGCACTCTTGTCATGAAGGTTGTTGCATCAAGAAAAGTATTTCATATGCATTTGGGATGGCCTACATTGTGTCACTAAGTTTCCATGTGCGATCGCAGTCGAGTCCTATCATTGTTTACATCTGTGTCACTGATCTCACACTTAGCCATTTCCCAATAAACCTAGCCTCATTCAGCTTCCCAAAACTTTTCACTTTGCTTCTGCAACCATCAAGCTTCCTCCCTTTCCTATTGAAACCCCACAGTGCACAGAGACCCCAACATCCCTTGGCATCCAAAACTGCGTGGTGGTTTCCTCCAGTGTCCTTCCCCAGCCAAAACCCACTGTCAATAGAAATTTCTCAGTATTGTCCCTCAACTAGTCAGTCTGCCTTACACCCAGAAACTGTGCAATATTGCCTCTTAGCTTCCTGGGATGCACTTCACTCAGAAATTGCGCATAGGTGTCCTTCTAGGATCCCCATGTCGTAGCAGTGTCTTGTGCCTAAAAAATGTGTAGTGTTGTCCAGGTTGCATTGTTTGTCTTGCATTCAGAAAATGTTCAAATGAGCCTCCTATGGCCTCATCCTAGCAACAATCACTTCCTGCTAAAACCACGTTGATACATCGCTCAATGAATACAGGGAAAGGTGACATGATGAGATCACTCCTAAGGAGACGAGGAGAAGGACCAAGAGACCAAGTAATGGAAAAGGATGAGGACCACATGCAAACTACGTCAGATGCATGATTATCTAGAGGGTAAGTATGGTAAGTAAAGAACACCTTTCGAGGAACACCTCTTAGTTGAGTTTGCAGGACTTCTTGTCATTGTCATATTATCCTGTCCTAAGTAACATGTATGTGCACAAACACAAAATTCATTTCATGCATTTCCTCTACATGTCTTGCTTTCTTTTTTCTTGTTTGACCAACTATCATCTTCAACATGTTTATTTCTATGTCAGGCTTGCAACCTTGTTCTGGCTATGTTGAAGGTTTGTCTTTGTGTGTACAAGTTGTGTTCTCTATGTAAACATCAATCGCACTCACACAAAAAGTTGTATGCAATGTCGCGCAAGTGTCGTCACGGTCATTCAATCATTTATCTTAAGTGTCGCATTTCTCGCTCTCACCCTTTAGTCAGTCACACTGAGAATATGTTATCTTGTTGATTTGAGGTGTCTTTCCATCGAGTCATGTTGAGTGTGTGTTTGCAAGGTCATGTATACATGAGTTCATGCACCCACACACTTAACCATTTTGCCGAAGATCTGTCGACCGGAGCACCCTCCATCAAACAGACCTCCACTGCGTTGCACTGTGCAGTCTCAGCCCTTAGTGACCAAGCATTATTTCCAAAAATTATGCAGAGCTTGAGGCTACCCTCTAGGCATTCTACACTCTGCAATCCTAGAATCAACCTGGCTGACTATCATCCAGAAAAACGCAAAATTTTCCCAAGAAGTCATCTCAGTCTGTGCTTCCCGCAAGCCTATCCATCAAGCCTCTCATTGGTCAACTGAAGAATTTGACTTATGCAGTGACCAGGGATGCACTCATCCCAAAATTTGTGTAGAAGCTGTCAGCTTGCCTACCTGCACTGATTGAAGAAATTGCGCAGACATGAGGGACATGCACCTGATGCATGTCACTACACTATCTATGGAAATTTTGCAGTTTTGTCAGTCAATCCCCCTTCCGGCCTGCTTGCCACTCCTCCTGAAAATTGCACAGTTTTCATGTACAGTCCACCTGCTGCCCGACAACTTGCTCAGCCCAGAAACTTCACAGACATGTCTTGCATTATTTCCTCCCAGATCTGCGCAGGCTCGGCGAGCAAGCTCCCGCAACTTGATCCTAGCCTCCTCTAGAAATATGTGCAGTTTTCACTGCCAATGCCTCCTGCTGCTTGCACTACCTTCCCCAAAAAAATTGCACAGTTCTACCTCCTAGCTGAGCCATATACTGCAGATGTCACCTGCTGTACAAACTGCTCAACCCAGCCTCCCAGTGACGTCTATGAAATTTTTCTTGACAATGCCCCGGAGCCCCACATCCCAGCCTGAAATGTGCTTTGCACGGTTTTGGAGCCTTATCCTCTCTGCTAGTCACCTACACCTGAAAATGAAAGTTGATGCATAATGGTAGAATAGGGGATTTATAGATTTGATTTCGTCTTGTCATGAGTGATTTCAGATACAGGTACATGGATGAGACATGGTGCGACAATGAATAGGATGGACAAGGAGTGCATGCTAGAATACTTGCCCATGGTTGGACAAACACATGAAGCATACCAAGTAGCAAGCGAAGGAGACACGTGCACATGCATGAACCATCAAGCGAATACCAAGATCATTGAAGACTCCATGCACTTTACAATGCAGAGGTGAAGCTATGGTACACCATGGGTACGCTCATCACTCAACAACACAACAACTTAACATGAACAGCACAATGAGCATGTGCATACCAGCAGTGTCACATCGAGTTGTGTCATGAGTCACCTCAGCCACATCACTACTTTGGGTCATAATTGTGTAATCAATGTAATATAACATGGATTTCCAAGAGACCCACGAATGAAGTCAAAGAGTCATGTAAT
Source organism: Pinus tabuliformis (assembly GCA_031772625.1). Taxonomy (NCBI): domain Eukaryota; kingdom Viridiplantae; phylum Streptophyta; class Pinopsida; order Pinales; family Pinaceae; genus Pinus; species Pinus tabuliformis. The sequence continues at coordinate 885,202,353 of CM062812.1, forward strand.
ATGAATAGTCATGAAGGAAGTCGAATAGTCACAATGGTCAGTTTCACCCTTGGATATATATACGCCTCATTTGTACATGAAAAGGACTTTTTTACCTTGGCACCTCCCACATAGCCTTGAGAGTCTATAGTCTTTTCTTTGAGGAGAGAGCAGTGGCTCCAATGCCTCACTATCAAGGTTAGTGATATATGGTGTATGAATGTTTCTTGGAACTTTCGCTTAATTTAGAAGCCTGTTAACAGGCCAACATATTTTCACACATGTATTGTATTCATTTGTAAGACTATTCTTTGGACGCTTGTAATGCATGTTGCTTTAACTTGTACTAATATCATTGAATTATTTTGGTTTTTTTAGTGCATATGTTGTTGGAAATGTGTTGTATTAGTTGTTAACATTGTCTTTCCCGTGTGGACTATTCCTCTGGACACTCGACAAATTCATTCTTGTAATCTTGTTATAATGACCGTCGCACTTGTGTGGACTATTCCTTTGGGTGTTGTACATACTATCTGTTCACTTTGTGTTTGTTATTGCCACATCTGTGTGGACTAATCCACTTGAAATTGTGCATGTCTTGTTGTGTTGTGTGTCTCTAATAGAGTTGGGACTATTCCCTTTTGACTTGAGATTCACTCTCAACCTCTCCCTCTACAATGAAATAACTTAGACACAAGTTACACCAAGCACTCACCAGCTACACGAACCTCGTTGTTTAAAGACCAAGTATACCACTCTCATGTGTTGACAAGCAAGAGCTAAGGCATATATTTAAAATAATGGCAACCCGTCCATCATAACAGATGGGACTCCTACATCAAATGGTGTGAGGTCTAGTTGGGACTTCATACCAGGGAGATCCCCTGAATGTTGGCGGGTCCACAAATGGCAACAACACAAAATGAGTTGCCAAAGGAGGACATGTAGAACCTTGTAGAAGTTATCACCACCATAGATAAATTGTTGTATTATAGAGGTGAGAACAAGGGAGGTCCCAAGAACAGTGAGGATAATCACAATGAAAAGGGAAAGAAGTAAAATAACAAAGTGGAGGCAAAGATTTCTAAGGATGGAGAAGCTAGAAAACCAGATGCCACAAAGAAGAAGAATTGTTGGATTTGCATGAAGAAACATTATTTGAAGAATTTTCCTTTGAAACAATAGTCAATTTCTTTGGAGAATATAGAGAAGGAAACAATTGGGTTTTTTCAAGTTTTTGGCACAGTTATAGAGTCTCAGCTATGGGCATCTGACTCAATTACATTCACGTAGATATCAACATGAGATAGGTTGTAGCAATTTTTGATAGTGGAGTTACTCATAAATTTGTGAGAAAGGATGCATACAAAGAACTTAGATTATTGCTCGATCCAACAGGCACATCCTTCTAGGTTTTTAACTTGGGGAAGTAGGAAGTGGTTGGTATAGTAAGAGATGTTATGATCAGACATGGAAATTAGAAAGGGAGGATGATTCTCACTATCATCCCATTATATGATTATCGTAACCACCCTCCTCCCACATTTACCTAAGTTAACTAGTCCACTGGGGTAAACATGTGACAAGAGGCCACTATGATATGGTTCAACTCCCCATGTATAGTTAAGGAAGTGGAACTAAAAAAACACAACCAATCTAACCTTCTACACATGTCAGAGAACCTTCAGGAGCCAACCAACCTTTCCAGGTGATCAACCCTTGATACAAATTAGAATTTTAATGAACTAGGGCCTCATTCACTCCCATGACATGGGTATGCATGCGACTGGGACCCTCCAGTCACTCTCATAGTAAGGGCCTATAAGATATTGGGGAAATTTTTAGCTAGTTTGAAGCCAACAACCCTGGATTCTGTGCCACTTTTTCAGGGCCAAGACTCAAGCCATTGCCTAGAACTTCCCGAAACTTCCAGAAATGAAAAGTAACATCGAAAAAATGATACTTATGAAAATAATTGGAAAAAAAACTTGATTGGACCCCTACTAGCCATGACAAGAATTTTGTCAAACATGTCACAAATATGCATTCTACAGGTCATAACAACATATCTTAGCATAGGGGTCTCATACTTATCTTAGAATCATTAAGAAGCATTGATGCCTTATCACATTAGCTGCATTATCATCTATTAGGTCATATATTCATTGTTCATTCATTTATAAATCAAAACATGATGAGATCCATACACTTTCATTATTATAAAACATGCTCATAACCAACAAAAATAAAAAGGATATAACAACAATAAAAACCACATATGAACAAGTATATTTACCCATCAATTATAAGAGGAAGTAAGCTCTTATTAACATATTCAAAATGAAACCAGGTCTAGGAGTTCAACGAACCACCCGACCATAGACTAGGTTGAACCAAATCTCTCTTTCAGTTAGTCAGCCTTGTGCCATATTTCAAGCATGAATGTGGGATCTCATGGAACACATCCAGTAAAACCAAATCATGGATTCCAAAGGCCAAACCACCTCAACCCTCAACCAATGATTCCACCTTACTGTTAGACATCACTAACCATCTCTATATTGGTCCCTACCTAGGTTGTCTAGGGCTCTAGAGTGTTTATTCCAACCATGTCTCCGAAGACTAGTAACTCAACCCACATTTGTTGTCGAGCTACCAGAGAAAATGTCCAACCAAGGCTTCCAGGACTAGTAAATCAATCCACCAAGGGTTTCTAGAGCATTTTTCCAATGAAGGCTTCCAGGACTAGTAACTCAACCCAAGTTGTTACGGGGATTACAGAGCGTTTTTCTAACTAAGTATTTCGGGAATTAGTAACTTAACCCACAACCAAAGAAACATGAAAAACAACTAGAAAACAAAAGGAAAGACACCCACAACACCATGGCTATCCAAGAAATGGTAAGGCTAAGAAAATCCACTCCCTATCCAAGCATTCCTCCATACCAATGATAAATCATAACCAAGAAACCACATGCATATGTCATGCATGCCAAAACTAGCAAGGAGATCATACATGCAGCTTGGTACCTACAAGAAAAACTCATTGTGGTTGTTGATCCTGATGTCCTCTTGTGCTTTCCTACTCTTCCTTTGCCTTCTTTCTCCAAAGCTCGAAGTATGCCACACACCTCCAAGAGTGCTCCAAGAAAAATCTAAGTGTCTAAGAGTATTAGAGAGAGAGAATAGAGAGAGAGCCCCAAGCTAAAAATGACAAAAGTCTTAACACTAGTAAAAGCTTTCAACTAATCCTCAGAAGCCTTTTTATCAATGAGGCCTCTATTTTCTTCATTTTTCCATTATTTTCCTTCATTTTCCTCCTCACATGCAACATGTGACCTTTCACCTCCCTTTTCTCCTAATTTCCATTATATTCATAAACAAAATTCCAATTAATGCCATTTTTCCTTTCCAAAGCCTTTGCCATTTCCTTTGCCAATTTCCATAGCCATTAATTAATCACAAGTGATCCCCTATGTTTTTTCCCAATATTTAACTTGGAATATGTGTCCCATTACCATGGTTATTATTTTTCCTTTATTAACTTTATCACATGGATTTTTGACCAGGGTTGCTACATAACCCTCCCCCTTGGGGGAATACTATCCTCGATTTTCAATGACACCTAAAACCAGCAAGACTCATGAAAAAAAAACATATTTCCCATGGATCTTTATAAATTAGCTCGATGCAGTATTTACAATTATCATCCTGCTAAGAAGAAAACTAACATGAGAAACATAACAACATGTCAACCATCATGACATGACACCCATATCGATTATTGCAGCTTTATAACACATCCCATGGTGATATTTACATCCATATACATATATCAAAACATCACACCAAAACATATGCCAAAATATTCGCTCAACTAATGAATAGATTAGGATACATAGTCGACATCTGATCCAGCATCGCCCATGTAGCTTCATTAGGCCTAAAGTGCTTCCACTCTACTTTAACCTGCTTGATTGCTCGGTTTTGGAGCATGAGCATGTTTCTCTGCAAAATGCACTGCGTTTCTAGCTAGAATTATCCTTTTGGTTCCACCTACAATACATACCATTCAATCACATGATCATCATCTTTAACATACTTCTTAAGCAATGACACATGGAAAATATCATGGAATTTCACTATCAGAGGCAGTGCAAGTTGATATGTTATTGGTTCAATCATCTCAAGAATCTTGAAAGGCCCACAAAATCGAGGTGCAATCTTTGCACACAATCCAATCCTCAAGGAGCTCTTCTTTGGCTTGATGTGGAAGTACACCTATTCCCCAACCTGAAACTCCTTAAACAACTTGTTCTTATTTACATAACTCTTCTTCCTATCCTATGTTGCCTTTAGATTCTTCTTGATTATGTGCATCTCCTATTCCATATTTTCCAACATGTCTGATCCAATCAATACCCCATTTATTGGATCACTCCAACTGATGGGAGTATTACAACTCTTCCCATAGAATGCCTCAAACATACTCATCCTCAAAGATTCCCGATACCCATTGTTGTAAGTGAAATCAAGCAGTGGAAGTTACTCTTCCCACTTTCGTTTTTTATGCATGATGTACATTCTTAACATTTCCTCCAAAAACTTATTAAATCTCTTTGTCTGTTCATCTGTTTGTGGATGATAAATTGTGCTAAAGGACAAATTTTTACCCAAACCTACAAATAACTCTTTCTAGAATCTATAAGTGAACTTAGCGTCCCTGTATGATATGATATTCTTTGGTACACCATGCAACCTCACTATATCTTTGATTAACACCTATGCTACATCATTAGCTGAATATGTAGACTTCACTGGAATGAAGTGTGCTACCTTAGCCAATATTTCCACAACATCCATGATAGAATCTTGTTTTCTAGATGTCATCGAGAAATCTATAATGAAGTCCATGGAAATGACCTCCCACTTCCACTCTAGAATCAGAATTAGCTATAATAACCCACCTAGATTCTTACACTCTACTTTTACTTATTTACAATCCAAGCATCTAGCCACAAACTTTGCCACTTCCCTCTTCAAATTTGGCCAATAATAGAACTTATTCACCGCTATCAATGTCTTATGATATCCTGGGTGACCTGAATATGACTTAGCATCAAATTCCCTCATGTTAATCTTCTTGAGCTCACTTTTGTCTAGCACATATATTTGGTCCCTAAATCTCACCAAGTCATCTACTATGAGATGATATGCCACATCCTCATCACCTGTACCCTACTATAACCTGTGCATAGTCTCCCTATAACTGTCATCCTGTTGACCTTCCTACAAGATTCGATCCTATAAATCTATCCCACAAGAATTCATAGTTGTTATGTGATTTACCCATATCCTCCTACTAAGAGCATATGCAACCTTCTTCTCTTTTCCTTTAATATACCTGATCTCAAAGTTGTACACACTGGTCATGGCCAACCATCTAGCTTGTCTGGCATTCAGATTCAGTTGGTCAAATAGATACCTCAATCCACTATGATCACTCAATAAGATGAACCACTTGCCAATAATATAGTACCTCCACATGTTCAAAGCATGGATGATCGTTGCCAACTCAAGGTCATGTGTTGGATAATTCTTCTCGTGCTCATTCAACTTCCTTGACTCATAGCATACTGCATGTCCTTCCTACATAAGAACTCCACCAAGTCCTCTCTCACAATTATATGTACATACTAGAAAATCTTTGTCTAGATCTGCAATCTTTAACACTGGATCAGTTTTCAACAACTTCTTTAACTGCTCAAAATTGGTTGCACATTCCTTTGCCCATTCAATTTTCTTACCTTTTCTTTACAATGATGTTATAGGATAAGCAATGTGATATAAGTTCCTAATGAACCTCCTATAATAACCTGCTAACCCCATGAACGATCTTACCTCATCCACATTTCTAAGAGTTTCCCACTCCATGATAACCCTTATATTTTCTAGATCAAAGGCTATGCCTTCCTTGGAAACCACATTCCCCAAGTAGTATACCTTTTTTTGAAAGAAACCGCATTTATTAACCTTAGCATGCAACTGATGCTCTCTCAACAATCTCAATATTTCTCCTAAACGTTCGTCATGTTCTTCCTCATTTTTAGAATATACCAATATATCATCAATGAACACAATAACAAACTTGTCCAAATAATAACACAACACACTATTGATCAAGCACATAAAAGTAGTTGTAGCATTAGTCAAATTGAAAAGAACTACAACAACTGCATAATGTTTGTACCTGGTCCAGAAAGCAGTCTTGTAGATGTCCTCTTCTTTAATGCATACCTAATGATATCCTAATCTCATATCAATCTTCGAGAACATTATTGCTCCCTTCAATTGATCAAACAAGTCATCAATCATCCAGAAATTAATACCTTTTCTTGATGGTCACCTTGTTCAACTTCCTATAATCAACGGATAACTTGAGATTATCATCCTTCTTCTTCACAAACAATACTAGTGCACCACAAGGCGATACACTTGGCCTAATGTATCCCTTGTCAAGAATTTCCTTCAACTCCACTAACTTCGGTGTGCTCATTCGGTAGGGTGCCTTTGATGTTGGTGTTACCCCTAGTACCAACTCAATGGAAAAGTCTACTTCCTTGTGAGGTGGAAACTCTAAAATATTTACCGAAAACACATCTTGAAACTATTTTAGAATTGGGTCCCTGCTCAAGAAATCCACATCCTCAACTTCCTTACCTTTTTCAATGAAAATATGCACTTCAAATAACACACACCCTTTCCCACAACTACGCTTTGCTTACATAGTTGTAACCATTCTTATTGATGTTACCTTCTTCTTCCCTATAATGCTCTTTATTCTCCATTGTCATCCAAGCACTCAATAGATTTGTCATAAAAATATACTTTAGTCCTATGAAGATACAACCCGTCCATGTCCAACAACATACTATATGATTCCAACAGAAATACATTCAAATGTATCGTTCAACTCAAATGCACAAGCTCTTACCCAGTGATGAACTCTCTTCTTTGTACATGTATCCAACTACACGAACCAAGATTCTACATGCACTTCTTTATTCAAACCACACTTATCCACCAAGTTAGGGTTAACCTAACTATGATTATATCCAAGTTCAATCAAAATAGAAACAACTTGATCATGAATCTTACTGTCCATCTCGATAATAGATGCCTTGTGATTGGATTTCCTATTCTCCAATGTTGCATATATCTATGTGATACTCTGTCCAACATCACCATATCTTTTTGCCTCCTGTGCACTGTAGATCTGCGGTCTACCACCCTAATGTTGTGTACAATCTCTCCTGCAATGCTCTCCTCCATAAGTCCAACACCGTACGAGCCTCCTATCATCACCCTTGTTCTGCTCAGACTGAAATCCATGTCCTCTGTCAGATGTATTGAACTTCTTAGGTGGTGCTGCATTCTCTTTGTTACTTGTATCTTGAGGTTTTGTTCGCTTCTTGTCCCATTTTCCTTTATTCTTATCATTACCTTTCTAGTCTGTATTATTGTCGAATCTGCACTTTCATTACTCAAAACAATGATTTAGCTTCCAGATGGCCTCCTCCAATGATCTAGGCTCATCAAACTCAATCATGTCTTTGAATGCTACCAGAAACTCATTGATGAATATTTGAATCTTTGCCTTCTCCTCCTTGAGGTAAGGAGCACACCTCAATAACTCCAAGAATTTTCTAGTGTACTCCTCATTGATCATAGATCCCATTTTCAGCTCATAAAATTCATTTTCCTTTTCATCATTGTATCTCTCTGATAGATACTTCTTCATAAATAGTCTCTTGAAGTTGCTCCAAGTTAAATCCTCTTCATAAATACTGTAGAAATTTTGAATAATATGACACATATTCACAGAGATTATCCTGATTATACACTTATAAGCGGAACATGCATAATACACAACCTCCTCTACGTTGATCATCAATTTACAGAAGCAGAAACATTCACAGGCACACATGGAAGCATCAATCAAACTCATTAACACAGTATGTATCCCGGGGAAAGCATCTCGCTAGAAACCCCACACTATCTGTATATTATATTGATTGAATCATGTAACATTACACAACATAATACTTCTCACAAGTATCTCCACCTGTTACACACAATACAACTCAGATCTGATCTCCAAATCTATTCCACTGCTTGTCTGCCTCCACTGCTCAATACCTGCTCAAGAACTGATGAGAATGGCTTCCCAAACTCGTATTTCACCTCAAAATAATCACTCACACTTTGTTGGACGTGAGAAAAGGCTAAAATACTGGGAAAATATGTGAGCAAACTCATTTGCATCCTCAATCCCTTGATTGTGCAAGATCTGGTGCACAACTATAGTCACAACTAATAGCAATTTGATTCTCTACCACCTGTCCCTGTTGAACTGAACATGCACTGACATGCAATTGAGTTAACCGATGTATTCTATAGTTGCATTATGAGTTAATAACTTGTGAATTAATTAATAACTAATTCACCCAACTCATCTCTAGTCTATTGATCAGTTAGACTAAATACAACTAGTTTAACAAAGCTAAACTGAACACAACTCCATCAACTGCACCTCCAGTCCACTAAACTCAACTCACTTGAGTTCTAACTGAAGTCATGCATGCAAAAACTCAACTGACTCATAAGAAAAGCGTATTTCCTTCTGAGAGCTGCATGTGCCACCTCTGTAGCTCAAACTGAAGTGCTCCAAGAGAATAAGATCAAGTTTATAGTCCAAATATTATTATGAGACAATAATATTTGACTTTTCTATTTTTGACAGCCAGTCTAAAAATAGACTTTGATCACTCACACTGTGATCACTCACACTTTGATAAAAAATAGAAGTCCATCTATTTTTCCCAACTTGACCAATCATCCATAAACAACAACCTGCAATCCATAGACATGATCCATATGTCTAAAAATAGACATAGTCTAAAAATAGACTTGCGCCAAAAATAGCCTGCGGGCCCACTTAGTGAAGGTGACTCTTTTCACTAAGCTCCATCATCTTGTTGCAATCTCAACAAGCATTTCTTGTTGCACACTTTTCAACACTCCCTCTCAACAAGAAAGGCTTCCTCTCAAACCCGATCCTGTAACTCTGGAATGTTCTCCATGCAACACATCTGGCCAGTCCACTTGCTCTGTCATCAAAGTCTCTGACTGCTATTGCCTCTGTCGACTGAAACTCTGCATCTCTGTGCTCTTCAGTATCTGACTTCTCTAGCCTCTGTCACTTTGATCTCTGACTGCATCCGTGCTGCTGCTGGTTCTATCTCCCAGCATTGCATCCGCACTGCACCTCCCAAATGACCTCCCTGTTGGGATAGAAACACCCTCTGATGCTGAAGCTCTACCTGCTGCTGACAAGTGCTCCCTCTCTGACATCTGCGCTACTGCAACATCTCCATGCATCTTGCACCATTGCACACCTCTCTGTGCCACCTAGCACTGTGCAAAACACTTGTGCCTCTCGCATTGCTACAGGCTGCTAGCTATGCGCTGTCGTGGGATTCCCTGCACTGTCGCTCTCTCTGCCGCTCCATCCGCATCTGTCTCTACCCAATCAGTCAGTTCCTGCTACTACACATCTGGGGCTCCCGTAGCAAGGTCTCATCCAAGAGGTTGGGTACCTCAAGGATCTTGCCCCTCCTCCTTGGGACGATCAATCCACATCACCCCACCTCCTACCTGGAGGTATGGCTGCATGCGATCCCTCAGCCCACCTGGCTCGAAGTTTCCCCCTACTGGAGGTCTCTGGATGAGTAGATGTCTCTACTCGATCTCCTCTCAGCTTCCCTTGTTGTGGCTTCTCCACAACCTCCTGAAGCTGCTGCACCAATCGTGGCTCCTCCACAATCGTCTAAGACTTCTTCTGGCTCTGCATGTTGAGAGGTAATATACGCTCCCTCTCAACCACCAAGTCTCCATCAGTTGCCTCACTGCTCAAGGCTTTGCATGCATCTTGAACCTCAAGAGAATACAGGTTCTTGACCCGTGAACCAATCTGATTCACCTGTCTAGTGATGATGTGTCTAAGGAAAACCTTTCCCTTACTGAAGACCACATCATAGCCTCTGTCTTCCAACATCGCGATCGACACCAAGTTTCTCTTCAGTCCTAGTACATACTTGACATCGGTCAAGGTAAGGCGAGCTCCATGCTCCCTCTGAAAAATAACCGTGCCTACACCTGAGACACTGTACTTCTCATCATTACCCATCCCTATGAGTATCTGGAGATCTTTCTCCTCCAAAGTACTGAACAAACTTTTGTCACCGGTCATGTGGAAAGAAGCTCCACTATCAAGAAACCAACCACTTCCCATCATGGATGAAACCATGCGTGCGAAGAGTGTGAAATCCAACTCAAACTGTGAAGCAAGTGCCTCACCTTCAGATCCTTCCCCGGATCCCTTCTTGGATTTCTTCTTTGGGCAATTAGTAGCATAATGACCCAACTCATGACAACGAAAGCATCTCACCTTCACCTTGTCAACCTTCTTCCCATCATTGGAAGAACTGGATTCGGAAAGAGAAACCTTCCCCTTCCCCTTCTTCACCTTACTCGCTAAGGCACAGTTCTCCTCATCCTACATGGATGAAGAACCGTCTCTGGTGCTCCGTCTAATCTCCTCCTGCACAAGATCTGACCAAAGTCTCTCCCATCTTGGCAGTTTCTCCCTTCCATTCACAGAGTCCTGGTAGTTATGCCAACTCTTAGGAAGGTCAAGGAGTGCTAGACTCACCATCCTCATCCGACAGTCACCCCCACACTTCCTAGCTCATCCCGGCATTGGGTGAACTTCGTGAGATACTGGGGCATACTTTCTCCATTCTCACACCGAATGTTTCTGAGTTTTATCTCTTTCTTTGGAATTAAATTCGAATTCCACCAGCTCAAAAACTCAACCACTTCCGATCTAGAATTCGTGAGAACAAAGTATTTCTTGTAGAGAGATTGACTGTCTGGGCATTCACCGGATATCTCACCTTCCAAAAGAAGGATGAATCCAGAGGCTACCTGGCCTGATTACAGACTCTGCCTGAAGAAATAAATTGTAAACACTTCCTGAATAATAGATCCGATGATCAATCCTCACTTGATATCCTGTAAAAATCTCTTCTACAAATCAAGCAGCTCTGATACCATGTAGAAATTTTGAATAATATGACACATATTCACATAGATTATCCTGATTATACACTTATAAGCAGAACATGCATAATACATAACCTCCTCTACGTTGATCATCAATTTACAAAAGCAGAAACATTCACAGGCACACATAGAAGCATCAATCAAACTCATTAACACAGTATGTATCCCGGGGAAAGCATCTCGCTAAAAACCCCACACTATCTGTATATTATATTGATTGAATCATGTAACATTACATAGCATAATACTTCTCACAAGTATCTCCACCTGTTACACACAATACAGCTCAGATCTGATCTCCAAATCTATTCCACTGCTTGTCTGCCTCCACTGCTCAATACCTGCTCAAGAACTGATGAGAATGGCTTCCCAAACTCGTATTTCACCTCAAAATAATCACTCACACTTTGTTGGACGTGAGAAAAGGCTACAATATTGGGCAAATACGTGAGCAAACTCATTGGCATCCTCAATCCCTTGATTGTGCAAGATCTGGTGCACAACTATAGTCACAACTGATAGCAATCTGATTCTCTACCACCTGTCCCTGTTGAACTGAACATGCACTGACATGCAACTGAGTTAAATGATGTATTCTATAGTTGCATTATGAGTTAATAACTTGTGAATTAATTAATAACTAATTCACCCAACTCATCTCTAGTCTATTGATCAGTTAGACTAAATACAACTAGTTTAACAAAGCTAAACTGAACACAACTCCATCAACTGCACCTCCAGTCCACTAAACTCAACTCACTTGAGTTCTAACTGAAGTCATGCATGCAAAAACTCAACTGACTCATAAGAAAAGCGTATTTCCTTCTGAGAGCTGCATGTGCCACCTCTGTAGCTCAAACTGAAGTGCTCCAAGAGAATAAGATCAAGTTTATAGTCCAAATATTATTATGAGACAATAATATTTGACTTTTCTATTTTTGACAGCCGGTCTAAAAATAGACTTTGATCACTCACACTTTGATCAAAAATAGAAGTCCATCTATTTTTCCCAACTTGACCAATCATCCATAAACAACAAGCTCCAATCCATATACATGATCCATATGTCTAAAAATAGACTTGCGCCAAAAATAGCCTGCGGGCCCACTTAGTGAAGGCGACTCTTTTCACTAAGCTCCATCATCTTGTTGCAATCTCAACAAGCATTTCTTGTTGCACACTTTTCAACACTCTGACATTATTTACATATTCCCACCAGATATCTTCTTTACCTTTAAGACTAAATGTAGCTATTCTGAACTTCATGTTTTCTGAACAATCATGCAACTTGAACAACTTATTCATACTAAGAAATCATGCTTGTGGATCTTGTGACTTCTTCATTTCCCCATCAAATGTAGCAGCCTTTGCTTTCTTGAACTCATTCGGAAAATATCCCCTATCACTCCTCATGTAAGGATGATAACGATGATGATTATAGTGCCTATCAGAACCATAACTAAAATAGTACTTGTTTCCATCACCTCTCCTATCTGGAGTATCCAAGAACCTGCCATCTCTATCCGACCTGCACCCACCATGAGACCTACTACCATATGGCCCATTAGTTATGTCCTCTTCTTCATGGTTGATCTGAAGTGTTCCATACCTCTATATTCTAACAAACTCTAAAGGATTATTGCATTATCTTCTGCTTGTTCCTCTCGTGCCTGAATGATTTTGTCATTATCTTCTTTACAACTTGTTATTTCTGCCTTCAAAATTCTCAATGTGTCTACTAAGTTAGAAGAATTCCTAGCACCACATTGTTCATCTGATCCATAGGGAGAGTCTTAGGAATTGTAGTCTACTATCTTGCTAGTCATCTTTGTTGTTTTCTTCCTGAAAGGTATATTATGTCAGCTAAACAAAATCATAAACAAACCAATGTACCTTATTATAGTTCAGGAAGGATATCTCATCTATAAGACCAACGAGATTAGTAATATACATAGATAAACATAATCAAGTCAACATATAATCACCATTTCAATCATTATCCAATCATCAATGCATGACCCTACCAACCACATACCATGAACTCATGCATGACAACTAAAACCATATCAATGTATGCATAACAATATATAAGCACTGACAAGCATAACCAATTCATAACTGAGATACACTCGTGACAACCATATCCAGCAACACACCAACAACTTTTCACATGACGACACCACTCCAACTATGACCAATGCCATGCATATGCAAAAAATACATAGACCGCCAATATAGAGAACACATATATGCAGTTAACATGAATGCATGACCAACACACCACCCATCCATTCCAAGGGGTGAACCATGATCTGATACTGCTCTGTGGTATCAGATATCACACAAGGAGAATGGAAACTAGACACCACCCAAAGAGAATGAAACCATGCTCTGATACCACTTTGTAACCACCCTCCTTGTACTTTTACCCAAGTTAATTGGTCCACTGAGATAAACATGTGATGAGAGGCCACTATGATATGATTCAACTCCCCATGTACAGTTAAGGAAGTGGAATAGACAAAACACAACTAATATGACCTTCTACACATGCAACGGAACCTCCAAAAGCCAACCAACCTTTCCAGGTGATCAAAACCTGAGACAACTTAACATTTTATTGACTTAGGGAATTAATCACTCCCATGACATGGGCATGCATGTGACTAGGACCCTCTAGTCACTCTCACAGCAAGGGTCTGCAAGTGACTCGGGTCTTTTTCAGCTAGTTCAAAGCCAGCAACCCCAGATTCTGTGCCACTTTTTCAAGGCCAGGACTCAAGCCACTATTGATCCAAATTTAAATAAGAACACAAAAAATTACAGATATAACCATAAATACAAATATGGAGTGGAAATAACACTTCATTTCATTAATATCAAATACTGAAAAATGCTTACAAACATAATGGAAATAAGACTAGCTAGGGCAATGGCAGCTTATCTCTGAGAAGAGATGTGATGGCTACATGCCTTTGAACTATGTTACAATGATGATCAAGGGCCTATTTATTATTGAAACACATGTGAAAACCCTAAACAACCAAAACCCTAACCCCCAGGGATGTAACGCCAAGAGTTTGTGGGTCTCGTTGGGGTTAGTTGGGCAGCTAACTTCCCAGATTCATAACTTGGTCATATTATCTCTGTTTGGCGCATATGATACCTTGTTGGAATGGTCTCTTTGAGTAATATAGGTTTTGATAAAATCCCTTGCCTATTGCAATGGGTCAGTAGAAGAACTCAAAAAAATGTCGTTTAGGGGTCAAAACAACTCTGGAAGTTCAGGACCCGAAAAACTGCTAAAAATATTAAATGCTGAAATAAATAAGGAAACAAATGAAACCTGTCATGCGGAAAGAGTCAATTTTGCAGACAAAACCGACCTCCCTAGAAGCTAAGGCTTTCTAGTGACAAACAAGACAATTAAACACTACCTTTCCCTAAATATGCATTTAGAATACAAGTAATCAGGTGTTTATAACATACCTTTAGTCCAACGCTTTGTAGTAGTCCAGCCTCGCCGGTCCAGATGAGCTCCTCCTTCTCTTCGAAACCTGCATTCACTAACAAGCAAACGATTACATAGCACCTGAATAACTCATAAAATAAAACATATTCATCATACAGACCAAGGAGTATATGAAACAAATCATGTATAACAATCTGTTGAGAAAAATGAGCTTAATTGTATTAAGTGGAAACAAAAGAAACCATTACAACCTGAGCCTTGGTGTTGTGCAGGTCCCTCCCAGGGTCTAGAAAGAGTTCTCCTTTACTTTGATCAGCTCACCCACTTCCAAATGAAGCTAAGAAAGGATGGGAATCTCTCCTCTCAAGCTCTATAAGGGAGTCCTAATTCCAGCAACATCTACCCTTAGGAATGTTCAGCTTTCAACCTCCCCTCCCTCTGGCCCAATGCCTGTATTTATAGTTCTTTATAGGAAGTTAATCAGGTCCAACATCAATGGGATAAGCCCCTCTTTGAATGGGATAGCTCCCCTCTTGATGGGATAAGTTCCTCTTTCATAGGGATACATGAACCATCTGGAGGCGCTCAATACACGTCAAACAAACTTCTAGAATGCTCTAGAATCGACCACAAGTAACTTTTTTGAAGTAAAACTCGTGCCTTTTGACCTTTATAGGGGTACGCACCCACCCCTTTACAGACAGAGCGTACAAGTACGCATGGAATGTGAACTTGAGGTGCATACACGCAGGTAAGGCTAAGAGAAACTGCGTTCCCAGAGTTATATAGATTTTTAAAGACTTTCTCTCTTTCTTGGAGTTTGACATGAAGAGCAGAGGTATAAGACTTGCCAAGGAGGATAGTATGACAGTTGATGGAGTCATACTAACTGCAAATAGTCATGGTGACAAATTTTAGTGTAACAGATTGCCCCCTAAAGTGCGAAGCCTGTAGTAGATTAGGGTTTCATATCATCTAGGAAGGGTGAAGTACTTTATCATTTCAAGGATTATCTTGTGGAGAGCCCAGTCGGAGCCTGCAAATATTCAACACAAAATACATATATATAAGATCATATCATCGCTGAGGTAGGCATTCCCATACTCAGATTGAAAACTTTAACTAACAAACTAACTACTGCTCTGATATAGGAATGATTTCGCAATACATCATAATCATAGACTCTTGTAGACACAGTATGGATGCAGCCATCTGTTTATGATTAGTCTACTGTACAATGAATACAAAACTCCTCGCAGCCTGGATGGTGGAAACTAGATCCAGGGTCTTCATTTCTACTTCCTTCTCGAAAAGGTACGATTCTATCCATGCGAATAAATGAGTTGATGTCGAACATGGTAGAAACCACTTGATTACCAGTCGATGATGTAAACTGTTAACAAGTGTGAGAGAGACCACCAGTGATGTCAATGGTTCTCAAAGTACCCAGCACAATCCATGAGATGTGAATGAATGAGTTGATGTCGAACATTTCACGGAATCCTTCGATCGAAAGTCAATGATGTAAACCATCGTCAAAGGCGAGAAAACTGCCATTGATGCATGCAGATTTCAAGGTATTGACGATTTCTAGGTCATCTCTCTAGATAATGTGCTGATGTCGATAGAAAGCGACCCGTTGCAGGCAAGCCCATAACATGAAATCATAAATCAAGTTGAAGAAATGTAGCTGTAAGGACTGACTTAGGGATGGTCAAGATGGATGACGGGTATTTTGCAGATGAATGGTTTATTTGCAGTGACCTCTTGAACACATAACGACACGACAGATGGCTTGGAGACAATTGACCCAATAGTTAATACCCGGAACCGGTTTGAAGATTTTCAATGTGGTTTGATCAACTGTTAGGCAAAGGATTTCCCAACCCAGGTGAATGAAAAGTGTCGTGTTCAAGAGTGGTGATAAGGCTTCTTCTGAGACAAAGGGTAACAAATAGGCTCATTTTTCTCTTTTTTCCCCCACCATTTCTGGCAAGTACCTCTTTATTTTTTACAAGCTTGAGGAGGATAACATATGCTTGATTATAAGCTCATCCTTCGGATGAGTCCAACTTAGTTTAGATTCGAACCCTAAGAAGGAGTGGTCTGTTCCTATTTGTAATCGAATAGGTCCTTTACTGTGAAATTTTAACGAGTCCAGTATGGGAGAAACTCGGCGTTTTTCAATTTTAGAGAGTCTGAAAAACTTAAGAAGACTCGAAGGTTGAACTTTTTCGTAAATTTGTGTCTCCCAAGCCCGAAAAAGTATAAAATAATACTTGAGAGAACCGCTTGATCTTGCAACCAAGGAGTACTTTCATGATTAGTGTCTTTGACCTGAAAAGTAAAAAGCGATCAAGGACACGTCGTTTTATTTCCAGTATCGAATTTGAAGCGACAAAAATCCGACAATCTTTTCCTGTTTTTATGGTCAGAAAAGGGCTATAAGGGGACCGTCTTTTAATTCCGTTTTAACGAGTGTAAAAGAAACGCTCGACAATCTTTTCATGTTTTAGGAGTCAGAAAAGGGCTTAAAAGATGACTCTGATGTTTTTGTTTGTGAAAAATGACAATTTTCCTTGAAAATCCTTTTATCCGGCACAAAAACCAACACATTACTCATACCTGTTTAAGATAGATAAAAATACTTTGAAAAATACCTTTTCATGGTGAAAAATAAACAAATTCAGCATTTATTTACCCAAAAAACCTATAAAAAGGGCTTTTACCATTTCATTTTTACCATTTTACTGTTGAGGAGAGAAAAAGGGCTTTTGGCAAGAAACTTCCCGTGGACATTGCGGAGAATCCGACCGTCGAAACTGAACGCCATCTCATCAGGTATTCTGCCTTTAGTTGTGAATTTTGCCCTAGACAGGGTTCCGATGCTGATCCCACAGCAGCTCACTGTTGAGGTTGGGCCTCCCCGAGAGCCTAAGTTGACGCGATGGGTTGCGGTTATGGCCCGTCATCCTGATGAGGGCACGGAGGTTGTCCGATTTAGACCGGAGTATTTTCACTGGTTGGAGGACCAGATCTTCTCGATACAGGATTTTCCTTATGCCGGAGTTGATTTTCATGGAGATCCGGACATGGTTCTTCCACCGGGAGAAAAATGGGACGACATAGGTACTTCATTTTTCACAAGTTTTTAAATTATCTACTTTTTTTTTGTTTTTATATCGTCTCAAAACTGACAGTAATAATTTTCAAAATGTAGATGTAGGCCCACGTCGTCCAGCCAATCTCCGGCCTTTCGAGAGGAGACAACCAGTTGCACCGGCACTGGCCCCACAGGACGCAGCCGCAGAGACCTTAGCTGAGTTGGAACAAGACCTAGAGCGTCTTACGACAGATATACCAGAGACTACTATAGACGATATTCCTATCAGGCTTCAGCGTTATGTAGTCGTAGTCCCAAGACCTTTTAGGAGGTTCTTGTGTAGGGTGGCGCGTGCAGTGGTGTCGTATAGAGAGCATCACCAGTGATTGGATGGTCATTTTTGTAGACACATGTAACATTTTGGTTTTTTGTACTTATCATTTTTGCCGATCATAAGGTGTTTTTCAACCTATGATCGAAGACGATGTATTTTTGACACACTCCTATCTATATATATCGTTATTACCGGCTTATCTTGTTAAACATGTGTGATGGAATGTTTTTAAATTTACATGTATGATTATCGCAAATGTCTGTCTAACATTCGAGAGGCAATTGCATCTGCTAATGTATTTAAAGACCTTGGAATATGCTGATATTCAATGTAATCAAATTCACGTTCCAAGAGACGCACTCTCAAAAATAACCTTAATAACACTGGATTTCTAATGGCATACACTCTATTAAGATGTAATACAACGAGTTCAGAATCTAACCTCACTATCAAACTCCGAATCCCAAATGAAATAGATTCAGACAATAATTCAATCACTGCACTGTATTCTGCAATGTTGTTTTTTGTTTGACCGAGGCTCACCCCATGCATAGAAACTAACTCGTCAGAGGGCGAATAGATAACCCAAGCTGAGGAAGAGATATTCCATGTACTACGACAAGCACCATCAGCAAATCCGATGTATGTTTGGAGAGGCATCGACATCTGCAAACATCAAGCGTAAAACCAAGATAAGCAGAATAACGACGAAAAACACACTTTCTAAGCTAAGCACACTGTCTAAACTAACAAACACACCAGCTAGAAAGAAAAACCTAACCTAACTAAAATCTCCACACCCATCATTTAAGCATAATACCTCTTTATGTAAAGTCCATTTCTGAGTTTACCCAAAGAGTCCCCGTCAAAATCTACTAGCTCATAGGCCCCTTTTGCTAGCTTTCGCTTGACAATGTAGGGCCCATGCCACATAGGAACGAATTTTCCAGCACCTAATTTATCGTTAGCTTGATCATATAATAGCACTAGGTCTCCTTCCGAAAAATTTCGAGGGGTCACATTTCGATCATACTGAGCTTTCATACGTTTTGCGTGAGTCTCAATTGCCAATGCAGCGTCCCGTCGAGTCTCATCTAATTGAGCTAAGTATAATAAACGCTTCTCCTCTTCGGAAGTAGCTGGAAGTAATTCGACAACCATTTGAAGTGACGGGATTTCGCATTCAATGGGCAGCACAACTTCCAAACCATAAACTAGTTGGAAAGGAGTGAACCCTGTTGATGTTTTCACTGAGGTTCGGTACGCCCAAAGCGCAGAAAATAACATGTTGTGCCAATTCGACCGATGAATACCAATGATTCGTCGGATCATGATAACTAAAACTTTGTTGATGGACTCAACCAGACCATTTTCTTGTGGATAATAAGGAGTTGAGCTATCGTGACGCAAACCAAGCTGGCCTGTAAGTTCTGTCATAATAACGTTTCGAAAATGGTGCCCATGGTCAGTGATTATCGCTTGTGGGACACCAAACCTAGCAATAATGTGATTGAATACGAAAATTGCAGCTGTCTTGCCGTCTGCCTCGAATGTAGGCATCACCTCGGCCCACTTAGTAAAATAATCAACCGCAAGGATGATATACGCATGCCCCCCGGCCGAGTGAGGATTACATGTAATAAAATCGATACCCCATTTGGCAAAAGGACCAACGGCAATTATAGGGTGGAGAGGAGCAGGTGGTGCGCGCATCTTGCGATCAAACACTTGACAGTTGTGGCATTTCCGGACCACAATAATACAGTCTTTAAACAAGGATGGCCAGAAGTAGCCAGCGCGCAATATCTTTTGGGATGTGGCATACCCAGACATATGACCGCCACATGCTCCAGAGTGACAGTCATTCAAAACCCTTTCAGCTTCTTCGTGAGTTAAGCAACGTCGGAAAACCAAGTCTGCCCCACGGTGATAAAGAGTATCTCCAATAATTTTGTACTGTTGGGACTGGAATCGAATTTTCCGACGTTTCGACTTTGAAATTTCGGGCCGAAAGGATTGGGTTTGGAGATAGACGATTATATCCCCATACCACGGATCTAAAGTGCTGATGAGAAACAAAGATTCATCCGCAATGGGTTCCTCTGCCACAGTTTCCGTGTCAGCACGCGGGAAATCACACATTAACTCTGCAAGAACTAAAGATTTCTTAGACTTAGATTTTTCAAATTCCAAGTCGAACTCCTGCAGGATAACAATCCATTTGGAGTACTTACCCCCTAGCAATTGTTTAGTCAAAATGTAGATCATAGGGTTGCAATCCAAAATAACTGTAGTTTTACGGAGTAGAATGTAGTGACGAAAACGTTGGACAACTTGAACGACTGCCAAGGCCAATTTCTCCACATGTGAATATTTGAGCTCAGTTGGATTCAACGTCCGACTAAGGTAATATATCACATGTTCCGTTCCGAATTCGTCTTCCTGTACTAAGACCATTCCAATGGTGGAATGAGCGGCGACGAGGTACAAAAAGTAATCCTGGTTGTAGTTGGGAGGATGCAACAACGGTGCATGGGTTAACGCGTGCTTGAGTACATCAAAAGATTTCTGAGCTATCTCATCCCAAGAGAATTGAGCGTTCTGTTTCAAAACCTGGGTAAAACCCTTTGTAATCTCGGCGTAGTTAGGAATGAATCGGCGTAAAAAGTTTGCTTTCCCCTGCAAACTTTGGAGTTGGCGAAGACTCGAAGGAGGAGGCAATTTGATGATAGCTTCTACCTTCGAGGGATCGACGCGAATGCCAGCTTTTGAAACTACAAATCCCAGCAATCGTCCCACTTCTATACAGAAGACACATTTGTGTGGGTTCAACCGAATCCGATAATGCCTACACCTCATGAAGATTGCTCGTAAATGGACAAGGTGATCAGCTCGATGTAAGGAGTGAGCAGGCAAATCATCGAGATACGGTTGCACAATGTGTTTGATCTCATGAAACGCGTAAGACATCGCCCTTTGAAAAGTGGCTCCGACATTATTAAGTCCAAAAGGTAATTTGCAATAAGCAAATGTCCCCCATGGACAAATGAAGGCCGTTTTTGGTTGATCGGCAGGTAGAATATTGATTTGGTTGTAACTGGAAAAACCGTCCATAAAGGAAAATATTTCACTGCGGGCACAATCATCAATTATTTGATCGATATAGGGTGTTGGGTAGTTGTCCTTGGGACAAGCTCGATTGATATCCCTATAGTCGATGCATATTCTTATTGTTCCCTGTTTTTTGTTAACCGGAACAATATTCGATACCCAATCCGTTAACGGGATCTGGTAAATGAAACCTGCTTTCAACAGCTTCTCAACTTCTGCTTTAATTGCAGCCACTTTTCGTGGGTGAATCTGAAGCAAACGTTGCCGGACGGGTTTAGCGTCCAGGTAAGTCTTAATCTCATGGACAACAATCGCGGGATCAACTCCTGGCATTTCCTCATAGGACCAGGCAAACACGTCGCGGAATTCTTGAAATAGGGCCTTGTATGTTTGAATTTCGTCATCTGAACACGAGGCACCTATATGAATGTGCTCAACAATTCCGGGCTTGACTGAAATGTCAATGGGAACAGTGCGAGAGATGTTTCCCAAATTCAGCTCTGAATCAGGATGTTTCATTGGACTCTGAGCTTCCTTGACATATTCAGCTATAAAGATTGATGAGAAATCGTTTTCAAAACGATCATCCTCAGGTAAAAACGAAGATCTATGATGGAGATCTTCCCATGGTAAATCGTCTACACACAGGACTTCACAAAGTTGTTCGTCAGATGACACAACTTCGGGAAACTTCATTAACTCCGAGGTTGAGGTGAAAAGTGATTCCTCACGGACCACATTCATTTGGTCGATTTTGGTCGAACGCGGGTCAGTAAAAGACTGCACGGATTCATAGGCAATTTCATATGGACTCAAAGGCATTGCATCACCAAATGAGTCTATCTCAGATTCAAAAGGAACGATCCAAGGATCGTCATAAACAATGGTGTCTGAAGTAATCATATGAATAGATGCAAATGAAGATACGACGTTGATTGGAGGAAAAGGAAAAGTTCCCAGTAAACCAACATCTTTAACTAATCCTACGCCAATATCCTTATAAGGGGTAGTCGTTTTACCGACATGCTAGATACTCTCTGAAGAGGCTGGGTCGGATGAAAAGTAAGCCAGCTGGTCTATGGTTATGATCTTGCCATTATGTGGAAACTTTATTACTCTGAAGACCGACGAAACGACTGCTGTCATAACGTAAGACCAACTTCGACCCAAAAGAAGGTTGTAGTCTAGAGGGGCATCAACC
Source organism: Pinus tabuliformis (assembly GCA_031772625.1). Lineage (NCBI taxonomy): Eukaryota > Viridiplantae > Streptophyta > Pinopsida > Pinales > Pinaceae > Pinus > Pinus tabuliformis. The sequence goes on from CM062812.1 coordinate 885,224,740, forward strand.
ACCTCCACATCCAGACTAACGGTTTTTCCTTCAACCCCTATAGGCAAATCCTGTAGAATGCCAAACGGATGGAACCCACGGCCATCAAAGGCCTTAAGAATGGTCGGGGATTGATTTAGTGAAGGAGAACCAAGCGATCTCCAGCACTGTATCGACATAATACACGTGGAAGCTCCCTCATCAATTACAGTCCGATGAATAGGCCTGTTTTTGACTATCACTGGAATCTGGAAAGCCATTTGATGAGGTAAACGCGGTGTACTATTTTCTAGATCAAAGATTATTAGGTTCGGGTCCTGAACATCAACAGCTCCTATAGCCGACAAAAGTAATTTTCGCTGTGCTAGGCATGATTGCAGCACTTCCAAAGCCGACATTGCGGAGGGTTAAACAGCTAAATCCTCAACAATGTTGTAATTCTGGGCCGCTCTCGCATGTGGATTGAAAGCAGACCTTCGAAGTACACCCTTGGCGGGCGATTTGATTACTAAGTCCGGGTTAGGTTTCTCGATCTGTAGTGGATCGGAACTGGGAGCTGAGGTTGATGGATTTGAATGAGAAGATTCTGCTTCTTTGCCATCAACAGGACTTTTACTACCATAATCTTGTGATCGAGTCGCAATCCTTACATGAGACATCATTAATATGGGTTCTTCACTGGCACTCGAGGAAGAACCTATCATCTTACTCTCCTGCTTTGGAAATGGATCTTTCAAAACAGCAGGAGTTTGGGAACCCTTGACGATTTTCACAACCTCGGCCCGATGAGGGCAATCTCTTGTAAAATGATCATTTTCACAAATAAGACAAGGATATCGAGGCTTGCGCTTTTCGTCATTGGTTTCCGACTTTTCTGTTTTCTCCTTTGGAGTCTTGTCTGCTTTATTCTTCTTCTTACCTTTCTTCTTCCCACCATTTTTTGATTTAGCCGTAGATGACTCTACAACGTGAATATCAGCGGAAACTTCAGCAGAAGAATTTCCTGTCGGGGAGTCTGGTAAGGGATAATGGGCGAAGAATTCTTTGAAGACTTCTTCTTGCTTTTAGTATTCGCCGTACCAATCATGCCATCAGCAGCATGAGATCCCGAAGGAGCAGCAACTATTTGATTCGACTTAGGAAGATCTGGGATCTTTTCGTGTAACGTACCTGACTGAGTATAAACTAAGTCAAGGTACTGCGATTGAGCAATCACTTGCTCCTCAGTAACTACTCCGGCCTTAGCTACGTCTTCAGTAATCTTCGGTAATAATGATTTAACAAACCATTCAGCTAAGATTTGGTCCGGGATAAAAACTTTCACTATTCACCTTCGACGTCTCCATTCATGAATATGATCAGAAATATAAGTGGACGTCGACTGTTTTAATGAAGTTAGTAACTCCGTGCCATTATCATATCTGACCGGCAACTGAAAATGAGTTAAGAACGAGGTAGCTAACTGACTAAAATTATAAAAAGAGGCCCGTGGTAACTCAATGTACCACTTGGCCGCGAGACCAATGAGCGTACGCTGGAAAAGTCGTAAGCGGATCGAATCATCCGAGATGGAATTTGAGGCACACCAGAGGTGGTAAGTCATCACATGATTTGACGGATCCTCTCCAGACTTACCCTCGAACTTGGGAATCTCACTGGGCAACTTATTCGGCATTGGCAGCCAAAACGGAAGATAATTGATTGGATCGTTTGTTAGGCGCGTCAAGTCTGGTAAATCCAAAGTTGCGATAAACGGTAATTGCCGATTAGGATCCCTAAAACTCTGGGTCATAAGACCAGTCCCAGGAGGAGGATATCCAGGATAACTTGGAATAGGAATCGCATTCAGGATATTGTATCCTCCCGGAAAACCAGGATTAACCGGACCGTACTGGGGTTGCTGAGGTTGTTGATAAGTGTACCCAGGATACGGTTGATACTGGTAAACTGGCTGCTGGACAGCAGGCCCGTATTGGTATTGTCCCTGGTAAGCGAATTGTGGTTGACTAGTGACAACCGTACTTAAACCAGGTTGTCCTACGGGCATCTGAACCGTAGTTTGAATCGTGGATCCAGACAATGGTAAAGATGTCTGAGGAGTAGTAGCAGAGACAGTAGAAACCGGAGCTGTCGATACTCCAGAAGTAAGTGTGGTGGATGGAACAGATGTTGCGGTAGTTGCAGCAGTTGTTTGAGATGGAGTACTAGGTGCAATGGGCGACTGAGTAACTACCGAAGGTACAGAAGTTTGAACATTAGACTGGACTGGTTGCTGGGGTGAACCAGAAACTAAAGGTTGTCCAGTTTGAGATGACAACTGTACGCTTGGCTACAACACCTGTTGAACTTGCAATGGATCCCACACTATATTCATTCCAGGGTATTGATCCGTGACAGGTTGAGGATATTGAGATCCATAACCAGATTGAGGGTAGGATTGATAATTGAAAGGTACATTTCCCGTACCTTGAACATAAGACTGACCTTGGGGTGGTTGATAACCTTGACTCGAGTACTGACCTTGAGGTAGATACTCTTGAGGTAAGTACTGATATTGGGGTTGACCTTGAGGTATAAATTGATACTGAGGTTGACCTTGGGGTACATATTGAGGCTGGGGTTGACCTTGAGGAATGTATTGCACTATGGGTACATACTGTCCTTGAGGTTGCCCCCCAGACGCAATTTGTGTACCTTGAGGTTGCCCCCCAGGCGTTAATTGAGGCTGCCCCCCAGGCGGTAACTGGCCACCTTGAGGTTGAGAACCGGGAATTGAACCTGACATCATGTAAATGTCTCCTACACCCAACGGTTTATTACCATTGTTTCCAGTTAATAACCCATGTTCAATGGGTTGAGGAGATGCTCCCGCAAAAGTACCAGAAAGTGACTGATACCCAGAGGGAACAGAAGGACCGCCGTACAAGAAAGATTCAGGAGATTGAGTGAACACGGACGACTGACCAGACATATTTACAGGAGTATAAATACCTCCGAGTGGATAAGGAGTACGAGGTGGAGAAAAACTTGACCCTGAGTTGTCCAAATAATTAGTTAACGAAAGATACCAAGTAGTACTTCTAGGAGGACTGTAAAAAATGGATTCACGCTCCCTTAGATCAATAGTAAGTTGATCTTCAGGGATAGGGACGCCTATTTCTTCTTCTGAAGCAAGTTCTTCAATAGCTATCAAACCAGAAGGAAGATTTTCGGTGATGACTCTTTCTACCCTTGGTGAATCAGGAGCACTAGAAGTTGGAGTAACAGGTTCAGAGATTTCAGGTTCTTCGCCTATATCACTAGTAGATGAAAAACTACCAGCAAGCTCAGAAACTGCAATAGCTTCGGGATTATAACCTGTTTCTAGACCTTGGTAATCTGGATGGACTACCAACAACGTCTCTCCTTCTTCAGGTGAACCTACTTTACTGCCACTAGGAGTTACAAGGACTTTCAAACCTTCGTAATGACCCGGGACGTCTTCAGGGGGTTCGCCCCGAAGTCTACGAGACTTCCTCAACAAATCAACCACGGTAACAATCTCAGGAGACTGGCCTTAAAGTCTACGGGACTGTCTCGGTAATTCAGCCACAGTTAAAAACTTTTAACTACTACACACGCAAACAAAGTAAAATCTCAAAGCAAACCGCCTAAAGTCTCTAAAGAACCAAACAAATTCGAATCACACGCCTAAAGAATCTAGGGCGTCAAACCATACACAAACAGTAGCCTTCCGGACCGAAAACACTAGTTGGTGATGAAACCCAACATCGCCGAATTCAGTACAGAAGTGGTGGGTGGAACAGTTACCCCGACAACCTGCTTAATGAATAGACCGGCACAAGTTCCTCCACTTTAACTGTCTCGAGTGAAGTGAACCCCCCGGAAAATCCAAGTGAGTCTAGCCGACGTCTGCTCTAGGTACAGTGGGATCTTCCCTCCACCGTCACCTCGGGTAGAATCCTAAAGATAATGGTCACTAAGGTTACCAACAGCAACAAATATACCTGGGGGAACAGTCTACAACCCAATAGCACGCAAGGGCAGAGTAACAAGCTCAATCCCCTTGCCGGCTCCTTGACAATAATCCAAGGTTTACCGACAAGTGACCCCAGGCTCCTCGACAATAATCCGAGGTTTACCGTTTGTAGTACGTGCGTATCTGGCATCTTTGCCAATGAAGGAGGATTGATCCCCTCACTGGTTCAGACACTGTCTCGTGCTTCTCCTTTAAGAGGAGCTTTCCCATAGTACAAATGAAACAATTGGATTTATCTTACCACAATATAAGCTACTTGTTTGGTTTTGTTGTCTTGGAGAGTTAATTACTCTCCTACTCCAATACACTAGCCTAATCTATATTGGTGTTTCAGAGCTCTAGTAAATAAAAAGTTACTAAGTTGATTTTACTTTAAGCGTTAATTTTTATGGCTTTTCTTTAGGACAAAAGGTAGCGGAGATGAAACTGATGGTGTGTAGACTCGACTCAAATCCACTAAAAAGATGCACTTAGGATGATTTATACTAATTTCCTTTTTCAATGAATTCCCTAGCTAAGAGAGTTGGGGAATGCAAAATTGATATAAAGACAACTTGCTTGGCAATGAAAATCAAAGAAACAATCTCTTTATCTTTTCCAAAGCATACAACACATGACCACTAATTATTTCACGAAAATTCCTTCTCTTTTCAAAGACTCAAATGCTACTAAAGAAAACTTTTCTTCAAAAGAGATTTTTTGGATTTTTTCCCTATATTAACAAAGTATATAAAAATCAAAAATCAAATTTTAAAAATCTATGACAATCAAATCAATTTTTCCTAAAAGCAAATCTAAGATAAAATCACCTAATAAGCAAATCTAATGAGGCCAAAACCTATAAAGTATGATTCCAGGATGTTTTACTCAGTCATGATTTAACCAAGGACTAGTTAATGCAGAATCAAAAACCAGTCAAAAACAAAAATCAAAATCTTTTGTTCTTTTTCTTAAAAATGAAATTCACAGTTTAATCAACAAACTTTTCAAAGATTCCGCAAAGAGACAACACAAAGGTAGGTTTCTCACAAAGGTAGATTCTATGAAAGGTCCTACTCCTAAGAAGACTGAAAAAACCAGGGATATCCAAGGTTTTACAACTTCTAAAGCCAAAGTCACTACAGGACCAATGCAAAAATCAAACCCTAGGGCAAAATCTCTATGAATTTCACTAAAACTCTTGACACTGATGAAACAAGTTTAGATGAAGACTTCTGGCAGGTAACCAGTGGATCTGGGTAGTAAAAACAAATTCTAAACAAAATCTAAGAGGAAAAAAGGAGAAAATTGAAATTTTCTCAATTTTGACAGAGTACGCAGGCAACCTGTTTGCACAGGTGCGTGTACGCTCTGTGTACAAAGCTGCAGTGTGTACAGGTACGCACTGTGCTTAACGCAGAGGCTGCGTACTTCTAGCAAAATAAAGAAAAACGAAAATCTAACTTAACCCTAAGCTAAGCCACCCAAATGCACAGTCAGACAGCCAAAAACCAGAAAGAAAACGACTTATCTCAAATCAAAGTTTCACACAAAGGAAAAATCATTCACATCAATGGAGTTCCCCAGTATGGTCGCCATTTTTTCATGCGGAAAGAGTCAATTTTTTGGACAAAACCGACCTCCCTAGAAGCTAAGGCTTTCTAGTGACAAACAAGACAATTAAACACTACCTTTCCCTAAATATGCATTTAGAATACAAGTAATCAGGTGTTTATAACATACCTTTAGTCCAACGCTTTGTAGTAGTCCAGCCTCGCCGATCCGGATGAGCTCCTCCTTCTCTTCGAAACCTGCATTCACTAACAAGAAAACGATTACATAGAACCTGAATAACTCATAAAATAAAACATATTCATCATACAGACCAAGAAGTATATGAAACAAATCATGTATAACAATCTGTTGAGAAAAATGAGCTTAATTGTATTAAGTGGAAACAAAAGAAACCATTACAACCTGAGCCTTGGTGTTATGCAGGTCCCTCCCAGGGTCCAGCAAGATTTCTCCTTTACTTTGATCAGCTCACCCACTTCCAAATGAAGCTAATAAAAGATGGGAATCTCTCCTCTCAAGCTCTATAAGGGAGTCCTAATTCCAGCAGCATCTACCCTTAGGAATGTTCAGCTTTCAACCTCCCCTCCCTCTGGCCCAATGCCTGTATTTATAGTGCTTTAGAGGAAGTTAATCAGGTCCACCATCAATGGGATAAGCCCCTCTTTGAATGGGATAGCTCCCCTCTTGATGGGATAAGTTCCTCTTTCATAGGGATACATGAACCATCTGGAGGCACTCAATACACGTCAAACAAACTTCTAGAATGCTCTAGAATCGACCACAAGTAACTTTTTTGAAGTAAAACTCGCGCCTTTTGACCTTTACAGGGGTACGCACCCACCCCTTTACAGACAGAGAGTACAAGTACGCATGGAATGTGAACTTGAGGTGCGTACACGCAGGTAAGGCTAAGAGAAACTACGTACCCAGAGTTATATAGATTTTTAAAGACTTTCTCTCTTTCTTGGAGTTTGACATGAAGAGCAGAGGTATAAGACTTGCCAAGGAGGATAGTATGACAGTTGATGGAGTCATACTAACTGCAAATAGTCATGGTGACAAAATTTAGTGTAACAAAACCGATTAGAGGTCTAGGTGGAATTAGTGGGTAGCCACCAATATCCACCTAGATCATTCCCCCCCCCTTAGGAAGCAATGGTCCCCATTTCCCGCAGAGCCTCCATGAGGTGAGGAAATTTCTGTTGGACGTGGTCCCTAGTGAGCCACTTGCCTTCGTGTAAGAGTTGGCCAACTTTGGCAACCTGATATAGTTGGATCTTCTCTTGGAAAGTGTTCTTGACCTGTGTGTCCATAATCCAATTAGTTGTGGCCTATTCCATTTAGTATGGGTTTAAATCTATTGTTGTGAGTTGCTCTGCAATGTCTGATGTGTCCAGTAATGGTGAGAAGTATGGTCGAAGGCGGTCCACATTGAACATTGGGTGCAGGCCAAGGAATGGAGGAATGTTGAGCTCAAAATAATTTTTTCCCACAACCTTAGTAATTGTGTAAGGACCATATCAGAGTGGCATGAGCTTCCAATGGGCTCCAGTAAGGCATTCTTTATGCAAATGCAACCAAAATTTGTTTCCCACCTGAAACTTGTGTGGCACCTGATGTTGATCATGTCGTTGCTTGTACTTGGAATTTGAATTCTCCAGGATATTGTGAACCTACTAGCATATGTGTTGGATGTGTTCAATAAATATGGTCACTTTATCAGCCTCAGACAATACATGTCTGGATTTTCACTGTGTAGTCCCGTGAGGCATGGCAACATCAATCAGACACAATGGTTGAAATCCTAGACCCACTTTAAAGGGATTGCGACTAGTCGAGCTATATAGAGCTCTATTATAACTTTGCTTCACATATGGAATACTCTCATCCCAAGTTTGAGGATGCTTGGAGTTACACAAGCGGAGTATGTGCACTATCATCCTATTGATGACCTCTGTTTGCCCATCAGTCTAGGGATGGAAGGCAGTCGATTTGGTGAGCTTGGTGTCCAATAGTATCCAGAGGCCTGACCAAAATGTGCTTAGGAACTTGCTATCTTGATCTCATATAATGGTCTGCATGATCCAAAAATGTACCCATACTTCTTCAAAGAAGATTTTGGCAGTGTCCTCTACGGTGATACTCTTCTTGCAGGCCGCCAATATAACCATCTTAGAAAATATGTCCACTACCACGAATACACATTCATTACCATGCTTGGTAGAAGGGAGGCTAGACATATAGTCCATGCATATGGATTCACATGGCTGGCTGGGAATAGGAAAATGAGTGTACAGGTCTTTATTCTTGATAGTTGGTTTGGCGATGGTGCAAGAAGTGCAGGATATGAGGCCAAAAAAAAAAAACTTTTGTAGTACAACCACAATTTTATCCACACCAAAGTGTCTTGCGACCTAATTGTAGTGTGCCTACCAAATCAACTTGGTACGCTCACTTGAAGGAACACAAAGGTGGCCCAGGTAGCATAATAATGTGTCTTGGAGGTGGAAATCGGGAACTTTCTTTTGATCTACTAGCATCTGGTATGTGGAGGCGAACTCTGGATAATTTTTGTATAGTTACAACTATCCATAGGTCTCATTTCCACAAGTGTTGAGAATAGTAGTCAGTGTTGCAACTGGGGGGAAGCTGAGGCAGTCTACAATACGATTGGTGCTACCCTTTTTGTATTTAATGTTCAAGTGGAATTGTTGCAGATATGTAGACCAATTTTGATGGCAATCAGTCTGCAACTTCCCCTGTGTCTGTATAAACTGAAGAGGTCGGTGATCAGTGTGGATGATCGTCTCCTTCCTAGAATGTAGTGCTTCCACTGTCGGAAACCTTGCACAATGGAATACATCTCTTTATCATAGGACGAGTACTTATGAATTGTATCAGAAAGTGTCTCACTATGATAGACCACTAGATGCCCGTGTTGGGAGAGGAATGCACCAATAGCATAGTCTGAGGCGTTTGTCTTGATTTCAAATGGTTGTTGCAGGTCTGCTAGGGTGAGTATCGGTGCAGAGAAGAGACAGTTCTTCAACTCAACGAACGCCTTTTGTTGGGACTCAGACCAGGAAAACTTTGCTTTCACCCTTCCCTTAGTAATCTGACTCAAAGGCCAAGTAATATTGGAGAATCCCAACACGAAACTTCGATAAAAAATTGCAAGGCCCAAAAAGTTGCGAAGATCCGTTAGAGTGGTCGGGGCTGGCCTATCCTGAATGAATTGGAACTAGTTGGGTCCACCTGCATGCCATGCTCATCTATGATGTAACCCAAGTATTGGAACTGACTCATGCCAAAAGTACATTTCTCTACGTTAGCACACAGTTTGTGCTGCCGAAGGGTTTGAAGGACCTATCGAATGTGTTGCAAGTGTTTTTCCCAACTCTTGTTGAAGATGAGCATTGAGGATGTCATCCAGATAAACCAAAATGAACGATTTGGTGAAGGGCCGCAAGATGTCATCCATTAGCCTCATAAAAGTAGCAAGGGAATTTGTCAACTCAAAGGGAATAACTAACCATTCGAAAAGGTCTTCCTTGGATTTAAAGGTGGTCTTCCATACATCTATGGGATCTATTGGAACCTGGTGATAACCAGACTTCAGATCGAGCTTGGCGAAATACTTGGCCCCTTTGAGTTGGTCTAGCAGGTCATCAATCTGTGGGATTGGATACCTTTTCCTGAAAGTGATTTCATTTAATGCCCAATAATTAGTGTAGAGCCTCCATGTTCCATCCTTCTTCCGCACAAGTACAATCAGGCTCCCATAAGGTGAGGAACTTGGTCGGATGTGCCCTTTTTACAGTAACTCCTAGATTTTCCACTTGATCTCTTCATTTTCTAGAATGGAGTGATTATAAATTGACTCATTAGGTAAAGGTGATCTGAGAGTCAGATCGATTGAATGCTTGACTTGACAATGCAAAGATACCCTTGTGGGTGAGGAGAAGATGTCCCTATATTATTCCATGACTGTATCCACTTGCTTCTACTACTTCGAGGAACCCTTCCCGAGGGCCATGGATGTGGCCATGACCTTCCCCTTAATTTGAGAGCGATTAAAAAAAAAAATCAAATTTCCCATTTTGGGAGATGACCTTACTACATTGCTTAGCAAAGATCAAAGAGATGGCGGTGGACAGGGCTATCTCCTATATCCTTTGTAACTTAGTACCCAAAGAAATAATAATATAGCGATGTCTAGACTCATATATAGCATGCCACTTCCATAAGTATGGTTGTCCTAATAATACATCACAAACTTCAAGAAGTGACATCACATAGTACCTCATCTGTGAAGGGCTTGATGTTGTAGGGAATGCGACACCACTGGCTAACGTGGAGATCTCATCCTTGTTGAAGCCACCTAATGTTGTACAGCTTCGGATGTGTTGTATTTCATAGGCCCAACTGCTTCACAACCTCTTCTGAAATGAGGTTCTTTTGGTTCCTACTGTCGACAATGAACTGCAGCGGAGAACCCTTCACCCACATCTGTGAGTGGAATAGGCACTCCCCCACTTCTAGATCTTCAAGCTCGATATTTTGGATCCTGGTGGTGGTCATAGAGGCACTGGGATTTGCATCAATGATCTGCTTCCCTTTGTCATTCCCCTTGTCAGATTCTGAATTAGAGTTGAAACATGCATCGAACTCAGAAGCCTTCATCTCAGCCACCAGCGATTGCTTGGCTTGACACTCACTTGTGTTGTGAGTGTAGCTCTCATGGAACTCACACCACTTTCCCATGTCCTTCTTCATTCTCATGGTGTTGTTCTTTGGTTGTGGCTTTGGCGGGTTATCCTAGGTAGCTCCACCTTGGCTTTTCCCTTTGCTCTATAGTTTGGGGTTGCCTTTCCCTTGCTTCAGATTCGCAGATCCAAATTCTCACTTTTTCTACTTGATATTATGCTCAATCTTGACAGCGTATCGGTACATCATGCCGAGTAAGGAGATGTCCAGGAACTCCATCTCATCCTAGAAGTACCTGTGTAGGCAGCCTTGATACTTGAGTACCAAATGTTTCTCATAATCCTTGATACCCAATTTCGTGCGAAGGGTATGAAAAACATTGGTAAAATCCAACATGTCTTGGTCCCTTCCTTGTTGTAGTGTGGTACACTTTATGTATTTATCCTCATAGCTCCTGACAGGGTCGTACTACTCCTTGATGGCGTCATGGAACGAATCCCAAGTGGGTGTAGCCAAAAATAGTGAGGGCGTACTTTCATCCTTTTGCTCATAGTAGGTTTCCCACCAATCCTTGATGTGGGGGGTGGACTTGAGAAGAGAAACAGTAATATTTTCCCGGCTAGAAAAATCATGAACAGAAAAATATCCTTCTAGTAGATTTAACCATTTATCTACGACATCCGCATCTATCTGACCCTCAAATATGGTAATTTCAAAGTTAACTTGTACCTTAAAGGGTGTGGCGCTTCCAGAGTAGTTGTTGGAAGTAGATGTGTCGCCCTTGGGTAGTTGTTGAAGGATCTGAGCAAAGTTGTCCATAATCGCGTTCCTTTGTCACTTGAGGGCTTCTTCGAGCAAGATTTTGAAAGGATCTCCTGCCCCCTCATCTTTCTTTCCTTTCGCCATGGGAGGCCATTGAGATTTGTGAGGCTAGTCTTGCAAAGGTTTGACCAATTCAAGCCCTAACTCTATATATCTCGACCTCATTGGGGACATGCAAAGAAAAATAGAGAAATAGCAGACCACTCTAATACCACTGATCAAAATTTAAATAGGAGCATAAAAAATTATAGATATAATGATACATACAAAGATGTAGTAGAAATAACACTTCATTTCATTAATATCAAATACTAAAAAATGCTTACAAACAAAATGGAAATAAGACTAGCTCGGACGATGGTAGCTTATCTCTGAGAATAGATGTGGTGGCTACATGCCTCTGAACTATGTTACAATGAGGCTGAAGGGCCTATTTATTATTGAAATACATGAGAAAACCCTAAACTACCAAAAACTTCACCCCAGGAGATGTAACCCCAAGAGTTTGTGGGCCTTGTTAGGTTAGTTGGGCAACCAACTTCCTAGGGTCATAACTTGGTCATATTATCTTTGTTTAGCACGTATACCTTCTTGGAAATGTCTCTCCGAGTACTATATGTTTTTCCGCAGACCCCTGCCTATGGCTATGGGCCTCCGACAGACCTCAAAAAACGTTGTTTAGTGGGTCAAAATTGCTCCAGAAGTTCGGGACACAAAAAATTGCTAAGAATAGAAAATGCTGAAATAAAGAAGGAAACAAATGAAACCGATTGGAGGTCTAGGTGGAATAGGTGGGTGGCCACTAATATCCACCTGGATCAACTACCCATAAATTCATGAAACTTCCATAAATGAAAAGTAACAGTGAAACAAGGATACTAATGCAAATACGTGATTAAAGACTTGACTGGACACATACTAGCCATGACAAGAATTTTGTCAAACATGTCATAATATGAATTTTATAGGTGATAACAACAGATCTGAGCATAGGGGTCTCATATTTATCTGAGAATCATTAAGAAGCATTGATGCCTTATCACATTACTACATTATCATATATTAGGTCATATATTAATTGTTCATTCTTTACAAATCAAAACATGATGAGAGCCATACATCATCATTGTCATAAAACATGCTCATAACCAGCATATAACCAACATAAATAACACGGATATAATAGCCATAAAAAACCACATATAAACAAGTATGTTTACCCATCAAATACAAGAGGAATGAAGATCTTATTAACATATGCAAAATGGAGGCAGTTAAGGGACTTCCACAAACCACCCGACCATAGACTAGGCTGAACCAAATTTCTCTTTCAGCTAGACACCCCCATGCCATATTCGAATAATGAATGTGGGATCTCATGGAACATATCCAACAAAACTATACCAGGGCTTCCAGAGGCCAAACCACCTTAGCCCTCAACCATTGATTCCATCTCATGGTCAGACATCACTAACCATCTCCAGACCGGTCTCTACCCAAGATATCTAGGGCTCCAAAACATTTGTTCCAACCAGGGCTTCCAGGACTAGTAACTCAACCCACTAAGGGCTTCTAGAGGATTTTTCCAACCAAGGATTCCAGGACTAGTAACGTAACCCACAAAAAACTTCTAGAGCATTTGTCCAACCAAGGCTTCCAGGTCTAGTAACTCAACCCAAGTTTTTACAGGGCTTCCAGAGTGTTTATCCAACTAAGGATTCCAAGAACTGGTAACTCAACCCACACCAAAAGGAACATGAGAACCAACCAGAGAACAAAAGGGAATACACCCACAACACCACGGTTATCCAAGAAATGGAAAGGCTAAGTGAATCCACCTTCAATCGAGGAATTCCTCCATAATAATGACATATCATAACCAAGAAACCACATGCATATGCCATGCATGCTAAAACTAGAAGGGAAATCATACAGGCAACTTGATACTAGCAAGAAAAACCCATTGCAGGTGTTGATCCTGATGTCCTCTTGCACTTTCCTACTCTTCCTTTGTCTTCTTGCTCCAAATCTCCAAGTATGCCATGCTCCTCCAAGAAAACTCTAAGTGTCCAAGAGTACAAAAGAGAGAGCTCCAAGCAAAAGCTGACAAAATTCTTAACATTGACAAAATCTACCAATTGATCCTCAAAAGCCTTTTTATCAATGAGGCCTCCATTTTATTAATTTTTCTATTATTTTCCTTCATTTTCCTCCTCACATGAAACATGTGACCTTTCACCTCCCTTTTCTCCTAATTTCCATTATTTTCATAAATAAAATGTTAATTGATGTCACTTTTCCTTTCCAAAGCCTTTGTCATTGCCTTTTCAAATTTCCATAGCCATTAATTAATCACAAGTGATCCTCGTCACTATGTTTTTTTCCCAACATTAAGCTTGAAATACATGTCCCATTACCATGGTTATTATTTTTCCTTTATTAACTTTATTACATGGATTTTTTACTAGGGTTGTTACAATTATGATGTGGTTTTGGGGCAAGAATTATTGAAAAAAGAGAAGGTCGTTCCAATCCTATACTTGGAAAATATGGCCATATTTTTTAGTCCCACCCTAGTAAGAGTGTGAACTGAGAAAGGAAGTGTGAGAATCGGAGCATGAGTTACTTCTATGCACATGATTAGTGAATATAATTAGTAATCATATAAAAGCATCCCAGATCAGGAGGAGGTCATGGTTAGACATGTTGTTTTGATGCATAAGGAGAAAATTTGTGGATTGGAAGAGAAGGTTGGAAGGATAGAGGATGTCTTGGTGCATCACTCTAATATCTTGATGCCATTAACACATAGAATTTTGGGGAATGTTCTAGAGAAACGACCTAGGGAAGATGAGGAGATGAGGATGCATGGTCATTTCAAATACTAAATGAATCACTCACATATTGGCATTATGATAGAGGTGTTGTCCTTGATGGTAACTCACTCAGAGGTATGATATAGGTGGCAACTCAATCATATGACAGATCATAATACAACAGGTCAAGAGAGAGGTATACACAGTTTAATATTGATGAAAGAGCGTATACACACGGGTGAGAAGAACAAAAGGCGCGTATACATACACACGCAAGTTCACAGAAGAAAATGCGCGTACATGTCGGAAAACCAAGTTTTGGTCCGTGGTATTTGGTCCATGGTATTGGTCCATGGTATTTGGTCCATGGTATTGGTCCATGGTATCTGGTCCGAAGTGTTGATCCCAGGTATTGGGTCCAAGGTATTAGTTCAACATGGTTTTGGACCATGGTATTGAGGGAAGCCTAAACCTATATAAAGAGAATATCATTAGGCCAAGGGGGTACAAGTGATGAATATCTGATGAAGTGTGAGAACTAGGATACTGGTTATGGGTTTGTGATGTTGTGCTTGATCTGAATCAAGGATGCACCTATGCTGTTGATGATAGATCGGGATCATAAGGCTTGGAATGTATTATCATTGTGGTTTGATCATGGATAGACTAGATCTGAATTATTGACGCATGCTTTATGGTATGAATGTTATGATCTGGGTATGACTGATGTTTGGAACAGCTGCAAAGTTATGAGTAAGTATTTGCAGATCTGTACGCTGGTTGGCTTTGGTAAAAGCGTGTATGTACTCTGGTTTGATTCTTCATAGTAGCGTATACATTATCAGATATGATATTTGAAGTTGCAGTTGGATCTGGTTATTTTTGCAGAGTTCTGTTGTCTGTTCTGTGTTCTAGTTTTAGTGGTTCAGTATTGGGTGATTCAGAGATTGATGATGCATAAGTTGATGATTGTATTGCATTGGTGATTGTTTTGTATTTATGGATCCAGTATCAAAATGTATGAAACGTGGTCCCTGGAAGATCATAGAGTTCAGTAGGTCGGCGCCTACATACTGGTAAACATATCGGCCAGTACAAGAGCCAGGGGGTTGTAGCTCCCTTCTAGGAGCAGCTGGAAAACGAGTGAAGGTTGGAGCCTTCAGTAGGCCGACACCTACGTACTAGTAAATGGATCGGCTAGTACAAGAGCTAAGAAGGTTGTAGCCTTTTGCAGGTAGAAGCTTGCGTACTGGTATAAGACTGCACCAGTACTATTGTAAAAGGAAGTTTCTTATTAAAAGAATATAGAAATGAATTGCAGCAGGTGGTTTTCACCCACATTGGGTTTCCACCTTATATCATGGTGTTCATGTGTGCTCCTTATGTGTGATGATCTGTTCTATTTTACTGCACCTATTTACTGTTAATATGGTTAATAATGTTCTGATGCACTCATTGAAGATCAACTAATTGAATCATAAGTTTACTGGATATACGCTAGTTGCATTAAACACAGTTGCGTATATATGTGGGTATCCTTAACTTAAGTAGCGTATATGAATCTGAATATGGAAATGAAAAGGTTATTATTGATTTGATAATACTGATTCACCCCTCCCCCCTCTCAGTATTATTTCCAACAATTGGTATTAGAGCAGGTCCTTTGGTAGAAGCTTGATCGCTTGAAGGAGATCCGTAGAACAATGGGAAAGAAAGCGCGTCAAAAGAAGAAGACAACTCAAAGGAACAATGACAGCCTGCCATTGAGTGGAAGCAAGTATTCAGATCCTGAATCACCTCAGATTGAAGATGGACAAGAAAAGGAAGCATCAGATAAAATCATAGATCAACAAGATCTACCTAGCAAAAGGGAGAGTGCCCTTAAAGAAGAAATTATCAGCTTAAAAGCTCAGCTGGAATGTGCCTTCAGAGTTCATCAAATGCTGTAGGAGCTGAATGAAGAACAAGAAAAGGAGATTCTCAAACTAAGGCAACAAATGGAAGAAGGAAGAAAGTCTGAGGAAATTTTGAAGAAGCAATGTCTAGAAAAGGAAGAACAACAATAGGTTGAGGTAAATGTCTTGAAAGGTAAATTAGAAGAAAAGGATAAACTATTATGATTTCAAGACAGTACTAAGATTTTGGATGATATTCTTAGTAGTCAAAGGTCGCCTGCTATCAAAATTGGTCTGGGTTTTGATGAATTTGTTGAAGGTGAATCTAGCTCACAAGGTGAGGCAAGGAACTCTAATGAGAAACATAAAATGATCAACAAGGATATGAGAGGACAACCCCATCAATAGCCAAGGAAAGAAATTCCTCAAAGAAAATCTTTTGCTCCTAACTATGGAAGTGATAGATGATTATTTCCTTCGATGAATAATGTTGAATGTTATGTATGTGATAATCTTGGACATGTTGCAGCCATATGCAGAAGTAGAATGGTTCAAGACCATCACTCAAAAAGATCATCACGTTCCAGATACTTTAAGGGATATTGTTTTTCTTGCAATATGTTTGGCCACAAAGCCATTGTTTTAGGAGGAATATGAAACATGTAAGGTGTTATGCATGCAACAAGCCTAGACATATAGAAAAAGAATGCAGGAGAAGATTGTGGACACCATACCAAAAGGAGAAAACATCATTACAGTTGAAGATATGGAAGAAAAAGGAAGTTCAACTAGAAAGATGTGGCATAGTAGAGTACATAGACATGACAGACTTAGAGGAAGCTGAAAGTGTGGAACATCAGTGTTCTAAAACTCATACGCAGGTTTCATGAAAACAAGTTGCATATATATGCGAGTTAAATGTTGCACAGTCGCGTATATGATGTTCTGAAGAAAAGAAGTAGTACAGAAGTCTGATATGGTTCAGTCACTGGTATATGATGGTTGGCACAGGCTCAGGGGGAGCATATGCTTCGAATAATGCATTGTTGGCATTATGGTTAGAAGTCCTTGGTGATGATTCTTATTGACATATCTTGCTACTGATTGTTGATTAACCAAGAGAATGGATTGCAGGTTAAGATGCTTATAGTGCAGATCATACAGTGTATGACAGTTGCTGATAACTGTCATGGTCCTGTTTAGGTCCTTGGTCTTTGTGAGTCATATGATGTATCTTGTTACCCCACTATGCATGGGATGGATGATGTAATGGTTCTTGTGCTTGAGTCATAATTGGTGTAATCCCCACTTGGTTGGGAGATTGATGTATGTATGAGTCTTTAGGAAGGTCATTGGCAATGTATGTATAGAGTCATGTTATGCTTTTGCAGACCTTACGTGTGCTCAGGGGGAGCATGGACGGATTGGTACATCTTGGCATGAACAAAGGGGGAGCTCAATCAGAGATTTCAGCAAGTACTCAGGGGGAGTATGAACAGTAGAATGTATATCAAGGAAGAGAATATCTTGGTTCGCCCTTTGCCCTTGATGTCAAAGGGGGAGAGTGACTTGGTGTGGTGGTTGCCATCAAGTCCAAAGGGGGAGATTGTTGGCATTATGATAGAGGTGTTGTCCTTGATGGCAACTCACTCAGAGGTATGATACAGGTGGCAACTCAATCAGATGACAGATCATAATACAACAGGTCAAGAGAGAGGTATAAGCAGGTTAGTCTTGATGAAAGAGCGTATAAATGTAGGTGAGAAGAACAAAAGGTGCGTATACGTACACACGCAGGTTCACAGAAGGAAATGCGCGTACATGTCGGAAAACCAAGTTTTGGTCTGTGGTATTTGGTCCATGGTATTTGGTTCGAAGTGTTGATCCCAGGTATTGGGTCCAAGGTATTGGTTCAACATGGTTTTGGACCATGGTATTGAGGGAAGCCTAAACCTATATAAAGAGAAGAACATTAGGCCAAGGGGGTGCAAGTGATGAATATCTGATGAAGTGTGAGAACTAGGATGCTGGTTATGGGTTTGTGATGTTGTGCTTGATCTTAATCAAGGATGCACCTATGCTGTTGATGATGGATGATGGATCGAGATCATAAGGCTTGGAATGTATTATCATTATGTGGTTTGATCATGGATAGACTAGATCTGAATTATTGACGCATGTTTTATGGTATGAATGTTATGATCTGGGTATGACTGATGTCTGGAACAACTGCAAAGTTATGAGTAAGTATTTTCAGATCTATACGCGGGTTGGCTTTGGTAAAAGCACTATGTACGCTGGTTTGAGATATACATTATGAGATATGATATTTGAAGTTGCAGTTGGATCTGGTTATTGTTGCAGAGTTCTGTTGTCTGTTCTGTGTTTTGGTTTCAGTGGTTCAGTATTGGGTGATTCAGAGATTGATGATGCAGGTATAAGTTGATGATTGTATTGCAGTGGTGATTGTTTTGTATTTATGGATCCAGTATGAAAATGTATGAAACATGCTCCCTGGAAGATCATAGAGTTGAGTAGGCCGGCGCCTACGTACTGGTAAACATATCGGCCAGTACAAGAGCCAGGGGTTGTAGCTCCTTTCCAGGAGCAACTGGAAAACAAGTGAAGGTTGAGCCTTCAATAGGCCAGCGCCTACGTACTAGTAAATGGATCGGCTAGTACAAGAGCTAAGAAGGTTGTAGCCTTCTGCAGGTAGAAGCTTGCGTACTGGTATAAGACTGCACCAGTACTATTGTAAAAGGAAGTTTCTTATTAAAAGAAGATAGAGACGAATTGTAGCAGGTGGTTTTCACCCACATTGGGTTTCCACCTTATATCATGGTGTTCATGTGTGCTCCTTATGTGTGATGATGTGTTCTGTTTTACTGCACCTATTTATTGTTAACATGGTTAATAATGTTTTGATGCACTCATTCAAGATCAACTAATTGAATCATAAGTTTACTGGATATACGCTAGTTGCATAAACACAGTTGTGTATATACGTGGGTATCCTTAACTAAAGTAGCGTATATGAATCTGAATATGGAAATGAAAAGGTTATTATTGATTTGATAATACTGATTCACCCCCCCCCCCCCCCCCCCCCCCCCCCCCTTCTTAGTATTATTTCCAACATCACCTATGATCTAGGAGTGTGACCAAGAGACGTCACAACCTTAGTACAAGCATGCGGAGGAGGAGATTGGACCAATCGGGGAGACCCTTGGAGGTAGTGAGTGGCCATATGATTTGGAGTTGGAGTGACTCGTGGAGGAGGTAGAAGGTAGAATCAGATCCTATGTACCTTTTCTAATGTATGTATTGAAAAAGTACAACGAAACGTTACCATTTGCAACATGAAAAATTTTGAATGAAAATGTATGTAATAGTTGAGGTGACTACCGCACTTCACCTTCATGTTGAGTCATATTAGCATGACTTGCTATTAAAGGGAGATATTGAGTCCTTCTTGGGTGACTTGGAGGTATCTTGATTTAGTTGATATTTGGTTATTCAGGATTTGCATGGATGAGCCATTATGATTGAGATGAGTGCAATTGCATGAGGAAGTGATTTCTTGTGAGTTGTGGTGGCATGGTTAGATTAGTTATAGCTAGCTAGAGGCACAAAGGTGTCTAGCACATAGAGGCATGTGTGGTTAGTTTGAAATAGAGGCACTAAAATAGATCATGAGTTAGCACTACAACCATCAAAGAGATGACATGATTGTTGGTGACTTGGTTGTTTGGGTTTACTCATGACTCGAGGGTTGTCAAGGATAAAAAAAACTAGGAGGAAAATAAGCTGTAAGGACCCCAACCTCGTGTGAATGCATAACCACACCCAAGTCTTTGACATAAATTAAGTTGGGGTTGTTTTGACTTTCACTAGGGCACAAACTTCATGATGTGAGGCATTCCACACTTGAATTGGTGAAGATCACAATTAGTTTGATGAGACGAGTGTGCACAAATTAGTGACACACTATCATGGGGGTCATCTTGAGCACACGATGAATAGTCAATCCATCTCTTGGCACAGGCACAAACATGGAAAAATATTGGTGGAGGAAAGCTACACAAAGTTTGGGGTTTCTTTCCTAAGTTCATGGTTCAACACTTTGATATGATGGGTCAATTTGAGTACATGATGCATGTGCATGGTAGGAACACATAATAGCTAGGAGTGGGGCAGGCTATAAGGCCCCTATGCTAGTGGCCATACACAACTAGACCCAAGCCTTTAACAAAATCAAATTTAGGGTTGCCAAAACATTCACTAGGGGAAAAACCACATGATACATGGAATTATACACTTAGATCAATCAGGATCATGATAAGTTTTACAAGACATGTGTGCATGAATAAATGGTACACTATCGTGAGGGCCAACTCAATCGCACTACAAATAGGAATTCTATTTATTAGCATGAGTGTGCACATGGAAAAACATCATTTGAATAAGCCTACACAAAATTTTTGGTTTCCTCACCTGGGTGCATGGTCCAACATAATGGCATGGTAGGTCAGTTCAAGTACACAATGTGTGCACATGGTGAGTTCACATCACTCCATCAACCTCTGAGGACGTGGTAAGTGGTATTAGAGTGCATATCAAAGTGAAATTAAAGATAGTTGAGGTGACCACAGGATAGTGTAGTTGGGTTGACTTAGAATCTTAACAAAGTTGGTTTGTGTGGAGTTACAAGTTGGTAAACATCCATGCTTGAATTGTGACAAGGAGGAAATGATACAAAGAGGGGCCCAAAAACTCCCAAAATGAATGATAGAGTGGGTGTAATGGATTAGTTAGTTAATAAGCTAATGAACTCACTATGTCAGCATGGTAAGAAGATAGAAGGCATAGAGATAGACATGTGATAGATGGCACAAAAATTCAATCATGTCATGAAAGAGGTTCAATTTCCTTCATCTATAGATTTTGTTTCTACTATAATTTTATGGCAAGGGAGTAGTGAATTTTGACAGAGATATGTGTATTTTCTTGGGTATCTAGCTTTGCTTGGAAACATTTAGTGTGCATGGATAACTAGATATTTTGCTTTAGAATTGGATATATTGTTTATGATGCTAATTAGTTTCCACATAGACACTACAATGATGAGCTTCTTTTGATGATTGAGTATTGGTAGCAAGGATGTATTGTTATGCCACTTTTGTGTGTTTAGAGTTTTAATTGTATGACTAGCTTTTCGAAGTGTATTTTTTCATATCTAACCACATATTTGATGAAAGAGGTTGTTGGTGATAATATGACAAGGTATTATGATAAGCTTGTGGTGATGAGGGTTTTGACAGAGAGTTTGTGAATGATGTGTTTGTATTGCAAGATTTATAATAGAAAGGATCAAACAGGGATTATGTTGCATTGATGATATTACTACTTAGATTGTATGAGTGCTTATTATGTGTTGCAGATAACAATACTATAGTGATATTGTAGATCTAGTGAAAGTATGACTAGAGTTTATATCACAGAGTATTGATAGTGTTGTGGTGTTCAGCAAAACTGATATTACAAAACATTTTATTATTGTTGACGACATAATAGAAATTATTTTGTATTGAAACTATACTATTGTTGTAATACTGATAATTATGGTTGTTGAACCATGAATAAGTTTGTATTATTATTATTATTTTTTTTAATTTATTATAAAATGGAGTAAATCTAGTTTGAAAATGGATGAAAGGGTGGTCCACATTAATTAAGGGGGTCGATGCCTCTAGTTGGTCAGATACAACAAATTGGTCAAAGGGAGTGGCTGCTTCTTGTTGGTGGGTACCAGTGAATTAGATAAGGGAGTGGGTGCTTCCTACTTGTGGGTGTTAGAAAATAAGTGAAGGGAGTGGGTGCTTCCCGCTAGTGGGTGCCAACGAACTTATGTAAAGAGGAATTGAGAAGAGAAAAATAAGAATGGTGGTTTTATCCCTTTATATGAGTTTCAACCTTAAAAAAATTGTATATTCTATGTTGTTGATGAGATATGCTTTATGATTCTTATGTTATTGATCTCATGTATAGTATTGATGTTGATTTATTAAGTATTTATTTTCAAAAAAATGAAAAGGTTTAACAAGTAGTTTTATACTAATTCACTCCCCCAGTATAAACAATATTTATGCAATTGGCCTCTCAGAATATATCTTCAAGATTCATCTTATTCACTAGAAGGAAGATCTGGTACAAATGGCCAATCAAGAGGATGTCTTTTCTAGAAAACCCCATCTATTCAATGGAACAAATTTTAGGAAAAGAAAAATGAGATCATACTTGGGATCTCTTGGAGCAGAGATATGGGAAATTGTTGAAAAGGGTGTCAAAACCCTAGAACCATTCTAGCAAATGAAGTGGGAAATAAGAATATGAAAATAATGATAATGCAACAAATTCAATATTGGGGCAAACTCGTTAATACCTATGAAGGGGACACAAAGGTAAATAATGAAAATATTAAAACATATCACATACAGTATAAGAACTTGAAGATGCATGATGAAATCATAGCTAGATTTTCCTCAGAGTAAATGTAGTAAACACTATGAAAGGTTTTAATGATAAGATCAATTATTCTACAGTTGTTCAACAATTGAGGAAATTCAGGATTTAACCCACCTATCGATGGAAAGGGTCCATGGAATTACAAAATGATGAAAAAAGGAGATCAATATGAAAGTATAGAAGATGCTTACAAGGCTACAAGTAAAGGCAAACAAAGGCAAGAATCATAGAGCTCCAGCTACATCTTAGATGATGAGGATGGAAACTTCATAGGAAAGATTTAAAAAGGGACCAAAAAGTACAAAGGTAAGCTTCCATTTAAGTATTTTAATTATGGAAGAATAGGACACTTTGTTTCTAAATGTCGATAGAATGATAATATTGATAAGGAAGAGAAAGGAAAGATTTTTTCTAAGGTGCCAAGAAGAATTTCTCTAACAAGAAAAGTTTTTATTCTCATGAAGATAGATTTATCATAAGATAATGAGATATATTATGACTCTAACTCTAACCTTGATAATAATATTCTCATGGATCTTGATGATCAACCATCTAATAGCGAATCAGAAGATTGTGAGACAATTGTTGATGAGAAAGATGAATTGTTGAATGCATTAAAATAAATAGATAGGCTCAAGAACATCAACAAAGATCATAAGAGGAAATTCAAGGATACAAGGAGAAAGAGAATAATATTGATGAAGAAATAAAACTCTTGAAGTTTCAATTAGTGGATGAGTGCTAATGACTTCAAGAGAAGGGAAGTATTGCGAGAAATTGAAGTCAAATGTTGTAACCCTAAGGAAATATCTTGAGAAAAATAAGTCACAACTAAATCTAAATCTCATGATTTTAAAGGGGCCTGAAACACTAGAGAAAATTAAGATAGGTCTCAAATATAATGCAACACAGAACTAGGATAATATAGACTCTGATCCCATGACTTCAATAGATGCAGGTACAAAAATTTATGTCAATGCATTGAAGGGAATCAATGGTTAGATCAACGAAGCTAGTAGTAAATATAATATTCTACCAAAGTAGAATGAATCAAATCACATAAATCATATACAATCAAGGAAGTAACCAAGATCAGTGATGCATTCTTTCTACAACCAAGGGCCAAACTTGTAGAAAACCTGATGTAGGTTAACCCGATAATGCAATAAAAATCAAAGCAGAATATTATAACCTACTTCTACTATCAATTTGAGGAAGCTTAAAGATCGAGCTAAACAATATAACTAGAAGAAGAAGAATAAATGCACAATACACATGAAAATACTTTGGGGAAAGCCTCAGCTAAAAACCCCACTATCTGTATTATCATACAAGGTGGAAATACATAGGAATTATACAAAGCCTTAGATCTTACAGCTAGCTAGCTCTTAGTACAATCCTCACAGATGCTCATAGGCAATCTTGGCTTCTCACAAGCCTTCCTCTCTACCCTCCAAGCTCCTATTTCCTTGCATTGTTCCTCTGGGATGATTCTCCTTCAACTAGGTGGAACACTCTGATCTCACACACTGTCAAAACCGTGCAATCCTAAAGGAATGATTCCTTGACTGCATGCCTGAGTTTTCTTTATAAGAAAACACATGCAACTGATAGTACACTGTCCTTGACTTTAATCTCAAATATATCTTTCTCATAATAGACATGCATGAGTTTCTGATGAGGGAATCTTCAGTTAACTGGAGTACACTAGTTGAGTACATGCATGCATCAACTGACTATTAACTCTCTATTAGTTCCTCAAATAGTTTGGAACTAATGTAGCTAGAATTAACTCAGTAAACTGAGTTAACTAATTACAACTCAAATATAACTCAATCTTATCTCCTTAATTTAAGGGATAACTCTTGCACGACTTTAGAAAGACTTCTAACTTGAATTTCTCTAGCTAATTAATTCAAAATGAATTAATCAATTATTTCCAAGTAGTTGTTAAGACTAAATTCAATTTTAATTCAAAATTTAATTCAAGGACAAATTAAATTGGAATATTATTGTTTCCATATTTCAACACTTCCTCTCAACAAGAAAGGGATTATCTGCCACCCCGATCCTGTCTCTATGGAACTTGAATTTACACTTTGAAAATGCCTTTGTCAAAATGTCAGCATCTTGCTCCTCTGTCGAAATATACTACAACAACATGATCCTCCCATCATCAGCAGCTTGCTTTACCTTGTAAAGCCAATGGGAACTCACAACTGACTTGTTCTCCGATGTCAGAACCACATCCCAAACACTGATACGAACTATGGAGTCACACTCCTCCACCATAGCATCAACCCAAATCAGTTGTTGCACTGCTTCCTCAAAGGAAGATGGCTCGGTCTCAACACATTCCCCAGCAAGGGCCATGTATCCAGTGTACCTCTCAGGTGACCTCCTCTGTCTGCGCTGAGAAAATGGTGCTCCCACATTCTCTCTCGCATCCTCCAACAATCTGTCAGCTTCTCTTGTGCGCTTCCGTCCATCTCTGGAAGACTTTGCTTCAGTGGATGTCTCCACTCCTGGAACCTCTGCATGCGGCTGCTCTGCATTAGTCTGAGACTCCTCCTCCTTAGGAACCAATAGTTCCTCCATAGCTTGTAGTTGGAGCTCCCTCTCAAGGGAAACTCGCATGGCCTTTTGCTCATCAAACTTGAGATATCTGCGAACCACTATCCTCTGGCTGGTAGGCAAGTACACCCGATAGTTGTGAGGTGTATCAGTGTACCCCACAAATATCCCCAACTCTGTTGTCGGCTCAAGCTTCTTCCATGTATCCTTTTTCACATGGCAATATACCAATGAGCCAAAGATCCTGAAGTGACCCACATCTGGTCTCTTATTGGAGAAAGCTTCCTCTGGTGTCTTCATCCCAAGTATGCGATGTAGGCTTCTATTTTGCAAATAGACCGTCATGTTTAATGCCTTAACCCACAAGTAAAGTGGTAGGCCTTGGTCATGCATCATTTCTTGTGCTTCCCCTACAATAGTTTTGTTCTTCCTCTCGGCCACCCCATTCTGCTGTGGGTTATGAGGTGCTGAGAACTCTCGTTTAATTCCTTCCGCTACACAGAAGTCCTTAAACTCTTGAGAGACATATTCTCCACCGTTGTCGCTTCTCAAGGCCTTGATCTTCTTCCCTGACTCTTTTTCGACCAAAGCTTTGAACTCACAAAACTTTATGAAAGTTTGGTTCTTCTTCTACATGAAATAAATCCAAAATTTACGAGAATAGTCATTAATGAAAATCACATAATACCTTTGCTTCGTTGTGGATGCTGTCGAGAATGGTCCACACACATCAGTATGAACTCGCTCTAAGATAGCCTTTGCTCCACTATCTCAATCGTGAAAGGAAGACTTGGTGTACCTTCCCAAGGTACAACCTTTGCATGTGTCAACTTGCTCAAGTTTACCTTTGGGAAGTCTTGTAGATATTTGTTGCATTATCTTCAAAGCCCCATGATGCAAATGGCCCAACTGCCTATGCCACAACTCGCTAATGTCTTGTCTTTTCACCAATTCTGCTTTCGTACTCAATGATGCATAATCATCTACCTCTAGTTTATATAGATTCTTCACCCGAATCCCTATCCACTTGGTCTGACCCGTGGCTATGTGTCTTAGGAATGCCTTTCCTTTACTGAAGACAACATCATAGCCTTTGTCCTCCAACATCGTGACTGATACAAAGTTCTTCTTCAATCCAGGCACATACTTCACATATGTCAAGGTGATAGGAGTTCCATGCTCCCTCTTAAAAGCAACCGTGCCCACTCCTGAAACAATATACCTTCCGTCATCACCCATCTCTATGTGCATCTTGAGGTCTTTCTCCTCTAAGGCACTGAATAAAATTTTATCACCGGTCATGTGGAATGGAGCTCCACTATCAAGATACCAGACACAACCCATCATCGATGACACCATGCATGCGATGAGGGTAAAGTCCATTTCGAACTGAGAGGCTAATGCCTCACCTTCCGATCCTTTCAAGGATCCCTTCTTGGACTTCTTCGATGGGAAATTAGTCGAATAATGTCCCATCTTGTGACAATTAAAGCATCTCACTTTAGACATGTCGTCCTTCTTCCCTCCATGAGAAGAATTCGATTTTGAATGGGAAGCCTTCCCCTACTCTTTCCTTGCCTTACTTTCTAAGGTCAAATTTTCTTTATCATCATCCTTTGATGAAGAACCATCTCGTGTGCTCCTCCTAATCTCCTCCTGCATAAGATCTGACCACAGTCGTTCCCAATCTGGTAGTTTCTCCCTTCCATTCACAGAGTCCTGGTAGCTATTCCAACTCTTTGGAAAGCCAAGGAGAGCGAGAGTCACCATATCATCATTGACAGTAGTTATTCCCACACTTCAAAGCTCATCTCTACAGGTGGTGAGCTTGTACAGATATGTGGAAATAGTATTTCCCTTCTCCATCATGATCCTTCGAAGCTTATCCTTGAGTGCCAATTTCCTTTGGTCGCTACTGCTCTGGTAGAGGTCCTCCAATGTCTTCCACATTGAAAATGGAGTATCCTTCCCATGGAGACTCAAGACAATATGGTCTCGAGCTCCCTCAAGGATGATCTATCTCGCCTTCGCCACACACTTCTTCCACTCAGCAAACTCTTGTGCATTAGTTGAAGCTGGCTTTGGGATTTATTGATCAATGAATTCCTTCAAGCCATTGTCTTCTAATACAGCCTCCATTCTATCTTTCCATGCTATGTAATTCGAGCTACCTTCCAAGGCATACTCTAGTCTCAAGCCATAGAACGCCATTGGCCAACCTTGAAGTATGATATGAATTCGATTTGCACGTGCAACCCCGAACATCAAAATTCAAATTCTCTTCTCAGTATACTGTTCACAGCTTCGATACCATGTAGAAATTTTCTACAAATCTAGCTCTGGAACCATGTAGAAAATCTGATGTAGGTTAACTCGATAATGCAATATAAATCAAAGCAGAATACTATAACCTACTTCTACTAAAAATCTACGGAAGCTTAAAGATCGAGCTGAACAATATAACCAGAAGAAGAAGAATCAATGCACAATACACATGAAAATACTTTGGGGAAATCCTCGGCTAAAAACCCCACTATCTATATTATCATACAAGGTGGAAATACATAGGAATTATACAAAGCCTTAGCTCTCACAGCTAGCCAGCTCTCAGTACAATCCTCACAGATGCTCATAGGAAATATTGGCTTCTCACAAGCCTTCCTCTCTGCCCTCCAAGCTCCTATTTCCTTACGTTGTTCCTTTGGGATGATTCTCCTTCAACCAAGTGGAACACTCTGATCTCACATACTGTCAGAACTACACAATCCTCAAGGAACGATTCCTCGACTGCATGCATGAGTTTTCTTTATAAGAAAACACATGAAAATGATAGTACATTGTCCTTGACTTTAATCTCAACTGGGTCTTTCTCAGAATAGACATGCATGAGTTTCTGATGAGGGAATCTTCAGTTAACTGTAGTACACTAGTTGAGTGCATGCATGCATCAACTGGCTATTAACTCTCTATTAGTTCCTCAAACAATTTGGAAATAATGTAACTGGACTTAACTCAGTAAACTGAGTTAACTAATTACAACTCAAATATAACTCAATCTTATCTCCTTAATTTAAGGGATAACTCTTGCATGACTTCAGAAATACTTCTAACTTGAATTTCTCCAACTAATTAATTCAAAATGAATTAATCAATTATTTCCAAGTAGTTTTTAAGACTAAATTCGATTTTAATTCAAGAACAAATTAAATTGGAATATTCTTGTTGCCATATTTCAACAAAACTCTCAAAGGAGATTCTATATTCCCAGGTACACATATTTCTTTTATGGTCACTGTTTTTCCTGTCATAATTTTTTGCCACGAGGCTATTCACTTCTTAGCATATGGAAATATTAAGACTAGAGAAGCAAGGGTCAATTCTAATTTGAATAATTCAACAAAGTCTAAAAAGTCCTTCAATAATGCATTTTCTCCTCTTATGGGTGAAATTGAATGTTCTATATTCAATAATTTTGGACATGATGCAAGTGAATGTAGAAGCATATTGGTATCTTCCTATCAGCATGAAAGAAAGACATCTCCCCCAAAAATATTGAAAAATAAGACTTCATCTTTAGAAAGGTGCCGGTTGTTTTTATATGCCATAAATCAAGAAAACTAGTGGCATGTTGACAA
The DNA here is from genome assembly GCA_031772625.1 of Pinus tabuliformis. Taxonomy (NCBI): domain Eukaryota; kingdom Viridiplantae; phylum Streptophyta; class Pinopsida; order Pinales; family Pinaceae; genus Pinus; species Pinus tabuliformis. Next base: position 885,253,286 of record CM062812.1, read on the forward strand.
TGGTTGTTCAAAACACATGAAAGGTGATAAAAATAAATTTATTTCCTTTAATAAAGTCAAGAAAGGAAATATTACTTTTGGGAATATTTTTCCTACAAGCATAAAAGGTAAAGGTATTGTTGTCTTAGGAGGAAAAACTAAGGCTCCAAATGTATTTTTTGTAGATGGCTTGAAGCATAATCTGGTGAGTGTCATCCAAATGTGTGATCAAGGACATGAGATAATCTTCAGATCATGAGAATGTGTGGTCAAAGAGCTAGACATATGGGAAACCATAATCAAAGCAACCATAACTATGGATAATGTATGTGTTTTAGAAGGTGACAATGAACATTGTTATTTGGGGAAGACTAAAGAAACTTGGCTATAGCACAAGAGAATAGGACATCTTTGTTTTATAACAAAAGACTTCACAACATTATCAAAAGTGTAAAAGTAAAAGTAGATTGAAGGCTCCATATATCCCAAAAGGAAAATACAATTTAATGAATTCAAAATTGAAGAATCTCTAGACAATGGGATAAAATAGAATGAAGGGGAAGAAGAACATGAAGCATCAAAGGAAGAAAATAGAGAAGATGTTGATTCATAAAATATTTCATCTAGGTATGTGTAGAAAATCATCTTGAAAGCCAAATTATTGGAAATAAAGAAGTTGGTGTGCAAACTAGAATGAAGTTCGTTGGTTCATCTAATCATACAAATATAGATTTTTTATCTACATTTGAACCTAAAAATTTGTATCAGGAAAATGAAGAAGAATGTTGGATTTAGGCTATGCATGAAGAATTCAATCAAATAGAGAAAAATCATACCTAGGATCTTGTTCCAATGCCACATAATAAAAATATAATCGAGAACAAATGTATATTCAAGAACAAGTTAAATGAATATGGAAATGTGATCAAGAACAAAGATAGACTTGTCTATAAAGGCTATGCACAACAGGAGGGATATAATTTAAAGGAAAATTTCCCCATATGCATGACTTGAAGCCATCAAAATTTTCTTAGAATTTACCAATTTTCACAAATTCAAAGTGTATCAGATGGATGTTAAGTCTCCATTCTCAAATGGGGACTTAGAGGAGGAAGTTTACATTGAAAAACCTAAAGGATTCATACTAGGAAATGACAAGGACCTTGTATGTAAACTTAAGAAAGTATCTTACAAGTTAAAGCAAGCTCCCAGGGCTTGGTATTATTGATTAGATAAATAATTACAGCAACAAGGCTTCAAGAAAGGATCAACTAATAGAAATCTATATATCAAGGTAAATGGAGATAAATTATTAGTAGTAGTTGTATATGTTGATGATATCATATTTGGTAGTAATGTTGACTCAATGAGTCAAGAGTTCGCAACATTCTTGCAACAAGAATTTGAAATGTATCTACTTGGTGAATTGAAATTTTTCCTTGGACTACACTGAATCAAACAAAGGAAAACATATTTCTTTCTCAGAAAAAGTATCTCAAGGATATTTTAAGAAAATTTGGGATGGAAGATTGTAAACTTATTGAAAATAGCAACAAGAAATGTTAAAAATAGAATCCAGAAATTTCAGTTTAATTTGTCCTTGAATTAAACTGGGAGTCAAAATTGAATTCTATTCTCATATCAACTTGTAAATAGTTAATTAAGTTTAATTAACTTAATCAAATTAGGAATTTAGATTTGGAATTATTTATGTAGTCATGTATATGTTCTCCCTAAATTTTAGGTGTCCAGGATGAGTTTATTTGAGTTGTAATTAGATTAAATTAGTTTACTGAGTTATGGTGAGTTAAATTAGTTCTAATTGTTTGTGGAACTAATAGAGGACTAAAAGTCAGATGGTGCATTGGTGCATCCACAAGTGTTACTCCAGTTAACTGAATATTCCCTCATGATAAACTCATGCATGTCAGTTTAGAGAAAGACCTAGTTGAGACTAGAGTGTAGGGACAATGTACTATCAGTTGTATGAGTTATTGAGTTGTAAATATCATGCATCCAATCAGAGAAGGACCTATGTTTGGATTGCGCAATTTTGGAAGCATGAATTCCCTTTAAATACATGCTATTCATCCTAGGAATTGTGCAAGGAAATAGGGGCTTGGAGAGTTACAAAATAGGCCTATATTTTGGCTTGACCTAGCCTGTAAGCTGAGAGTTGATTATACTTGTGTAGGGATTGTTCTTTTGAGAAAAGCATTGCATTTTCATCTTGTATTTCTGATTAATGCAATATAGATAATAAGGGTTTTTAGCTATGGGTTTCCTGGGAAAACTTATTGTGCCATGTGCCATTGATTTGTCTTCTTCTTGTTCATATTACTTTCATCTATCTATTGCCTTCTGCTAGTTGAAAGTAGAAGTAGATTCATGTCTTGTGCTTTAGTAAAATTGCATGATCTTGTGAGCCTATAGGAAATTCTACATTGTATCGGAGATGCACTCAATATACTAGAGGATATTTCGAAGTTTTGAGTTATGGGTTATAGGTGAAATTCGAATTTGCAATACATACTTCAAGATCAGTAGATGGTGTTCTACGGTTTGTGGCTTGAGTATGCTTTGGATGGCAACTCAAGTTACATAGCCTGGAAGGACAGGATGGAGGTCGTGTTGGATGATAACGGCTTGAAGGAATTCATTTATCAAGACATTCCTAAGTCACTAGCATCAAATGCAAAATATCTGGTCGAATGGAAGAAGTGTGTGGCAAGGGCGAGGAAGATAATCCTTGAGGGAGTTCAAGACCACATTGTCTTGAGTCTTCATGGGAAGGAGACTCCGTATGCTATGTGGAAAGCATTGACAGACATTTTCCAGAACATCAGTGACCATAGGAAGTTGGCATTGAAATATAAAATTCAAAAAATCAAGATGGAGGCAGGCGACTCAATTCCAAATTACTTGACCAAGTTCACTCATTGTCGAGATGAGCTTGGAAGTGTTGGAATCACTATTGTTGAGGATGATATGGTGAGCCTAGATCTTCTAGGACTTCCCAAGAGTTGGCATAGTTATCAGGACTTTGTCAATGGGAGGGAGAAGCTACCATATTGGGAACAACTATGGTCAGATTTGGTACAAGAGGAGTTTTAACGGAACACTAGAGATGGGACCTCTTCCAAGGAAGTGGAAGAGGACTTTGCCTTAGTAGGTAAGGCAAAGAAGTCCAAGGGAAAGAAGTCCGAAGGTGAGGCAGGTGGCAAGAATATGGACTTGTCGAAATTCAAGTGTTTTCACTGTCACGAGCACAGGAACTATGCCTCGAATTGCCCACAGAAGAAAGCAAGCAAGAAGGACCCTGGAGTAGCTACAGTAGGTCAGGCTCTAGCTTCACAATTCAAACTTGATTTCACTCTCATTACATGCATGGCCAACACTATTATGGGAGGTGTGTGGTATCTTAACAACGGTGTGTCATTCCATATGATGGGGAACATAGATCTCTTTAGTAATTTTGAGGAGAAAGACCTCAAGCAGAGCATGCGTTTCAAGATTACGGGAGGTATAGAGCTACCAGGATCGGTACGGTTACCTTTCAGAGTGAGTTTGGCTCCCCTCTCAGGATCACAGATGTGATGTATGTTCTAAGACTAAATAATAATCTTGCTTCATTCACGATATTAGAAGACCGTGGCTATGATGTGATTTTTAGTAAGGGAAAGGTTTTCCTTAGACACATCGCCACGAGACAGGTGAAACAGATCGGTGCTTGGGTCAAGAACCTGTATGCTCTTGAGGTACATGATTCATGCAAAGCCTTAAGGAGTAAGGCAAAGGTTAGAGACTTGGTGGTTGAGAGGGAGAGTAAATTTCCTCTCAACATGTAGCCCCAAAAGAAGCCTCAGAAGAAGATTCAAGAAATTATGGAGTAGCCACAGTTGGAGAAGCAGAAAGGAGACTGAGTGGAGGCATCCACTCATGCAGAGACCTCCAGTAGGGGGAAATTTTGAGTCAGGTGGGCAGAGGGAGCACATGCATCCATACCTCTAGGTGTGAGGTGGGGCGATGTGAAGTGACAATCCCAAGAGGGTTGAAATTGGGTAGGGTTCGTTGAGAGGTTTTGTCTCATGGATCGTACCTTGCTACAGGAGCCCAAAGTACATAGTAGCATGATGGATCAGTGGTGGCTGATGTAGTCAAAGATCAAAGTGAAATAGGCTAGAGCAATTAGATATTCAAGAGTGTAGAGAAGAGTTGACAACATTGCAGAAAGTCAGAGTCAGCAGAAGCACATATTTTTCAGTCGATAGAGGTAATAACAGTCAGAGACTTTGATGACATATGCATCATACTAATTAAGGTTGGACTTTTTTTTCTTTCTTTTTTGGAGTTGTTGTAGCAACAACACTAGAGAAAAGTGTTGCATGCAGAACATTCTAAATTTTTAGGATCAAGATCGAGTTGAATTCCTTTCTTGTTGAGAGGGAGTACTGAAAATAGCAACAAGAAATGTTAAAAACAGAATCCAGAAATTCCAGTTTAATTTGTCCTTGAATTAAACTGGGAATTAAAATCAAATTCTATTCTCATATCAACTTGTGAATAGTTAATTAAGTTTAATTAACTTAATCAGCTTAGGAATTTCGAGTTGGAAGTATTTTTGTAGTCATGTATATGTTCTCCCTAAATTTTAGGGGTCCAGGATGATTTTATTTGAGTAATAGTTAGACTAACTTAGGTTACTGAGATATGTTCAGTTAAATTAGTTCTAACTGTTTGTGGAACTAATAGAGGACTAATAGTCAGTTGGTGCATTGGTGCATCCACAAGTGTTACTCCAGTTAACCGAATATTTTCTCATGAGAAACTCATGCATGTCAGTTCAAAGAAAAGCCTAGTTGAGATTAGAGTGCAAGGACAATGTACAATCATTTGCATGATTTACTGAGTTGTAAATATCATGCATGCAATTAGAGAAGGACCTATGTTTGGATTGCGCACCTTTAGAATCATGAATTCCCTTTAAATGCAGGCTATTCATCCTAGGAATTGCGCGAGGTAGGGACTCGAAGAGCTGCAGAATAGGCCTAGATTTTGGCTTGAGCTAACTTGTGAGCTGAGAGTTGATTATACTTGTGCAGGGATTGTTCTTATGAGAACGAGAATTGTATTCTTATCTTGTATTTCTGATTAATGCAATATAGATAGTAGGGGTTTTGAGTTGTGGCTTTCCCAGGAAAACTTATTATCTTCTTCATGTTCATATTGTTTTCATCCATCTATTGGCTTCAGCCGGTTGAAAGTAGAAGTAGATTCTTGTCCTGTGCTTTAGTAAATTGCATGAGCCTGTGAATATACAGAAAATTCTACCCATCGTAACGTGTTGTAAACTCAAAAAGGATGATGAATCTCTAGTAGTCAATCAATCTGAATATAGATCCATGATTGGGAGTTTACTATATATCACAAGAACAAGACTAGATATTATGCATGTTTTTGGCATAGTAGGGCACTTTCAAGCTAATCCTAAGGAAACACATCTCAAAGCAGTTAAATAGATATTCAAATATTTACAAGGGACTTTGGATCAACGTAAACTTTGAAACGGGAACTGATACTGTTACCCGTTTCATAGAGATAGCAAAAAAATGACCTGATTTTGAAAAGGGGTGATGCAGAACACACATGTTTTTTTTAGAGCATAGTTTTTGGCATTTTAAATTTTTTTATGTACATTACGTTTTAGAATGGTAGTGATTTTCATACTAATTTAAAAAAGTGAGTATTCTGCATCACACCCTTTTTTAAAAAGATCTGTTTTTTGGCTTTAATTTTCTAATGTATAAAATGTAAATAATTATTTTGTAAATTTGATAATTTTTGAAGTGGTCGTTTTCTTCATATTTTCTTGTTTTTTATTTAATTTTTTTTTTTAGTGTTTTGCATTTTTAAATTAGAAGGTTGATATTTAGAATTTTCAATATTCTACATATTTATACAACCTTAATTAATTTTTCAATCCACATGAAATATTTGTCTCTAAAAAAACAAATATAAAAATATATATAAAAAATACAAAAATAAAGACAAACTAGTTAAAAAAAATTTTTATCTCATAAACCATAAAAGAAATTGGAAAAAAAAACAAAATTATATATATATATATATATATAAGTAAAAATTGAGAAATTAAAAAAAAAGTAAAAATTGAGAAATTAAAAAAAAAAACATTAGCAAGCACTAGGGAAAAATAAATAAATAAAAACAAACTAGTTCAAAAAAAAAAAAAAAAAACAAAAAAAAAACAAAAAAAATGTAAAAAACTACTCAAATTAATATTAAAAAAAAAAACAAAAATGTTAAAAAAAATTATCTCACAAAACATAAAAGAATTTGGAAAAAAAAAAAAACAAACAAAAACAAAATTAATATATATATATATATATATAAGTAAAAAAATAAAAATAAAATAAAAACATTAGCAAAAACTGGAAAAAAAAATTAAAAAATGGGTAAAATTAATATAAAAAAAAAAAGCTAAAAAAGAAAAGAAAGGAAGCGCATTTTTTTATTAAAAAAAGAAAAAAATTAATTATTTTTTATTAAACATACATCTTTTATATAAAAATAAATAAATAAATAAAATTATTATTATTATTATTTTAAACAATCTTTTCTTTAATTAAAAAAAAAAAACTATAATTTTTTTTAAAACAATTTTTATTTTTATTACTATTTTTAATTAAAAAATACAAATTATTAAACCTACATTTTATATTTAAAAGAGAAAAAAAAAAAAACCTACATTTTATATTTGAAAAAAAATATATATATACATTTTTTTTTAAACAATCTTTTTTTATTAAAAAAAAATATAATTTTTTTTTTAACAGATCATAAAAAATATTTTAATTTTTTTAAAACAAATTTAATCTTTTAATTTAAAATTTAAAAAATTATTAAAAAAAAATTAAAAAGTTAATGTTAGGTTTTTTTTTTTTTTTAAATACATTTGGTGGCCCTTTGTAATTTTTAATTATAAATATGTTTTTTAAAATATTTATTAATAATTAAAAAAAAATTATTAAACAATTTTAAATTGTAGAGTTGAGGCTTCTATGATCCATAACAAGTTTGTGACAGATTTTTTGGCGAAAATCACAGGAAATACCATTTTTCGACGCGTTTCGAACCAACCAGTGTGGTTCATCGTCAGGTTCATCGTCAGAACTTGTCCTGACGATGAACCACACTGGTTAGTTCGAAACGCATCGACGAATGGTATTTCATGTGATTTTCGCCGAAAAATCTCCCACATAATTTTAATTTTTTTATTTATTTATTTTTTATTTTTTATTTTTTTTTTTTATATTTAAAAAAACGAAAATAAATAAAGAAAATAAATTTGCCCACAGCCGCGCCACCATCGGGCGGGCCGTTGGGCGATTCTCGGAATCGCCCAACAGCCCGCCCGCCACCCAGTGGTGGTGCGACCGTGGGCGGAGGGGCTACACACAGCCCTTGGCCCACGACCGCGCTACCACTGGGTGACGGGCGGGTCGTTGGGCGATTCCGGGAATCGCCCAACGGCCCACTCGCCGCCCAGTGGCGGTGCGGCCATGGGCCAAATTTTTTTTTTTGAAATAAAATTAAAAAATAATAAAATTCTTTAATAATATATATATATATATATATATATATATATATATTTTAATTATTAATAAATATTTAATAAAAACAATTTTAAAAGACATATTTATAATTAAAAATTAAAAATGTTTAATTTGGGGCAGCCGTGGGCCTAATTTTTTTTTTAATAATAAAAACAAAGTTAAAAAAAAATTAAAATTGTTTAATAATTTTTTTTAAATTATTAAATATGTTAATTATAAATATGTTTTTTAAAAATTATTAAATACATTTGTTTAGTTTAATAATTTCTATTAAAATTGTTTAATAATTTTTTTTTTCAAACGAAAAAACAAAATTTCGTTTTAAAAACAAAATTATATTTAAAATTTATTTTTTGGTTTGTTTTTAAATAAATAATGAAAACACATCTTTTTTGTAAGTTTATAATGTGTTTTTTTTTTTTTTTTAATTTTTTTTTTTTTAATTGGAAAAAACATACATTTTTAAAATTTTGATTTTTTTTAGTTTTTTTTTAATAATTTGAGCTTATTTTTGTCTTTTTAGTTTTTTCTAAATGTTTTTAATATTAATTTTCTATTTTTGTTTAATATAGTTTGTTTTTATTTTTTTTTCCTAGTTTTTGTTAATGATTTTTTTAATCTTTCTATTTTTTCTTACTTAATTTTTTATATATAAATTTTTAATTTTTAATTTTATTTTATTTTAATTTTTTTCGCAAATTTTTTTATGGTTTATGAAACAATTTTTTTTGAAACATTTTTTATTTATTTTTTGTTATATATATATATATATATATATATATATATATTAAGTAATCATCATTTTTATCTTAATTTCACTAGTTTTTAATTTCTTTTTGTTAATTTTCCATTTTTTTTTTTAAATCTAGTTTGTTTTTAATTTTTAATTTAAGTTTTTTAGTTTTTTGTTAATGTTTTTTTTATTTTTTCTATTTTTACCTACTTAATTTTATAGTTTTTTTAATGTGTTTTTTGTTTTCTTTTTCCAAATTTTTTTTATGATTTACATTTTTTTTTTTAAAGATGTTTTTTTACTATTTATTTGTTTATAATTTGTAATTTTTTTCTAGTTTTTTAATTCTTATCTTTTATAGGTTAATTTTGTTTTTTTTTGTTTTTTTGTTTGTTTGTTGGTTTTTTTTTACATTTTTATGATTGATTTTTTTTTTGTTTTTTATGTCTTGTTTTTAGTATCTATATATATATATATATATATATATATATATATATATATATATATATATATTGTGTTTTTTCATTGTTTTAATTAATTTTTATTTTATGTTTTCATTATTTTTTTGAAATTTTAATGTTTTTCGGGGTCATGATAAAATATTTTACGCTATTATTTCAAAATGTTGAAATTTCACCCTTGAAATTTTTTTTTGTTATTCTAGCATCAACACTTTTCGTTTTGAGGGTGTTTTTTGCACAAAATTTACCATTGAAAAAAAAAATGTTATTCAAACATCAACGCTTCGTTTTGAGGATGTTTTACGGACATTTTTTGCACAAAAAATTGGTTTTCACCACCATTTTTAAAACATGTTGAAAATTTACCCTAGAAAAAAAAAGGTGTTATTGCAGCATCAACACTTTTCGTTTTTAGCACTATTTTTGATGTTTTTCCAGGGTTTTTTGGCCAGAGTTCCTGTTTTGAGTTTATAGTTACCATTTCAAAGTTTACATAGTTTTGGATTTTGGACTAATTTAATAGGTTATTTTGTCTCATCTTATCAATCAACCTCCTAATGGAATCATTCACATCCTATTCCCTTTTTACATCATCATTGCACAAAGTCCTATGCATGACTCTCTCATTCACCACAGTTTCTGCCCTGAAATGCATCATTTGAGCCAGTTTTAGGACCAACGTACCCTGGCCTCTTGCTCCACAGAGTTCGCCTATAGGTTGCTCCAGTGTGACCTGCATTGATCACTTACAGTTTTCTCCCCTTTGCACCTGCGTTGGTTCTATAAATTCAAGAAAAAGAGAGATAATCTCGAAGCCTAAATTTCGAGAAGCTTCCAGGATTTGTTGTAACCATTTACCTCAGATAAAACTTTTGAATCTTATCCTCTCCTATGTTGAAGTTTCCATCCCTTATCCTTATATCTCATCCTCTCATCAAGAGTGGATCTCAATCCCAATATTGGTAAAAGGATAAGAACTCCAAACTTACCCCACTCTTCTATATATTACAACCTTCCATATGCAAGGGGTTGGATTTTGGAGAGTGATTCTACCCTTATGTTGTTGTGAAGAGAGTTAGGTTTTCATGCATTTGGGGTGATTGGAGGTACACTTTGTGACAAAGGAAGGATAAGTCAACAACTTGGAGGAGCTCTTCTACAATATTGACACCTATGTATGGTTGTAACTCATTCCATTTATATCAATACAAAGAGTTATCTTGTTTTCCTATATGTGATGTCGTTATTTCATATATTCAATACTATGTAGATCTATTGAATGAAGTAGATAGATGATGTAAAATATATCTCGTAGTTTCTTGGTTTGTGTTGTCTGGTTGTGAAGGTCCTAATTTTGGCAACTGCAACTAGGATTGGAGCATTCATGTCATAGAAGGAGTGAAACATATGACATATTCCAGGTAGATTTCTTCCCCTCCTCTACTTACTTTAAGGAAAACATTGGGTCCTTTGTCATTATGTTGTTCTAGGTTAGACACGAAACTTAGGCTATATGTTTCTGTCCACAATAATAAATCCCTTATAAGAAATTGGAAGCCATACTGGGGAACGGTTTATTCCCTTCATGGTTTTTTTGTCCATAGTGTTGATTTACCTCTATCGTGGACCTTTGTTACTTTAATCAACCAAGAAAAGACCTAGGAAGTGATTGTATTAAGTCTCGTTTGCAATTTTTATGTCGAAATCCTATTTCCCATGACCAACACACCCTCTGGTCTATTGACGGAGTGTTTAATCTCACCTAGGCCTTCTTTATGCCTTCATTGCACCTCACTTGGGCCCTCTATGTCACTGTGTTGCTAAGCACTGGTGCCTCTTCTGCACCTGCATTGACCCCTATTCTTACACAAAACTTGCCTTGTTTTCTCATTGTTTATTTGATCAACTTACTTACAACTAACCTTCCCTGAGTCTTGAGTGTCTTGTGGTCTCTTTTGAGCCTCCATTTGGTTTGCATTTGTGTTTGATTTCCTTTGTAAGAATTGGTTTTGATTTTTATTTGTTCTTATCATTAGGTCACTTGCAAAATTGTTTCATTTTATCATTGATAGCTTGGATGAATTATTGTTTTAGTCCTCATTCTGAAAAGTGAATTTGAATCAATGATTAAACACTTGCATCTTAGTCTTCTTAATTTTGAAAAATTAAGTGTGCTGAAAAGAAAAAACCTTGCATTGAAATTTATGGTTTTTCATCCATATTGATTTAGGAACAGTTGCATGAAAAGGGAATTACATTAAGCATCTTGTTTGTTGCATTTTCTATGTTGAATGTTGCTCGTTTATTCCCTTCCTTAGCTATATTTTCACTGAAGAGAAAGATTCCATTTCCTCATGCTATAGTTTCATTTTAGGGAATTCAGGTAAATTCGTGGCGAGCCATAAACTGAAACTTAATTCAAGATCAACTTAAAATTTACTAAATCAAACTGAGGAGCATTTGTAACATTGATGCAAACACTTAGAGGTCTAGGCTAGAGATGTGTTTCGGTATTATTAAACATAGGAGTTGTCATTGTTTGCCATCATTGCATCCCGGGGGTGAAATCTTGTTCCAGATAGGTAAGTGTATAGGATCGTACTCCGCGTACCTTCAGGTATATTAGATTTCACTCCATGCATGACAAGTATATTGGAACGATCTCATTGAACGGTTATGCATTAGAAAACACTACTACGGATTGCACTCCTACACACCATTGAGTATATTTTGGGAGTCCCCTATAGGTTGCTATCCATCTATAGGTAACTGAGTCGACCGCCTTGTATACCGTGATACATCGAACAGAGCATTTGAGTAGATTTCCTGCATGTACATTAAGTCCCTGGTTTGCCAAGGTGTATATTGAAGTTCACGTTTGCTTGGTAAACCTTTATGCCTAGTTACCCCTTTGTTTTGTTTATTTCTTTAATTTCTAAAATCATTTAATTGATCATGGAACAATGTCCTCCCCATGCAACAACTCCTTAGAGGATCTTAGGTTGATACTAATCACAATAGTTCCCGAGTCTACCAAGGAAGGGAACCCCTCTGATAGGAATGTTGGTCCTTTTCCTTCTTTTGTAAATATTGGTTCTCCTTATATGGCAACGCCGTCCCTTCTTGTATTTACCATTCATTTTCCATTTTGGTTATTTTCGACCCCTATGGTTCCAAATGTCCAAACTGCTTCTCAACCAGGTTCTCCTCCACCTAAACAACATCAACCTCATGTTGATCCTAAAATTGACCCTTTTTCTTCTTCACATGTTCAGTCTTCTTCCTTTTCTTCCTCTTTGTCTGGTGAAATCCTCAATGTTAGTAACCAGGTGGATAAGAATTAGAAGAAAAGGAATATTAAGAAGAAGAAAAATAAGCAGGGGGACAACCAAGCAAGCATTGCTACAGACACAACTAGTATGGAAAAGTCTTCCAATCAGCCCCATAAAGTTAAATTTCCTTGCATGTTATGTAAGGGTGACCACCTGCTTAGAGATTGTCATGGTATTCCCAAGGTATTAGAAGTTTAGTCTACATGCTCACATTATCTTAAATCATTAGCTTCTAGAGATCATGCTGGTGACAAACCCTCAACTAGAGATAGTAAGGTCCATGGGAAAAAGGTAAAGTCAAATTTCCATGTAATTTATGTGAAGGGAATCATCTTATTCATGTTTTTCCTTATATGGATGAAGCCTCAAAAGTGTTGGAAAACCTTACAAATTCTCAACCTCGACTCCCGGCTGGTTATCAAAATATTTCTCCCAATCCTCCACTAGTTGATGAAGTGATTGATCAGAATCTGAAGTGATTGATCAGAATCTGAATCCAATCAACCCCACTCTCTCTGAATGTGAATCCTATGATTCTTTTCCCAACCAACCATTGGTTGAGAAAATTCTTGATTTGATTACACCTTCAGTTGATCGTACCTTTCTGGTAGAGAGTGAACTTCATATTGCTCAGGTTCCTCTCATTTCTTCAGATTCCAATGAAGTAGGGGTTAGTCCTCCCATTCCAATGGAACAGGGGGGGAATCCTCCCTTTCCCATAGCACAAGGGGGTAGTTCTCACGTTGCCACATCAACCCCTCCAAGTAGCATGTTCACTTCCTTTGATTAGAGTTGACTAAAAAGATATCATCTTCCTCCTTACGTGCCCTTTCAGATCATAGTACAAACTTATAATGTGGTTGTACCTGACACGATCATAGATGAAGGTGCATCTGTTAGTGTTATGTCCTCAACTACTTGGAAAGATTTTGGTTGCCCAAAAATTGTGCCCATTACCCAAAATATTTTGGCTTTTAACAGAGGAACCAGTGGACCATTAGGGATGCTTCCTAAGTTGCCTATTACTTTGGGAGGAAAGACTGTCTATATCAATATGATGGTAGTCCAATAACCTTTGTATTTTAATTCACTCTGTGGGCATGACCATATTTATGTCATGGGAGCTCTTGCCTCTTCACTCTTTCATGTGATTTGTTTCCCGCATGAAGGAAAAATCATGAAAATCAATCATCTTTCATTCGTTGGCCATAATCTAACTCCTAATCAACCAACTTCCCTAAATGGTGATTATATGAAAGTGGTATCTTCCCCACCACAAGTTAATTATGTGCCGACCTATCCAATTCACATACATACTGCTAAAGATGAGCCTTTCACTATCTTCTCAACTTCTTTTGACCTAGATCAAGCAGGTGATATGGTGCATCATTTAGTGGGGGCATTGGAGTTTGATCCATCCACTGGATGCTTTGATCCCTTCCAAAGCGTTATTCTCCCATATGATGAGAACCTCTTGGGATCCATGGTCTCTGGAAGGCCATGATTAATATTGGATCAGAGTTCCTTTTCTTGTGTCAGGCTCCTTAAAAAATGAAACAAGGTAGGTTGAGTAGAGTTCCTTGTCTTGTGTCAATCTCGTTAAAAAATGAAACAAGGTTTCATGAGAATAGTTCTTTTCCTATGTCAAGCTCATTAAAAAATGAAACAAATCCCTTTTCAATTCGAGTCTTTGATTAGATCTCATAAATTCCCAGTCGATTCTTTTACTTGATCTCGTAAATGAACCTTCATTCCACCCACATGTTGGTAACCAATAGTCTACTCAAATGAATGAAATGAAGATTTGGTGGCATGTACCTCGAATTGAGTCATTATGCTAGGGGCATGCAATCTTATTTCAAGCATACTTTTTATTTGTTTACATCTTGTGTAAAAATGAAACCATCTTCAAGTATTTCAAGCATAGTTTCCCATCTTTCAATCTTACGTAAAAATGAAACCAATTTCAAGCATAGTTTCCCATGTTTCAAGATTGTGTAAAAAATGAAACTATTCTCATTTTATCTTGTGTGATTGCCATTTTATTAGCCTGCATATGCCATATGAGCCCTTGGTTTTTTCATTCCATCGTCACCATCTGCTTGGCCAATCGTACGTTTTTACTTGGTTCTTTTACCCTTTCTTGAGGAACAACTATGATTAGTGGTTTTGTTAGCCTGCCTCTTGACCTTTACATGTTTTGAGCAGTTCCATCATGACCAAAACCAGTTTCTACCCTTTATACCACTCCTTCCTCGAGTTGGAGTCCTCTTTCAGCTCTTTTGAGACTCCCAAAACATGAAAATATTGTCGAGAACTTGTCTTTTCGAACTCGTAAAAGTAAATGAAAATGCTTCTACTCAATATAAGTTTAACTCTTTTCTAGAGTGAGATAGACTATCTATGAAAACTGAATACCTTAGTCAAACATGGTTAAGAGGTTCTCTTGGGTATTATTTTCTACCTTTTTGGACCTAAAAGACTACTTACGAAAAGGGACATCTGGAGTTTTCTTTTTTTCCTCTTTTTCAAACTCTCTAAACATGAAAACAAAGTCAAGTTTTACTTTCACTAGACTCGTTAAAACATCAAACAGTGATAGACTCATCAATCATGATGCATTCAAACCACTCCTTCTCATGGTTCATTAAATATACTCTAAGGGATTCATTACAGATCAATCATATGTTATCCTCCTCAAACTTGTTAAAAAGTAAAGAGATATTGACCAGCATGGTCGAGGAAATTGGGAAAACATGGTACTCCATCTTTCAATGGAAGTGAGTCGCTCTTGAACACGACACTCTTCCACTTCATCTCCATGGCTATTAGGTTGGGTAATCTTCTTGTCTTTTGATTCATCATACCTTCAAAGAACCTCCATTTCGATTTTGGGTCAATGATGCCAACTCCATTTCGGTGTCCTTGCTATGTTCAATAGAATTCATTCAGTTGATATCTGTTACAATACTCTTAAGCCTTCATTCCATGTTTTCCTTTCCTGATCTAGTTCCATATCAACATCTTTTCTTCTCAATAATGATACATGTTTCATGACGTTCATGGAGGATACATCAAGGCCCTCCTGTGACGGGTTGCTTCTCGTCGACATCAACGCATTATCTAGGAAGTTGACTTAGAAATACCCATTGGTATGTTGGTGCTTGCATACATCAATGTCAAGTGTCCTCGTTATCGGTGATAGGTTTACATCATTGGCCTTAAACCAAAATTTTATGTGTGGTGCTTGACATAAACTCATTTATTCACACCATACAGATTGTACTTGAGTACCTTGAGAGCCATTAACATCATTGGTGGTTTCTCTCACGTTTTTTAACAACTTACATCATTGGCCGATAATCAGATAGTGTCTCCATGTTTGACTCCAACTCACTGATTCACATGGTTAGACTCATACATTGGTTTGTTGTGTGAATGAAATAGAAGATCTCAGATCTAGTTTCTGCCATCCAGGATGCGATTTCAGGTTTATACAAATATCACTATGGATGATGGCTATGATCATATTGACATTCATCCAGTCATGGTTCCACCATCATTCATCAGTGTACATGTCTTTTGATCATTGTACATGTAATGTTAGCTTATGTGCTAAGTATGGGTATACCTCCCTAAACAAAAAATATGTCATGATGTAAATGTATTGGAATAGAAGATGATATTGTGAGTTGTTCTTGATCTTGACTTGTCACAAGGTAAAGCACTTCAGTCATTAATCATCATCTATGAATTTTTTCTTTAGGGGGCACTCTGTTATAGGATATTTTGTCTCATCTAATCAATCAACCTCCTAATGGGATCATTCACATATTATTCCCCATTTACATCATCATTGCACAAAGCCTTATGCATGATTCTCTCATTTCCCACAATATATGCCCTGAACTGCATCATTTGAGCCAGTTTTTAGGACAATGCACCCTAGCCTCTTGCTGGACGAAGTTCACCTACAGGGTGATCCACTGTGACCTACATTGATCAGCTACAAGTTGCTCCCCTTTTCATCTGCGTTGTTTTTAGAAATTTGGGAAAAGGAGAGAGAATCCCAAAGCCTCCATTTCCAAAAGCTTCCAGGATCTATTGTAACCATTTACCTCAGATAAAAACTTTGAATCCTATCCCATCCTAACTTGGATTTTCCATCCCTTATACTTAGATATCATCCTCCCATCAAGAGTGGATTTCAATCCCAAGATTCGTAAAAGGATAAGAACTCCCAACTTACCCCACTCGTCTATATATTTACAACCTTCCATATGCAAGGGATTAGATTTTGGAGAGTGATTCTACCATTATGCTACTATGAAGAGAGTTAGGTTTTCATAAATTTGGGGTGATTGGAGGCACACTTAGTGAAAATGGAAGGACAATTCAACAACTTGGAGTTGATCTTCTACATGATTGACACCTATATTTGGTTGTAACTCACTCCATTTATATCAATACAAATAGTTCTCTTGTTTTCCTATATCTAATGTCGTTATTTCATATATTTAAATACCATGTCGATCTGTTAAATGAAGTTGATAGATGATGCTACATAGATCATGTAGCTTCTTGGCTTGTGTTGTCTGGTTTTGCATGTTCTAATTTTGGTAGCTGGAGGTAGGATTGAATCATTCAAGCCAAAGAAGGAGTGAAACATACGATAGATTCCAAGTAGGTTTCTTCTCGTAATCTACTTACTTTAAGGAAAACATTGGGTCCTTTTTCATTCTGTTATTCTAGCATAGCCACCAAACCTTGGGCCTGGGGAGATATTTTTGTCTACAGTCATAAATATCGTATAACAACTATGATATCCAAAGAATACAAATTTGAATCTTCAAGCATATACTGATGCAA
Organism: Pinus tabuliformis; assembly: GCA_031772625.1. Lineage (NCBI taxonomy): Eukaryota > Viridiplantae > Streptophyta > Pinopsida > Pinales > Pinaceae > Pinus > Pinus tabuliformis. Next base: position 885,270,294 of record CM062812.1, read on the forward strand.
ATTGGGTGGGAGCATTAATGACATAAAAAGTACCAATGATGGAGCTTTATTTCTAGCAAAATACTTAGTTTCTTGGCTTAGAAAGAAACATAGCTCTATTTATTTATCTATTGTTGAAGTAAAATATATTGAAGTTGCTAACATGTTGCACACAATTTTTATAAATTCCATTCAAAATATATAAGACATTCAGGTATACGACCTTCAACCTATTTCTATCTTTTGTGATAACACCAGTGCCATTAGTATATCTAATAATCCTATAAATCACATCCCTATTAAATATCACTTTCTTAGAGAGAAAGTCTTGGATCATAAGGTGAATTTGGATTTTGTCCCTACACATGAGAAAATTTCATATATCTTTACTAAACCTCTTCCCCAATAATCCTTTGATTATCTTAAACAATTATTAGGGATGGTCTCTTATCATTTTCTTTCATAATCAACTTAGTGGGATCTCTATTTCAGGTGCATGGTCTCGAGGGGAGACTTGGCCACTTAGTCATTGTCAATGATGTCAAAAGGGGAGAAACAACAAGTTTCACATCAATTGATAATGGTGGTTCCCATCAATTCCAAAGGGGGAGATTGTTGGAAAATTTGGTGTTGGAATTATTGGAAAATTTGGTATAGACATTAAGGTTACATGATGTTGGCATTAATACCAACCTGACATAGGGTTGCTGAAGTATGATTGAACAAATGATCAAGCTTGAAGGAGACCTAGGCTTATTCAAGAATGGACAGAGATTAAAGACAATCAACTGGTGTTTGTAGCCCATATTGCACATGGAAAACCCACATTAATAGCTCAAATTTCTTGTGGACAACCAACATTTGAATTCCTAGGAATGAAAAACAAGATGGGGCATTAAAACCATGGTTTCCTTGCTTGGTTTCTCCCCACAAAAATTGTGTGTTGGCTCGTATTACCATACAATTTTAACTTAGATTCTATCCATGGTAATTTGATGGAACGCTAGATATGGTCATCAAAAGGCATATATAGATGACCAAATCACACATGAAATTAGCATCCAATTAAGTGAATATGACCTATTCATCTATGGAATGATATATGTAGGTTTTTAGTGTGTTCTGGTATAGGGGTTACGGTGTTGTCTATACTTCATAACTAATGCATGTTGGGAGAAATCACTGTGATTAAGACCATGATATGGCTTTGTTCTAGGTGTAAACATGATGCTTCGATTTAATTCATGTTGAATAATTGAATCTCCATGTGTTAAATTTTGATGGAGATAGATATGAGTTCATTAATATTAATCTAATGCGAAAAGGTATTTGTCTATGATTTCTATCGTTCAACACATCTTGTGGATTGTTTCGACACAACTTTTGGCGTGTTATAGTTGTTACACAGTATTTTGTCACATTCCCAACACTATACCTAAAGTGTCATCCTTAGTGCCACTGTCGTAAAGTGACAAAAGATGTGTATACTCATGCACCATGAATTATATGCTCAACACATCCTTGAAGAGATGGAGAACTTATGTCTTGAAGTAATTTTGGAAAAACTTATGAAAAACCCTAATTTGTAAGACCAGCACTACTTTTAGTAGGAAAATCCATGATGGTAACCTTTTGTCTAACTAGTGACTAGTGCTGGCAGTGTGACTTTTGAAAGGAAAATCCGCGTTGGTCCTCTTTAGGCAGTTTCTCCAAAAATGGAGCAAAAGCTTATCTTACTAGAAGCCTGAAGAACGATGAGTTGGTAGTTGTTGGATGAAGATATGGTCAAGTACTCCCATTTAGAGCCCTTGATACTACCTTTAGGGATCTTACCTTTGGGACAAGGACCTTATTCCCCCTTTGGTGGATCTCTAATTCTCTCTCCCTCACCATAATTCCGTTCTTCACTTTCCTCAAGGGGTTGGTCATTATTGGTTTCCATTCTTCTACTCAATTGTGCTTAGGTGTTGTAATTATGGTGATAGAGGAAATGAGAGATTGTTAAGTTTGGTTTGGACTTGGAACCATATTGAAGGATGCCTTCAACATCAAGGCATCAGTTGTATGCTTCCCTCTTTGATTTAATCATTAATACAAAGCATCGTTTACTTCCCATATGCTTGCCTATGATAGTTTTCTTAGTATAATACTCCTTGATCTGTTGTATAACTTATATTGGAATGCATATGCTATGATCTCTCTTGTTGTTGTCTTTTGATCTCTCTTGTAGGTATTCAGATGCAAGAAGTAAGTCTAGAAGCTAAGGGATTAGGATCATCATCAAAGGTCGAGTGCCCAAGAGAGAGGTAGGCAATCTCCCTTTCTCATTTGTCATTCTGATTTATCTTAGGGAATTTTTCTTGTTTTTTCATGGTTGTTACTAGACCCACACATTGGGCTAGATGGATTGCTTCTATCCGTAGAAGGGATTGCTTGGTTAGAAAATTGGCGACTCCATTGGGGAAGCCTACACCCTTTTCATCCACCTTTCATTTTTTTCCTTCTCGTTAAATTTGGCCAACTGTCGAAAGACCCAGTCTTTGGATTGACTTTTAGTCTCTACTCTAAATTGTTAGTGTCTTAGGGTATCAGGTATAGAGTTTCTTCCGGAGCCTTTCTTATTTTTCCTAAAATTTCCTCGCTCAATGTGTATTTTATGAGTGACACTTGTGCTGACAGAGTCTGTTTTTCCTTGTACAGCCGCGCTGAAAACCCTGTCTTCCAGTGTTTACCCATGCTAAAGATCAGCACGGGTTTTGTTATGAAAAGTAGTGATGTCAAAATGGGTTTTTCTATGAAAAGTAGTGTTGATGACCTTGTCAGCATGGGTTTTATATATAAAGTAGTGTTGGTCCTTTAATCTGAGAATTTTTAAGGTCTCTACTAAAAACTATAGCATGTCCTCGTCTCTGAGGTCTCTTCTTTATTTATCTGCATCAATATTTGTCTATAAGCCTTTGATTTATTTGTGGAATGCAAAATATTGTATCTTGCTTGAAGTGGTAAAAAATCAGATTTTGATTGAGTTTTTCAAGTATTGAGTCGATTGAGAACTTTGTTTACTACTTGTGTGCTTGAGAATTATTGATTGTTTTGTTAATTAAACATTGATTGGTATTTTGCATTGATTAAAGGAATTGATTTTGAATTGAATTAGTTTTTGAAAAATTTACTTTTCGTTAAAATTGCATTAGATCACTTGCATGAAAAGTTATTTTTTGGAATTAATTATTGGAAATAGATCACATTTTTCAATAATTGAAAACTAAATGGTGCATTAGTTGCATTAAATCATTTAAAGAAAAAAGAAAAGAATAGTTCATATAAGTGCATCTAAGGAAAAGCTAAAATCATTTTTACTTTTTGACATTGCTTTTGGAAAATTAAAGTGAAAGATCTAGTTAGGAATGCTTTGTTTGTTGCATCATTGTTTGAATCTCTTCCCTTACTAGATTAAATTTCATCGAAACGGAAAGAATCCTTTTCTCATGATAGTTGCAACATAGGAGTTCAGGTGACATCGTTTTGGGCCTTAAAACTGAAACTTAATTGAACATAAACTTAAATTTTACCTCAAATAATCTAGGGAGAATTTGTAACTTAACGCAAAAATTTAGAGGTATAGGCTAGAGACATGTTCCGACATCGTTAAATGCAGGAGTTGTCGTAATTCCAACGTTGTATCTTGGGGGTGAAATTTCGTTCTACATATGGAAGTTGTTAGCACCTAAATTTGCCTTAGGCTGAAGGAAGGCAAAATTCAGGGTAACCACAAACCACTCTCAGTCTGGTAGCTAGCCCTACCAGAACAGGAGAGAGCTCTCTCCGGGTCACACTCAGGAAAATAAACAATAGGGTCTAAGATTACTCAAAAATGAATACTGATTTTAGGCTAGGTAAATAAATATGAAAGAGTTATTTTGAAAAATGATTGAGTTTTCTGGGATGTGTGGGGGCCAAGGAATAGCATGAGCAAAGAATTTAACTCAAAGATGCAGATTATTTCGTGAGGAAAGACAAGCGGAAAGTCTAGCAATTTGATCAAAATAATATGGAGTGGAGAGATTGTTTAAGAGTGTGAAAAGGGCATAAATACATGAATCCTTTTCAACAGAAGAAAACATAGAACGTGAAAACTATCCCAAGGCAGAGCAGTACACTAAATTCTACCTTTTTTACTCAGAAAGCTTTCACTGGAAATGAATATGAATGAAAATACGAAAAATAATGAAATACATATGAAACATAAAGAAGATACATTTGCTAAACTCACGCCACAGGAATCTCATGAACCAGAGCTGCAATCTTTCATTAATTCTCTGTCAAAATGTACAGTGAGTGACTGGGTGTCTCTCCCACAGTTTCCCAGAAATTCCAACCCTTTGCAAATAGTGTTGCATACAATAAATAGACTATGCCATTGGGAAATAGAACGACCCACAGTTGGGGAGTTTTTCAAATGATTACAAACTGGAAATGGAAAGCCAACCATTAGTTACAGGTGCAGTGTTACAGAAATGACAAATGGCTTGGGTGACTGCTCGCCTTCCTTTGCCACTTGGATAGGAGCCCACCTTTAGTGAAAATACTTTTTAAACATTGCCTTAGTTTTTGAGAAAAATATAGTGTAAATGAGCGGGCCCACTTGGAGAAAGTCGCGAATCGAAATGTCGCGGAGCGGAAGTGATTTTGGCCTTTGGGTCCCTGTGCACTGCGCCAAAAGCTATATGCGCCGTGCCACTTTGGAGGCGATTTTGAGGTACCTTCTGGAGTCCAAATTGTGCCCAAGTGTGCTTGTTGGAAAGCCCTGCCTGTCTACTTTCCAACCCAAGTGGAATTTATGAATTTTGTGCTCATTTTCCCCTCCAAAACTTCATTCTCCCAAGACTGCTTCCTGTGTGTCAAAATAGGGGCAGAGAGGTCATTTTTTGAGTGTTTTTGACCTCCTGGGGACTCAAAACTTGCCCAAACTTCTTGTCCATGCACCAGTAATCATGATTTTTCATGATGAATCCAAAAATGCAAACCATTTGTGATTTGGAGCTCCCAATCCTAAGCGTCACGCCAGTGGCGCGGCGCACAGGGAGAAAAACCCTGTTTTTTGCAAAAAAAATTCCAAAAACACCAAAAATGCCCCAAATTTCTTGAAATTTGGGCTAGAGATTCCTTATCAAGTGTTGTGCTAGGCCAAAGAGGCTTCGGCCAATATCTAAAGTCGATCGAGCTCCCTTTGCCTCTTTTTATTCTTGATTGCCTTCCTCAATTTCGCCTTCAAATTCCTGATTCAGGCCTTGCACACTTTGTTTCGCGCCATGTCGTGGAAAGCCATGTGTCTCAACAATGCATGGTCCTTGCTGGCCTTGTCCAGCGGTCTCTCCAAGTGCATGTTAACTCTCTCGAGATTGGCCTCTCGATCCTCATTAATCTCTTGCTCCAATGACGTGAGATCAACTCTTCTCCTTTGTGCAGCTTGGCGATGCTCACAAATGTTTTGTAGCTCCATGATCGCTTTCTGATCCTCCAGTTGTTTGTTCCTCTACTCCAGATATTTCATGTTCCATTTGGCTCTTTCCAAATCAAGGGACAAGGCTTGAATCTCTATTTGCTGCTCCTGGATGATCTCTTTAAGCTGTGCACTTGTCGGTTCTGTATCTATATCATCATCATGAAGGAGAACGAATTTGGTCTCTTGTTCACTTGATGGCTCACCTTAAGGCCCCTCATCCTGCATTGGTTCCTTGCCTTTGTCCTGTTCCTGTGATGCTGATGGAGGAAGCAAGGCCCCTTCCACCCTGGGTGGAGATAACACTCGCTTTGCCGCTGCAAACAAACGTCTGGTGCCTTTTTGATATGTGATGAAAACCGACACACTAGCAGTCTCATGGTGCTCATACCGACGAGAAGGTTCACCCTCATGCTTAACCTCTGATAATACCTGTGAAGTGCTGAAGAGGTCATGGGAGATGAAATCATCCCAAGTAATGCCCTGCAATCCCAGCTGATGAACCACCAAAATCTTAATAAGAGCAAAGTGATAAACACTGTTAAGTTGCTGCTGAGGGGTCTTGTGCTGCATGAAGGTGTTCATCCTCTCTATGTTCCTGCAAATGAAATATGGGATGTTCATCATCCATACCCTGGTAAAGTGCATGAGCAACCTGATGTGATAGGCATATAGACAAGAGAACCTCCCCTCATAGCTGAAGTACTTCATGATCAACTTCGTGAGTGGAGCATATTCATCTTTCAAATATCGGAATGGAAAGACTCTTGTGAGCTGCCTCAAGAAAGTGGCCTTAATGTAAGGCTCATAATGTTGTCGATCAACCTTCTGTTTCTTGTGCCATGGTTCTCCAACATTTGGTATGCCGGTTGCTAATGAGACAGTTTCAGGTGTCAGTGTGAAGGTGACACCGGCCAAGATAGAGTGATCTCCATGTAGGTGAAGCACAAAAAGACGGGCCAACTCATGATGAACTCGAACATTAGCCACTCTTTGACAAAACTCAAAACATGATAGATGCTGGAAACATGACATAGCAAGAGGGCATGCCCGCAATTCTATGAGGGTGGTTGGCTCATCCTTAACATGTTTTCTACTTTTATGATGTCTCCGGGGAGCCTGTTCTTCTGAGGATGAATCGCTTTGAGTTTCCACCTCGTACTCCGATGAATGCTCAAATGCCATGACTGCTGTATGTGGACTATGCTTGGATTGCCCTTTGATGATGGTAGTGAAAATATGTGTTGTTATGAACTCTGCCACCAAGGGGAACAATGCAAAAAAGGGAATGTTAGGAAGGGGATTAATATGATGGGATTAGGGATTATGGGGAGAAGTTTTGTTTTAGGGACATGTAGGAGGGTTTGGGGATTTTATAAGGAAGGGTTTTTGGGTTTTATATTGACAAATGAGTGGAGGGGATAGGGAATAGAGGTTTAGTACTGTTTTAGGGTAGGGAAAGATGGGAAAAATGGAATAGGGGGAAAGGGAAAAATGGAAAGAAGGGGCAAAATGAAAGGGAGGAGGAACCTTGGCCTCAACACAACAAATTTGCAACCCTAAGAGCAATGGATTTTGATGATTTAAAGAGGTAGGGTTTAGGTGTTTTTATTGCAACTATACACGGCCATAAACCATCATCATATCCACAAAATTTGATGAGCAAGCAAGATGTAGACCCTACCTGTCAATTTGAAGGGTTTCAAAGTGATTTGTTGCAAGTTTGGCACAATTTCAGGCCTTTGTGGGTGTGCGTCGCGCTCTGTGTGTGCGCCGCGCCCGTGTAGTTTCACCACTGTGGGGTCGCGCCCTGTGCACCGCGCTCTCTATGTGCGTCGCGCCCCTCTGTGTGTGCGCCACGCTCTGGAAAACACCTCCAACCTCTCCTAAAACGCATGCTAACTCTTCACAATGACTTTGCAATGCTTTCTCTATAACCTTGGTATGCATAATGACTTTGTTTCTTGTGGGAATCTTATATAAAGACTTTGGAGTCATGGCTTTAATTTTTGTTTCTTCAAAACCCCCTTTGATAATGTTTTATTTTGGCACTTTTTCCTGATTTAATTCAACTCTGTATTTCACTTTTCCCTTTGAAGTTTTAGCTAAAATGATGCAATTTTTGGCACTTTTTGTAGGAGTTTTTGGCATGGAATTTGGCCAAGGAAACCATGACTGCGCTTGAAGAGATCAACCGGAAACGTTTTTGAAAATTATCACAAATGAAACACTGTTTGACTTTTCTTCAAAACAGAGTTTTGAAGAATAGTCGTAATCTGTCAACATGATGATGAAATTCTTTAAATCATAACTCTGTAAGGGCCTCCCTCTGGCCTGCATGGCTTTATTGGACATGTTTGAAGACCAATTTATCTGATCCCTAGACCTAATGAGTGAAAATGACTCTCGTCCATTAAAAGGTCGAACATTGACTATCATGGAATTTAGTGAACATTGATGAAAAAACCTAAGCCAGCAGGTGCCAGACATGAGGGGAAATGACTGACATGACCTTTCCGATAGATTATGGCATGCCCCTAGCATAATGCAGCTGAGTGAATGGAGCGAGACACCTAAAAATAAAATGCAGAAAGAGTTTTGATCTCTGACGGAGGACTGATAAGACCGACTCTAACAAAAGTGTATAGGACCATTCTCCAATACTTTTGGGTATATCGGAGGCGCTCCATGCATTGTAAATATATGGGAACGCTCTCATCAAATAGTTACGCATTAGACATCACTACTATAGACTGGACTCCCATGTAACGTTGTGTATATATTGGGAGCCCACTATAGGTTTCTATCCATCCATACGTAACCGAGTCGGCTGCCTTGTAAACATGATACACCGAACACAACATTAGGGGAGATTGCTTGCCCATACTTCTTGGTTCACCAGGAGGTATTTTGCAGTTCACGGATACTTGGTAAACCCTTTTTCCTAGTTTTACCCATTTTTATTTTGTTTTTTTAATTTCTAAAATCAATTAATTGACTGCTGAAAAACATCTTTCTTGTGGAAATACTCCTTAGTAAATATTAGGTTGAGACTAATGGCAACAATTCCTGAGTCTACCAATAAAGGAAACTCCCTTGACGGGAATCCTAGTCCTTTTCCTTCTTTTGGAAATGTTGGTTTTCCATATATGGCAACATTATCCCTTCCTGGGTTTACTGTTGGTTTTTCATTTTGGTTATTTTTGACCCCTATAGTTCCAAACATCCAAACTACTCCTCAACCAGGATCTCCTCCACTTGAGCAGTATCATCCTCTGGTTGATCTTAAAGTTTACCCTTTACCTTCTTCGCCTATTTGGTCTTCTTCCTCTTCTTCCTCTTCATCTGGTGAAATATTGCAAGCTAGTAACCAGGTGGATAAGAAGAAGAAGAAAAGGAATATTAAGAAGAAGAAAAATAAGCAAAAGGCCAACCAAGCAATCATTGCTACCGATGTAGCTGATGTTGAAAAATCTTCCAATCAGCCCCAAAAAGTGAAATTCCCTTGCATGTTATGTAAGGGTGACCACCTTCTTAGATATTTCCCTGGTATTCCCAAGGTCTTAGAAGTGTGGTCCACAAGTTCCCATCAACCTTCGTCATCAGCCTCTGGAGATCATGCTAGTGATAAACCTTCAACTAGTGACAGTAAATCCCATGGGAAAAATGGAAAAGTTAAATTTCCATGTAGGTTATGTGAAGGGAATCATCCTATTCACCTTTGTCCTTATATGGATGAGGCTTCGAAAGTGTTGGATAACCTTACTACTTCTCAACCTCGTCTTTTGACTAGTTATCAGAAGATTTCCCTTGATCCTCCACTAGTTGATCAAGTGATTATTCAGAACTAATCTTCGGTCAACCCCACTCTCTCTAAAAGTGAATCTCATGAGTCCATTTCCAACCAACCATTAGTTGAGGAAATGGTTGACCTAATTCCACCTTCAGGTGATCAAACATTTCCTATAGAGAGTGAACCTCATATGGTTCATGTTCTTATTATTTCGTCATATTCCAATGAGTTGGAGGGAAATCCTCTCATTCCCACGATACAGGGGGGGGGATCCTCCTATTCCCATAACGTAAGGGGGTATTTCTCCCATTTCCATGGCACCCCCTCAACGTAGTATGGTCGTTTCCTTTGATTGGAGTCGACTTCAAAGATATCATCTTCCTTTTTATGTGCCCTTCTAGATCACGGTGCAGGCTCATAATATGGTTGTACCTAGCACAATTATAGATGAAGGTGCATATGTTAGTATTTTATCATCCACTGCTTGGCAAGCTTTAGGTTCTCTACAACTTGTGCTTGTTACCCAAAATTCGTTAGCTTTTAACAGAGGAACCATTCCACCATTAGGTATTCTTCTGAAGTTTCTTATTACTTTAGGAAGAAAAACCATCTATCTTGATGTGATGGTTATCCAAGGCCCTTTATATTTTAATCTACCCCTTGGTCGTGGCTATGTTTATGTCATGGGAGCTCTTATCTCTTCTCTCTTCCGTGTGTTGTGTTTCCCACATGAAGGGAGAATTGTGACCATTGATCAGCGATCATTCGTTGGTCCTAACTCATCTCCCAATCAACCATGTTCCCTAAATGGTCCTTACACACAAGTGGTATCTTCCCCACCACAGGTTAATTATGTGGTCACCTATTCCATACCTGCATCAAATGATGATCTAATTAATGATATAGTGCATAATGTACTAGGGGAATTGGAACCTGATATTTCCATTAGATACCTTGAGATGTATCCCTTCCAAAGCATTGTTCTCCCATCTGATGAGAACCTCTTGGAAGCTATGACCTCTTATATGTCAATGTCAAAAGAATTGTTCTTTTACTATGTCAACCTCGTTAAAAAATTAAATAGATGTCATGAGGATAGTTCTTTTGCTATGTCAAACTCGTTAAAAAATGAAATAGATTCCCATGGGGATAATTATTTTGCTATGTCAAACTCATTAAAAAATGAAATAGGTTCTGCATGAGGATAGTTCTTTTTCTATGTCAACCTTGTTAAAAAATCAAATAGGTCCCCATGAGGATAGTTCTTTTACTATGTCAACCTCGTTAAAAAATGAAACAAGGTGTCATGAGCATGGTTCTTTTCTTGTGTCAAGATCGTTAAAAAATGAAACATATCCCCTTCCAATTTGATTCTTTGTTTAGATCTCGTAAAATCCCAATCAAGTCTTTCACTTGATCTCGTATGTGAACCTTCATTCCATCCACCTGTTAATAACCAATAGTCTACTTCGGTCAATGAAATGAAGCTTGGGGGGCATGTACCTCAAATTGAGTAATTACACCGTGGGCATGCAAACTCATCTCAAGCATATTTTATCTTTATTTCAAGCTTGTTTAAAAATGAAACCAAATCCAAGCATAGTTTTTTTTTCGTTTCAAGCTTGTCTAAAAATGAAACCAAATCCAAGCATAGTTTGTTTTTGTTCAAGTTTGTGTAAAAATGAAACCAAATCCAAGCACAATGTTTTCTCATGTTTCAGTCTTGTGAAAAAATGAAACCATATTCAAGTATTCTCAAGCATAGTTTCCCATGTTTCAAGCTTGTGTAAAAATGAAACCATTCCCACTTTACCTCTTGCGATTGCCATCTTTATCAACCTGTTTCTGCTAGATGATCCTTGGTTTTTTAATTCCATCGTCACCATCTCTTTGGCTGATCATACACTTTCATTTGGTTGTTTTACCCTTTCCTTAGGAACATCTACGATGAGTGGTCATTTTAGCCAACCTCTTGACCTTTACATGTTTTAATTAGTTCCATCATCACCGAAACCAGTTGCTATCCTTTTAGATCACTTCTTCCTCCAGGTGGAGTCCTCTTTCCGCTCTTTTCAGACTCCAAAAATATGAAAATATTGTTGAGTACTTGTCTTTTCGAACTCATAAAATTAAATGAACTATGTCTACTCAGTATAAGTTTAACCCTTTTCTAGACTGAGATGGACTAGCTATGAAAAAGGAATACCTTAGTCGAACATGGCTAAGAGATTCTCTTGAATATCATTTTCTACCTTTTTTCATTCAAGAGACTATCTACGAAAAGGGACCTTTGGAGTTTTGTTTTCTACCTCTTTTTCAAACTCTCTAAACATGAAAAATATGTCGAGTTACCCCTCCATTGGACTCTTAAAACTTAAATGATGCAGGACTTTCCACCATGACAAGACCAAGTTACTCCTTCCTAGGGCTCGTTAAACTTACTAGGATGGATTCATCCGAAGGATGAACTTAGATAACAAGCATATTGTATCCTCTTCAAACTTGTGATTAAAAATAAAGAGGTACTCGCTAGTGATAGTGGGGAAAAATGGAAGTAAACATGTCATGCATTTTGTATGAAAGGAAGCATGTCACTCTTGAAAATGACACTCATATGCATTTCGTGTTGGGTTTGGGATATCCTCACTTAGTCACTTTCCTTCCTAGGTTTGGGAAATCCATTTGTCTCTCACTTGACCATTGCATATCGTCATCATGACCATTGATTCCATTTTGAGTCAAATGCTGCCAAACTCTAGAGTCGTTTCACCGATATGTTCAAGAGAAGTCCTATCCGCAAAATTCAAACTTCTTATACTTATTTGACCCTCTCTGCAACAATCCTGAATCACTCCTATCATTTTGAGATATCCTATGTTTCGTTTCAATGATGTGGGAAACATTATGGCCCTCCTTCGATGGATCACTTCCTTTCGACTTTAGCTCATTATCTAGGAAGTTGATTTGGGAACACCCTTTCAGTACCTTGGAGTTTTCATGCCTCAATAGCAAGTTCTTCATGTTCAATGACATGCTTACATCATTTGCCTTCGATCGAATGATTTGGCAAGTGTTCGACTTCAACTCACATATTCACACTTGTAGATTGTATTGGTGTACCTTGAGGGCCATCGTCATTATTGGTGGTTTCTCTTGTGCCTGTTAACGACTTACATTATTGACTGATAATTAGGTGGTTTCTACCATGATCAACATCAACACATCTATTCACATGGTTAGATTTGTACTTTGATCAGGATAGAGATGAAGACCCTAGATCTCATCTGTTAAAATCCAGGTTGCGAGGAGTTATTGAGTATTCATGATTGTATACGTGATCCTTTTCATATGGATGGATGTGTCCATGTCATGGATCCATAGACATGATCCTTTTCAGACGGATGGCTACGCCCATACCATGGATTCATGTATTATATTTTGATGCCTATTCAGATGTATTATCGGGCATATGCATATATCAGATATATCATATATTGTATCATGTTTGATTCGAAGGTCTCCTTACGGTGGTCTTCCAAGTTCCTTGCCTTAACTAATAAATCACTTCAACCATCACTTCCTATTTTTCTTTCATGCTTTAGGGGGAATCTTTTACATAATATTTTTTCACATTCCCAACTCTATACCTAAAGTGTCATCCTTTGTGCCACTATCATCACAAATGTCGTAAAGTGACAAAAGTTGTGTAAAATCATTCACCATGAATTATATGCTCAACACATCCTTGAAGAGATGGAGAACTAATGTCTTGAAGTAATTCTGGAAAAACTTGTGAAAAACCCTAATTTGCAAGACCAACGCTACTTTTAGTAGGCAAATCTGTGTTGGTAACCTTTTGTCTAACTAGTGACTAGTGTTGGTAGCGTGAATTTTGATAGGAAAATCCACGCTAGTCCTCTTCAGGCAGTTTCTCCAAAAATGGAGCAGAAGCTTCTCTTACTAGAAGCCTTGAGAATGACGAGATGGTAATTGTTGGATGAAGATATGGTCAAGTACTCCCATTTAGATCCCTTGATCCTACCTTTATGGGTCTTACCTTTGGGATAAGGACCTTCTTCCCCCTTTGTTGGATCTCTAACTCTCTCTCCCTCACTATAAATCTATTCTTCACTTTCCTCAATGGGTTGGCCATTGCTAGTTGTCATTATTCTGCTCAATTGTGCTTAGATGCTGCCATTTTGGTGAGAGAGGAAATGAGAGCTTGTTATGTTTGGCTTGGACTTGGAACCATCCTGAAGGGGGCCTTCAACATCAAGGCACAGGTTGTATGCTTCCCTCTTTGATTTAATTATTAATAGAAAGCATGTTTTACTTCCTATAAGCTTGTCTATGGTGATTTGCTTAGTACAATACTCCTAAAACTGTTGTATAACTTATATTGGAATGCATATTTTATGATCTCTCTTGTTGTTGTCTTTTGATTTCTCGTGTGTGTTCTAGTACAATGATCTTGTTAATGTGGCCTAACACACTTTGTTGTTAGTCTGATATGGCGTAATATTTTCTTGTTTGTGGGTGATTTCTATAATTCAATATGAGCAACGAATTGTTCAATTTGTACCAGCATGACAATTATTTTGATTTATTTTAGCATATAACGCTTGTGGGTTTATTCAGGCACAACATTTTTTGTTGATATGTTCTATGGGTTTTATTTGGCATAATAGTCTCTTGTCTCTTTTCTAAGCAATCACATGTCCATTCTAAGGGAGGTACATTCTCAAGGTTTAAAACTATCTATCCAAGAGAAATTAGTAATATCTTTGATCTGTTTATGACTAAGTATGCATAGTGATTTGGTTTGATCTGGTGCATACCTTCTACTAGTGGTTGAACTCCCTTTTCTAGTGGTAAGGGATCAAATTCAATTGCATTCCTCTTGTGATTTCCTAATGTGCATGCATTCTAAAGTTTTTTCTAAATCTTTAGCATTATGGCTAAGGGTTATATTTAATAGCGCTATCATTTGTATATTTTCTTTCTAATATAATTGTATGACATGGGAGCAATAACTTTTGAAAGAGAGAAATGTGTATTTGATTGGGTATCTATAATTGTATGACAAGATTGTATATTGTGTGTGGCTAACTAGAGTTGTTGATTTAGAATTGGTTATATGATTTTTTATGATGCTAATGAGATGGTATAGAGATACTACAAGGATGAAATTATTTTGTTGACTGAGTATTTTATGCCACTTCTGTGTATTTAATTGTATTACTAGATTATTGAAGCATGTGTTTTCTAATATAATTACATATTTGATGAATGATGTTGTTGGTGATAATATGATAAGGTATTATACGAGTTTGTGGTGATCAGGGTTTTAACAGAGAGTGTGTGAATGATCTTTTTTTTTTTTTGTATTACAAGACTGATAACAAAAAGTCTCAAGTAGGGATTATGTTGCATTGATGATATTACTACTCAAATTCTATGAGTTCTTATGATGTGTTGCACATAACAGTACTATAGTGATATTGTAGATCTAGTGACAATATGACTAAAGCTTATATCACAAAGTATTGACAATGTTGTGGTGTTGAGTAGAGCTGATATTGCAAAATATTTTATTATCACTAATGACATAATAACAATCCTTTTGTATTGAAGCTATATTGTTGTTGTAATACTAACAAGTGTGGTTTTTAAATGGTAAATAAGTTTTTATTTAATTTTGAAGTTATTTTAAAAAGGAGTGGATCCAATTTGAAAATGGATGAAAGGGTGGTCCACATTGATTAAGGGGGTTGGTTCCTCCAGCTAGTTGGAGTTGACAAACTGATCGAAGGGAGTGGATGCTTCCTATTGGTGGGTGCCAGCGAACCAGAGAAGGGAGTGGGTGCTTCATGTTGGTCGGTTCCAACAAATTAGAAAAGGGAGTGAGTGCTTACTACTAGTGGGTGCCAATGAACTTGTGTAAAGAATAATTGAGAAGAGAAGAATAATAATGGTGGTTTTCTCCCTTTATGGGTTTCCATCTCAAAAAAATTGTGTCTTTAGTGTTGTTGACACGATATGCTTTATGATTCTTGTGCTATTAATCTCATGCATAGTATTGATGTTGAATTATTAAGTATTTATTTTTAATAATTTGAAAATTTTTAGCAAGTAGTTTTATACTTATTCATCTCCCCCTTAGTATAAACAATATTTCGACAACAATTTGGACCTAGTAATAAGTGTGGATTGCTAGAGACTATTTATAGTTTCTAAATTATATACGAAATATCTAAACCTATATCAAGGAGTTTTAATGACTAATGCTTGAGATCAAGGAGATGTCAGAAGAGTATGGGTTATTCCACTTCATGAATGGTCTATAATCTTAGGCTATAAGTGTGTTATGACAACAAAATGTACAAAACCTTCAACAACTATCACCACTAGAAATAAGTTGTTGGACTATAGAGGCGAGAAAAAGTTGGTCCAAAGAAAAGTGAGGACGACAAGATGAAAAGGTAAAGATGAAAAAATACAAATGGAGGGAAAAGGTTTCCAAGGATGGAGAATATTGGCAAATGGATGTCATAAAGGGGAAGCAATTTGAGTCTTGTTGTATTTGCATGAAGGAATGTTATGCAATGAATTGACCTTTGAAGTGGAATTTGATCACTTAGGAATAGACAAAGAAGCCATAAAGTGGGGTTTTATAGGTTATAAAGGCTTAGTCCACATCAACATAATACAAAGGGGAAAAAAAACTAAGTTATGTTTGTGTGGATATCAATAGATGATAGGTCGTAGTGATGGTTAATAGTGGTGCTACTCATAACTTCTTGAGGGAGGATGTGACTAGATAGCTCAAGTTGGAACTTGAGCCAACACACATATCCTTTAAGGCTATTAACTCTGGGAAGCAAGGAGTGGTTGGTACAATTAGATATGTTTTGATTACACTTGAAGATTGGAAAGGGAGAAAAATCTCATTGATGTCCCAGTAGATGATTAAGATGTGGTTTTGTGCTAGGGATCCTTGAGAGTAGACAAGGTCATTCCAATCCCACACTTGGATAGTTTGTCAATATTTTCCAGTCTTACCCTAATTCCTAACAGAACATTGATCTACTACTTAAGTACACATCTAGGTTTATAACATAAATTCAACAAAAGAAAAATTAAATAATCGATCTCATAAAACAACTCACTGATTCTACCCAACAATTTTTCATTAAAACAAAATCCAAACTTACTTGGGCTCTCGTCCTAGGATAATGTCCCATCTAAGAAAATACAAAATAAAAATAACTTGGATTTGATCCAGCATATATTCCCTAGATCGATGCTTAATCTTCTCTGCATACTTGGATCTCTATCCTTTTTGCACTCCCTTAGACCCATCACACTTCTCGATGAGATGCCTTTCTCAATATCGTGTTGTTGAAGCGTGTCTTTCTCCTCTCCTCAACCTTGATTTTATAAATTTACATTGATCTAAATTCTTAAAACTCACCCTAATATCAAAATGATTAATGGTCAAGATTATATCTCACATCACTTCAAATCAGAAGCTAAGATTAAAAGAAAATCATTAAAGTAAATTACTTTACTTTTCCTAACTTTCTCTTAACACAATAAACCAACATATTAATATGTGCATTTTCCTAAGTTAGACTTAGGTTAAGTTACATTAACAACTTGCCCACAATTGAGAAAGTGTTATAATGAGAGTGTACGTGACTTCTACATGCCTAAGCACAAGGCTTATGTAAAAGTACCTACCTGAGCTACAAAAAATCCACACTTCCTCTTAGCAAGGAAGGTAATTCTAGAAGAAACTCCTCCACCTAGATATGTCTCCAATCCCACCACATCATCTATTGCTATAGTTACTCCTTTGAACTAGAAATATTTCATTCTACCTACTTTGTAATCTACATTGAAGGCCCATTTCTCCCAATCATGCTCATAGGAGTCTTAAATTTGTTCCTAATCATTCATCAACGTTAGCTCATACCAAATGGTTTTAACATATTTGAAAGAGGTCTCCTACCCATTTTCAAGATTATAAAATTGAGTCTCGGGTCTCAATTCAATCTTCAGAGCCTCCCACTCATTCTCTTTCACTAAAATAAAATCCTTGATTAAAGATCTTGTTGGATCTACCTATGGTCTAGACTTGCAAGCTACAAAACTTACACTTCTTGACACCAAGCCTTATTCTTGAGTCCTAGATAGCTCCCTTTGAACGTATGAATACATGTCCTTTCTAGGACACAACATAATACCCTTCTTCCTCTAGAGCTAAGACTGAGAGAAAGTTCTTCTTCAACTCTTAGGCATCAACACATCTTCCACCTCAATAGATCCCCCTTATTCTAGCTAGAATAACATTGTTTCAACCCCTTTCATTTCATGTATGATACTCATACCAACTTTCACTTGCATGTCTAAATCTATCTCTGAAACACTAAAGAACAATTCCCTCATTCCCATCATATGACGAGATGCTCCACTATCCACGAACCATGCATAACTATCCAAAAATTAAGCACTTCTAACACTAGTGCTAGAAAGAAAAACAACCACCAAGGAGAACTCCTCCTCAAATTTTGTTGCAAACTCATCAATCTCTATTGATGTTGTAGCCCGTGTTTTCCCTTTGTGTTTATTTTTCTTTGGACATTAGCTAAGATAATTTCATGGCTTATGACATATGAGCACTTGATTTTGATCATACCCTTATTCCTCCCATCATGAGAGGATCCTTCCTCTCCCTTATTTATTTTGGAAGTCCCCTTTCCATTTTTTGCATGACTTGAAAGTGAAACGTTCTCCCCATCCACTTCACCTTTTACTTGGATACGACATAGAGCCTCCTCATGAGTCTCCTTCTAGGTGAAGTCATCCCACAACCTATCCCAAGTTTGGAGATTCTCTCATGCCACGACTCCCTTAATAAAGGTACCTCACCACTTTGTAAACTCATTCAGAGTTGTCCTTAATAGTTTTGAGTCTTTCATTGTCTCCCCTACCGCAACAATCTCATCTCATACTTGGCATATTTGGGTGGGATAAGAAGAAATTATCTCAGTATTAGACATCTTAGTGCTTCTGATTTTTCTCTCTCAACACCATTTTCTAGTTCTTGTTGTCAATTTGGTATAGCTTGGTAAATGGCTACCACGTTTCTCTAGTGTTTTTTTCTCAGACACATGAGGAAAAATGTGATTCTTCACTTTATCCCAAATAATCCCCTTTTATTTCAACTCCTTCTTCTTATGGGTAGCCACAAGTGTCACATCAGTATGATGAATCTAAGTTTGATCTTCCAACTCTGAGATCTTGTTCTTCTCTAACACTAATGCAATTGTATACTTCCATATACTATAGTTAAATTACCCATCCAAATAATATTCAAGCCTAATATCAATATCCATCTCTATCCAATTGATTAAATCATGCCAAAAACAACTTGCTTTGCTATATATTGTTGCAGATCTCTATTGGTTGATCTATCAAATCCACCCAACTCTACTGACTTATCACAATCTATCCACAACTTACCTTTCCCTCGCATACGCATCCCACCTACTTTCATCTAACTCACCACCATTGCTAATTTTCATGTGAGTATGTTGTTATTATGCCCACAAGGTTCCTCATGTGCAGATGTGTTGTGGTCTAATAACTTTGTCAGCCACCACTTTTCTTCCCTTGCACTCACGTCATCAGCAGTTGTAGTCCATTTTTGCTAGCCACTCACTTGCATGGTGATTGGGTTGTTGGTTAACTTGGCTACACCACAACCTACCCCCGATGTGAACTTACCATCGAACTATCTTCTCTGCACATTGTTGGTCTAGTTTCCACCACTCATTCAATATATGACACTTACCTGCTGTGATTATGTCTTCCACTTTTTCCCTCTTCACAAGCCACCCAAGACTCCCTCTTTGTGCTATCTAATCAGCTATCATCCACCCATGAGTTGATTCTTGACCATTGTTCGACACTTCCCCAAGTTGTTTCCTCTACACTGGGCTGACCCACTATCTATGTTGTGGTGTGACCACTCGTGTAACCCTATAGCTTCGAACTCCTCATCCCCTGAGTCTATTATAGCTATCCTTTATCCTCTAAAATCATACGTCTTATGTGGTTGTGCTTCTTAGAAATCAGTGCCTTGTGACTGGTTGGGTGGTTGACACCCTTGTCAGCGACTCACAGCCACTTGCTTCTTTTTTTTCTTTTAAAAATTCATCCCATTTTTTGTGTGTGTACCATTGTACATCTAAGTTCCTTTGGCCATTAAAAAAAATCATCACCTTCGGTAAGATCATGGCCAAAACTAGCCCCGACCATCCTGTACGAACCTGAATTTTATGATTTCGAGATCAATTTTCATAGAGTTTTGGCTTTAATACCATGTTAAATTTCCTACGAAGTAGCAGCTAGTACTTAATTCCTAGTAGAACACTAATTTATTGATTAAATACACAGTTACGTTCCTAACATAAATTCAACAAAATCAAATTTAAATCATTGATCTCATAAAACAACACAAACAGATTATGCCTAACAATTTTTCCATTAGAACAAAATCCAAACTTATGTGGGCTCCCATCCTAGGATAATGGATCAACTGAGAAAATACAAAATACAAATAACCTGGATCTCATCTAGTGAATCTGCCCTAGATCAATGCTTGATCTTCTCTCTAGATCTGGATCTTGGACCTAGCACACTACTCACTAAGGTACCTCTCTCAATCTTGTGTTGTTGTAGTGTGTCTTTCTACTCTCCTCGACCTTTCTTTTATAACTTTACATTTGATTTAAATACCTAACCCTAACCCTAATATCAAGGTGATTAACAATTGATATTAGATCTTGCCTCGCTTGAGATCAACAACTAAGATTTAAAAACAAATAACTAAAGTAAATTACTTTACTTTTTCTAAGTTCTTTTAGCTCGATAATCCAACATAGTAATATGTGCTTCTTCCTAAGTTAGAATTAGGCTATGTTACATTAGAAACTTGCACACACTTTAGCAAGTGTTCTAAGGATAATGTAGGTGACTTATTCACGCTAAGACACAAGGCAATGCACAAAAGTACCTACTCGAGCTACAAAAAATGGACACACTAGTAGTAGTGTGAACCGAGAGAGGGAGCACAAGGTGCTTTTATGCCCATGACTGGGGGATATGACTAGTAGTCAAATAGAGGTACCTCAAGCTCAATGGAGAGGACGGTTAGTCACATTGTTTTGATGTAGGAGGATATGATTCATGGATTGGAAGAGAAGGTTGGCAGGATAGAGGATGTCTTGGTACATCACTCTAATATCTTAATGACATTGAGAGGCATAGTTTTGGAGGATGTTCCCAAGCAGTGACCTAGGGTGGATTAGGAGACAAGGATTTCTGATCATTTCATAGATCAAATAGATGACCTTCTCATGATCCAAGATTGCAACTAGGAGACTTCACAACCTTGGTATAGGTGAGCCAAGGAGGAGATTAGATCACTCGTAGAAACCCTTAGAGGTAATGAGCAACCATTTGATTTGTAGTTGGAATGACTTATGGAGGGGGTAGAAGGAAAAATTTAATCCCATGTATCTTTGTTGATGTATGTGATGCATAAGTACAAGGGGACCTTACCAGCTATAACATGATAGAATTCAGATGGAGAGGGAAGTAGTAGTTAAGGTGATTGCCCCACTTCACCTTCACATTGGGTCATGGCCACATGGCACATTGTCACAGAAAGAGAGTGAGTCCTTCTTGGATGCCTTAGAGATATCTTGATTGAGTTGAGGTTTGGTGATTAAGGAGTTGCATGGATGACTTAGTGAGATTGAAACGACTGAACTTGCATGAGGAAGTGAGTTCTAGTGTGATGATTGGATTAACTACCCAACTAGCTAGAGACACAAGGGGATCCAACACATAGAGGCATGTAGGGGTAGTTTAGGGTAGAGGAATGACAGTAGATCATGAGGCAACACTTCAATGATCAAGAAATGATAAGACAGTTAGTGACTTGGTGGTTCAAGTTTATTGATGAGAGGTTTGTCAAGGACAAAGATAGCTTGGAATGGGGGAGGATTTAATTCCACCTAGCCTAGTGGGCACACGCGACCATGTTGAAGTATTTGATGGAACCGAAGTTTGGGTTGCCATGAAGATTCACTAGGGTGACAAACTACTTAATGCAAGGCATCCCACACTTACATAATTCTTGATTGTGATTAGTTGGATGAGACAAGTGCACATGGATGAGTGACACACTATCTTGTTGGCTATCTTTGGTGCATGACAAACAATCAATCTATTTCTTAGCATGGCCACGCGCATGGAAAGACATTGTTTGAGCAAACTTGTACAAAATTTGGGGTTTACTCACCTAGGTGCATGGTGTAGCATGATCACACGATGAGGTAATTCAAGTACAATACATGGGCGCATAATGTGTGCGCATCATTAAATTGAATGTGTTAGCTCAAGAAATCTAGAGCGCACGTTGGCAAGTTAGCAAGCTAACAAGAGGGCGATGTAGGACATATATGCATCAACCATATCAAAATTTGAGGTTTTCAACTAGGCGTGCAAGATGGAGACATGTCAATCCATGGCATACCAAAGGGTGCATGATGACATGACACATTAGCGCATGACATACCAAAGGTTGTGACCTTTCAGTTGGAAGGGGGAATGCATGGTATATATATTGGATACAAATAAATAGAGGATCAACTGAGAGCAAAAGCACACTAAACATATATTGTAGAACACACACGACGAGGTGATGGTATGCACAAATCTAAAGTAAACAAACATCATAAATCTAAATTATGTATAAGTTTAATTTGCTACAAGTCATCCAAAAACACCAAATTATATGTTCCACTTCATTATATTCCCTTTTAAATCTCTTTCTTAAAATATCTATAATACTATAGTTTTCAAAATATATCAATTTACCTTTATTATTTATAAAAAATATTTAACATTATTGTTTATTTAATGTTTAAATATTATATACATAATCAAACAATTTACCTTTATTATTTATGAAAAATATTTAACATTATTGTTTATTTAATGTTTAAATATTATATACATAATCAAACATTAAAAAATACAATATTGATATTAAAAAAACAAAATTTTGTTTACAAAAATTATTTTAATTTTAATTTAATAATTACAAAATACAAATAATTTATATACTCAAAATTTATATACTCAAAAGTAGTTTTTTTTTTTCTTTCCATTGTTAATAATGGAGAATAAATGTCATTAACAATGAAGAATAAATGTTATATTAAGATACGTGAGGGTGAAAATGTAATCGGGAAGAATGGATGTTCTATTAAAATACTTACGGTGAAAAAGTAATTAGTTTAAAATTCTATAAAGACAAATTTAACTATGGTGGAAAATAGAATAATGTTGCCTTAGTTGAATGCAGTCCTAAATATAACTTTGACACTTTAAATACTTTCAAATCACAATTTTTCCAAACAGCAAATCAATTTCATGAATTTGCTTACAACCTAACCCAAAAAAAATTTAACGAAAATTTGTTAAAAATAAAATACTTATATATATCATCAAAGTAAACAAAGCAAAAACTTTGAATGAGCTTCTGATTTGAAGGTAGGCCGGCTGTGCAAATGTATAACTTATTGGCTTTCATGCTTTGAAGGGAGGCTGGCAAATGTATAGTTTATTGATTTTAAATTTATTTTTCAGGATTATAGGAGTAAACGTTGCTTTCACATCAGGAACAACAAACTTTTTAAATAATGTACACAATTTCAAGAAAAATTAACGCCTTCAAATTCTTATATACCACATATTTAAGATTCGTTTAATTCCATCTCACTGAATTATCGAGAAGATACAAACTGTTCATGTCTTTAATTATTTTTCCCATTGAGAAATAGTTTAATCATTTTTTATGTAATATTTTTAATTATGTGTGTTAATTTTATAGTTTAATAGTTAAATTAAACTACTATAATATAATTTTGTTATTTTATTAAATCAATAAAAAATCTAAGTAATTAATAGTTTGTAATTTTAACTTATGGGATTTTGTTATTTTATTAAATCAATAAAAAATATAAGTAATTAATAGTTTGTAATTTTAACTTATGGTACCGTTTAAATTTCATGCTTTGGAATAGTATGTAAATTGTAATTTTAACTTATGGGGCCATTTAAATTTCATGCTTGTAAATTATGAAATTTAAATTTCAAATTTCCATAATTTAAACCTGTAAAAAAATAATTTAAGTTTTAATATCAAAAAAATTAATTATATGAATAAATATTAAATGTAGAAAAAAATTAAAAGTGAAATTAATTTATGGTCTGATTTAACTTATAGATGAAATGACCATTTTCAAGGGCATTTTTTCTAGCTAATTTTAATTAAAATTTGGGAAAGATTTTTAAAAACTTGAGATTAAGTTGTTTAATATACAAAATTCAGTGTCTCAGGGGTTTTTTAGGGTGTTGAATCCGTTTATGTACTCAAAAATGTATCTTAAATAACTAAAAATCACAATCTTGCTTGAAATTGTATTGCTAAATTATAGTGAAAAAAAGGTTATTTCATCTATAAGTTAGACTACACCTTAATTTATTAATTTTAAAAAATTTACAAGTGAATATCTAATTTTATCTTTAAATAAGTTGGAAAATAGCCCTAGTGGATAGCTCACTTGGTCGAGTTCCCGTTGCTAAGTACCTTGCCAATTTGGAGGTCACGGGGTCATATCTCCTCGATGCCCATGGGGTGACACCCTATATGTAGGTTGGCGGGTAGATCCCTTCGGGTGGATCTGACGAGATTATTGCCCATGGATGTAGTGGCCACTTAGTGACTGTGAACCACAGTTGAAAAACAAAGTTGGAAAAACATGAATAAATTAGAAAAGCACATCATTTTTCTTAAACACAACAATGATTCTTCATAGAATTCATTTATCTCATTCAAACATGAAAAATAAAGGCGTTGTCTTAGAAGGAGGCCACAGTTTCGCAAGGAGTTGCAACAATGATTCTTCATAGAATTCATTTCTCTCATTCAAACATGAAAAATAAAGGCGTTGTCTTAGAAGGAGGCCACAATTTCGCGAGGAGTTGGAGTCTGGTGAAAATTTCTTTAAGAAATCTAAATCTGGAAGTGTTTAAATAATTTTTGGGATGGTGGAAATGGATTCAATACCATCAATAACCTTAAGGGCACCCAAAATCCTGAAGCTTTACAGTTGTAACCCAAATTAAAAAATAAAATAAAATTAAAAAATCCTCTAAATTTTCTCAAAATCATACTGCAAATTTCTATTATTTTCAAAAGAAATTCAAACCTATTTAAGATATAAAAAAATAATTTGAATAATTTTAAATTATAGCCTAACTTTTTCTTTCTTTTAACAGATCTTCGAACAGAATTATGTCAATCTTGTGCATTTGAACAACAAATTATGCAAATATACTGAAGTGTTTAACCCTCTAAATAACATATTAAAATCCGTGTGTACACTACCCTTGCACTTATGTGGATTACAAATCCTTAGAATATCTCAAAATCCGAAGACTAGGAAAGTGGACAAGGAATTGAGATCGTCAAATTCTAAAATATTTGTAATCAATACAAAGGGTTCAAGAGTACACTACAAATGTTTGACACGATAGTCTTTGCCGACTTCAAGGAGTTACATGAAACCGATTCTGTGTAAGGGAGGTTTAAGTGGAAAAGACAAGATATGATGGCCACTTTGACAAGTGATATGTTACTTTTTAATAAGTATATAAGAAAAATCGTCACTTTTTTGCGTTAAGCAAATGATTTTTATCCAATTAAATTAATTTGATCCACACTATGAATAAGGGTGAGTGACCTTCTATATCCAAATGTGTGATACTCTTTGTTACAAATGGAAGGACCTATAGCCCATATAACAATCATTTCACATTTTTGGATCAACCAATTTTTCTAAAATTGACGTTACTTAATCCTTTTTTTTTAACAATGTAGACCATCATTTTCCTTTTTTTTTCCCCTAAATAATCCCTATAGAATGTAGACTCATTTTTAAGTAACCCCTCTCCCATCAACTATACTTAGATCGTGTTTCACATCGTAAACAATCATTTTCTCTAATCCTGCCACAACGCAGTTGTCTATAATGAGACTTTTTGGAAGCTTTTCTGGTGGGTTTTTCCGGTCAAAATCCAACAGCAATTTATTGGAATTGCAAGTTTGATAGCTAGTTTCTGCACAATCAAACTGTCCTAGGGGTTTTTCAGGGTGCTGAATCCTAATATGCAGTTAAAAAACCATTTTAAATAATACAAATCAAGATTTAACCTCAATTTTTTCCACCGGATTCCGTCACCGGAATCTCCAAAAAGTCGCATTATAGACAACTCGTGCCACAACATGTAGATTGTATAGCGAAATTTCCCGAGTCCACTATGATTTTAAAAGAAGTATTATCGATAGTATTTTAAAATTAAATATATATTATAATTTAGTTGTCAAATTAATTATGAAGACAATTATAACTAGTTGATGTAGATTAACTCATCACTATTATTTAAATTTAGTGACCGTAAAAGAGTAATTCTTAGCCAATCAAAACTGTTTTAGAGAATATAATTACTATTTCAATTATTAAACAAAATAATTTAAAAATAAAAATATAAAAATATAATCACTTTACAATTAATTGATTATATTTATAAAAAAAATTCTTAACATAAAAATCATATCTTATTATAAACTTGTTTTCAAATTTATTGATAAAATAAATTTAACATTTTAGCCTGTAGAGTGAGCTCTCAATTGGCCAAGTCCTCATAGTTAAAGCACCTTTGTTATAGAGAGGTTCTAGACACTCTTGCGGCCAAGCTTTGACATTGAACCCACAAGAAGTGATCCCTTTGGGTAGATTTGTCATCTATCATTAAATTAGTTATAATTTCTTTGATGGTAACCTAGTTGATCCTACTAGTAATCATATGCCTATTTTTAAAGATTAAGCCATATGTCTAACTATAAACTAATTTACACTATAAAACTGTGAATAACTCATTAAATAATAGGAAAAAATAAATTTAACATTTTATTTATAAAAAAGTACCACCTTTATAGATGTACGAATCATTTGTGAGTGTCAACGTCTCATTTTAAACAATAAAATATAATACTTTTTAATATATATATATATATATATATATATATATATATATATATTTTAAAAAAATGCAATAAAAGTTATTTCAAAATATATATAACATAATGAATTATTTCTTAATAATATCAAAATAAAATAATGTGAAAAGAGCATCAGTATCTTAGTTATTTTTAGTTTCTAATAATAGGTGGAGTGTCTATCTAAAATGTTGATTAATTATTTACACAATTTTATTTTGAAAATATATTATCAATATAAATATTGTGAAAATCACCAAAAACAAACAATATAAGTAACATATTATTATTTATAGAAAAATTTTTACTAAATTGTGAATTATTAAATAATATTATATTTATAAATTAATAAAAATAAAATATTATTTATTATTAAAATAATATAAAGTTTGAATCAATTTGATTTTGGAGGATCTTGTTGGCATTATTGTCATTGATGGCAAAGGACAATAAGCAACAAGAAGCAACAATGCAAGTAGCATCAGCAAGGCAAGGAGTGGCAGCAATGCAAGGAACAACATCAAGGCAAGGAGCAATAACAATGCAAGAAGTAGCAAGGCAAGGAGGAGCAACAATGCAAAGAAGGCAAGAGATTTCTTAATGAAGAATTTGTTGAGATGTAAAATTATTTATTGAGCTGAACTATTGTGATGCAAAGGCAAGACTCCAAGGAAAAGGAAAAGATTGTTGTCATGCATTAATGAGAAAGAGATTGGTATTTGATGTTGGCATTAGGTTGATTCATTTAATGATTACATGTGGTTGAAATGAATATTGGATGAATTATTTATTTTTTGTTCTAATATTCAAGATATGAAAAGTCTGGAAACAAATGAGTGGAATGCAAAGAGTCAAGTCTATTCACTTCTTATTCCTATGTGGGATACGAACAACCAGAAAAATATCTCTATAAAATATGTGATTTTGGAAGGCATAAGTGAGGATAGATAATGGACGAATGTGGGGGAGCTAACTGAACTATTATGCATTAGTTACCTGGCACTTATGAAGCTGATGTGAAGCAGATTTGAAGGGAAGAAGATGCATAAATGAAGATGGAGATATGTAAAGTTTATGACCAAGTAAACAAGTACATTGTTATTTCGTGTTTGCATAATGGGATGATAGTCTCCTTTCAAGTTGAAGCTTGAAAAATATACAGTTTGAGTTGGTTGAGGAAGGAGCCTCCTATGGGTTGTAGCTTACAGAAAACATATGGGAGTTGGAGCTTCCTTGCATGTTGCAGCTTGCAGAAAATGGAGGTAGCAGTCTCTTGTAGGTTGGGGCCTATAGAAAACTAGATGTAATAAGGAGTAGGAGCTTGCCTTTGCATCACAACAACACTAAAATTGTGGTTTTATCCCTTTATGGGTTTCCACATATATCTTGTGTCAATGTGTGAAGTTATTATGTGTTCATGTATCTGGTTTGTTTTTCTTATTACTTGCTGATCACATACTCATATGTTGGTTATTATTTGTTAAGATTCTCATGTTATGTATCAGTTAATGATATTAATGAAAAGAAAATTAATGTCCACGTATATAATTAACTGATTCACCCCCCTTAGTTTAGTCAATTTTTCAACAATAGGTATCATAGCAGGTTCCTTTTGTATAACACTAACAACTTGAAGGTAGATCTGGTTGACTCATGGATTGTCAAAGCGTACCTGTTTTGAGTGCAACAAAATTTCATGAGTGGAGAGATAAGGTAAAAACCGAGTTGATAGCTTATGGACCTAGTGTATGGAAGCTTGTATGTGAAGGTTACTGTAAAAACTCTCCCTTTGTGCAAGAAAAACAATGGAATGCTAAGGAAAAATGTGTTATATATAACAATATTCATAATAAGGATCTTGATACAATAATAGATTTAACATTTACAAAAGAAATCTGGGATAGATTACAGCTCATGTATGAAGAGGCTAGCAGCAACAATGTAGAGAAAGGAAAGAGAAAGAGGAAGGAGGAAAAACCCTGTCAAAGGGAAAGTGTTGAGTTAAATGAAACCTCTACCTGTGTGAATGTACCTAACTCTCTTGAAGAAAAGGCAAATGAAAATCAAGCGAGGCTTGTCTTATCATTGGCTAGTATAGAAAGATTCAAGAATGAAAACAAAGATTTGAAGAAACTAGCGTAGATATGTGATGAGAAAGATCATGAGTACAAGGAGGAAATTGTTAGCCTAAAGGCTCAACTTGAAGAAGAAAGGAGACTAGAGGAGGTGATGCGCAGTAAATTCAAGGAGAGAGACCTACAGTGTGAAGGATTAGAAGATGAGGTTAATTCAGCTAGAAGTAAGCTAGAAGAAAATAATAGGTTGTGTAAGCAGCTAGAAGAGGATCTTGCCTCCATGAAGAACTCATCAAAGGAAACCATTAAATAGCATAATGAAGCAGCCCTAAAAGGACCTATAGAAGAAGAGTCTAATATAAAAATGTTTTGTAAAGAAAACAAAAATAAGAAGCAATATCAAAAGCCAATGAATGAGATGAAAAAAAGGTTCACTGCAAGAAGATCATTCTCTCTTGAAAATGAGTTGTACAAGTTTGAAAGATTTCAAAGGAGATTCTTTGTTCCTGGGAAAAGTGTCACATGTTTTTATTGCCATAAACATGGACACATAGTAGCAGATAGTAATAACAAGAAGGTCAAGATTGTTCAACAAAACATGCAACAAACAAGAAGGTACTATCCAACAAGAAAACAATGGAGAACACCAGCAACTAGGTACATAAACTCTTTCTATGGTTATTGTTATATGTGTCATGAATTTGGACATAAAGTGGTTGAATGCAAAAACTATGTAAAGAAAAATATAAATGACTCAAGAAAACACACATCATTTGTTCCTTTGCATGATAATAGAAGGTGCTATCTATGTAGCAATTCTGAACACAAAGCCAAAGACTACAAGCTACACTATACCTTAAAGAACTCTAGAAAAAATACAGACACTGCAAGAAATCCAAACTGTGAGACAAAAGAAAATGTAGACACAAGAAGGAAACTAATAAAGGATGGAAAAGGAAGAATAAAGAACAACCAGTGACCTAGCTTGGTCTTATGGGGGGTTACTAAAGAAAGAAAAGAAGAATTTGTCAATGTTGAACCAGTATCAATTGAGGGGGAGAGTAGCTCCATTATTGACAATAAAGCTTTGAATATGTAGGTGTGAAATACATCTATACTATGGAAAATATATTAGATAATAAAAGATGATTTAGTGGATGACATTGCCACTATATTATATCCAACTTGCACAAAAAGAAAAGGAAAATGACCCTACTGCAAAGTTATGTCGAATGTATTGGAAAGAAGAAAGTTACAAAAGGGAATGTGTCACCTCTTTGAGAACCTAAAGTTGTAAGAGATATGTGAATCAATGCTAAGAAAAGTTGAAAGATAACAAGAGAATAAAAAAAAATGGGGACATCCCCAACATTAATTCATCTCAATAATTGAATAATTGGGTACATACCAAATGTTGCAAATAAAAATGGAGAAACAAGACAAAACCCTAAAACTTAAAATATTCAAATCCATCTTGAGTACATCAATCTCAAACACGACTCTAAATGGCCTTGATTGCGATTGTGGATACAAATCTACAAGAACAAGACATTCTCATGCATCCGATTACAATAGAAAAATTGTGAGTCAAAGAGAACCAAAGATCGGGAAAATGGATGTATAAAACAGGAGAGCCCCATACAAGACATTTTTTAATAATAGGAAGGAGTTGAATTGAGACTGGACAATGTTATTCAAAAAAAAAATGAAGTAGAAACTTCAATTTCTATGAGAGTAATAAGAGATGATTTCACTGAAGCCCACTCCAAGCATGTGAAACTATACTACCTCTGTGATGAGTGATGGAAGTTATTTGCACAGGATCAATAAAGATATGTGCCATATTTGGATGCACTCCATTTCAAACAAAATGGATCTTTGAAGCATAATTTTAGAACTCATCCCTACATCAATGATGGCTACCAAATGAAATAGCTACTAGAAACCAAATAATATGTATACAATGGAGAACCACTAAGCTCTAACAATTGCTAGAATCTCAAGGCAATAATATAAAAAGGAAGCTACAAGAAACAAAATGGATCTATGCAATCTAAATGATCGAAGAGCCATTTACGTATTCATAATTTGAGGAGTTACAAGTTGGGGTTGTGTGAACATGTGGTAGTGGTAATATGGTCTAACTCAGAATGGTCCAATTTTTTTTCTCTAAGGATACTAACGCCAAGCAGTGGGAAATGGATAATGAAAAGATATGCAAATTCTTGTAGAAGTATGATAGAGAGAAAGAAGGTATTTTGAGTGAACAAATATGGTAGTGCTATAATATTAGCAGCGTTATAACAGTCTTGTGGGTCAAAATGATTGCTATGGCGCTATTTTTTTTGAAAAAAAATTCTAGTATGCGTTACATTCAAATCAATTATTCAACATATGTTATAGAGGGACATAATGACAACACCATGCATAGTATTGATAGCTAGTGGATTGGAACAATGTTAAATAATTGTGTGCAGAGGAATAATTATATGCAGCGTTTATATATTCCATGGCAACATTTCTATTGGAGAATTTTTATTTGATTCCATCAGCATTAATTGCCTTGCAACAACATTACCGATTATTATGACATTATTATTATTATCCAACTTTAGAATGACATTATCAAGCCTTCATTGTATTATTATTGTCACTACACAATAGAAACATTGCTAAACCCAACTCTTACATTGTCTCCCAGCGTTCCAAATCCTTGCCACCAATGTCAATTATAAGATGGATCTATATCAAGAAGTCGAATTAGGGTTTTGAGCCCTAGCTACCACTCAAATTTCTTATAACTGGGTAATAATCAAATTGTACAGGCCTACATTTCAAATATGTTGTTTTAAAACTTACCTTGCAATTTTGGATATGAACCATAAAGGCCAATGCCTCCAACGTAATAATTAAGTCAAAGTATTTCTCTCCAACTCAACTTATTGCGTCCAACGTTTTTTTTTACATTTGGAGAAGCATCCAACATCCATTGCCTGACTAACGTACTCCTCCACGACCTCAGTTAATAGTGACAACGTTAATGGCTTGCTCCACGGCCGCAGTTAATGGTGACAACGTTGATACATTTGAAGGAAATATTAATGCCTTGGCATGGAGCACCTGGAATATTAATGCGTGGTTGATATTGCGTTGAAATAATGCGTGGAATAAATAATTCAGGTCGATTAATGTGTGGTGAATACGAGCCTTGAAATAATGGGTGGAATAATGCTTGGTGAATACATTGGAAGGAAATATTAATGGGTTGAAATAATTGTGTTGAAGGAAATATTAATGTGGTGAATACGAGCCTTGAAATAATTGTGTTGGCTTAATGAGTGGATTAATGCAGTGTGAAAATAATGAAGAATGTAGTGTGAAATACACAGTATATGGGTAAACTGAAGATATGGATGGCCTCTTTATCGAATATAAACCAAAGTTGGATATCATTTATGCATGGCTTGGTTCATATACAATGTGGTTGATAGGTTGTTTTTATTTATTCATACAATGTGGATATTCATACAACCGTATATTATTTGTAGCCTCCACCAAAAGACAAATGGTATTATTTGCTTGAACGTTATTTTTACAAAAAAAAAAACAAATGTGAATTTTGCAGCTACAAAAACCAATTATTTGCAGCCAAAAAAACCTACCATTTTCTCAGCCTCAACTTTTACTACTAAAACTCTATATTACTCCAATCTTGTGCTTCAACGTATAATCTTCAACCTAAATTGCTCCAGCAATTATCCTTTCAAGATATATCTGAATCCTCGAATATGAGAGCAGTATTATCATCTATTAGTGTTTAATATTATCATGTTGGAGAGTGTTAATATTGGAATATGGCTTCATGAAGATCGGTATATATATATTGGAAGGGGAGTGTATATATATTGGAAAATATATTTATTGAACCATTTATGATATATTGAATGGATATGTAATTGATTGGAGTTAAGAAAATCGTGAATGGTTTGGAAGAGTACATAGTTTTATGAACTCGTGTGTGATTGGTTTGGTTTGCAATATAAATGATTATCAAGAAAAACCATGAGTTATCTCTATAAATAATGGGTTCATTTAATGATGAGTTGAATGTACATATGGGTATAATATAAATGGTTATCCAACAAAAACATGAATTGTCTCTATAAACTATGGGTTGATTTAATGATGAGTGGGATTTACACATGGGTATAATATAAATGGTTATAATAAACCATGGGTTGATTTAATGATGAGTGGAATTTAAATATG
Source organism: Pinus tabuliformis (assembly GCA_031772625.1). Lineage (NCBI taxonomy): Eukaryota > Viridiplantae > Streptophyta > Pinopsida > Pinales > Pinaceae > Pinus > Pinus tabuliformis. Next base: position 885,303,116 of record CM062812.1, read on the forward strand.
GGTATATTTGGTGTTTTTTTTACCATGGTGCATGAGATCTTATTTTACATATAAATCATTATTGGAATTACTCAAGCACGATCAAGCAATTGCAAGTGAATATTACCATAGTAAATAGTTTTGGTGAATATTATCTTGATGAATATGTTGGTGCTCAGTGTTGCTATATGGCTGAGAATAGATGATGGGACATATTGCATTGGTATTTGTTGCCTATTTGTTGGGATTGTTGATTGATGTATAAAAATACATGGAGCATTGGAGAAACATTAATACAAACTCTGGAGCAGTGTTAATACAAACTTGGAGCAGTGTTAATCCATTCTTGAAGCAGGGTTAAAACAAACTCTGGAGTAGCGTTAATTCATTCCTGGAGAAACATTAACATTTTATTGCCAACAACATTTTTAATTACCAACATTGAATTACTATCGAGTTGCGTTAATTCGTTCTAGGAGCAACGTTAATTCATTCCTAGAGACGCATTAACATTTCATTGCCAACAACATTTTTAATTACCAACATTGAATTAATATGCAGGCGTATTATTATTATAATGTGTTCTTATATCCCAACTTACATTTTTTTTTCTATGTAACACTATTCTATTGATATGAAACAAAATAAAAGTACAATGAGGCTCTGGCCTCAATAGTGCTGGATAATGTTTGTCAAGAAAATATCACAATCTAAGCTCGACTACCCCATCGAGGGGGACACCAGTCTGTGCAACCAGATAAAAACCCACGCAAGGGTTACAAGTTTTGACAAAAAATGAAACATAGCAAAACCATCCAAAAGGAAAGTTTTCACAAAACACAACATAGTCGAAATCAACCAATATACATAAGAAAACACCAGAAAGCATAAGGGCGACACGTGTGAGCCTAGTTGTCAATCAGGGTGGACCTCCTAGAAGTCGTTGTGGCAGGCTCTTCCACGATATGACACGCATACTTGTACCACTCCTCCTCTTCTACTGATGTGCCACACATTAATCCATGAGCTGGTTGAGTGCCAGCAGAGCTGCCCTCTGCTGCATGCTTGTTGGACGTGTCTCCTACTCTACCACCGGCTGCCTTCGTGTCTCTAGCTCTGTCTTCGGTGGCCGTCTGGCTGCTAGCCAGCTCCTCTCCATGCGGGGTGGCATAATCCTCAACCAGCTGTTGCTTTCCTAGGTCTCGCGCACTCCTGTTCCGATGAGTAGCCCTCTATTGCTCACCATTATTCCTTAGCTGAGCTTCCTATTGAGCTTCCTATGGGTCAATTTCCTCAAAGAATGTGATGGTGACTGTGGTGGTGATGACGAGCCTATGGAGAGTGCTATGGAAGAGAAATTGAGTCGTGTGAGGAGTAGGGTGAGGGGGAAGGGGAAAATTGGTCGTATGGACTGCAGCATCCATCCTGCAAACACCCTGGAGTTGAGCCCGCCCTCTTCCATTGCGGGTATCTAGATACCTGCCAGAGAAGGAGCTATGGAGATGTGAGAGGATAGGAGAAGAGGAGGGGGAAGCAGATTCAAGGCTGGGCATAGCGGGAGGATGAATGCTTCTGCCACGATTGCCCCCTCTTCTGCTGCGCATGCGGTGGCGTATGCGTGTCATGATAGTCGCAGAGCTATTACTTGGTGTATCAGAGGAATGGTTGTTCAGAGGGAGAGCAGAGGAATTCTGGGCTAGAATCAAATTACAGTTCATGGTTTGGGAGAAATGGTACCCATTTCCCACATCCACGCAACTGAGCAACCAGCAGCGGCTTCCAGTGACGATGCGAGAGCAAGGCTCTGCAGCTTGAGGAGGGAAAGTGCTATTGAGCAAAGGAGGAAAGACTGCACTATGGTCTGTGGAGGCCATTGTTTTGAGCTTGTTACAAAATTATCGACTTGAGCACCCTATAAATGGTGCCTGCAAGTCGCCATGAATTCGCGTCATTTTGGCTTGAGGGGGGATGCGGGAGGCCATGTGGCCATGTCTCCCGCCATCCTTCCATCTAATAACCATTAATAAAACTATGATCACCCACATCCGGGTGTGCTTCTTCACTCTATACCAATTCATTGTAATCCTTGATCTGGGATGCAGTGGCAATAGTATTAAGCGATCCAGCATGTAGAGTCCGGCCACTGTCAACTCCTATGTTAGCTAAGAGATCAGCCATTTTGTTGCCATCTCTGCGGATGTATTTGAAGGTGACTGCTCTATTGGTGGAGAGCCATTGTTCGATGAGTTCTAATCTTTCCGCTAATCTCCAGCTGCTGACCACTTTGTATGGCGGTGTCCCCTGCAAAATCTGATTAACATTGTTAATGAGAATCTGAGAATCGCCTTCAATTAAAAGTGGGAAGAGACCGTGTAGTTGAGCTAGAAGCAGCCCCTACCATAGCCCTTCTAGTTCGGTTGAGTTTTTTGTATCCCAGCCAATTGAGCCCATGAAAGTTAGAAGAGGTTTGCCTTTATGGTCCCTGAATACTCCACCATATCCTGCTTTCCCGGATTGCCTTTGGATGCTCCATCAAAATTGAGTTGTATCATATTGTGGGGTGGAGGGAGCCATTTGTTTGGTATCTTGTTGTGTGAAGAGAGTTTACTATGATTTGCCTGTACCTGGTTCAACTGAAGATTCCAGTTTGCCCATATATTTTGTTCCTGTGGAATGGAAGGAAAGTCTTCTTCATACCAAGTTTGGAGCATTAAAGTTTCCTGAAGGTTTTGGCAAACATTGTTCCATAGGACTTCTAAAGGTGTGGATTGGTCTTTGAAGATGTGATGATTTCTTTCTTTCCATATTGTCCACATGAGAAGACTTGGGATGAGTTTCCATAAAGAATTTAACAATTTACTCTTATATGGATTGATTGCCCAACTGCATATGGCGTTAGTGATATCCTATTTAATTCTTCCTTCTTTTTGGCATCTAAAGCTTTCTTTTTCCCAGAGTCTGTTTTCCAATGGGCAGGAGTTCATGAGATGTAGAGTAGTTTCTTCCTGTTGCTTATAGTGGGAACAAATGGAAGGCCGTTGAAAGCTTCTTTTCCGTAGATTGTCCCAAGTAAGGATTTTTTTTTGAGATAACAACCAGAGGAAAGTGGAGACTTTTGGCCAAATGTTGGGGGCCCAAACTTTGTTCCAAAGAGGATCCTTAACTGTGTGATTCCTTATGATTAGATTGTATGCCTCGTGTGTGGTGAAGATTCCTCACGCCTTGTAACCCCATCTTATTATATCCTTCGTATCTGAAAAACGAATTTTCCTATTAAGAAGCTCTGCCTCCAAATTTTTCTGAATGGACTCAATGCCTTGCCTAATGATGTGGTCTAAGTTTATCCATTGTCTGTATCCTTGTATGAGAGTGGGCAACCAGTATTGGCTAACTTTGTCCATCTGTTGCTCTTGCCAATCCGGTATTTGGTGGTGTTTGATCAGGTCCCTCAACTTGGGTCGTTGCTACCATGAGTCATCCCAAAACCTAGCATTATTACCATCCCTTACTTCCCAGAAGCTGTGCTGTTGGATAATATCTTTGTGTTGTTTAGCTACATTCCAGATTAAGGATCCTGCGCCTAATTTCATGAGTCAGATTAGATCATCTATTAGTCGATTGTTTGCATATTTTGATATCCAGAGGATAGCCCAAGGAGTATGTAGTGCCGAGATCCATTTCCACCAAAGACGTGCCCCCATGAAAACATTACTGTGTTGAGGATCACAAAGCCCAGTGCCTCCTGAGCTTTTTGAAAGGCAGACCATGGCCCATTTCACAAGTGCCCATTTTCTGTTTTGTCTCGAATTTCCCCATATAAAAGTTCTCTGAAGTTGTTTGATTTGCTTGAGTACCCATTTTGGCACTGCCAAAACTGAAAAATATATAGAGGCATGGATTGCAAGACAACTTTAATTAAGATTAGACGGCTGGCCATATTGAGGGCTCTATAATTCCAAGAGCAATTGCCAGGAAGAGTGCTTTAAAGCAGAATCAATCATAGGTGCTCCCAAATATTTAGAGGGGAGAGTGGCTATCGTGAATCCAAGGATATGGGCTATGGACGATTGAGTGAGGGTAGGGGTGTGGACGAAAAAGATTTGGGATTTGGCTTGATTAATGTTGGCACCAGAGGCATCTGAGAACTCAGTCAAAAGGGATTTTAATTTGTGGGCTTCTTGAACCGAGGGATGGCCAAACAACATGTTATCATCCACGAATTGTTGGTGAGTAAAAGCAGGGGTGTTGGGAAAGGAGAGGCCTCTGAGCTACTGGGAATGAAGAGCTTCTTTGATACTTCTTCCAAGCCCTTCCGCCATTAGAACAAACATAAAAGGGGAGAGTGGATCTCCTTGTCTGATTCCTCTAGAAGGATGGAAGGGGGTGGAAGGGATTCCATTGACCAGAATGGAGAAGAAGGTGGAAGTTATAAGACTCATTACACATCTAACCTAGGGGGGGAGAACCCAAAGGAAATCAACATCTTTTGGATGTATTTCCAGCTTAAATTATCAAAAGCTTTAGAGAGATCAATTTTTAGAAGCATACCTAATTTTTTGAACTACTTCAGGGAGTGAATAATCTCATGAGTGAGAATGATGCTATCTGTGATTTTCCGACCTTCCACGTATCTCGATTGCTCTGGCGAGATGAGTAGTGGTAGCAACGACTTCAATCGAGAGGCAATAACTTTGGAAATGATTTTGTAGGTGAAATTACAGAGTGTGATAGGTCTGAATTTGTTAGGTGTCCGAGATTGCGCTTCCTTGGGAATGAGGGAAATAAGGGTAGCGTTTAGAGAGGGAAGCATCCATCTATTAGTCCTGGATTCCTCAATGACCTGCCATACCTCCTCTTTAATTAGATCCCAGAAGTTGTGGAAGAAATTGGATGTAAAACCATCAGGGCCAGGCGCCTTTCCTTCTTTGAGTTGTCGCATTGCATTCTCCACTTCCTGTAAAGATATTGGCCGTAGGAGGAGCTAATTGTGTTCTTCTGTTATGATTTTTGGGATATTCTTGATGATCTTCTCTATGGCTGGTTGTCTATCAACTTGTGGTTCTTGGTGCACCTGCTTGAAATAAGTAAGTAACTCTTGTTCTACATCCTCATGTTTTTCCAATCGTTCTCCTTGCCGATTCTAGATGTGAGTGATGTTGTTGTGCATTCTTCTCTGTATAGTAGTGCGATGAAAAAATTTTGTATTTCTTTCTCCCTCCTTAAGCCATCTAACTCTTGATTTTTGTTTCCAAAGTATTTCTTCTTGCTTTGCTCTTTCTACTATTTGTGTTTGAAGGAGTTTTTCCTACTCTGAGAGTGCTTCAGATCTCCCCTCAGTAATGATCATCTGCTGTAATCTTTTCATTTCTTGATCTAGAGCGTTCTGTGCTTGGAAGATATTGCCAAAGGTAAGTTGATTCCATTGCTTGATATGTTTTTTAAGATTTTTTAGTTTTTGTTGGAATTGATACATTTTTTAGCCATCCAGGGGTTTGAAACTTTTCCAAACTGCATTTATCAGTTTGTTGAAGTCTGGATGCATCAACCAGAACGCTTCAAAGTAGAAAGGTCACCATGTGATGCTTCCCGGTCTTTGCCATTGGAGCGTTATTGGCAAGTGATCTGATCCTATGAGAGGTAATATCAAGGCCGAGAAGTCTCCTCCAAGATGGATGGCATTGTTTGAAAGTAGAAATCTATCTAATCGAGAGGAAATTTGATGTGTGCCTACTCGTTTGTTATTTCAAGTATAGATTCCATTGTTGAATGGCATATCTATGAGCCAAATGTTTTGGATAAAATTTTTTAGATGAATGCTTTCATTATCCAGTTTGTTCCTGCCTCCCCTTGTCTCTTCTAACTTAGTAATCATATTGAAGTCTCCTTCTGTGATCCAAAGTGGATGTGTTCTGTTGGAGTTGATCAAAGATAAAGTATTTAGAATGTCTATCTTATGTAGTGCCTCCTAGGGTAAGTATACATTGGTTAGGTGACCATGCACATTTGTCCCTATAATATGAAAGGTAGCCTGAATGAAGTGCTTACTCACATGAATATTAGTAAGCGTGATAGCTCGTTTGTCCTAGACTATTGCTAGACCTCCTGAAGCTCCTGAGGCATCCACAACTACTGCTTGATTGCCTGGCCATGCTTTTGCAAGGGTTTGACCAAGTGTTGTAGAGCTACATTTAGTTTCTTACATGAAGAAGATTTTGGGTTTCTCCTGTTGAATCATGTTTTTAATCATTCTGTATTTCCCTGGGCTATTTAGCCCTCTGATATTACATGAAGTGAGCTTCATGATTCATTATTGGGTAGGGGACTTTAATACTTTGTAAGCTTGGAATATCTTCCTGATTCCACCAGCATTTCCCCAATGTGGATGGTTCTTTGTAGATCTGTTTTCCTTCCTCTTTTTTATTATCTTTAGGAATGTTTTTTTCCATCCCATTGACTTCCAGGCTGAATGCGTAGGGTTCTTTGCTGTTGTGCTCTGGAAAGGTTGCCTTCCAAATTTTCCAGCTGTCTTTCTAGGATCTTGTCATATTATTTTTTCTTGCAAGCTTGTTCTAATCCAAGGATGTCCAGATCTCCGATATCTATGCCTTTAGGCTCCTCTTCCATGTGCTGGGCTTCGCTAATTTCCTCTGCTGCCTCTATAGAAACTGTGGTTTCTCGTCGCACACTGTCTACCTCCATGCCCTGAGATTTCCATATTGGTATCATACTAGGTGAGGAAGTGGTGAGATCTATGGATTGCTTATGCTTCTGGGGCTGCTTTGAGCTGGTGAGAATGAATTGAGATGATGGCTTGGGCAACTCCTCAGGGTGTGAAGGGTTCTCATTGTAGCTTGAATCTGGCTGGGCTAAGATCTCAAAGCTATTATTGGTGGATGGCATTGAAGTATTGGCGGAAGGTTTTTTAGGGTTTGAAGCAGGTTTTTTATGGTTCTTTCTGCGGTTGTTGACCTTGGTAAATCCATTAAAGTCAGGTTTGTCTGAGGACGCAAAGGTCGAGTGTTTCAGATTTGATGGGCAATCACGAAAGATATGGCCAAGGGCATGACATTTTCTGCATCGAAATGGGACATTTTCATAGTCTATTGACTGAATCCATTCAAAATCATCATGATATAAACTTACCGCATCCGGGAGAGCTTTGCTTAGATGCATGTAAACGTAAATGTGGGCATAGGAAGTGTATCGTCTGAGTTTCATCTCCTCCACAATTTTGATGAATTCGCCTAGTCCATTTCCAATATCTTGGAGTGAGTCTTCATCCCAGTACTCCAGTGGAAGGGAATAGAGACGGATCCATACTGGTGCCGAGCTTATATCTTCTTTGTCCGAGTTGAATCTTTCAATCCAGTCTCTCAGATAATACCAGCTGTGTTAAAGAAGTATGGTCCTCCATCGAGAACCCTGTTTCAATCTTCTATACAGTTGAAAACTGCCATAAATAAGCCCATAGGTCCCAACTACAGGGTAATGTGCCCTTTTGGCTGCGATCCATCCATGCAAAGCTTTCTCTGTAGGCCAGAAGCCTATAAATTTCCCTATTAATGCATGATCCTTCATATACTGGATTTGAGTATTGATTCTGTGACTTGGGAGCTCAATCTTAGGTCTTTCAGCTGCAATAGGCTTACAGGTAGTCGATGTTGCTTTGGGAGCCGTATTTCTTTCGGTATCATCTGTCTGTGTACCAGGAACCGTTCCCATTTCTTCCTGGGGATTTTCCCTGTTATCTTCCATGTGAATTTGAATGTTTTTTGGGTTGTTGGGGGGAGGCTCTGTATCCTCCCCCTGGATGATGTCCATGATTTGTGCGCTATTCCTTGTCGTTTGTTGTTGTTCATATTACTGGAGAGTTGTGATAGAGGCGCCATGGTCTGTGCAGGTTTGCCGTTGCAGGGTCTGACACAAACCCTAAACCTCCATCGTTTCGCCACTCCTGCTCATTTTTGGGTTTACCATATCCCAACTTACATTGAAAACATGGAAATATATTAATTATTATAATGCACTATTATTATTATAGTATGCAACATTATAATAAATTGAGCACATAATAGAATCAATGGCGGTATAATATTCTAAGTGGAAACTCATATCATGAAGATCATTGGAAACTGATATTAATAAAGAATATGGATAATGAGTTATATTTCAAGTTATGGAGAGCATATTATGGAGATATGGAGAGTGTATTTTATGGTATTATGAAGCATTATTTGCAGCACATTGCTTGTAGTGCTTTGATATGCTACTTTAATATGGAAATGATACTGTGCTATCAGGAATGCTATGGAACGTTGTGTCAAGAACCCTAAATATAGTGAATGGTACTTTCAATGAGAATGCTAGAATAATTGGTTGTTTTCCAACATCAGAATTAAAAACAACTGCTTATCATTTGCTTCATGTGCATAGGTTTCCTTTATGGTGTTTGTGAATGAACAAGTAAATTTTTGTCAATTTTTATGTTGAATTAATGAGAAAAATAGCATGAAAGTAAAGTGTTGAATAGCAACAAAAAAATGTACAACAAACCATCAAAATGAACACTTAACATAGTGTTTTGATGAAGGAGTTCACCCCTCCTGGGCTACATCTCCTTAGTCTAGCTTCCATGGCTTGGGCCTCTGTATTAGCTCAAAATGGAAAAAAGTGTTTTTTACAAACGTTATGGCCAAAACATTTTCTCCTAGTAAAACTCCACTAAAACTAGAAGAACTCTAGTTAGTCCCACAAATTTTGGAGAAAACTCTAAATTTGTTGGACTTCCAGAAGTTCCACCAAGCTAACTGTGCATTAATTAAGTGATAATCTGTGTTTAATTGCGGTTAACTATTATTAGTGCTAATTGTGCGGTTCTGCTAACCGTTAGCTGTCGGGGTTAGTATGGTGTGGTCACATATGAGGTTTAGGTTGGCAGTAATTCCAATGGTTATGCCAACAGTTTATGGTTTGTTCTGGTGGTTATATGTTACTAGTCACATGGGAGGGGGCTAGCCCATGGGCTGGCTCCCTCCTCCCCCCAACCACAAACCATTTACACACCAAATATGCATTGAAACCATAGACTTGTAAGAACTACTGGTGTGGCCTAATGGTAAGACTTGGAGTTTGTTTGGGTGAGGTCATGGTTTCGACTTCGCCGACTTGCCCATAATTTTTCTTGCCACTACGTGTCGATATATGCTCGACCTTTGGGGAGGGACACGTGGTGGCCTCCCGGCTTGCCACTTGTCCCCTCCTCATTGGTCCATCCTCTAACCAATAATATGAAGCCAAATCACCACACCATTAACCAACCACAATGCACCACTTGGCGAGTCCTTACTAGACATTGACCATCCCTTTGACCTGCCCAGTCACCTGCCACGTCGGCAATACAGACTGCTGAATGTGCAATGATTGTACCTTTTTTTCAAAAATTCCTTTATTTGGCAAAGTAGACAAAACACGATATCTTCCTCATATGAGCTCTGCTTTGCATGAAACGAGTTGCATTTGGATCGTATCACTGAGACGAACACGTTCGTTCAGTGTTTGAGAAGTTATAAGCATTTTGATTTTTGAGCTAAATATTGATCACCTAATGATTCGTCCCCACTGGAAACCTTTTGGACCCCAAAAGATACTATCAGTTGTTCAGAAGGTGAGGGTACAACTCCCTCACCTTCTCGATCTGCAACCATTTGGCCTTAAAAGTTTTTTGTCCCTTCAGTCCCACTCGAATAGTATTCGAAATTCCCTCTCTTTGAAGTTCTAGTTCTTCTGTCAAGTATGAGATCTTGCTGAAGTTCATCAAGATATTTTGGTGAGAAATCATCTATTGATGGCAACTGAACATGCTCTCCTTGATCATCAATCAAAGGAGGCTCAAACAATCTCAAATTCTCAACATTAACAACATAGTATATTTGCATATAAGGAGGCAAATCTAGCTTAAATGCATTGTTACCAATCTTTTCCAGAATTTTAAAAGGACCATAACGGATTGGCTTCAAATTTTTACCTTCCCCTTGAAGTATCTCTTTTCTAATATATAACCAAACTTCATCTCCAACTTGAAATTTATGATCGACACAGTGTTTGTCATGCCTTGCCTTGTAGTTGCTCTAACTCTTTTCAAGTTGTTCTTGCACTGTGTGATGTATCAACTGAATTTTCTCAATGAACTTCCTTTCTTTATCAATGTCACTATGACCATCTATGGGGACATATTTCTCAAAGATGAAGTCCAATGGAGATCTTGGAAAGTACCCAAAACATGCCTCAAATGGCAATGTGTTTGTGGAATAATGCTTTTCCCTGTTGTATGCATGTTGTATGTAATGAAACTGTTCATCCCACAACTTGGGATGTTTGCTGCAATATCCTTTAAGAAGATGAATGATTGTCTTGTTGACCACCTCAGTTTTTCCATCTGTTTGCAGATGGAAGGTTGTACTCTTCTTCAACTTAGTGTCCATCATGTCCAGCAAATTTGACCAAAAATTCCCAACAAATGGAGAATCTCGATCACTTACAATGGAAGTAGGAAGACCAAAATGAACGCAAATATTTTGGAAGAAAAGATAAGTTGTTTGTTCAGATGTAATTTTCTTTTTACATGGTGTTAGAATACACATCTTGCTGAACCTGCTTACAACTACATACAAGTAATCATGACCTTTCCTTAACAATGGAAGACCTCCTACAAAATCCATTGAGATACTCTCCCTTGGACGTGAAGGTACTGGAAGTGGAGTGCACAATCCTAATTTCCTATTGCTAGGCTTACTTGTTTCACACAAAGAACATCCTCTAATGAAATGAGATACATTATCAAACATGTGTGGCCAATAACAATACTTTTGAAGATTCGCTATTGTCTTGCCTACACCAAAGTGTCTAGCAATCAATGAAGTGTGTGCCTCCCTTATGATATTGTTTCTTTCTTCTTGTGGAATACATAACTTTCCCAAGTGATACAACAAAATGTTATGTACATGGTAATCTAACTCTTCAATTTGGTTTCCTTTCCTCAAGCTTGTATACACATATTGAAAGTCATTATCATATCCATATTTCTCAATGTAACTTTCATGTAAAATAGGGTTGTGCTTGAGTATAATAGATGAATTTACAATATGCCTAGAAAGAATATCAACTACCTTATTGTAGATTCACTTTTTGTACTTGATAACCAAAGTTCTAGAAAACCCATCCATTTGAAGTGTCATGATTGCTGCAACTTTGACTGTGACTGTAAGTACTGTAATGGTTGATGATCGGTATGGATAATGGTCTCCTTCCCCATCAGTTAGTGTTTCCATTTTTTGACACTTTGTACCAATGCATAAAGTTCTTTGTCATAAGTGGGATATTTAGTCACGACGCCATTAAAAATTCCAAAATGAGACGAAATGGGCTTACCATGCTGCATAAGAATTTATCCCATAGCATAATCACTAGCATCCATTTGAATCAAATGTCTATCTAAGATCCGGAAGAGCCAATACTGGTGTTGAACTGATATTTTGTTTTAAAGCATCAAATGATTTCTACTATGCATCTCCCCATTGTAAGAGCTTCTTGACACTAGTCAATGCATGTAGTGGAGATGCAATGGAAAAAAAATTAGCAATAAATCTCCTCCAATATTGTGCTTCCCCTAGAAAGCTTCTTGCTTATGTAACTGTATTGGGCTTGGTCCAATTCACAATGACCCCAACCTTATAGGGGTCTATCTTCATCTCACCTCCTTCAATAATGTGTCCCAAATACACTAAATAAGTCTTGCCAAATCCACACTTTGACATCTTTAAAAACAACTGTTCTTTCCTCAAGACATCAAGTACTTTGTTCACATGCATGACATGCTCATCTCTGGATTTGTTGAATATGAGAATATCATCTAAGTAAACAATGACAAATTCATCTATAAATGGTCTCAATACATCATTCAAAACTCTCATGAAAGTAGTTGGAGCATTTGTAAGACCGAAAGGCATAACAAGCCACTCAAACAATCCTTGTTTAGTTTTAAATGTGGTTTTCCAAATGTCCTCTTCAGCTATTCTAACTTGATGATAACCACTTCATAAGTATAACTTAGTGAAAAACTTTGCATACCTAAATTTATCAAGCAAATCATCAATTCTTGGGAGTGGATAATGATTCTTTATCATTATTTTGTTCAGTGCATGGAAATCCACACACATGTGCCAAGTCTCACCCTTCTTTGGCACCAAGACAATGGGTGAACCACATGGCCAAGTAGATGGGCGTATGATACCTTTGCTCAGAAATTCATGAATTTTGTTATTTATTTCCATGCTCTCCATGATCAACATGTGATACATGTCAATGTTTGGAAGTGGAACATCCTATTGCAGCTGTATCTCATGCTGAATTCCCCTCTTGGGAGGTAACCCCTTTGATTCTTGAAACACCTCTCTATGAATTTTTAACACATCAAACAAATAATATTTTTATTTATCATCACAACCTTCAAAATATTAATAATCAATATCATTCCTTTTCTTGATCATGAGAAGCACAAAATTTTTACTTTCATTTACTAGTCTCTTCATCTGCCCTACACTAACCAAAGAAATGTTTAAGTTTTTACGATGGGCTCTCACAATATACTCCAATCCATCCTTGAGCAATAGATATTTGTTCTCATGGTGATAAAATACCTCTTTCCTGTCATACAAATATGGGATTCCCAAAATGATTCCTAATATGTCAAGTGGAACTACATCTAACTCGACTTCATCAATGAATTTTTCAGTAATGGCAAACTTGAATCAGCGTTTCCTTGTAACCTGCAAATTTTCATTATTGACTATCCAACCCAAGGGAAATGGCTTGTGATGAGGTATAGTTTCAAGGTTAAGATTTTTGACGAAGTCTTCTGAAATTAATTTTGATTGTGACCCACTATCAAATAATGCATCAATCTTTGGATGACTTGAAATTACCCTTACATGGAATAACTCTATCCTTGATTCTTCATTTGGAGTGTTGTTGTGACTATCTGAGGAACTAGTGCTCGCAATAGCTTCTTTTCCTTTTGTGACCATGGCTGAAATCTTGGTCTCATCACCAGAATCTGATCCAAGATCATGTTGTGTGGAAGCGGTCGTCTTTTGTTTTCCCTTATTGTTTGGTTTCTTAGGCCTTAGTTTGGGATTTAATTTCCAACAATGGGTTTTGTTGTCCTTTGAGATAACCTAAGGTCAATTAGTTATGCCAAACATCTATAGTGTTTTTTTGTTTTAAATGATTGGATGATCAATGAACTATTTTATAAACAGGTGCTTTAAAATTAGAAGATTTTTGATAAAATGAAAGGTTGTTCTTTAACTTCACATCATTAGTTTGATTTAAATGGGATGGAAAGTAGAGTGTGAAGAGGTATAATTGATTTAATATTCAAACTGAGTATTTAACCATTTACAAGAAGAAATTAAGAAAAAGGTGCTTTCTTAATCAACAAAATATAATCAAACTATTACAGAGATCTAGTGTAATTTATGTTCAAAGAGGAATTTACAATAACAAATAGTTATGTAAATTATTCTCTTATTTAAATTACAACTTCACAAAGGATTCAAAATGAAACTGATATTCAATTAAATTTTAAATTGGATAACTGCAAAAGGCTTAATTTATATGAAGAAAACATAATGAATAGATAAGATGAAATACAACTCACTGAGAGATAGACCATATGAGGCAAATCCATAATCTTTTATTATTTCAAAAATGCTCCAGCTTAGTACAATTCTGCTTGATAACTTGTTCAAGGGTTCAACCCATAATAACTCAAAGGAGGAGTTATTTATACAAAAATTTACAAAAGATCTACAATTTGTTTGGAATAGAATACCAAAATAGTACAAAATTACAAAAATATAACAATATAATAGGAACCAAAAAACTGTTGAAGAGGTGGCTCTATCCTTTGGGAATTTGTTGATGATCTGGCCTGAAAAACACTGATGAGCTGTCCTGAAAATGCTGGAGTTGTTCTACTATCAAAATGAGGAATTAGTCAATTGTTTCACACAATTTATCCCATCATTGTTCTCTTGGGATTTCTACATTTACCATCTTGCTAAATGTTTCATCCACCTCTCTATATCTTTTGAAATTAGGCTTGGTGAGAAATAAGAGCTTGATTTCATGTAAGATGATTAAATCAAATTCCAAGGCTTCTAGCAAAGCCCTCCCTGTTATTTGTCCTTTAACTCTTGCAAATTTGGCTCTGTCTACTACAATATCATATAACTCCTTGCAATAATCATCTAATCTAATCAACTTATCATTCAAACCTACTAACCCTGACAATCCCTTCCGATTTAAAACATTAAATTTTGAATGAAATCTCTTAACATAAATGTTCAAAGTTTGACACTTAGTTTCTAATTGATTGATCAAATTCCTTTTCTATAACACCTTTTTTATTTCCAAGATGGTAGTTGTTTTGTCAGAGATGTTTATTTCTTCTAATTCATCTTGGGTCTTTTAATTTAAAACCTTGATCATATCTGTGGCTTTTGCTGGCTTGGTCTTCAAGGCTACTTTTTGTTCTTCAATCACTGCTTTGCACCTAGTAATGAGTTCTTGTTGCTAAAAAATAATCTATATGGATGGCCATACATCTATCATGGATTGATTGATTTTTGTCCAAATATTTTTCTTGGCATGAGCCAAAATGTCTTCCATTAGAGACTCAATCCCCAACTTCTGGATTTTAAGTTCCAATTTGTGAGTCTTCTGCATTTCTTCCAAATACTTAGAACCGTTTTGCACTTTTTGCAATTCTAGACCTTGGAATTTCTGAAGTAGTTTATGGTTTTCCTACTTCTGAATTGATAGTTCCTGTGCTAATCTAGCTAGGTTAGCTACTGTTAATGTAGAATCAATGGTTGTAGATGACGAACTAGGATCTGTACTTGTAACTGCTATTGGGACTGTTGTAATGGGTACCATGGCAAGCTGTGTTGTTTCCTTCTCCTTCAATAGCTCTTCAATCTGCTCTTCCATTTTCTTCAACTGTATATTCTTCTCAATGATAAGTTTGTGTTGCGTCCCAATAATACTAGTGATTACCCCATTACTATTGTAGTTATACCCATTATTAATATTGTTGTGCCCCTATTGCCCCCATATTGTTATTACTGTACCCCTTAGAATCCCTCTATTGTTATTTTTGTGGCTTTATATTATTATTGTTAGGTCGGCTGGATTATATTGTGACTCCTTAGACTCCTATATATAGAAAGGAGGTTTTTTCATTTGAATCATCCAAGAATTGTTCATTTATGTAATGTAAAGGAGGTTGCCACCTCGAAGAGGCTGAATTCTAAGGCATTGATCTATCTTTTCTTGAGCTGGTTTCATAACATTTGGTATCAGAGCTTTGGATTCTAGGGTTTCACTACTCCAAACAGGGCATCGTGGCATTTTCGCTATAACTTTTTTTCTACGACGTTTCAGAAGTTGCAAAAAAAAAACCCATTTGAGAAGAAATCGCGCTGAACCTCGGGTCTGAATTTCAGATCTTTTCGCACTATATTTGCGGAGATATGATCTGAGGAAGTTGGTCTTTTTGCAGACTCCTGAATTACATTCCAAACAAGTGACCCGGGGAAAATCGTCATAACTTTATTTCTGAGCATCGGATTGAAATTTCGCAAGAAGATACAGAAAGAGGACGGACTTTAGTTTCTTTTTATATATTTTTTAGAGTCAAAGGTCAAAACAGTGACATGTGGCACTTCATAAAAGTTCACCCTATTGAACTAGTCTACAATCAGGTCACTGCAGGAGATTGTGCATAACTCTTTCTTGGAGAATCCAATTTGGATCAGACTAGTGGCATTGGAAAGAGGACACAGAAGGCTACTATAGGTCACAATTCCAGAACTGGATGATTCGAAATCACAGAGATACATCAGATTCAATATCAAGCTTCTACAAAGTGAAAAAAGGTGTGTAGTTTTTTTTTTAATTTTTGCGTAAGCTTGGTTTGAAGGAATTCAAAGGGAATAGTAAAGCATTATTATCAGTAATTGATGCCCCGAGGAAAGAAAATGCAAACACCTAGTAAGCAACCTGAAAGCTCTAGCATGACTTATGAAGAGGAGGAAGAAATGCAACATGATATAGCAAAATTACGAGACCAAGTGCAACAAGTGTCACTTGCACAAAAAGGAACAGAATCTAAGATGGATGGTTTAAAGAAAGATGTAGAAGCTAAGATGGATGGTTTAAAGAAAGGCGTAGAAGCTAATATGGATGATTTGAAGATAGATTTGAAGACAGATATGAAAGAATTGAAGAAGTTGCTACAAGAAACGGTCACTAATGGTGAAAGGGTAGTAAAGGAAACTCATGATGAGAACAAAAGAAATGTTAATCATGATTCCATAGACTCCAATGTTGGATCGAAGACCCACCATATTCCAAAAATCGATATGAGGAAGTTTGATGGCAAGGATCGCGCAACATGGATATTACAGATGGAGCAATTCTTTGATCTCAATAATGTGCAAAACACACAAAAGGTATGTATGGCAACTTTATATTTGGAATCAAATCAATTTGTATGGTATCAAAGGCTTTGCTCTTGTGAACAATTTATCACTTGGGCAATTTTTACGGAAGAATTGATAGCACATTATGAGGATACAAAAAGCAACACTTTTTTTTAGCCAATTGATAAGTCTCAAACAAAAGGATTCAATAATGGAGCACATTGAGGAGTTCCAAAAATTGAACATAAGGGTAAAAGATATTCCAGAGGAGCATAGGATTGATGTGTTCATAGGGTCTTTAAAGGATAATATCCAACATGATGTTTGCCTTTGGGAACCTGATTCATTAGAGAAGGCATTCAGGTTAGCAAGAAAAATGGAAAGCAAAATTATGGCAACCAGGAATCATACCACTCACAATTATAAAGATGGAAGTGTTGTTGCCCCTAGTCTTCCACAACCTATAAGGTTGACACCACAACAATTGGAAGAAAAAAGAGCAAAAGGGCTTTGTTACAGTTGTGACAACAAATACACTGAAGGTCATAAGTGTGCTGAGAAGAAATTATTCTACATAGATTGTGAAGAGGAAGAAGAAAAGGAGCAAGAAAGGTCAAAAGAAGAGGATATACTCCAGGAACAAAGCCTAAATGAAGAACAAACAAATCCGACCATATCTTGTAATGCATTCGCGGGAATTACCACTCCTCAAAACATCAAGATAGAAGGACAAATCAAGAAGAAAAAGGTAATAGTGTTGATTGATTCAGGAAGCACCCACAATTTTATTCATTGTAAGGTAGCAAAAGAATTGAATTGCTTCCTATATCCAGCACCAAAGTGTCAAGTGATGATTGCAAATGGAGGAACAATAAATTGCTCTAGAAGGTGCCATAATATCAAGCTATCCATGGGAGAATATGTATTGACTAGCCCAATGCTTTCCATTCCAATGGGAGGTGCTGATGTTGTACTAGGAGTCCAATGGCTACAATCCTTGGGTACAATAGCTTTTAATTTTCAAGAACTTTTCATCAAATTTTCTACGGAAGGAAAGGAAGTTGAATTAAGGTGTATTGCAGGGAAACCAGGAAATATAATCAGCTCTAATGGTATGACAAAGCTTCTAAAAAAGGAGCAAAGAGGTCTAATTTCACAATTATGTTCGCTAGATGTTTCCACATCAGAATCATCTATTTCTCCAGATCTCCAAAAAGTCCTGGACAATCATTCCAAGGTATTTGAGACTCCAAAAGGTCTCCCACCTATGCGTGATCGTGATCATGCTATTCATCTGATTCCAGGAAGTGTTCCTCCAAACATCAGGCCGTACAGATATCCCTATGTCCAAAAGAGTGAAATTGAACGTATGGTTGTAGAAATGCTAGAGGATGGTATAATTCAACCGAGTCAAAGTTCTTTCTCTGCTCCAGTAGTATTGGTGCACAAGAAGGATGGATCATGGTGCATGTGTCCAGATTATAGGGAGCTCAACAAGCTCACTATTAAAGATAAGTTCCCCATTCCTATCATTGATGAATTACTGGATGAAGTGCATGGATCAATTTACTTCACCAAGTTGGATCTTCGTTCAAGATATCATCAAATCAGAATGAAGATTGAAGACATTCTGAAAACAACATTTAGAACTCATGAGGGACATTATGAATTTTTGGTCATGCCTTTTGGCCTTACCAATGCACCTTCAACATTTCAAGGTTTGATGAACTCAATTTTCAAACCATTCCTTAGAAAATTTGTGTTAGTATTTTTTGATGATATACTAATCTACAACAAGTCTTGGAAGGATCATGTTGAACATGTTGACAGGGTGCTACAACTATTGGAGGATAAACAATTATATGCAAAAAGATCCAAATGTTTCTTTGGAGACCAGGAGGTGGAATATCTGGGTCATATTGTATTTCATGAAGGAGTTAAGGTAGACCCTAGCAAAATTAAAGCCATTAAGGAATGGAAAATCCCCACATCCATAAAGCATCTGCGAGGATTTCTCAAGTTGACAGGGTATTATTGCAAGTTTGTTAAGAATTATGGGAGAATAACAGCACCTCTAACAACATTATTGAAGAAAGGTGCATTTTCATGGACTCCGGAAGCAACAAAGGACTTTGAACATCTTAAAGAGGCAATGTGCCAAGCACCGGTCTTAGCTACACCGGACTTCACAAAAACCTTTATTGTGGAATGTGATGCTTCAAGAAATGGAATTGGTACTGTTCTAATGCAAGATGAAAGACCCATTGCTTTTGAAAGTCGTCCAATCAAGGGAAAGTTTTTAAGCAAAGCTATTTATGAGAAGGAAATGTTGGCAATACTCCATGAACTTAAGAAATGGCGACCCTACCTAATGGGAAGACACTTCAAGGTAAAAACGGATCATGATAGCCTTAAATACTTTTTAGAACAAAGATTATCCTCTGAAGAGAAACGAAAGTGGGTCACAAAGATGTTGGGTTATGACTTTGAAATCATCTACAAAAAAGGGAAGCAAACTGTGGTGGCAGATGCACTCTCAAGAAAGGATGAGGATGTGGAAGCATTGTTGTGCGCCATTTCTATTATCCAACCAGATTGGATAAATGAAGCAAGGGAGGAGTGGAATAATGACGAAGAAGTGTGGGCACTTATTCGAAAGTTACAACAAGATTTTAGTACGTCTGATACATTTAGCTGGAAAAATGATTCGTTATGGTACAAAGATTGCTTATACCTTTGTAAGAATTCCCAGCTAAAACAAAAGATTCTTATGGAATTGCACATTTCTCCCTTAGGAGGGCACTCAGGATTTTTAAAAACTTACCACAGGGTTAAGAAGGAATTTTTTTTGGATGGCCTTAAATCATATATTCAAAAGTTTGTGGCAGAATGTTTGGTTTGCCAACAAAATAAAGTTGAAACAATTAAGACACCGGGTCTATTACAACCTTTATCCATTCCAAGCCAATGTTGGGAGGAGGTTTCAATGGATTTTATCACAGGTCTACCCAAGTATGAGGGAAAGAGTGTCATCATGGTGGTAGTTGACAGACTTACCAAGTATAGACACTTTTGTGCATTATCTCATCCATTTAAAGCTAGTACATTTTCTACTGCATTTATGGAAACAATTCAAAAGCTACATGGAAACCCAAAGATTATTGTAAGTGACAGAGATCCCATTTTCACTGGAAATTTTTGGACAAAATTATTTTCTTGTCTTGGTACTCAGTTAGCTCATAGCTCATCTTATCATCCTCAATCTGATGGGCAAACTGAGATAGTAAACAAATGTTTGGAAGGATATCTTCGTTGCTTTGTATATGATAAACAGACACAATGGGTCAAATGGTTGCCTCTGGCTGAATGGTGGTATAACACTTCCTTCCATACAAAAACAAAAATGACCCCATTTATGGCACTTTATGGGTATTAACCACCATCCATCACATCATATTTAAGAGAAAATTCTAAGGTTCAAGCAGTGGAACATCACATTGAACATCAACAACAAGTCCTCCAACTCTTAAAGGATAACCTCGTGTTGGCACAAAATAGAATGAAACAACAGGCAGATCAACATCGCAGTGAAAGAAGTTTTGATGTAGATGATTGGGTATTCCTACGGCTACAACCATATAAGCAAATGTCCCTCAAGCAAGCTAAGAAGGATAATAAATTATCACCAAAGTATTATGGTCCGTACAAGGTGTTGCAAAAGATTGGTACTATGGCATACAAATTGGAGCTTCCTGCAGCTTCTCGATTGCACCCAGTTTTCCATGTTTCATGTTTAAAGAAGGTTATAGGCGACAAGCTCCCAGTTCAAACAATATTGCCAGAACTTGACGAGGAAGGAAAAATTATATTGGAACCGGAAGCAGTCACAGAAACAAGAACTCGACAGCTACGAAATCGATCAATTTCAGAGTATCTTATCAAGTGGAAGAACTTATCCGCTGAAGATTCCACATGGGAGGATGAGAATTTTATGCAGAAGTATCCAAAACTACTCAAGCGTTGAGGACAACACTTTTTTGAAGGAGAGGGGCATGTTGGGTCCCCATAATACTAGTGATTACCCCATTACTATTGTAGTTATACCCCTTATTAATATTGTTGTGCCCCTATTGCCCCCATATTGTTATTACTGTGCCCCATAGAATCCCTCTATTGTTATTTTTGTGGCTTTATATTATTATTGTTAGGTCAGCTGGATTATATGGTGACTCCTTAGACTCCTATATATACAAAGGAGGTTTTTTAATTTGAATCATCCAAGAATTTTTCATTTATGTAATGTAAAGGAGGTTGCCCCCTCGAAGAGGCTGAATTATAAGGTGTTGATCTATCTTTTCTATCTTTTCTTGAGCTGGTTTCATAACAGTTTGAGCATATCCTCCATTTGTTGTTCACTTTCTGCCATATCCTTGGTCAGAGGATATTTTTTTGAAGGCAACTTCAGTTGTTTCTTCAATGCAACAATATTTGCATCTTTTTTCTTAAGAAGTAATTCTGCAGCTTTTACATCCTTGGGATCATATCCCACTTTAATCACAAAATCCTCTAGTGATTTTATTTTGTTGTCTTTAGCTAGAGAGGAGATATTCTCTAACTTAAGTTGGGACAGAACATTTGATAGAGCAGTCCTAAGTTTAGGAAGAGACATGGTTGTGGTTGTCATAGTAGAAAATAACATCTCACTAGTTTGTTTATGCATGTCCATCTGGTCAATTAGATGGACTTGACTAGTGTCAAATGAAAACACAATCTTCTTGTAATCAAATGGTGATTTAGGGAATGGAATATGGGCTTGTAAGAAAGCCATTTTCATTCTACCCTTCTCATTGTCAAAAGCAGAAAGGAACCTATGTTGGAAGGTGGAATTTTGCTTCCAAAACTGACTGTACACATTGGATTTTAAAGTCTCATTTTTCTGCTTAATTTCCAGGAACCTTGAAAATATGTTTTGGTCATTCGAACTACTGGTTCCTGTTGATTGAATAATTTCTAGAGGCTCTCTAGAAGGTGAAGTTGTAGGAGGAGTAGTTGAAGCACTAACTGTGGGAGGAGTGGTTGAAGTACTAATTCCTACTGATGTAGACACTTATGGATCTCCAAGATCAATGATCACTGGTGGAGTCTCTTCTGCTGATGTGACCAAGCTGACTTTAGGCTTCTTTTGTTGAAAAATGAACCCTTTCAGAACATCTTCAGTGGATGAAGTTTCCTCTCTCAGCATTTTCTGTTGCTTGCTCTGAGCAACTGGAGTTTGTTCTGTGGGAGTAGACACAACCTGCTCATCTGCTTCTTGAAGAGTCCCATCAATCCATGTTTCTTGATTCATAAATTTTTCAATTTATAGCCTTGGAGTATAGTTATAAGGATTCATTTTGAAACTAAACCTTAAAGCAGAAATGATGCCAAAATGATCATAGGACCAAGTGAAACTAGGCCGAAAATTCATCTTCTTCAATAATGCATCTGCCTCAACACCAACTGATCTGGTGTTGCAAATAAGTAACCCAATCTATGATTTAAGCTTGAACTGAGACTTTCTTTTACCTGATACAAAATGTAGCTCATCCATGTGAATCATCTACCTGATATATTCTAGAGAAAATATCCTGAAAGGAACATATTTGGGCAGCTTGTATGGTGCAAGCTCACAACCATATATTCTTATCTCAGTGTATAAATACTAGTCACCAGTTTTGCTTTGTTCACTTAGGTGTAGGATCCTCTTAATTTCATTCCTAATCCTAGGTTTTGTTTGACTGTTAAGGAGTTGTACCACTTGATGTACAAATGCATCCATAAATGCTTCAAATGATGAGGTGGTATAAGTTTCCCTGACCATTTTTGTCCAGTGAATCATTGATTGATTCACTTCTTGTTCATCCTTCTTGCTAAGTTTGATTGGTAACAAATCACCTTGTTTAAAAAGAAGCATCTGGGCAATTACAGAGTTGTAATTAAACACTCCCTGCACAATGAAGTTTGTGAATTTCTCATGTATATTATCAACCAAGAATTGGCTGTAATTATACATGAATGTTGGTTGTTGGTCTTTATTAAAGATAGATAAGAAACCAAGGATAACCTCATCAACGGACTCGCCATCATGGTATCATACTAGATAGGAAAGTAAGGAAATGTAATGTCTAGAGGCTTCAAGAAATATGGCAGATGAATAAGGTGGATTTCTTTTGGGCAATTCTACATCTTCAAGAAAAAAGATTTCAAATATTTAGACTCTCTATGGGAAAGTTAACTTATGGTACAAATCCATAAGTGTTGTTGGTGAAAAATGAGTCAAGGAGTGAATTTGAGGAACTAAAAGCATTTCATTTATGGTTTGAGTAGAAATGGTTATCAGAATGTCTCCATTCTAAGCCATGGCTACCCTTTTCATAGGATCATACTTGGCTTGACACTAGGAAATAAGGTCAAGGAGTTCATGTGTCTTTGGGAAACTATAAAAAGGTAACATGGATCCCCAAAACCTAATGGGATATTGTTGGTCAAGATAGTTCTGTTTAAGCCACAAGTGTAGTTCATAAAAATCAAACTCACACTTGGCCTCTGCAACTTTGAACAGTGAATCTACAATCTGAATATGGTCAAGGTCATGCTGGGTCGGGGTGACAATACTTTCCTTTGTAGTTTGCTTCTTGGATTTTACTTTTGGGGCCATGGTGGTAGACATGAAGAAAAATGGTTATAAGTGACAGACTGAGCAGTAGACAAGAAGTTCTACGACATTGTAAACCTGCAAACAATTGAAAATGGTCAGAAGAAAGTGACAAAGAGGTTGGTTTTGTTTTATTTATAATATTCTGGAAGGGGTAGCGGTTTTGTTAATAACTGTAACAACTTTAAATACAAGGGAGAGGGACTGCAACGGATGGATACAACGAGTATGCCGAATGGGGGGATAAGTGTGTAAGGAGGTAATAGATGGAAGGAATAAGTGACAGATAAGTGACGTGTCAATTAGGGATTAGTGGAGAGATAACAGCTTTGGCAGGTTGAAAGAGTTGTTGGCAGAGAAAACCATGAGTGGTTTGTGAGGGGGGTTAGGGAGTTGTTTGTGGTTTTGTGTAAGGGTGCAGAGTGATGTGGGGTTGAAACGTAAGGTTGGGGAGTCCGCCATGGAAACCACTTTGCGGACCACCACCACCCCCCATCGTGTTAACGTGAAACAGTGGAGGAGGGTGTGAAATCTCTCCTCGCCGTTGATCTGGGCAGGGAGTGGATCAACCATCGAATCATGTGCCTTCATTATTCGAAACCGACAAGACTTTTTGTCATGTATTAATTTGTGTCAAATCAAAATTGTGCGTTATAATATAATTGAAATGCCAAAGTTTATAATCAAAGATTAATCTTGATTAAGTAATTAATCATACATTTACACAATTTGACATTTTTATGATGTGGCGCATTTGGACTAGCAGCCTTTGCATTTATAATAATATGAAATTGAAGCCTTTCTTTTCTTTTTTCTTCCCTAACATTTTATTTTTCTTTTGCCTTCTTTATTTAGGGTAGCTAACTCCTATCATTTTATTGATATGGATGCCTATAAAATATTAAATTGTCCTAACATTTTAATTTTTCTTTTTTTTGCATCCATTTCCTAGCTTATCATTTTAAAATTGTTTTTTTACTAATATACTAACTTATCAAAACCAAATTATGTTACAACATCGGCTCCAGCTGGGGACTGCTTCCCCGTGAGGGATGCAGAGAACAAGCAGGTCCAAGTGCCTTCTCCTCGGGCTATGGAGTCTTTGCTAAAACATATACTCACTTGCAAATTTTCAAAAATAAAATGAACTCTCGGGATATTTACAGATGATGAATGAATGGTTGAAAAATTAATACTGAATGTAATATTTCAAGTATTTCCCATTGACTGGCAATGAGGAATACTCTCCTTCCAAATTTTGTAGGATGAATGTATTGTTCCCTTTGACTCCTGGAATGCTAAATGGACCAAACTAAAGGTTTTCAAATTTTTCATGCTTGCCTTTATCTTCTCTCCTTATATCCCATCTAAGCACTAGGTCACCTTTCTTGAAATTCCTTTCTCTAGCCTTTCTGTCATACAGTTCCTTCATCTTATTCTGGTATTTCCTTAGCTTGTACTGAATTTCATCCATGTCTTCATTCAACTCAATGATTTGATTAATCCTTCTTGAGAAATCATCTTTTTCTTCATAGGATTCTTGAAGGAATCTCATAACAGGTAAAGCTAAATGAGTAAGAAAAACAGCTTCCTTGCCATAAACTAATTGGAAAGGAGACTTGCCTATCGATCTCTTAGGAGAAACTTTGTTTGCTCAAATTTCATGGATTAGGTGGTTGTCCCAACTCTTTTTATGGTCTTCAAGAGTCTTATTAATGACCTTAACTAATCTCTTGTTGGAGGACTCTACTAGCCCATTACCTATGGATATTATGGTGTAGAATGGTATAATATGATTAAATACTTTTGACAGAACTCAATCATTTTAACACCACTGAAAGCTGCTGCATTATCTGTAACAATCTGTTGAGGACATCCAAATATTGATAAAATATTTTGTTCTAGTAATTTAATCACAATAGTGTCAGTTGCATGTTTAACATGTACGACCTCTACCCATTTGGTGAAATAGTTTGTAGCAATTAAAATCCATCTATGTTGATTACTCGATTGTGGATGAATTTCCCCTATAAAGTTCAACCCCCATTGTAGAAAAGGAGCATGAACCAATACTGGAACCAAAGGAAGTGTTGACAGTTTATGTTTCCCTACAAATAATTGGCATGGTATGCAACTTCTTACTCTTGCTCCAACTTCTTTAAAAGGAGTGGGCCAGTAGAAACCTGCTTTTAAAATTTTGTAGGTTGTTGCTCTCCAGGCACAGTGTCCACCACAAAACACTGCATGGAACTGATCTATAGTTCCCTTTGTTTCATTTTCAGTTCAACAGAGAAGAAGGATATTAAGAGGGTCTTTCCAGTATAGATTAGCATTGATAATGCAGTATTTTACTGCTTTAAGATTCATGGCTTTGCACTGCTTCAAGTCAAGATCAGCTGGACATTGAAAATCCCTAAGAAACTGCACAATATCAGAGTACCAATTAGAGAGTAGATATTTCTGATCTATATGGACAAGAATGTCTTGATCTGAAGAAAGAGGTTCTTTTGGTTTCTCCCCTTCTGTAAGAGGAGGAGGTTCTTGTGGATTCTCCCCAGATGAAATTGAGGAAGGTTCTTGTGGATTCTCCCCAGATGAAATTTCAGAAACTAGATTTATCCCCAATACTTTGCAATTGGATTCAGCTAACAATTTGGCCAGGCCTTGGCCCTTTACTAGCTTTGTGGTCTTAATTTCAAGGTCAAATTCAAGGATTTTAGCAATCCATCTCCCTCTTCTTCCATAAGTACCAGGCCGGGTCAAAACAGTTTTAATAGAATGATTAGGGACATAAATTGTAATGTGTGAATGCAAGACATAGGTTCTAAAGGCTTTCAAGGCTTGGATTAAGGCACAAGATTGTTTTTCAATAATATCATACCTAATTTCAACATCCCTTATGACTTTAGAAAAGAAGTCTATACGCTGGTCATCACCATTTGTGTTCTTCTATAAAAGTACAGTAGCTAAGGTTGTCTCAGATGCAAAAGAAAATATGCTAAAAGGTGAAGAATAATCAGGACTGGCTAATGTAGGGGCCTCAGATATAGCCTTTTTGATCTGATCAAAAGCATATCTAGCAGAAACTGTCCATTTCACTTCGTTGTTTTTCTTTAGCATATCTGCTATATCCTTTACTATCTTTGCATAATTAGGGATGAACCTTCTAAGAAAAATTATTTTCCCAAGGAAAGTTTGTATCTCTTTCTTATTCCTTGGTAGAGATAGGGTCTGAATAGTTGAAACTCTCTTTGGGTCAATTATAAATCCCTCCTTGGAAATTATATGCCCTAGTAATTTCCCTTCCTTTACAACAAATAAAGATTTCTTTAGATTGATGGATATGCCAAATTTCCTACATCTGTCAAAAACCTTGCTCAAGTGTTTTAAATGATTTTCATCAAAATTAGAGAAAACAGTTAAATCATCTAAATAAATGATAGTAAATTCAGATGTTTTACCTACAAATGCTAGATCCGTGGTTCTTTGGAAAGTGGCTCCAGTATTTGTCAACCCAAATGGCATCCTAGCATACGTAAATGTACCCCAAGGAGTGGTGAAAGCAATTTTGTCTTGGTCAGCTTGACTTACCATGATCTCATTATAAACAGAAAATCCATCTAGCATAGAAATCCTATTTGCACTTGAAACTTTCTGAACTAGATGATCCATTTTGGGCAATGGATAGTTATCCTTTAAAGATGATTTGTTAAGATTTCAGAAATCTACACATAGCCTAATCTCACCATTTTTCTTTCTGACAGGAACTAGGTTGGCTACCCTGTCAGAATACCTTAAAGGTAATATGGTATGAGCATCAAGCAACTTTTTAAGCTCTTTCTCAATAGTTGGAAGTAGTATGGGATTGATTCTTCTTAGTTTTTGTTGAAAGGGTTTTGCTTCTAATTTCAAAGGAATCTTATGCTCAATCAAAGATGTATCATAAGTTTTTAACTCATTATAAGACAAGGCAAAAATATATTTGTAATTTTTAAGAAGATTCAAGTATTTGATTTTTACATCCAAAGGCAAGGTTTATTATAATTTAACATTTCTCACATGATTCAAAGTCCCAATATTGCATTCTTCGATTTCTTCTTCAGGTGAGTTAAACAAGGGGTTTTTAGATACATCATTGTTATCAAATAATTTTTCCAATGGAACTAATCCTTTAGGAATAAAATTATTAGATAATTGGATGATATCATGATCAAGAATTTTCAGATTGAATGAATTTTCCAGACTTTGGTGATTTGATTCCTAAACATATTTTTGATATGCTTCAATTTGCATATTTGAAAATTCATCAATGATTTGAAGGAAAGATTTCAATTATTCATCATCCTCAAAAATCTGCCAGTGTTTTAAGTGTTGCAATGTGGCAACAAGAATATTCCAATTTTAATGTCCTTGAATTAAAATAAAATTTAGTCTTAACAGCTACTTGGAAATAATTAATTAAGTTATTTTGACTTAATTAGTTGGAGAAATTCAAGTTAGAAGTCTTTCTGAATTCATGCAAGAGTTATCCCTTAAATTAAGGAGATAAGCCTTAAATTAAGGAGATAAGATTGAGTTATATTTGAGTTGTAATTAGTTAACTCAGTTTACTAAGTTAAGTCCAGTTAAATTAGTTCCAAATTGTTTGAGGAACTAATGGTGGGATAATAGTCAGTTGATGCATGCATGCACTCAACTGGTGTACTCCAGTTAACTGAAGATTCCCTCATCAAAAACTCATGCATGTCTATTCTGAGAAAGACCCAGTTGATCTAAAATAAAAGAACAATGTACTATCAGTTGCATGTGTTTTCTTATAAAGAAAACTCATGCATGCAGAAGGAATCATATTCCTTGAGGATTGCGCAGTTATGACGGTGTGTGAGATCAAGAGATCATCCATTCGGTAAATCAAGTTTTTCCACTTGGTTGAAGGAGATCATCCCAGAGGAATAGTGCAAGGAAATAGGAGCTTGGAGGGCAGAGAGGAAGGCTTGAGAGAAGCCAGGATTTCCTGTGAGCATCTGTGAGGATTGTACTGAGAGCTAGCTAGCTGTGAGAGTTAAGGCTTCATATAATTCCTATGTATTTCCACCTTTTATGATAATACAGATAGTGGGGTTTTTAGCTGAGGATTTCCCCAAAGTATTTTCATGTGTATTGTGTATCGATTATTTTACTTTTGGTTATATTGTTCAGCTCAATCTTTAAGCTTCTGCAAATTGATAGTAGAAGTAGGTTATAGTATTTTTCTTTGATTTATATTGCATTATCAAGTTAACCTACAACATATTTTCTACATGGTATCAGAGCTAGCTGATTTGTAGAGAATTTCAACATGGTATCGAAGCCAAGTTTATCAGAGTTGTGAATAGTATACTGGGAAGAGAATTCAAAGTTTGAAGTTTGGGGTTGCACGTGAAAATCGAATTCATATCATACTTCAAGGTTGGCCAATGGTGTTCTATGGCTTGAGACTTGAGTATCCCTTGGAAGGTAGCTCGAATTACATAGCATGGAAAGATAGAATGGAGGATGTATTAGAAGACAATGGCTTGAAGGAATTCATTGATCAAGAAATCCCAAAGCAAGCTTCAACTAATGCACAACAGTTGGCTGAGTGGAAGACGTGTGTGGTGAAGGCGAGACGGATCATCCTTGAGGGAGTTCAAGACCATATTTTCTTGAGTCTCCATGGGAAGGATACTCCATTTTCAATGTGGAAGACATTGAAGGACCTCTACCAGAACAGTAGTGACCAGAGGAAATTGGCGCTTAAGGATAAGCTTTGAAGAATCAAGATGGAAAAGGGTGATACTATTTCCACATATCTAAACATGCTCACCACCTACAGAGATGAGCTTAGAAATGTGGGAATAACTATTGTCGATGATGATATGGTGAGCCTCACTCTCCTTGGCCTTCCAAAGAGTTGGAATAGCTACCAAGACTCTGTGAATGGAAGAGAGAAACTGTTAGATTGGGAACGACCGTGGTCGGATCTTATGCAGGAGGAGCACATGAAATGGTTCTTCATCCAAGGATGATGATGAAGAAAATCTGGCCTTAGAATGTAAGGCAAGGAAAGGGAAGGGGAAGGCTTCCCATTCCAAATTGAATTATTCTCATGGAGGGAAGAAGGGTGACAAGTCTAAAGTGAGATGATTTAACTATCACGAGATGGGAAATTAAGCGACTAATTACCCATCAAAGAAGTCCAAGAAGGGATCCTCGGAAGGATCAGAAGGTGAGGCATTAGCCTCTTAGTTCGAAATGGAATTTACCCTCATCGCATGCATGGTGTCATCAATGATGGGTTGTGTCTGGTATATTGACAGTGGAGACTCATTCCACATGACCAGTGATAAAAGCTTATTCAGTGCCTTTGAGGAGAAAGACCTCAAGATGTGCATAGAGATGGGTGACAATGGAAATTATAGTGTTTTAGGAGTGGGCACGGTTACTTTTTAGAGGGAGCATGGAACTCCTGTCACCTTGACAGATGTGAATTATGTGTCTCGACTTAAGAAGAACTTGGTATCGGTCACGATGTTGGATGACAAAGGCTACAATGTTGTCTTTAGTAAAGGAAAGGTGTTCCTAAGACACATAGCCATAGGTCAGACTAAGAGGATAGGGATTTGGGTGAAGAATCTTTATAAACTAGAGGTAGATGATTGTGCAGCATTGAGTACGAAAGAAGAATTGGTGCAAAGCCAAGACATTGGCGAGTTGTGGCATAGGCGGTTGGGCCATTTTTATCATGGGGCTTTGAAGATAATGTAGAACATATCTACAGGACTTCCCAAAGGTAAACTTAAGCAAGTTGACATATGCAAAGGTTGTACCTTGGGAAAGTACACCAAGTCTTCGTTTCATGATCGAGACAGTCGAGCGAAGGCTATCTTAGAGTGAGTTCATACTGATGTGTGTGGACCATTATCGACGGAATCCATAATGAAGAAAAGGTATTATGTGAGTTTCATTGATGATTATTCTCATAAATGCTGGATTTATTTTATGCAGAAGAAGGACCAAACCTTCACAAAGTTTTGTGAGTTCAAAGCTTTGGTCGAGAAAGAGTCGGGGAAGAAGATCAAGGCCTTAAGAAGTGATAGCGATGGAGAATATGTCTCTCAATAGTTGAAGGACTTCTATGCAGTGGAAGGAATTAAACGAGAGTTGACAACACCTCATAACCCACAGCAGAATGGGGTGGCCGAGAGGAAGAACATAACTATTGTAGGGGAAGCACGGGCGATGTTGCATGACCAAGGCCTACCACTTCACTTGTGGGCTGAGGCATGCAACACAACGGTCTATTTTCATAATAGAATCCCGCATTGCATACTTGGGATGAAAACACCAAAGGAAGCTTTCTCCAGTAAGAGACCAGATGTGGGTCACTTCAGGATCTTTGGCTCATCGGTATATTGCCATGTGAAAAAGGATGCATAGAAGAAGCTTGAGCTGACAGCAGAGATGGGGATACTTGTGGGGTACACTAATACACCTCACAACTATCGGGTGTACTTGCCTACCAGTCGAAGGACAGTGGTTCGCAAAGATCTCAAGTTTGATGAGCAGAAGGCCATGCGAGTTTCCCTTGAGAGGGAGCTCCAACTATAGGTTGTGGAGGAACTATTGGTTCCTAAGGAGGAGGAGCCTCAGACTAATTCAGAGCAGCCACATTTAGAGGCTCCAGGAGTGGAGACATTCACTCAGGCAGAGTCTTCCAGAGATGGACAGAAGCACACAAGAGAAGCTGACTGATTGTTGTAGGATGCAAGAGAGAATGTGGGAGTACCATTTTCTCAGCGCAGATAGAGGAGGTCACCTAAGAGGTACACTGGATACATGGCCCTTGTTTGGGAATGTGTTGAGACTGAGCCATCTTTCTTTGAGGAAGCAGTGCAACAGTTGATTTGGGTTGATGCTATGGTGGAAGAGTATGACTCCATAGTTCGTAACAGTGTTTGGGATGTGGTTCCGAGACCGGAGAACAAGTTAGTTGTGAGTTTCTTTTAGCTTTACAAGGTAAAGAAAACTGTTGATGATGGGAGGATCATGTTGCTACAGTATATTTCGACAAAGGAGCAAGATGCTGACATTTTGACAAAGGCATTGTCAAAGTGTAAATTCAAGTTCCATGGAGACAAGACCAGGGTGGCAGATAATCCCTTTCTTGTTGAGAGGGAGTGTTGAAATGTGGCAACAAGAATATTCCAATTTTAATTTCTCCTTGAATCAAAATTGTGAATTTTGAAGTTAATCTTAACAACTACTTGGAAATAATTAATTAAGTTATTTTGACTTAATTAGTTGGAGAAATTCAAGTTAGAAGTCTTTCTAAAGTCATGCAAGAGTTATCCCTTAAATTAAGGAGATAAGATTGAGTTATATTTGAGTTGTAATTAGTTAACTTAGTTTACTGAGCTAAGTTCAATTAAATTAGTTCAAACTATTTGAGGAACTAATGGTGAGATAACAATTAGTTGATGCATGTGTGCACTCAACTAGGGTACTCCAGTTAACTGAAGATTCCTTCATCAGAAACTCATGCATGCCTATTCTGAGAAAGACCCAGTTGAGCTAAAAGACAAGGATAGTGTACTATCAGTTGCATGTGTTTTATTATAAAGAAAACTCATGTATGCAGAAGGAATCATATTCCTTGAGAATTGCACAGTTCTGACAATGTGTGAGATCAGGAGATCATCCACTTGGTAAATCGAGTTTTTTCACTTGGTTGAAGGAGATCATCCCAGAGGAACAACGTAAGGAAATGGGAGCTTGGAGGGCTGAGGAAGGCTTGAGAGAAGCCATGATTTCTTGTGAGCATCTGCGAGGATTGTACTAAGAGCTGGCTAGCTGTGAGAGCTAAGGCTTTGTATAATTCCTATGTATTTCCATCTAGTATGATAATACAAATAGTGGGGTTTTTAGCTGAGGCTTTCCCCAAAGTATTTTCATGTGTATTATGTATTGATTCTTCTGCTTCAGGTTATATTGTTCAGCTCGATCTTTAAGCTTCCGCAAATTGATAGTAGAAGTAGGTTATAGTATTTTTTATTTTATTTATATTGCATTATTGGGTTAACCTACAACAGATTTTCTACATTAGGTTATTAGGAATCGATGATCTATACTTGACTTGAATCTGGTACTCTAACAACACTGGCTCAGGGATTTTGAAAGAGCTTGCTGAGACAGCTAGTGAGTTAACATGCATATTTTCATCTCTAGGTATAGCAGTTATGTTAAATCCTTGGAAGAAATTTTCAATTGTATCCCAAGCCTCATTTCTATAGGACCTAAGTCTTGGGTGTTTTGTTTGACACAAATTTCTAACCTGCTTCACTATTAGCTCAGAATCAGAAAATACACTCAAGTTTTGAACCTTTAGACTCTTAGCTAGCTCAAGACCAAGAAGAAAAGCCTCATACTCAGCCACATTATTGGTGACCTCAAATTCAAGTTTACATGACTGAGTTATGTTTTCTTTATTTGGTGAAATTAGAACAATTCCTGCTCCTGCTCCTTCCTTTGAGAAAGATCCATCAAAATAAAGTTTCCATATATCTGATTCTACAATTTTAGGTTTGGAAACTATATTTTCAATAGCAAGTTGAGTGTTTTATGAATTTTGGAAAGATAACTGAAAGCAGCCAA
This sequence comes from Pinus tabuliformis, assembly GCA_031772625.1. Lineage (NCBI taxonomy): Eukaryota > Viridiplantae > Streptophyta > Pinopsida > Pinales > Pinaceae > Pinus > Pinus tabuliformis. The sequence continues at coordinate 885,336,005 of CM062812.1, forward strand.
AATCCTGATCTGTTGCATAGATAGGGTGATTTTTTGCTTGATCAGACCTAAAAACAATATGAAGGAATCTGACTTCCCTATATAACCTTAAATGTTCACCTCCATAGATTGGAATAGTAGCAAAAGACATGTCCATCTGAAGTGATCCTCAAAGTTTAGCACAACATGATCTGGATAGGAGCATGCCAAACTTTGTAGGAATATCAGTGACAACTATGTCTAAAACTATACTCTTGACAGGTATTTGGGCTAAGGTCACAACTAGGTCTTTGATCAATCCTAGGCATGGTACTTTCTTTGAATCAAAGGTGTAAAGATCATGATAAGAACGAGTAACTTGTAACTGAAGTTGGTCCATAATTACCTTTGGCATAAGGTTATGAGAAGCTCCAGAGTCCAGCATGCAGTTATACAAAATAAAGTCATGGACTTTTAGAGTTACATAAAATGGTGGAACAATTTCATCAATCATATCAGAACTAGGGCCAAACACTACTGAGGGATTTTCATCCTACAAACTAATAACATCTCCCTCAACATCTACACTAGAGGATTGTATCCATTTAGACACTTGATTTTTATAACCAGGGTTTTTGGAAAGTTCAGCTAAAGGGATAGGAATCTTGACCCTTTCCAATTCCTTTTCAATATTGAAAGTTGTCAAAATGGTCTTGTCAGATGAAAAGGTTTCAGTGGATGACTCTGTAGTCTGAGGTGTTGGAGTTTGTGTTTGAATAGATTTTATTGCAGGTTCAATTATAGTGGTAGATTTTGAAGGTCTACCTGGACCTGATCTAGGTCTTAGATCATACCTCTTATTTAATTTTGCAATCATAAATTTAGAGAATGCTTGGTATTTTGAAAGTTGAGCATCTCCTTGTTCTTGTTCAAAAGATTGAGGGGAAGATGAAGGAACTATTTCCATTTGTACTGTTGAAGAATCAATATTATTGATATCTTCAATGATTAAAGGCATGTATCTTGTGGTTGTTGATCATCAATCAAAAATGGTGGTTGAACGTTTTGATCAGAACCTGGTCTCTGAAGAATCTACATTTGAGTTCTTCGGAATTGAGTTTGAGCTTGAGGTCTCACAATAGTTTGCTAAGTAGTTCTAGGTTTTGTTTCAATTTTAGAAATCCTATTAGAAAGGTTTATAAGTAAATATGTAATTTCATCAATTTTCTTATCTTCAAGTTTAGATTTGGAAGAAGATGAGTCATCAATCCTAGCTTTTAATTTTATTTCTTCTCTCTGCCTTAGATTTAAGTTTGCCCGAAGCACACCTATTAGCTTCTACCTCTATAGCATTTGTCTGCACATGTTCCAATGTGTTAGATACCCTTTCTCTTAGCATGACTGCAAAGTCATCTTCAAATGATTTGAAAAATCTGACTTTTGTAGCTACTACTGGTGGTTTACAATCAGCAGGCATTTTATGATAGAGTTTATTAAATCTCTTGATGAATTTAGCAACTAGTTCACCAGGGTTTCTCTTCAATTCTTCAAATTCAGTGAGAAAGTAATCATGATCCTTCTTTACCCCCATTGATTTTTAAAGATAGTTATGAGCTCATTCCATGTTGTAATAGAGTCAGCTCTAAGTTGCTCGAACCATATCCTAACATTTCCTTCTAGTTTGCACAGATAATCTCATATAAACATCTTCCTGTTCTATGTTCATATTATCAACAAAATCTAGGAAAGCTGATACATGATCCTTTGTTGAGGAACATGTTTCTCCATTAAATATTGGTAAATGCTTTAGATATCCATCAGGAAAATTTTCCAAGTTTGCAGGGAGAACTAGAGCAGCATACCTTGCTTGCACAATGGGTCGAAAAGCCATATTGGGAGGAGGAGTCTGAGGCGAGTGAGTGGATGATGATGAGGAAGAGGAATATGATGAAGATGAAGGTGATGAAGAGGGATCGGTAGGGGTATTAGTATGTGCAGGAGAAAAAGAGGGAGGAGACCTCCTTGAGGATTTCAAAGGGGTTTTAATAACCAACTTCTGAAATCCTAGTGGAAAGTCTTCCTTATTATCAAACAAAGGATTTGAATAGACAAAGAATGTCTCTTCAAGATTAGTAGAAGTTGATGGAACAAAATAAGGAGTTGGAGAAATGAAGTCTATAGGTTTGAATTCAGGTAAATGTAAACCCAATTCTTCTTCAGATGAAGGTGACTTTATAGGAATGGATGGGACTTGATATGACTCAAGTGATTGTATTAAAAAGGCTAATGGAAGATCTACTCCTCTTGAATGGAGTTCAGAAACCCTAGGAGGTAGTTCAGTCCAATCAGGATTAGATGGCACAAATGAAAAAGGATCTATAGATGATATGTCTTCAGGGTGTAAAGCTGAAGAAGAAGAAGGGGTTCTATGTCTTCTCCTTGAAGAGGCTCCCCTAATAAATCTTTTTGGGTCTGGTAGAGGGTTAATAATCTCAGAATCAGAACATGATCTAGTATGCTTAAAAGGAGCCAGCTTGGACCAGTGGAATCGTTAGGTGAAATATTTTGACCTATATCTTATCCTTTATTCACCTTAAAGGAAAAGGAAAAATCGTTGCCCCAGGGAAAATTTAACTTTCAATCCTTCGCTCCTTGGCAACGACGCCAATCTAATGTTGTCCTTTGAGATAACCTAATGCCAAATAATCAATAGTGTTTTGTTTTTTTAAATGATTGGATGACTAGTGAACTATTTTATAAACAGGTGCTTTAAACTTAGACAAATTTTTGATAAAATGAAAGGTTGTTCTTTAACTACACATGGTTAGTTTAATTTAAATGGGATGGAAAAGTAGAGTGTGAAAAGGTATAATTGATTTAATATTCAAACTAAGTATTTAACCATTTACAAGAAGAAATTAAGAAAACAGTGTTTTCTTAATAACAAAATATAATCAAACTGTTACAGAGACCTAGTGCAATTTATGTTCAAAGAGGAATTTACAATAACAGATAGTTCTTTAAATTATTCTCTTATTTAAATTTAAACTTCACAGGGGGTTCAAAATGAAACTGATATTCAATTAAATTTTAAATCGGATAACTACAAAAGGATTAATTTATATGAAGAAAACATAATGAATAGACAAGATGAAATACAACTCACTGAGAGATAGGCCATATGAGGAAAATCCACAATAATTTATTATTTCAAAAATGCTCTAGCTTAGTACAATTCTGCTTGATAACTTGTTCAAGGGTTCAACCCATAATAACTCAAAGAAGGAGTTATTTATACAAAACTTTACAAAAGATCTACAATCGGTTTGGAATATAATACCAAAATAGTACAAAATTACAAAAATAGAACAATATAATAGGAACCGAAAAAATGCTGAAGAGGTGGCTCTAAGCTTTGGGAATCTGTTGATAATATGGCCTAAAAACACTGATGAGCTGTCCTAAAAACACTGATGAGTTGTTCTGCTGTCAAAATGAGGAATTATTCAATTGTTTCACACAATTGATCCCATCTATGTTCACTTGGGATTTCTACATTTACCATCTTCCTGAATGTTTCATCCACCTCTGTATATCTTTCGAAATTAGGCTTGGTGAGAAATAAGTGCTTGATTTCATGTAAGATGATTAAATAAAATTCCAAGGCTTCTAGAAAATCCCTCCCTATTATTTGTCCTTTAACTCCTGCAAATTTGGCTCTATCTATTGCAATAGCATATAACTCCTTGCAATAATCATCTAATCTAATCAACTTATCATTCAAACCTACTAACCTTGGCAATCCTTTCTAATTTAAAACATTAAATTTTGAATGAAATCTCTTGACAGAAATGTCCAGGGTTTGACACTTAGTTTCTAATTGATTGATCAAATTCCTTTTCTTTAAAACCTTTTTGATCTCCAAGATGGTAGTTGTTCTGTCAGAGATGTTAATTTCTTCTAATTCCTCTTTGGTCTTTGAATTTAAAACCTCGATCATATCTATGGCTTCTTCTAGCTTGGTCTTCAAGGCTGCTTTTTGTTCTTTAATCACTGCTCAGCACCTAGTAATGAGTTCCTGCTACTCAAAAATAATTTGTATGGATGGCCATACATTTGTCATGGATTAAGTGATTTTTGTCCAAATATTTTCCTTGGCATGAGCCAAAGTGTCTGCCATCAGAGACTAACTCTACAACTTCTAGATTTTAATTTCCAATTTGTGAGTCTTTCGCATTTCTTCTAGATACTTAGAATCATTTTTCACTTTCTGCAATTCTACACTTTGGAATTTATGAAGTAGTTTCTAGTTTTCATGCTTTTGAATTGATAGTTCTTGTGCTAATATGGTTGGGTCAACTGCTGTTGATGTAGACTCATTGGATGTAGATGATGAACTAGGTTCTGTACCTACAACTGCTATTGGGACTATTGTAATGGGTACCATGGCAAGTTGTGTTGTTTCCTTCTCCTTCAATAGCTCTTCAATATGCTCTTCCATTTTCTTCAACTGTATATTTTTCTCAATGGTAAGCTTGAGCATATCCTCCTTTTGTTGTTCACTTTCTACCATATCGTTGGTCAGAGGATCTTCTATTGAAGGTAACTTCAGTTGTTTCTTCAATGTAGCAATGTCTACATCTTTCTTCTTAAGAAGTAGTTCTACAGCTTTTACATCCTTGGGATCGTATCCCACTTTAATCACAAAATCCTCTAGTGATTTTATTATGTTGTCTTTATCTAGAGAGGAGATCTTTTATAACTTAAGTTGGGACTAAACATTTGATAGAGCAATCCTAAGTTTATAAAGAGACATGGATGTGGTTGTGATAGTAGAAAATAACATCTCGCTAGTTTGTCTGTGCATGTCCATCTGGTCAATTGGATGGATTTGAATAGTGTCAAATGAAAACACAGTCTTCTTGTAATCATATGGTGATTTAGGGAATGGAATCTAGGCTTGTAAGAAAGCCATTTGCATTCTGCCCTTCTCACTGTCAAAAGCAGAAAGGAGCCTATGTTGGGAGGTGGAAGTTTTCTTCCAAAACTAACTGTACACATTGGAATTTAAAACCTCATTTTTCTGCTTAATTTCCAGGAACCTTGAAAATATGTTTTGGTCATCCGAAGTGTTGGTTCCTGTTGACTGAATAATTTCTAGAGGCTCTCTAGAAGGTGAAGTTGTAGGAGGAGTAGTTGAAGCACTAATTGTGGGAGGAGTGGTTGAAGTACTAACTCCTGCTGATGTAGACACTTATGGATCTCCAAGATCAATGATCACTGGTGGAGTCTCTTCTGTTGATGTGACCAAGATGACTTTAGGATTCTTTTGCTGAAAAATGAACCCTTTCAGAACATCTTCAGTGGATGAAGTTTCCTCTCTCAGCCTTTTCTATTGCTTTCTCTGAGCAACTAGAGTTTGTTTTGTGGGAGTAGACACAACCTGCTCATCTACTTCTTGAAGAGTCCCATCAATCCATGTTTCTTGATTCATAAATTTTTCAATTTCTGGCCTTGGAGTATGGTTATAAGGAGTCATCTTGAAACTAACCCTTAAAGCAGAAATGATGCCAAAAGGATCATAGGACCAGGTGAAACTAGGTTGGAGATTCATCTTCTTCAATAATGCATCTGCCTCAACACCAGCTGATCTGGTGTTGCAAATAAATGACCCAATATGTGCTTTAAGCTTGAATTGAGACTTTCTTTTACCTGACACAAAATGTAGCTCATCCATGTGAATCATCTACCTAATATATTCTAGAGAAAATATCCTCAAAGGAACATATTTGGGCAACTTGTATGGTGCAAGCTCACAACCATATATTCTTATCTCAGTGTAGTTCTGGTATAAATACCAGTCACCAGTTTTGGTTTGTTCACTTAGGTGTAGGATCCTCTTAATTTCATTCCCAATCCTGGGCTCTGTTTGACTATTAAGGAGCTGTACCACTGGATGTATAAATGCATCCACAAATTCTACAAATGATGAGGTGGTAGAAGTTGCCATGACCATTTCTGTCCAGTGAATCATTGATTGATTCACTTCTTGTTCATCATGTTTGCTAAGTTTGATTGGTAACAGATCACCTTGTTGAAAAAGAAGCATGTGGACAATTACAGAGCTGTAATTGAACACTCCCTGCACAGTGAAGTTCATGAATTGTTCATGTATATTATCAGCCAAGAATTGGCTGTAATTATACATGAATGTTGGTTGTTGGTATTTATTAAAGATAGATAAGAAACCAAGGATAACCTCATCAATAGACTAGTCATCAGGGTATCCTAATAGATAGGAAAGTAAGGAAATGCAATGTCTAGAGGCTTCAGGAAACATGGCAGATGAGTAAGGTGGATTTCTTTTAGGCAATTTTGCATCCTCAAGTAAAAAGATTTCGAATATTTGGGCTCTTTGTGGGAAAGTTAACTTATGGTACAAATACATAAGTGTTGCTGGTGAAAATTGAGTCAAGGAGTCAATTTGAGGAACTAAAAGCATTTCATTTATGGTTTGAGTAGAAATGGTGATCAAAATGTCTCCATTCTGAGCCATGACTGCCCTTTTCATAGGATCATACTTGGCTTGACACTAAGAAATAAGGTTTGGGAATTCATGTGTCTTTGGGAAACTATAAAAAGGTAACAAGGATTCCCAAAACCTAATGGGATCTTGCTGGTCAAGATAGTTATGTTTAAGCCACAAGTGTAGTTCATAAAAATCAAACTCACACTTGGCCTCTACAACTTTGAATAGTGAATCTACAATAAGAATATGGTCAAGGTCAAGTTGGGTTGAGGTGACAATACTTTCCTCTGTAGTTTTCTTCTTGGATTTTACTTTTAGGGCCATGGTCACAGACATGAAGAAAAATGGTTATAAGTGATAGATTGAGTAGTAGACCAGAAGTTCTACGACACTGTAAACCTACAAACAATTGAAAATGGTCAAAAGAAAGTGACAAAGAGGCCGATTTCATTTTATTTATAAGATGCGGGAAGGGGTAACGGTTTTGTTAATAACTGTAATAGCTTTAAATGCAAGGGAGTGGGACTGCAACGGATGGATACAACTGGTATGCTGAACAAGGGGATAAGCATGTGAGGAGGTAACCAATGGGAGGAGTAAGCAATGGATAGGTGAGGTGTTAGTTAGGGATTAGTGGAGAGATAACGGCTTTGGCTGGAGTGAAAGCACCGTTGGCAGAGAAAACCACGAGTGGTTTGCAAGGGGGGGGTAGGGAGTTGTTTGTGGTTTTGTGCGGGGCGGGTGCGGAGTGATGTGGCAGCAACACGTAAGGTTGGGGAATCCGCCATGGAAACCACTTTGTAGAACCCCCCCCCCTCCACGGTCGCATTAACGTGAAACAATGGAGGGGGATATGAAATCTCTCCTCGTCATTGATCTGGGCGAGGAGTGGATCAATTGTCGGATCATGCACCTTCGTTATTCGAAACCAACAAGACTTTTTGTCATTTATTGATGTGGGTCAAATCAAACTTGTGTGTTATAATATAATTGAAATGTCAAAGTTTATAATCAAAGAATTAATCTCAATTAAGTAATTAATCATGAATTTACACAATTTGACATTTTTCTGATGTGGCGCATTTGGACTAGCAGCCTTTGCGTTTATAATAATATGAAATTGAAACCGTTCTTTTCTTTTTGCTTCCCTAACATTTTATTTTTTCTTTTCCTTCTTTATTTAGGGAAGCTAACTCCCATCATTTTATTGATATGGATGCCCATAAAATATCAAATTGTCCTAACATTTTAAATTTTTTTTCTTTTGCATCCATATCCAAGCTTATCATTTTTTTTTTTTTTTAACTAATATACTAACTTATCAAAACCAAATTATGTTACAACAGGTTTCATCATGCCCCACTTTGGAACAATGTTGGCATATAGTTTTCTCCCCTTCTTTCTTCACACTTGCATTCTTCTTTCCTTTCCATTTTCCACCCTTCTCTTTCTCCTTACCCTTGAATGGCTTCTTCTTACTACCCTCTTCCTAAATGTTCTTTCCTCTTGCTTCAAGGTGCGTGGCTTGCACACATACCTCATCTAAATTGCTTGGATTGAACATAAGGATAGTATGTTTTAAGTAGGAATGTAAACCCCCAATATATTTCAACAGTGTATCTTGGGAATTCAAGTTTACTCCTAACAACAAAGCCCTTTTCCTAAACTCCTGGGTATAGTCTTGAACTGTTTGGCCCTTGAGTTGCCTAAAATTTTTCCAACTCATAATGGATTTTTGCATATAGGCTAAAGGATAAAACTGTCTTTTAATTGCAGAAACAAATTCAACCCAAGAAATGGATATCTTACCATGAATTCACATTTCCTCTTGAGTCTTTGCTTCCCACCAAACTAGTGCTGCTCCTTCTAGCCTTAATGAAACAATTGGATCTTTATGTCATCTTCTTGAAAGTTCTGAATTCTGCAATAAACCCCCAAATTTCAAATCCAATTGTCTAACTTTTCTGCATTCACCTCACCATTGTACATGGGAAGTTCAAACTTAATGTTGAATTTGAGTAAGGGATTTTTTTCCTTTGGGGTTTTTGAATGATTATGAACAGTTTTTGTAGTGGAAGTGGATGATGTTGTTTGAGATGATGAGGATGATGAAGATGATGAGGAAGATGAATATGGTGGATATGGAGGAGGCTTTCCTCCATTTCCATTTGAATCCTTCTTCCCATATTTTTTTATCTCCTGAGCTTCCCTCTCCATGTGGGGACTTACAACTCTCTCTGGCCATTCTAGTATTCCTCTCTTCATAGAGGACTCTAACCATGTCAGTAAGTCATATAAAGCTTTCTTGGATGCTTCCTCTTCTGAAATACCTTCACTCTCTCCTACTCCAGACTTGATGGCTTTGGATTCAAGCTCAGCTTTTGGTACTACTTGTACCTCCTCAATCACAATTGAAGGTAAAAATTGAGGTGCTTCAGGTGCAGCTGGGATTGGAACTTTGGGTGGAGATTGTGGCCTTGTGTTAGTCTTTCTTCTAGGCATTACCTCAGGAGTTGCAACCAATAGTTTCCCTTCTCCTCTCTACAACTTTAACCTTGTAAGCATCACTAATTTGCAACCATTAAAACCCTACTTGCACAAAACTCAAGAAATCAAGAAAATAACCTTTCCTTTGATACCAAATTGATATGTTGTTGAGTTTTAGTTTTGTTGTGCTAATTTCAACTTCAGAATTAAAAACATATGCTTATCATTTGCTTCATGTGCACAGGTTTCCTTTATAGTGTTTGTGAATGAACAGGTAAATTTATCTCAAGATTTATGTTGAATTCATGAGAAAAATAGCATGAAAGTAAAGTGTTGAACAATAGAAAACAAACATATAGAAAACCATCAAAATAAACACTTAACACAATGTTTTGATGAAGGAGTTCACCCCTCTTGGGCTACATCTCCTTGGTCCAGCTTCCATGGCTTGGGCTTCTATATTAGCTAAAAAAGGAAAAAAAGTGTTGTTTACAATGCTCTATCTCTCCTGAAACCTACTTCAATGTGCTCAGAACATGAAAATAATCTAAGAATGCCTTTTCCTGATCCCAATTTGGTCGAATTTTGCAAAATTTATGGCCAAAACAGTTTCTCCTAGTAAAACTCCACTAAAACTAGAAGAACTCCAGTTAGTCCTGCTAATTTTGGAGAAAATTCCGAATTTGTTGGACCACCAGAAGTTTTGCCAAGATAATTGCGCATTAATTAAGTGATAATCTATGTTTAATTATGGTTAACTGTGATTAGTGCTAATTACGCAGTTCAACTAACTATTAGCCACTTGGGTTAGTATGGTGTGGTCACATATGAGGTTTAGGTTGGAAGTAATGCCAATAGTTTATGGTTTGCGCTGGTGGTTATATGTTACTGGTCACATGGGAGGGGGATGGCCCACGGGCTGGCTCCCTCCTCCCCCCAACCGCAAAGGGTTTACACACCAAATATGCATTGAAACCATATACTTGTAAGAACTACCAGTGTGGCCTAACAGTAAGACTTGGAGTTTGTTTGGGCGAGGTCGTGGGTTCGACTCCACCGACCTGCCCATAAATTTTCTTGCCACTGCGCACTGATATATGCCTGACCTTTGGGGAGGGACACGTGGCAGCATTTGGGCTTTCCACTTGTCCCCCTCTCATTGGTCCATCCTCCGACCAATAATATGAAGACAAATCACCACACCATTAACCAACCACAATGCACCACTTGGCGAGTCCTTACTGGAAATTGGCCATCCCTTTGACCTGCCCAATCTATTTCCACGTCAGTAGTACGAACTGCTTACTATGTAGTGACTGTACCTTTTTTTTCAAAAATTCCTTTGGTTGGCAAAGCAGTCAGAACATGATATCTTCCTCATACAAGATTTGTTTTGCATGAAACGAGTTGCATTGGGATCGTATCGCCGAGACGGACGAGGTTGTTCAATGTTTGAGAAATTCTTATCACTTTTATTTTTGAGCTAAATATTGATCACCTGATCAATGGCAAAGGACAATGAGCAATAAGAGGTAGCAATGCAAGTAGCAACAACAAGGCAAGGAGAAACAACAATGTAAGGAGCAACAAAAAGGCAAGGAGCAGTAGCAATGCAAGAAGCATCAAGGAAAGGAGAAGCAACAAAGCAAAGAAGGAAAGATATTTCTTAATGAAGACTTTTTTGAGATGTAAAATTGTTGATTGAGCTGAACTATTGTGATGCAAAGGAAAGACTCCAAGGCAAAGGCAAAGATTATTGTGATGCATTAATGAGAAAGAGACTGGTATTTGATGTTGGCATTAGGTTGATTCATTTAATGATTACGTGTGACTAAAATGAATATTGAATGAATTATTTATTTTTTGTTCTAATATTAAAGATATGAAGAGTTTGGAAATGAATGAGTGGAATGCAAAGAGTCAAGTCTATTCACTTCATATTCCTATGTGGGATAGGAACAACCAGAAAATTATATTTATAAAATATGTGATTTTGGAAGGAATAAGTGAGGTTAGATAATGGATGAATGTGGGGGAGCTGATTGAACTATTATGCATTAGTTACTTGGCACTTATGACGCTGATGTGAAGCACATTTGAAGGGAAGAAGATGTAGAAATGAAGATAGAGATATGTAAAGTTTATGATGAGGTAAACTAGTACATTGTTATTTCGTGTTTGCATAAGGGGATGATAATCTCCTTTCAAGTTGAAGCTTGAAAAATATATAGTTGGAGCTAGTTGAGGTAGGAGCCCACTTTGGCTTTTAGCCTACATAAAACATATGGGAGTTGGAGCTTCCTTGCATGTTGCAGCTTACAGAAAATGGAGGTAGCAGCTTCCTGTAGGTTGGGGCCTACAAAAAATCATATGTAATAAGGAGGAGGAACTTGCCTTTGCATCACAACAATAATAAAATCATGGTTTTCTCCCTTTATGGGTTTCCACGTATATCTAGTGTCAATGTGTGATGTTATTATGTGTTCATGTATCTGGTTTGGTTTTCTTATTACTTGTTGATCACATATTCATATGTTGGTTATTATTTGTTAAGCTGCTCATATTATGTATCAGTTAATGATATTAATGAAAAGAAAATGAATGTCCATGAATATACTAAACTGATTCACCCCCCTCTCAGTATACTCAAGTTTTCAACAGATCTTTACCGCTAAAATTAAATATTTAATTTACTTTTAATTGCGTTATTCATTAAAGGATGTTTAATCCTTTGAATTTGTTAAAAGAAAATTATGCCTTATATCCATTTTCTAATAGGATTAGTTGGAATATATATTTTAATTGTGAAATGTGTAAAATTAAATATTTAATGTACTTTTAATTGTGTTATTGATCAAGGGATGTTTAATCCTTTGAATTTGTTAAAAATAAATTATGTCTAATATCTATTTTCTAATAGGATTAGTTGGAATATATATTTGAATTGTGAAATGTGTATAATTTTATTGTGGTATGAATATTTTTTAATATTAAATTTATTTATGTATTGAAAATATATTTTAAATAATGAAAAAAAACTTATAAAATTTATAAAAAAAATATGAAAAGGTTAAATTTCTTTAGCAAGTTTTTTTCTAATCATAAATTCAAAATTAAAAGAGACAGTATACCATGATTAATCTGGATAAATTCAAAATCAAGAGAAATAGATTTGATAGAGTGTAGGTGATTATTAACACTAGCAATTGCACCAGATGTTGCAAAGGAAACCCCGTAAGGAAGAGCATAGATGAAGACAAATATGTAAGTGTAAACCAATTTGAGTAAAATAAAAATTGTTGATATGAATATATATAACATGGTTATGATATTTAAGACTATCGTTCTGATAGAATGCAAGCTGACTCATTACCATTATTCAAGGAAAACCATGCCACTTGGAATGACCTTGTTGGTCGTGTGTCATTCCAAGTGGCGTCTTCTAAATGCCTCTGAGTTTTGAGTTGTTAACTTATTTCCTTATGTTCAAGCTCTTAACCAAGAAGAAACAATTTTAGGACACACTCCAAACCCAATTTCATACATAAATTAATATTTAACTATAATGTTGAAAATTAAGTAGTTATTATTATTATAATATGTAGATAAATAGTTTCCATGCCTATTCCACATAGAACATTCTATCAACTTCTTCAATTGTTTTTCTAATGTAAGGCAGTGCATGCTAGCAGAGTTTGATTTTCTTTCACTCTTTGTATTCTATTCCAGATTTTGGGCTGCGAATGCTACCAAAGTTTGAGTTTATTTTCTTCTTTGTATTTTATTTCAAATTTTGGATGCATTTCTTCCAAATCTATTCTTAGTTATTAAAGTTAGCATTAGCTAAGAACAATACCTCATTTTCTCTGGATATCTACTAAAAACTTAATAGCAATAGCCAAAACAAGAATATGTGCATTATAACTTAACCATAGATTCATGCTTCTCAATTTTTGTTCCTTTGCATTAAAAGATAAAGTAAGCTACTACTGTACTAGATTGTACTAGACTTGACTATCTTTTTGTTATTACTAATTGCAAAACAATAACAATTAGAAAATTTAACTTAAAAAAATACAAAATTTTAAATTATTTTATTTAAGAAATCATACAATTAATCATTATTCTCTTTTTTAATTTTCATTATCCAATTTTAAACTCATACAAAAATTAACCATATTAATAATTCTATAACCACTTCCAATTGAGCTACCCCAAACAAACAATTCTTATAACTATATACATATTTACACTTTAATTTTATTTAAATTTATGTAAATAATTATATAAATTATAATGAAACATAATTTTTGTTAAATATATTTCTATGGAATATACCTTGGAAATTTTTGTTAAGTTGATAAACGATATCTTTGAAACTTTACAATAACACCAACAAAACAAATCGAATGCATAAGATTAGTCATTCACAATAACTCCAACAAATCGAATGGATGAGATTCGTCGTTTTTAAAGTCCCATAGAAAAATATTTGGAACTCCATAATAAGACGTTATTATGCATTCTAGCAAGGTGGGAAGGAAGAAAAAAATAACAAAAGTGGAAGTTATTATGCATTAGAATAATTAAAAAAAAAACATAAAAACAAAAGTCGAAAACTAAAGTGTAAGTGTATATGTGGAAAATTGCAAATTCCAAAAATACTTTTAAATATGAAAAAAAATTAAAAAATTCAGACCATTCTTCTAACCATCAAATTTAAAATTATAATTAAAATGTTTGAAAACTTGGTTTTTCTCATTTTGATTTCTTTTAATAATATTGGGATGAGTAACCCTGATTCATGCTATGAGATTCTCCCCGTTATTAATTTGACCATTTCAGTTCATTAAAAAAAATAATAAATTCAAAACAGAAGATGTAAATTTGTTATTTTCATGTATATACGTTTTCGTAAATTTAAAATTCTATAACAATTTAAGAAATGAAAACTTAGCCCTCTTGGTAGTGTTTGAGCGTTGGCTATAGGGGAGGCTCGTCCTAACTTTCATCATATGTCAACACATCTCTTTCACAAAATGCGCTTAACAAACCGTCATCAATTAAATTGAAATGTTTGGCCTTGGTATAAATGTTCACAAATTCTAAAATAAAATCTGAACATTCAGGGGAGACTTTTAAACAACAAACTATGCGACAAACTGACAACAAATATTAGCATGCAAGAGACGTTTATAAACTGAATATATACGGAGAGGGCATATGGAGTAGATCCATAAAAAAAAGTATATGGGCAACAAAGACTTCACTTTCTGGTATAGAAAAGGCACAATAGGGTCCTCCCATGGCTTTGTTATCTGGGAAAGTTTTCGTAAAATAGAGCCTTTTTTTCTACAAAATCTCTCATGGAGTTTACAGAATGGGAACTGTAAGTACATCGACTTAGACCTTATTTCTGGAACAGGGAAGGATTACTTTATTCCTCAACAAATTACTAATGCCTTTCATCGAACATGCATCTTCGTTTAGGGATAGGTCATTGCAGGCTGGCAGGGACCTTTGCCCATATGGAAAGAAGCTCAAGGGTTGGGTCTTCAAGGACATTTGGCTTTCTAATGGAACAAGACTCTGGTGATCTTAAAAAATATTGGTATTTGCAGCACAGAATCACATGACTTTCTCACTTGGAGGGGAAAAGGGGGAAGGAAAATATAAGTGTTGCTGAAACCTATTTAACCTTATCCAATAACCAACCTTCCCAAACAGGGCGTCAATTCCCTTCATCATTATGGAAAACAAGAATCCCAAGCAAAATCATTATTTTTTCCTGTCTAGTTTACCATAATAAAAATCTCACTTGGGACAATCTGCAAAAGAGACAATGGAAAGGGCCGGGTATATGCTTAATTTGCAACGTTGAAGCAGAAAATAATGATCATATCTTCCTTCATTGCAGTCTCACCTCTCAGATATGGAGAAAACTATCATTTTTTCTTGGCTTCAATTTTACTATGCACTCTTCATTAAAAGACTCACTTGAATGGTGGAGTTTTCAGAAAGCTCCTTGGAGATCCTTCCCACCAATTGTTATATGGACAATCTGGAAGTGGAGGAACAATGTTCTGTTCCAAAACAAATAGGGATATTTTCAACAAATATTCCACAAGGTCATCTCTCTCTACAACTACCACATGCCTCAGCTCAAACAATATAAAAATAAAATTAGTGGATAGTAAAACATTTTGTTGGAATACCCAAGGGGATTATTTGACGGGGTAGCACAAAACAAAATATGTGCCTGTGGTATCTACATCTCCATGAACGAACATCAAAAACTCAACATTAACTGGAATGGAGGAAAAGGCACCAATAACAAAGCAGAAGCAATGGCACTATCGAGTCTCTTATGTTTCAGTAAATTCCTAAACATTCATGATATGCATATTTATGGGGACTCTAAAATCATAATTGACCATGTCTTAGGGAAATTTTCCATAAAAAATCCCCTCCTTATCGGTTGGATGAAAAGAATTGAGTTTTTCTGGCATGCACAAAAGGATTACTCTATTCAACATGTGGATAGATCACAAAATGTACAAGCTGACAGTTTATCAAAGAAAGGGCTATCACTTGAGCCGGGTAAATGGCACATGGATATACTTCTGGGAAATATCACATATAACATGGAGGAATTTATCCTCCCAGGAACATAAATCTGAATCCTTTTTCCTATTTCTCCCTATTGTTTTTTTTTCTCTTTGCTTGGCCACTGGGCTTCTCACAGTGTCCTCTGTGAAGCGAGTTTTCTCCTTTATAGATGGTGTTTTTTCCTACAACAGGGATTGCTTCATTTTGTTAACTAGTATCGCACTGTATTACTATCTATAACGATAGTATCAAACACAATATCTACATCTGTTTCATACTTTTTATCATTGGGGGTGATGTCTCATGAAGAAACATTCTGCATATTTGTTACTGTCAATGTCTATCTCTGGCATGAGTTTTGCTAGACAATGTGTTGTTTTTGTAGTCTCATCTGATAGTAATATAAACTATGCTTTTTTGTGCTGGAAAAAACATTTAAGATGGAAAAACCACAAGAGCTCTGGCAGAGGAGAACAAAATGAGAGAAAAATAAGCAAATTATCTAGTTTTGAACCTCTACACGTCTTAGTTGAACCTGCAATCCATTGCAATTAAATTATTAATTCACTTACTTGATACATAATGTATGGGTTTATTTTGAAAAATCTTATCCACTTCTGAATCTTAAATCTTAGCCACATATATTAATTATACTGAACCAACCCCATTTTTAATGCATAATTCTTTTTAGTAATAAAAAATGCATAATTTTCCCTAGTAATGAAATTTATTAACAAAAAGAGAATGTACATATCCAGTTTTTTTAAGATTCCAAAATTTTCAAAATAGTTCAAAATCAACCATTAAAATGACTTAACACTTGGATAAAAATCCAAAATTTTTCTTAGTATTTGTATGCAATTTTTCCAAAAATCAATCTATACAAATGATGTAAATTCTAAACACAATTTTCATTTCCATTCTTAAGTCATAAATTCTGCTTAGTAATGAAATTTGTTATTAGAAAGAAAATATACATATCTAGTTTTTTAAAGACTCCAAAATTTCCAACGTCCACCATTTGATCCTGGCCATTCGAGTTTAAGAGCACCCAATGTCTCAACGTGTTCTTTATCACAAACTAACTTAGTCTACAAAATGTAGCAACTAACATATTTTAACTAACTAAACTCGCGTATGTTTTTTGGTTGGTAATTCTCGGTGGATTCTCTTCAAATTGATTCATAGAACAATGCAAACTTTGAAATGGGAATTGATACGATTACCTATTTAGTGGAACTACCAAAAAAGTCAATCGATTTTGAAAAGTGGTGATGCAAAATACATTTTTTTCTTCAAATTGACTCATAGAACAACCTAAACTTTGAAACAGGAACTGATACGATTACCCATTTAGTTGAAGTACCGAAAAAGTCAACCGATTTTGAAAAGTGGTTATTCAAAATACACTCTTTCTTTTCGGAGCATATTTTTTACACTTTAAATTTTCTTATGTATAATTTTTTTTAAATGTTACATTTTTTGACATTTTAAATTTTTATGTCCAGTTGTTTTTTAAATCATGATTACTTTTTCTAGTTGTCTTATTTCTCTTTTTTTAAATATTGGATACTTAAAAAAATAAATATAAAAACATATATAAAAAGACAAAAAAATATAAAAAATGTAAAAAAAAAAAATTATTTCGTAAATGATAAAAAAAAATGGTAAAAAGAAAAAAAAAAATTATAAAATATATATATATATATATATATATATAATTGGGTAAATAAAAATACAAAAATTAAAAAACCATTAAGGAAAAACTTATTAAAAAAAAATTAAAAACAAGCTATATTAAAAAAAAAAAAAAAAAAAACTAGAAAATTAACTTAAAAAACAAATTAAAACACCTAAAAAATTAAAAAACAAAATTAAAAATAGCTAATGGAAAATCTAAAAGATACTAAAATTAAATTAAAAACATTTAAAATACTATCTATATATATATAAACCTTTAAAAAAAAACCAGACTTAAATAAAAAAAAAATTAGGCAGAGTTGTTGCATCTTCACTGCCCATGGCCGTGAGCAGCTGAGGGCCTCTAGGGGGGCAATTTTTTTTTGTAAGTTTGAATTTTTTTTATTTTTTTTAATAATTATAATGGTTTTTTGTTTTTTTTTTTTAATTTGATTTTTTTTTAGGTTTATTATAATTTTTTTGTGTTTTTTTAAATGTTTTAATTTAAGTTTAGTAATTTTTGTTTGTTTGTTTTTCAATTTTGTTTTTAAATTATTTAAAAAGTTTTAATTTTTTTTGGTTAATTTTCTGTATTTTTTAAAATCTAGTTTGTTTTTAATTTTAATTTTTTTTTTGCTAATTGTTTTTTTATTGAATTTAGGCTTTTGTGATCCATATCAATTTTGAGAAGATTCTTCGGCGAAAATCACATAGAGGTACTTTTGTCGACGCTTTTCGAACCAACTAGTGTGGTTCATTGGACAAGTTGAATGAGCAGATCTTGCTTCGCATATTAAATAGATAGGGCAAAATGTCCAATGACCAACTTTCTAGACAAGGTAAGGGCTAAATTGACAACAACGAGATTTGACCGAGAAACAACTAGTTTAACTATGATGAGGGGTATAAACTTTATTAAATAAGTTAATTCGATTATTAATATTCTTATTAAAATAAACGTAAATGGACCATTTTATAATTATAAATATATAATAGAATAAGTAAGTTAATATATTATAATAAGTAAATCATAAAATAAATTAATTTCACATTGTTACATATCAAAGTTATTATATATAAATAGAGTATTCTATAAATAGTTAATTATATTTTAAATAAAATATAAGTCAAAGGGACATATATTTATAAATATATATTAAAATAAATTAATTTAAAATTGTTAGAATAAGTAAATAAATAAATTAATTAATTTAAAATCAAAGTTATTATATAAATATTAATTAGTTATAAAAGTTAAAAATAGAGTAATCTATAAATAGTTAATTATATTTTAAAATATAAGTTAAAGGGACATATATTTACAAATATATATTAAAATAATTAAATTAGTTTTCAAAGAGTTTTCAGATATATAAATATTAGAGAATTCAAGTGTTAGAAAAATATTACAATATTTGAAAATTGATTAATAGTTTATTAAGGGTAAAAAATAGTATATTAGTTTTAAATTAATTAATTTTAAATTAATTATATAAATTAATTATAAAATAAATTAATTTTAAATTAATAGTCAAAGAGTTTAAATATATAAATATTAGAGAATTCAAGTGTTAGAAAAATATTACAATATTTTAAAAATTAATTACTAGATTATTTAAGGGAGGGGAAGAAAGGAAGAAAACGACTAGGAGGAGAGGGCTGGGACCCAGCAACTACTGATCTTCCAACCATCCTCTCTATTGAGATTGTTCGGCCTTTTTTCAATCTCAAGGGCTTCCCTAAATTTCCGGTGATGGAATTGCCACACTCTAACAATCACACTAGCTTACCCCATTCATGTCCTTGCGGTCAATAGGATCCTTCACATATTTGAGGGACTTACGAATGGTGTTAAGAGGTCTAAAGGTTGCGGAGACATTATGCTTCTTAAGAATCCTCACAATCCTATCTATGGTCCCTTGAACAAATAGAAGATGGACGCTAGGAATCTGCTCTTTAGGTCCTCTTACTAATGGTGTTAAGAGGTCTAAAGGTTGCGGAGACATTATGCTTCTTAAGAATCCTCGCAATACTATCTATGGTCCCTTGAACAAATAGAAGATGGACAATAGGAATCTGCTCTTTAGGTCCTCTTTTGGTTAACGAATTCTTGGCTGCTTTGAGGAAAGCCTTTTGTCCCAAGTGTCTACTATAACCATTCTCAATAAAGACATTAAGGAGATGAGACTTCTCCTCCTTGAAGCTCTTTTCATCAAAGATCCTTAGGGCATGAGTCGCAAGGGTGTTGAGAACCCCCAACTATTTTCGCCGAAGAATCCTCTCAAAATTGTTTTTTTATCTTTGTATTTTTATTTACTTAATTTTATAGTTTTTTTTTCCAATTATTTGAATCATAATTTTTTTTTTTACATTTTTTTATTTTTATTTTTTTAAATATGTTTTTGTTATTATTTATTTCTTTATATATTTTTTTTTTTAGATTTTTGAAATTTATTAGTGAATTTTGTTTTTGCTTTTTTAAGGTTTTAATGATCGATTTTTTTTGTTAATTAATTAATTTATTTTTTTATGTTTAATTTTTTTTTTGTCTTTTTTATATTTTTGATTTTTTTTTGTCTTTTTTATTTTATTTTATGTTTTGTTTTTAATATATTTTTTTATTTACGACCTTTTTTTTTTTTTAACTTTTCTTTTTTCATTGTTATAATTTTTAAATTTATGTTTTTAGTATTTTTTTGAAATTTTAAATGTTTTTTGGAGTCGTGATAAAATCTTTTACGTCATTATTTCAAAATGTTGATTCCTAAAAAAAATGTCATTCCAACATCAACATTTTTCGTTTTTAGGGTGTTTTTCACAACTTTTGCATAAAAAATTGGTTTTCACTGCCATTTTTAAAACATGTTGAAAATTTACTCTAAAAAAAATAAATGTTATTTGAGCATCAACATTTTTCGTTTTTAACATTGTTTTTCATGTTTTTTGTTTTGGTTTTTTTGCTAAAGTTTCACTTTTGAGTTTATAGTTCCTATTTCAAAGTTTACATTGTTATAAGTTGTACATCATTACAAACTCTGATTATTTAGCTTGCTATGAAGCCATAAATACTAACGAACTTTGAAACCCAATTCACAAAATGCATACAAATCACACCACAAGAAAAACACAACTTGCCTAAAAAAAACCACAGATTCTCAATAACCACCAGTGAAGCCACCATCCCTCGAAGCGAGTCAAAAAGAAAAATCGCCCAAAATAAGTGAGAGCAAAGAAAGTGGTATACAATTTTTTCCATAAGTGGTTGTCTATATTTTCCAGTCTTAACTATTATTATTTTTAAGTTTTTTAACTATTAGTTTATTACTAATTATTAATCCAATAATGTACAAATTTTCAATAGTCTAACATTTAATCTGATAGTACAAACATGTACAAAATAAAAACTAAGAAAGTTATTTCTTAAAATATAAATATAATATATTATTTTAATATAATATAGTATATTATTTAATATATCTTTAATGCTACAATACAATATAATATATCATATCCTTTATAATAGATTTTATTTTTTTATTTATGTTTATGGTAGATTTGTGTCTCAAATGATGATGAGAGAGTAAAGTCATATTTATTAAATAGCAAATTTCTTACTTATAAACTTCTTTATATAAATTTCTTATTTATTTTTTAAAAATTATTAGTTTTACAATAATATAATTATTATTTTTATTTAATTCTAAAATGTTATTAAAATTGATGCTATTAATTATATCAATTAATTAATATCAATTATATTTACTAATACGATTTAGCATATAATTTATATTGACTTATATTGATTATCTCAATTACTTGATTTATTAAGTAATTCATATAGAGTTATAAAGTTTATATCAACTACATTTATTAAAAATGAAATTGTAAACACTCACCCATTTATGAAAAAGTTGAAGAGAGGCTGCTAGTCTTGCGTCCACGCACTTTCTCCCACTCATGATCTCAAGAACCACGATCCCATAACTATAAACGTCAGCTTTTTCAGTTAACTGGCCATGAAGAGCGTATTTTGGTGCAGTGTAGCCTCTGCCTTGTACCAAATCCGTGAAAAGCACACATTAATGTAATAGATGAATGATTGAACTTACATTGTTCCTCCGACTCTCGTAGAAACATTTTTCAGAAAGAAAAGCTTTTATATTATATTGAGGCCATATACACAGCAACTCTCGTAGAAATATGTGTTTGGCTTTCTGGGAAAAATCTGGGTAATCCAAAATCTGCAATTTTAGGATGAAGGGAAAAATCTCAATAATCCAAAATTGCAATTTTAGGATGAAGTATGTCATCGAGAAGTATATTTTTGCATTTGATGTCTTGTATAATGCGAACGTTGGATTCCCCGTGTAGATATGAAAGGCCTCAAGTTGTGCCCGCTATGATGTTTAAAATGATTTCCCTCTTTTGTGAGTATTAGTGGGCCATTAAAAGATCTTTACAGGGGAGAGTGAAATGGGCTAAGTGTTTTTTATCATTTTCAGTGACATAAAGAAATTGTGCAAACTTGAGGGGTAGTAGTTAATTTTTTTTCAAAACTGGGTTAGGAGTGTGTTTATTTAGGGTTATAATAATAATTGTGAAAATGAATCTCTAAAGTGAAAAATAAAATAAAATAAATGAAACGAAAGTAAAGTTATAATATTTAGAAATTTGTGAAATAAAATTATATAAATAATTTTAATTAGTTTAAAATAAATAATTATTTAATAAAATTTCATGATAAAGGTATAGTAGGATAATTTCAATATTTGGAGTATGCTTTAAAACTGCTTTTGATTGGCTAAGAGTTCATTTTCTTAAGGCATAAAGAAAAACATGTTAACCACCTAAAATAGACATCTCATAGGAGTAAATGTTATCCGTTATGGACCACCACCAACAAATAATTCCAAAACAATAATATATCAGCCTGCATTAGTGAATTGCAGCGAGAGATAACCCTCCACACTACCAGTTAATAACTAAATTATGATAAATTTTCATATTAATTTAATAACTAAATTATAATAAATTATTCTATTATCTAACATTAATAATAAGACAATTTAAAAAATAATCCTAGGAAATTTCGGTCAACAACATTGCCAAAGTCATTGACCTTGAG
Organism: Pinus tabuliformis; assembly: GCA_031772625.1. Lineage (NCBI taxonomy): Eukaryota > Viridiplantae > Streptophyta > Pinopsida > Pinales > Pinaceae > Pinus > Pinus tabuliformis. The sequence goes on from CM062812.1 coordinate 885,358,393, forward strand.
GGGAATAAGGCCAGAGATAAAATCTCATCCCTGGCCTTTCAAAATTTTTGGCAAGGGATAAGGTGGACGACTTCTAAAAAGTAAGGAATAAGCGCCTATCCCTAGCCTTTACATCATTTATCATGAAGAGATAATTATCAATATAGATGCTATATTTGATATAAAATATGGACGAATATATTGAAGATACATAGATTAATCCAAGTCATTTTTGACATTTTCCCTTGTCTAGTTAGCCGACATTAAATATTTTACAACATACTCCTTTAAGCAGATACAATGATATATAATTTCTCTATACTCTAGAAACCAAATGCAAATGATTTATATATCTTCTATATGATAGACCATTCATAATAAAACGTCCGTGGAAGGCAATCGACAAGACGATTTATTTATTGACCTTTTTCATATGGTTACATTTCAGCATAATTGCCAGGTGGGTCATAGTCGCACACAATGAAATTACAATAGTCGATACATTGAATTTCAGAGCAACCGAGCCTCCGTGTATTACTCCACACAACCTGAGTATAGTGCCCACACACTTTTCCTTCAACATAGGAAAGCAATGAAAGAAAAGAAGAAGGAAAGGAGGAAGGGCGATATACAGTTTTTTCCATAACTAATTGTATACAATTTTTTTCATAAGTGGTTATATACAGTTTTCAATCTTAACTATTATTAGTTTTAAGCCTTTTAATTATTAGTTTTTGTTTTAATTACTAATTAATAATCCAATGGTTTACAAAGTTTCAATCGTTTAACATTTGATCTAATGGTGTAGACATGTACAGAGTGGCAATTGGGGGAGTTGTTTTCAAAGGGAATGGCTTATGGAATAATTAATCCATTGTAATAAAGATTCCATTGAAATCTATTAGAAAATGAATTGTAATTTACGAGAGTACACATAAGAACTAGTGGATATGACAACAACTAATGGATATGGATATATTTTGATTCTTTGGCAAAGGTGTCCAACCTATGTAATCCCTCACACATTAAATTTGAACTCTACCATTTGGCTCTAGGGGACAGACAACATGTATAATGACATATTCAAGACGTTATTGGAAATTCATTACATAAAAAATTTACATGTGTAAATGTATACCTTATAAAAGATGTTATAACCAACTCAAATCATAGCTATGTCCTCTTTTCTTAGGAATCACGAGAGGTCAACATTCCTTCCTATAGGGAAATCCAAGATATTCAATTCAATTATTGCATCACCGCCCTGGCTCTGCTAGAAAGGGGTTGTACTGAGTATGTAAAAGATGAGGAAGAGAATGGCTTCCCATCCAACTGGAATCCAATAAGAGAAGATAATGATAATTGGAGAGTCCCATGATCAACAACTTCTCCTCTACTCACTCTTGACCAAGAGCATGCGATCCACTCTCAACTTGGGACACCAACCTCATTGTCTGCCCATCGGACTCTGTAGAGAAATTAACAAATGTAGACTTCACCTCTGCAATCTTCATCTCCACATCTTTTCCCCCATCCAAAAAGAGATTCCCTTTTTCATTCTCTCTCGTAGACTAGAATCCCAGTGGAAACACAATAATCAAAGTAAAAGGGGTCATCCTGACCGTCATAGTGATCCTCCCCCCTCTTTTCGTGGGCAGAATCATGCCCTCACATACATGAACATTAATGGTATCCATGGGAGACTTCCCACTCAATTTCACAACCATGGTCATATAATTGAGGTTATACCAGCTTTCCTTTGGGAAATAAGCATTCACCGATGTGATGTTGTTGAAGAGCACTGAGGAAATTAAAACCCTAGACCAAGAAGAAACTGCTTGCTTAGAGTGTAGGTTTCCGAGTTGTTATACAACCATCTGACATATAGATAGATCAACGACTTAAAAATTATCCTCTTCGAGGGGGAAATCTCCTTTACACTACATAAATGAACAATTCTTAGACGATACAAATGACAATACCTCCTTTGTATATATAGGAGTTTATGGGGTCCCAATATAATCAAAGCATATATAACAATAATAATGTAAGGGCACAACAATAATAATGATGGACTTCTATGGAACACAATAATAACAATATGGGGGCTACACGGGCACAACAATAACAATAAGAGGGCTACACTAGTATTATAGGAACCTAAAATGCCCCTCTCCTTCAAAAAGGTGTTGTCCTCAATGCTTGAGTAGTTTTGGATGCTCCTGTATAAAATTCTCATCCTCCATGTGGAATCTTCAGCATTCTTCCACTTAGTGAGATATTTTGAAATTGATCGATTCCGTAGCTGTCACGTTCTTGTTTCCGTGACTGCTTTAGGCTCAAATATGATTTTTCCTTCTTTGTCAAGTTCTGGAAACGTTATTTGAACTGGAATTTTGTCACTGATAACCTTCTTTAAGAATGAAACAAGGAAAACTGGGTGTACTCAAGAAGATGTAGGCAACTTCAATTTGTATGCCATAGTACCAATATTTTGCAACACCTTGTAAGGATTGTAGTACTTGGGTGATAATTTATTATTCTTCTTATTTTATTTGAGGGAAATTTGCTTGTATGGTTGTAGCCATAAAAATACCCAGTGGCCTACTTTCACTACGATGTTGATTTGCCTATTGTTTCATTTGATTTTGTGCCAAAGTGAGGTTATCTTTAAGAGTTGAAAAACTCTTTGTTGATGCTTGATGTGATATTCCACTCCTTTAACCTTAGAAGTTTCTCTTAAATATGATGTGATGGATGGTGGATGATATCCATAAAGTGCCATAAATGAGATATTTTTTGCTGCAGTATGGAAGGAAGTATTATATCCCCATTCTGCTAGAGGTAACCACTTGACCCACTGTGTTTTTCTATCAATTACAAAGTAATGAAGATATCATTCCAAACATTTTTTCACTATCTCAATTTTCGCGTAAGATTGAGGATAATAAAATGAGTTATGAACTAGTTGAGTACCAAGACAAGAAAATAATTCCGACCAAAAATTTATAGTGAAAATGGGATCTCTGTCACTTACAATCATCTTTGGTTTTCCATGTAGCTTTTGAATTGTTTCCATAAATGTAGTAGAAATTGTATAGGATTTAAAAGAATGAGATAATGCAAAAAAGTGTGCATACTTGGTACTTCTATCAAGTACCATCGTGATGACACTCTTTACTTCAGACTTTGGTAATCCTGTGATAAAATCCATTGAGACATCCTCCCAACACCGACTTTGAATGGCTAAAGGTTGTAACATACCCAGGGTCTTAATTTTCTCAATAGTATTTTGTTGGAAAACCAAACATTCTGTTACAAACCTCTGAATATCATATTTAAGGCCATCACAAAAAAATCCTTCTTGACCTTGGTGTAAGACTTTAAAAATCATGAGTGCCCTCCTAAAGGGGAGGTGTGAAATTTCAAAAGAATATTTTTCTTGAGTTGGGAATTCTTACAAAGATATAAGCAATATTTGTACAATAATGAATAATTTTTCCAGCTAAATGTATCAGATGTACTAGGATCTTGTTGCAACTTTTGAATGAGTTCCCACACCTCTTGATCATTCTCCATTAATCCCTTGCTTTATTTATCTAGTCTAGTTGGATAATAGAAATGACACAAAGCAATGCTTCCACATCCTCATTCTTTTTTGAGAGTGCACCTGCAACAACATTTTTCTTCCCTTTTTTGTAGATGATTTCAAGGTCATAACCCAACATATTTGTGACCCATTTTTGCTTCTCTTCTAAAGATAATCTTTGTTCCAATAAGTATTTAAGACTATCATTATCTATTTTTCACTTAAAGTGTCTTCCCATTAGGTAAGGTCTCCATTGCTTAGTGCATGTAGTATTTCCAACATTTCCTTCTCATAAATAGGTTTGTGTAAATACTTTCCTTTGGTTGGATGAATTTCAAAAGAAATGGGTCTTTATTCTTGCATTAAAACAACACCAATTCCATTTCCTAAGGCATCACATTCCATAATAAAGGTTTTTATGAAGTCGGGCGTAGCTAAGACTGGTGCTTGGCACATTACCTCTTTAAGATGTTCAAAGGCCTTAGTTGCTTCTAGAGTCCAAGAAAATGCATCCTTCTTCAGTAATGTTGTTAGAGGTGCTGTTATTCTCCCATATTTCTTAACAAACTTGCGATAATAACCTGTCAACCTGAGAAATCCTCGAATATGATTTATTGTTGTGGGGATTTTCCATTCCTTAATGACTTCAATTTTGTTAGGGTCTACCTTAAAACCCTCATGAGATACAATATGACCCAAATATTCCACCTCTTGTACTTTAAAGAAACATTTTGAGGTTTTTTCATATAATTTTTTTTCATCCAATAGTTTGAGCACCCTGTCAACATGTTGAACATGATCATTCCAAGACTTGTTGTAGATTAGTATATCATCAAAAAATACTAACACAAATTTTCTAAGGGAAGGTTTGAAAATAGAATTCATCAAACCTTGAAATGTCAAAGGCGCATTAGTAAGGCCAAAAGGAAAGACCAAAAATTCGTAATGACCTTTATGAGTTTTGAATGTTGTTTTTTGAATGTCTTCAGTCTTCATTCTAATTTGATGATATCCTGGATGAAGACCCAATCGTTGAAGTAAATTGCTCCATGTAATTCATCCAACAATTCATCAATGACAGGAATGGGAAATTTATATTTAACAGTGAGCTTGTTGAGCTCCCTATAATCTTGACACGTATGCCATGATACATCCTTCTTGTGCACCAATACTACTAGATCAAATAAATAACTTTGATCAGGTTGAATTATATCAGCCTCTAACATTTCTGCAACCATACATTCAATTTCACTCTTTTGGACATAAGGATATCTGTAAGGTCTAATGTTTAGAGGAACACTTCCTGGAATCAAATGAATAGCATTTTCATGATCATGGATAGGTGGGAGGCCTCTTGGAGTCTCAAATACCTTGGAATGATTGTCCAAGTCTTTTTGGAGGTCTAGAGAAATAAAGAATTTTGATGTTTGAACATCTAGTGAGCATGATCGTGCAATTACAACCCATTTTTCTTTCTTCAAAATCTTTGTCATGCCGTTAGACTTTATTATATTTCTTGGTTTCCCTGTGATACTCCTTAATTCAACTTCCTTTCCTTCCCAAAAAGGATTCAAGAAAAGTTATTAAAAATTAAAATATGTTGTCCCCAAAGACTGTAACCATTAGACTCCTAATACAACATCAACACAACCCATTGGAATGGAAAGAATTGGATTATTCATTAAATATTCCACCATGGTTAGCTTGATATTATGGCACTTTCCATAGCAAATTATAGTTCCTCCATTTTCAATGATCACTTGACACTATGGTGCTAGATATATGAAGAAATTCAATTCCTTGGCTATCTTACAATGAATAAAATTATGAGTACTACCTGAATCAATCAACACTTTTACCTTTTTCTTCTTGACATATTCTTCTATCTTAAGAGTTTGAGGAGTGGTAATTCTTTCCAATGCATTGTAAGATATGGCCAGATTCATTTCTTCTTTCTTTGGGTTGTTTCCTAGTGTATATCCTCCTCTTTTGATGGTTCTTCTTCTGTTTCTTCCTCCTCTTCACAATCTATGTAGAATAATTTATTCTCATCAAACTTATGACCTTTATTTTATTTTCTATCACAGTTGTAACAAAGTCCTTTTTCTCTTTTTTCCTCTGATTGTTGTGGCGTCAACCTTGTAGGTTGTGGAAGCCTAGGAGTAGAAACATTTCCATATTTATAGTTGTTAGTGGTAGACTTCCTTGCAACCATAATTTTTCTTTCAACTTTTTGTTCCACCCTCAATGCCTTCTCCAATGAATTAGGTTCCCAAAGGAAAACCTCATGTTGGGCACTATCCTTCAAAGTACCTACAAATACATGAATCTTATTCTCTTATATAATCTTAGTTACCATGATATTCATTTTTTGGAAGTCCTCAATGTGCTCTGCCATTGAACCCTTTTGTTTGAGATTTATCAATTGGCTAAAGAAGGTGTTTCTCTTTGCATCCTCATAATGTGTTATCATTTTCTCCATAAAAATTAACTAAGTGAAAAGTGGTTTATGAGAACAAAACCATTGATACCATACAAACTGATTGCATTCTAAATATAAAGATTCAATGCATACCTTTTGTGTGTGATGCACATCTTGGAGATCAAAATATTGCTCCATCTATAGTATCCATGTTACCAGATCCTTGTTGTTAAACTTCCTCATATCTATCTTTGGAATGTGGTGGTTCTTAAACCCAACATTGGAGTCTCTAAAATCACAATTCATATTCATTTTTTCCTCATCATGATTTTCATGGATTATCTTGTCACCATTGGGAAGCCTTTCTTCTAGCAATTTTGTCAAACCTTCCTTCAATCCCTCTATCTTAACATTCATCATTGCTTCCATGTATTTTTTTAAACCATCATTCAAAAATCCCATGTCCATTTTTATACCATCTATCTTAACATTCATCATGGCTTCCAATTCATTTTTTGTTACTCTTTTCGAGAGAAAAATTTGTTACACTTGGCCTTGTAAATTTGATATACTATGTTGCATTTGTTCCTCTTCTTCATGTGTCATATAAGATATTTATGGTTTCTTACTAGGTGTCTCCATTTCTTTTGTTTTGACACATTTTAGAATCAAACAATGATATCTATGTTTCACTATGATTTTTGAATAACTTCAAACTGATTTTTCAAACAAAAGTTATGCAAAATTTAAAACAATACACACCTTTTTTTTTTTAGGAGCTTGATATTGAAACTGTTGTATCTCTCTAGTTTCGGATCTCCAAGATGTTAAATTTTGTCATATGGTATCCCTCTGATTCTTCTTTGTGACCCCACAAGTCATACCAAGATTGAATTCTTCAAGAAAGAGTTATGCCCAATCTTGTACGATGACTTGATTATAGACTTGTTTGGTATAACGAACTTGTATGGAGTGGCACGTGTCAATGTTTCAACCTTCAGCCCTTAAAATAATACCCAAAAAACTAAATTTTGTGCACTTTCAATTGCTTTTTACAAAATTCAATTTTGATGCTCAGGGAGAAAGTTATGACTATTCCCAAGCTCACCTGTTTGATATGGAATTTTGGAGCCTGCAAAAACCCTAACTTCCTTGGATCATATCTCCAATAGTGAACTAAGATTTGAAATTCATACTAGAAGTTCACCAATATATTTTTGTCCACATGCTTGCAATTTTAGCTTCCAAATCCTCATAGAAAGAAAGTTATAGGGAAAATTCTAAGATGGCCATTTTGAAGAAGTGAAACCATAGAATCCAATGCTATGATACCAAATGTTATGAAACAAGCACACAAAACAGAAGAAAATATAGATCAACTACTTAAAAAGTATCCTCTTCGAGGTGGAAACCTCCTTTACATTACATAAATGAGAAATTATTGGATCATACAAATGATAATACCTCCTTGGTATATATAGGAGTCTAAGGGGTCATAATATAATCATAGGACACATAACAATAATAATGTAAGGGCACAACAATAAAAATAGTGGTATTCTATGGGGCACAACAATTAAACAACATGGTGGATATGTGGCACAACAATAACAATAGGGAGATACATTAACAATAAAAATAAGGGGAATACATTAGTATCAGAGGGACCTAACATCAAGTTTGGAAACCATTATCACTAAAGATACCTAGAAAGGATACCATTCTAGAAGTTGAGGACATGGAAAATCATGAGACTATTATTGTGGAAGTTACCTCGAAAGGATAACAGATCCATCGTATATGTGGAGGAAACTCTCATATAATGATGGAAAAGAAATCAGGGTCCTCAGTAGTAAAAGGAATAAACAATAAACCTTATAATATAGGTTATCTCCTACTAAATACACTCATGAATACTTGTCAATGTATACCATTACTTTGAATGCTCTTGAATTTTGAGTCTTGTGTAAATTCTTAAGAGAGTCTTGGGTAACATACTCTAGGGTGGACCCCAAGGATTTCTCAAAATAGTAGCATTCTCTAAATAAGCATATGCTTGTTGACATGAACACAAGCACAATCTAGAGTATGGCAAGGTTTCTCATTAAGATGTGAAATATTTTTCTTATTGATATATGTCACTAGTGAGTAGTAACAAAGGACTAGTACTAGTAAAATATCTATGAAATCATTGAGGTCACTATCCTAATCAGTAATGTGTACAAGTATGTTTTAAATTAGAGAACATATATTTAAACTCTTCATATGAAAAAATTATACTAACCCAGAAGTCGTTTATATATTTGGGACACAAGTTCATAAGATTCATGTATTTACATCCTCTCTCTTTCTCTCTCTTTGTGATCCATTTGATTTTATTATTATTTATCTTGTGGTTGTGGTTGTGTGTGTGAGTATCAATTCCCATCCTAGTATGTTCTACTGTGGAATGCTAGGATATATCTAACCACCTTAAAATTATTCAACTCTGACACCATTCTATATGTAGTACTATTTTTTCATTTTTTTGGATTGGTGAGTATGGCACATTTGAAAATCAATGATATTAATGTGTTTATTATCATTGAGAGGGCTTCCCTTAATCTTGCATATAAACATATGTATAAAATCCCTAAGAAGACCCCATGCTTGTTAGATATATTTGACCATGATTTGATTGGTTTATCATTGAAGTTACCTCTGGTAGTCAATGTGGTTGTATATTCCCTCCTCATGCACACAGTTGTAATAGACAAAGGAACCATAATACTAATCAATGTCCCTAGTGATTCAGTCAATGATTATATAGCCTTGTCAGATATAAAGTTAAAGCCTACCCTCAGGGCCTAGTTTCATATGAAGGATGAATTTGTTTTACCATTTAATGTAATCCCTATAATTAACACTCTAGAGTTTAGGGACAAGATAGCTAGAAAGGTGTGTATTGATTTGATGATCAAGATTCCAAATGAAAAAGAAAAACTTGCAAATACAAAGAGATTAACTTGTTTGGGAGATTTCACAAATGGAACAACGATAGTGGGGGAGTTCAAGGGTATGAAATTTCAATAATAAAAACCTCTAATCAGGAAAAAAATGTTTGGAGACAAGGGAGACAATCATGTATAGGGAATCTGCGAAAAAAGGTAACCTCTAGTTCAAGTGTTGAATGTGTAAAGCCCTTACCGACCAATGGTGCATAACTTATGGTGAACCTGAGTGGAAAGAAAAGGCAACAGAGTTTTTGACTAAGATGGAGTTGTATTATGATGAGGCTAGGCATGGATTTGAGCATATATTAAGTTGGCTTAATCAATGGGCTTGTTTTATATCATTTGGCCTTGGAACAAGAATTCAATGGGATGGACAACTTCTCATTGAGTCATTATTAAATTTGAAAATAGATATGGCCTATTACACAGTTTCCCACATTTTGAAAAACAGGGACATTATTGTAGGAATGTTTCTCTAATCAATCCATAGAAAATGATAGTTGAGGTTTGGTATTATATATTCCTTGAGGGACCCACAATTATAAATTCCCTTATATCTCTTGAAACATGTGAAGAAAGAGTTTGAATATTAGTATCCTTTTGATTTTCTAGTATCTAGGAAGGATTTAATTTTGAACTATTTAATATTTTGTATTTATAATCACACTGCCATATTCCCTAAGGATAAATGGCCCTGTTCATTTAGATGTAATGGAAACTTATTGTTGAATTCAGGAAAAAATGTTAGTCTATATGAAATTTCAAAACGTTACATGAGGAAATAGAAGACTTATCTTCAGATGCCACTCAGTTTTCTTTGGCTGATGTAGGAGATGGCATGGATGATGCCAATTTTTTTTTATGATAGTGCCAATGTTTTGATTCTTTGTTTAAAAAAATATATATTGCATGGATAGAGGATATTTTGGCTGCAAAGTCATCCTTAAGGCAAGGCCCCCTTCAACTTTTGCAGATCGGTATTTTCTAATGAAATAAAAATTTTTCTCAAGTTAAATAAATGAAACTACAATTCAATGATATTCATGGAGGCCTTGAAGATACATTTCTATGATCTTTAGGTAGTTCGAGACGAGTGCAGATTGTACTATGCTTTAACGGGCATAAATATAGACTTACTATGGAGATTCATGGATGTCCAAACAAGGTTAATCACTCCCATATGCCCTAATTATGCAGAACATGTTTAGAAAGAGGTTTTGAAGAAGGATGGATTTGTATTCAAATTAGGGTGGTCAACTATAGATCTCCCTGATCTTACCTTTCAATGAACCAATAAATATTTATAAGATACAATTATTTCCATGAGGAAGCTTGTTTAGAAGTAGACATTTTCTCCAAAGAAGTTCAAGAAAGGTTGAAAAAACACTGCAACAATAGTTGAAGAGTAAAATCCAACCATAAGATTACTCTATGTTGCAGAAAGTATGAAGTTTGGAAAGAAGAATCCTTGAATATTCATTAAACAAAGTATGATAACGGTACCTACTATGACCAAGGCATATCAGCTGCTTTGAAAGAAATTCCTATTGGATAACTTGTCAATGATTGTAAAATCATTATTAAACAATGCATGCCATTCTTTAGGCTCAAAAGGATGAAAAAATTGTTGTTGGGCCTGAAGGCCTAGATGTAAAGCTACCTTTTGATGAGATGCAAGTGTTGCAACAAATTTTTGACTTAATCAAAAGTAAAATACGACTTAAAAAGTTAGATATAATCAAATAATAAAATAAACAATAAAATGAATTAAAATTTTTTTTATCATTAAATAATAATTAAAAATACTTGAGTGCATGAGTACCTAAATGAGCTCCTCTTGGTTTCTAGAATAATTTCTTGGAGTAGTCTAATCTTGGAGAAAACCTATCTTGATTTGATGGAGAAACAACAAAGTCAACATTGACTTTGTTGTTGCTATGTTGGATCGGGGGAGGTTTGTTCGAAGGTTATCCGATGATGATGTGATGGATTGTGGATGATATCCATAAAGTGCCATAAATGGGGTCATTTTTTCTATAGTATGGAAGTGTTATACCACCATTCATACAGAGTAACCACTTGACCCATTGTGTTTGTGTATCAGATACAAATAAACGAAGATATCCTTCCAAACATTTGTTCATTATGTCAGTTTTCCCATCAGATTGAGAATGATAAGATGAGTTATGATCTAATTGAGTACCAAGATAAGAAAATAATTTTGTCCAAACATTTCCAGTGAAAATGAGATCTGTGTCACTTATAATAATCTTTGGGTTTCCATGAAGCTTTTGAATTGGTTCCCTACATGCAGTAGCAAATGTACTTGCTTTAAAAGGATGAGATAATGCACAAAAGTGTGTATACTTGGTATGTCTATCAACTACCACCATGATAACACTCTTTCCTTCAGACTTGGGTAAACATGTGATAAAATCCATTAAGACCTCCTCGCAACGCTAACTTGGAATGAATAAAGGTTGTAGTAGACTCGGGGCCTTAATTGTATCAACTTTATTTTGTTGGCAAACCAAACATTCTACCATAGACTTTTCAATATAAAGTTTAAGGCCATCCCAAAAAAAAAGCTTTTTGACCCTATGGTAAGTTTTTAAAAATCCTAAGTTCCCTCGTAAGCGATAGGGGTGCAATTCCAAAAGAATATTTTTTTTGAGTTGGGAATTGTTACAAAGATATAGGCGATATTTGTACCATAATGAATCATTTTTCAAGCTAAATGTATCAGATGTACTAGGATATTGGTGCAATTTTTGAACGAGTATCCATGCCTCTTCATCATTCTTCCATTCATCCCTTGCTCCTATTATCCACTCAATTTGGATAATAGAAATGGAACAAATAAATGCTTCCACATCCTCATCATTTCTTGAGAGTGCATCTGCAAAAACATTTTGCTTCCCTTTTTTGTAGCTGATTTCAAAGTCATAACCCAACATCTTTGTGACCCATTTTTTCTACTCTTCTTAAGATAATCTTTGTTCCAAAAAGTATTTAAGACTATGATGATCTGTTTTACCTTGAAGTGTTTTCCCATTAGGTAAGGTCGCCATTGCTTTAGTGCATGTAGTATTGCCAACATTTCCTTCTTATAAATATGTTTTTGTAAATACTTTCCTTTCATAGGACAAATTTCAAAAGAAATGGGTCTTCCTTCTTGCATTAAAATAACACAAATTCCATTTCTTGAGGCATCACATTCCACAATAAAGGTTTTTGTGAAGTCTGGTGTAGCTAAGACTAGTGCTTAGCACATTGCCTCTTTAAGATATTCAAAAGCCTTATTTATTTATGGAGTCCAAGAAAATGCATCTTTCTTTAATAATGATGTTAGAGGTGTTGTTATTGTCCCATAATTCTTAATAAACTTGTGATAATACCCTATCAACCTGAGAAATCCTCGAAGATGCTTTATGGTTGTGTGGATTATCCATTCCTTAATGGATTTAATTTTGTTAGGGTCTACATTAACACCCTCACGAGATACAATATAACCCCAATATTCTACCTCATGTACTTCAAAGAACCATTTGGAGGTTTTTTTCATATAATTGTTTCTCCACCGACAGTTTGAGCACCTAGTCAACACGTTGAACATGATCCTTCCAAGACTTGTTGTAGATTAGTGTATCATCAAAAAATACTAACAAAAATTTTCTAAGGAAGGGTTTGAAAATGGAATTCTTCAAACCTTGAAATGTTGAAGGTGCATTAGTAAGGCCAAAAGGCATGAACACAAATTCATAATGACCCTCATGAGTTTTGAATGTTGTTTTCAGAATGTATTCATTATTCATTCTAATTTGATGATATCCTGAACAAAGATCCAACTTGGTGAAGCAAATTGCTCCATGTAATTCATCCAACAATTCATCAACAACAGGAATGGGAAATTTATCTTTAATGGTAAGCTTTTTGAGATCCCTATAATTTGAACACATGTGCCATGATCCATCCTTCTTGTGCACCAATACTACTGGAGTAGAGAAAGAACTTTGACTAGGTTGAATTATACTAGCCTATAGCATTTCTACAACCATATGTTCAATTTCACTCTTTTGGGAATAGGGATATTTGTAAGGCCTGATGTTTGGAGGAACACTTCTTGGAATCAAATGAATAGCATGATCATGATCACAAATAAGTGGGAGACCTTTAGGAGTTTCGAATACCTTGGAATAATTGTCAAAGAACTTTTGGAGATATAGAGAAATAGATGATTTAGATGTTTGAACATCTAGTGAGCATAATTGTGAAATTATGCCTCATTGTTATTTCTTTACAAGAATTTTCATGCCATTAGAGTTGATTATCTTTCCTGGTTTCCATGCAATATCCCTTAATTCAACTTCCTTTCCTTCTCAGAATTTTTTTATAGGTTTTAACCCTATACAAAAATTACCTGTATACGAATACTAAAACCAGAAAATAAATACTGGTGAGAACATAAAACATAAAATAGATATACATAGAGGTTTTCCCCTGGATACCAAAACTGGGAATTCCAGATTGATTTTTCATTATATTCCTTTCAATGTTACAATATGTATATTTATACATTCCAAAGCATCCATAAACTCCAAACCATTAGCCCTGGATTAGAACATAACCATAGTTCCCTTGACAGGATCTACAAGATACCATGGGCAGAAAACCATCATGCCCAAAATCATGTGCAAAACTAATGCAAAAAACCATAAGTAGGTCTGCCCACCTAATGGGGCTAGTCACAACATTCTTCCACTTGTTGTTTTCTTTCCCACATAGGGTGTCATAGGAGAGCTTAGTCATTGTTCCAGACCTGTAATGCCCATTGTTTCTCTACACCAAGAAAACTTCTCAGTACTCACATACTTCGTCAATGCACCTGCAGTATTCTTCAAAGTGTCCAACTTTACCAGCAACACATTTTTTTCCTCAACCATGTCCCTCACAAAGTGATATTGAACATCAATTTGCTTTGTCTTTGAATGATAAGCAGGGTCCTTTTCCAAGAAAATTGCACTTTGGATGTCACAATCTATCCTTATAGCTTGTTGTACTAACCCCATACTTCAACACAATATCTATAACTAAGCTGATCCCTGCTTGCATGTGTGGATGCCATGTATTCTGCCTCTATAGTTGAAAGTGACACTACATATTGTCTCTTGCTCATCCAATTGAATGCAGCTACAAATAGATTAAACATATACCCACTTGTAGATCTTCTCTGATCCAAATCTCTAGCCTAATCTGCATCAACAAAGATGCATATGTCCAAAACTTTGTCCAATCTTGGTCTACCTTGGTAGCACAAACCATAATCATTAGTGCCATGCAAATACCTTAAAACCTGCTTCACTATTGTCCAATTCTCCTTTCCTAGTTTTGACATAAACCTGCTCAATACTCCCACTGCATGTGCAATTTTTGGTCTAGTAAAGACCATTGCATATATCAGGCTACCGGCTGCACTTATGTATGGAACATAGGAAATGTCCTCTTCCCCATCTTGTGTCTTGGGACATTGTTCAACAAATAAATTTACACCTACAGGAATAGGAACCTTCACCAGTTTACTATCTTGCATATTAAACCTCTGCAGTATTGTCTCGACATACTTCCTCTCAATTAACCATAGCTTCCTCTTTGCCCAATCTTGTTTAATTTCCATGCCCAATATATATTTTGCAGCACCGAGATCCTTCATGTCGAATTTGGAGGAAAATTAGGTCTTCAAATCCTCGATAATTTCTTTGTCATTTCCAATCAGCAAAATATCATCCACATACAAGACGAGACAAATAACACAGTCACCAATTAATTTAAAATACACACAGTGATCCGCTTTGCTTCTGGTGAAGCCAAGTCCCCATATAAATGTATCAAAATTCTGATACCACATCCTTGGTGACTATTTTAACCCATACATAGACTTTTTTAACTTGCATACCAATTCTTTCTTACCCTTCACCACAAAGCCTTCGGGTTGCTTCATATAGATCTCTTCTTCCAGATCCCCGTGAAGAAATTTTGTCTTCACATCCATTTTTTCTACCTCAAAATCAAAAGCATCAATAATAGATAAAAGTAATCTAATCAAAGCTACCTTGGCAACAGGAGAAAAAATATCACCAAAATCAATTCCCAGCACCTGGAAATAACCTTTTGCTACCAACCGAGATTTGTATTTCTCCACCTTGCCTTCTGCATTCATATTCTTCTTAAACACCCATTTTCTACCAATGGGTTTCCTTCCATCCATAAACTCCACTAGATCCCAAGCCTCATTTTTGTGCAAAGATGTCATTTCATCAACCATGGCCTCTTTCCAGAGTTTTCCATCCTTTGAATCTACTGCTTCCTTGACAGATCTGGGATCATCATCAATAATACATAAAGAAAAATTTGAACAAAAAATAAATGGACTATACCTTTCTAGTTTCCCTCTTTCTCGAACTAATCTTCTCACAACTAGAGTTTGTGGCTCTTCATCTCCTGATTCCTCTTCTACTGTAGAGTTTGATTCATCCTCCTTTAGCTCAAACTCCATCTTCCCAAGTTCCTTTGGTAGGACTTCATGTTTAATAACATATTTCACTTCAATAAACACCACACCTTGGTTGGACACAACCTTCCTTGTTCCTGGGTTCCAAAGCTTATAACCTTTTAAACTATCTATATACCCAATAAAGATGCACATTTCAAATTTACTATCCAACTTTGTTCTTTTCTCCTTTGGAACATGTACATATGCATCACATCCAAATACTCTCATATGTGAAAGAGAGGGTTTGTTACTAGTCCATACCTCTTGTGGAGACTTATCCCTCAATGCTAATGAGGTGATCTATTAACTAGGTAACAAGAAATCTCCATCGCCTTGACCAGAATTATTGACCTAACCTCGCACCACTGAGCATGCTTATTGCCCTTTCCATCAACGTCTTGTTCATTCTGTCTGCAACTCCTTTTTGCTGAGATGTGTATGGGTTAGTATTTTGTCGTTCCATACCACACTTCTTAAAAAATTCTTCAAAATACTTCTTGCATAACTCTACACCATTATTTTTCCTCGACACCTTTATCTTCTTCTCTATATAGTTTTCCACTAGAGCCTTAAATTCTTTAAACCTGTCAAAGAATTTAGATGTATTCCTAAGGAAATATATCCATGTATTCATTGATATTTCATCTATAAATGATACATAATACACAAAATTTCCTAGTGATGGAACAGACATAGGTCCAAACACATCTCTGTGCACAAGCTCTAATATCTCTTTCGCCCTCTTAGCACCAGAGGGGAAACTCACCTGATTCTGCTTCCCATATACACAATGTTCACAGAAATCGAAATACAGAGAGAAATTAGACATACCTTCCACCATACCATCACCATGAAGTATTCAAAGGCCCTTCTCTCCAATATGTCCAAGCCTTTGATGCCATAGAATGGTCTTTTCTTCAGAGACCACTAGATTTTCTACTCCAGTTTCAGGAACTACAGAACTGTTGCACCCATCAATAACAGTGATACCCATAAGTTTGTACAGAATTCCAATCCGAACTCCTTGCATCAATACCAGTGCTACCTAATCCATCTTGCTTACAAAAATCATATTTCTAGCCAATGCAAGAATATGCAGAACACCTGAAAGTGTTCTAATACTTCCACCTTGCAACTTCAGCTTCAATTTTTCATGTCCGATGATTCTAGCCTTCCTGTCATCCCCTAAGAAGACATCACCACCATCATATTTATCATACTCGCAGAACCAATCCCTATGGCGAGTGAAGTGAAAGGATGCACCTGATTTAATCAACCATGCCTCTTGATCTACATGTGTACTTGAAGAAGAATCCAAGTACACATCCCCACCTTCATCTGAGGTTGTTTTCGCCTCTGAAGAAGGAGAATAATCAGATCTCTTTCCTTTCTCAGGAGCTTTAGATTTACAAACCTTTTTTAAGTGCACTTCCTTTCCGCATTTCCAGTACACATTTATAGGTTTTCTTGGAGAATTAGATCTCCCTCTAGATTTAGATCTCCCACTCAAGGACTTATTTTTATTTCTATTCTGGGACTGTCCTCATATAGACAAGGCATCTCCATTATTTCCCTACATACTTTTCTGTCTCATCCCACGAATCTGGTAGAGAACACATTAAACTAATGCACTTATATTCATCTAAAATTTAATATATACAAATAACAAATAACTTACCATAGTATTAAAGGCGTTCAGATGCTTTGTCACCCAGTCTCCATCCTTCATCCTCATGTTATACATCTTTTTCTGTAGGAACAGTTTGTTCACTAGAGACTTATATTGGTACAAATTCCCTAATTTGTCCCACAAAGCCTTTGTCATAGCTTCCCCTATTACATTCAACAATACTGAATCTGAGATATACGATAGTATTGTGCTCTTTTCTTTCCAATCCAACTTTAGCCAGTATTCATTTGACGTTGACGTTGGTTTAGTACCTGGACCTACTACGATCCACTAATATTTATCCACCAGCAAATCCTGCATCTTCAGTTTCCACAACTCAAAACTCTGACCCCTAAGTTTCTTGATCTCTATATTTCCACTGCTCACCATCTTCTTTCACCATAAGAATGGATCCCATAGATCTCTCACTGAACAGGGTCTACCATTGGCCCGAGAAAAACCTCTCAACAGAAAAGGAATCCCCTTGAAGTCAAAACAACTCTAATACCATATGTAGGGTTTAACCCTGTACATAAATTACCTGCATACAAATTCTAAAAACAAAAGATAAACAATGGAGAGAGTATAAAACATAAAATAGATATACACAGAGATTTTCCCCTGGATCCCAAAACCGGGGCTACCAGATTGATTTTTCATTATATTCCTTTCAATGTTACAATACATATATATACATGTTGAAGGATCCATAAACCCCAATCCATTAACCATGGATTAGACCATAAATGTAATTCCCTTGACCGGATCTATAAGATACCATGGACAAAAAACCATCATACCCAAAACCATGTGAAAAACCCATGCACAAAACAATAGGTAGGTCCCCCACCTAATGGGGCTAGTCGTGGAAAGAATATAACACACACCCAACAAATTTCAAGAAAAGTTATTGAAAATTAAAAGTTATCGTCCCCATAGATTGTAACCATTGGACTCCTAGTACAACAACAACACCACCCATTGGAATGGAAAGCATTGGACTATTCAATATATATTCCCCCATGGATAGCTCGATATTATGATTCGTTCCAGAGAAATTTATAGTTTCTCCATTTGCAACCATTACTAGACACTTTGGTGTTGGATATAGAAAGAAATTCAATTCCTTGGCTATCTTACAATGAATAAAATTATGGGTACTGCCCAAATCAATAAGTGCTATTACCTTATTCTTCTTGATATGTCCTTCTATATTGAGAGTTTGAGGAGTGGTAATTCTAGCCAATACATTACAAGATCTGGTCAGATTCATTTCTTCTTTCTCCGAGGTTGCTTCTTGGTGTGTATCATCTTCTATTGACATTTCTTGATCCTTTTCTCCCTCCTCTTTATAATCTATGTAAAATAATTTCTTCTCATCCCACTTATGACCTTTAGTGTATTTACTATCACAACTGTAACAAATCTCTTTTTCTCTTTTTCCCTCCAATTGTTGCGGTGTCAACCTTATAGGTTGCAAAAAGCTAGGAGTAGCAACACTTCCATCTTTATATTTGTGAGTGGTAGACTTCCTTGTTGCCATAATTTTTCTTTCACTTTTCTTGCCACCCTGAATGCCTTCTCCAATGAATCAGGTTCCCAAAGGCAAACCTCATGTTGGATGTTATCCTTTAAAGTCCCTATGAATACATCAATCCTATGCTCCTCTGGAATATTATTTACTCTGATATTCAATTTTTGGAAGTCCTCAATGTGCTCCGCCATTGAACCCTTTTGTTTGAGATTTATCAATTGACTAAAGAAGGTGTTGCTCTTTGTATCCTCATAATGTGCTATAATTTCTTTTGTAAACATTGACCAAGTGACAAGAGGTTTATGATAACAAATCCATTGATACCATACAAACTGATTGTATTCTAAATATAAAGATGCAATGTGTACCTTTTGTGTGTGTTACGCATTATGGAGATCAAAATATTGCTCCATCTGTAGTATCCATGTTACCGGATCCTTGCCATCAAACTTCCTCAAATCGATATGTGGAATATGGTGGGTCTTAAATCCAAAGTTAGAGTCTATGAAATCATGATTAACATTATTTTTATTCTCATCACGAATTTCATCTAATACATTTTCGCCATTAGGAAGCATTTCTTGTAGCAACTTTGTCAAACCTTCCTCCAAACCTTCCATCTTTGCTTTTAAACCATTCTTCAAATCTTCCATGTTGCCTTTCATTTTTGCTTCTATGAAATCTTTAAAACCTTCCATGTCCGATTTTAAACCATTCTTCAAACCATCCATGTTAGCTTCCATTTCATTCTTGGTTACTTTTTGTGCGAGCGAAATTTGTTGCACTTGGTCTAGTAATTTTGATATATCATGTTGCATTTCTTCCTCTTCTTTATGTGTCATAGAATAGCTTTCGAGTTGCTTACTAGGTGTGTCCATTTTTTTGTTTCAAGGAATTTTGAAATCAACCAATGATATCTATGCTTCACTATGCCCTTTGAAACACTTCAAACTGATTTTTCAAGAAAAAGTTATGAAAATTTTAAAAAATACACACCTTTTTCTTCCTTTTCAGGAGCTAGATATTGCAATTGTTGTATCTCTATAATTGTAAATATATAAGAACTGAAATTTCGTCCTATAGTAGCCCTCTAAGTCTTCTTTCCAACCCAACAAGTCAGACCAAGATTGGATTCTTCATAAAGAGTTATGCCCAATATCCCACGATGACCTGATTATAGAATTGTTCAGTAGAGAGAACTTGTAAAGAGTGTCACATGTCATTGTTTCAACCTTCAGCCTTGAAAATGATACCCAAAAACTTACATT
The DNA here is from genome assembly GCA_031772625.1 of Pinus tabuliformis. Classification (NCBI taxonomy): domain Eukaryota; kingdom Viridiplantae; phylum Streptophyta; class Pinopsida; order Pinales; family Pinaceae; genus Pinus; species Pinus tabuliformis. The sequence continues at coordinate 885,378,397 of CM062812.1, forward strand.
CTATCCTCTTTTTTTCTATTTTTACGAAATTCAAATCCGATGCTCAGAGAGAAATTTATGACAATTTTCCCTAGGTCACCTGTTTGAGATAGAATTATGAAGCTTGCAAAAACCCTAACTTCTTCGGATCATATCTCTGAAAATATAGTGAGATAAGATATGAAATTTGTACAAAAAGTTCACCATATTTCTTCTTCATGTGGTTACAATTTCAGCTTCTGAAACTTCGTAGAAAAAACTTTATAGCAACAATTCCACGATAGTCTGTTTGAAGTAGCGAAACCCTAGAATCCAAAGCTCTGATACAAAATTTTATGCAACTGGCTCACAAATAGATAGATCAACAACTTAAAAATTATCCTCTTTGAGGGGGAAACCTCATTTACATTAAATATATGAAAAAAATTGGATGATACAAGTGAAATTACCTCCTTTTTATATATAGGAGTCTAAGGGGTCACAATATAATTAGAGCCTACATAACAGTAATAATGTAAGGGCACAACAATAACAATAATGAATTTCTATGGGACACATCAATAACAATATGGGGGATAAATGGGCACAACAATAACAATAAGGGGCTACACTAACAATAACAATAAGGGGGTTACACTAGTATTATAGGACCTAACACAGGTCCTGTGGGAACGAGAAAAACAAAGGGCAGACAATGGGAGCTCCAATAGTATGGGCATCATAGTTCAATGTATAAATATAAGGAAAAAGGTGGTAACATAGCCCTAAATATTTTCTTGTTGATTTCAATGGAATCCCAGAGATAAAGCTCCCAACATGTGGTGGTAAAATCAGAATGGTTTCTGCTAAAGGGATAAAAGGTCCCCACTTGAATCCACCACCCGCAGAGCTCCTCCGTGGTGTCGAAACTGAAGTCGCAGATATTAGTGCCCACCGTGGGCATCCCAAACATGCCAAGGTTGAGTATGGTGGAGATAGAGTAGCCTAGATCCTCCCAGATGGCTTGTTTCCTCCTGCCTAGTGTGAAGCATATGACCCTGAGCCAATAAAGGGGAAGCATGTGAGAACAAATGGGCACTTGTTCAACACATTCTGGAGCACCTTATGCATGGTGATGGCTTGTGATAAGCCATAGAGGCTATGGGCGTCGTATTCGGTGATGATCTTGAGCCCCAATGAGACTTGGCCACCCAAGGCATTGATCTTTTATGGTGGCATGTCCCATCGGGTAGTAGTGATGTTTGTGCAGTCAAGGCCACACACTCACGACAAACTTGTGCCCAGGCAGCTCCTGTTTGTGGGGATGGAGCACGTTCCACTGCAGATGATCTGAATCGGATCCATAAACGATTGTCAAAGAACCGTGACTAAATCAAGTCGAACAAATCCTTGAAGAATCCAAAACAGCAATCGAAAACACCCTGAACCAGTGGCCATGGCAGCCGACATGGAGACGACGAGGACCTCTATCAAAGCGCGCTAACCGAAGCTCATGGAGACTGCGCAGGAGGTCAAAATAGCCCCTGGGAGCCTCGAAATGGGAAAAGGAGCTGATTTTCGATGCACGTTAGCGCTAACGCGCATCGTTGGGAAAACAGGGCTGAAATGGTAGAGCTTAAGCACTCGGTAACATTGGGAGCCAGAGGACTGTGGGCAGAAAAAGGGTAAAGCGCCATCGTACGAAGGTGGGACCCACAACCTGGAAACGGGCGATTTGATCGGGGCGCCCTTGAACGGTAAGCGGTTTTGGAGAAAGCGGAGCGATCACACTCAGCGATCGACGCATGGCAGTGGAGGTGAGAGAAAAACCGCTATGATCGCGCGTTATAGGTTGAGCAAGTCAACCGCGCTCGACGTGCGAATGATGTTGGATCTGGAGTAGCCCAGATCGGATGGCTAAGATTGCACCTGATAGACAGAGCGGAACTAACAGGGAATTAAGCCAAGTTCTAAAGAGATCTGGAGTCCGTTGACCGCCACGATGGAGAAAGAAACGAATCGACAAATAGGCTAGTGCTATTCCGATGGGGACACGTGGCTACTTCTCGAGCATTCATGCTGACGCGGAACAAGGAATTCCAAGCACGCAGGCAACAGGCGAATCGACGCAGGCGGGAGAGGAAACGAACAGGCATGGAGGTCGAGTGACTAAAGCCATGAACAGAGACAGTGAATGGGAATTCAGAGAGAGAGATCGAAGAGGCCAAGCGACCAAGAGAGACAGTGAACAGTGAACCCTGAGAGGAGGACTGAACACAGAGAGCAGTAAAGCCAAGCAGAGGAGACAGAGGGTCGAGTTGACCACTGGCAGCATCGAGCACCAGAGAGCTTGAGGAATCATGCCTTCCCATAGAGGAATCTGTCTGGATTGAGCATCAAAGTTGGATCTTTCCACTATAGACTGAGGGTCACAGAGCTGGTAGGAAGAACGAGAGTCTGTGTACTCCAAGTGGCTTGGGGAGTCCAAGAACCACCCTGCCAAGCAAAATCTGCTTCAGGAGAACTCATATTGAGTCCCTGTATTATAATTTCTCTGCTCAAAGACATAACAAAACAAGGCCACCACTGAAGCTGGACCAGAGACGTAGCCTTGGAGAATAGGGTGAACTCCTTATTAAAAAGTGTTTGTGTCTTTGTGTTGCTTACTGTATTTCTCTGTTGTCTTTCCATTTACTTTTGTGTATTGGCAATCTGATCGATCTGTTGTTTCAGTAACACAAAACACACAACATCACATGGGTCTGTAATACCTTTTTGTTTAATAAATCTTCAACTAAGGTCACTCATAGGGTGATTATCAGATCAGAAGAAATTGGAGACTTCGTTCACGTTGATCTGGAGACTATCCATGGGGACCATCTGGTAGAAGCCATAGATCTCATCCGCCCAGAAATTCAACATCTCTAGGTTCAGGAATTCCGAAAAGTATAAAACACCAGGCCACACCTACTCAGAAATGGGCTCGTGTCGTGCTTTATGAAAATTATGTCTCCCTAACTTGGAAAATATAATTCCTACTTGTCTTAGGTGTGATTCTTTCTATGTAAAGGAATTTGTTCCTATTCTCTAGGAGTTGTTTAAATCTAGTTGTTTCCTAGATTGGTGTGTGGTTGAGATATTCTCTCAACCAACTGATTGTGTGTCCAAGACAATTTCCCTATCTTGAGATAACACTTCATGTATATATGTAATATTATTTTATTAATGTAATAGGGTGTGCATTATCAAAATTTGTAGAAATTTATGTGTAGATTCTAAACTGCTCATCAAAATTTATAAATCACAACACTAGAAGCTACTCTACTGATATGCGGAAGGAAATTCACGATCAAGAACACAAATCATTAACATGCATCAAGATTCAGCACACATGTACAGATATTTATCTAGGGGAAAGAAACTGATCAAAATCTCTTACTATCTATATTACATTAGTCAAAGAATCTAGATGAATACAATATGCTCTGATCAAGCTTGAGATCAACCTATACTTGTATCTTCTATCCTCTGCCTGACTGATTGAGCTTAGCCAATACTTAGCCAAAATTTTGAGCCTCCAAGCTCCTATTTCCTTGCATTGTTCCCTTAAAAAATTCCCATATTATTTAGGAATTTCACACCAAGGAATTACACAATTACCATAGGGAAATCCTTTGACTACATGCACCACCTGTACAACTTGGATTAGTTTAAAATTGATATTACCCTGCCCTTGAACTCTGATCTCAATTGGGTAACTCAAATTATTTGCGTGCAACAATTATTTTGGGTTGATTGATCAGTTAACTAGATGATCAATCAGTGTGGAAAAAGTTACACATCCACAACTTGACCTCCACTAGTTCTTCTGACAGTGAGAACTAGTTAAACTGACAATAACTCAAAGTAACTTAAATAGATTGCTACAAATTAGCAATCAATCATGTAGAAATGAACTCAAATGTATCCATCTCGAATTTACTGAGTTCACTAAGTGAAAAGTTCCATGTCACCTCAGTTAACTACCTCCAAGTATTCTGCTAAAATTGAAATTGAAATTTTAATCTAGTTTGACCAAGGAAAAGTCAAAACTAGATTTTCTTGTCGTCTTTTCAACACTCCCTCTCTCAGTAATAAAGGGATAATCAGATACCAAAATATTTCTGTTATGGAACTCAATTTTCCTCTTCACAAGGTCTTTGTCAAAATATCTACATCTTGTTCCTCTGTCAAAATGTACTACAACAATATAATCTGCCTTTGCACACAATCTCGTAGATGGTGATACCTGTAACAACCTTGGTTAAAAATTCATGTAAAAAATATAAGACCATGGTCATGGGACACATATTCCAAGCTGAATGGTGGGAAAAAACATCATAGTGGGGTGTCACTTTGGTTTATTATGGCTAAGGAAATTGGCAAAGGCAAAGGCTTTGGAAAGGCATGATGCATTGATTAACATTTTATTTATGAAAATAATGGAAATTAGGAGAAAAGGAAGGTGAAAGGTTGCAGGTTGCATGTGAGAAGGAAAATGAAGGAAAATAATGGAAAATGAAGAAAATACAAGCCTCATTGATAAAAAGGTTTATGAGGATCAGTTGGCAAGATTTTTCTCAAGCTTGATCAGTGTATATTTTTGTCAGTTTAATTTTTGGAGCTCTCGTTCTATTCTCTCTCTCATACTCTTGGACACTTAGAGTTTTCTTGGAGCACTCTTGGGGAGTGTGGCATACTTGGATTCTTAGATCAAGAAGGAAAAGGAAGAGAAGGAAAGTGAAAGTGAAGTGGGTTCCATTCTCATTGGGCGATGTCTGGTTTCCATTATTTTTGGGTGATATATGATACCACATAGTGGTATCAAAGTGGGTTTTGTTCTCTTTGGGTGGTGTCTGGTTTCCATTATTTTTGGGTTATATATGATACCACAGAGTGGTATCAAAGCATGGTTCAACCCTTGGACTAGATGGGCAGTGTGTTGGTCATGCATTCATGTCAGTTGCATATGTGTTCCTTGTGCTTGTAGTCCATGTGCTTATTGCATTTGCATGGTGTTGATCACGGTTCTAGTGATGTTTCCATGTGAAGGTTGATGATGTTGTTGTTGAGATGCTTTAGTCATGAATGCATGTCAGTTGCATATGCATTTTTATGCATGTCACTGTCCGTATTTTATTACGCATGCATTGTCTATGCATGTATACTAGGCCAAACATGCATTGTAAGGTCATTGTATGCATTTTAGGTCATCATGATGCTATTGGTTATTATGATGTTGATGTGTTGGCCGAGATAGAGCAGGAGATGTATCACTAAAGTGAGAGTGCGGCACTAGACTTCAGGGTAAGAGCAGATAATCACACAGGTTAGTATGGTGTGGATGCAAGTATGTAGGTTAATAATTACTATATGCATTATGGTTATGTGTTTGCCTTTCATTCTCTTGATTTTATGGTTACATGCATGATAGATGCTAGTTGATTAGTGTCGTCATATGCACGTGTCAGATAGTCATGAATGATAGTAACCTATGGTTGTATGCATTGCTATTGTTGTTTTATGTTAGATAACTTGGTGATTATGTTATATGTTGTTGATGAATATGTTATAGGTTAACTTGTTATTGTTATATGATATTTCACTTGATGATTAGGTTATATGTTGTTGATGAGCATGATATATTTCTTCTTGTTGTTATATGCCAGTAACTTGATGATTAGGGTTATTACATTAAGATCTTGATGTTATATGTATCATACTAATTTGGATTGGTCTAAGCAAATGGTTAGGATTATGGCACTTAGGTATGATTCAATATGTTGTGATATTATGTCATACTAATCTAGACTGACGGTGCATATGTGATTGTTATGCATGAATGAAAATCGTTTATGACCTTATGAAGTGAGCATGTTAGCTAGTTACTGTTATGGATCTAATGACCTTACTTATGGTTGAGTTGATATGTTGTGAAGTTATATCGTGCTAATCTAGCTTGATTACGCAGAAAATACATCCTCCCCTGAGATACACTAAGGTATGAGTTTTCGTATGTCATCTATTTGGTGTTTGAATTTTTTATTATGTCATCTATCTGGTGTTTGAGTGTTTGGTGTTTATTAGGTTGTCTATAGTTTGTTTCAATGTTTGATTACTTGAATGATATGAGTATGTGTCTATAAATTTTCTTGCCAAAATGATCTTGTTTTAAGAAGGTTGTACTAATACAAATGTGTTGAGATAGCTGATATGTACTTGGGTGTAAGTAGGTGATAGTTGTAGCAATATGTATTATGACTGATGAATGTCAGTTGATTGTTGAGTATGACATGGTTGTTGGAGTTGGTAAAGGTTGATTTCAAATTAATATACATGATGTCTTCATATTTGGAACGTGAGACTGACATGTTGATCTAGGAGGATATCAAAGTGCAAGTGGCCTTAAAAATTTCTCAAAAATCAAAGTCATTAGATGGCAAAAAAAACTAGAACCAGATCGAAGTGCTTGTCACCTTGATTCCAATGGTGTGAATGGCACTCAAATCTGAGTTCATATGGATGTGTTATGGTTGGTCAATTTTTTGGTCGAAGTGGACAAGTGGCAGACTTAAAGAGGCATCAAATTAGCCCAAACCCAGCACATAGAATCCGGCCACTGGACGGGCGAATTTCTACGATGGTTAATTTGTCTATGAACCCTTAATTTTGGTAAAGTTAAAAATGTATGGGTTGGTATTAAAAACCAAAAAAAATACAATTACAGGGGGCAGGCTGCCACCCCCGCCAACCCCACTTCACATTATAAATATGGCATTAAAATGGTTGGGTCAGGGCCACATTATACAGACCTACCCATCGAACAACCCAAGTTAAATTCAAGGTTAGTGGAGCTCAAACCAGCCTGACCCACGTGGTCATCCCCCACGCGCAGACCCAAAACAAAAAAATGACAAGATACCATAAATATATCAACATTTAACAAAGTTCTGACGGTCAATATCACGAGAACCTTACGCTCTATTATTAACAATGGTCAAAAAAATATGCCAAGGATGGGGGGTTGTTAGGGTTGGAACCCCTGACCTCCCACCTCAATGCCTCCGTCATAACCATTACACCAACGGACTTCCATGGGTAAGTCTGCCAACCCACCAATATTTAAACTTTGAACTTTCATTCGCACGGGGAGCGCCAACAGACAGGGGAGCAAAACTGAGATGTAGAACCACACCGTGTAGAACCAGAAGTAGCCCAGGGGCCCAAACCCCTAAGCGAGGGTATCAGAAAGATTCTCTAAAGATTCCCTAGAGGGTCAGGAGTGACTTTGTCAGAATTTGACAAGTTTATAGTCATTTATGCATAGTGTTTTGCCAGTATTTTAGTGGCAATGTTAATTTCAACAATTGGGCTCTCCATTTTTAGGCCATTTTCTAGATTGGAGGTATAAGGGTCATTTATGTAATGTTGCTTGTACTTGATTTCTTTGATGCCACTTAATGAAATAAGGCCTCCCCACTATTGAGCAGGGCTCGAAGACGTATCCCACATTGGGTGAACTCTGTAATCAAATCATGTGTCTTTGATCTCATGCTTGCTTATGTTTTTCCACTTATTTCCATGTGGTTTATGTTTCATGGTTAATATGCTCTATAATATGTAACTCTAAATACATCCTTGAAGTTAAAATATTTGGATCACATGTGTGAGAAGTTGCAGGTAAACATGCTTGGTATTATCTTGACAAGGTAATAGTTGATGTGTTTATATAACTAACAGTTGGGTGATCTAAGAGTGCATAGTAAGACTAAATTGTAGCAAGGAAAATGTAAAAGAAAGTAATTGGGTGAAAATTCCTTTGGCTATGTTTGGAAACCGCAATTCCAAACGAATGAGTACTTTGCATATAGGAAATCTTCTAACCTTGAATTTGTCTGACATTATTAGGATATGTGTTATATTCACACATATGTATTTGACAAGGATAACAATTGGTTCTATTTGTGGCTAGATTCACCAAAGGATTGGAGTCCCTTGAGAGATGACATGGATTTGTTCAGTTGCAAGAAACATGATTGGCACAGCAAGGTAAGGTAATTGGTGTATTGTTATGTCTATTTATGCATCGATAGCTATGTGTTTATGTAAATATGATGCAAGGGATTGCATGACAAAGAGACTGCCATGAAATTCTAAAGAAGGTTCAGGTTGAGCTTTCCTTCGAAAGCACTGGGAACCATGGGGATTGAGTCATGGTGTCCGTTGAGAGTCTTGTGATTTCAATTCTTTGTGCTTTGTTTGCAGTTGATTTGCAACTTTGTTTATGTCTAGTGTATGGCCATACCACTTTGTTAGCGGTGTCATATTGTTATTAGTTTTCATGGTTTTCTTCTTGTTTGCATTTTTTATTCTTTCCATTTATGTCTTGATGGTCTTGGGAATTGGTTGGGAAAGAGGAAAGTTAATGAAACTTAGGGAGAGTTTAATGAAACCTAGTACGTAATGTAAGACCCGAATGAAGCTTGGTGCATGAGTAAAGGAAGTTGAAGGTAAGAATATGACAATCGGTTGGATTGGTTCGGTCCATTAATGTAAATGGACAGTAGCAGTACAATCATGAGAAAAGTAATAGGAAAGGTGAAGTAAATGGATATGAGGCATCAGATGGCTTGGCTATGTTGGGAATGATTGTTCTCAATGTTGTGCATGGTGTGCACATATAAAGGGAGTTATCTTAACCTTGACCTTATGCTATCTAGTAATTATGTTATGATCATGACTATGTTGATGTTTATACACATATGTATGTGTGTGTATGTTGTTGTCTGAAAGGATCATGGTTGTTTTATGCTCATGTTTATGTATATGTGTCTATGTATCTATGTCATTGTCCAACAAAGTTGTTAGGGATCACTCTTGTGGATGAATGATTGCTTATGCATGTGAGTGGCATGATGAGGTTCCTGGTCTTATGGGGAATCAAGTGGGGAGAGTAATCATGACAAATATACGAGGTCAATATCATGTGGATATGAATTGATATTGTATGCTTGTATTATGCCTATGTTTATGTTATGACAAGTAACTCTAAGGGATACATCATCTGAATGAAAGCAGTGAGATCCGCGACATGCTAGGATAAGCATGGATGGTGGAGAGACACTAGAAGCAAGGTTGCTTGGTAGAGACAGTGTGGTTTTGGATGTGTAGTACTATTGTTGTGTATATGTTGTGCATGTTGTATATTCAGTTATTGTACCTATGGTGATGTGTACATGTAATATATGTAGTATTGTGTATATATGATGTTGTGTGTATGTTGTATGTATGGTGTTGTGTGCATAATTTCATATGCAGTGCTGGGTATATATGGTGTTATCTACATGATGGATATGTGGTGTTGTGTACATATCGTACTGTGTGCATGATGGATATACAACGTTGTGTGCATATGGTGTTGTGCGCATGTTGGATATGCAGTGTTGTGTACATATGATGATATATACATGTTTTATATGCAGTGCTATGTACATATGGTGTTGTTTGCATGATTGCACATGTGGTGTTGTGTACATTTTTTACATTTGGTGTTGTGTGTAGGGGGTGTTGTGTACATGTTAGGCATATGATGTTGTGTACATGTGGTGTCATGTACATCTTATGCATGTGGTACTTTGTACATGTGGTATTGTATACACAATGTATAGGTGGTGCGGTGTACATGTGGCGATGTGTACGCGTTGTGCAAGTGGTGGCGTGTACATGTGATTATGTGCACATGTTGTGAAAGTGGTACTGTGTACATGCTATACATATGGTACTGGTGTACATGTGGTATTGTTTTCATGTCATACATGTTGTGTTGCGGCCATGCAGTACTATGTATGTGCACTGTGTAGTTGTGGTATCCTGACATATGTATTCATTGTGTTGTACTCTGTGTACATATTTGTGTTATGTTGTACACCGAGTGTAGGTGTATGCATTGTGTTGTGGTGTACACCGAATGTAAGATTATGTGTTGTGTTGTATTGTACACTAGGTGTAGGTGTATGTGTTGTATGTCAGGTGTAGGTGCATGTATTGCATGGTGTTGTATGTCATGTGTGGTTGTATGTGTGTGATGCATACTATGTGTATGTGCACATGGTTGAGGAGAAGGCACTGGGTGTTTGTCGGGTGTGGCAACCGATCTGGTGTGCGTACAGAATAAGGACAAAGGTAGAAGCTAAGGATTGATTAAAGGATAAGTATCAATATTTTATTTCAGTTTTATTATGCATGTGATTTATGATTCTGGTTTATGATGGTTACATGTGATTTATGATTTTGATCTATGATGGTTGTGTTTTAACCTAACCTGATGTGATATGTTTATACATAATGATTTGTTCAAAGATGCTAGTTTGACCTGTTGTGACATGAATTGAACAGAATTGTAAGTGTACCTTGTTGATGGGCCACCAATGAGGTATGATTTGAAGTTATTTCAATTTATTTTGAATCTAATGGAAATTATGTGCTTGGTACAAGAAAACATGAAATACACGGTTGGGTGGTCGAAATTGACGGCAAGAATTAGAAGCCATAGAAAATGGAATTGGAATAGATATTAGTATGGTAGTAAAGCACTTCAGGAGCAGGGCCATTGTGGTACACTGGTACCCAATAGTATCCATTGATTTCCATGAGGATCCTATGACCGGTATTATGGTTTTAAGGCAGGGATATGACTAGGTTTTTGTATCTTCCAATGCGAGGAAGCCTTGCCAAGGGATGGATTGCCCGGGATGGGGGTGTTAGTAGAACTTGGAAGGTGTGTGACTACACGGAAGAGGTGACAAGATTTTCGTAGGGACTATGTAGCAGAGAAAGGAAGGACAAGGATATATTTGTCTTAGTCATTAACATTGTAAGATGGAATCAGATGCACATTGGGAGTGCACCGTGGAACAATGAGGCGGTAACTATTCATTGAGAGGAAAATTGGTGCAGGAGTGTAGCGCTAGACATTAGATGTAAATCTGACCTTGCAGTGGATTCTAGACTTCCTCAGAAGGAGGTGAATCCTGGTATTACTTTGAGGGTGGAGGTGTAAGCCTCTCGGTTCCCTTGTTGGATGCAGACATTGTATCCATTTATTTAATGGTTGAAAAAATGTGCATAGGAGTATATGTGTATATCATTGTAAATACTATATCGAGCTGGATTTATAAAGCTCCATAGACAATATGGTTATTTTTTGATTGAAGCAAATGTGTATGTGTGTATATGTGGTTATTATTGTAAATATCGTAATGAGTTGTGTTATAAAGCTACAGTAAACTGTATCTTTGTCATGTTTTAGCAGATGATCATTGTAAATATTGTAAGGAGCTATGTTTTGATTGATGTGTTTTATGAGATCCCACATTCATGCTTGGAATATGGCATGGGGGTGATTGGATGAAGAGATATTTGGATCAACCATGGCTATGGTTAAGTGGTTCATGGAAGTCCTGAACCTGGTTGGCCTTTGCATCATTACTATGAGGTTGTTTAAGTGAAAATTCCTTAAACCCGGGAATTCCTACTACAACACTGATGATATTTATTACACTTGTTAGATTACATGAACAAGTTATTTGCAGGTTCCTATGAAAAACATTGAAATACATACATTGTAGCCTACACCATTTAAATAATATTTTGAAACAAGAAACTGAACAATAGAGAAAGATACACACAAATGACACAGTTATTTTTGGACAAACGTCCCCGGAAAAACCCAATGTGGGAAAGCCGATGCATCAAATCTGAGGGTTTTTATTATTGAGCTAAAGTATTTATGAATAAAACTATTGGATGCCCTCTCAGAAATCTAGTTATAGAGAAAATCACTTAGCAAAAGAAACTAGTGAGATTACCTCACTCTAGACTACAAGTCCCAGTTGATCCGGCAGATGAACTGTGAGTTCCCAGGTTACTTCTATGTTGCCCCTGCGTAGACCCTACATCAGCCTCTAAGTCACTGCGTCAGATCAATTGAGAATTGATCTACCTTCAGTAGCCTTTTCCAGCCCTCCTAGATTAGAAACGTCATCTCCCTTAGTAAATTCAGACCTCTGCGATCGAAGCTATTGTGTTGTTCTGCATGGGGATTGCGTGAGCCCTTCCTGACTATGTGTCACCCTCTCTTCCCTTTGTGATGCCTCCTCTGTGTGTCTCTCTGCCTCTCTGTTGAGTAGCCTTGGCTCTAGAGAAGATCCTCCAAAAAAATTCCCTTTGCCCCTCTCTAAAAAATTTCACTATCGAAATTCTTCTGGCAGCTGCTATGGTTTAGAAAATAAAACTTTTGAACTCTTTGTGTGTCTTTCCAAATGACCCTCAAGCCTCCTTAAATAACCTCCTCGTTAAAATTAAACAACCTAGATTAAAAGATAATCAATGGTTAAGTTCATTTATGCTTGATCCCTATTTTCTTCTAGAAGTTACACCCACTGTTAGATTAATACCCATTAATTATTTTATTTTCCTAATTTTAGACTTGGGTCCCATTAAAAAAAATTAATTATTTTAATAAAACTATTTCTGGGTGGAATTTCACAAAACACTTTATGTGTTCTTTTTAATACATGTGCCCAAGCCTCCTTACAAAATTTGAGACTTAGAGCACATTTGATGCTACCAAAAATCAACACTCCCTCTTACTAAGGAATTTTCTCTAATAATGAAACCTACTGAAGCATCACTTTGTTTTGTAACATCTCCCTTTACACTGCTATTGTCTGACATGTTGTCAACCAACCACTGCGCAAATGTTGCATTTGTACTAATGTTGACCTTGCCACTGTCAACATTGCATCTGTACTGCAACTCCCTTTGAATTTTTTGCATCTGTGGTGCTGCGGGCACTGCCACTTCCAACTTCCCTTGCACTACAACTACTGCTACTACTGCATCAACAATAGAAAAACATCCAAAATTACTAAACTAACTTTGTTTATTATGATACCATGTGAATGTTGGAGCCTGATTGCTGCTAGTATCTGTGCTAACCCTATGAATCATCTGTGCTACTGCTGACCTCTACTCTATGCCATTTGCACTACTGTCAACTCTAGCTCTGCGTTGCTCAATCTATGGTGCTCCTAGCCACTGCAACTGTCTTTATGAAACTCCTCAACACCATTTGATACTATTCTATCCTGCTACTTTTGATCTATGCTCTCGTAGCAATGAATTGATCCGAGAGGTGGGTTCCTCAAGGATCTGACCCATATGTAGCTATTTCAAAATACAACTCTAAATTATCCCACCTCCCTCCTGGAGGTATCTCGGCTTTCATGGTGAACTCCTCCTCCTCGATCTTCAAGGGTGCAGCCTTCAGATCATGCTTCTCATATTTGTTCGTCTTTCTGAGAGGATATTGTGTTGCGTAGTGACCCATTTCACCACACCTGAAGCATTTGATCTTCAAGACATCCTTCTTCCACCTTCACTGCTCCTATTTCCCCTTTGATACAAGGGCTACATTCTCATCCTCCTCCTTGAGCTTCAACCCACTTCTGATGCTTCCGTCAAGCTTGCACTTGATTAGATCTCTCCTCATCTCTTCCTACTTGAGAATTTCCCACATACTATCCCATTTTGGCAAAGCTGTCGTACCCAGGATGCTCTGGACAAGGACTTCCCACTCTTCTGAGACTTATTTTAGGGTTAGTATCACCAACTCGAAATCTTGAGGTGTATACCCCACAACTGATAACTCCTCTCGAATCTCCTGAAGCTTCATGAGGAACGGATCTACGTACTCCCCCTTCTGCATCTAATAATATATGAACTTCTTCTCTAAGTACATCTTATGTTGCTCAGAATATCCCTGATATAGCGTAGACAACACATCCCACATCTCCTTAGCAGTCCCTCTGCTAGCGATGTGGCAGACTACATTATACTTCACTCCGTTGAGGATCATTCTATTTTCCTTTCCATTTCTGCCTTGTACTTATTCAGCAGATTTGGATCTACAGCTTAGCAACCACGCTGTTGACATGTGTCTTGAGGGAATGCTCATCTAAAAGGAATGACATCCTTACCTTCTAGATGGCATAGTTGGATGCTTCGTCCAGTCTATCATGATCCCTCACACCATTGGTTTCCATCTTTGCCACGCAAACTGTTGAACTTCTCCTCTCTTCTTCTTACTGTTGTTGCTTAGCCATTAATAAAATAGACTTCTTAGCGGGAAGTCTGCTGAGGAAAAACTCCCTCACTATGCTTCTCCTCTCTCTTTTGATGTCTTTTTGCCCAGAAAAAGGGTATGTAGAAAAATTGTGTCCCACTAGCTCTTCCTCATGCCAAGGCTCAGTACTTCTCCCTCTACCATGATAAAATGTTGATCTGGAAGCCCTTCCTCTCTATCGACTCACTTAGAGAGAGACTACCTCAAAATTCATCCCTCCAGTTTGGACTGCGCAAACCCCTCTAGGGATTCGAACTACTGCCTCCTGCAGCTTGTTCAATCTCCTTTTCTGATCAGCTCTGGGTTTTCTGGCACTACTCTTCTTACTTCACCTACACTTCTCTGGTAGCATATGAAAATTCCTTAAACCCGGGAATTCCTACTGCGACATTGATGATAAATCTTCTACTTGTTCAATTTACATGAATAAGTTATTTGCAGTTTCCTACAGAAAACATAAAAATACATACACTACAACCTACACCATTTAAATAATATGTCGAAACAAGAAACTGAACAATAGAGAAAGATACACACAAATGACACAGTTTTTTTGGGACAAACATCCCCGGAAAAACCCAATGTGGGAAAACTGGTGTAGCAGATATGAGTGTTTTTATTATTAAGCTGAAGTATTTCTGAATACAACTACTAGATTCCCTCTCGGCAATCAAGTTACATAGAAAATAACTTAGCGGAAGAAACTAGTGAGATTACCTCACTCTACACTACAAGTCTTGGCTCACCCGACAGCTGAACTGTGAGTTCCCCAGCTACTTTTGCACTGCCCCTATGTGGGCCCTACATCAGCTTCTAAGTCATTGTGTCAACTCAATTGAGAATTGATCTACCTTCAGAAGCCTTTTCCAGACCTCCTGGCTCAGAAACGTCAGCTCCCTCAGCAAATTCAGACCTCTGCGCTTGAAGTTGTTACATTGTTTTGTGTGGGGCCTACATGAGCCCTTCCTGGCTCTGCGTCACCCTCTCTTCCATCTACATTTCCTCCTCTTTGTGTCTCTCTACTGAGTAACATTGGCTCTGGAGAAGATATTCCATCCAAAACTCTCTCTGCCCCTCTTTGCAAAAGTTCACTATCAAAATTCTTCTAGCAGTTTCTCTGCTTCAGAAAATCGAACTTCTGAACTCTCTGTGTGTCTTTCCAAATGACCCTCAAGCCTCATTAAATAATCTCCTCGTTGACATTAAATGGCCTGTATTAGAATCTAATCAATGGCTAAGATCATTTCTTCTTGATCCTTGTCTTCTTCTAGAAGTTACACCCATAGTTAAATTAATACCCATTAATTATTTTATTCTCCTAAGTTTAGACTTAGGGTCCCATTAAAAGAATTAATTATTTTAATAAAATTGTTTCTGGGTGGAATTTCCCAAAACTATTTCTGGGTTCTTTGGAATACATGTTCCCAAGCCTCCCTACAAAATTTGAGACTTAGAGAACATCCAATGCTACCATAAATCAACAATTTATCCTTGTTAATTCATGAGTACTATACTGGTTTATATGTGGATTATATGATTGTCGTTACCTTAGTATTTCTGTTGTTATTATGTTGGTTATCATCATGTATTATGACAGTTCCTATGTATGGCTTTCATCATGCTTTTACTTGTAAATGAATGAACAATGTATCTATGGCCTAATAGATGAAATTGTAGCTAGTGTGTTGAGGCAACAATGCTTCTTAGCAATTCTCAGATAAGTATGAGACCCCTATGCTCATTTTTTGTTAAGACCTATAGCTTTCATGTTTGTGACACGTTTGACGAAATGTATGTCATGGATAGTAGGGGTCCAGTCTATTCCTTGTCAATTTTTTTGCAAATGTATCATTTTTTGTTGTTTAAATTCATTTCTGAAGGTTTCATTGAGTTTTGGGTAGTGACTTGGGCTCTGGCCCTAAAAAGGTGGCACAAATCATGGAGTTGTAGGCACAAGTATGAGGATAAAATTCCTCGAATGCATGCATATCCATGTTGTGGGAATGTTTGGAGCCTCCTGGATGCATGCTTGTCCATATCAAGGCAGCGCCCGAGGGATTAATGGTTTAAAAACATAGTGGGACCTAGGAGTTGGTTACCTGAGTTGTTGGGATGGCTCCTAGGAGTTATGTTGCTGATGTGGAAGGTCTGTGTGATGTGTTCTATTAGTTCCACTTCCTTAACTAACACATAGGGAGTCGAATCATATCATAGTGACTTATTGTCACATGTTTACCCCAGTTAGTCGGTTACACGTGTAGATGTGGGAAGAGGGTGTTACAATACCAAATGTTAATATGCTTGGATCGATCATGAAATATTGGATTCTCAGAGAGTTTGATACAACTCTAATTGCCACAGTAAATAATTGTAGGTTCCATCTTCTGATCATATAACCCAACAAGAATCTTTCTCATCCAAATAACATCACATGTTTCTTGACATGCATCCATGTACACTGCTTCTGTTAAGTTGAGTGCCACAGATCTTTGCTTCCTGTTGTACCAAGAAACAGTTGTTGACCTAACACTAAAAATTCCTCCTGAAGTGCTCTTCTGTTTAATGGACTCCCCACCCAATCTACATCTGTGAAGACTTGCAGCTTCACTCCCTCTATCTATTTGTACCAAAGATCAAACTGAGTAGTGCCTCCAAGGTATCACAACACATGCTTTGCTACCTTCCAATATAGTTTGGTTAGCTTAACCATGGCTTGACTATGTTGGTTAATTGCATAACACATGTTTGGTCGTGTGTTCACCAAATACATGAGTGAACGAACATGATGCATGTAAATGGTAGCCTCCACTTCCTCACCTGAAGTGGCATCCTCTTTCGTCTAGTTACCTGGAAGAGGAGTGTCCATGGGTTTTCTACTCTCCACGTGGAACTTCTTCAGTATCTCGTTGGCATAATTTTTGTGAGACAAATAGTTCCCCATCTCCTTGTCATACTTCCAAACCAAGGAAGCAGTGCATGAGGCCCATGTCCTTCATCTCAAACTCTCTTACAAGGTCCTCCTTGCAAGATCTGATTAGTTGATTATCACTAGTAAGGGTTAATTCATCGCCATATAAAACAATAATCAATAATTTACTTTCTACTACGATGTGATAAAGGTTTGCATCCGCTTCACTCTTTGTGAAGTCCAAACCAGTGAGATAGTTATCGATCTTGGTATACCAAGCACAAGGTGTTTGCTTGAGTCCATATAACACTCGCTTGAGTTTGCACACATCCAACTCTCTGTTAGAGGTCTCAAACCCCTATGGCTACTCGATGTACACCTCTTCCTCAATAACTACATTAAGGAATTTTATCTTCACATCCATCTAAAGGATCTTCCACCTCATCTGCACTAATAATTCTAAAATTAACATGATGGATGAGTACCTTTCTAATGGAGCAAAAGTATACTCATAGTCAATTCCATCAACCTGAGATAACCCCTTGGCCACAAATCTAGCCTTGTGTTTCTATATGCTCCCATATGCTGCATGTTATACCTTGTAAAGCCATCTCGAACCAACCAATGATTTGTCTGTTGGTTTTGGGACCACTTCCCAAACACTGTTTCTAACAATGGAATCATATTCCTCTACCATAGCATCAACCCATATTGGTTGCTCTACATCTTCCTCGAATGAGGATGGCTTTGTCTCTACATGTTCACTCATCAGAGCCATGTAACCATTGTACACACCAAGTGACCTCCTCTTGCTATGTTGTGATGTGGGTTGTTATCACAAAAAATTGATCATCTAGCCTTAATTTACTAGATGGATCAAAGTACACCATGTAAGACCAATTTTACGATAGTAAAATTTCTTTCACTATAAGAAATTACTTAATAAACCACATTAGTTAAGAAAATTATAATTAAACCTATGAAGAATAATTAAATAAATCATTATTTATTTAATTATCTTCTAGGAATAATTAATTAAACCATTGTTTAATTTTCCTTGTCATATTTGACTCAGTAATGAAAAACGAATAGATAAATTATTGATTATCTTATTTTTCTCTACGAATAATTAATTAATCACTAATTAATTATTATTCCTTGTCAAGTTTGACTAAATCCCTTAGGAATAATTAAATAAATCATTATTTGTTTATTATTCCTTAACTATATTTCTTGATATGATAAATAAATCATTTATTTATTTGTTGTTTCTAAATAAAAGTTTAAATATTTTTTCCCTCCTAACCAAATGTAATAAAATATTTCAAATGGTTATTCCTGGAATGGGGTTAATAATGTTTTATTATTGCTCATTGTTCGAGGATAACTCAATATTTTGTTATAAATAGAAGAGTTTTCCATTCATTATTCACTTTCAATTATTTTCATTGTTGCACTCATTGTTGTAGCTCTGATTATTATCACTATCGCTCACCATTTTCTTTCCCATTTGAGTTCTCATTGAGCTCAAACATTTTATTTGCTAGGTTTTACACATTATAGAGGAGAGAGACTCTGTCGAAAAGCTGAAGACATTTTAGGATAGCCAAGAACCCATTCCATAAAGGGGGACTGGTAACATTTATTTTTTCCCTTCACAGGTGTTGTTTAATAAAATATATTCTTTATATATCTGGTTTCTATTGGATTATTGGAGTTACCTGCATTTATTACTATTTCATTTTATTGTTTAACTATGATTGTGGCATAGATCAAGGCTTTGGTAGGTTTTTTTCTATCATTTGTTGCAGATATACAATTTTTAGTAGCCATTTATATTGTTAAGACTATTTGTCATCCACAGTCTTAAGTGTTTCCTTTTCGTACACCTTCGAGGAGAAAACACTATAACAAAATTGGTGACTCTATTGGGTTTTTACTTTTGATCCAAAAAGATGTCTAACCTTCAGTTTTCATCTTAGAGTTTCTTCTTTTTTCAGTCTCTTAATGTTGTTTACTAGCTTTCTAACCGTAGATCTATAAAATTTCCAACTTCCATAAGTTTTTTGGTCTTTTTCGCATGTCACAGGAACTAGCCGCGACAGAGATGGAAAATTTTTCCGACACTTGCTGACCAGGGATCAAGGAGTAGAAATCGCATTTTTTTGCCCCAAAAGTGTGATCTAGAGGCCTAGAGTGCACCTTCTAGCCCAAAAAGTGCGATCTCTAAGGAATCAGGTCAATACTTGTGACTTTAGGGTTTCTAGGATTTTTTCAGATCTATTTCTGGGTTATGCCAAGAGTTGTTTGCTGGGTTAGTTGACCACTGTCCTATCCCACTTAGGCCTTCATCTACTCTATTTTTCTCGTCCAAGTGGAATTTATCCCCTTAGGGCTTCTAGTACGCTTGCACCTTTATAGGAGGAGTTTAGCTGAGTAAGAAGTCTGAGTTTCCACAACACTTTCAGCCATATTTTCTAAATATGTACTTTTTTGTTTCAGATCTCAAAGATAGGTTATTTCCATCCAAAGTTTCATCTTAAACCTTGTTTGGTCATTTTCCTTAGGGTCCCATTGGTTTCCCTAGGTTTCACACCCATCTCCCTATCTTTTTCCAGTGATTTTCCTCTCTGGTTTTTTGTTGTTACTGCACCACTTTTTAGCAACATAGTGTCATTTGATCCCAGTCACACCGAAGCTTAGATCTCTTGGCCTTTTTAGTGTGTTTTTAGTTGATTTTTCCACCAACCAGCAAAGTGTTTGCAAACCAAGTTTGGGTGTGGTTTAGTTAATTGATTTTCTATTGATTTTCTATTTTTAATTTTAGTTAATTTTAGCAAATTTCTTTTCTTTTCTCAAACATGATCTAGGCTTAATTAATAAACACACTTGCACACACAAGCACACCTTAAGCAAAGGGCGCTTGGTTTACACCACCAAGCCAAGACTTAACTTAATAAATTTATCTCCCCACACAGAGATAAAAACATCTGGTTGATCTCCCTTCACCATTTCTGTGTCATTTGTGTCTTACCACCATTACGCCACCAAGGCATTTTTGTGGAGACTCTTAGACCTTCATCCTCAGTTTCTGCTTGATCATATTACTCCTCCCTGCAGGGTTCGAGCTCGTAGTCCCCCGACTCCCCATACTGACTCTTCTCTTGGTTCATCTGATTCATCATCCGATTCCGAGCCTCCTTCATCACATACTGTCACCATGTCTGGACCCACTGCTAGTGCAGAAACCCAACCTAATGTTGGCTCCAATTCTACACCAGCAGTCACATCTAGCGGAACCGTCTCAAGGACCATTCCGGTAGCTCCCATGCTACCTTTCATGGTTGGGTTAAGTCTCCCATAGTTTAGCTAGTTTGTAAATGACCTTATACATCACGATGTTGATTGGACAGCTATGCTGACTAAGCTTCCCTCTGACATTCCTAAGTTTGTGAGTAATTCTAGAGAGGACCCCACCAATCATGTCCACTCCTTCCATATGTGGTGTTCATCCAATTCTATCATCGACGACTCCATTCGTCTTCGGTTGTTCCAATGCACGCTCACTGGAGATACTACAAAATGGTATGTAGACCAGCTCGCCACCTCTCATTCCATTTTTACGATGCTTGTTAAAACGTTCCTTTCATATTTTCAATTACCTCTATGATATGACACTACTATGGAGCTCTTGACTGCATTCTGTCAGTCCTCTGTCACTCGTCTCTCCGATCATGTTCAGGAATGACGTAGAAGGAGGAGCACATGCCATGCCCTGCCCTTTGAAGATCGTGTCTACCTTGATTGGTTTCTTAGGAGCCTTTTATCGCCCATTGCCAAAGATGTCACGTCTCATTTTCCTTAGACAAAGGAAGAGGCTCTCCAGACTACTTTGAGATATGACTTGATTTATGTGCAATCCAGTTATGTCTATACCATCATTCCAAACCTGCCCCATCATAGTGGTGCCAATGCACTGGGGGCATCTTGCGCTGCCGACGATATCATTGGATCCATTTCACATTCTTTTCCATATACTCCACAAAGTTATGGCTATCCATAGGGGGCACTAGTTCCTCCAACATCTATGCCCCTCCTTCTAGAAACATGTTTTCAGGGCTAGCTAATGCTCAACCTGTCTACCAAACCATTGCCCCTCCACCATCTTATCCCTATGCACAGCCCAGCGCTATAGCCCCTCAAGCATTAACGCCATAGGCTCCCATGCATCCTCGCCCCAGCAAACACCACCCCCCAGGGTCAAGTTTTTGTTTAGAAAAGCGTGACCGATGCCCCAAATTCGAAGAAAAAGAATAAGGGGAAAGGTAACAAGGGTAATTAGGGTAATCAAGGTAATCGACCTAGTGAACCCTAGGGGAACCATCCTAACACCAACAACCAACAACATGGCAGTCAACCCAAGCAGAAAAAGGTTATTTGTATGAGCAAGGCTTGTGCATGTTGTTTTGTACATGGCCATTATACACATGAGTGTCATCTCTTACCCCAGATATGCCAAATGTAGGAAGCTCAAGCAGCTTCTAGAGGTCAACCACCCATCTAGCAATCGCCTCAGAATCTTGCTCCTTCTCAACTAGCAGTGCTTATGAATCCCTTCCCCTAGCAAGGATTTGTCGTTGCTTAACCTCAGTCAGGTTAAGTAGCCCATCCCCCCCAACCTTCTGGTCCTGGTGACTACCAAATCCTCATGATAAATTCTAATGAGGTTAATCCTTGATATCAACCTGCAAAATCGGTCGCGTCAATATGACAAGCCATCAACTTCATCTACCACTGAGTCCAAAACCAAAACATCTACTGAGCCTCTTACGACACCAAATGGTCCACTACAGATCCCTCAACTTAGAGTTGAGTCAATTCCTAAGATCCCCAAGCTACCATTATGTCATAATGCGGCTTCTAACAGGATTCCCATACATACAGTATAATAGATGACTTGGGGAAATCACTTGCTGCCATGTTGACGCTGGAGGTACTCCAGTTGTACCCATCTCAAAAGAAAGCTCTACTAACTACTTTGGGCACAATAGATCCTTCTGACGATCATTTCCCCATTACCTTCATTCTTTGCTTTCCAGATACCAGTCTGAGTCCGCAACTCCATCATCTCTCGATGCATTATTGATGAAGGTGCATCCACCTGTGTGATGTATGTTGCCATTTGGAAACAACTTAAGTCACCTGAATTGTCCACGTCCACCATCAATTGCGTGCCTGGGACAGTCACTCCTCCCAGCCTCTCAGCATGTATCACAATTGTCCAGTGACTCTTGCGGGTAAGACTGTCCATGTATACATCGCGGTTATTGATGCCCCTCTAGATTACAACATTCTCTTGGGTCGTAGTTACACATATTCCATGTCATTCATTGCATCTGTGGTTTTTCGCAAGATGTGCTTCCCCCGTGAAGAGAATATAAACACTATCGATTAGTTGACATACTACGACCGACATCCATGACCTCCCCTAAGTCCATTATCTGGTCAATGTCTGGTAAGAAGTCTGCCACTCCTCCCACTGGTGTTTCACCCAGAGTCTACAAACATTCATCATAGTTGGGTGCTTTCCCTGGTCCTCCCCCTCTCATCTCAAAGCTTATCTCTTTGAGTGTTTTCATGTTACAAACATCACGGGCTACTCGCAAGCAGTCTGGTACATCTGAACAATAGCTCTTTCCTCAGCACCCTGTTGTTCCCACCTTAGCCGAGCCATCTAGGTCCACCCCTATAATACCTCCTCTATTTGTAGGTGCCTCTTCTATGTTCCCACCAGGAATTGTTCCTCCAGTTCTTAACCATCCAAGAGTTGTTCTGCCCGAACATTACTCTGCAGGGCAGATACCTTTCTTGTTTCCTCCTCTCGGAAATTTTTTTATCCCTGTCATGGCTTCGTTGGTCCTCCCTAACATGAATTTGGGGATCCTAGTCTAGTACATTGATCCCCCTACAAGCACTTCACATGGTCATCTAAGACCATATCATGCTTTGACCCCAGTTCAACCAGTCCCTGCAGCCCTTGTTGCTGCTCCAGTTCCACCCCAACCTCAACAAGAACCCACTCCTATTACGAAAGCATCTGGATAGGGGCACAAAGCCAAGAGGAAGGAACCTAAG
This sequence comes from Pinus tabuliformis, assembly GCA_031772625.1. Classification (NCBI taxonomy): domain Eukaryota; kingdom Viridiplantae; phylum Streptophyta; class Pinopsida; order Pinales; family Pinaceae; genus Pinus; species Pinus tabuliformis. The sequence goes on from CM062812.1 coordinate 885,401,622, forward strand.
GACAAGGCTCCCAAGCTCCTCTAGCCCATAAGGCCCCAAATCCCTCACCTCTGTGCACTTTTTGTAAAGTTTTTGGGCATGCCACCAATAACTTTCCTGAGCTTCCTTGTCTCAAACCTTTGGTTCATGAAACTTTCCCTGAGTCAAATATCCCTAGGGTCCAAATTACCTTACCAAGTCTAACGAAGAAACTCAAAACGTTATGCACAAATCACCCTCGTGCCTTGTGCGATCATCATGGTCATTATTCCCATTGTTTTCCTCATCTTGACAAATTTCACGATTACCTAGAGGCGCTTCACGAATATGAGACCACTAGTAGTGGATCACCTACTCCTCTACCTGTCGATTCTGGTACCACTAGTGCACCAAAACATGGGGACTTTGGTCCCACTATCGTGACCCCTCCCCTCGTTTTTGAGATGATGGACTCCACGAGCCATGTCCTTTACATGTCGTCATCATTGAGTTCCTCACAGACAAACCTTTTTGAGGTTTCTGCACGTGCTTCTATTGAACCTCCTTTGTCAGAAGCCTTGTTCTCAACATTGGTAGATTTTCCATCTACTAGCTCATCCTCTACCATTCTAGATGATGCGTATGTGAACCTCCTTTCTCAAGATGATGCACCAGGTACCTCCTTGCATCATGCAATCTGTCTTCCTCCTGTCTGCCCATCTTCCACTCTGATGAGGACATCATGGAAGCTATGTCTACCCCTGATTACGCTTGGGATGATATGCACCATCGTGCGTACTTCCTGCCACAACAGTCTCATGATCAATATGTTGTGGAATCAAAAGACTTCATCCATGGTGAAGTCAATTGGTTTCGAACTTCCATCCCTACCCCAGATGCTTTCGAAGAAGGGAACATGAAAAACATCTCTCCTACTATCAAAATCAACGTTTCAGATAAGCCAGGGGTCGAAAACAACATTACCTTGGGGCATAGTGCAGCCTGGAAGAAATTGAAGCTTACACCAAGCTCTTCAAAGAATTCCATGATGTTTTCGCCTGGCCTTACTTTGAGATGCCCGAACTTGATCTTGCCATTGTTGAACACCATATCGACACATGGCTCGACGCCACTCCTGTCTGTTAGAAGATGAGACCCGTCCACCCTTCTCGTCATGATGCCATAAAATCTGAGATTGACAAGCTCAAGCAGGCTAATTTCATCTATCCCATTGAGTATACCACATGGGCATCCAACTCGATTCCCGTTCTCAAGAATTAAGGAACCATTCATGTCTGCACGGATTTTCACAACCTGAACAAATATTTTCCCAAAGACAACTTTCCCACACCTTTATTGACCAGATCATTGATAAGTGTGCAGGGTTACAAGGTTCTATCCTTTATGGATGGATTCTTTAGGGTACAACCAAATCAGTATCCGTCATGTCGATTAGTTAAAGACAACGTTCATTAGTCCGTGGGGAACCTTTGCATATAGGGTCATGCCATTCAGCTTAAAAAATGTTGGAGCCACATTTCAGTGGGCCATGTCATACTATTTTCATGACTTGTCACACCTTATCCTTGCTTACCTTGACGATCTCACTGCTCGTTCTAGGTATTGAGTGCAACATCTTCATGATTTGCGCACCATTTTTCTTGATGTCGCAAGTATAACATTCATCTTAATCCATTGAAATGTGTCTATTTTGTTCTTGCTGGTCATCTGTTAGGCTTCATTGTGTCAAAAAATGGTATCACTCTTGACCCCCTGAAATTTCAAGCCATTCTTGAGCTTCCACCTCCCCGCACCTTGTGTTAGTTACAAATCTTTCAAGGCAAGGCCAACTTCCTTTGTAGATTTGTGCTTGACTATGTGACCGCTATGCATGGGTTTCTTAGATTCCTTCGCTCAACCATTCCATTTGTTTGGGATGATCATGCTCAATAGTCTTTTGATTCCCTGAAGCATGCTCTCACTTCAGCTCCCTTGATTAGTCCCCTGACTTTACCAAGGATTTCATCTTATATATCTCAGCTTCCACCCATTCAGTTTCTGGGGTCCTTATTCAGGAAGATGATGATCAAAATGAGCACGTTATCTACTATGTCAGTAAGAACCTCGTAGGTCCCCCTATGAACTAATCTCACGAAGAGAAGTTAGCGTTGGTTGTCATGTTCTCCATCCAAAAGCTCTGTCACTATATCCTTACATGTACCACCAGGGTCGTACCTAACTCCAACCCCATTACCTTCCTATTAAGTCGATGGATCATCAATGGGAAGTATGCACATTGGAGTGTCATCCTCCACCAATTCGATCTCAAGTTTTTTATGCCCAAGAGTAAGAAAGGTTTGACCCTCACCAAACTCATTTCTGAACTACCGACTGGTGCATGTGATCTGTCGATTAATGACGAGATCCCGGATGAACACTTGTTCGTCATCACTTTATACGATCCTTGGTACGAAGATATTCTCACATATTTGTGAACCCAAAAATTCTCCCCCATCTTACTCGTGATGATTGATGACGAATTTGATACCAAGCCCCTCGCTACCTTTTCATCAGTGGTGATCTTTATCATCTCAGTATCAATTCTATCCTTCGTCATTGTATCACCCATCCTAAAGCATAACAAGTGCTAAACACCTGTCACAGTGGTGCTTGAGGTGGTCACCTCTTCGGTATGGCTACTTCCCAGAAAGTCACGCGCGTTGGTTACTTTTGGTCTTTTCTCTTCAGCGATTGCATTAAGGCAGTCAAACACTACCCAATTGTCAACATTTTTCCCTAAAGGTGAGAGCCCCACCAGCTCCCCTTCATCCTTTCATCGTAGCTGGTTCTTTCTGTAAATGGGTCATTGATTTTATGGAGTGCTGACCACCATCCGTTAATAACCATAAGTATATTATCGTGGCAGTCGAGTATTTTACCAAATGGACTGAGGCCATGCCAATGTTCAATAATACGATGGTTACTGCGGCCCTTTTCTTTTTTAACCATGCTATCTCTCGATTCAGGGTTTCGAAATATTTGGTCTCGGACCATGGCCGACATTTTGAAGATGAGATATGGTGTGAGTTATCTTCACTATTGGGATTCCAACACCAGTATTCATCGTCTTATTACCCCCAAGGTAATGGATAGGTTGAAGCAGTCAATAAGATTCTCAAAACGATGCTTCAAAAGACGGTGAATAAGCACAAGACCAACTGGCACCTTATGCTCTTCCCAACTTTGTGGGCCTATAGAAATTCTATCAAAATCACCACTAGGTTCACTCCTTTCCATCTTGTTTTTGGTGAGGAGGTAGTCTTACCAATCGAGTGAGAGATCCCATCACTTCACCTAGCTGTTGAACTTCTCCCTGACACCCAACCATTAGAAAAAAGACTTGTCATGCTTGAACGCACCTTTAAATACCATCATGTTGCTTTGCAAACCATTGAAGCGGCCAAAAAGTGCACCAAAGCCCAGTATGACTGAAAAGTCAACCCTTGTGCCTTCCATGAAGGTGATCTTGTTTTTGTGTATGACCAAGCCCATGATACCCTCGGACATGGGAAGTTTGAATCATTATGGATAGCCCCTTACATCATCCATAAGGACTTACGCAAGGGGCATATCTCTTGGAGGATTTTGAGGGCCAACTCCTTCCTAATCCTCATAGTGCACTCTATCTTAAGAAATTTTACCCATAGCATATCAAATTGATTTACATGTATTTATTTATTTCATTCATTTGGGTAGGTTGCATCATTTCATTTGATGATTTGACACTTCACCCGAAAGCCATTTTTCCAAGAAGGGTCACTTCGTCGCCTCTAAAAATTGAATTTCTTCATAAAGAAACACTTGTACTTTGAGGCCCACCTCCTCTTAATACTTTTCATCTCACGTGTTGATTTTCGTCATGAGTAACTATCATGTACCCATGTCTTCACTGTCCCCATCGGGCCTATTCTGTGTAGCAATGTCATCGATTCACCTTTGTTCAGAGCATCCACGATAAGTCACCTTTGCATCCATGGAGTCTGTTTCACTTCCCATTATATCATGTCATAGTATTCCATCCATATTTTCATACCATTCATCTCGTGTTGCCCATTTTGGCCTCTAGTCATATTGTCCCCCATTCCCTTCAAAGTTGAGTCAATCACTACCAGGTCAACCATGCACTTTATACTCTGACAAGGGAAGTCATATGTTTGTCCCTCAGTGCCATTTTTTCCATTCTCCCTGGTGTTATTCCATCAGTCACATTACTATTTTCCTTCATGCCTTAGTTGAGGATCCTCATTGCCTCCCCTATGACGGGCCTTATTCTGTCGACATCAACACATTTATTCCAGAACAATGGCCTAGAGGGCGGTGTATCTTGATTCCATCTTCCATTCTTGTCCATTACCTCGGAACGAGTAGAGGGACTCATCATTGCCCTTTGACTTGGTTGTTTCATGTTCGTGATTCATACACTTGATGGTGCAGTGATGCAGCAGATTGCACTAGTGATTCCTGGGTGTGTGTGAGACGTTTCAAACCTCATGAGGGGGCAACCCTTCAGGTAACCCCCCACATGCCCAGATGCCTTCATATTATGTTACAACCTCAGATGTAGTTCCACAGATTTGATGGGTACGGTTGCTACCACTTGCAGTGTTCATAGCATGCACATCTCCTTCAGACGATCCATTTAGTTTTACAGATCCCTTCCCTGTTCAGTAGGGCTACTTTGGTTGTTCTACCCTCCCTCCCACCCATTCCTTGAGGGAAGGGCCATTATATCTCATGTAATCAGATATTATTGTATTCAGTGTTGGCTCATGTTTTACCAGGAACATTATGTATATGGGACACATTGTATTATTTTTTGGCTCAGTTATGCCAGCACGTCATGTACCATTCAACATGTACTTCATTGCTCTATTTTATGTTTATGGGTGCATCATTATTTTTGTACTAAGTTATCTCGACGGGTATAGGTATGCCTCCCTCGTGTCACTGAGATCTAGTACCACAACATAAAAGGAGACTTGCATTGGTCTCGCCCCCTCTATCCCTATCCTTTTTTTATTTAGCTCCATTGATCTCTCTCTCTCTCTCCTCTCTCTCTCTCTCTCTCTCTATATATATGACTCCACTTTTTTGTCTACTGATTGTGTCTTTACAACGTACTTCGGTCACACTTTTTTCTCCTAACACTCATACATTGGGGGGGCAATCTATTATCACAAAAAATTGATCATCTAGCCGTAATTTACTATATGGATCGAAGTACTCCATGTAAGGCCAGTTTTACCATAGTAAAATTTCTTTCACTATGAGAAATTACTTAATAAACCACATTTGTTAAGAAATTTATAATTAAAACCATGAAGAATAATTAAATAAATCATTATTTATTTAATATCTTCTAGGAATAATTAATTAAACCATTGTTTAATTAATATTCCTTGTCATATTTGACCCAGTTATGAAAAATAAAACCCTTAGGAATAATTAAATAAATCATTATTTGTTTATTATTCCTTAACCATATTTCTTGAGATGTGTTACATCTCTGAGATGATAATGGTTAGCTATCATGCTAGGGCAACTAAGATATTTGTTTTGGGGGTTTTGTTTTAATTTTGGAGGACCAATGTATGAAACAGATTTAAAACAATCATGCATAACCTTTTTGAATGGTATTAATATTTAAACAGAGGGCTGCTATTAAAATCCACATAGTGATATAGCTTGTCTGGTGATGAGAAGAAATTGAAAGATGATATGACTATTACAATTTTCAAATAGAAAATTAAATAACCATAAGTAAGAAAACCTTCAAACAATGTTAAGAAAGTTTGACAGAATATGCCTAAGATTACAAAAGATGCTGATGATTTTATGATTTAGAGGGAATTAGTTAAACAAACAGTTTATATAATTCATTCTCTTTAAAGATGATCACTTTAGAAGCTTATAGGAGTAAATTGAAACACAACTATTCCTACATGTTTATCTTTGTAAAACTTAAGAATATGAAGAAAGAACATAGTGAATGAAAACTGTAAAACTTACCGGGAACACAAAACTATATGAATCAAAACTCAGAATCCTTTGCGTTGCTATTAATGATTTAGAAAAAGCCAAGTAAATTTAATGCTTACAAATGTTTCTTCAAGGGTACAACCCTTAATAACTCATGGAAGGGAGTTATTTATACAATCTTAGACCTAAAAAAATATCTTAAAGAAATTTACAAAAATACATCAATACAAAATCAGGAATATAAACTAATAGTCGATCTGTCACTATTTTGGTGTTGAGTTGTTGATGATTGTTCCCAAAAAAGCTGAAAACTACTGAATTGTTGATGACTATTCCCTGAAATACTGAATGTTGTTTGATCCTCCTTTCAGTCAAGTAAATCAGTTAACTATTCCCAACGTTTCTTTTCTGGGATAGATAAATTAGTTACCCTTCGATAAACTTCATCCATTTCTGTATATTTAGTAAAAGTGGGTTTTACTGGAAATATATGTCTGATTTCATTTAGGATGAAAAAGGTATCTCTGAGTGCATTCAGCACAACCCTTGGTGTTTTTGCATGTCTTGTGTTTGAAACTGAAGCTGCATTGGTACCTACCTTTGTAAGATTTTGAACAAAATCTTCAATGGGCATTAATTTGTTTATCACAGGCATAGGGGTCAAACATCTGTTGGTCAAGGGTTATAACCTACTAAAAAATCATTGAACTATGACATTAACACTGTTGCATTTTTCCTTCGACTGAAGAATGAGATTTTTCTTTGTAATGATCTTCTTCACTTCCAGTATGGTTGTTGTCCTGTCATTTATACCTAGTTCTTCAAGCTCATAGTTGTCTTTAGAATTCAGAAACTTGATTATCTCAATGGCAACTTCTGGCATGTCCTCAAGTTCCTTAGAGATAGTTTCAATAGCTTCCTGAAATTTCACCAAAAAGTCTTTTTGATCAAAGATTATCTTGATATAAGGCTAGATATCCTTGATTGATTGAGTAATATCTTCCCATAAAATCTCCTTTGCCAAACCTGGTTTGTTTCCAAGGTAAGATTATTAGATTTCTTTCTACAATACTTCAATTTGACTTTTTTCCCTTTGCAACTTAGCTGCATGTGAACTATCTGCAACTAATTTCATATGTTGTAATTCCTTCAGTTCATCCTACAACTTCTTGATTTCTACTGTTTGAATAGACATGTTCTGAACAGCTTCAACAGATCGTTCAGCTCCTTCGGCTATACCTGTAGTTGTTGTTGTTCCTGAAGTAGAACTCTGGTTATAGAGACTACTGCAAGAGGAACTACATCCATTGGAATTTGAGCCCTTTTCACAGCTTCCTCTTTCTCTTTGACCAATTTCTCCATTTTCTCCTCCATCTGTTTTATTTGCAAATTTTGTTCCATGATGAGCTTCATCATGTCAAATTTCTGAGTCTCAGTTTCTTCAATCTCCTTAGTCATTGGGTCCTCAGAAGATGGTAGTTTGAGCTGCTTCCTTAATGCTGAGAGCTCAACATTTTTCTTCTTGACAAGTTATTCTATAACATTTATATTTGAGGGATCATATCCCATCTGCAGCACCAAATATTCCAAATATTTGATCTTGGTGTCCTTAGCCAGTGAGGAAACATTTTCCAACTTGAGCTATGACTGTGTATTGGCCAAGGTGGCCTGCAACTTTGAAAAACTCATGCCATTGTTAATTAAAGCGGAACAAATCATTTGCCCAGTCTGTTTTTCCATCTCAATTTGGTCAATTGGATGTACATCTTTCACATTAAACTCAAAGGAGGTTTTCTTTTGATAATGTGCAGGAGTCCCGGGCTATGGAATTTGTGCTTGTAAGAAAGCCATCTGCATCTTACCCTTTTCAAAGTCAAAGACTAAAATAAGTATAGCTTGGGAACTGGAAGAGTGTTTCCAGAATTGAGCATAAGTCTTCAATTTCAATTCCTCATTCTTCTTCTTAATTTCTTTGAAGATAAGAAATATATCATCTTCTTTGTCCTTCTGACTACTTGCACTGGTCTGAATCACCTGATGTTCCTGAGAAGTATTGGAATGAGTGGGGGACTAAGCAGACTATCCACCAAACTGTGTAAAAAGAAAAGTTTCACCAAGTCCATCAAATGTTGTTTTTTGTGACTCATTTGTTGCGCTAACCTTCACAGATATCCTAGGTCTCTTCTTTCTATGTACAATTCTAAAGCCCTGGTTTGATGCTTCAGTGGTAGGGGATGAATCTTCTTCCCTTCATATTTTAGCTGTCTTTTCCTGTGCAAGTGGAGTTTGTACATTTGAAGTAGAGACTACCTGTTCTTCAGCTTCTTGAAGGGTGTTCTCCTTCCATTCTAACTTATTTTTGTACTGCTCTATTTCAGGCCTAGTTGTGTGGTGGTATGCAGTAAACTTATTTTCAACCCTAAGTTTTGAAATTACTCCCATTGGGTCATAAGACCAAGTGAAGTTGAGACCAAACTTCATTTCCTTCAATAATTTGTCTGCTTCTTCTCCTGCTGCTCTAGTGTTATAGATGAATGGACCAACCTAAGCCTTTAGCTTGAATTGTGATTTCTTCTTTGTAACCACAAAATGTACTTCATCTGCATTTAACCTCTACCTAATATATTCCAATGCAAAAATTATGACAGCGAGGTACTTAGGAAGTTTGTAGGGTGGAATTTCACAGCCATAGACTCTGATTTCTATATAGTTTTGGTAAAGATACCAATCTCCTGTTGTGGCTTGATCAACTAGCTGCAATACTTTCACAATTTCATCACTGATTCTTGGTACTGGAGCGCTGCTCATAAGATTTATGGCTGGAGGAAAAAATAATTCTATGAACTGTTTATATGTAAATTATTCCTTCTCCTTCATTCCCATAGAAGTCCAAAATATCGCTGATTTTTTATTTCCTTCTTCATCTAACTTCTGCAAGGTGAATGGAAACTTGTCTCCCTGAAAATATATAAAAAGATATACAAGTACTGAAGCATACTTGAATACTTCTTCAGTATTAAACTGGACAAATTGTTCATGGATGGCCTCAGCTAGAAATTGGCTAAAATTATAGAGAACAATGGGTTTGGAATCAATAGAAAAGATAGACAAGAAACCTATGATGGCTTCATTTACATATTGATCAGAATTGTAACCAAGCAGATAAGAAAGAATAGTGGTAATTTGCTTGGTTCTGTCTGGGAACATGGATGAATCATAGGGAGGGTTTCTTTTAGGTAGAGGGCTATCTACAGCTAGGAAAAGTTCAAGAGTTTGAGATCTTTTAGTGAAATATAGCTTTTGATAGGCTTCTATCAGGATTTCATGAGAAAAAGGATGGGTTGGTGTAATAGTTGGGGCCTATAACATCTTTTCAATAGAGTGAGCATTAATGAAACAGAGAATTTATCCTGTAGGTGAAATAATATCTCTTTGACTCAGATCATAGGATTTATGGCATTTCCTAACACATTCAGGTGCTCTGTATATATGAGGGAAAATGTAATGAGCAAGGTGGGAGTCCCAAAGTCCTATTTCATCTGTTTGATCAACTAACTGATCCTCCATCTAGTAGTAGATTTCATATAAATCAAATTGAGAGGAAGACTCAATGATTTTACAGTCTCTGTCGACCAAGGGAGTATGATGGAAGTCAACTTGTGGATGAATGCGAGGATTTGGGATTTCTACAATTTCTTTTCCCTTAGGAGGCATTTTGTTAAATGAATTGCAAGCTAAACTTGACAGAAATGGGAAGAATTGGTCTGAAACACAGTGGTAACAGAAAAACAATATAACTGAAAATGGATTAGGTGGACTTGGATGTTGGCTTGGTTCTGAACATAATTGAAAATTCAGTTGATTGATGAATCTGTCGTTTTGGCTGCAAGCTTCAAGTATCCAGCAAATTATGGGAATGCATTGTGTAACGGTTTTTGTGAAAAATGGAGCTTATAATGAATAACATGGAGCAGTTTCATTAATCAACGGTCATTAATTCTCCAACGGGGCTGATAAATAGACCAATGGAATATTGATGTGTGAGTGGGAATGGGGAATTAAACGAATAACTGACAAATAGGCAAAAGTTGATTGGACAGAGGAAGTGACATGGGGAAAACGTGGATGATGACATAGGAGCGGCGGTAAACAGTCGAATGAAAACTACATTCAGGAGTAATTTCGCGTGGTAAGTTGTTTTGGGATTTTAAGTCTCGAAATACTAGGATGGAGGAAAAGCATTGTCAGAGGGTGGTTTCCAAAACTATCGACTTCGGACCCCCCCTTGCTTATAAAGTTCGGACAAAAAAGGAGGGCTGAGGAGTGATGTAGGCCGTCAGATCTTGGGGGAGTGTGTGGGATGAAAAATATGTGAATGAATTTTAATGTGATAGGGCAGAAAGGGATGGTGGGGTCCATAGTTATGGCGAGTGTTACATGCGTGGCGTATGGTGAATAAATGAATAAAGTTTGAATATCACAAATAACGTTGATATTTACAATTTATGGTTAATTAAAACCAATCACCATATACACATGTATCTTATGTTCTAACTTAGGATAAAAATCCTATCATGTTCCAATTTAGTTTCTCTACCTACCCTTACTTTTCTAACATTTTTTCAAAATTAGTCACCCGAGTGAATTTAGACTAGCAACTCAACATTTTCCTTTTAATGTTTAATCTATTTCCGTCCCTTATTGCTTCCATTAGCTCCGATTAAATTATTGAGCCACTTTTTTTCGCTACCTATTGACAAACAATTTAAATAAAATCCAATCATGATTAAATTGTACAATTGGATTGTATGAACTAGTGTGGCATTTAAACAATCTACACACAACTTTTATTTTCAAAACTAAACTTTGACTAAGAGTAGTGGCATTTGGATTTGCAACACTTTCAGAATTTATTATTTTTTCTTTTCTTTCTAATCTAACATTTTTTATTGTTGCCTTCCTTTCTTAGGGCATTTATTCTAACATTTTATTTGATATGGACTTATTCATCAAAATATCCCTAACATTTTTTGAAATGATTTTCATTTTTTGACTAATTGATGCTAACTTACCAAAACCCAAAAAATGCTACAACATCGGCTCCAATTGGGGACTTCTTTCTCCTATAGAATGTAGAGAACCTACAGATCCATGTGCCTTCTCCTCGGGCTATGGAGACTTTACTGTTAAAAACTCACATTGACAGTTTGAAGAATAAAATAGACCATACTTTTTACATTGATAGTAATGAAATCTACTTCAACTTCTTAGTACTGAATGTAATGTTTGAGAAACCTTCCATTAACAGGATAAGTGGAATAAAGTCCCTCAAAATTTTGTAGCACAAAAGTATTGTTTCCCTTTACTTCAACAATAGCTAATGGTCCAAACCACAGGTTGTCAAACTTGCCATGTTTTCCCTTGTCTTCTCTTCTAGAATCCCATCTTAGAACTATAATACCTTCCTTGAATTCCCTTTCCCTAGCTCTTGTGTCAAACAAGCTCTTCATCTTATTCTGATGCGTTTTTAATTTGTATTGAACTTCATCTTTGTTTTCATCTAGTTCAATAATTTGATTTATTCTCCTTGAAAAATCATCAGGTTCATTAGTTGAATCTTGTAGAAACTTTAAAATAGAGAAGGCCAAGTTGGTAGGGAAAATTGCATCTTTCCCATAGACTAACTGAAAAGGAGATTTTCCAGTAAATCTCTTTGGAGTAATCCTGTTTTCCCAGACTACATAAATTAGATGAGAGTCCCAACTCTTTTTATGATCTGCTAAAGTCTTTTTGATCACCTTTATCAGACTTTTATTTGATGATTCTCCAAGACCATTACCTTGAGGATAATATGGAGTTGAATGATGTAACAAAATCTGATATTTCTGGAAAAACTCAATCATTTTTACACTGGAAAATGTTGTGGCATTGTCAATAACAATCTGGGTTGGGCAACCAAATCTAGATAAAAAAATTTCTTCAATGAATTTGATTATTACTGAATCAGTAGCATTTCTTACTGGAATTTCTTCCACCCATTTGGTAAAGTAGTCTATTGCAGTGAGGATCCATCTATGTTGATTGCTTGAAGTGGGATGAATCTCTCCAATAAAATCTAATCCCCATTGGAGAAAAGGTGTTGAGACTATTGTTGGGATCAGTGGAAGAGCTGCTAGTTTTTGCTTACGAGCAAACATCTGCCAAGGGACACAACTTGTGACCTTTGCTCCTACTTCTAAGAACAATGGTGGCCAAATAAAATCCTGCTATTAATATCTTATATGTTGTTGCTATCCAAGCATAATGTCCTCCACAAAATCCTGTATGAAACTAATCAATGATTCCTTCAGTCTCTGATTTTGTTAAACATAATAACAAGATATTTAGTGGGTCCTTCCAGTATAGATTTGCATTTATGATACAATACTTGACTGCTTTCAATTTGAGAGTTTTACATTGACTTTTGGAGAATGATGCTGGACATTCAAAATGGATCAAGAAATTTACAATATCTTGATACCAATTTGACAAAATAAATTTCTCATCAATGTGTAGAGAGATGGTCTGATCTGAAGGTAAAGGTTCTTGTGGATTCTTTTCTTCAGGATGGTGGGAAGGTTCTTGTGGATTCTCCTCATTCAAATTTTGGGAAGGTTCTTGTGGATTCTCCCCTTCTGCATGAACATAAGGTTCTTGTGGATTCTTCTTATCTGAACTTTGAGAAGGTTCTTGTGGATTCTCCCCTCGTATTTCCAAAACAGAGTTGATGCCCAACACTTTACAGTTGGATTCAGCTAGAAGCTTAGCTAATCCTTGACCCGTTTTGATAGTTAGATCAAACTGCAGTATTTGAGTGATCCATCTACCTCTCTTCCCATCAGTATCTAGTTGGGTTAGAACAATTTTTACAGCACTATTATGAACATAAGAAGTAATAGGTGAATGTAGGACATACACCCTGAATGATTTCAAAGCTTGTATAAGGGTAGAGGCTTGCTTCTCAAATATGTCATACTTAAGCTCGACATTTGTCATAAACTTACTAAAAAAGGCTATAGTTTGGTCAGGGGAATCTTCATTCTTTTGTAATAAAACAACAGCAAGGGTTGTTTCAGAGGCAAAGGAAAATATACTTAATGGTTTGGTATAATCAAGACTGGCCAAGGTTGGGGCTTCAGAGATACCCTTCTTGATTTGATCAAATGCATACCTGGAAGAGACAATCCATTTAACTTCATGAACCTTTCAGAGCATATCGGTTATGTCTTTCACAATTTCAGCATAATTCAGGATGAAACTCCTTAAAAAATTAATCTTGCCTAGAAAAGCTTGAATCTCTTTCTTATTTCTAGGTAGTGACAATGTTTTTATAGCAGAAACATGTTTGGGATCAATCACCACTCCTTCATTTGAGATTATGTGGCCTAACAGCTTTCCTTCTTTGATAGCAAATAGATACTTTTTAGAATTCAAGGATATTCCGAATTTCCTACACCTTTCAAAAACTTTCATCAAGTGCTTTAGATGTTTCTAATAAGAATTAGAAAAAACAGTTATTTCATCAAGACAAATGACTACAAATTTGTTTACCTATCCCACAAAATCTATGTCCATATCTCTCTAAAAAGTTGCTCCAACATTGGATAAGCCAAAGGGAATTCTAGAATCCATAAATGTACCCCAGGGTGTAGTAAAAGTTGTCTTCTCTCTATCTACTAGATCAACATTTATCTGATTGTAACCTGAAAAACCATGAAGCATGGAAATCCTTTGTTCTCCTGAAATGTTAGGCCCCTATAATAGTAGTGATTCCCCCATTACTATTGCCATTGTATCCCTTATTGTTATTATTGTGCCCCTGTTGTCCCCATATTGTTATTAGTATACCCCATAGAAACCCACTATTGTTATTTCTGTGCCCTTATGTTATTACTATTATGTTGATTTGATTATATTATGACCCCTTAGACTCCTATATATACAAGGGAGGTTTAGTCATTTGTATCATCCAAGAATTGTTCATTTATGTAATGTAAAGGAGGTCTCCCCCTTGACGAGGCTGAATTCTAAGGCGTTGATCTATCTTTCTATCTTTTGTGAGCTGGTTTCCTAACATTTCGTATCAGAGCTTTGGATTCTAGGGTTTTGCTTCTCCAAATAGGTCATCGGGGCATTTTCGCTATAACTTTTTTTCTGTGATGTTTCAGAAGCTAAAAAACAAACCCATTTGAGCTGAAATCGTTTTGCACTTTGGGTCTGAATCGTAGAGCTTGTCTCGCTATATTTTCGAAGACATGATCTGAGTAAGTTAGGGTTTTTGCAGACTCCCGAATTACATTCCAAATGAGTGTTCTGGGGAAAATCATCATAACTCTTATTCTGAGCATTAAATTGAAATTTTGTCAGAAGTTTCAAAAAGAGGACATCCTTTAGTATTTTTTCTATCAGTTTCAGGTACCAAGGTTGAAACAATGACACGTGGCATGGCGTACAAGTTCGCCCTTCTGAACTACTCTATAATCAGGTCATTGTGGGAGATTTCACATAACTCTTCCTTGGAGAATCCAATCTTGCTCAGACTTGCGGGGTTAGAAAGAGGACTCAAAGGGATATGATGAGACGATATTTTAGATATTCAAGATCCGCAGCTACAAAGATATAACATATTCAATATCGAGCTCTTACAAAGTGAAAAAAAAGGTGTGTAGTTTTTTTAAAATTTTGCATAAGATTGGTTTGAAAAATTAGTTTGAAGAAATTCAAAGGGAATAGTGAAGAATTATTAGCATTAATTAATGCCCTGAAGAAAAAAAATGGAAACACCTAGTAAGCAACCTGAAAGCTCTAGCATGACTCGTGAAGAAGTGGAAGAAATGCAACATGATATATCAAAATTACAAGACCAAGTAGAACAAATTTCACTCTCACTAAAGGTAAATGAAGCCAAGATGAATGGCGTGGAAGCCAATATGAATGGAATGCAAGTTAAGATGGATGGCGTGGAAGTTAAGATGGATGGCATGGAATCTAAGATGAATGGCATGGATGATAAGATGGAAGAATTGAAGATAAATTTGAATAAGTTGCTACAAGAAATGGTCACTGATGGTGAAAGGGTAGTAAAGGAAACTCATGATGAGAAAAAAAAACGGCAATCATGGTTTCATAGACTCTAATGTTGGATTGAAGATCCACCATGTTCCAAAAATCAATATGAGGAAGTTTGATGGCAAGGATCCCAGAACATGGATACTATAGATGGAGCAATTTTTCGATCTCCATAATGTGCAAAACACACAAAAGGTACGTATTGTAACCTTATATTTGGAACCAAATCAGTTTGTATGCTATCGATGGCTTTGCTCTCGTAAACAAATTGTCACCTTGGAAATTTTTAGAGAAGAAATGATAGCACATTATGAGGATACAAAAAGCAACACCTTTTTTAGCCAATTGATAAATCTCAAACAAAAGGGTTCAATGATGGAGCACATTGAGGATTTCCAAAAATTGAACATAAGGGTAAAAGATATTCCAGAGGAGCATAGGATAGATTTGTTCATAGGTACTTTAAAGGATAATATCCAACATGAGGTTCACCTTTGTGAACCTAATTCATTGGAGAAGGCATTCAGGTTAGCAAGAAAAATGGAAAGCAAAATTATGGCAACCAAGAAGCCTACCACTCACAACTATAAATATGGAAGTGTTGTTGCCCCTAGACTTGCATAATCTACAAGGTTGACACCACAACAATTGGAAGAAAAAAGATCAAAAGGGCTTTGCTACAGTTGTGATAGCAAATACACTAAAGGTCATAAGTGTGTTGAGAAGAAATTATTGTACATAGATTGTGAAGAGGAGGAAGAAAAGGAAGAAGAAATGTCAAAGGAAGAGGATATACTCCAGGAACAAACCCTAGATAAAGAAGAAATGACTCCGACCATATATTGTAATGCATCGGTTGGAATTACCACTCCTCAAACTATCAAGATAGAAGGACATATCAAGAAGAAAAAGGTAATAGTGTTGATTAATTCGGGAAGTACCCATAATTTTATTCATTGTAAGATAGCAAAGGAATTGAATTGCTTCCTATATCTAGCGCCAGAGTGTCAAGTGATGGTTGCAAGTGGAGGAACCATAAATTTCTCTGGAAAGTGCCATAATATCAAGCTATCAATAGGAGAATATGTATTGAATAGCCCAATGCTTCCATTCCAATGGGTGGTGCTGATGTTGTACTAGGAGTCCAATGGCTACAATCGTTGGGTACAATAGCTTTTAATTTTCAAGAACTTCTCATGAAATTTTGTGCGAAAGGAAAGGAAGTTGAATTAAGGGGTATTGTAGGGAAACTAGGAAAGGTAATCAGCTCTAACGGTATGAAAAAGCTTCTAAAGAAGGAACAACGAGGTATAATTGCACAATTATGTTCGCTAGAGGTTCCCACATTGAAATCGTCTATTTCTCCAGATCTCCAAAAAGTCTTGGACAATCATTCCAAGGTATTTAAGACTCCCAAAGGTCTCCCACCTATTCGTGATCATGATCATGCTATTCATTTGATTCAAGGAAGTGTTCCTCAAAACATCAGTTCATACAGATATCCCTATGCCCAAAAGAGTGAAATTGAACGTATGGTTGCAGAAATGCTAGAGGCTGGTATAATTCAACCTAGTTGAAAATATTTCTCTGCTCTAGTAGTATTGGTGCACAAGAAGGATGGATCATGGTGCATGTGTCTAAATTATAGGGAACTCAACAAGCTCACTATTAAAGATAAATTTCCCATTCCTATCATTGATGATTATTGGATGAATTTCATGGATAGATTTACTTCACCAAGTTGGATCTTCGTTCAGGACATCATCAAATCAGAATTGAGACTGAAGACATTCTGAAAACATCATTTAGAACTCATGAGGACCATTATGAATTTTTGGTCATGCCTTTTGGTCTTACCAATGCACCTTCTACATTTCAAGGTTTGATGAATTCCATTTTCAAACCCTTAGAAAATTTGTGTTAGTATTTTTTGATGATATACTAATCTACAACAAGGCTTGGAAGGATCATGTTGAACATCTTGACAGGGTGCTCAAACTATTGGAGGAGAAACAATTATATGCAAAAAGCTCCAAATGTTTCTTTGGAGTACAAGAGGTGGAATATCTGGGTCATATTGTATCTCATGAAGGTGTTAAGGTAGACCCTAGCAAAATTAAAGCCATTAAGGAATGGAAAATCCCACATCCATAAAGCATATGTGAGGATTTCTCAGGTTGATAGGATATTATCGCAAGTTTGTTAAGAATTATGGGAGAATAACATCACCTCTAACAAAATTATTGAAGAAAGATGCATTTTCATGGACTCCAGAAGCAAGAAAGGCCTTCAAAAATCTTAAAGAGGCACTATGCCAAGCACCAGTCTTAGCTACGATGGACTTCACGAAAACCATTATTGTGGAATGTGATGCTTCATGAAATGGAATTGGTGTTGTTTTAATGCAAGATGAAAGACCCATTGCTTTCGAAAGTCATCCAATCAAGGGAAAGTATTTACAGAAAGCTATTTATGAAAAGGAAATGTTGGCAATACTACATGCACTTAAGAAATGGTGAACCTACCTAATGGGAAGACACTTTAAGGTAAAAACGGATCATGATAGTCTTAAATACTTTTTAGAACAAAGATTATCCTCTGAAGAGAAACAAAAATGGGTCACAAAGATGTTGGGTTATGACTTTGAAATCATCTACAAAAAAGGGAAGAAAAATGTTGTGGCAGATGCACTCTCAAGAAAGGATGAGGATGTGGAAGCATTGTTGTGCGCCATTTCTATTATCCAACTAGATTGGATAATGAAGCAAGAGAGGAATGCAAGAATGACGAAGAAGTGTGGGCACTCATTCGAAATTTACAACAAGATCCTAGTAATTTGATACATTTAGCTGGAAAAAATGATTCGTTATGGTACAAAGATCGCTTATACCTATGTAATAATTCCCAACTCAAACAAAAGATTCTTATGGAATTGCACACTTCTCCCTTAGGAGGGCACTCAGGATTTTTAAAAACTTACCATAGGGTTAAGAAGGAATTTTTTTGGGATGGCCTTAAATTGGATATTCAAAAGTTTGCGATGGAATGTTTGGTTTGCCAACAAAATAAAGTTGAAACAATTAAGACCCCAGGTCTATTACAACCGTTATCCATTCGAAGCCAACATTGGGAGGAGGTTTCAATAGATTTTATCACATGTTTACCCAAGTCCGAAGGAAAGAGTGTCATCATGGTGTTAGTTGACAGAATTACCAAGTATGCACACTTTTGTGCATTATTACATCCATTTAAATCCAGTACAGTTTCTACTACATTTATGGAAACAATTCAAAAGCTACATGGAAACCAAAAAATTATTGTAAGCGACAGAGATCCCATTTACACTGGAAATTTTTTGACAGAATTATTTTCTTGTCTCGATACTCAGTTAGCTCA
Source organism: Pinus tabuliformis (assembly GCA_031772625.1). NCBI lineage: Eukaryota > Viridiplantae > Streptophyta > Pinopsida > Pinales > Pinaceae > Pinus > Pinus tabuliformis. Next base: position 885,420,123 of record CM062812.1, read on the forward strand.
TAGCTCATCTTATCATCCTCAATATGATGGGAAAACTAAGATAGTAAACAAATGTTTGGAAGGATATCTTCGTTGCTTTGTATCTCATAAACAGACACAATGGATCAAATGGTTGCCTCTAGCTGAATGGTGGTATAACACTTCCTTCCATACTGCAGCGAAAATGACCCCATTTATGGCACTTTATGGATATCATCCACCATCCATCACATCATATTTAAGAGAAAATCCTAAGGTTCAAGCAGTGGAACATCACATCGAGCGTCAACAACAAGTTCTCCAACTCTTAAAGGATAACCTCACGTTGGCGCAAAACAGAATGAAACAACAGGCAGATCAACATCGCAGTGAAAGAAGTTTTAATGTAGGTGACTAGGTATTCTTACGGCTTCAACCGTATAAACAAATGTCCCTCAAGCAAGCTAAGAACGATAATAAATTATCACCAAAGTATTATGGTCTGTACAAGGTGTTGTAAAAGATTGGTACTATGGCATACAAATTGGAGCTTCCTATAGCTTCCCGAGTGCACCTAGCTTTCCATGTTTCATGTTTAAAGAAGGTTATAGGTGATAAGCTCCCAGTTCAAACAATATTGCCAGAACTGGATGAGGAAGGAAAAAATAATATTGGAACCGAAAGCAGTCACAAAAACAAGAACTTGACAACTACAAAATCGATCAATTTCAGAGTATCTCATCAAGTGAAAGAACGTATCCGCTGAATATTCCACATGGGAGGATGATAATTTTATACAGAAGCATCCAGAACTACTCAAGCGTTGAGGACAACATTTTTCGGAAGGAGAGGGTCATGTTAGGCCCCTATAGTACTAGTGATTCCCCCATTACTATTGTCATTGTATCCCTTATTGTTATTATTGTGCCCCTATTGTCCCCATATTGTTATTAGTATGCCCCATAGAAACCCACTATTGTTATTTTTGTGCCCTTATGTTATTACTGTTATGTCGACTTGATTATATTGTGACCCCTTAGACTCCTATATATACAAGGGAGGTTTAGTCATTTGTATCATCCAAGAATTGTTCATTTATGTAATGTAAAGGAGGTTGCCCCCTCGAAGAGGCTGAATTCTAAGGTGTTGATCTATCTTTCTATCTTTTTGTGCGCTGGTTTCCTAACATGAAACCATCTGAAGTAACTGATCCATTTCGGGTATAAGATAGTTAACTTTAATGATGCTTTATTCAAATTCCTAAAGTCCACACAAAGTCTGATTTCCCCATTCTTCTTTCTATCAAGAACTAAATTAGCAACTTAATTAGAGTATCTAAGAGGTATAATAATTTGGGCATCTAACATTTTCTTAATTTCTTCTTCTACAGTTGGTAGAAGATATGGATTAATCCTCCTAAGTTTCTGCTAATAAGGTTTTGCTTCTGGTTTTAAAGGAATCTTATGTTGCATCAGTGATGTATCATAAGTCTTTAGATCAGCATAGGTCCATGCAAAAACATCCTTGTATTTTTCAAATAACTTAAGGTATTGAGCTTTGATTTCAGGATCTAAGGATGCACATATTTTGATGTTCTTAATGTCATCATTTGTTAAAATATTTACTTCCTCTGTGTCATCTTGTGGAGAAATCGACTATGGATTTCTGAGGACATCATTTTGATCAAATAATTTCTCTAAAGGAATGAGACCTTTAGGAATAAAATTGTTAGACAATTGAATGATATCATGATTGGCAATTTTTGAATTGAAATTTGAATTATCATTTTCATTTGTGTTTTCATTTGTTTATGTTCTATCTTCATCAATTTGTAGAACTGAAAATTCATCTATAACCTGCAGAAAAGATTTTAACTATTCATCATCTTCAAATATCTACCAGTATTTTAGATTATCTGGGATGGATAGCCTGTATTTGACTTGTATTTGATAGAGCACATTATTTTGAACATGAATTTTAAATGAACTAGTAGAAACAACTAGGGAATCTGCATGAATATTTTGATCCCTTGGGATATAATTCAAATTAAAAGCATTAAATAAATTTTCAATTGAATCCCAAACCTCATTTCAATAACATCTAAGCCTAGGATGTTTTTTTTTGGAAAATATTTCTAACTTGTTTAACAATGAGCTCTAAGTTAGTGAAAACACTCAAGTTTTGTACTTTTAAGCTCTTGGCTAACCGCAGTCCTAAAATGAAAGCCTCATATTCGGCTACATTATTTGTAACTTCAAAATCATTTTAACATGATTGTGTAATGTTTTCTTTTTCTGGTGAGATTAATACTACCCCAACTCCTGCTCCATCCTTTGTACAAGAACCATCAAAGAATAGCTTCCATACATCAGTCTGATTTGGTACTGGACTTTCAATTACATCTTCAATTTTTACTTGAGTTTTATGTGTTTGGTTTGAAGAGAGTTGAAAACAACCAAAATCTTGATCAATTGCATAAATGGGATGGTTCCTTGGTTGATATGTTTTGCAAACAGTGTGCACAAATCTTACCTCTCTATACAACCTTAGTTGTTCTCCCCCATAAACTGGAATAGTGGCGTAAAACATGTCCATTTGAAGAGTTCCCCCTAATTTGGCACAACAATACCTTGAAAGGAGCATTCCAAATTTGGGAGGGATATCTGTGACAACTATATCTAACACTACACTTTTTACTGGGATTTGGGCGAGAGTGGCTACTAAATCCTTAATCAGTCCTAGACAAGGCACCCTTTTGGAATCAAATGTGTACAAATCATGATAGGATCTAGTTATGTCAAGATTTAAATGATCCATGATGGTTTTTGGCTTGAGATTATGTGATGCTCCATATTCAAGCATACAATTGTATAACATGGAATCATTTGTTTTAAGAGTCACATAGAAAGGGGGTACTATTTCATCTATCATAACTGAGCTAGGACCAAAGACAATTGTTGGTTTTTCATCTTGAAGACTAATAATATCACTTTCATCATCAACCGAGGAGTTTTGTATCCATTTGGAGACTTGATTTTTATATCCAGGGTTTTTATAAAGTTCTAAAAGTGGTATAGGAATTTTAACTTTTTCTAACTCCTTTTCAACATTAAATGCAGTTAAGACAATTTTTTCAATTTGAGTTGTGTCAGTTGAGTGATTTAATTATCGAATAATAGTTGTCTGAGTTTCAACATTTTGGTACGAGGTTCAATTGTTGGAGGTTCCTTAGGATTTCTTCCAAGGCCAGGTCTAGGTCTAAGATCATATCTTTTGTTCAACTCTGCAATTAGGAATTCAGAGAAGGCATGATATTTGGAAGCCTATGAGGAGTCTTGGTCTTCTTGAACCTACTTTTGTTGGGAGAGAGGAATAATATCGATCTGACCAGAAGAGGTATCCATATTGTTAATGTCTTCAATGATAGTCATAGTATTATCATTAGGTTGTTTATCATCTATCAGTAAAGGAGTTGGAACCTGATGATGATTACTAGGCCTTTGAAGAATTTGTAATGGTGGATTTCTTTTGTATTGACCTTGATTTTGATTTTGGGGTCGAGTGACCATTTGTTGAACTCTTCTAGGTTGAGTCTCAATCTTGGAAATTCTATTAGATAGATTTCTATGAAGTGAAGTTATCTCATCTATTTTAGAATCTTCAGTTCTAGTCTTAGAGGAAGTAGAGGCCTCTTGACTCGATTAAGTTTTTCTTGGGCCTTTTCTTCTTTAGCTTTTAAAGTGGCTGAGGAAGCCCTATTTTCTTCCACCTCTATAGCATTAGTTTTCATATCTTCAAGAGTCCTTGAAGTTCTTTCTCTTAACATCACAACAAAATCATCTTTAAAATCTTTTGAAAACCTAGACTTGGCTGCTGCTACAGGGGGTTTTCAATCAGGGGGCATCTTATGATAAAGTTTGTTGAACCTTTTGATAAAATCAGAGACAAGTTCACCAAAGTTTCTTTTAAGTTCTTCAAACTCAGTCAAAAAGTAAAGAGCATATTTCTTCACTCTCCATTGATTTTTGAATATATTTGTTAGCTCTTCCCAGTTTCTATTGGAATTTGCAAGTAACTACCTAAACCAAGTTCTCACATTTCCCTCAAGAGACTGAACAAACAACCTCATGTAAACATTTTCTTGTTCTATGTTCATGTTATCTGCAAAGTCTAGAAATTCTTGAAGATGGTCCTCAGCTGAGGGACCAGTTTCTCCATTATATCTAGGAAGGTGTTTCAAATATCCATTAGGGAAAGCATTAAGGACTAGAGGTAAAACTAGAGCTGCATATCTTGCCTATACAATGGGTTGGGATGCCATAGTAGAAGATGATGTATGAGATCTTTGTGAAAATGATGATAAAGAAGAGGAAGACGATGATAGAGAGGGTGAATTACTATGTGGGGGTGAAGAAGGAGGAGATAAAGAAGGTGGAGATGTCTTGAATGATTTCAAAGGAGTCTTAATAACCAACTTGTGGACCAGAGAATGAATATCCTCTTTTGTTTCAAAGAGTGTATTTGAATATATAGCAAAGTTCCCTTCATGTTGTTTAGAAGTAGAAGATTCAGGTTGTTTAGAAGTGGAATGAAATGAATAAGTAGTGGGGGATATAAAGTCTATAGGTTTGTATTCAGGTAAATGAACACCGAGGTCAAAATCAAATTTAGGTGATCCCAGTGGAAGTGGGGGTTCTACATGAGATTCAAGTGAATGAATAAGGAAATATGATTTGAAATCAACTCCCCTATCTAAGAGTTCAGCAACCCTAGGTGATAAGTGAGTGTACTCTCGATTGGATGGAATGTTACTATAGGAATCAAATTGTAATATATCTTCAGAATGCAACGCTGAAGTATAAGAAGATGGTTGATGCCTCCTTCTATAACTGGCCTTTCTTACAAGTCTTTCTGGATCTGACAAAGGACTAACTATGTCAGATTCAGAATGGGATCTAGTGTGCTTAAAAGGTGCCAGTTTGGCATAGTGGAGTCGCCAGGTGAAGGATTTTTACCTATCTAGACCTTTAGTCACCTTAAAGGAATAGTAATTATATCATTGACCCAGGAAACCTTAATGAAATTCGAGTCCCCAACAATGGCGCCAAATTGATGTTGTATCTCTAAGATGATAATGGTCAGCTATCATGCCAGGGCATCTAAGATATTTGTTTTGGGAGTTTTGTTTTAATTTTGGAGGACCAGCGTATGAAACATATTTAAAACATTCATGCATAACCTTTTTGAATAGTATTAATATTTAAACAGAGGGCTGCTATTAAAATCCACACAGTGATTTAGCTTGTCTGGCAATGAGCAGAAATTGAAAGATGATATGGCTATTACAATTTTCAAATAGAAAATTGAATAACCATAAGTAAGAAAACCTTCAAACAATGTTTAGAAAGTTTGACAGAATATGCCTAAGATTACAAAAGATGCTGATGATTTTATGATTTAGAGGGGATTAGTTAAACAAATGGTTTACATAATTCATTCTCTTTAAAGATGATCACTTCAAAAGCTTATAGGAGTAAATTGAAACACAACTATTCCTACATGTTTATCTTTATAAAACTTAAGAATATGAAGAAAGAACACAGTGAATGAAAATTGGAAAACTTATAGGGAACACAAAATTATATGAATCAAAACTCAGAATCCTTTGCTTTGTTATTAATGATTCAGAAAAAGCCAAGTACATTTAATGCTTGCAAATGTTTCTTCAAGGGAGCAACCCTTAATAACTCGTGGAAGGGAGGGTCTCAAAAACCATGTGACGATCTTAGGTGAAGAAAGAGAATGAACCAAAGGTTCGCCTTTAGCTAGGATGGATCAACTCTAGAGAATTTCTCTGCCGAGGTATTCGAAATATCCGTCGTACTTGCCATTTATACAATCTTAGAGCTAAGAAAATATCTTAAAGAAATTTACAAAAATACATCAATACAAAATCAGGAATATAAACTGATAGTCGATCTGTCACTATTTTGGTGTTCAGCTGTTGATGACTATTCCTGGAAAAATTGAAAACTGTTGAACTCTTGATGTATGTTCCCTGAAATACTGAACATTGTTTGATCCTCCATTCAGTCAAGTAAATTAGTTAATTGTTCCCAACATTTCTTATCTGAGATAGATAACTTAGTTACCCATTGATAAAATTTTCTGTATATTTAGTAAAAGTGGGTTTTACTAGAAATATATGTCTAATTTCATTTAGGATGAAAAAGGTATCTCTGAGTGCATTCAGCACAACCCTTGGTGTTTTTGCACCTCTTATGTTTGAAACTGAAGCTGCATTGGTACCTACCTCTGTAAGCTTTCAAAAATAATCTTCAATGGGCATTAATTTGTCGTTTATCACAAGCATAGAGGGAAAACCCTTACTGGTCAAGGGTTCTAACCTACTAAAAAATCATTGAACTATGAATTAATGTTGTTGCATTTTTCCTCCAACTGAAGAATGAGATTTTTCTTTGTAATGATCTTCTTCACTTCCAATATGGTTGTTTTCCTGTCATTTGTACCTAATTCTTCAAGCTCATAGACGTCTTTAGAATTCAGAAACTTGATTATCTCAGTGGTAACTTTTGGCATGTCCTTAAGTTCCTTGGAGATAGTTTCAATAGCTTCCTAAGATTTCTCCAACAAGTCTTTTTGATCAAAGATTATCTTGATATAAGGCCAAATATCCTTGATTGATTCAGTAATATCTTCTCATAAAATCTCCTTTGCCAAACCCAATTTGTTTCCAAGGTAAGACTATTTGATTTCTTTCTGAAATACTTCAATTTGACTTTTTTCCCTCTGCAACTCAATTGCATGTGAACTGTTTGCACCTGCTTTCATATGTTGTAATTCCTTCGGTTCATCTTGCAACTTCTTGATTTCTACTGTTTGAATAGACAGGTATTGAATATCTTCAACAAGTTGTTCAGCTCCTTCTGTTGTACCTATAGTTGTTGTTGTGCCTAAAGTAGAAACTCTAGTTATAGAGACTGCTGCAAGAGGAACTACATCCATTGGAATTTGATCCATTTTCACAACTTCTTCTTTCTCTTTGACAAATTTCTCCATTTTCTCCTCCATCTGTTTTATCTGTAGACTTTGTTCCATGATGAGCTTCATCATGTTAGATTTCTGAGTCTCAGTTTCTTCAATCTCCTTAGTCATCGGGTCCTTAGAAGCTGGCAGTGTGAGTTGCTTCCTTAATGTTGAGAGCTCAGCGTTTTTCTTCCTGACAAGTTCTTCTACATCATTCATATTTGAGGGATCATATCCCATCTTCAGCACCAGATCTTCCAAAGATTTGATCTTGGTGTCCTTTGTCAGTGAGGAAACTTTTTCCAACTTGAGCTATGACTGTGTATTAGCCAAGGTGACCTGCAACTTTGACAAATTCATGGCAGTGTTAGTTAAAGTGGAAGAAATCATTTGGCAAGTCTGTTTGTGCATCTCAATTTGGTCAATTGGATGTACATCTTTCACATTAAACTCAGAGGAGGTTTGCTTTTGATAATGTGCACAAGTCCTGGGTTGTGGAATTTGAGCTTGTAAGAAAGCCATCTGCATCTTACCCTTTTAAGAGTCAAAGACTGAAAGAAATCTAGCTTGGGAACTAAAAGAGTGTTTCCGGAATTGAGTGTAAGTGTTCAACTTCAATTCCTCATTCTTCTTCTTAATTTCACTGAAGACATAAAAGATATCACCTTATTTTTCCTTCTAACTACTTCCACTAGTCTGAATCACCTGTTGTTCCTTAGAAGTAGTGGAATGAGTGGGGAACTGAGTAGAATGTCCACCAGACTATGTAAAAAGAAAAGTATCTCCAAGTCCATCAAATGTTGTTTTCTGTGACTCATTTTTTGCACTAACCTTCACAAATATTCTAGGTCTCTTCTTTCTATGTACAATTCTAAAGCCCTGGCTTAATGCTTCAATTGTAGGGGATGATTTTTCTTCCCTTCCTCATTTAGTTGTCTTTTCCTTTGCAAGTGGAAATTGTACAGTTGAAGTATAGACTGCCTGTTCTTCAGCTTCTTGAAGGGTGTTCTCCTTCCATTCTAACCGATTTTTGTACTGCTCTATTTCAGGCTTAGCTGTGTGGTGGTATGCATTAAACTTATTTTCAACCATGAGTTTTGAAATTACTCCCATTGAGTCATAAGACCAAGTGAAGCTGAGACCAAACTTCATTTCCTTCAATAACATGTTTTCTTCTTCTCCTGTTGCTCTAGTGTTACATATGAATGGACAAACCTGAGCCTTTAGCTTGAATTTTGATTTCTTTTTTGCAGCCACAAAATGTACTTCATTTGCATTTAACCTCTGGCTAATATATTCCAATGCAAAAATTCTAATAGGGAGGTAGGAAGTTTGTAGGGTGGAATCTTGTTGGGTTGTGTTATATTCTATCCACGACTAGCCAAAATAGTTAACCGGGGTTGCATTGATTGTGTAGTGGGGGGTCACAAGGGGGTAGCAGCCCCCCTATCTGGGGGGTTTGAGGGGGGTGGTTTGGCCCCCTTTACAAGGTCCAAGGCAGTGCCCCAGAGAAAAAAAATTTGGACCCTATAGTAGGTTGGGCAGACCTACCTATGATTTTGTGCATGGTTTTTGCACATGGTTTTGGACATGATGGTTTTTGTTCCATGGTTTTGGATGTGATGTTTTTCATTCCATGGTATTGGATGCTTCGGAATGTATAAATATGTATTGTAACATTGAAAGAAACATAATGAAAAATTAATCTGGTAGTCCCAATTTTGGGATCCAGAGGAAAATATTTGTGTATATGTGTTATGCTCTCGCATTGTTTATTTTCTGTGTTTTAGAATTCATATGCAGGTAATTTCAGTATGGGGTTAAAACCTACATTTTGTACCAAAGTTGTTTTGGCTTCAAGGGGATGCCTTTGTTGTTGAGGGGTTTCAATCGGGCCTGTGGTAGACCCTCTTCAATGGGAGATCTACGGGATCAATTATGGTGGTAAAAGAAGATGACGAGCAGTCTAAAGATAGAGATCGAGAAATTTAATGGTCAGAGTTTTGAGTTGTGAAAACTCAAGATGGAGGATCTATTGGTGGATAAAGATCAGTGGATCGCAGTAGATCCAGGTACTAAACCAATGAGAGTGTCTGATGAAGAATGGAAGAAGTTGGATCAGAAGGCAAAGAGCACAATATAATTGTGTGTCCTAGATTCAGTATTGTTGAATGTATCAAGGGAAGCTATGACTAAGGCTTTGTGGGACAAGTTAGGGACTTTGTACCAATCTAAGTCTCTAGTGAATAAATTGTTCCTATGGAAAAAGCTGTATAACCTGAGGATGAAAGATGGAGACTCGGTGATAAAGCATCTGAACGCATTTAATACTATGGTAAGTCAGTTATTATTTGTTGATATTAAAATTTCAGATGAATATAAGTGCATCAATTTGTTGCATTCTCTACCAAATTCGTGGAATAGTCTGGTTATTGCAATAGGTAGCAATGCAACTACATTGTAGTTTGATGAAATAGTCTCATCCTTGTTGACGGAGGAGATGAGATGGAAAAATATGGAGATTTAGAATGTTGATGCCTTGTCTGTACGAGGACAGTCCCAGAATAGAAACAAAAATAAGGCATCGAGTGGGAGATCTAAATCTAGAGGGAGATCTAAATCTCCAGGAAAGCCTATAAAGGTAGTTTGCTCGAAATGCGGAAAGGAAGGGCACTACAAAAGGGACTGTAAATCTAAAGCTCCTGACAAAGGAAAGGGATCTGATGATGCTCCTTCTACAGAGGCGAAAACCACATCAGATGAAGGTCGGGATGTGTACTTGGCTTCTTCAAGTACACATGTAGATCATGAGGCATGGTTGATTGACTCAAGTGCATCCTTTCACTTCACTCCCCATAGAGAGTGGTTCTGCAAGTATGAAAAATACGATGGTGGTGATGTCTTCTTAGGGGATGATAGGAAGGCTAGAATCGTTAGTCGTGGAAAAGTAAAGTTGAAGCTGCAAGGTGGAAGGGTTAGAACACTTTCGGGTGTTCTTCATATTCTTGCATTGGCCAAAAATCTCATTTCTGTAAGCAAGTTGAATGATGCAGGTGTAAAAGAAATGTTCGAGAAGGATACCTGCAAGATGGTTCAGGGAGCACTAGTATTGATGCGGGGAGTTCGGATTTGGAACTTTGTACAAGCTAAAAGGTAGCACTATTGTTGATGGGTGCAATAGTTCTATGGTTCCTGAAAGTGGAGCAGAAAATCTAGTGGTCTCTGGAGAGAAGACCATGTTGTGGCATCATAGGCTTGGACATATTAGAGAGAAGGGCCTTCAAATACTTCATGGTAAAGGTATGATCGAAGGTTTGAGTAATAGCTCTCTAGATTTTGATTTAAGTGAAAATTGTGTATATGGGAAGCAGAATCAGGTGAGTTTTCCCTCTGGTGGTAAGAGGGTGAAACATATATTAGAGCTTGTGCACAGTGATGTGTTTGGACCTATGAAGGTTCCATCACTGGGTAAGTTTGTGTACTATGTATCATTTATAGATGACTTCTCAAGGAATACATGGATATATTTCCTTAAGAAGAAATCTAAAGTCTTTGAGAGGTTTAAAGAATTTAAGACTCTGGTGGAAAACCAAACAGAGAAGAAGATAAAGGTGTTGAAGTCAAATAACAGTGGAGAGTTTTACAGCAAGGAATTTGAAGAATTCTGTAAGAAGTGTGGTATAGCACAGCAGAAGACTACTCCATACACACCTGAGCAAAATGGAGTTACAGAAAGAATGAACAAGATGTTGATGGAAAGGGAAAGAAGCATGCTCAGTGGTGCCGGTTTAGGACATGAATTTTGGGTAGAGGCGGTGGAGACATCATGTTACCTGGTCAACAGATCACCTCCATCAGTGTTGGAGGATAAGACTCCACAAGAGGTATGGACTGGTAAGGAACCCTCTCTTTCACATTTGAGGGTATTTGGATGTGATGCATATGTACATGTTCCAAAGGAGAATAGAACCAAGTTGGATAGTAAATCTGAAAAGTGCATCTTTATTGGGTATAAGGATGGTTTAAATGGTTATAAGATTTGGAACCTTGTAACAAGGAAGGTTGTGTACAGCTGAGATGTGGTGTTCAGAGAGGTGAATGATGTTATTAAACATGAAGTCCAACCAAAGGAACCTCAAAAGATAGAGTTTCATCTTAAGGAGGATGAATCATACTCTACAGCAGAGGAGGAATCAGAAGATGAAGAGCCACAAACTATGAGTGTGAGAAGATCTGTTCGAGAAAGAAGGAAGCAAGAATTGTATAGTCCATATGCTTTCTATTCAAATTTTTCTTTATCTATTACTGGTGATGATCCAAAAATGTGAAGGAAGCAGTAGATTCAGAGGATGGCAAACTCTGGAAAGAGGCCATGGTTGATGAAATGACATCTTTGCACAAAAATGAAGCTTGGTATCTGGTGGAGTTTTTGACTGGAAGGAAACCCATTGGCAGCAAATGGGTGTTCAAGAAGAAGACAAATGCAGAAGGAAAGGTGGAGAAATACAAAGCTTGATTGGTAGCAAAAGGTTATACCCAGGTGCCAAGAATTGATTTTGGTGATATTTTTTCTCCTGTTGCTAAGGTAGCTTTTATTATATTACTTTTATGTGTTGCTGCTGCTTTTGATTTTGAGGTAGAACAGATGGATGTGAAGACAACGTTTCTTCATAGGGATCTGGAAGAGGAGATCTACATGAAGCAACCTGAAGGCTTTGTGGTGAAGGGTAAGAAAGAACTGGTATGAAAGTTAAAGAAGTCTTTGTATGGGTTAAAACAGTCACCAAGGATGTGGTATCATAAATTTGATACATTTATACGGGGACTTGGCTTCACCAAAAGCAAAGCAAATCACTGTGTATTTTAAATTAATTGGTGACTGTGTTATTTATCTGGTCTTGTATGTGGATGATATGTTGCTGGTTGGAAATGACAAAGAAATTATCCAGGATTTGAAGACCCAATTGTCCTCCAAATTCGACATGAAAGATCTTGGAGCTGCAAACTATATTTTGGTCATGGAAATTAAAAGAGATCGGGCAAAGAGGAAGCTCTGGTTAAACCAGAAGATGTATGTCGAGACAATACTGCAAAGGTTTAATATGCAGGATAGTAAACCGGTGAAGGTTCCTATTCATGTAGGTGTGAAGTTATCTGCTAAACAGTGCCCAAGACATAAGAAGAGGAAGAGGACATGTCCTGTGTTCCATATGCAAGTGTAGTCGATATCCTGATGTATGCAATGGTCTGTACTAGACCAGACATTACACATGCAATGGGAGTATTGAGCAGGTCTATGTCAAAACTAAGAAAGGAGCATTGGACAGCAGTGAAGTGGGTTTTCAGTTATTTGTGTGGCACTAGTGATTATGGTTTGTGCTACCAAGGAAGACTAGGATTAGACAGAGTGTTGGATATTCGTGGCTTTGTTGATTCAGACTGGGCTAGAGATCTGGATCAGAGAAGATATACAAGTGGGTATATGTTTAACCTATTTGGAGGTGCAGTCAGTTGGATGAGTAAGAAACAATGTGTAGTGGCACTATCAACTACAAAGGTAGAATAAATGGCAACCACTCATGCAAGCAAGGAAGCAGTTTGATTACAAAGATTGTGGTCAAGTATGGGGTTAGTACAGGGAGCTATAAGGATATACTATGACAGCCAAAGTGCAATTTTCTTGGCAAAGAACCCTGCTTATCATTCAAAGACAAAGCACATTGATGTTCAATATCACTTGTGAGGGATATGATAGAAGACAAAAAGGTGTTGTTGGTAAAGGTGGACACTTTGAATAATATTGTAGATGCATTGAAAAAATCTGTGAGCTCTAAGAAGTTCTCTTGGTGTAGAGAAACAATGGGCATTGTAGGTTTGGATAAATGACTAAGCTCTCCTGTGGCCCCCTATGGAAAGAAAAAAGCAAGTGGAGAATGTTGGGTTGTGTTATATTCTTTCCACGACTAGCCTATGTAGTTAACCAGGGAGTTAGAGGGGGGGAAAAGCCCCCCCTTTGCTGCACTGATTGTGCAGCCAGGGGTTCACAGGGGGGTTTAAGGGGGCGCATAGCCCCCCTCTACAGGGTCTGGGGTAGCGCCTCGGGGAAATTTTTTTTGCACCCTATATTAGGTTAGGCGGACCTACCTATGGTTTTGTGCATGGTTTTCGGTCCATGGTTTTGGACACGATGGTTTTCGGTCCATGGTATTGGATGCTTCGGCATGTATAAATATGTATTGTAACATTGAAGGAACATAATGAAAAATCAATCTGGTAGTACCGGTTTTTGGATCTAGGGGAAAATATCTGTGTATATGTGTTTTATGTGTTATGCTTTCGCATTGTTTATTTTCTGTGTTTTAGAATTTGTATGCCGGTAATTTTTGTATCGGGTCAAAACCTACAAATATCACAGCCATAGACTCTGATTTTTGTATAGTTTTGGTAAAGATACCAATCTCCTGTTGTGGCTTGATCAACCAGCTGCAATACTTTCACAATTTCATCACTGATTCTTGATACTGGAGTGTTGATCATAAGATTCATAGCTGGATGAACAAATAATTCTATGAACTGTTTATATGTAAATTATTCCTTCTCCTTGATTCCCATAGATGTCCAAAATATCACTAATTGTTGATTGCCTTCTTCATCTAACTTTTGCAAGGTGAATGGAAGCTTGTCTCCCTGAAAATATGTAAAACGATATACAAGTACTGAAGCATACTTGAATACTTATTCAGTATTAAACTAGACAATGTTTTCATGGATGGTGGTCATACTATCGGGCAAGCGCGGTGCTTCAATTTCAGAGCCCATATTTACAACGATACGAACATATACACTCAGTACTCCACTTCATTGCGCTCAAAATGTCCTCCCACCAACGGCTCTGGAGACAACAACCTGTCGCCATTGGATTACGGGAGTCCCACAGTTTTTGACAAAAACTATTACAGCGATCTGAAAATCAAGAAAGGGCTTCTTCACTCTGATCAGCAACTTTTCAACGGAGGTTCCACAGATTCGCAGGTGACTACCTACGCCTCCAACCAGAACCTCTTCTTTTCGGACTTTGCTGCAGCCATGGTTAAGATGGGAAATATCAAACCTCTTACGGGCACCAGTGGACAGATCCGAAAAAATTGCCGCAAACCTAACTAACTACGCAAATGATAATCACCTTTGTTTCATTAAAGTGCCATGGAGTTTGGCATAAGCTCATGAGGTATTAAAGCAGAGTGACCCTAATTTAAATAATGTATGCTTTTAGGTTTAATAAAATGTTTTTGATACTTTGAAACATTCGTAATGGAACGGAAGTTTACACGAGAGATTGAGCGACTCTTTTATTTCACAAGCACCAGTACGGAAAACATTAAGAAAGCACTATTTTCGTACGGAAATCTCAAATTAAGTTATTCATTAAAGTTTGACTGATATTTTCCAAAGAAATATTTAGCTTTCTGGTTTACCTGCAGTGTTCACTCCTCCATGTGCTTGAATGGTATGATACTCGTATTCAAAATTCATAACTTAATTGGTGAGTCCAGTTGGTGAGTCATTGGGACTTTGTCAGGAAACATAAATTCGTTTTTCTTTTGGTTTATCACAATCAAACTCCCAATAATAAAATTAGCTTAACAAGTATTATTATATTCAACTTTGAGAAAAAAAACAAAAACTAAATTTAACCTAACCATAAACGAACTTGACCAGAAAGATTCGGAATCAAGCCTCGAATTTAAAATTTACTTGGAATATATAAATTTGGTGACAGTTGTTTTTAATAACTAGTTTAGTGTGTGAATTATTTATTTATTTATTATATATAATAAAAAAAATATGGGTTAAATGTGGGTGGGAAAATAAGTCTCCGTTAATAATATTATAAGGTTTTTTTATGTCAATTTAAGTGGATGAAGATTTGACAAAGAAATTATCCAGGATTTGAAGACCCAATTGTCCTCCAAATTCGACATGAAAGATCTTGGAGCTGCAAACTATATTTTGGTCATGGAAATTAAAAGAGATCGGGCAAAGAGGAAGCTCTGGTTAAACCAGAAGATGTATGTCGAGACAATACTGCAAAGGTTTAATATGCAGGATAGTAAACCGGTGAAGGTTCCTATTCATGTAGGTGTGAAGTTATCTGCTAAACAGTGCCCAAGACATAAGAAGAGGAAGAGGACATGTCCTGTGTTCCATATGCAAGTGTAGTCGATATCCTGATGTATGCAATGGTCTGCACTAGACCAGACATTACACATGCAATGGGAGTATTGAGCAGGTCTATGTCAAAACTAAGAAAGGAGCATTGGACAGCAGTGAAGTGGGTTTTCAGTTATTTGTGTGGCACTAGTGATTATGGTTTGTGCTACCAAGGAAGACTAGGATTAGACAGAGTGTTGGATATTCGTGGCTTTGTTGATTCAGACTGGGCTAGAGATCTGGATCAGAGAAGATATACAAGTGGGTATATGTTTAACCTATTTGGAGGTGCAGTCAGTTGGATGAGTAAGAAACAATGTGTAGTGGCACTATCAACTACAAAGGTAGAATAAATGGCAACCACTCATGCAAGCAAGGAAGCAGTTTGATTACAAAGATTGTGGTCAAGTATGGGGTTAGTACAGGGAGCTATAAGGATATACTATGACAGCCAAAGTGCAATTTTCTTGGCAAAGAACCCTGCTTATCATTCAAAGACAAAGCACATTGATGTTCAATATCACTTGTGAGGGATATGATAGAAGACAAAAAGGTGTTGTTGGTAAAGGTGGACACTTTGAATAATATTGTAGATGCATTGAAAAAATCTGTGAGCTCTAAGAAGTTCTCTTGGTGTAGAGAAACAATGGGCATTGTAGGTTTGGATAAATGACTAAGCTCTCCTGTGGCCCCCTATGGAAAGAAAAATGCAAGTGGAGAATGTTGGGTTGTGTTATATTCTTTCCACGACTAGCCTATGTAGTTAACCAGGGAGTTAGAGGGGGGGAAAAGCCCCCCCTTTGCTGCACTGATTGTGCAGCCAGGGGTTCACAGGGGGGTTTAAGGGGGCGCATAGCCCCCCTCTACAGGGTCTGGGGTAGCGCCTCGGGGAAATTTTTTTTGCACCCTATATTAGGTTAGGCGGACCTACCTATGGTTTTGTGCATGGTTTTCGGTCCATGGTTTTGGACACGATGGTTTTCGGTCCATGGTATTGGATGCTTCGGCATGTATAAATATGTATTGTAACATTGAAGGAACATAATGAAAAATCAATCTGGTAGTACCGGTTTTTGGATCTAGGGGAAAATATCTGTGTATATGTGTTTTATGTGTTATGCTCTCGCATTGTTTATTTTCTGTGTTTTAGAATTTGTATGCCGGTAATTTTTGTATCGGGTCAAAACCTACAAATATCACAGCCATAGACTCTGATTTTTGTATAGTTTTGGTAAAGATACCAATCTCCTGTTGTGGCTTGATCAACCAGCTGCAATACTTTCACAATTTCATCACTGATTCTTGATACTGGAGTGTTGATCATAAGATTCATAGCTGGATGAACAAATAATTCTATGAACTGTTTATATGTAAATTATTCCTTCTCCTTGATTCCCATAGATGTCCAAAATATCACTAATTGTTGATTGCCTTCTTCATCTAACTTTTGCAAGGTGAATGGAAGCTTGTCTCCCTGAAAATATGTAAAACGATATACAAGTACTGAAGCATACTTGAATACTTATTCAGTATTAAACTAGACAATGTTTTCATGGATGGCCACAGCTAGAAATTGGCTAAAATTATAGAGAATAGTGGGTTTGGAATCAATAGAAAAGATAGATAAGAAACCTATGATGTGTTCATTTACATATTGACTAGAATTGTAACAAAGCAGATAAGAAAGAATAGTGGTAATTTTCTTGGTTCTGTCTGGGAACATGGATGAATCATAGGGAGGGTTTCTTTTAGGTGGAGGGTTATCTACAGCTAGGAAAAGTTCAAGAGTTTGAGATCGTGTTTGAGATCTTTTAGTGAAATCTAGCTTTTGATAGGCTTTTATCGGCTTTCATGAGAAAAAGGATGGATTGGTGCAATAGTTGGGGCCTGCAACATCTGTTCAATAGACTGAGCATTGATGAAACAGAGGAT
The DNA here is from genome assembly GCA_031772625.1 of Pinus tabuliformis. NCBI lineage: Eukaryota > Viridiplantae > Streptophyta > Pinopsida > Pinales > Pinaceae > Pinus > Pinus tabuliformis. The sequence continues at coordinate 885,437,271 of CM062812.1, forward strand.
TTCTCCTGTAGGTGAAATGATAGCTCTTTGACTGGGATCATAGGATTCATGGCATTTCCTAACAAATTCAGGTGCTCTATGTATCTGAGGGAAAATGTAATGAGGAAGGTGGGAGTCCCAAAGTCTTGTTTCATTTGTTTGATCAACTAACTGATCCTCCATCCAGCAGTATATTTCATATAAATCAAATTGAGAGGAAGACTCAATGATTTTACAGTCTCTGTCGACCAGGGGAGTATGATGGAAGTCAACTTGTGGATGAATGAGAGGATTTGGGATTTCTGCAATTTCCTTTCCCTTAGGAGGCATTTTTTTAAATGAGTTGCAAGCTGAACTTGACGGAAATGGGAAGAATTGGTCTGAAACACAATGGTAATAGAAAAATAGTATAACTGAAAATGGATTAGGTGGACCTGGATGTCAGCTTGGTTCTGAACAAAATTGAAAATTCAGTTGACTGATGAATCTGTCGTTTTGGCTACAAGCTTCAAGTATCCAACAAATTATGGGAATGCACTGTGTAACAATTTTTGCGAAAAAGAGGGCTTATAATGAATAACATGGAGCAGATCTGTTGTTCAACAATTAAATTGTCATTAATTCTCCAATGGGGCTGATAAACAGATCAATGAATATTGATTTGTGAGCGGGAATGGGGAATTAAATGAATAACAAACAAATAGGTGATAGCTGATTGGACGGAGGAAGTGACATGGGGCAAACGTGGATGATGACGTAGGAGCGGCGGTAAACGGTTGAATGAAAACCACGTTCAGGAGTAAGTTTCAGGTGGTAAGTTGTTTCATGATTTTAAGTCTTGAAAGATTAGGATGGAGGAAACATAGTTTCGGAGGGCGATTTCCAAACCTACCAACTTCGGACCGCCCCCTCGCTGATAAAGTTCAGATGGCAAAGGAGGGTCGAGGAGTGATGTAGGCCGTCGGATCTCGAGGGAGTGTACAGGATGAAAAATATGTGAATGAGTTTTAATGTGACAGGGCGAAAGCGATGTTGGGGTCTAGAGTTATGGCTTATGTGACATGCGTGGGGTATGGGGTATGTCGAATGAATGAATAAAGTTTGAATATCACAAATAACATTGATATTTACAATTTATTGTTAATTAAAACCAATCAACATATACACAAGTATCTTTTGTTCTGACTTAGGATAAAAATCCTATCATGTTCCAATTTCATTTCTCTACCTACCCTTACTTTCCTAACATTTTTTCAAAATTAGTCATCCAAGTGCATTTAGACTAGCAACTCAACATTTTCCTTTTAATGTTTATACTTCTATCCCTTATTTCTTCCATTGGCTCAGATTAAACTGTTGAGCCAATTTTATTTGCTACCTATTGACAAACAATTTAAATCAAATCCAATCATGATTAAACTGTACAATTGGATTGTATGAACTAGTGTGGCATTTAAATAATCTGCACACAACTTTTGTTTGCAAAAATAAACTTTGACTAAGAGTAGTGGCATTTGGATTTGCAACACTTTCAAAATTTATTATTTTTTCTTTTCTTTCTAATTTAACATTTTTTATTTTTGTCTTCCTTTTTTAGGTCATTTATTCTAACATTTTATTTGATATGGACTTATTCATCAAAATATCTCTAACATTTTTTGAAATGATTTTCATTTTTTTGACTAATTGATGCTAACTTACCAAAACCCAAAAAATGATAAATAAAGCATTTATTTATTTATTGTTTCTAAATAAAAGTTAAATATTTTTTCTCTCCTAACCAAATATAATAAAATATTCCAAATGGTTACTCCTAGGATGGGGTTAATAATATTTTATTATTGCTCATTATTTAGGGATAACTTAATATTTTGTTATAAATAGAAGGGTTTTCCATTCATTATTCACTTTCGATTATTTTCATTGTTGCACACATTGTTGTAGCTCTGATTATTATCATTGTCGCTCACCATTTTCTTTTCCATTTGAGTTCTCATTGAACTCAAACATTTTATTTGCTAGGTTTTACACATTATAGAGGAGAGAAACTCTATCAAAAAGCTGAAGACATTTGATGATAGTCAAGAACCCATCCCATAGAGGGGGACTGGTAATATTTATTTGTTCCCTTCATAGGTGTTGTTTAATAAAATATATTATTTATATATTTGGTTTCCATTGGATTATTGGAGTTAACTGAATTTATTACTATTTCATTTTGCTGTATAACTATGATTGTGGCATAGATTAGGGCTTTGGCAGGTTTTGTTTCTACCATTTGTTGCAAATCTAACATGTTTGGCAGCCATTTATATTGTTAAGATTGTTTGTCATCCACAGTCTTAAGTGTTTCCTTTTCATACACCTTCAAAGAGAAAACACTATAACATGGGTGCTCCCACATTCTCTCTAGCATCTTTTAATAATTTTTCAGCTTTTGTGGTCCGCTTCCTTCCTTCTTTGGATGTCTCTTCTTGAGTGGACGCCTCCACTATCCCCTCCTCTGCTTGTGGTTGCTCCACAACTTCCTGAGGTTCTTCCTTTGGAGCCAAAAGCTCTTGATCAGGCTGTAAAAGAAGCTCCCTCTCAAGAGAACACCTCATTTCCTTCTCCTCATCAAATTTCTCATCTCTTTTGACCACTGTCATCTTGAGAGATGGTGAGTACACCTAATAGTTGTGAAATGTATCTGTGTACCCCATAAATATGTCAAACTCTATTGTCGGCTCTATATTTTTCCTTTCTTCCTTGGAAACATGGCAGTAAATTAATGATCCAAAAATCCTGAAGTGTGACACATCTAGTTTTCTTCCTAAAAAAGCTTCCTCTTATGTACTCATGCAAAGAATCCTATGAGGACCCATGTTTTGCAAATAGATCATTGTGTTGCATGCTTTAGCCCATAAGTGTAGAGGTGGGTTTTGGTCATGCAACATTGCCCGTGTTTCTCCCATAATACTTGTATTCTTCTTCTCAGTCACCCCATTCTGTTGTCGATTATGAGGTGTTTTCAAGTCCCGTCAAACACCTTTCTTTGCACAAAAAATTTTAAACTCATTCAACACATGCTCACCACCGTTATCACTCCTGAGAGCCTTCACTTTCCTACCAGTCTCTTTCTCAACAAGTGCCTTGAACTCAAAAAATTTAGAGAATGTCTAGTCTTTCTTCTACATGAAGTAGATCCAACATTTCCGTGAGAAATTGTCTACAAATATAACATAATACTTGTGCTTGGAAGTGGAGGCTGTCGAGAAAGGTCCACAGACATAAAAGTGGATCATTCCAAGGACTGCATGTGCTCTGTTGTCAAAATCATTGAAGGTGGATTTTATGTACTTCCCTAAGGTACGCCCTTTGCATGCATCTCACTGCTCTAGTGATCCATTGGGGAGACCTATAGAAATCTACTGCATGATCTTCAAAGCGACATGATGCAAATGGCCAAGTCTTCTATGCCATAATTCGTCGACATCTCGGCTCTGCGTCTTCTCTGCTTTTTTGCTCAATGCTGCACAATCTTCCACATCTAATTTATATATGTTCTTCACTCAAATTCCAATTTGTTTCACTTTTCCTGTGGCAATGTGTCTCAAAAAAGCCTTCCTTTTGTTGAATATCACATTATAACCACAATCCTCCAACACAGCTATGGAAACTAAATTCTTCTTCAAACTTGGTACATACATCACATCCTCAAGACTAAGAGGGGAGTCAAACTCCCTCTAAAAATTAATTGTATCAATTTCAGTTGCACTATACCTTCCATCGTCTCCCAGCTCGTTGTGCATCTGGAGATCCTTTTCCTCCAAGTCACTGAAAAATACTTTGTTGCCTGTCATGTGGAATGAGGCACTGTTGTCGAGATAATACACACTACCCATCATTGTGCTTGTCATGCTTGCAATGAGGTAAAATAAATTTTGAATTTTGAAGCCAAGGATTCACCCGCTACTCCTCCTTCAATCTTCTTGTTTATCTTCTTGTGTGGACATGTCTTGGCATAGTGTCTGAGTTCATGACAATGAAAGCACTTGATTTTAGACAAGTCTTTCTGCTTGCCCCCTTGACCAGATTCTTCTTTGGATTGAGACTTCTTCCCTTTCCCTTTCTTTGTCTTTCCATCCAAGGAACAATTCTCTTCATCCTCACCCTTGGATGAAGTCATGTCTATGTTGCTCTGCCCTATTTATTCTTGCATTAGATCGGACCATAACCACTCCCAGCTTGGTAGTTTCTCTCTACCATTTACCAAATCTTGATAACTATGTCAACTCTTGGAAAGACCCAAGAGGGATAGAGCTACCAAATCCTCTTCAGAGACAATAACAACAACCCCACCAAGTTCATCATGACACTATGTAAACTTGCTCAATTACTATGGAATTGTTTCATTATTTTGCATCTTAATACTTCGAAGCTTGTCCTTGAGTGCCAGCTTCTTGTGGTCACTATTGTTCTCAAACAAATCTGTTAGTGTTTTCCACATCACGAACAAAGTTTCTTTCCCATGGATATTCGAGATAATATGATCCCAAACTCCATCCAATATGATCCTCCTTGCTTTGGCTATGTCCTTCTTCCACTAAGCAAGAACCTGGGCATCAAATGTTGGGGGTTTTGCTACATCTATCTTGATGTATTCTAGCAGCCTATTATCATCAAATATTGCCTCCATGTAGATCTTCCATGCCACAAAATTTGTCGTTCCTTACAAAGCATACGCGGGCCTGAGTTCATTGAAAGCGATCTTCTCAGTCCTAGAGAAAACTTGTAACACTGATCTTCAAATTCGAACCTCCTACAATGACAACTTTGAAATCTCTTCTCTATTATGAATATAGCTCTGATACTATGTAGAAATTAATGTGTATATTCTACACTGCTCATGAAATTTTATAAACTAGAAGCTACTTTACTGATCTGTGGAAGTTAATTCATGATCGAGAACAAAAATCATTAACATGCATCAAGATTCAACATACATATACAAAGATTTATCTAGGGGAAAACAACTGTTGAAAACCCTTTAGTATCTGTATTACATTAATCAAATAATCTTGATGAATACAATATGCTCTGCTCAAGCTTGAGTTCAACCTGCACCTGTATCCTTTATCCTCTGCCTGACTGACTGACCTTGGCCAATACTTAGCCAAATTTCGAGCCTCCAAGCTCCTATTTCCTTGCGTTGTTCCCTTGGGAAATTTCCCCTATTATTTAGAAATTTCACACTAAGGAATTGCGTAATTACCATAGGGAAATCCTTTGATTCCATGCACCAATTGTACAACTTGCATTAGTTTACAACTGATAGTACACTACCCTTGAACTCAAATCTCAACTAGGTAACTCGAATTCTCTGCATGCAACAATTATTTTGGATTGAGTCATTAGTTAACTAGATGATCACTCAGTATGGAAAAAGTTGCACACCCACAACTTGACCTCCACTACTTCTTCTGAGAGTGAGAACTAGTTAAATTGACAATAACTCAAACTAACTGAAATAGATGGCTACAAATTAGCAATCAATTATGTAGAATTGAACTCAAGTGTTTCCAACTAGAATTAACTGAGTGACAAGAGCCATGTTAACTACCTCAATTAACTACTTTCAATAGGTTGAAATTAAAATTCGAATTTTAATCTACTCACAACTAAATTTTCTTATTACATTTTCAACCAACAAAAAAAAATTATCCACCTTACAAGAACCACGTAACGTGGTGTCATAGTTCATGTTAACCGCAATCCCTGCATAAATACAATACATATAAATTAGTGGAATCACAATAATCAATTAATAAATACTAAACATTCACGTGAAAAATATCTCACTTCCCATACATATAAATGCCGTAGTCTTTAACGCGACTTTTTGAAAGCCTTTCCGGCGATTTTTTCCGGTGAAAATCCGGCAGTGATTTATGGAAATCCAAGTTTGATAACTAATTTCTGCACAATGAAACTGTCCCAGGGGTTTTTCAGGGTGCTGAATCCGAATATGCAGTTAAAAAACCATTTTAACTGCAACAAATCATGATTTCAGCTCAATTTCTTCCGCCGGATTCCGTCACCGGAATCTCAAAAAGTCGCATTATAGACAACTCCCATATAAATTAGTGGAATCACAATAATCAATTAATAAACACTAAACATTCACGTGAAAAATATCCCACTTCCGATTATTTGTATATAACTAGTCATTTTTCCTCGATATTGTGCTCATCATACTGCTTTTTATAGCCACGGTTATATCTAAAAACCTATGAACATTAAATAATTCGTAATTCAACCGGGCGAAGACTATTGTGTTTCGGAGAAGGAATGTAGGTTCACAAATTTTTTTATTGTACTTTGAGAGAAAGAATGTAGTTAACAAATTTTTCATGGGAAACTAAGGAAAAAACTTTAAAAAATAATTATTTAATAAATATTATAAAATTTAACACATTATTTTATTGTTATGATTTAAATTATTATTATTTATTATTATATTAAATAAATATGTTAGTTTGAGAGTTAAATTATGGATTCAATTTTCTTAATATTTTAAGAATCACAACTAGTTTATTAATTTAATTGAAAAGGGAAAAAAAATATTGAACAAATATATTTACAAGAATAAGTTATTTTGGAATAATTTAAATTTAGCAATCTAATGCATAAAATCTAAAGTTTCCAAACTATTTTTTTATTTTAAAATTCATATGATTTGTTTGGAACCTATATTCTATCTTAACATTACATAAATCATTAATAATCATTTAATTTATAAAATTATATTAATTCAAAATATAATAAAAAAATTATAATTATTAAATATATTTATTTAATAAAAAATTATAATTTTAATAAATTTTATAATAATTTTTATTATATTAATTCAAAATATAATAAAAAAATTATAATTATTAAATATATTTATTTAATAAAAAATTATAATTTTAGTAAATTTATAATAATTTTAAAAAAAATTAAATTAAAAAAATTCGTTATCCTTTATTTTTATAATTATTATGCACAAACCAAATGATTTTTATTTACTTTTTCGCAGTAAATTTTCTTATCAATTCCATGTAAAATCTAATCATAAATTGATAAAATTGTTAGAGTTTATGCAAAGAGAGTATGACAAAGGTGCGTTTCCACCGTCTCTAAAGTCATTTTTCTATGTAATCTAAGTAAAATGGAAAGTAGGATTTGAACCAAAATTGTGGAGAAAAAAATCTAGGCCCAACATTATTTTCTGTGGCCTGTGTAAAAGAAAATAAATTATTATTGAGCTAAGATGTGTATCTCGTGAAGAGGCTCATTCTCTAATCCAAGATGTACAATTCCATCGTTGATACGTTTATCTTATAAAACATTAAATTTTAATTGGATTAGGTTAAAGAATATAATTTTAAATAATATTTTTAATAGAACTATGTTAAATAATATGATTTTAAATAATTTTATAGAATTAAAAAAAAAAATTAATATTTGTTTTATAAAACATTTCAATATTTAAAGATAAAATAATTAATACTAAAATTATTTAGTAAAATATGTAATTTATTCAATTTTTAATATAAATATTAATAATAATAAATTATTCAAAAATATATTCTGAAAGATAAAAAAAATTATACCAACTATTATAGATTTATTTTAATAAAATTTTTATAAGTGTAAATTTTTTTTTCAATTTTTACATTTTAACTATTCTAATTTATTTTTTTACATACAATAAAATTTGATTCCGCTAACTTCTTATTAAATTTATGATTAAAATGAATTACACAATATTGATGAATAGCAAAATCATAACAACCCTGTGATTGGAGCCGGCCACACAAAACACTTTGAGGCACATGTCCCTTCTAGCATCATCAATTTGCCACGCTTGAAGAGTATCACCCTGTCAAATCAGAGGGTGATCAGACCATGAATCCTATGTGACGATAAAAGACATAATTGGCACTTGTCAAAGGAAATAAACTATTGAACAGAAAAGTCAAAAAGAGATTCGGGAGGTGGGAAACACAGCAGATGAAGATGAGAGTGTCACGATTTAATTTGTAAATTTCAAGAATGGTGCACTTGTGGCGATAAGCTTAGCCAAGTTTGCCACGATCAAACCTTCAATTTTGATTTTAGCGTTTACTTTAAGCCCAACAATGCGCCAAAATAAAAATATCAACTGGGAATGAAGTAAGAAAGATGTGAGAATCAAATCGGAATAGAAGCAGAAAATGTGATCACCAGAAATGGGAGGCCATGATTACGTACCTGGATCGATAAGGACGACATATCTCATTCCATTAGAATGAATTCGGTTAAGGAAGGGGTGCAACTTACCTTGAGGATAATTGAGAGGGTCAAGAGTAAAGTCCTTGGCTCATCATCGTTCCATACGACATCCAGAGGTATCTGAGATTTGTTATAGTTTTCTACTAGATTGGTTATGTCCGATACGTTCTTGTATCCAAACTTGCATTCATGAAACCCTGCACCACATCACATCATCCCAATATTAGCTTCAACCATCTCATACCATTTAATGGTGTTTCCAAAAATATATTAGTTTCAACTTTACACCTACGTCTAAGCAATGTTTACAAAGTACACGGTAAGGAATATAGAACATATGTATAGTTCTATCAAGATTATTTATTTTCAACAATAAGATTTGATTTAGGTTTAAAGTTATTAGATCAAAACTTATTAGGTTATTTACCCAATATAACATTGGTAAAATATTTCAATCATTCCTCTTAACCACAACAAACCCAAATCACAAATTTCCTATTCACACCTTAAAATATAGTAAGTAGATTCCAGTTGAATTTATTTCTTCATGTGTTGTATACAAGTTAAAAACAAGTGCAGATGTCTTATAACCGAAACCGCCCAATGAATAAAATTTCATCAACATTTGCTACTTTAGACCTTATAAACACCAAACTCAAAACCTAGAGTTTAGCATTTTTGTGCATTTCTTGAATGAAGTCGGATCCCAACAAAAAGAACCAGACAAACGACGAATCCAACGAACAGAAGCTTTCATATATTATTAATTACTACACCGTGCAAGCAGGACATGACCCAAAAACGCAGTAGACTGTAATAACAGTTTCAGTGATAGTTCTGGTATTCCGTGGAATAATCTTGTCTCAGCATATGCTCCTGAAGTTGCATAGCAGTTACATTTTTAGTTATGAAAGTGGGGGGAGTTTTATTAGAAGCTATATAGAGTCCATTCATTTTACAATTATTCATATTTATTTATATTATCGATATGTACAGATGTGCGATTTGACATGATATGATTTAACATGATATGATAAGGGAACAGAGTCTATTCATTTCAGAATTATTCAGATTTATTTACATTATCGATATGTACAGATGCGCAATTTCACATGATATGCTGCCAGAACAGCGAAACAAAATGGCGAACATATGCTGCAGAGCAGCCAGCATGCAACGGGAGTTGATCCCAAGTGAGGCAGCGGCAAGCCGACCGTCCAACAACCCGGGCTACACGACCGCGTGCGAGTTACATTCTTAGTTACTCAGTCCGCTTACAATGTTATAACAATTTTAGTTTTAAGTATTGTCCATCCACCCATGTTATAACAATGTTATTTAGATTTTAGGTATTGTCGATCCACCCATCCAACAAATATTGTCACCGTAATAGATTATATGGCGAAGTTTTAAGTGAAGTATTTGGGGACAATGTATATATGTAATTTTTCTTCACTTGCACATCTGACAATGTCAGCATAATATCTCTAATCTTCGCTCCGTCTACGTAGGTGATACGTCTGCTTTGTGAAAGGTTGGAGTTTTAGTTTTCTTTAGTTTTGCTATTCTATAGTTTTGTTCAAAATGCAAGAGATTTTGTGGAGGATCGGGTCAAAATGGAGCGCGTACTTAGCGCATGTGTTCACCTTCAACCTTTTTATAAGATATAAGATTTTACTGGTGAATGCCGATTCAACGCCTTATTAAACTTATGGCACGTTCTGTGTAACTTCGTAGTTTCAACAAAGTCCTTTCATCCAATTTTTTTTTTAAATAAATAAAATATATTAAAAAGCCAAAGCATATCCATCCAAAGGACCTTTTTAAATTAAAAAAAATAAATAATAAATAAAATATATTAAAAAAACCAAAACCTGGAAACACTATACAATAAGTCACCTCAAAATATCTTCTGATTATTAAAAGAATTGTATTATAAGGTAAATTAATTTTATAAATACATAAAATTGATCCCAAAAGGAGTCAAAACCTGAAAAGAGAATCATATAAAATAGATTAACCCAAACTACCTTTTAATATTAATATTATTATTTAAACCCAAAAATCAAATGAATTGTATTATAATATACAATTAATTTTATAATATCTATATTTTTATTTTTATAAATAATTTACCGTTATGTTACCTTTTAATATTAATATTATTATTTAAACCCAAAAATCAAATGAATTGTATTATAATATAAAATAAAGGATTTTTTTTAATTTAAAAAAAAAAAAAAAATTATTAATAAAAATATTATTATTATCTAATTTTAAGGTCACATATAAGCCAAATACTAAATTGGTGTATGAGACTTTTTTATTTGGTGATTTGACTACTAACTCTCGGGGTTACCTGTGACCTTCTAGGAGGAAACACATGCTTTTAACCATTTGGCCCATCCAAATTATATAAATCTAATGTAAATAAGTTAAAAACTATAAAGTACCAAACTCCTCTCTCATAAAATTTGAGTATAGAATTTTGATTTTAAATGTTTTGGTTATATATATATATATATATATATATATATATATATATATATATAACATAATTGATTTATCTAAAAAGTCAATTTCATATGCATATTAACTAACTTTATTTACATAAACATATAAAAAAAATTATGTTGTAAAGTTCCTTATTTAAATAATGGTATCATTATTTAGATAAATGTAGGTTACAAAGTCCAAAACATTTGATAGTTTCTCTATTTTCATGGTTGGTATAATGAGTAAATCTTAAAATCTTGGAAAGAGGATGATAATGATTTCTTCAAAGCACTTGAGCTATATAACGATAATAAAAATAACTCAATAAGAGAGGACCATAATATAATAAGATAAATGAGCATAGACTAATCTTACCAACTTTTAAATATTTGAAATTACATGTGCACTTCTCTTGATCCATATGGTTCTTTACTTGGGTTTTTACTAGATCAAAGGTTAAGATGGATATGTGTAAATGTACTTTTGTTTGTAGGGTGAATTTTATTGTCTACAGAAACTAGAATTTAGAAAGTGGGGTTGTGAATAGGTGGATTAGTCTATCATTAGGGACATCTGACCATATTGAAAAATAAACTCTCCCTAAGGAGGAGAGAGACAGTTGTATACTAAAACATATAAAATTAACCAATCCAGGATTGAAATAATGGCCTAAGTGTCCTTGTACATAAACAGTTAGAAACAAAAGGTCATAAACAATAAAGGTTCCACAACTAAGATAAGGGAGTTGAATCTAAGACTACAAACTAGATGGGTTCTTTTGGGTCCTCTATTTTTTTCTCTATTCTTGGAGGAATGCCAAGATGTCATTCAATATTCTCCATTCCCCAAATTAGATCGCTCAAATGTCAATGCAAGTGTTTAAGGGAGTGGAGGATATCCATGTGCTACTTATGTCAATCCAAGAGAGTCCACCCTATTAAAAAACTTCATGTGCGAGTAAACATCCATAATTTGCATCTATTAATTGAACCATCATTATGTTCCCTATGCCCAAGATCCAACTAGTCCATCCTATAAGAACATTGTATCCAAAAGTGGAATCCTTTGAGAGGACGGTTATCCCTAAGCCTTCGTGAGTTCTCCCTATATGTGATTTGGTGTGAAATCTCGATATCATGAGGTGAAGTCCTCTAGCCAATGGTGCATATGGGTATGTCCCTGTGGGCCCACTCTTGGTAGTAAGCATCCCCCTTTCTAACATGTATCCATTGATGTAGCATGGTGGAAAAAGAAACTAGATGAAAGGATTATAGCCAAGGCTAAACAAGATCGAGGGGAGCAATGGAGTAGAGGGGTGCCACATTATACAAATTCCAAGAAGAAATAATTCACAGATAAAGGGGGTGGCTAGGAACGACTTCAAGATAACTATAAGCAATAGAGAGGGAGGTGCATCTAAAATTATCCCTAGCCACCAATTCCCCACTTGATGCCAAATAGAGGACTTGTAGAGATACCAAAAGAAAATAAAATCTGCAAAACAATAAGGCCAAGAGGAAGGAAAAGAAACAAAACTGCTAGGGGAAGATGAAGGGTGGAGCCACTAAACAAAGAGAGGTACTAGGGATAAGAGAAAGGACCATCGAGAAGGAAAAAGGGGAAGACTCATCAAAAATAAAAAAGAGAGGAAAGAAAAAGAGGAAATAATTGAGATTCCAATTGTTGGACAAACATTGCACTGGCCACCCTACAAATTAACCAAGATAATTGATTCAAATCAATTCTAGGAAGAAACACATTATTACCAATTTATAGATGGTGTCACAAAGTCTTGAGGGAAATAACACCCACAACATGATGAAAATCTAGTTGGGGGTTAGCTTAACTACTCCGAAAATCTTTCCATGGTTACTCCATGTGCTTAAGCCCTCTTTCTATGTCCCTTGTGCTTCAAATGTTTTGCCCATTATTTGTTGTTCGCTTCTTTCCATGAGAATATCTTAGATACATATCCATAGATTTAACAACATGGGAAGAGAAATAAGTTCACTCCCATCACACTAGTGAACAACTAGATTAGAGATCTAGAATTTAGAAAGTGGGTTGTGAACAGTTGGGTCAGTCTCTCACTAGGAAGACCTGGCCATATTGAAAAATAAACTTTCCATAAAGAGGAGAGAGACAATTTTTTACTAAAACATATAAAATTAACTAAACTAGGACTGAAACAATGGCCTAAGTGGCCTTGTACATTAATAGTTATAAATAAAAAGTCATAAACCATAAAGATTCCACAACTAAGAAAAGGAATTTGAATCTAAGACTACAACCTAGATGGGTTCTTTTGGGTCCTCTAATGTTTCCCCCATTGTTGGAGGAATGCCGAGATGTCATTCAATATTCTCCAATCTCCAATCTAGATCCCTTAGGTGTCAATGAAACTGATCAAGGGAGTGGTGGATACCCATGTGATTCTCATGCCAACCCAAGAGAGTCCACCTAATAAAAACTTCATATGCCAGTAAACATCCACAATATACATCTATTAATTGAACCATTCCCTTGGGTGTGCTATGCTCAAGATACGATCAGTCCATCCTACTTTGTATCCTAAAGTGGAATCCTTTGAGAGGGTGGTTATCCCTAAGGCTTGGTGATTTCTCCCTATATGTGAGTTGTTGTGAAATATTGATATCATGAGGTGAAATCCTCTAGAAAATGGTGCATATGGGTATGTCCCATGTGGGCTGACTCTTGGTATTAAGCATCCCCCTTTCTAACATGTAACCATTGATGTGGCATGGGGGACAAAGAAACTGGATGTAAATATTCTAGCCAAGGCTAAGCCGGACTGAGGGGAGCAATGGAGTAGGGGAGTGCCACATTATACAAATTCCAAGAAGAAATATTTCACAGACAAACGGGGAGGCAAGGAAGGGGTTCAGGACAACTAGAAGAAATAGAGAGGGAGGTGCAACCAAAAATCCCCCTAGCCACCAATTCCCCACTCGATGTCAAATAGAGGACTTGTAGAGATATCGAAAGAAAATAAAATCCCCAAAACAGTAAGGCCAAGAGGAAGGAAAAGAAACAAAACTATTAGGGGGAGATGAAGGGTGGGGCCAGTAAACATAGAGAGGTGATAGGGATAAGAGCAAGAACCATCAAGAAGGAAAAAGGGGAAGACTCATCAAAAAGCAAAAAGAGAGGAAATAATTAAGACTCCAATTTCCGGCCAAACACTGCTCTAACCACTTTGAAAATTAACCAAGATAATTGATTCAACTCACTTCTAGGAAGAAACACATTATTACCAATTTCTAATTTGTGTCGCAAAGCCTTGAGGGAAATATCACCCACAACCTTATGGAAATCTAGTTGGGGGTGAGCTTAACTACTCTGAAAATATTTTCATGGTTGCTCCATGCACTTAAGCTATCTGTATAAGTCCCCTGTGCTTCGAATGTTTTCCGCACCATCTATTATTCACTTATTTCCATGAGAATATCTTCGATACATATCCATTGGTTTAACACCATCGGAAGAGAATTAATATTCACTCCCATCACGATAGCGAACAAATAGATTAGAGATCTAGAATTTAGAAAGTGGGTTGTGAACAGTTGGGTCAGTCACTCACTAGAGAGATATGACCCTAATCTTAAGGTGATTAACAACCGAGATTAGATCTTGCCTCACTTGAGATCAACAACTAAGATTAAAACAAAATCTCTAAAGTAAATTACTAAATAATTTTCCTAAGTTTCTTTTATCTAAATAGGTTACCATAATAATATGTGATTTTTCCTAGGTTAGACTTAGGCTAAGTTATGTTAGCAACTTACTCACGCTTGATCAAGTGTTCTAAGGAGAATGTAGGAAACTTTTGCATGCCTAGACACAAGGCCTCGGAAAAGGTACCTACTCGAGCTATAAAAAATCGACGCACTCTAGTAGTAGTGTGAACTAAGAGAGAGAGAGAGCACAAGTTTCCTTTATGTGCATGACTAAGGGATACAAGTAGTATTCAAAAAACAAAATCTCTAAAGTAAATTACTAAATAATTTTCCTAAGTTTCTTTTATCTAAATAGGTTACCATACTAATATGTGATTTTTCCTAGGTTAGACTTAGGCTAAGTTATGTTAGCAACTTACTCACGCTTGATCAAGTGTTCTAAGGAGAATGTAGGAAACTTTTGCATGCCTAGACACAAGGCCTCGGAAAATGTACCTACTCGAGCTATAAAAAATCGACGCACTCTAGTAGTAGTGTGAACTAAGAGAGAGAGAGAACAAGTTTCCTTTATGTGCATGACTAAGGGATACAAGTAGTATTCAAATAGAGGCACCTCGAGGCCAAAGGAGAGGATGGTTAGCCACATTGTTCTCATGTAGAGGAGAAAATTTATGGATTGGAAGAAAAGGATGGAAAGATAAGAGGATGCCTTGGTACATCACTTTAATATCTTAATGACATTGATAAATATATTTTTGGAGGATGTTCCAAAGTAGTGACCTAGGGTAGATGAGGAGACAAGGACGTCTGATCATTTCACAAATCAAATAGATGACCTTCCCATGATCCAAGAGAGCAAATAGGAGACTTCACAACCTTAGTATATGATCCAGGTGGATATTGGTGGCCACCTGCCAAGTCCACCTGGACTCCCACCATTGTTTCTCTCAGCATTTTCAGTTTCCTTAATTGTAGCACAACTTACTATTTTTAGCAGTTTTTCGGGTCCTGAACTTCTGGAGCCGTTTTGAGGCCCTAAACGACGTTTTTTGGGAAATCTAGGGGCAACATCGGTCCATGGACCCATGTGTTAGTGCTCGGATAGATCTTTCTAACGAGATATTGTACGCATCAAACGGAGATCGTATGCCAAAGTTACGACCTCGGGAAGTTGATGTACCAATTTACCCAAACGGGGCCCACAGTTTGGCGTTTCATTCCTAGGGTTAGGTTTTGGAATGTTAAGGGTTTTCCATTGTTTCTCAACAATAAATAGGCCTTCGAGCCTCATTGTAACACAGTTCAGAGGCATGTAGCCACCACATCTCTTCTCAGAGATAAGCTACCATCGCCCTAGCTGGTTTATTTCCATTTCTGGTTGTAAGCATATTTCAGTATTTTCCATTAATGAAATGAAGTATTATTTCTGCTGCATCTTTGTGTGTATGGTTATCTCTATAATTTGTTGTGTTCCTGTTTAAATCTGGATCAGTATAGGTGTGCTAAGGAGGAGATTAGATTACTACAGAGACCCTTAGAGGTAATGAGCAGCCATGCGGTTCGTAGTTGGAGTAACTTGTGGAGGAGGCATAAGGAAGAATTATATCCCATGTATCTGTATTAATGTATGTGATGCAAAAGTATGGGGGGACCTTACTAGCTATAGCAAGATAGACTTCAGATGGAGATGGAAGTAATATTTGAGGTGACTTCATTGTTTCACCTTCACATTGAGTCATGGTAGCATGGCACATTGCCACAAAAGGAGAGTGAGTCCTTCTTCGATGCCTTGGAGGTACCTTGATTGAGTTGAGGTTTGGTGATTGAGGAGTTGCATGGATGAGTCAGCGAGATTGAAACGAGTGAACTTGCATGAGGAAGTGAGTTCTTGTGAGCTCTAGTGTAATGATTTGATTAGTTACCCAACCAGCAAGAGGCACAAGGGGATCCAACACATAGAGGCGTCTAGATGTAGTTCAAACTAGAGGCACAACAATAGATCATGAGGAAACACTTCAACAATCAAGAAATGATAAGACGATTGGTGAATTGGTGGTTTGGGTTTATTGATTAGAGGGTTATCGAGGAAAAAAATATTTTGTAGTTGGGGGGGGGGGGATTTGAGGCCCCTAGCCTAGTGGACATGTGTGACCATGCTCAAGCCTTTGCTGGAACTGAAGTTGGGGTTGTCAGGACATTCACTAGGGTGACAAACCACTTAACGCAAGGCATTCGACACTTACATAAGTTGAGATCATGATTGGTTGGATGAGACAAGTGCACATGGATAAGTGACACACTATCTCATGGGTTATCTTTGGTGCATGACAAATAGTCAATCTATTTCTTGGCTTTGGAACGCACATGGAAAGATATCATTTGAGAAAACTCGTACGAAATTTGGGGTTTCCTCACCTAGGTGCATGGGGTGGCATGATGGCATAACGAGTTATTTCAAGTACACGACATGGGCGCATAGTGGGTATACATTGCCAAGTTGAATGTGTTAGCTTAGGAAAGTTAGAGCGCATACTAGCAATTTAGCAAGTTGATAAGAGGGTGATGTAGGACATGTATGCATCGATCAGATCAAAACTTGAGGTTTTCAACCAGGCTTGTGTCAAGGAGACATGTCGATGCATGGCATACCAAAAAGTGCATGATGACGAGACACGTCAACGCATAGCATACCAAAGGGCACGACCTTTCAGTTGGAAGGGGGAATGCATGGTATATAGATTCAACACAAGTGGGTGAAGGATCAACCCATAACAAAAGCATGCCAAACATACATTACAAAACACACGACAAGGTGATGATGAAACAAACACCACAAATTTGAATTATGTATCACTTTAATTTGTTGCAAGTCATCCAACAACACCAAATTATATCTTACACACTTCTTTATATTACCTTCCAAATCTGCTTGAAATATGTATAATACTATGTTTTTCAAAATATATCAATTCACCTCTATTATTCGTGGAAATTTTTATTTAACTTTATTTTATATTTAATATTTAAATATTATATACATAATAAAAAATTAAAAAATAAAATATTAATATTAAAAAAATTGATTATAAAAAATATTTTAATTTTAATTTAATAATATTTAATATTTAATAAATACAAAATACAAATAATATCTATAAGTATAAATGAAAATTCAAGCCTTTTATAATTTATTATTCTATTGTTGATAATAAAGAAGGATGGTTATTCTCTTGAGATACTTCAGTATCTTCACGATGAAAAGGTGATTGGTTTAAAATTCAACCGACACAGATTCAACTATAATTGGAAATTGGTTGATGTGGATTAGTGATATTTTATAGATGGTTTTATTTAGCACTTTACCATGGTTATTCTGTTATGCATGCAGAGTATTTTTGTGGATGTTTATCTATTTTTTTTGCCGCAGTATGAATTTAGATAGATTTTTTTGAATGCATTCCCAAAGTGCATGTAAAAATTGTAATTTTCTTAAATACATTTTTAAAATGCATATACACAATATAATTTTGTTTATTTTGAGAAACAAAATTATAGTTTTCTTAATATTGAGAAATGAAACATCTAATTTTATTTTTAAATAAGTTAGAAGAACATAAATAAGTTAAAAAAGCATACACCAACTTAATACTTGGATGGGACATCATTGTTTTTAAACATAATGATGATTCTTCATAGAGTTCATTTCTGTAAATCAAACATGACATGTAAATTGAATAGGACCAAGGTTTAAGGCAACCTTTTTTCCGTACTGTTAAAATTATGGCCTAACTTTTTCTTTCTTTTCACAAATCTTCAAACAACTTTTTTTCTTTTCATTAAAAAAATTACATTTTTTTGTTATTCTTAGGAATAAAAAGAGAGTACATTTTATATAATATAAATCATTAACACCTGGTGTGCCCTGACAATCTAAAGAAAAATGACTATATAAAAGACTACAACAAATATTAATGAGTTGTAGACTATAATGCTGTTGAAAAACAGAAAAAATAGTGCTATAGATTATATGTTGTAATCTACTTTCTGCAGAAGCTTTATGACTATTGGGAGATTTCCTTGGTCTGGAAACTGTTTCTACCCAGTTGGAACGTTGAGATGTGGTTGAGGTGTTCTAGAATTGCGTGGAAATAGATTTTCAATTAGAATGTGCTCCAGATCCAATGATAAAACATTTTTTTGATAATCTGTCAACACATTTGTTGAATTCTTTAAAGATAGGTTGGAAATTCCAGCAAAATTATGTCAATCTTATGCATTCCAGCAACAAATTATGCAAATATACTTACGTATTCAACTCCCTAAATGGCATATTAAACATCTCGTGTACATCACAAAGGTTTCATATGATGGTCTTTGATAACTTCAAGGAGCCACATGGACCCAATTCTCTGGGATACGAGTTAGGGAGGTTTAAGTAGAAAAGGCGAGATATAAAGTTGCGTTTAATCTATAAAGCATATTTGAAAAATCATCATTTTTTTTAGATGTGTTAAGGAAATGGTTTTTGTGATCCAATTAAATTATAAGAAAAATCATCACTTTGTTTATAGATGGGTTAAGGAAATGTTTTTGTTTGATCCACACTGAATAAGAGTGCGTGACCTTCTCTTTCCAAATGTACGAGTCTCTTGGTGACAATTTGAAGTCTCTTTGTTACAAATTGGAAGACGTATAGAAAGGCTAATGTCCATGTAACAATCATTTCACATTATTTCTTCAACTAACTTTTCCAAAATTAACATTACTTCAATTGTGTTTCACAGTGCACACCATCATTTTCCCTTCTCATTTAAATAATCCCCGTGCCCAATTATATATATATATATATATATATATATAATAACTCCTCTCCAAAGAACATTACCGGGTTGTGTTTGACATCGTAAACAATCATTTTTTCTCCATGGTTTCAAATAATCCTATCACAAATGACAACACCTATCACAAATGACAACACCTAGTGAAATTGCTAATTTAAAATATATTTAATTTTAATTTTTTTTATAAAATTAAAATAAAATCTATAATAATTTAGTTGTTAAATTAATAGTGGCTACTATCTACTAATATAGGTTGACTCATCATGTTATTTGTTTTAGATGGGTTAATCTGTTTCTTTATGTCAGAAATACACGAGCTCTTAGCCAAGCAAAAGCAATTTGAAGACATATCATTACTGTTTCAATTATTGAATAAAATAATTTTAAATTAAAAAATGAAAAAAATAAATATAATCATCTTATAATTAATTAATTATATTGATAAAAGATATTATTAGCATTAAAAACATATCTTAAAATACATTTATTTTTCAAACTATTTTATAAAATAAATTTAACATTTTAGTTCTTAGAGTTAGCTTAATTGGTCAAGTCCATATGGTTAAAGCAACTTTGCTATTGAAAAGTAGTACTTCAATTCTATAGACACTCTACCCAGCCAGAAAAAAGTGATAACTGATCTAATTACAAATATTATGTGGACCTTACAAATATTCTTTGGACATATTATGTGGACCTTACAAATATTATGTGGACATATTATGCGGACCTTACAAATATTTCCACTACAAATATTTCATGGATGATCTCTCAGATTGTTGAACTAGTTATCTTGGTTGATCTTGTAAGTAGTAAGATATCATTTTAAACCATATAATATAATAATTTTTAATATAAAAAATCTTGTAATAAAAACTATTTTAAAATATATAATTTAATGAATTTAATTTATTTCTGGATAATATCCTAATAAAATAATGCTAAAAAAATATTAGTATTTTAGTCATTTCTAGTTTTTCATAATGGATGGAGTTTTTGAATTCAAGTTTTTTTGATCCATATGATATTAAGAAAAACCCTTTTTTTTGGTAGAAATCACATAGGAAAACAAAATTAAAACTAACTAGTGTAATTCATCATCAAAATCACATTAGTGTGGCTCATAATAAGTGGAATGTTTGCTCATAATGTTAGACGAATTAATCTTCTACATAGTATTATTCTGTAAAATATTATTAATGAAAATTTCCAAACACAAACAATATAACTAACCTATTATTATTTATAAAAAAGTTTATTTTATTGAATTGTAAATTGTTAAATAATAATATATTTATAAATTAATAAAAATAAAATATAGTTTATTATTAAAATAATAAAACCAAAAACAATAATTTCTAAATTTAATTTTACATAATCTTTACCTTGAAAATTAAATATCTAATTTATTTTTAATTGTTTTATGGATGAAAGGAGGTTAATCCATTGAATTTCGTAAAAACAAATTACGACTTGTATCCATTTCTAATATGATTCTAACACTATGATTATTTGGAATATACATTTGAATTATGAAATGTATATAATTTTATTGTTTTATGATTTTTTTAATATTAAATTTATTTATATATTTAAAATAACAAAATATTTCTTATAAAATATTTTAAAAAATTATGAAAAATTTAAACTGACTGTGTAAAAAAAATCATATATTCAAAATCAAAGAGGCAAAGTGTACATAATTAACCTCGATAAATTCAAAATCAAGTGAATCAGGAGAGATTCACTTGATAGAGTGTGGACGATCATTAATATTAATCCATCGTAATAAAGATTCCATTAATATTAATTTACCAGAGGACAGACAATAACTCGTGGATATGGATATATTTTGATTCCTAGCAAGCTTTGCCAGAGGTGTCGAACCTATGTAATCCTTCACACATTAAATTTGAACTCGACCATTCGCCTCTAGGGGACAGACAGCATGTATAACGACATATTCAAGATGTTATTAGAATTATTTTTACGTAACAGATTTGCCTGCGGAAATGTATAACTTATAAAAGCTGTTATGACCAATCAAGATATCAAAGTCCATGAGAAGTCAATGTTCCTTCCTATAGGGAGAGCCAAGCCATTCAATTCCAATATTGCATCGCTGCCCTGGCTCTGCTCAGCACTGCTGGAAAGGGGTTGTACTGAGTATGTAAAAGATGAGGAAGAGAATGGCTTCCCATCCAACTGGAATGCAATCTGAGATATATGAGATGAGGAGAGTCCCGGGATCAACAACTTCTCCACTACCCACCCTTGACCAAGAGCATACGATCCACTCTCAACTTCAGACACCAGTCTCACTTTCTTCCCATCTGACTCCGCAGAGAAATCAACGTATGTGGACTTCCCCTCTGCAATCTTCATCTCCACATCTTCGCCGGAATCCAAAAAGAGGTGCCCTTTGGCCTTCCCTCCCGTAGACTGGAACCCCAGTGGGAACGCAATAATCAAAGTAAAAGGGGTCATCCTGGCCGCCGTAGTGGTCATCCCCCCTCTTTGCATGGGCAGAATCATGCCCTCGCACACATGAACATTAATGGTATCCATGGGAGCTTGGAGGGTAACATACTGCCCACTGGAATTCACGTTCATGGTCATATCGTTGAGGTTATACCAGGTCCCCTTTGGGAAATAAGCATTCACCGATGTGGTGTTGTTGTAGAGCACGGGGGAAATTAGAACCCCTGGGCCGAGAAGAAACTGCTTGCTGAGAGCGTAGGTTTCCGGGTCCTGTGGGAACGAGAAAAACAGAGGGCGGGCAATGGGAGCTCCAGTGGTATGGGCGTCGTAGTTCAACGTATAAAGATAAGGCAGAAGGCGGTAACGCAGCCCTAAAGCTTTTCTTGCTGATTTGGCAACTGAATCCCAGAGATAAAGCTCGCGGCGTGTGGCGAAAAAATCAGAATGGTCTCTGCTGAAGGGATAGAAGGCCCCCAGTTGAATCCACCGCCCGCAGAGCTCCTCCGTGGTGTCGGAACCGAAGCCGCAGATGTCAGCGCCCACCATGGGCATACCGAACATGCCGAAGTTGAGTATGGTGGAGATAGAGTAGCCCATGTCCTCCCACACGGCTTTGTTGTCTCCCGTCCAGTGCGCAGCATATGACCCCGAGCCAACAAAGGTGGAGCGCGTGAGCAGAAAGGGGCGCTTGTTCAACACATTCTGGAGCGCCCTGTGCGTGGCGATGGCCTCCGATAGGCCGTAGAGGCTGTGGGCGTCGTACTCGAGGACGCCGTTGTAGTGGACGGAGCTGGTGGCGATGGTCTTGAACCCGGGCGCGGCCTCCGCACCGGAGGCGTTGATCTTGTAGGGTGGCACGTCCCATCGGGTGGCGGTGATGTTTGTGCAGTCGAGGCAGCACACCCACGGCAAACCCGTGCCCGGGCAGCTCCGGTTTGTGGGGATGGAGCACTTGCCAGTGCAGAAATTGGAGACCTCATTCATGTCGATCCAGAGACCGTCCACGGGGACCCTCTGGTAGAAGCGAGAGATCTCGTCCGCCCAGAAATTCAGCGTCTTTGGGTTCAGGAAGTCCGGGAAGTACACAGCGCCGGGCCACACCTGCCCCATGAATGGGCTCCCGTCGTGCTTTATGAAAACGTCGTCCGCCATTCCCCGCTGGAACGTGCCGTAGCTCGTGTTGACCGCGATCCCTGCACAGATACGGGATAAATTGGTGGAATAACACTAATCAATCAACAAATACTAAATATTCACCTAGAAATGCCATTTTCGCTCAGATATTGGTTTTCATCATAAGTATTATCGTATCATCATAAACATATAATACACGCCAAAAATTTGTCAGCAAAAATGTAAACTCGTCGCAGGATGTTCACAAAAAAGAGAGATCTGCTCAGGGTTAGAATATTCCCACGATATCGTCATGGGAAACTTTAATTAGTTTGTGCTGTCTAATCTTTCTTTTCTTGACTAAGATTGAGGTTGCTCCGTTTGTTTGCACACTCCTCTCTAGTCCCTAAGAAATGCATTAGTCATTTAGTAGCATGAAAATAGGTTTTTTAACACAGGCAAATATCATTAATAATTTGTAAGTTATTATATTTTTAAATTAAAATATTATTAATAATAAATTATTTAAAAATATAATTTAAATAATAAAAAAATTATACATAATTTATAAATCTATTTTAAATATAAATTTATTAAATATTAAAAAATTTAAATTTATCGACAAATAAATATTGTTCCAATCTGATTTAATATCTCTAAACTATAATTAAAATAAATCTATATTGATATTAATGAAACAAAATCATGACAACCTTATAACTTGAGCGGGCCACACAAACCACTTAGTGGATGTTGAGGCACATGTCCCTTCTGGCGTTATCAATTTGGCGCGCTTGGAGAGTATCATGCTGTCAGAGGGTGATCAGACGATGAATCGCATGTGGTGGCAAAGACGATAAAAGACATAATTGAAACTTGTCAAGGAACTATTGAACAGAAAAGTCGAAAAGAGATTCGGTCCAGCCTTTCAGAGGTGGGAAACACAGGAGTGTCGCAATCTAATTTGTAAATTTCCAGAATGGTGCAATTGTGGCGATAAGCTTAGCCTAGTTTGCCACGATCAAACCTTCAATTTCGATTTTAGCTTTTACTTTACGCCCAACAAGGCGCCAAAATACCAACCGGGAATGAAGTAGCAAAGATGCGATAATCAAATCGGAAAAGAAGCAGAAAATATGATCACCAGAAATGGGAGGCCATGATTACATACCTGGGTCGATAAGGACCACATATCTCATTCCATTGGCATGAATTCGGTCAAGGAAGGGTCGCAGCTTATCTTCAGGATAGTTGACAGGGTCAAGAGTAAAGTCCTTGGCTCCATCCATGTGATCGTCATCGTTCCATATAACATCCAGAGGTATCTGAGATCTGTTATAGTTTTCCACCACATTGGTTATGTCTGATACGTTCTTGTATCCAAATTTGCATTGATGAAACCCTGCACCACACCACATCATCCAAAAATTAGCTTCAACCATCTCAGGCCGCCATGAATAAAATTTTATCATCATTTTCTACGGTAAAACTTTATAGTTTTTTTTCGACGGAAAAAAAGAAAGTGTTGAGAAAAACTCCCAGGTATACATAGTCTTGCTGGCTTGGAATTGAACTACTATGGACATCAAACCTCCCCAGCTAACCCTGAAACTATATCCCAAGACTCTTTTGAAATCTTATAAAAACCAACCCTAAAACTTGAAATTTAGCTTTTTCCATGCATTTCCCAAATTAAGTAGTATCCCAATAACAAAAACCAGACAAAGGAAGAATCCGAAGTTGCTGATATATTATTGATTATTACACCTATGCAAGCTATAACAATTATAGGGAAGAGAAAGAACATTGGTCCTGACATAGGGAAGAGAAAGGTTGAATGTGACCCAACAATATAAAGGTCTTGTATAGCGAGGCTTACCGAGACCACAACCAAATTCTTTTTCGTCTAAATTTTTTATCAAAAAATTTAATAGAGGGACTGATTGAATTATTTTTTTGATGCTGGAAATAAATTTAGCATCTTAAAAAATTTCTAAGCATTTAAAATTTGAAGTATAACTAGATTTTCAAAAATTTCTACTAATATTTTTCAAAATATCTTTAAATTTCTGTGATTTTTTTTGGCATCTACAATTTGAAAATATAACTAGATTTCCAAAAATTCCTACCAAATATTTTTAAAATACTCTTTGAATTTCTGCGATTTTCCCAGAAAAATAATGAGCTCTTTAAACTAATCTAAATCCCGACAATATTACAACTCTATACCTGATGACAACAATAGACAAACTCGTAACTCTATTTTCTGTCTGAACCCTACCATAACCAATGACAACAATGTACAAAATCTGAACTCTGATTGTCTATCTGAACCCAGCATAAAAATATAGGAAGCACATATTGGGGATAAGGCATATTCTCGACTCTAGGTCTCACTAGAGAAGATCTCAAGATACATTACATTAATTTGCTTTTAAATTTTTTTTGACCAAAGAGGGTAAATCACCTAGCTACTCCTAATGCAAATTGAATCGGCACTAAACATTAATGTGTAGCATCGTACTTTACTAAAATTCAAATCAGGTTTTGAAGTTGCAGGAGATAAATTTATAGCATCGTACTTTACTAAAATTGAAAATCAGTCATAGAAGGTGCAGGAGATAAACCATTTTCACATGAAGGTCTTTCTCCAAGATAATTATAAATATATATATATATATATATATATATAGCAACAATATGTTTACGAAAATTGAAAATCAGGCTTAGAAGGTGCAGGAGATAAACCATTTTCACATGAAGGTCTTTCTCCAAGATAAAAAAAAATATAGCAACAATGTGCTTACGAAAATTGAAAATCAGGCTTAGAAGGTGCAGCAGATAAACCATTTTCACATGAAGGTCTTTCTCCAAGATAAAAAAAATATAGCAACAATGTGCTTACGAAAATTGAAAATCAGGCTTAGAAGGTGCAGGAGATAAACCATTTTCACATGAAGGTCTTTTTCCAAGATTAAAAATATATATATATATATATATATATATATAATGTGTTTACGAGCATGAGAACCCAACTCGCAAATCTCAGTTTTGGATTCGCTTGAGGTTTAGAGTTCAGCGTGCCCATATTGTATTGATCCAACACAGCAAAGAGATTTGAACTCTATTAAACTCCAACAAACACACCCTTAAACCTTTGTGAAAGTTTCTGCTGTAAATCCAATATGCCAAAAAGCCCAAAACCCTACCCTTTGCCCTTGTGTCATATTCTAAAATGTGTAGGTAATTGGCCAGACATCAATGTGAGAACAGGAACTGAAACCTCCCACTATGAGCTAGATGTGATTATGCATGGTAAGATAGAGAAGAATGCAGTAAAGAACTTACCAAAGGCCCAGTAGGGCATAGCAGCTGGGCGGCCAATGAGGGCAGTGTACTGCTGAACAACATCCAAGGGAGAAGTACCTGCAAAGAAGTAAAAGTCGAGCACGCCCCCAATGACCTTATAGGTCAATGTAGTACCAATGTAGAAAACGTCCATCCCATTGCTGTTCATGAGCAGAACTCCATGAGAGATCCCTCCGTTTCTTACATCCATGTAAAAAGGATGGGATCCATACAAATCTGTATTCAGGTTTGCTGGAGAAAAGTCAGTTGCATACAGAGTATAAGGTTCTTTGGGAACAATTTTGATCCCGTTGGGCTGCGTGTTCTCGCCCAATCCATACAGGGAAGCTGTTGCAGGAAGCACAGTGGTGAGCTCCAGATACTGATCTTTGAAGACCAGGTTCCCATAGGAAGAGTTAAAGAGCACATCCCCATTGGATTTGCGCTTTATTGCAAACCCAAATGGATTGGCAATGAGGGAGACGATCAACTCGCCTCCAGGAAACTTTGAGAACTCGAAAGCTGACTTGGCTGGTTTGGCCTTCCTGCTGCTTATCTGCAGATCGGCAGGCGCTTGTTCCCTGGACAGCAACTCCTGCGGAACTTCCCATCTCTTGCTCTGTGCATCAGTTATATGAACTCTCACCCGATCCTCTGTTTCATGTCTGCATTACAATTTCAAATTTGTCAACCCCTGTAACTCAAAAGCCACCAAACCCAAAACACAGATAGTAGTCTAGAAACTGGAACGACAAATCACACAGTGCAGAAACTGGAACGACAAATTAATAGCAACCCAATGGGGAAAAAGAAATAGAGCCGAAACGGTACTTGACATAGAGTCTAAGGTGTGTAATATCAGGACCATAAGTATTAGTCTGCTGGATGAGTTCCAGGCTCCCAATCAAGCTCCCATCAGAACCTTGATCATAAGAGACTAGACGATAGCCATAGCCAACTTGCTGGCCCTGTCCCAAAGATCACAAAGCACAGACTACACAAACGAAAGTTAGTACTGTTAGAGAACCCATAGTCAACATGTCAAGGTTGGGAGTAATCCATGGATGTATATATAGCATCAGAATGGCCTAGGGGGTTAGGATAGTGATTAGACCATGTGGTAAAATCCAGACCACTTCACTCCGCCCCCGCTAGTGACAAAACGTCAGGTGGAGAGAAAGTTAGCCAGAAAATTTCTCAAACGACAATTAAGTATCTCTCAGGATCATCTCGAAACCTCCTCATTTTCAACAGAAATTCCAATTCCACGTGTATGCTGGGCGAGGCATGTCAGTTCAACCGTCCTGCACATGGTAGGAATTTAAACACCCTTGGACTCTAATTCTATACTCTTTAGTGAGTAAAAATTTAACAGCAATTTACAATTTTGCTGGGACCATTTTCACAAACAAATATGGAATTTTCCCGGGACCAGGAATGGAATCAACTGTATATAGAATTTTCAGAAACAAAGGTGGAATTTTCGCGGGACCAGGGATGAAATCAATTGTATATAAAATTTTCACAAATGGAATTTTGGTGCATTTTCGCAGGACCGAGATGGAATCAAATTGCATATAAAAATTATGTTTTCAGGAATATGTAGTAAATTTGATTTAATAATGTTTTAAAGTCATTTACAGTTTTAAGTTGTTTTAGTATTTAATAGCAAATAAAAAACAAATTTATATGTATTCTAAATTTTTATAGTAGTATTTTTTAAGGTCAAAAGAACTCAAATATTTAAATGAAAAATATCAAAGTGTTAAAAAAAGTTAATATATAATAGGATATATAAAGGAACATGTGAAATAAAATTTAAATTTTTTATTTATTTTATATAAAAAAATATATGTATAAATAAAAGGAAAAAAACTTAATTTATATGTATATAGTTTTAAAATGCAGTAATTAAATTTATCTTTTATTAATAAATATATTATCATATAAAATATAATTTTACTTATTTATTACTTTTATAAAAAGTATATTATTATTCATGATTGTTTTCTCAAATATGTTATTATCTCATAATTGAGTAGAATTTATATGTAAATTTTATTTAATGATTAAACAAAATCATTCAACTTTGCAATTTTTGAAAATCTGAAATTATATCTCAAATTGATAAACATTATAATAAATTCAAATTTTAATTAAAAACTAATATAAATTATTAGTTAATCTAAACTAATAAAAACTAAGTCAATCCATCACCATGATATACCTGTTTTTGTCAAAAACCAACAATAAAATCAATTATATATAAAATTTTCACAAACCAAGGATAGAATCAAATTGCATATAAAATTTTCACAAACAAATATCTTCATGAATAGGTTGTAAGTATTTTAACAATAACAATATCATTATAATTCCATTTATATATATTAAAATATTTATCCATGTATAAAACAAAAATAACTATTATATAACTTATTCATTATGTTGTCACTCTTAGGGACAACCTCTGGGTTGATAGGAGACTAGTGCCTAGGACATCTTAATTAGTGTTGTCAAATTTGTCTTAAGGACTTGTAGCACCATAGGTTTTTACATTGACTCAGAACCATTCATAGAGATACAATATATGAACCAACACACACATAGGTATACATAGGAAAATATCCTCGATTAGTGGTGGCCAAATCAGATTGAAAGTTTGCAGCAAATCAGTTTTTAAGATAGATATAATTGTAGAACACAGTAGATGAAAAATCTATCATAGAGAGCTAAAATATTAAAAAATCGGTGTATCTAGATTTAGAGACAAACAAGAGTAAGGAAATTTTTATGGAATGCTAAGATACATGGAGCGATTTTTAAAGACTTTATTTCCACATCAATAACTTGATCTAAATGAATCTGCATCTAATGAGAATATGTCTAGCAGCTACGTGACATGAAATTTGAGAAGAATATTTAACATATATGAAAACATAAGAGGAAATGAACATATTGCAATCCAATAAGTTGGAATCGCCAGATATCTCACATTAATTTTTTGAGAAATGTGTATACATCAATATTCATAACACTGCCTTCATGAAATCAGGAAATGGCTCTTTCCAAGAGTTCTTTCCAAAAATTCTAAACCTTTTTTAAGTGTTTCTTCCCTCTTTTTATAAGGAGACGAAGTGCTTGAACAAAATTTACAAAATATCTTAGTCGATCTCCAGTTGTCTGATCAATTGCCTGTCTCGTCGTGCGAAGGCTCATCCACCCAAATCATTGCAATAGATTTGATTCATTTCTTTAAAATACACAAAATAAAAAAATAACAAAACGGAACCACTGAATGGTGACCGAGAAAAATATCTTAGCAGAGCTCCAATTGTCTGATTGACTAGCCGTCTCGATGTCCGAAGCCTCATCCCCCGAAATCATTGCAACAGATTTGATTCCTTTCTTTAAAATACACAAAATCACAAAAATATCGAAACAGAACAACCGAATGATGGTCAAGAAAATATCTCCACGTCGTGCCTGTGATTGCCTCTGATCTGGCCATGTCTTTGCCATGATGTTCTTCTTCAGCTACTTGGCAGATTCACCCGTCATTTTCACCTTAACTGCTTGATTTATCCACTTTATAGAGCTGGGAGCAATCACCTGTGATGGCCTTCGTGGTGTTCTGTAACATAGTTGTTGAATCATCTATTTTTTAACACTTTTGCACTACACTATCAAAGCCCAATATGTCGAAGTTACAACTCATCAGAACTTCATTTGCAAAAGCCTTCTTAAATCGTAAATTTCTGATGCCACCAAGCTCCTTTTGTTTAGCCCCTTTCTACATTTCTCATCATAGGACCAAGGGTTGTGGCCTGCCACATAGCCTTAAGGTGCTAGGGCGTTTTGCTCCTGTCGGGGGCCATTTGTCTTTGTTAAGTGCTTAACACCCTTAGTTCTTTAAGTCTTAACGACCATGCACTAGCCCAATATCAGAGCCCCCTTATCAAAAGGTTCCAATTACAAACTATTATAAAGTGCCCACATCCTCAACCTCCGATATGATGTTAGCACTCCATATGGGACCTTGTGAGTGGTGACATGTGTCACTTAGATTTGTCCACTTAGGCCCCTAAAAATGCCAAAATTTCCTGCCACGTGTCAAGTCGTACCGCCGTGTCATGCTGACATCGAATGCCAATTTAGCTTTATCGAAACCAATCATGTGATGCCATGTGTGTCGCTAGAGGAGAGAGAAAAGGGTCTACCCACCTTTGTTTTTGCAATGAAATCATTTTTTAATCCTTTATCGACGTTTTTGACAGTTTTTAACACTATTGGTGCTTCACCCATATCACAACTTTTTAAAAGGTTATCATGTTCAGAAGTTTCGATTATCTTATCGCTAATATACCTGACTGTGATGTTGAGATGCGTCAATATCTCTGGACCTTCGATATGCGATCGTCGAGATCTCTGGACCTCCAATATGTGATCGTCGATATCTTTGGACCTCTCATATGCGATGCGTTGATATACCTAATGCTCTCATGTTGCGATCATCGATATGGATGATGCTATGATGTTGCGATCGACGATATCTCTAGACCTCTGATATGTGATCTCCTATATATCGAACCTCTGATATTCATTCCTAAGGCTTCAATCCTTGAACTTCAGTAAACTATATCTTTTGATCCAGGAGTCCATTGTTGGACATATATATATGGTTAGAAGTCTTGTTTATAGCACTTTTCAATGGACAGGGTCCGATTTAAGATTTGAGTCCTTCTGCTACTTGAAAAATGACTTTAAACTTCTTTGGTCAGTTACTCTTTGGACAGATGAAAACACAGTTTGCAGTAAGTGACAACATTGGCTCCAATTGGAAACAGTGCCTTGCTGGCAAGGTACTGAGAACCTG
Source organism: Pinus tabuliformis (assembly GCA_031772625.1). Taxonomy (NCBI): domain Eukaryota; kingdom Viridiplantae; phylum Streptophyta; class Pinopsida; order Pinales; family Pinaceae; genus Pinus; species Pinus tabuliformis. The sequence goes on from CM062812.1 coordinate 885,468,401, forward strand.
CAAACTAGTATCCTTCACCATTAGGTATGGAGTTGAAAATATAATGAACCTATAAAACCAAAATGTAGAACTACAAACTCTAAAAATTGGAAATTAAACACTCACATAGTGAGCTTATTTATATACAACTCATGCTTATGCATAGGGCTCAATTCACCTAAGTGAGGTCAACCTTCCAATGATACTAGCCCAACATCTGAGTACTACACCTTATGCCATTGTTCTCTTGAAAGTCAACAACTAAAACAGGCATGCACCATTTTAAATCTCGAGGTAAAACATTTAATACATACCCTAGAATTGACATTGGTTGTTGACTAAAGAAAGATGCCATATAGCCATCTACTGGATCATAGAACTGATGAGAGAATTTATGGTTGTCTCCCTTTCTTGAATAATTTCCAAGGAGGAATCTTTCTGTAACAGGTAGCCACCGACATTGTTGGGCTCTTCAACTTTGGGCTCCTCTTGAAGGAGTTGTTGTTGGTAATCTTCTCCCCACTTGTTTGTAAGTAGATCCCTTTGACAGTCTACAACAATCTCATCCTCCTCTGAATCATCTGAATCATAGATTGGAGAATCTTTATCGACTTTAATACTAGCTTCTTGAACTTGTTCTCCATTTGAAGGATGTGAATCGTAAACTAGAGCCTCTTTGTTAACCTCCTGGTGGGCCTCCTCTTTTTGTGCAAATTACCATGAGTGGGACTGTTGTGGTTCTGCATCGCTTGAATCCCCATCGGAGTCATACAAATCATAAGGAGGAGAATCATCAAATTCGACAGAATAAGATCTCGGAGGGTTTATTTGCAGCTTGATAATGTATCCTTCTTCCCTTTCTTGATTACTGGATGATGCTTCTCAATGAAAGTATATGTTTTCTTGGAGTTGAACCCCACAAACATCTTCAACAAGATCATCAACCTCAGAAATATTTTCAATATTAAAATGTGCACAACAATCTTCAAATAGAGCATCGAATGGATATAATCTTTTGCAAAAAAAGTTAAATTCTATTTGAAATCTCTTTAAGGAAGATATGTTGCCATGAGGTATTTTTCTGTATCAAAATCTAGCATCTTCATCTAAAGAATACATGAACAATTTCATTTTCACATCTTCAAAAAAAATACCATGTTGTTCTGTGCATTTGTGAAAATCCTTGAGGTGTTGGTTCGACCTTCTATCTGTGTTTCCACTGAATCTAGTAAAACATGTATGCCATTCATGAACTAAAGGGACATGATGGGGATAACCAACAACAAAAGAAAAATCTAGTGGAAAAATTTGTTTGCCAAGAATGCAAGAAGGGTCATTTTGAAAACCCCTTTAGATGAGTGATCTCAAGTTCAAATGTAAGGGAAATTTTTTGTTGTTTAGCATCAGAGCGAGTATGAGGCCTCTTTAAATCTAGTATGACCAAATAAGGATATATATAGTGGAGTCAACAGGGTGTTTACAATAAGATTCAATCAGTGGAGTTGCCAAGGTGAGAGATCTTCAACCCACACCTCCCTTGCTCATCTGACAGAGGGAATGTAAAAAATGTCATACCCAGGGAAAAATATTATGATTCATTCCCTAACAATGACGCCAAAAAGATGTTGTCACCCCTGAGGACAACCTCTGGGTTGATAGGAGACCAGTGCCTAGGACATTGTCTTAAGGACTTGTAGCACCATAGTTTTTTACATATAAATCAAATAAGATTGATTCATAATCATTCATAAAGATGCAATGTATGAACCAACACACATGGAGGAATACACAGGAAAAGATACTCGATCAGTGGCGGCCAAATCAGATTAAGAGTTTGTAGCAAATCAGTTGCTAAGATAGACATAATTGTAGAAGACAGTAGAGGAAAAATCCATCATATGGAGATCAAAATTTAAGAATTATGTGTATCTGGACTTAGAGAGACACAGGAGTAAGGAAATTCTTATGGAATACTAAGATACATGGAGCACTTTTTAAAGACTTTATTTCCATATCAATATAAGAATTTTCCATCAATAACTTGATCTAAATGAATTTGCATCTAATGAGAAATATGTCTAGCAGCTACGTGACATGAAATTTGAGAAGAATATTTAACATGAATGAAAACACAAGGGAAGATGAACATAATGCAATCCAATAAGTTGGAATCACCATAAATCTCGCATTAATTTTCTGAGAAATGTGCATACATCAAGATTCATAAAACTGCTGTTATGAAAATAGGAGAAGGTCCTGTCCAAGAGTTCTTTCAAAAAATTCTGAACCTCTTTTAAGTGTTTCTTCCCTCTTTTTATAAGGAGAGGGAGATACTGAACAATAGTTACAAAATATCTTAGTTGATCTCCAGCTATCTGATCAACTGGTCATATCACCGTGTGAAGGCTCAACCACCCAAATCATTGCAACAAATTTGATTACTTCCTTTAAAATACACAAAATCATAAAAATAACAAAACGGAACAATTGAATGATGACCAAGAAAAATATCTTATCCGAGCTCCAGTTGTGTGATCGACTAGCCGTCTCGATGTATGAAAGCTCAGCCACCAAAATCATTACAACAAATTTGATTCCTTTCTTTAAAATACACAAAATAAAAAAATATCAAAACAAAACAATCGAATGATGGCCAAGAAAATATCTCCATGTTGTGCCTGTAATTTCCTTTGATTAGGCCACATTTTTGCCATGACGTTTTTCTTCAGATACTCAGCCAGTTCACCTATCATTTTTGCCTTAACTCCTTGAATTCCCCAATTTCTAGCACTAGGACCGATCACCTGTGACGGCCTTAGTGGTGTTCTTTAACATAGTTGCTGACTCATCCATCTTTTAACACTTCCGCGTAACACTATTTGAGCCCAATATGTCGAAGTTGTAACTCATTGGTACTTCATTTGCAAAAGCCTTCTGAAATCGTAAAGTTCTGATGCCACCATGCTCCTTTTGTTTAGCCCCTTTATACATTTCTCATCATAGGGTCGAGAATTGTGACCTGCTGCTTAGCCTTAAGGTGCTAGGGTGTTTTTCTCCTATCGGGAACCATTTTTATTTGTTAAGTGCTTAGCGCCCTTGGTTCTTTAAGTCTTAAGGACTGTGAATCAGCCTACTATCGAAGCCCCCTTATCGGAAGTTTCCAATTGCAAACTATTATAAAGTGCTCACATCCTCAACCTCCGATATGACATCATCACTCCACGTGGAACCTCATGAGTGGTGACACGTGTCACCGAGATTTGTCCTCTTAGGCCCCTAAAAATGTCAAAATTTCGTACTACGTGTCATGTCGTACTGCCACGTCATGCTGACGTTAGATGCCACTATAGCTTTATTGGAACCAATCACGTGTTCCCATGTGTCCTGCTAGAGGAGATAAAAAAGGGACCACCCACTTTTTCTTTTATGATGAAATCCTTTGTTAATCTTTTATTGGCATTCCCGACGGTTTTTAACACTATCGGTGCTTCACCCATATCACAACTTTTTAAAAGGTTCTCATGTTCAGAAGTTCTGATTCTCCGATTGCTAATATGCTTGACTGCAATGTTACGATGCACCAATATCTCTTGACCTCCCATATGCCATTGCCGATATGTTTGGACCTCCAATATGCGATGTGCCGATATGTCTGATGTTGTGATGTTGCGATCGCCAATATGGCTGATGCTCTGAGGTTGCGATCATTGATATCTCTGGACCTTCGACATGCGATCTATGATATATCGTACCTCTGATATTTCTTCCTAAGGTTTCAAACCTTGAACTTCAGCAGACCATATCTTTTGATCCAGGAGTCCATTGTTGGTGTTCCATATATTGTTGGAAAGCTTTTTTAGAGCACTTTACAATGGAAAGGGTGCGATTTAGGCTTCTTTACACTTCCATGCATGTCACGAATCAGATCAATTCAACAACTTTGAAGCACTAGCCAACAAACAAGGATATCAATATCACCCACTATCAAAGCACCAAATACATTACATAGACATATGGTCATGATTTCATAAGAGATGATCAAGGGTTTTTAAAAATTATGCTCAAAAATCTTTTGGCTTACAAAAAATTGTTAAAAAAGAACATCATGCATTGAGCCCTCATTTAAAAAAGGACTTCATTTAGTATGGTATTTTTTGACGTGGTCGAGTGGCCCTTCTTCAATCCATTAGGAAAGAGAGATACGAACTCAGTTGGAAAAATAGAATACGACTCCGAGTGCACCAATAATGCCAGTGGCTAGCATGAATGGGAGGGCTATGATTTTCATCTCGTCTGGCCTGAAAACCCTACTGGAGACATGACAACTGGGTCTAAACCAGATCGATCGCTCCACTGCAGGTCCAGTAAACTACACGATAATCTTCAACGTTTCTCCTTTCTCCTTTTTAAGATCCTAAATAAACACTATCATAAATTCATTTCTCTGTTTTTTTAGTACACTTCCTTGTTCTTGAAAAACCATGTGGGAAAATTAAAGGAGAATGAGACCAATTTAAAAATGGAAAACCAAAACTTTGACAAACGCGCTTCTCCAAAGCAGTTGCTATGTTATGTCCTTCGTTCGAAGCCAAAGAAGAGCTACAACGATTTCTTGTCGTTCAGCTCGCAAGAGAGAATTACAGAGCACCTTCCACCACTGTTAAGAGCAGCTAAAAAAAAAAAATTGATCTGACATGAGAAGAAGCTGACTTTGTTGTAGATAAGTAATGAACTCTTCCACTGTGCTAGGCATCAATCCCATGATCAAACTAGTGATTTCACCATCCAAGCCAATGAGGCAATGATCCAAAGTTTTCTCTCCAGATCCATTGACTTCTACAATCCACAATGCCCTTCACCGACGCCTCTTCGCTTGATGGAGTCTGGAATTCCTAGTGCTGGTCGATGGTCCGGAAAAATAAGATACAACAGATAACCAACCAGAAATGAAGATTAGTGATCTCTCACATGTGATTCGACACTAAACGCAGCCAATTAAAATAATGGGCAAATGCCAAACATTGTCAAATGTCATCGTGTGCATTATTCACCATCGCAGTTGATTTATATTGAATATAACTATGAGCATGAACGTTGACCACATTGGTAATTTTGTTGGGAATTTTCTGATAAATTCCAAAACAAAATAACTGAATAGAGAACAATGCTCTATTTTCTCCATAGGATCTTTAACACAGGGAGGCTATAACTGATTTCTGAGAACATAGTATTACACACACCCACAAAAGCTTTGTATTTATTAAAATAAAACTGTTGTTACAAAAATACTCTTCCTTTTCCTGAGGGATTACACCAAGAACATTTCAACAAAAATTACTCTGTCTCCTTTTGAAAAGATTTACACTTCTGTGTATAAACTTTTCATTTACATTTACTGCTGTAAATAAAAAAAAATTCTTACATATCCTTTCTTCACATTACATTTCAATCTCCAAAAAAAACTTCTTCTCACGCTGCTGCACATATTACATTTCATACATTGAGATTAAAAAAAAAACATTACATTTCATTGCTATGCATTTCAATGCATGAGCTCCACAAAAAAATTTCCACGCTGCCCCTGTTCTTCTATGTCTGCACTACTGTGCGTTTCACAATATTTTTTTAATACAAAGTCAACAAACAACATAAAAAAAATGACACACGAGCTTTTCTATTTTTTAACATATTACATTGCATATGTTTTTTTTAACAAAAATGACCATACCTATCTTTTAATTTGCCATACTTCCGTGCATAAAAAAAAACATTAAAATTGAAACATTTCACCTACAATCTACGAACCAACGTAAATACCATTAATTACTTTACTGCAGTAAACGACGGTCAAACAAAAACTTCACGCAATGTGTTTGCTGCAGGCCTGTACGCAGCTTTGACTTTAATCAATGGTGGATACCCTTCATCTCAATCCAACGGATATCGCTTGCCCAAACTAAACGAACAATACGTCTCGATAAAAAGTTGTTTTGCAAAATGTACAAGGGACACGTGTCGAAAGGTGTACAGTATCGGAGCTCCTCGGAGGAAAACCACTACCTCAACAAAAACGGTGCGATGGGAACAGGTGGTTTTCATGAATTAAATGCGGCAGTTGGAAATTACATTTCAACACTCCCCTTTAATTTCAACTGTTGGTTTATCAGTCATACCTAGACATTTCCTCAAAAATTCGAAGCTTTTCTGGTCCAATGGCTTGGTTAGAATGTCTGCAACCTGTTCCTGAGTCCTGCAATGTTTTAAAACAATTTCTCCATTGCTTACCAATTCCCTAATGTAGTGAAACCTTGTATCAATGTGCTTCGTTCTCTTATGAAACACAGAATTCTTGGATAATGCAATAGCTGAGCTATTGTCACAAAAAATCACCGTTCCTTTTGCCTGCTCTTGGCCTAAGCTCCTTAACATTCTTCTCATCCAAACTGCTTGACATGCTGCTACTGTAGCTGCCACATATTCAGCCTCTGCTGTAGACAATGCTACAATAGGCTATTTCTTAGAAGCCCATGAAATGGCTCCTGAACCCATGTGAAAAACATAACTGGATGTGCTTTTCCGATCATCTACACTTCCAGCCCAATCACTATCAGTGTATCCAACTAAATTTGAACATTCTGAAGTAGTATATAAAATGCCAAACCTTTTAGTACCTTTAACATACCTCATAATTCTTTTTGCTGCCTGCCAATGTGCTTCTTTTGGCCTCTCCATGAATCTGGAAATTAAACTAACAGCAAACATTATATCCAGCCTAGTTGCAGTCAAATACATGAGGCTGCCAACTATGCTCTTGTACAAGCTAGGATCAAAATCCTTGCTGCTGTCCTCTTTGCTGAGTTTTAATCCCATCACTGTGGGAGTGATTGCTGCCTTGTTGTCCTGCATATTGAATCTCTCCAACACTTCATTAACATATTTTGCTTGTGAGATAAAAATCCCATTTTCATTTTGATCTACTTCTATTCCTAAGAAGTATCTCATCAAACCCATGTCAGTGATTTCAAATTCTTCTTTCATGACTGTTTTGAAATTTTCAGTAAGATATTCATCATTGCCTGTGAAAATAACATCATCAACATATAACACAACAATTAGAATTTTACCATCATTTTCTTTGATGTAGAGGGTGGGTTCTCCCTCACATTTGTCAAATCCATTTTCTAGTAGATAGGAATCTATCCTACTGTACCATGCTCTTGGTGCTTGCTTCAGCCCATAAAGAGCTTTCTTCAATCTGCACACTTTGTGCTCTTGGCCTTTCTTCTCATAGCCTAGAGGTTGCTCAATATAAACTTCTTCCATTAACACTCCATTTAGGAATGCTGACTTCACGTCCATTTGGTAAATTTTCCACTTGTTTTGTGCTGCTATGGACAGCACTGCTCTCACGGTTTCCATTCTTGCAACCAGTGCAAAAGTTTCCTCATAGTCTCTCCCATACTGCTGTTTATATCCTTTGACAACCAGCCTTGCCTTGTGTCTTTCTATTTTGCCTTCAGCATTACTCTTGGTCGTGTAGACCCATTTGACTCCAATGAATTCTTTTCCTTTTGGTAGTTCAACCAAGTCCCATGTCTTGTTTCTTTCTATGGCATCAATCTCCTCATCCATAGCTTTTATTCATTTCTTATCCTTAATTGCATCTTTGAAATGAATAGGGTCATCAACATGACAATATAAAGCAAACAAAGAATTCATACCTTCATCATAAATGTCACTTAAATTTCTGAACTTCTTACCTCTTTCATTTGGTGTGCAAGTGCTTGAAGAAGCACTTGAATTTTCTCCTTGTGGTGTGCTTGGAGAAGCACTTTCATTTCTCCTCAAGGGTGTCCATTGCTGCCCTTGTGTTGGCGCTGCTGTTTGGGGATGTATTTCAGCCATATCCTCTTCATCTTCATCATGAGACAAAAAATGTTTAACATTCACTGTTTTCTTTATGCTTCCATCACAAGCTTCCTCCTCAATGAATTGGGCATCTTTGCTCACAAAAAACTTCTTGGTATATGGGATATACAACCTGTAAGCTTTGGATTCCTCACTGTATCCAATGAAAATACATTTCTCCCCTTTGCTATCCAACTTCCTCCTTAGCTGATCTGGAATGTATGCATAAGCCACACAACCAAAAACTTTCATGTGGGTGACTCCTTGCTTTTTCCCACTCCATGCTTCTTCCGGCACTCTGTTCATGACTACTTTTGTTGGGCATCTATTCAATATATACTGCATAGTGTATAGTTTCAGCCCAATAATCATTTGGAAAATGATTTTCCTTTAGCATACTCCTTGCCATATCCATGATGGTCCTATTCTTCCTTTCAGCTACTCCATTTTGCTGCGGGGTGTACCTAGTTGTAAATTGCTTATGAATTCCATTTTCTCTACAAAACCGTAGGAATTCCTTGGAGATATACTCACCTCCTCTATCAGTTCTCAAAACTTTGATATGCAGCCCGCTTTGGTTTTCTACAAGTGCTTTGAAATTTCAAAAATTTTCAAACACTTCACTTTTGTTCTTTAGGAAATAAACCCAAGTCTTTCTGGTGAAATCATCAATGAATGTTAGAAAATATTGGCTGCCTACTAGTGATGGAGTTTGCATTGGTCCACATAAATCTGAGTGGACAATTTCTAAGGGTGCTTTTGCCCTGATGCTTTTCCTTGATGGAAAACTTTCTCTGTGTTGTTTCCCCAAGATACAACCTTCACAAAGGCTGTCCGGTTTCTCTATCAATGGTAATCTTCTTACCATTCCTTTTCTACTCAACAAATTAAGACTTCCAAAGTTGAGATGTCCAAATCTCAAGTGCCACAATCAATTTTCATCCTTTGGTACGCTTTGGAAAGCCTCTTGGGTAACTGCTGCAGTTACTTCTTTGTTTCTCAAATTTGCCTTTATTCTGAGAGGGAACATCCTGTTCCTCGTCATCTTCACTTCAGCAATGCATCGTTTGCTGGGTGCTCTATCCATGATGGTGCATACATCATTCTCAAAGAAAACATTGTAACCCTTTTGAACAAGTTGTCCAATACTTAAGAGGTTATACCTCATTCCAGGAATATAATAGACATCTGCTATGGTTTTCTTTTCACCTTTCTTTGTAAATATTTTTACTTCTCCTTTTCCCATAACAGAAATTTTACTATCAGTCCCAAGTGTGACTTGTGACTTCACACTCTGATCTAAATTGGAAAACAAGGCTATGTTTCCTGTCATATGGTTACTGCAACTTGAGTCTAGAAACCATATATCATCACTCTTTGTTTCAGCCATATTACAAGCTAACAACACATTATCTTGGCTGATATTTTCTCTTGTGATATTTGCACTTGATCTATTATTCATATCATGATGCTTCTTCCTACATTCATTCGCATAATGCCCATATTTTTTACAATAATAACATTGGACATTGGATTTTTCATACCTTTGTCCTTGAGCATGATGTTGTTCACTTTTTTTACTACTGTCTTGGCCTTGGTCCTGATTTGGATCGCTGCCTCTTCCTTGAGCATTTGCTGGACTGTTCCTTCCACCTCTGTTTTGGCTTCTGCCTCTTCCTCTCTTGCTTCCTCTGCCTTGACCTCTTCCTCTTCCAAAGGACATCTAGGTCTTAAAGGCTTGCTCTAGAGATGAGTTTTCATTTCTACTCAATTTCTGCTCATGTGTTATCAGTGATGCATGAAGTTCATCAACTGAAAAGTTTGTGAGATCCTTTGTCTCTTCTATGGTGGTGACAATAACATCAAACTTTGAGGGTAGGATCCTCAATAGTTTCTCCACAATCCTCCTTTCTTCAAGAATTTCTCCATGAGTCCTTATCTGTGTGACCATACCAATTACATGTGTGAAGAATGAGTCAATATTGTCTGACTCCTTCATGCACAGATTCTCAAAATCTCTCCTCAGCGACTGTAGTTTTGTTGTCTTCACTTTCTCCATGCCTTGATAGGCTATCTTGAGAGTTTGCCATGCTTCTTTGGATGGCTTGACTGATGCTATCTTTGGAAACACACTCTCATGCATTGCTTGATACAAAAATACGAGGGCTTTTGAATGCTTCTTCGTATTTCTCTTCAACAGATCTTTCTCTGTCTGAGTTAATCTATTAAACTCATCTTTATCTCCTGGTTCTTCAAACCCATATTCAACAAGTTCCCATAAATCTTGTGAGGCAAACAGGGCTCTCATAGTTATTGCCCAGTAGTCATAGTTTTTCCCATTAAACTGTGGGAGCTGAGTATTAAAAATACCCATGCTAGTGCTGGTGCTGGAGCCAGCAATTCTTGCACTTTAAACTATCACTGTGTATTTAAAAATCCTGATTGTCTTCAACAACAACACACAAAAAAAAACTTGAGAAATACTTTGACTTAGTCTTCACTTTTCTGGAGAAGCTGCTGCAGCAAAGAACCTTCCTTCAGCTTCTTTGACACCTTCAAAGACCCTGGAAAAGCTCTAATACCACTGTTGGGAATTTTCTGATAAATTCCAAAACAAAATAACTAAACAGAGAACAATGCTTTGTTTTCTCCACAGGATCTTTAACACAGGGAAGCTATAACTGATTTCTGAGAACAGAGTATTACACACACCCACAAAAGCTTTGTATTCATTAAAATAAAACTGTTGTTACAAAAATACTCTTTCTCTGCCTGAGGGATTACACCAAGAACATTTTAACAAAAATTACTCTGTCTCATTTTGAAAAGATTTACACTTCTCTGTGTAAACTTTTCATTTACATTTACTGCTGTAAATAAAAAAAAAAATCTTACATATCCATTCTTCACATTACATTTCAATCTCCAAAAAAAACTTCTTCTCGCGCTGCTGCACATATTACATTTCATACATTGAGATTAAAAAAAACATTACATTTCATTGCTATGCATTTCAATGCATGAGCTCCACAAAAGAATTTCCACGCTGCCCCTGTTCTTCTATGTTCGCACTACTGTGTGTTTCACAATATATTTTTTAATACAAAGTCAATGAACAACATAAAAAAAAATGACACATGAGCTTTTCTATTTTTTAGATATTACATTGCGCATGTGTTTTTTAACAAAAATGACCATACCTATATTTTAATTTGCCATACTTCCGTGCATAAAAAAACATTAAAATTGAAACATTTCATCTATAATCTACGAACCAACGTAAATACCATTACTTATTTTACTGCACTAAACAGCGGTCAAACAAAAACTTCACGCAATGTGTTTTTTGAAGATCTGTACGCAGCTTTGACTTTAATCAACAGTGAATACCATTCATCTCAATCGAAGAGATATCGGTTGTCCAAACTAAACTAACAATAAATCCCGATAAAAAATTGTTTTGCAAAACGTACAGGGAACACGCGTCGAAAAGTGTACAATATCGGAGCCCCTTGGAGGAAAACCACTACCTCAGCAAAAGCGGTGCGATGGAAACATGGGGTTTTCATGAATTAAATGTGGCAATTGGAAATTACATTTCAACAAATTTCACTACCCTGTACAGCTGCTTGAAATGGCATATGGATTCGAACGACCGACGTAACGAGGTGGCGAGCAGAAGATATGTGGATCTGGTTCCATAAGTCTCAAGCAAAAGGGAGTGACGAGGAGGCGAAGCGTGACGTTGACGCCATTTTCGCTCACTGAGGATACAAAATAAACAAGCACCCATCATTTTCCCTCCTTAGATGGAGAAATACGAAAAGCACATCAATTTGTCGTATTTCCTGTCGAGCAGAGTCATTCCCCGGAACGCTGAAGGAAGCCCTTCCAAGCCGTAAACACTAAGTGATTGCCCCAAAATAGGGTCTGGCAATGTTCTCCTTCACAAACAATCCCAGTACAAATACCTTCAGCGACAAACACCACAAATCCTCGCGGAATCAGAGGCTCGCAGAAGAAATATCAAGGGACTCATAGACCTGCAAACGAAGATCTTAAAAGCAAATGATCTAAACCCCTCATAAAAAATAAAACTAAAAAAATTATTAGCAGAGCGGGATTATTTTTAATGGTTTCACGTTTGCCATATGATACCGTTTCGCATGCATATGTGTATTTTTATTTGGGGTCCTCGGTAGAGGTAGAGGGAGGAATTGTCGGGACAGTCAAAAGTGATCGGAATTCAGGTAAAAATATTTCAAAATATTTTGTAGATGCAGTGTTTGAATCGTGTTTTTGATGGTGTAAATTGATATAACACCATCAAAAACATCTAAGACACCTAAAATTTTGAAGTTTAACAATTATAACTTGGATTTACAAAAATCCTTGCCGGATTTTATCTAAATATGACCAGAATTTCCATAACTTTCGAAGCAATTCCTTTAGCTAGTTAAACTATGGCTTTTTCTGCACTTACCATCTACAAAGGTAGCCACATGGATGGTTTAATTGAACCGCTTAGAGTCCACAATTTTTTCCTGGACTTTAGGAGTTAATCTCACATATCATCATTTAAAAAACTCTTAAGTACACTCAAAAATATTTTTTTTATTTCATTATTAAAATAAATATTTACATAAGAGTTAATCTCATATGTAATCATTTTAAAAAGTAAAATGCCAAAAATAATTTTTTATTTTATTATTAAAATAAATCTTTACATCTTATGTCATGTTTTTTAATTTTCCAATGGAGTGTTAAAAGTAAAAATCACAAAATAACCTTTCTAAGGGTAAGGGTATTACAGTAGGAATTATTTCAGCAAACAAACTTTTTTTTTTTTTTTTGTAAGCTATGGTGGAACCCATTCTATTACTCGATAGAAATTAGAACATTACATATCATCAGGAAAGTATCAAAACCCGCCCACATGGGGAAACCGGGTGATAAACCACCTATAGTTTCTGGTGGCTGCCCAAAAATAAAAGGCCCACAGTCTCAGAATCTTAGCTAACAGTACTAAACAGTCATTAGAGTTTCTAAAGCTATTAATCTGCAAAAAACAAGTATCTTTCTCTACATATCTCAAAAAACTACAGCTAAAAAGGCATTGAAAATTTTCCAGCATATCTTAGTTCAGGCATTGTCCGTGTCTGGAGGTTGGCTTGTCCCTCCCGCATCATCACGTTGCATGCTCTTCAGCAGCTGATGCATGGCCTCCATCTTTTCCTCCTGACGCTCCACAGCAACGCGAATGAAGCTAAGTTCTCTGCGCAGGTCCGGTTCTCCCTTGACCAGCTCCACCATCTCTTTTGCCACCTGCTCGAGCGCCTTCGCCAGTAACCCCTTCATCACCCAGTAAATGTGAAGTGACTGTTTAAAGAGCGTCATTCGCCCCCTGGTATGACCAGGGTCGTGGAGCAGGGGCTCCCATTCTTCCATTTCGTCAGCGGACTGATTCTGGAGGGACTCCTCCTCCAAAAATTGCATAACTTTTCTAATAGCGGGATCAGACTCTCTCTGGAATGCGCGTTCCGCCCGTCTGAGTCTGTAATTCACAGTATGCCTTGTCTTTTTCTCAGGATTTGGCTTCCGCCCCGAGACCTCGCCTTCCCCCTGCGTCCGCTTCCTCTGGCCCCATCCTCTTTTTCTACTCACCTCCATTTCCTCAGCCAGGCTTCCCGCACGGTTCCTCAGCCCCGGGCTCCGCTCCTTCTTCCCTTTCGGTTCAGAGAACCCTTCACACTGCTGGTGCAATTCCTTAGCTGCAGCCCTTATCTGCATGGCCGACCACCCTCCATCATCACCCCGCGGGAGTTCTTCCTCCGACTCATCATCAATTTCCCAAATTTTCGTCGGGGGACTATCCTGGGCTATGCCCTTCCCTTTCTTATCCTGCGCCTCCGTCGCCACTCTCAGATGTTCCTCAATCTCCTTAGTCCGCTGTCTGGTCTCCATAATTCGCCTGCTTCCTTTGCTGGGAGGTCTCTGTTGCTCCACGCGTTCAGTCCAGGCCAGACGGCTCTCCAACACCCTACTCGCTCCTCTCCCAATTTGGAAACAAACAGAATTCCGGTCGCCTTCCCCGAACTTGATATAAGTAGGATTTTTGACCTTCTCATACCGATTATCACCGGCGATCAAATGCCGCCATTTGTTTTCGCGGTTGGCAGCATTAATGGTAATTATTCCTTGGTTACTGTTTGTTAACGAGGCTTCTGACAGCCCACCATCCCCTCCACTGAAAATACATACCTTAATGATCTCACCCTGCGCAAGATCGAGTGCCATTACCTTCGCACACTGCCAAAGTACAGCTCTGTACTCAACCATCATTTCATTAAGCCTCCCCGATTGATCACTGATCAACAATCGGGATCTCCACGTCCTTTGATTATGCCAGCTCAAAGATCCGACAAGGTGCTTACGTGGCTTGGTCATAATCCACCTTAATGATCTCAGCCAACTCGTTCCACTCGCTGTTTCCACAAACAGCCTTCCATTGTTGATCAACCCTGTTACCCCTCCCTCTGCTGCCCCAGTTGGCCAGGTAGTCAGCCGCCTGGTTACCTTTCCTGCGGACATGGCTCACTACCGTATAGTCAATCTTTTTTAATAGAACTGCAATATCCTGAACGATACCCGCAATTCGCCAACTGTTGGTGGCCTTTTCCCAGCTTTTACCATTATTTAATTTCCTCACCATGTCCACTGCAATCTGAGAATCGCCCGAGATTTCCAGGTTAGGATAACCATTTCTAACTGCAATCCTTAATCCTTGATGGAGTGCCCAGAATTCAGCTTCATTATTAGTCATCTCTCCTCCCCCTTCTGCGAATATCCATCTGACCTGTTTATTGCTATCTCTGAAGATGCCTCCGAAGCCTGCTTCTCCTGGGTTTCCTTTCGAAGCCCCATCGAAATTTAACTTAACAAAGGTATCCCTGGGGTGACTGAACTTGTCGGGGCTCTGGCTCCTCATATCCTGGGGGACGGATAGCTTGTGATGGACCATTTCCAGTTTTAAGTTTAACTTCCTCAAAATTTCTTGTTCCTCCTGATTTGTCTTCCAATCATCCTCGTACCATCTCTCCACCAGAACTGTTTCCCGCATGAGCTCTACAACTTTTACCCAGGTTGTCTCCAGATCCTTTGACATATTCTGAAAAATCCTCCGATTTCTCTCCTTCCAGATCATCCACATAACAAACCCGGGCATAAGATTCCAGGCTCTTTTAACGACCTTGCATTGGAAGGCCTCCTTGTTCCATTTGAAGACCAATTCATTAAAATCATTGATGACCCATCCTGGTTTATTGAAGGTCTGCTTAATATTCACCCACAAATGCTTAGAAAATGGACACTTAATCAGAAGATGATCCCTGGTTTCCCCTTCCTTGTTGCAAAGACAGCATATCGAAGGCCCCTTGAAGCCCTTTTTCTGGATCCTATCCCAGGTTAGGATCTTGTTTTTTGTAGCCAACCATATGAAAATAGAGACTTTTGGCCACCAATTATCTTCCCAAACGGCTTTCCAATCCAGGTTTCCAGCATCCCCATTCTGAGGATCAAATAAGTAATAAGCTTCTTTGGTGGTAAACAGGCCCTTCATAGAATTACCCCACCTAAGGATATCCTGGCCATCACGAGCTCTGATTTTCCGGGATCCAACTTCTTTTTTGTATTTGTCTTGTAGGTTTTCTTCAATCTCCCTGTCCCATTCCAGTGGATCAATCCAAACTCTCCACCCTTCTTCCACAGCATGAGCTTTCCAGTAGTCTCTAACACTAGTCTTGTTGCCTTCTATTCTGGCTCGGATTTGATTAAGATCTTGGATTCTACTCAGGCTTTCTCTCTGTTGCCACCTATCTTCCCAAAAATTTGCCTCTGCTCCTCCCCGGATCTCCCAGAAAGCATGTTTTTCCACCAGATCCCGGTTCAGGCGAGCCAGGTCCCAAATAGAAGAACCTTTAGGCGTTTCCTGTTGCCTTAGGATCTCTAACGTTGAATCAGGCATGTTATATTTAGTCTTCCATATGATCTTCCACAGATCATTGCCACCCCGGAGCCACCTCCACCACAACTTGGCTCCCAGGACCCTGTTGAGAGTTTCAGGGTCTCTCAGCCCTAAGCCACCTTTCTCCTTTCTCTTCGTTAACTGTTCCCAGGATACAAGAGCCCACTTCTTTTTTTGGTCTGATCCTCTCCAGATAAAGTTCCTTATGATTTCTCTGATTTTAGCACAAACCCCTAACGGTGCGGCCATTATTGAGAGAGGATAGATTGGGATCGCTTGCAAGACAGATTTCACCAAGACGATTCTACCTGCAATGTTTAAGGCTCTGAAGGCCCAGTTTGCAACCTTTGCGTTCAATTTATCCAAGACACCCTGCCAATTTTTCATCTTTTTAGAGGTAAGGTCTAGAAGATTACCTAAATACCTCGTAGGTAATTCCCCTCTTCTGAAGCCCAAAAGTCTGGTGAGGTGGTTTCTTACCTGATCTGTTGTGTTGAATATGAAGATACACGATTTGTCTCTGTTAATTTCCAGGCCAGATGCCTCCGCAAAGAGATCCAGAATTCTTCTGATATGTCTGACTTCTTTGACTGTTGGTTCTCCAAAAAGCATAATGTCATCCACGAATTGTTGGTGGGTTAAGGGCAGATTATTCCCCCAAAGCTTGAGACCCTTCAACCTGTTTGCCTCTCTTTCTTGTTTAATAAAGCGACCCAAACCTTCAGCAGCAAGGATGAACAGAAAAGGGGATAAAGGATCTCCTTGTCTAATTCCACGAGAAGCATTAAAAGTTTTCGTTGGAGTTCCATTGACCAGGATGGAGAAATTTGGAGAGGAGATCAGACTATGGATCCAGGCAATCCACCTCTTATTAAACCCAAAGCTCTCTAGGACTTTGCCTAGGTAATTCCAATTCAATCGGTCATAAGCCTTAGACAAGTCCAGCTTGATCAGCATGCCTTTTTGTTTTTTAACCTTAAGAGAGTGCAAAACTTCCTGAGTTACAACCAGACCATCAAGGATCTGTCTTCCTTCAACAAAACCAGTTTGTTCTGTAGATATTAGCTGGTCTAAAAGGGGTTTTAATCTCCTAGCTATCAAGGACGTTACAATCTTGTAAATGACATTGCATAATGCTATTGGCCTAAAGCCATTTGCATCCTCTAAATTCTCACCTTTAGGAATTAAAGCAAAAAAGGTAGCGTTGAGAGCCGGCCACACCTTTTGATTCCTTCTTGATTCTTCCACCAGATCAAGGATCTCTCCCCCCAAGAAATGCCATCCCGCCTGGTAAAAGTCAACCGTGAAGCCATCTGGTCCCGGGGCAGTACCCTTCTTCATTGCTTTCACCGTCTCTTCTACCTCTTCGAGGGTCGCAGCTCTCATCAGAGCCTTATTTTGGTCTTCAGTGACAAGGCTGGGAATGGCCGAGCAGATTTCCTGAATGGCTCTAGATCTATCAACCTGTGGTTCAGACAATATTTCTTTATGGTGATCCACAAGAACCTGTTCTATCTCTTCTTGCTCTACCACTCTATTACCATTCCTATCCTTAATGGATAGGATTCTGTTCCTCTGTCTATGTTTAATCATTGCCTGATGGAAGAATTTAGTATTTCGTTCTCCCTCTCTTAGCCATTTTATTCGAGATTTCTGTCTCCATAGAACCTCCTCCTGCTTTCGCCTTTCTTCTAATTTCCCCAGGATGACCCCTTCTTTGTTGATGCTATCCTCTGTCCTGCCTTCCAGTATCATCTTTTGCTGAATGCTTTCCATTTCTCCTTCTAGTTTTTGTTTATCCTCAAAGATGTTTCCAAACTCTTCTTTGTTCCATTTTTTTATTTTACCCTTCAGCTCTTTCAGTTTTAATTGAAACGTTTGCATTTTTCCTTTACCTTGCACAGAAGATTGTCGCCACCAATCCTCGACTTTCTGAATGAATTCTAGGTCTCTCAACCAGAAAGATTCAAACCGGAAAGGTCTCCTCCCACGATGATTTTTGATGTCGAGCTCTAATCTAATCGGCCAGTGATCAGACCCCAAGGAGGGTATAATCTTTGCTTCTACAAAAATGTCTTTATTCATAATAGCTTCTGAAACTAGGAATCTGTCCAGCCTAGAAGCGATTTGGTTTTTACCTCCTCTCCTGTTATTCCAGGTAAAGATCCCATTGATAGTCTGTATGTCAACTAGTCTTAAATCCTCTATCGTCTCGTTGAATCTATCCATGATTTGGTCCACCTTCCTCACCCCTCCTTTTTTCTCGTCCAAGGATCTTATTAAGTTAAAGTCACCCCCTATGATCCAGGCAGCTTCAGGATACAGTCTACGGATACCTTTCATGCTTGCTATGAAGTTTTCTTTTTCACCCAAGGAGGGGGGGCCATAAACTCCTGAAACAACAACCTGCTCCTTGGTTCCCACTATCCTACCTTGACCAGTAAGGATTCTACTCATACCAGTCCATCTATCCAGGATGATATCATTAGGGTTCCACAAAATTGCTATACCTCCTGCAGATCCGATAGCATCCAACCCCATCACTTCGTATTGAAGATTATTTTTTCCTATGATACCCTCAAGCTGTTGAATCGATATTTTAGTCTCCTGCAAAATCATAATGCTAGGTTTCTCTTTTTTCAACTTGTCTTTCATGTACCTTTGTTTGCCCTTACTGTTTAAACCCCTAATATTCCAGCTGATAACAATCATTTAAAACTTTTGATAGGAGGGGAAAAAAACCTCTGACAGAGGTATCACTTTACCTGAATTGATCAACTCTTCTCCCACCGTTTGGATGGTTTCATTCATTGTCTTACGACCCCTCTTTCTACTATTTTTGCCAGAGCTGTCCACTCCCATCGATTCTGTCCCTTGATCATTTCCAGTCATCACCTGCTTGACTATATTCTCTCCTTTTTTCTCCTTATATTTCTGGAATACTTCCTTATACAGCTGTTTCTGTTTTTCAGGTATGAATCTTCTATCAAGGTATTTCCATTCTTGAAGAAGCCGTTTCATTATTCTCTCTTCCTCAACCTCATTTTCTGCCTGATTCTCCACCTCCATTTGTGATTGCATTGCGGTATCTTCCAGCTGCTCCTCTGTTCGTTTTCCATCGGTTTTCCCTTGGTCTACTTCCTTTCCTTTACCTTCCTTTACTATTTCCATTGGGCTGTTCCCAGGGTCCTCATCATCCTCTAAATTTACTTCATAATCCTCATTGCCCTCCTGTAATACCTGAAATTTGTTCTGGCTTGACATTTGAGCTGGTTTCCTCTGAGGTTGCGATCTGGGGCCCTCCTTGTTTTGCCTGCGTCTTCTTGTGACCTGCTGAAAACCCTCAGACACTTCCTCCTGGCTTTTCTTTGTTTCTCCCTCATTGTTCAACGGGCATTGCCTGTATAAATGGCCGTATTCATGACAGTTTCGGCATCTGAAAGGGATGTGTTCGTAATCTATTGGCTGATCCCAAACCTCATCATGATATTCCATCTCAATGCTATCAGGAAGGGGTTCCGCCAAATTCATGTATACACAGATTCTTGCGAAGGCGTTATACTTACCCCGTTTTGTAGCCTCTGCAGCCTTAACAAAACTCCCGATTGTGTTGCCGATTCCTTCTAATATTTCAGGGTCCCAGCATTCATCGGGCAATCCAAAAAGCCTGACCCAGATTGGTGCCTCCAGCAACTTTTCTTTTTCTGGGTTATATCGTTCCTCCCAGTATTTCATGAACAGACCTGCATTGTTCAAAAAATATGGTCCTTCTTCGAATATCCTGTTCTTGTCTTCCACGTTCGTGAAGATTGCTGTGAAAAATCCCTTGGCTCCCAGTTTCAGATCAATATGACCTCGGGGTTTCCATTTCTGGTCAATCCATCGAAGTAGCTCCTTCTCCGAAGGCCAATAACCAATGAATTTACAAATCAAGGCATGGTCCTTCATATAGCAGTTGTATTCCTCCAGCTTGTTACAAGGGATGACATATCGTGGTTTTTTTTGAGCCCGCGGTAGACATTTCCCTTTCATCCTTTTCTGCCATAAATTTCCCATGACTGGAACATGGCTGTCCTTCTGGGTGTGCCTCATTCCACTTCCGCTGTTTTCCCCAGTTACCACATTCTTGAAGGAGGGGATCTCTCCCCCCCCTTCGGCTCTTCCATTTCCTCTCAGTGCCTGTCTCTCTGTTGTTATCCTGGCCCAATAAGTGAGAAAGAACCGCAGCAATCGGGTCTGTCCCTCCTGCCTGATCCGTTTCCCTATCTTGTCGTCTTCAGCCTTGCTTGCGCTGACTCTAGCAGAGTCCTCTGGTCAGGCCCTTCTGTGGCGGTTCCTGCAAACCCTAGCAGAGCGCATCCAAAGTTTCTCCTTTCTTGTCTCCATTTATTTTCTTTCTTATTGATTTATGTAACATTTCTAAATCATTTCAGCAAACAAACTTAGCAACCTTGCTCATGAAAATATTATTGAAGTTTGTCTTTTAAGGTTATTGTGTATATTTGCAAAAGTCATCTAGTTTTACACTCATACCTATTTGGGTTTGTACTTTTTAGTTTTCAGCCTTTTTGCAGTATTGTACTTTCTCTTTTGGGTTAGTTTTCAAATTTTTGTGTAGTTATTTATAGCTATGAAGAAACCTACATATATATGTTTGCTTCTTTTAGTAATCTTTGTGCATATTATGTATACATATTGTAGTAGTAGAATCTTGTATATATCTTGTATGTGGCAAATTCCATCTTCTATATTATTGCAATTTTATTGGTCAGTATTGTAATATCTCTCTAAGTGTCTTGTTTAATATTGATGGATATTTATATGTTTACAAAAGGCATTTTCACTTTAGTTAAAAAGTTTAAGGATTTTTCTTTCTTAAGTTCCAGGTCTTGGTTTTGAATATTTTAAGAATGTGTTTTTGAATTTTTTTTTTTGAGTTTTTGTCTTTTTGGTTTCTCGATTACTATTTGTTGTGTTTTCCAAAACTCAATATCTTTTTTATAAAGTTGTTCTCTTTCTTTTTGGCATATATAGCTATTAAAGGAAGGTGAAAAGAAGGTTGCTTCTTTAAGTCAAGGTTGCTACCTCTTCCTAATTTCTTTACTTTTTTTATAGAGAAAATGCAAAAGACAAAAAAAAATAAAAATTAATAGATCATTTCTTTTTAGAGTGATCTTCCATTCAATTTCTTGTTTTTGTAAGGGATTCTTTCCATTGTCAGTTTTGAATCTTTATTTTAAATGGGACAACATACCACTTCAAAAGTATAGAAAGGTTTGTGATTTTTCTTTCCAAAGGGTGGAGTTTCCTTTGCAAAGTTATAGATTGGATGAAGAGGAACTTGAAGCACAATTATTTCATAGAGACCTAGACAAACATATTCCTATTTTGAATCTACATCTAGTATCCATTTCTTATGAAAATATTTGGCCTATAAAAAATTATCAATATCCCTAACACTTTCTAGTTAAATATAAACCCTATTATTAGGGTTGATACTTTAGTTGTTATTTTCATTGAGCCTTCTTATGATTTGGATTCTCTTCATATCCCTTCTTTTCATCTATCCAAAATGAATAGTCCAAGTGTCCAAGTAGCAATGTTGGGAGTGGAGTCATCAAAACCTAAATTTTGGTTGTCAATTCAGAGACTTTAGCCCTCCTCCCGTAGTTCGGACTACTTGGACTCATAACTAATGTGGGGGATCTCAACCCAAGGCTTCACATGTTATGGGTGCTCTTTCATTTGGGATGTTGTTAATTCAACAATTCCAACTATATCACTAGACTCTACCATATTTACGAATTGTTTTTTTTATGGACTCATAACTAGTGTGGGGGAACTCAACCCAAGGCTTCACATGTTATGGGTGCTCTTTCATTTGGGATGTTGTTAATTCAACAATTCCAACTATATCACTAGACGCTACCATATTTACGAGTTGTTTTTTTTTAACATTGCAACTTCCACAGCTGCCCTTTAGGCTTCCCATTTGCTGGAGGACATGTTTCTCCGTCAAATCACTCGATAGGAGGTGGTTCTTTTCTATTTGTAGATTTTTATGTAAAGGAAACTCTTTCTTTACGATTTCGAGCCTAAATGGGTGGATCCTTTCCATCCTCTAGTGGACCAACTAGAAATATATCTTTCTCATTATTTGGATAACAATAAAATAATATTTTCCCCTCTATCAATATGTTAGTTAGACTCATGTATTTTCAAAAACTTGAATGTCATTTAAAATATCTCACTAAATCATATCAATAAAATATGAATCATGTGAAACCAAATCAAACAAGTGTTTAGTGGTTCTACTGATATTTCTACCATAAATTTGATCACAAGTTAATTGCAGTAGATTTGTTTACCTAATCAAGTTAATGATATATAAAATATAAAAAAATATATATAACCTAATTAAAAAAAATTATAATTACCATTAATATTAACTCCGTTAAAATATTAAATTACATTTCAAAAATAATTATAAAACGAAATGATAAAATGTAGGTGGGTGAAACTTGGAAATTACCGCACTTCAAATTTACATCCATTCCATTTATAGTTCAAAGGCTCGTGCATTTTATTACGACACCAAATCCAATATCAATAAATAATATTCTAATAAAATCCAATATTAATAAATAATTGTCTAATCAATAATAATGAGGAGTTAGGGTTTATGGGAATTTTATGAGTTTTAAGAGTTATGTATTATTCTGCCGTAGGCGTTCCCTTTGAAAATAACTCTCTTTTCCAGCCACTGTATATGTACATTTATGAGACGTCTAAACGTTAGACGATTAAAATAGTTTAGACCATTGGATTGATTTTCCACATGTATGAATCAGTGACAATGTTATTCAAGTTACACTGGTTTCCCTCATTAAAAAACTGACGTGACGATGGAGGTGACGGTTAATGGGATGGAGAATGAAGAGGGCGATGTTTTATGCTAATTCTCATGGCAGCAAGTTCAACTGGGTTGACTCATTAGATTTGGAGTCGAAGCAAGTTCAAGCGGGTTGACTCAGATTTGGAGTCCAGCACAGTTTTTGGAATGGCTACTCACGGCTCGGTTAGTATTTTGAATGAAATTTCATTTATCAAAACGATTTTAGGAATGTAAATTTGTAATTTTATGACAGGATTGGTAAATGGTATTTCGTCTTGCAAATCGACCATAGTTATGGTAAGAGAGTTGTAGTTTTTTGTGGGTACGATGTTTCATTTATAATTTTGTTATTGCCAAGAACAGATGGTTGCTGATGGTGTTGTTTTGTTATGAGAACGGTTTCAGACTATCTTCTTTGTCCCCTTGTTGCTATTTTCTATGTAACTGGAAAAAAATTATGTGTCCAAGTCTCAATCAATTTTATGTCAAACCATTCACCAGTGGATATGTAAAATATATGTTACTTTTCCAGCGGCAGCAATCATGACGTGGAAGTCTATGATCTTCATGCGAGTGAAATATCCACTAGATAGTGAACTATAGAAAGCCCAAGGAGTGGCAACAAGCTCATTCAACAACGGTGCTCTTTTAGTGGTTAAAGTTCTGTTGTCTTGAAGTTTCTCAAGAACGTCTGCAAAGTGTCTGACAGAAATGCTGAACCAAAAATATTCTGTTTTGGCAAAATCGTTGGTTTGTTGGTCCTCTCTTTTTGCGCCACTATACACAGCATTTCAACATTATCAATATGGAGGGGTGGGGGACTCTTTATTTGCAGTAAATTTGAACTTTGTATACGTTTATCTGTTTGCTTATTATTGGACTTTTTGCGCCACTATACACAGCATTTCAACATTATCAATATGGAGGGCAATATGGAGTGGTGGGGGACTCTTTATTTGCAGTAAATTTGAACTCTGTATACGTTTATCTGTTTGCTTATTGTTGGACAGAATGAATAAACCAGGTTTAATGATCAATGACTATTTCATTTGATTGAATAATAATGGGCCGTCAGATTAATATACAGAGTTAATAGTTTAGTTAATAATAATTTTAAGTTAATAGCCCGTTAATATTTAATAATAGTAAAAAAAATAGAAATTTAACTGATTCTACCTGTTTGCATTCACCGTTGTCTTCATATCGAGAGAGAGAGAGCGGAAGAGAGCAGAAATGAGTGTGCCTTCTGGAATTAAATTTAGTGATTAGTCTATTTATTCAGCAATCAGGAACAACATATTTTACTTTCCCTGTACAATCGATACTCAAATCCTGTCAAGGAGTCCTGAAGGGATTCTTTGGCGCCACGGTGAACCATAGCAGAGCACCGCATTGCATGGATAAACGACATCGAGTCTTCTCCATTTTCAGCACCGCATTGCTTCGATAAACTACATCGAGTCTTCTCCATTTTCATTTAATACATGCGCGACGGTGAGCCATAACAGAGCATGCTAATTTTCTTTTTGTTTTGCAAATCTTTCCTGTTTAACGAGGCAGTCATATTTGCTCTTCAGAAAATGATAATATTGAACGGACTTGTCATGACTTTGAAGAGATTCTTAGGTGTTCGAAAAGAGTTAAATAAAACAAGCATGATCCCACCTTCATAAGGGCGGCAATGATTCTGAAGAGTTGCGCAACAACTGTAATTTGGAGTTTTTATTAGAATAAACAATTTTTTTTTTTTTTTTTTTTCCGGGTCAAATCAACCTTTTATTCTTTAAAATACGGTTTTCACAATATATTGGAGAAATTTAAATGGAATGTATGTTTTGAAAATCTTCAAAACGTATAACGAGCAGAATAAACCAACTTTTTAAAGTTAAATCTTTTCATTTAATAAAAGATTTTCGTTTAAAACCATTTATTTATTTTCTAGTAATTTTTAATGATCAAATCATAGCAATTTGCACAATAATCATGAAAATTCCATTTTTCCCTTTTTCCTATGCACTTTCTGCTAGTTATTGCTTAATGATGAGTAGGCATGGCGGCAATGATTCTGAGAATTTGGAGTTTTTATTAAAATAAACAAAACATTTTTTTTGGTCAAATCAACTTTTTATTCTTTAAAATACTGTTTTCACAATATATGGGAGAAATTTAACTGAAATGTATGTTTTGAAAATCTTCAAAACGTGTAACAATTAGAATAAATCAACTTTTTAAAGTTAAATCTTTTCATCATTTAATAAAATATTTTTGTTTAAAATGAAATATTTTAGTTTAAAACTCTTCATTTTTGTGGTAATTTTTAATGATCAAATCATAGCAATTTGCATGATAATCATGAGATAATCATGAAAATTCCATTTTTTCCCTTTTTCCTATGCACATCATGAAGATTCCATTTTTTCTTTTCTTCCTATCCACTGGAATGATAGTTATTGCTTGAATATTCTACCGGAATGATTGCCAGATCCAAATCTGACTTTAACATATTCCACTGGAATGATAGTTATTACTTGAATATTCCACTGGAATAATAGTTATTACTTGAATATTCCATTAGAATGATTGCTAGATCCAAATCTGACTTTAACATATTCTATTGGAATGATAGTTATTACTTGAATATTCCACCAAAATGATTGCCAGATCCAAATCTGACTTTAACTGAAATGTATGTTTTGAAAAATTGAAAATCTTCGAAACGTATAACAAATAGAATAAACCAATTTTTAAAAACTAAATCTTTTCATTTAATAAAACATTTTTGTTTAAAATGAAATATTTTTGTTTAGAACGCTTCATATTGTGTTAATTTTGAATGATCAAATCATAGCAATTTGCAGGATGGAATTAGAATAAACCAATTTTTTAAAGCTAAATCTTTTCAGTTAATAAAATATTTTTGTTTAAAACCCTTCATTTTGTGTTAATTTTTAATGATCAAAATCATAGCAATTTGCAGGATGGAAGGTAGAATAAACCAACTTTTTAAAGCTAAATTTTTTCATTTACTAAAATATTTTTGTTTAAAACCCTTCCTTTTGTGTTAATTTTTAATGATCAAAATCATAGCAATTTGCAGGATGGAAAGTATGCGGTTTGATGATACCCGACCAGATTGATACAAAATGAAGAAAGGTCATATAGTGAGCTATGTGCCTTATTCTATGGGCAGAATGAAATGCTTCAGGAGCCTTAATGCCGACGCTTCTAAGCCCAAGAGATGGCTTGATAGAAATGGAATTTTCCAGGCGCCATTGAATTTTATTGCATTTCAAGTAAGTAGATTGAAGGTGATAGTGAATCATTTTAGCTTATAGTTTGTATTTTTTTGGTTTGATCCAACTTTGGATTTTATGATTTATATGGTACGCCAAGTGAGCTGCACGACTGATTGTGGTAGCACATATTTTGAAAACGTCTATTAAAATTGATAAGGTGTAACATATATGGTTGGGTAACATATATGATTGGTTTACAGAAAGCCCATATGTCTTGACAAGGAGTTTGCATACATGCAAATGAACACTGTTGCTACTCTTCTCATTTGGTTATTCAAATTTGAGTGTCCAAGGTGAACAAGTGGCATATGGTACCGCAACATATATGATTGATTGGTTTACACGAGGCCCATATGTTTTGAAAAGGAGTTTGCATACATGCAAATGAAGACTGTTGTTGCCCTTCTCATTCGGTTATTCAAATTTGAGTGTCCAAGGTGAACAAGTGGCATATGGTTCCGCACTTACATTCATGATGAGTAGGCATGGCTAAATCTTCCGATCAATCCGCACTTACATTCATGATGAGTAGGCATGGCTAAATCTTCCGATCAAGCCTAGATGCCCTATTAGTTGAGTTTCCAGATGGCAGCAATTTAGTTCTCCCCACCAGAAGAATCTAATCTAGAATCTAAACTAACGTGAAGTTCATCGCTATTAATCCCGAGTGGTCATATATAGCTATTATGCTTGTACTTAAGGAAGTGTTATTAAACATAATATTATTATCAATATAATATTATTATCAATATGCAGTAAACAATAAGAACAATTAAAAAAAAAGTCCATATATGTTTGCTAATATAGATTAAAAAAGGCAAATACATGTAATTTATGTCAATAAGGAGGAATTTTGTTTTGTATCCATTATTCTATCATAAGAAATGACTTTCGAAAAAAAAAAATCTCACGGAAAACCATTCAATGCTTAATTATTATGCAAAATGATTTAACATTTTATTTAGATGTTCCTTTTTATAAAAATAAATTAATAATTCAAAGGTCATTTTTTTTTATACAGATAAATTAATAATTTTCTGGAATTTTGTTTTCCTCTCAACGACTAATACGGTTAACCTTAATGGACATTTAAAGGGAAACTTAATGGACATTTAAAGAGAAAGATGCCGAAAGATGCCGAAAGATGCCAAATATATAACTTTAATAGACATTTAAAGGAAAAGATGCCATATATATAAACGCGGAAATTCGTACAAATGACCTTACATCTATAAATAGAAATAGAGCCGAATCACATGTATTTTCTATAAATAGAAATACAGACAACCACATGTACTTTTAGTTTTTCATTGAATAAATTTTTGAAAACTTATTTTCTTATAAGATTTCAAACTTTTCTTAGTGTGTGATTTATATTATTATTATAAAATAGAAATATACGGACAATCACATGTACTTTTAATTTTTCATTGGATAAATTTCTGAAAACTTATTATTGAAAACTTTTTTCTTATAAGATTTCAAACTTTTCTTAGTGTGTAATTTATATTATTATTATTTAATTAATATATTCGTATTTTTATTATTTTTGTAATGAAATTTTCAACCAAATATCATTATAAAAAAATATGATAATTTAACTTCTTATAAATTTGATAAGCATCTAATTATAAAATAAAATAAAATTATAAAAAACCTTCAAAAAGAACCAAGATCAAAATCTTGAGAGACAAAAATGGCTAGAAAACAGGAAAAAAGAAGAAATCATCACTTTTAATAATCATGAAGATTCCATTTTTTCCCTTTCTTCCTATGCACTTTTTGAATAATTATTACTTGAATATTCCAGCAGAATGATTGCCAAATCCAAATGTATGTTTTGAAAATCTTCAAAAGATATAACAAATAGAATAAACCGACTTTTTAAAGCTAATCCGACTTTAACTGGAATGTATGTTTTGAAAATCTCCCAAACTTATAATAAGTAGAATAAACCAAATTTTTAAAGCTAAACCTTTTCATTTAATAAAATATTTTTGTTTGTTAATTTGCAATGATCAAATCATAGCAATTTGCAGGATGGGAAGTATGCGGTCTCCGATGATACCCGACCAGATGGATACAAAATGAAGAAAGGTCATATAGTGAGCTATGTGCCTTATTCTATGGGCAAAATGAAATGCTTCCGGACCCTTAATGCCGATGCTGCTAGGCCTGAGAGATGGCTTGATAGAAATGGAATTTTCCGTCGCAGCCGCCATTGAATTTTACTGCATTACAAGTAAGTAGATTAAAGGTGGTAGTGAATCATTTTAGCTTATAGTTTGTATTTTTTTTCGTTTGATCCAACTTTGGATTTTATGATTTATATGGTACGCCAACTGAGCTGCCCGGTAGCACATATTTGATATTTTGAAAACGTTTGTTAGAATTGATAAGGTGTAACATATATCGTTAAAATTGGTAAGGTGTAACATATATGGTTGGTTTACAGGCTGACATACGGTCCGTGCTTCCATTCATGATGAGCAGGCAAGGTTAAATCTTCGGATCAAGCCTAGATGCCCCATTAGTTGAGTTTTCAAATGGCAGCAAATCAGTCAGTTGTAGTCAGCCATTCAGTTCTCCCTTTCAGAAGAATTTAATCTGGATTCGTGAAGTTTATTGCTATTAATCACGAGTGGTCATATATTGCTATTATGCTTCTACTTAAGGAAATAAGAAAATAAGTGTTTTTAAACATAATATTATTAGCCATATGCAATAAACAATAAGAACAATTAAAAAAAAATCCATATATATTTGTTAATATAGATTAAAAAAAGTAAATACATGTTATTTATGCCAACAAAGAGGAAAAGTCCATATATGTTTGCTAATATAGATAAAAAAATAAAAAAGTCCATATATGTTTGCTAATATAGATAAAAAAATAAATACATGTAATTTATGTCAACAAGGAGGAATTTTGTTTTGTATCCATTATTCCATCACAAGAAATGACTTTTCAAGAAAAAATAGATCTCATGGAAAACCATTCAATGCCTAACTATTATGCAAAATGATTTAACATTTTATTCAGATGTTCCTTTTTATACAAATAAATTAATAATTCAGAGGTCATTCTTTTTTATACAAATAAATTAATAATTTTTTGGAATTTTGTTTTCCTCTCAACTACTAGTGCAGTTAACCTTAATATGGACATTTAAATGGAAATATGCCAAATATATAAACACGGGAATTGGTACAAATAAACTTAAATCTATAAATAAAAATAGAGATGAATCACATGTATTTTCTATAAATAGAAATACAGACAATCACATGTACTTTTAGTTTTTCATTGGATAAATTTTTGAAAACTTATTATTGAAAACTTATTTTCTTATAAGATTTCAAACTTTTCTTAGTGTGTGATTTATATTATTATTATTTAATTAATATATTTGTATTTTTATTATTTTTGTAATGAAATTTTCAACCAAATATGATTATAAAAAATATGATAATTTAATTTTTATAAATTTGGTGAGCATTTAATTATAAAATAAAATAAAATTACAAAAACCTTCCAAAAAAAACCAAGATCAAAATCTTGGGAGACAAAAATGGCTAGAAAACAGGAAAAAGGAAGAAATCATCACTTTTAATAATCATGAAGATTCCATTTTTTCCCTTTCTTCCTATGCACTTTCTGCTAGTTATTACTTGAATGTTCCACTGGAATGATAGTTATTACTTGAATATTCCACCGGAATGATTGCCATATCCAAATTTGACTTTGCTTGGGGTTTTTCTTTGTTTGAATAAGAATTTCCGATTCATGAGCTCTCTTTGTTCCTGCAACCCCATTTGGTTAATCATGAAGATTCCATTTTTTCCCTTTCTTCCTATGCACTTTCTAAGCTCTCTTTGTTCTTGCAACCCCATTTGGTTAATCATGAAGATTCCATTTTTTCCCTTTCTTCCTATGCACTTTCTACTAGTTATTACTTGAATATTCCACCGGAATGATTGCCAAATCCAAATATGACTTTGCTTGGGGTTGGTCTTTGTTTGAATCATAATTTCCGATTCATGAGCTGAGTTTACTTGGGGTTGGTTTTTATTTGAATAATAATTTCCGATTCATGAACTCTCTTTGTTCCTGCAACCCTATTTGGTTTTTCTTACCATTTTGTGCTGAAGGAATTCCTTCCTAAGTCCTCTCCCTATCATGGTAAATATCTATTTACTAGTAATTACTTTCCATGTTATGATTACCCTTAGTATCTTTAGTAGCCTTTCTTTTTTTGAGCTTCCCCCTTTTTGTAGGTGACCTATTTGAACATAAATGCAACATCTAAATGTTGTATTTTCATAATCCAAATTTTGGTTCCATCCATATTTTCCTTTTTTCAGTCGTATGTTGTATGGTAAGCCTTTGCTCAAATCTATGTCTATACAATTCTCCTCCCAAAAACTTGTTGTGATTAGATCTTTTGGAAAAGAGCACTCTCCTTGTAGGAATTCCCTGAGGAAAATAGGTCCTACTACAGGGTACCCCTTTGATAGGGCTTGTATAGATTATGATCCTTCAAGCTCCTCAAATGTATTCACTAGAACCCAATCTACCTTATTCTAGATTTCGCTTTCATAAACTTGTGTATGAAATATGAGATCAGAAGAGTATTCCTCTTGATAAAAAGAACGAAGATCTTTTGGCAAGAGTGACAGATACCTGGTAGAAAAGTGATGAACTTGATGGGAGTTTTTACATCCTCTGCTACAAAAACAAACAAGGGATAATCAGTGATGTTGAGATTGGAATTGGGGAAGCTTTGGAGAGTTTCTAAGGCTTTATCAATGCACTAGGGTTAGCGTGGAATTCTCCATCTTTACTGAATTGAAGATGGATGTCGCATAATTTCAACAAATGATTTAATATAATATCAAATGTCTAGTTTGTTTGCCAATATTTAAATTAAGCAGTGTGGATATGGCAATCATTATTACAATAATACAAGATATAAGACTGATTTAAAGATTTGTGCTTTCTCTACATCACTCAAAAGATTTCATGTGTTTCTTTTTAAAGCAGCAAATGTGTTTCGTTTGTTTTGTTTATGATCAGTGCAACTATGGATGGTATTTCACCTTTATACAAGGATGGATCATGGTGGGAAACAAGTGGGTTCTGGACACAAATAAACCCTTCTCTTGATTTCTTTAGGGGTTCTTTGCCCAAGCTTCCATGGGAGATTATGCCCCCTACTGTGCAGCTGCAAGTTTTGTTCTCTTTGAAAACCTTTGTTTCAAACTTCGATTCGTTATCGGTGCAACTATGGATGGTATTTCACCTTTATACAAGGATTTGTGTATTTGGCACTTATCTATCTCAATGGATTTAGAAGAAGGGATATACATAATCCATGGAAAACATACATAAACCTATGTGTTGTACTCATGGGATCACAAGGATTAACCAAGGGATCTCTAATGTTTCTTAATTATCTTGCCCAAATCATGTTCAATTCTACCAAGGCAGGGTTTCTCTGTATATATACTCATTGATTTTACAATATATTTCTTTTGAGGTTTCTACAATGGTTGATAAATCTGAGTCTTTACAAGTTTTGCCTATTATGATTATGGGAGCCTTTATACTAGGCTTAAGGCGAAAGTATCCCTTGGAGGAATACATCGCGACTATATTTCTTGTCGTTAGTTTGATAATATTTACACTAGAAAATGCCCAAACATACCAAAATTTCAGTGTATGGGGAGTTATTATGGTTTGTGGAGCTCTCATTTTGGATTGCTTTATTATTTGAATTATATAAGGTTCAATGCAACATGCTCAAGGTTTTGAATAGTTAATATTGTTACTTGAGTTAAATATCCTTTGCGTTGGTTAAGTATGTTTTACTACATAGAGTAGGTGCACACCTGCTTAAGTTCCACCTTGTTATGTTGATACATTTAATACATTCAATTATATTAAGGGTTTTTCAAACTTCAAAAGATGAAAATTGATAGTATTCATGCAGAAAAAGAATTACCATGTTATGTTGATACATTCAATTATATTAATGGTTTTTCAAATTTCAAAAGATGAAAATTTACACTATTCATGCAAAAAAAGAATTAACAAATGGGTGGTCAAGAGTTTGAATAATTAATATTGTCAGTTGACTTAAATATCCTTTGAGTTGGTTAAGGATGTTTTACTACATAGAGAATTAAGTTCTACCTTGTTATGTTGATACATTCAATACATTCAATTATATTAAGGGTTTTTCTAACTTCAAAAGATGAAAATTGGCCGTATTCATGCAGAGAAAAGAAATGAATGCAATTTTGAGTTAAACAAATTCTACCGGAGTTATGTTATGGATATATTACTACAATTTTGAGTTAAACAACTTTTACAGGAGTTATGTTACAAATATTTTCAGACTTGTAGGTAAATTCTTGTACAAATGGAACTATAATAATTGTTTCTCACTTTTATTTGAAAATGAAACAAAACTGATTGTTGTAGTTTGTGCTACCTGGGTGCTATTAAGAGCTTGTTAGAGAATTAAACAAAGTGGTAGTATGAGTATTGTATGGAATTGGGTACTATGACCTATAATCATTGTTTCTCACATTTATTTGAAAATGAAACAGAACTGATTGCTGCAGTTTATGCTAACTGGGTGCTATTAAGAGCTTGTTAGAGAATTAAACAATGGTAGTATGAGTATTGTATGGAATTTGGTACTACAACTATTGTATGAAATTTGGTAGTATGAATGAAATAAATACCACACAAGTCAGTTTACATCTGCTACCTGGGTGCTATTAAGAGCTCGTTAGAGAATTAAACAAAGTGGTAGTATGAGTATTGTATGGAATTGGGTACTATGACCTATAATCATTGTTTCTCACTTTTATTTGAAAATGAAACAGAACTGACTGCTGCAGTTTGTGCTAACTGGGTGCTATTAAGAGCTTGTTAGAGAATTAAACAAAGTGGTAGTATGAGTATTATATGGAATTGGGTACTACGACTATTGTATGAAATTCGGTAGTATGAATGAAATAAATGCCACACAAGTCAATTTACATCTTACTTAGAATCAATTTTTTGGACGAACTTTAAAGCAAGTGAACCTGTGGAATCCCCATAATGCAGTGGTTGTCTAGGAGGATTTGAAATTAAAGTGAATTGTCTTAAGTTCGTACAATTGAGGTGTGTTGTTTTAAAATGTAGCAAAAATAGTGAATCAACGGTGACATCAAAGAAATTCAAATGTTGTAAAACATATTTTGTATTTGAGACCTCTCAGGCAACATAAAAAATCTCTAGGTGATCTTCTTTCACCATAATTCTTTACTCTTCTATGGTTTTCCCCCATCTCACCTTGCCAACTTCAATTTCTGTCATTGTTTTGTAGAGAAACATTGTTGCGACATCATTGTTGCATTTACCTTCTTGTCATCCTCTGCCATGCTGAAAAGTTGGTATCCTTGAAATTGATTCATATTGGCACGAGGTATAGGTTGAAAAATCTACAGGCCAACGTTGGTTCATTTGAAGAACAATTTCATGAGTTGACCTAAAGTATTTTGGATCAGATAAAGGTGATCGAATAACAATCAAGTAAATTGGCTAAATTAGAGGGATGCCTCTTAAACATAACCCAAATAGTTTCGGATGGAAAGAACATAATTGAATCCCAAAGTAATAGTATAATATGGTTAGAATTAGAATTGCTTGTTGCTAGCCTTTAGTGCACTCGACATGTCAAAGGTAACTGAAACTGTTAAGGTATATATCTCAGCAAGCCTAGAAAGCCTCAATCTGGGGGCGACTGTTGTTGATATAATGGAGATGGAAGCTTTTTGATGAATGTGCAAGAATTGGCCACCATCAATGTAGAAAACCTGCGTGTTAAGATGATGGTATTGAATAATCAACACTTGGGCATGGTGGTTCAATGGGAATATCACTTTTACAAAGCAAATAGAGCATATACTTATCTCTGGGATCCATTTGTTGAATGTTGTTTTATATGGTAGGATTCTTCTCCAATTTATGCCTTACGACGTTTCCTTTGCAACATTTGGTGCAATTGCTAGTTATATCTTATGGCGTTAAGTAGAGTTAGACAAGATGTTATATAGCGTTAGTAGTGATATTTTTATTTTTAAATAGAGATGAGGGTTTATAGTAGTTAAATGGATTAAAAATAAACATCATAGGTGTTATTATCATTTATGAGTGTCATTTAATGTATGATTAATGAAAGGTTTTAAGGGTGTGGGGATGTAGAGAATATATGTAAATGTTTCTCAAAATTAATTATGTGTTATGGATTTAGGTGTTGGGTTTTATATATTAGGGGGTAGTGGTTATAATTTTTGGTATTGGGAAGTTATAGTGGTTAAAGATTATCTATATTAGATGGATTTATAATCACATGGGTTTAGTAGTTATACGTGTTAAGGGTTTTGTGTGTTATGTATAATATACCTTATAGATTTTAAAGGTTTTAGAGTAACCATGATAATAATTGTAAAATTTAATGGTGTATGAGATAAGGGTTATACATTATAGGAGTTTTATTAGTTATATAGTGGAGGTTATCAAAGTTAGAAGTTATATAGGTTTCAAGGAACATACATGTTATGGGTAATATTGGTTATATTGTTTAAGGATTGTGGAGGTAACCATGTTAAGTCTTATAGGTGCTGAGGTTGTGGAAATAAGAGTTATATTCAATTAAATATAGGGTGGAGGATATATGAGCTATAAGTGTCATAGTTTATAATAATTAAACATTACAAGGGTTTAAAGAAATATCATATATGTGCTAATTAGGGATTAGGAATATAGATGTTAAGGACTAATTCAAGATTAGGGATATGTACTATGGGTTACATGTGTTAGGGGATTTTAGAAATAGAGATTATAATGACTGTAGGGTTTAAGGTTTATAGGTTCATACATTATGGGATACATGTGATAGGTTATTTGGTTTAGTGAAGCCTTGTTATAAGAGTGAAAAAGTCATATGTGTTATTTGGATTAAGAATTACTGTCGATAATTTTTTAGGATAAGGAGCTATAGGGGTCAAGTTATAAGGGCTATTAGTTACAAACAAAAAGGTATAAAAGTTATAGAATCAATGGGTATATTAGGGTATGTAGGGGTTTAGAGTGGTTAGAAATTAGGGACATAGACTTAGTGGTTATAAGAGTGATTATATGGTTAGGGGTTATAGAATTTAGATGGTAAGCAATAGATGTTTTAGAAATTTATAGGTTAACTAACTATCTCCACTTTTTTCCTCCCAAAAATTACAAACATAAATGATTAACTATAATAATAACAACAATAATCTATTTTTAAGGTTATAGCCAAGGGAGACCAAATTGGTGTATGAGACCCCCTTATTTGTGGGACAAGGGACCCACCTTTGCACAACAATTCCAAAGGTAAAGTATACAAAAACATACATACTCTACCCACTCTAGATTTGAAGAGTGAACTCTAATGAGGAAACACATCCCTTAACCATCCCACTTAAGTTATATTTTAAATCAAATTTGAAAAGCCTTCTCACTTATAATAACCTTAAGATATCTCTCTTGAGATTTTAGATTACAAAGAAGCATTATCATTAATTGTGATTGGACTCTTGCAAAAATATTTTACAAAAAAACAGTTGCCATAAATAAATGCACCAAATAACTAATTGGAATTTATTTATATTTAATTTTTATGATGAAATGAATAAATGTTTATTATTTTAAATTAAAATAAATGTAAACTCTCTCACACACACACACACACATATATATATATATTTATTTTTTAAAAATTATCACCAAAATAATTATATATATATATAATCATCAAAAACTTATATAATTATACACGGACAAAAATTACAATTAGAATTCCAAAGTTCCATTTGAAAATATTTAATTAAAATAAAAACAAAAATAATTAAAAGCAAAATAAAAAAGTGATGGTGTAGAGGCCAAACTCTTGAATTTACCTTGGCTTAATTTCTTAAACCATAAAGAGCCTAACCCCTATTCTAGAATGGTCAGGCCCCTAGTTAAGGGGTAGGAGAACCCTAACACATATCATAGCATGAATAAGAAATTGAAGGCTCTTTATTTATATTCTCCATAGGATGTCGAGGAAGAGATAGAACGTCGAATAATAAATAAGGCTATTTCTTGCTCATATATATATACGTAGCTGAGGATTGGCGAGGAGAGCGGGACATTTAAAAAAGCTTACAGGAAGGCAAGACATTGAGAAAAATCTCTATTTGATTATCACAGGTAAGTGTGCCATAATTTCCAAGATATTTTCATTGCCAGAATGCCCGTTAGAAGGGCATATGCTCATTAAAAGTTTGATTTTTTTTATTTTTTAAATAAAATTTCGAAGATTTATTGATTAGGGTTTACCTCCTTTAAAATTAAGTTTTTTCCAACTGATCAAGATTGCCCAAGTTCCCCACCAAAACATTATTGCTTTGTTTATATAAAAAATTGAAACAAATTAGTGTATCAAGACCTCGAAACCCAAATGAACCCTCACGCTGAGATCTAGGTATCAAAACCTTTTAGCCAACTACAGAGCCTGGGGTTAGATTAGGTTAACTTGCATTTGTAAAAGGCTCCACACTCCACCATAATTCCCCCACCTCGAGTATAAAATTGTTATTGACATCGATCATTAGCATTCCTGGAGAAGATTTGGTTCAGTGAAATTGTGAAGCGGAAACCAAGAAAAAAAATGGTTCCTTAGCTAGGGCATTGGATGTAGTATATATTAAGTCATGGCAGATACGCTAACATCTATACTCTAGGAATTGACAATCCTAAAAAAAATGGTTCCTTAGCTAGGGCATTGGATGTAGTATTATG
Source organism: Pinus tabuliformis (assembly GCA_031772625.1). NCBI lineage: Eukaryota > Viridiplantae > Streptophyta > Pinopsida > Pinales > Pinaceae > Pinus > Pinus tabuliformis. The sequence goes on from CM062812.1 coordinate 885,505,384, forward strand.
TCATGGCAGATATGCTAAGCATCTATACTCTAGGAATTGACAATCCTAAGGTCGATTTCACAACTGCTATCTGGAGGCCTTCGTTTCCCAGATCTCCTACAATATTGAGGTGTGCCAAAGGATGGAAAAATATTCCATAGTGAATCGACTTCCATCCAGAAATTAGTTAAGGGATGTTTAATTACAACCAGTAATCAATCAATAGGATAGTGTAGCGGAGTCTCCTTTCAATAACCACTTCCTTGTAATCATATGGATCGACAACCACCCCAGTCATAATCAGACTGTAAGTGTTATTACATACCATCTATTAAAGAAATCCTATTGATTTGTGCCCATACCATAATCTAATAGGAAAGCATAATCATTTTCTTATGCATAGACCGGATTTCATTCCCCATTAGAATTGGGAACATGCTGACATCAAAGACTCTTGCTCATAATGAAAATATTTCTACCTAGATTTGAAGCAAGTCAATGAAATACACACAAAATCACCAAGGGAAGAAGAATTTTCCCGCACAACCGAAAAACTAGATTTCATCTTCTGGTGAACAATGCGGACTAAATGAATTGTATTATATTCGCATTGTTTAGTATTTGTTTTCTTTTATGCTTTCCTATGAATAATAATATACGAATAACTACTAAATCAATAGGTCGCAACCATTGACGGATAAAATAAAGTTAGAGCCTCGAAGATATGAAAGTTAAAAATTATTTTGTAATAAATTTTAACTTGTGTCTTTGAAGGTAATTATGACATGCTATCAACATTGATCTTATGTTCTACTTCTTTAAGAATGATGACTTTCAGCAGTTCATATTTCTAGAACAGTCCATAATGTTTGTCCGAGTGTTGATCTCTATGAAGATGACCACAAATATAAATGTAGTGCTTGGTCAAGTGGAGAACTTCCTACGGCGTGTGTTGATTTCTCAGGGAAATCTCAGGGCATGATGCATAAATTAAATCAAGTTTTTCATAAATGCAATCACACTTTTCATATAAAAAGTTTTTTCATATAAATAAGAAATGGATGCTTCTCTAAAACATGCATCACTATAATTCATTTATTTATGCAGACTCTAAGTGCAGTCATCTTCTGATCATTTGGACAATAAACACCTCCTCCCTTTCTGCTTGATCTTTTGCAAATTATTATTATTTAATTTCAATCACCAAAATCTCCATTTAGTATCAAAGTTCAACAAAAAGAAAAAAGGGGGCCATAGAATAAACTGATCAATAAACACCTCCTCCCTTTCTGCTTGATCTTTTGCAAATTATTATTATTTAATTTCAATCACCAAAATCTCCATTTAGTATCAAAGTTCAACAAAAAGAAAAAAGGGGGCCATAGAATAAACTTTATGTATAGTTTTGAGGCTATCATAAATAACACCAGCACCACAACAGCTACTGTTCTGGTGGTATTCATGGCGGTCGGGAACTTATCTCGAACACGATTTCTCATTCAAGAACCTTCCTGAGTTAAAAACTGAGGGATTTCTTTTTTTCTTTCCTATGAATAATAATATATGAATAACTACTCAATCAATAGGTCACAACCATGGATAGACAAAATAAAGTTAAATCCTCGAAGAAATGAAAGTTAGAAATTATTTCATAATTAATTTTAACTTTGTGTCTTTGGAGGTAATTATGACTTGCTACCAATATTGATTCTCTGTTCTACTTATTTAAGAATGATGACTTTCAGCAGTTCAGATTTCCAGAACGGTTCATAATGTTTGTACCAGTGTTGATCTCTATGAAGATGACCTTAAATATAAATCTAGTGCTTTGCCAAGAGGAGAACTTCCTGCAGTGTGTGTTGGTTTCTTTCTCGGGGAAATTTCAGGGCATGATGCATGCCTATATGTAATTAAAAATCAGAACATCCTCAATAATGGTGTCACATCGTTGAAGAAGTGCTAGAATACCAACGGTTTTAATGTTACTTTAGTTTATTAAAAAAAAATCTATTAATATTTTCTACAACTGCAAATATTTAGGAAACGAAGATAGCAACGACAGTCATACCAAACCATCAAGGTATAATTGGGTTTGATCTAGAAAATGCAATACCTACAAAAAGAAAAATACAAAATGATCTGATGTTTTCATTGTGGGAAAAAGGACCATTTCTTACTCCTTGAGGTGCACGTTCAAGAATGATTCTTGCTCTCGTAATGACTCTAAATTTTCCTAATCCACCATGTGCACCAAAGAAGAGATCAAACTGGTTCTATGCACTACACGTTATATGACTTCTCCTTTACCTACAATCTCACATAACGTCAAAGCAGTTGAATTTTAAATTTAAGTTTAACTAAAATTTTCTCTAGACATCGCAACTAGAAGCCATTGACTCTACACTTTGTTCCATGATCCCATAACAGGTATGCAGTATATGTAGACAACAAAGCAAACTAGGCCAAGCCACATCGCTGAACATCTGGACAGATTACTTATTCAAACTTCCTTTCTCACTGGTGTTTTTAATCTCATATAAAAAACTATCCCAGCAGCTATGTCAAATCAAGTGATGGCTCATGAGAGACTCTTAATTAGTCCATCCAATGGTATTTCACCCTAAGTATTCCATGATCCCACGACAGGTATGCAGGTATACGTAGAAAAAGAAGCAAACTAGGTTGTGCCACATCATTGAGCATCTGCACCAGTTACTTATTCAAACATCCTTTCTCACTGGCATTTTTAAGCTCTGATAAAAATTTATCCCAACAGTTATGTGAAATCATAAGCGATGACTAATGAGAGAATCTTAATTAGTCCATCCAATGGTATTTCACCCTAAGTAGATAGAAAAGACATAAATTATGTTTCCATGAGTGTCCCTAAACACTCCATTGCACATGCAGGTATAGGGTTACATTTGGTTGCACAATTAGAATTGATCTTGATATATTTCCCTAGGGATCTATTCCAGGAGTACGAGGGACTAAGGACACCTTTTGTTAGATCAAGTGGTAACATGAGACACTAGTTTAAACTACCATTCATAGAATAATAAATGTTCTTGACCTTGAGGGTTATTTACATTTGCTAGCTACGAGGAGGAGCTAATGGATTCAAAAAATGAGGTATGGGTCGTGTGCCATATGTCATCATGTCTTCTGTATTATTGCTTGAAAATATTATGGTTGGATTCCTTCCATATGGTCCAAAGAAGGTATCCCAAAAAAAATGTACAAGGCATTGTAAGTATGGGATTATGGAATGGAGTACTATGGCATTATGGAATGGAGTCTATTTCCAATTTTTGAATGGATTCTATTTCCAATTTTCTAATGCTTATTGAATACTATGATAGTCTTCATATCATCACTCTTGATTAGATATTAATGCAATTATTGAGTAGGTGCTTAGTTCTATCCTCTTAATTTCTACACATGTAATGAAATGATGGGCCTATAAACCCTTTAGCTACAAGGCGGTCCCATGTGTGTTTTTCTTTGAGCCAATAACCAAAGAAATTTTGAGGCCTTAGGCCATAGTTATACATTAAATATTATTTCTCATATTACATTTAATGCTAGATTGGTGTGGTTGGCTTCCATATCATAAGCCTCTTTGACACTAAAATTACCACTTGCATGTACAAAGAATATTTTAAGTAAACAAATCCCAATTAAATTATTTTATAATCCCATTAAAGAGATTAAATATCTTTAAGAATTATGGCCATTTTAGTTAGAACATATAAGAGATATAGGGGCATGGATTGCAAGACATATTTGACGAGAGTGAGGGTGAGAAAGTGAAATGCCCAACTGGACAATTTGTGTTCTAACCTTGCGAGTAGGTCCTCTAAAGAGACATTTCAAAGAGAATTATCCAATAGTAGGGCACATAGGTATTCGGATGGAAGGGAGACTCTTTAGAAACCAAAGAATCTAGATATATGACGTTTAATAGTTAAAGAAATATTGAAAAATAAGATGAGGGATTCTCTTTGATTTATAAGGACATATGAAGCCAACATAAAAATATCCAAGATTTTCTTAAAAGGATAAACCTTCCTCAACAAAGATACAACCTAAGAGAAATTTATCATGGATGAATTAGAGGTGGGAAAGAGGATCCATAGAAGGATGAAATTTTATTCTTTTGAGAATTTCAAAACTTATAGCAACTTCTAGGGACTTTCTCAACCCTTTGACAACAAAGATGAAAATGAATAGGGAAAGAGGACCTTCTTTTTTGGCAGCCTTGGAATGATTGAAGGTATTGGAGGGAGAATGATTGACAAGGATAGGGAAAGAGTTAGAGGAGACAAGGTTCCAAACCCAAGGAAGCTATGCTTGACGTAATCGAAATGCTTTTAAGAGTTTTTCAAGATAACACTAGTTTAATATATCACAAGCATATTCTATTGCAAAAAACTTGTTGGTTTTGCAAATCTCTCCCTTGGAAAATTTACATGGCGGTTCAATTTATCATTCTGTCACAACCATTAGATCCTGAATATATACATTACCAACATTGTACTAATAAAAACACCTATATCCAGATCATGGAATAATACTATTCGTAGTTAAAGTCTACCCTAGTGGAAATAAATTGTGAAGTTCTACCTTTCCTTGTGAATTAAAGTATGTCTAAGGCCCTTCTCTCTCAACAAAAAATGAGTTTTGATTGCTAACAAAATAATTCCTTGGTGGAGCTGAGCATAAAAACTGGCCTTTCCAAGTTTTATTACCTAAGATATATGATTTTATTAAGCTATCTAGTTAGGAGAAATTTTTAAGAAAAACAAAACAAAAGATAAATAAAGGAAAATAAAAATAATAATATCAAACTCATATGGCTCTATGGTACTATTGACCACTAGTATACATCTTTTACCCTTCTCATGGTATTTGAACCACAATCTTCCATTCTATAAGTGTCAATCCTAAGATAGATCGATGTTGAAATTTATAAATTTTTATTCGATCTCAGCTGAGGTTGAATAGATATCCATGTGAGTGATAATTCAACAAAAAGGTTGATGTACGAGTGGTGAAACTTGTAATTAAATGATGTATACATATTCTAGCTAAGAACTGGTTAGACTTATCTAAATATTATTAAAAGTTGTGATAACAATCTAGAAGTTATGACCTCCAACTTCCTAACCATCCTCAGTAAATGAGAATATAAGGACACACAATATGTGGAGGTTGGTCATTCTATGTGAATTTGAAGATAGGCCTATAGTCCCATTGAGGAACAATGCCAAAATCTTATGAACATATTGTTATGATAGTGAGAGGATTTTATATTTTTTTCACTATTAAGAATGTATTTATGTGTACATGTAGACATATTTGTTAGAATAATGAAAAACACATATATTAATTCAGACATAAATACAACCATGAAAATATTATTGTCAACAATCTAACAACAATGGTCAAAAACTCAAAATATTCGAAAAAATAAGGAGAATATTGGAAAAATATCAGCAGACTTGAAAAAAATACAAATGTTATCCAATATTTTGACTTTTTAAATATAAACTAAAAAAAAAATAAACTAATAATATTTGTAATTAAACATAAACTAATAAAATAAAGTGTATGACATGGATACCAAAATGGAAAGAATGTGTTATTATATGGAATACATGAAGTGTAGTCACTACACTGAAAGTTGCAATTTGCAACAAAGGAGTGGTTAATGCGATAACCTAATGGGATTGGACCTAAAGCACATAAAATATTGCACAAATGATTAATAATGGTAGTGGAGATATAGGGAAAGGTCTATCCATGTATGTTGAGATTGAAAGAAAATACCTCAAATCAAGTGGATGTCATTAAGAGATCATGGCCACGAGCAAGTAAGAATAGGACCATGTTTTTTTGGTTTATTTGTTTTTTTTTTTTCAATATGATGTAATATTTATGTCTATTTCAACTCACTCTTATGACTTCCATAAGTGTGAGTGGAAATCAATGTTTTCATGTACATATGATGCTTGTATTAATGATCAATTGTTGTGACAAATGACAACATAGCTAGAGAACTATTGTATGTAACATCCTAGCTATGATAAGCAAAGGGGATATAATAGACAAATGTGAATCCAATATCAAGAATGGTAAGCATCGACTCAAAACAACCAACACAGGAAAATGAAAATTGCCCACATCACATATGAAACCAAATCTAAAATACATAATATGCAAGGTGTGACATAATCTCATAGGTTACACTATGTGGTACCCACTATTAGGCATAGGTCAATGATTCCTATTGATATGTATGAACTCATGGGCCATTATTGGAAACAGTAGCACACCATGCTTGGTGCCAGCCACATATAGTCAAAACACCATGTTCCTAAAGATTCATGATTCTAGTGATAGCCTAGAATTGTATCATTATTAAGAACTACACACAAAGATAATAGGTGAGTGGTCTCATGAGCTAGTATAACTCCTTGATAATGGCTAACAAAAAATGAATAAGGTATGTGACACTTGTTGATGCGGGGGGTTTGGAATGGACATTTCATGGGAAGTCAAGGAGTAGAATTTCACTATATGACCAAGGAAATGTCCGCTGGCCCAATTCAAGGTTTTGTGTGTTAAGCCCAACCATTTCCAAATATGGGAGAATAGAGGCAAAATTAGGAATATGCACACTTAGATTATCAATTGAATTCATGACCTCCAAGATGGCCTCTACAAAAGGAAAATTAATATCAAAGGAATCATGCATAATAAATGGACTTATTACATGTGTGGAAATAATAACTTAATCATTTTCCATATTGGGATGGAGTTTTTTTTTATCAAAATCAACAAGTTTCAATGGAATTTATAGAGAGGAAATCACTTCCATAGTAGCTAGCATTTGCTTCCATGTGATCATGGTGAAAGAAGATACTAGGTTAATGGAAGTGACATGAGTAATGTATCATCTAGGGGCATTGGAAATAATTCAGTAAGTGAAGAGTTTTAAAACATTCCTACATCAAAATTCATGATATAATGAGGAGCACCAATAATAAATGACACAATAGTCCTATAAATGGTAATCTTATATGTTATGCAAAAAGAAATTTAGTCAATCATGATGATTTTTCCCTCACAAGGGAAGGGTAGAATATAAAAGATTGATACAGTTATAAACATCATGCCATGGAACCAATTGTTCCCAAGGAGAAAAATATATTCTAACGGGGCATTGACTAATTCAACTTTAATAGTGAAGATTTTCCCTCAAGCGCAATGGGAAATGTTGGGTTTACTTCTTTGAGTTAGAAAGTTGGCCATGAAAGGCCTCAAGGGTGGTGTTAGAATGCACAATTTTTCAAGATACCATAGCCCACTAGCATGATGAAGACATAATAAAAGTGGACGCTCCTTTGTTACATGTGTGGTAGATGAGCTTACCAATAACCCAAACTTGAACCTGGAAACCAATCAAATGAGAGAGCCAATACTGACTTATGTTTATGTCAAGAGCTCTAAGACTCATTACTTAGGGATCTAACTCACTCATCATGGTCAACAAGGTTTTGTGTTGCATGAGGAATTTTTTCAAAACCTCCAAGGTATACATGGAACAATATTCCTAGGCCAAGTCCTTGACAATATATAATTATGGGAAGCACATGAATTAGGAACAATCATTTTCCTAAATTATGTAGATAACTAGTTGAAATTTTCAATGGAAATGGAACCAACATCAGCATCAGCATGTGGTCCTAGGTTGGGCTGAGTAGGATAAATACATGGCCAAGGATTTTAGGAATACCTTAATACAAGGAGGTTAACTAAGAATACGTCAAGTCAAGATGCTAAGAAATGATCCAAAACCAATCATGGGATTTGGCAAGGTGATCCAGGATTTTTATAGTTTTGGCACATTGCATTTATTAATAGAAGTCATTTTTTACTATATATGTGTGTTTTTGTTATAAATTTGCATTCCATTTTGTCCCCTTCATAATTCCAGATCAAATTGAGAACCTTTTATATTTACTAAATGAAAGCATGCACAAGCAATTTTCCCATGACTTGTCACGTTAGGTAATATATCATCAAAACAAGAAACAATCCTTAATATAGTTTCCAAATACTTAATTAGGGATTATACAATGTAAATGAGGCAATAATTGTTTAGGAAACTTGAGTCCACAAATTCATATGAATTTGTAGCACAAATTAGTTAGGAAGAAATATTGGAAATGATAGAACAAAATAATAAAACAACATACAATAAGACAATGATTTACAAGGTGGAACTTTGAAAATATGCCAAGGAGACATCTATGGGGCAAGGTATTGGTATTATTATTGCTCAAAGGTAAAGATTGTAATCTTCCCATAAAATCCATTACAAAATTAAGTTACATATTCCTTTGAGGCCTACGTTGATGTATCATGTCTTTAACATTACATGATATACATAAGATGTCAAAATTTCACTTAAGGTAAATTTGGTTTTTACTATAAAATTTATGCCTCTTCTAATTTTTGTCATGATTCCAATAATCTACTCCATACCAACAATTTTCCTAACGCTTTTTCCAAGCCCATCTATCAACTTTTATGTAAACTAGTAGAAGCCAAACACAATTGTGAATTTTTTAATAGTATTGTTTATAAACATATCTACACAATTTTCTATAGAATGGAATTTCTTAGGAGTTACTCTACCTCCATCAATAACCTATCTCAAAAAATGGTATTTATTAAAAAAATCCTTGGTCTTACCATGATATACTAGATTGACAATAAAATGGATAACACTTTGATTATCATAAAATATATTCACCTTGTCCTATGTTATTCAAAACTCACCTAATAGGTCTACTTGGGGTAGCTCAATTGGCAATGGCTGTGGAAATGAAAGATCACCGAACTGGAAGTCTTGGGTTGAAATCTTGTGCAGTCTTCCGGTCAGGGTGAGAAGTTGGACATGATGAAGATGTAGTCCTACCAAGCTTACAAAAAAAAAATTCACCCAATAGATCCTTTAACCAAATTGTCTCCATTCATCCATGTGATACAATTATATACTTTTCTTCACTAGTGGTTCATGTTATTGTTTTATGAAGTTTTTCATTTTTAGGACAAACAAAAGCATTGCAGGGTAAAACAAATCTAATGCATGTTAGAATTATTTCTACCACAAACATAATCATTGTAGGGTTAAACAAATCTAGTACATGCTAGATTTTTTTCTCACAAAAACACAAGCATTGTAGATTAAAGCAAATCTAGTGTAGGGAAAAACAAAAGAACATTGCAAGGTAAATCAAAAGCAAAAACACAAGAATTGCAGGGTAAAACAAATCTAGCACGCTCTAGATTTGTTTCCAACAAAAATGTAAGAATTACAAGGTAACACAAATGCAAGCATTTAGGGTAAAAAAAATCTAGTGCATTCTAAATTTATTTCCAGCACAAACACGAACATTGCAAAGTAAAACAAATCTAGTGCATGTTAGATTTTTTCTTAACACAAATAAAAAACATTGCAGGGCTAGAAACAAATCTAGCATGCACTAGATTTGTTTATAGCACAAACACCAATGTATAAAACTGAAATAAATATAAAGCGTATTATATTTTCTAGCATAGACATGGGCATTGCAAGGTAAAACAAATCTAGTGTGTGCTAGAATTATTTCTAGCACAAAAACAAACATTGTAAGGTAAAATAACTCTAGCGCACCCTAGAATTCCTTGTCGCATAAACACAAGCATTGTACAATGAAACAAATCTAGTACATGCTAGATTTGTTTCCATAACAAGCACGTGCATTGCATAGTAAAAGGAAACTAGCGTGTGTTAGATTTCCTTTTAGCACAAAAAAAGCATTGCAAGGTAAAACAAGTCTAACATGTGTTAGATTTTTTTTTATCACAAAAGTAAATGCATTGCAAGATAAAAAAAAAGTAACACGTGTTAGATTTATTTTTAGTACAAAAAATTTTTTCGTATAGTAAAACCAATTTAGTGTGTGATATATTTATTTATAGCACAAACACAAGCATTGTAGGGTCAAACAAATCCAACGCCCGATAGATTTGTTTCTAGTATAAAGATAAACATTATAGAGTAAAAAAAATCTATTGTAAGGAAAAATGCAAGTGCATTGCAGGTTAAAACAAAAGCACAAACCCAATCATTGCAAGTTAAAACAAATTTAACATGCGCTAAATTTGTTTTCGCCACAAATGTAAGCATTGCAAGGTAAAATAAATCTAGCACATATTGGATTTGTTTCCAACACAAACACAAGCATTGCAAGGTAAAAAAAAATAAAAATCCATGCTAGACTTGTTTCTAGCATAAACACAAGTATTTCAAGGTAAAATAGATCTAAAACACGTTAGATTTGTTTCCAGCACAAACATAAACATTACATGGTAAAACAAATCTAGTGCACCCTTAGCTTGTTTTTAACACACAAAACAAGGAACTGTAGGCATAGAAACAAATCTTGCATGTGCTAGATTTGTTTATAGCACAAACACCAACAACAAAAACTATAATAAACATAATATTTGTTAGATTTCCATCTAGCATATACATAGGCATTGCAAGGTAAAGGAAATCTAATGTGCTATATTTTTTTCCAGCACAAACACAGCCATTGCAAGGTAAAATAAATCTAACACACCCTAGATTTCCTTGTAGCAAAAACACAAACATTAAATCTAACACACCCTAAATTTCCTTGTAGAAAAAACAAAAACATTGTACCTGGTGAACCAAATTTGATACACATTATATTTGTTTCTATCACAAACACAAGCATTACATGGTAAAACAAAACTAGCATGTGTTATATTTCCTTCTAGCACAAATTAAACTTTACAAGGTAAAACAAATCTAGCACACGCTAGATTTGTTTTTATCACAAAAGAAAAATCATTGTATGGTAAGAGAATTTTTCACGTGTTAGATTTATTTTAGCACAAAAATAGTTTTGTAAGGTAAAATAAATATATCATGTGCTATATTTCTTTATAGAACAAACACAAATACTGCAAGGTCGAACAAATCTAGCGCCTGCTATATTTTTTTTCTAGAAAAAATATAAGCATTCTAGAGTAAAATAAATCTAGTGTAAGGCAAAATACAAGAGAATTGCAGGATAAAAAAAGCACAAACACAAGTATTGCAAGGTAAAATAAGTCTAGCATGTGTTAAATTTGTTTCTATCACAAATGTAAGCATTGCAAGGTAAAACAAATCTAGCGCATGTTAGATATGTTAACACAAATGCAAGAATTGCGAGGTAAAACAAATCTAATGCACTCTAGACTTGTTTTCATCACAAACAAAAGCATTACAGGGTAGAATAAATCTAGTGCGTTATAGATATTTTTCTAACTCAAACACAAGCATTACAAGGTAACACAAATCTAGTGCACCCTCAATTTGTTTTTAACACAACCACAAATCTAGTGCGTTATAGATATTTTTCTAACTCAAACACAAGCATTACAAGGTAACACAAATCTAGTGCACCCTCAATTTGTTTTTTACACAACCACAAAAGCAGTGCGGGTCTAGAAACAAATCTAGTATGTGCTAGATTTGTTTATAGTAGAAACACTAATATGAAAACTTAAATTAAATATAACACGTCTTAGTTTTCCTTCTAGAATAAACACACACATTGCAATTTCAAATTGAATGAATTTCAGTATATCATTATTTTTTCCACTGGAAAAATCCATAATATTTCATTATAAATATGAAAGATTACATATGTAGATGCTTTGAAGCATATGCCAACTGTTCTGTACATTTTCACAAAAAATTTGCATGTCTGTGCTGTATATCTGTCTGTTACATTTTCAAAAATTGTGCAAAATTGGTGCCATTTTTGGCAATCCTCAATCTATTTCAAATTATATCATGTTGTGCAGTCAAAACCTCATAAAACTATTTTGTTATGTCGCCTGTTGACCCGCAGTAGGATATGTCGGGTCTATATATGGCCGATGGTAGTATTTCTGCTCCTGCTGATCCAAAAATTCAGTGATTTCCCATAACCCATTCTCCATCACCGTGGCCTCCTTGGAAAGCTTGTCAGCAGTCTGGTTATGTTCTCTGTATATATGAGAGATGTGAAAAAAGTTAAAAGCATCCTTTAGTATAAATACTTCATCAAGCAGTACATTTAGAGTGTGTGAGTGACATGTGGTATCTCTATTGACCCAGTTTATAACAATCTGAGAATCGCCAAATATGTTGATGCTGGTGCATTGGTGACTGAGTGCAAAATGTAACAGATGTCGGAGAGAAATGAGCTCAGAATAATTGTTTGTGCCAGCCCCCAATCCTACTTTGATATGAAAGAAGTGCCTCGAGGATATGTGTAAAATGATACCCCCTCCGCAGCCATTTTCGTTTGCAGCCCCGTCGAAATAAGCCCATGGCGAGCCCATGTCGATATAGGGAGGAGGGGTCGGCCGTCGCTGTTTTGTGGGAGGAGGATTTGGTAATTCGTTGTATGCTGAGATGATGCCAGCTTCAACGAGTGGCCACCTAGCCTCCCATCCATCAAATATCATTCTATTTCTGGACTTCCAAATAGACCAGTTAACAATGATAGGGAGGTTTACAATTTTCGAGCCACTGTGTTTGTTCCCCCAATCTATCCAAGCGCTGATAAGGTCTGTACCAGACCAGTCTCCCGAGTACTGTATGTGAAATTTGATATTATGCCATATTTGTATAACAATGGGGCATCTTAAGAAGAAGTGTTCAGTGGTCTCTGTGTCTGCTTTGCACAGCACACAACGCGAGGGTCCCGATACTGCCCTACGCTTGAGGTATTCATTAGTGGGAATGCGATTGCGGAGGACACACCAAGAAAATAATTTGGATCTGGGCGATGCAGTTAACTTCCATATCTGGTGCCACCATCTGTCTAGCACTTCCGGCTTTCTGTGGTTAATGATGAGTTTATATCCTTCACGAGGAGAGTAAATCCCACTATCAGCAATCTGCCAGATGAGTTCATCCGGCCCTTCCACAATTCTGATATGGGATTCAGAGAGGGCATCGCAATATTCTTTCCAGGGTTCGTGCCATCTGATCGGGATATCTAATTGAGTGCCAGATTTCCAAGCCTGGTGTAGTATGTCAGAGCCCTCAGGATCAGCAATCTGTGCAAGCACCCTGATGCCACGGGAGTTTAGGAGGGCAATCAGATCTGGTGGGAGCCTGTGTCTGCCTCCGCATCCACTCCATGGGTCCATACCTATGCGAGCTCTGTTTCCACTTCTGATGCGCCACACGATATTGCTTCTGAGAAGGGGGAGGGAGTGTAGGAGGGCTTTCCATATGGAAGAGATGCCCGTTCTGTTCCAGTTTGGAAGTCTAGCCCAATCGATGATGTCGAGAGGCCAGATGTACTTATGGTATGCTATGTCAGTCCATAGACTGTGGGAGGTCAGCAGCGCCCAACCCATCTTTGCAGCAAGAGCTTTTGCAAAGGATGCCAGGTCCTTTAATCCCCATCCCCCCCATTTCTTGGGGACAGCAATCTTGCTCCAGGAGATCCAAGCAAAGGTGTGCTTCTCTTCCTTTCCAGCCCACAAGTATCTGTTGCATAGTCTCTGAATCTTTGAGAGGATGTTCCGGGGGATCCATGCTAATGCCATCCAAAATACAGGGGTCGCTTCCAGCACTGATTTGATCAGAGTTAACCTTCCCGCTCTGGAGAGGTATCTGAAGTACCAACATGATATTTTCTTTTCAATCTTGGTGACAAGCCACACCCAGTCAGCAATTTTTTGATTTGTAGGCTTTAGCCAATATCCAAGGTATTTAAGACCTCGATCCAGAGGCTGAGTGATAAATGGAAAAGCCTGCATAGCCGAATATGATTCAGCTACAGAAGTACCTACCAAAGTGATGGAGGACTTCTCCTGATTTACCACCATTCCCGTGGCATGAGAAAATAGTTTAAGGATTCTGTTGAAGGATGAGGTGTCCCGGATACTTCCATCAAGGAGAATAAGGACATCGTCCACGAACAGAAGGTGTGTTAGAAAACATGCTTCTGAGATCTTTAAGCCTCGGATAGTTCCCTCCCTTTTTGCAGAAATGATGAGTCGACTGAGCGCTTCTGTTACCAATAGGAATAAGAGGGGGGAAAGGGGGCATCCCTGACAGAGTCCCCTCTCTGAGTGGAAGAAATGGGATGCAGCGCCGCTAATCAGAATACTATAAGTTGGTGAAGTAATGCATGCCATAATCCAAGTGATAAGCTGATGCGGGAAGCCCAGATGGATGAGAATCATCTTGATGTAAAGCCAGCTGACTCTATCAAAAGCCTTAGAGAGATCAATTTTGAGAAGAATGCTCTTGAGGTGCTTAGTCCAAATAGAGTGAATGGCTTCCTGTGCAGAGCCAATGGCTTCATGAATCTGCCTGTTTTCCAAGAAAGCGAATTGCTGTGGAGCGATGTGTTTGGATAAAATGGGTCTGATCCTATTTGCAATGATCTTGGATATGATCTTATAGAGAACATTGCATAGCGAAATGGGACGAAAATCAGCGAAGGATGATGGAGAGTCTGATTTAGGTATGAGAGCAATGAAGGTGGTATTAATAGCATGATAGATCTGACCAGAGGTTCTGCTCTCTTCCACCACCTTCAAGATGTCTTCTCCAATGATGTCATAAAAGGCCAGATAGAATTCAATGGTCCATCCATCGGGGCCAGGACTCTTTTCCTTCTGAAACCATTTTATGGTGTTCTCCAATTCGATCATGGTGACCGGTGCATTAAGATCCTCCAAGTCTTCATTGTTAACAAACCTCGGGAAATGGGATGCTACGCGGATGATCTCAGCAAGGTTGGTTCCCTCAGGGCATTTGAAGATACCCTTGAAATAGGAAGTGCCTAGACTGGAGAGCTTGTTGAAGGAGTCTGCCAGACCCCCATCAGGATAGGGTAGGTTCCAAATGGTATTTGCCACTCTCCTCCCATTTGCAAAATTATGAAAAAATCTGGAGTTTTCATCCCCTGCCTTGAGCCAAGTAGCTCTACTTCTCAACCTGATCGATTCCTCTCTGAGCTTGAGTATACTGTGCTTCTGCTTCTCTAGTTCGACCAGCCTGTGTTTGCTTTCCACAGAGATAAAGCCCAGGTTTTGTTCATCCAGCAGAGCGTGAATGTCTGCTTCTATCGAGATGAGCAGTTCATCTTCCTTGGCTTTTTTCATCTTTGCCCATTCAATCACAATATGTTTAAGTTCCGTCAGATTTTTGACAAAACCCCTAGCCAAAGAGGGTTCCCTGCTAATAGGGTGTGCTGCCCAAAAGTCCGTGACCAGTTTAGAGAAACCAGGGTCCTGCAACCATAGATGGTTGAATTTGAAAGGGGCTTTTGGTTTAGGGTGAGGACCCATAATTTCCATCAGGATGGGAGAGTGATCCGAAATTCCCCCAGTACTCACCCACTGCTTATAATGATGGAGATGGCGAAGCAGCGGTCCTTTGATCAAAAAACGATCAAGTCTACGAGCCAAAGCTGCTGGCCCGATCCTTCGATTTCTCCATGTGGGAAGAGGGTGATTCATGGGGATGTCGATGAGATCATGTTGATCGA
This sequence comes from Pinus tabuliformis, assembly GCA_031772625.1. NCBI lineage: Eukaryota > Viridiplantae > Streptophyta > Pinopsida > Pinales > Pinaceae > Pinus > Pinus tabuliformis. The sequence continues at coordinate 885,520,998 of CM062812.1, forward strand.
GCAGGTTCCTCATGAAGTCTGATATGGGGTCTGCTTGTGCTGATGAGCCCCATGATTCACCATATCCCAAGGAGAAATTTAGGTCTCCTCCAATGATCAGGTTTTCCTCTTGCATCAATGATCGATCAAGGAGGGTGCGCCAAAATCCTTCTCTCTGCTGACAGGGTCCATAGATGTTGATGATACGCAGTGACAGCCCAAGGTCTTTGGAAAAAATGTCAGCACCCAAATATCCTGGCCCTCCCCATGAAGAGTCCAGTCTGATGGAGTAAGGATTGAGTCCAATGGCCATTCCACCCGAACGGCCCATAGCATCCAGCCCAATGTACTGCCACTTTGGCGCAATCGATTTTAGGGCAAGAGATATAGATTCTGCAGAACCCAAAGTCTCTTGAAGGAAAATGATGTCTGGTAATTCGACCTGAAAAAGTCGTTTTAGGGCTAGTTTTTTGGGGGAGCTAGCTAAACCCCTGCAGTTAAAGGATAGGCACTTCATGGGGGACCCCGCTGTAGGGGGTTTGTAGCTCTAAGGGCCCCGACAATGGTGGATTGACGTCCCGAAGCAACTTCAGCCCCAGCACGCCGAATGGCTTTGTTCAAATTTGATTTTCGTCCCCTGGATGAGGTGTGACCAGGATCAGGGGGAATAATGCTCAGCCCCGAGGTACCATCAGAGACAGATTGAGAGGGTCGGGGCCGGAGAGAATAATGGTGAGGCGGATTTGATACAGGGAGAGGCACTATAGGGCGAGATGGGGACGAGGAATGATCAAGGGTAAGGGAAGGAGGGATTGTAGCAGTAGTAGGAGGGGGCGGCGGGATAGAGCACTGAGCCTTTGATACAGAGATAGAATTAATGCAATCAGATGATAGGGAAAGAGTATGAGATGAAGGAGATAGATCAGTACCTGATTTCTGAATTGCTGCAGCTGCTGCCCTTGTTCTTGTCATGGGAGGAGTGGATGTGCCCTCAGTAGTAGACGGAGGATGATGAAGCGCTCCATGTGGAGTTGATGTAACCATCTGAGGTGGGGAGATCTGAGGCGCAGTTCTTCGAGGAACAATAGGAGTATATTTAGGAGGGCTGTTCTCGCGTTTATTGAGAGGGCAATCCTTATAGAGATGCCCTACCTGGTGACACCGGTTGCACCGAAATGGAACACCCTCATAATCCAGTATCTGAATGCGCTTGTGCCTTCCCCATTGCAGGGTGATGTCCTCCTCTAATCCTTCCCTGGTGTCAAGATGTACCAGGATGCGCGCCATGGTTCTTCTCCGAGTATCTACATAAGAGCGATCGTGATCCAAGTATGTCCCTAGAGCGTTTCCAATTTTGATGAAGGCCTCCTCATTCCAATATTGCCGGGGGAGTCCAGGTAACCTTACCCACAGAGGTCCAGCAGCGATCTGCTCCCTTTCAGGATCAAATAAAAGGGTCCATCGCTTCAAGAGTACGGGAGCTGTCTCAATGTGCCAATGGTTCTCAAGTACAATGTTCGTATGATCTTCCTTAGCGAATTGGAAGGTGAACCATCCCCGGGGGAGTACCTCAACCTCAGGGAGCTGAGGGAGAAGGGAGCCCCAGATTTCCTTAACCCATCGAAGCAAGCGGTCCGCCGAGAATGTGCGTCCTCGCACGTGACCCACCAAGACGGTGCAAGCGAGCGCCATAGTTTCCTCGAAACTTGTCGAATTCCCGAAAGTGACTGTGGTTTCCTTCCTGATAGCCCTAACGCATCTTGCCTTCTGCTTCTTTGTTCTCGGGGCGGATGGATGATCTGAAAGAGGGTTTGAATTGCCCGCCGAGGAAGGCCCTGGAGCACATGAATTTACCACGGGGGTACCGAAACATCCTGAGGGCTTGGGCCCTTTTGACGCGGAGGGGGTAGCTGGGTTCGACTGCGGGGGCACATGAACCCTAGGTTCCGAGAGCGAGGAAGGTAAAACAATCGGAGTGGGAGGGATATCTTTGAGAGTCAGAGCCTCGGGGTATGAAGATGCGAGCAAGAAGGCGGTCCCGGGAGATAACGGCGGAGCCTCGAGATCCCGTTCCGGCGAGGCAATAGACGTCAGGTTAACCCTAGTCAGAAGGTCATTTGCAGGATTAGATGCGAAAACCGAAGATGTGAAAATGGGTTCGGTGAACACTGACTGTCCAGATAGCGGATCCTCGGAATAGTCCACGAGGTCCGTTACCGGAAAGTCCTCCATGCCGTCCGAGTTCATAATTGCTCCTGTCGCCGTCGTGCTGTCGCCTGTTCCAAAAAAAAAAAACCCCTTAATGCCCGACAGAACGACCGTTCCCTGTGGTCCTGCGGCCGTGCTGAGATGTCTTCAACCGAAACCGTCGCGGTCTTCTGCGGAGCGCGGTTTTTACCGACATCCATATCAAAATAACTGAGACAATACATTGGTTTCCTTAATTACATATTGTTCAGACTTATATATTACAACCAAATAACTTGGCAATGACCATCTTCATAACGATTCCAACTTCTTTCACATGAAACAACTTAGATCCATTATATTGGTTGATCATGGGCCTAGACTAGCACCCTCAGTATATCATTATGTTGGTAATAAGATTGCATAAGACATGTGCGTCTCTATTCTTGTGAATGTAAATGCAAATAATGCATTAAGTGGTCATTTATTGATATTTCGTATTTCATATTCACTATAATTGTTTTTGGAAATTGTAGAATCAAGTGTATCTGCAATTCCAAGTAAAGTAGTGAAGAGAAAATAGAAAACAAGTGATACACAAACAATGCCTCTTTCAGCTAGTATGGTGGTTTTATATATTATATATACTCCATTAGAAATTATTATATTAGTTTGTCCCATCAAATTATGGTGGTTTTATATATTATATATACTCCATTAGAAATTATTATATTAGTTTGTCCCATCAAATTAGAAAAAACTATATGATAATGAAAAACAAATAGATTTTCTTCTCACACAAAAACAAGCATTGTAAGGTAAAACAAATATAACACACACTAGATTTCTCTATAGCACAAACACAAGAATTGTAAGGTAAAACAAATCTAGCACATGCTAGATTTTCTTCTAGAACAAATACAAGCATTGTAAGGTAAAAAAAAAATAGCAGATGTTAGATTTTATTCTACCACAAACACAAGTATTGTAACGTAAAACAAGTGTATCCCATGATAGATTTGTTTCTAGCACAAACACAAACATTGCAAGGTAAAATATATCTAGCACATGGTAGATTTCCTTTTAACACAAACACGAGCATTCAAAGGTAAAACAAATCTTACATGCATTAGATTTTTTTAAAAACAAACATAAGTGTTATGAGGTAAAAATAAATCTAGCACATGTTGTTAGGGTCCCACCCTAACCCCCTTATTTATGTCTTGGGATCATGTCATAGTCAAGAGTCAATAAAGCCCATATTAATATTTGTAAGTGGTTAACCCACAATTAATGACGGGACCACAGTTAGTTGCAAATGGGCGGAAGTATTAGATAGATGGTAAATGGGCAGTAGTATTAGATAGATGGTATTAATAAAACCCACGATATTGGCCCGTGGTATTGCATGTATGAGTCATATATAAAGGATAGAGACTCCCTGCGAGGAGCATCGTGTCTTGTTTTGTAATCGAGCTCTGCTCTATTGGAGGTTGCCCCCTCGAAGAGGCCTGTGAACATTTCTCTCTGAAAAATAAAATCATTGCTATTCTATGCTCTGGGTATATTTTCTTCGCATATTCTGTGTTCTCGGTATCTTTTCTTCGCAAATTCTATGTTTGGGTATTACTTTGTAGGTTAAGAGCATAACAAGTGGTATCAGAGCACTTTCCAGGGCTCCGTGGGATCTCCAAATTTTAGCAATTTTTTTTTTGGCTAGAGACGTGTTCCGGCGTCTTTAAACCACAGGATCTGTCGTTAAGCGCATAAACCTGCGGATTTGGGGAGGCATGCATGCAGGAAATACAAGAGGTGGTCACGTCTGTTTGACTCCCTTGTAACCCCTGTGGGTACCCCTTCGAGTAGTAGCGCATTAGACAGAACCGCGCACGGACTGTCTTCCACGTACCCTCTGGGTATATAGGAAGCCCCCTAGCTCCCTTGAAACCTCGCCATAGATAAACCTTCGGCCATCTTGTGGCTACAGTACACCGAGAACAGCACTCGGAGAGATTACTCGCCCGTACGATAGGGTAGTCGGGTTGTACGGCTAAGGGTACGGTCGATCCTCCTTAGTTAGAGCCCTGAAACATTAGGCCGAGTACTACTGTCAGACCCTTATGTATATTGCGATCTGTAGCACCTGACACTCCTCAAGACCATAGTTCCCTTTCTATCGGGGGATCACACATCACCTATTCCAGATCAGCAAGGGCAGCAGCAGCAGACATCAGTCCCGCAGCTCCATCAGATCAGCAGCAGCAGTTGTTCCACCATTCAGATCTCTCAGATTCACCAGATCGGAGTAGTTGTGAAGGGTTCCTGTCACTGGATATATTTTTTGCAGGACTTTTGGCGACATTGACATTCTGAGGATTTGGCGACTGCAGTATTGATCAGGAAGGAGTAAAACTCCGTTAGGAGTTTTCCAAAAAAAAAAAAAAAAAGTCTGAGATCTTCTGGGGCGCTTATTGGTGACCTAGCCCATCAAAATCAGGACGATGAGCTGAGCAAGGTGGTACCATTCAATTTCTTAGTAAAAATTTTTAAGGCAGTCCCAATTTTTGTCCTCAGGTTGGTGTATGGTAGAAACTCGCACCCAAGCGATGGCCAATGAAAGGATCGACAAAATTGAAGAGCATGTGCACTCCCTCCAATCGGCGGTGAAAGTTATCGAACTTGAGCTTAAAGGAATAAGTAACCAGATAAGTGATGCACTCCCAAAGGGCAAGGAGCCAGCCCACGAGGAGGCGTATAATGGCCATGAATACCATCAGGGTGAGTCTAGCCACTCTCATCAAGTCTGGCACACCCATCCACCACCTAGTCAGCGACCTCCCAAGTTGGATATGCATAAATTTGACGGTTCTCACACGTCTGCATGGCTAGCACAAATGGAGCAGTAATTCCAATTGAATCATATCATAGATGAGGGGACTAAGCTTATGGTGGGCACCATGTACTTGGACAATGAACGATGGCAATGGAAGGAATGGCATCAGCGTTGCAATGGACAGTTTCAGGATTGGGCCCAATTTGCCAAAACTCTTCACAGTCGCTTTGAACAGGAAGACTCTTTCTTGGGGCGTCTAACTAAGCTCCGACAGACGGGTACAATGGAGGAATATATTACTGCTTTTGAAGCCTTAGCCTTCCACACTAGGGGTCTCACAGATGAGTTCTACATGGAATGCTTTATCAACGGTCTTAAAGAAGCCATCAAAGCTCAGGTTCTACTCCACCACCCTCCCACATGGACAGAGGCTTGCCAGGTAGCCCGTAAGGTGGAACGTGCATTAACAACCCAATCCAGCCGCCCCAACTTCCCTGCTAAAGGTCGTCCCTCACAGGCTCCCAATACGACTCAGACACTTAAGATTCAAAAGGTGTCACCTGCGGAAATGGCCGAAAGAAGGAAGCAAGGACTATGTTACTACTGTGATGAAAAATATTCCCCGGGTCATAAATGCAAAGAGCACAAGTTTTTTCAAATAGATGCCACTGACTACAGCTCCACCGAGGAAGATCCACCACTTGAGGAACCGGAGGAGATCGAAGAAGATAACCAAAAGGAAATTGTATCTGATGAACCAATTATTTCGCTAAATGCATTGGCAGGAATTTCTTCCCCTCAAACTCTCAAAATCAGGGGTTTTCTTAAACATCGCCCAGTAGTAGTTTTGATTGATAGTGGAAGTACCCATAATTTCATCCATCAAAAGATCGCTGAAGCAGCACATTGTTTCGTCCGGGCAGTTTCTAACTTCCAAGTCCAGATTGCAGATGGGGGCACAATGAAATGTGAAGGTCGCTGTGAAAATGTCAAAATTCAAATGGGGGATTATCAATTGAAAACCCACATGTTTGCAATACACATGGGGGGTTGCGACATTGTCCTAAGCGCGGAATGGCTCCGCACTCTTGGGCCAATCACAATGGATTTCCAGGAGTTATATATGAGTTTTAAGCAGAACAACTCCACACATACCCTCCGTGGACTATAGGCGAGAGCCCCCTCTATCATCAGCTCGCATAGGATGGAAAAATTGTTAAAAAAGGGCCATCATGGAGTGGTAGCTCAATTTAATGCCATCCAGGTAGTAGACACCATGTCTCCGCCAATTCATCCTGAGATGCAACAGATTTTAAATAAACATCGGACAGTCTTTGACAAGCCTCATGAGCTTCCACCCTCGTGAGGGGCACATGATCATAGCATCACATTGGTTCCAGGGGCCCAACCCCCAAATGTGCAGCCATACAGATATCCGTTCACCCAAAAGAATGAAATAGAAAAAATCATCAAGGAATTGTTGGAAGCAGGTGTCATTCGTCCTAGCATTAGTCCTTATTCATCCCCAGTGGTCATGGTCCTCAAGAAAGATGGGGAGTGGCGGATGTGTCCTGACTTCAGGGCCCTCAATAAGTTAACAGTCAAAGATAAATTTCCCATCCCAGTGGTTGACGATTTGCTGGACGAACTCAATGGGGCTCAATTCTTCACTAAGTTGGATCTTCGCTCAGGCTATCACCAAATTCGCATGAAGGAAGTCGACATTCCCAAGATAGCCTTCAGAACTCATGAAGGCCATTATGAGTTCCTCGTCATGCCATTTGGTCTCTGTAATGCCCCCTCTACTTTCCAGAGCCTTATGAATCACCTCCTCAAACCATATCTCAGAAAATTTGTCCTTGTCTTCTTCGATGACATCCTCATCTATAGTGGCACTTGGGCGGCACATCTTCACCATGTAGATCTACTCTTGCAACTGCTCCGAACGCATAAATTATTTGTCAAGATGTCTAAGTGTGCGTTTGGCATGGAAGAAGTTGAGTATTTGGGCCACATCGTGGGGCGTGAAGGTGTCAAGGTGGACCCCAAAAAGATCCAGGCAATGCAAGAATGGCCTCAACCTAAGATCTTGAAAAGCTTGAGAGGATTTTTGGGTCTCACAGGCTATTATCGTAAATTTGTCCGCAACTATGGCCGCATAGCGAAGCCCCTAACGCAACTCCTAAAGAAAAATTCCTTCTTCTGGAACGAGGAAGCACAACAGGCATTTACCGCTCTCAAAACCGCCATGTGTTCCACTCCTGTCTTAGCACTACCGGACTTCACCAAATCATTTGTCATTGAATGTGATGCTTCGGGAACAGGTATTGGAGCGGTCTTAATGCAGGAAGGGCGACCATTGGCCTTCACCAGCCAACAACTAAGTGGGAAGAATCTGGGCCAATCTACCTACGAGAAGGAAATGATGGCCATCTTACATGCAGTCGAGACCTGGCGACCTTACTTGTTGGGGCGACGTTTCCAAATCCGCACAGATCATCACAGTCTTAAATATTTTTTTGGAGCAACGCCTATCTTCCCCACAACAAAATAAATGGTTAGCCAAAATGTTGGGATATGATTATGAGATCATTTACAAGAAAGGGAAAGACAAAAGGGTAGCAGATGCATTGTCGCGCCAATTTGAGGAGGAAAGTACTCTGCTCGCAATTTCCCTCCCCATTCCCGACTGGATTGAAGAGGCTCGCAGGGAATGGTTTTCACATCCGGGCTCTCACAACTCATTTCTCAATTACAGGTAGATCCTAATTCCAGCAAGGGTTACTCGTGGCAGAATGATATTCTTCGCTACAAGGACAGAGTCGTAATATCGCCAACATCCACCCTCAAAAGTCACATTTTGGCAGAATTGCACTCATCTCCCATTGCAGGACATTTGGGTTTTCAGAAGACGTATGCTCGCACCAGAAGATCATTTTTTTGGGCCGGCATGAAACAGGACATCCTTACTTTCGTAGCAGAATGTGACATCTGTCAACGCAACAAAGGGGAAACCGTCAACACACCAGGCACATTACAACCATTGCCCATTCCGACGTCAATTTGGACAGAGGTCTCCATGGATTTCATTACAGGTCTTCCAAAGTCTGGGAACAAGTTAGTCATCATGGTGGTTGTGGACCGACTGTCGAAGTATGCTCATTTCTGCGCCCTACCCCACCCATTTACACCAACCTTGGTTGCTCAAACCTTCATGGATCAGATCTTCAAATTGCATGGCATGCCCACTTCTATTCTGTCCGACCATGACCCAATCTTCACCAGTAATTTTTGGCAGGAGCTCTTCAGAATACAAGGCACTCAACTCAAACTTAGTACTTCATATCATCCACAAACAGATGGTCAAACCGAAGCCGTCAACAAATGTCTAGAAACCTACCTTAGGTGTTTCACTTCAGAAAAGCAACACCTTTGGGTACAGTGGTTACCTCTGGCGGAGTGGTGGTATAACACCAACTATCATGCCACCACCAAAATGACTCCCTATGAAGCAGTCTATGGACAACTTCCGCCTTCCCCTACTTCTTATCTCACGGGGTGCTCCAAAGTACAAGCCGTGGATCAACTCCTACAACACCGCGCAACCATGCTTGCCCATCTGCGCGAGAATCTTCATCAAGCTCAAAACCGTATGAAGCAACAGGCTGACCAACATCGCTCAGAGCGCCAATTTCAAGAAGGGGATCAGGTCTTTTTGAGGCTGCAACCATATAAGCAAACATCACTCAAAGACAAGGGTTGTTAAAAGCTCTCCCCAAAATTCTACGGACCATACCAAGTACTTCAGCGCATTGGAGAAGTGGCTTACAAGTTGGCTTTGCCACCTACAGCAAAAATCCACCCAGTTTTCCATGTATCGTGCCTCAAGAAAGTGATTGGGAACAATTGTTGAGTTCAAACCAGTCTACCTGAATTGGACGAAGAAGGGTCAATCTGGCTTCAACCTGAACAGGTTCTAGACACACGAGACAAGCACCTGCGTGGCCGCATGATTAAGGAGGTCCTCGTCAAATGGAAAGACACCTCTCCGGAAGATGCAACTTGGGAACCAGCCACTATTCTTCAGCAGTTTCCGCAGCTTCAGCCTTGAGGACAAGGCTAGTCTTAAGGGGGAGGGCATGTTAGGGTCCCACCCTAACCCCCTTATTTATGTCTTGGGATCATGTCATAGTCAAGAGTCAATAAAGCCCATATTAATATTTGTAAGTGGTTAACCCGCAATTAATGACGGGACCACAGTTAGTTGCAAATGGGCGGAAGTATTAGATAGATGGTAAATGGGCGGTAGTATTAGATAGATGGTATTAATAAAACCCACGATATTGGCCCGTGGTATTGCATGTATGAGTCATATATAAAGGATAGAGACTCCCTGCGAGGAGCATCGTGTCTTGTTTTGTAATCGAGCTCTGCTCTATTGGAGGTTTCCCCCTCGAAGAGGCTTGTGAACATTTCTCTTTGAATAATAAAATCATTGCTATTCTGTGCTCTGGGTATATTTTCTTCGCATATTCTGTGTTCTCGGTATCTTTTCTTCGCAAATTCTATGTTTGGGTATTACTTTGCAGGTTAAGAGCATAACACATGTTAGATTTATTTCTAGTACAGACACAAGTATTGCAAATTCAAACAAATCTAGAGCATGATAGATTTCCTTTAGCACAAGCATAAGCATTGTAAGTTAAAACAAATCTATCCTAGACCAAGTTTGTTTCTAGCACAAACATAAGCATTGCAAGGTAAAACAAACAGTGTGTGCTGCTAGATTTGTTTGTAGCACAAACACAAGCATTGCAAGATTAAACAAATATAATACACCCTAAATTACCTTCTAGCGAAAACACATGCAAAGGTAATACAAATTTAACACACACTAAATTTGTTTCTAGCACAAATAGAAGCATTGCAAACTAAAAAAAATCAAGCTCGTGATAAATTTTCTTCTAGCATAAACACAAACATCGTATAGTAAAACAATTTTAGCCTACAATAGATTTGTTTTTAACACAAGAAAAAACATTAGACTATAAAACAAATCTAGTGCATGACATATTTCCTTCTAGCAAAAACACAATCATTGCAAGGTAAAATAAATCTAGCATGTGTAAGATTTGTTTCTAGCACAAAAACAAGCATTGCACAGTAAGTAGCATCTAGTGCATGGTATATTTGATTGTAGCATAATCATAAACATTGAAGGATAAAACAAATACAATACACACTATATTTGTTTCAAGCATAAACAAAAACATTGCAGGATAAAACAAATCTAACATACGCTAGATTTGTTCTTAACACAAAAAAAACATTGCAGGGTAAAACAAATATAGTACACGTCATATTTATTTTTAGCTCAACCAAAAGCATTGCAGGGTAAAATAAATCTACCATGCACTAGATTTGTTTCTAGCACAAAAATAAGAATTGCAAGGTAAAGAAAATCTACTGTGTGCTAGATTTATTTTACTTTACAATGCTTTTGTTTGTGCAAGGAATAAATCTAGTACACTCTAGGTTTGTTTTACCTTCCAATGCTTATTTTTCTACTAGAAAAAAATATGGTGCATGTTATATTTGTTTTTAGCACAAACACAAGCATTGTAAGGAAAAATAAATCTATCACATGCTAGATTTCCTTCTAGCACAAACAAAGGCATTACAAAGTAAAACAAATCTAGTGCATGTTAGATTTTTTAATATCACAAACATAAGCATTGCAAGGTAAAACACATGTAGTGTGTGCTAGATTTGCTTTTAGGACAAACAAAATCATTACAATGTAAAACAAATGCAATACTTGGTAGATTTATTTACCTTAGATATGTGTGTTCATGGAAGAGGAATAGCCATTGTTGAATGAATTCCATATATATAGGTTGTGGTCTAAGTCCTTGTCCTTAAGCTCACTTGTTCACTTATCAGTATGCCAAAATAATCACAGTGGGGTTGAATCCTCTCCTGTTGCTTCTAAATAGTTACTTACTGCTTGCATTGTGGTTATCTACGAGTAACATGAAGTATATTTGTAGCTATGTAGGAGGGAAAGGAGGATGATCAGGAGTTGATCTCAACCATTGGTAGTCCCTATCTTTCCCTGTTCCTCATATAAAAATTTGAATAGGGGTAATATGGAGTTTCATAATATATAAGGGGCTAGACCATCGAATATCAACCTTGATTGTGTTACTTATATCTTTAGCTCTAATATCCACACAAATATAAGCAATGCAGGGTAAAAAACATTTCGCACCTACTAAATATGTTTCTAGCACAAACACAAGAATTGTATGTGTTGTAGTGGCTACAACACTCTCCAAAATTTTGGTCTGCATCCAATTTTAGAGCCTTCCATGGGTTTTTCCTTGATGTTTGAAAACACTTGGGCTCATCCCATGAGCTTTTGTCAAGTCTTTGCACCCTCCTCGCTTGACCATTCACCGGACATATTTTAGCATGTTGGTCACAATGTCACGCTTGTGGGCATGTTTTGTGTATGTTGAAGGTCTGTCTTCATGTGTACAAGTTGTGTTCACTATGTAAGCATTTGTCGCACTCACACACGAAGTTGTATGCAATGTTGCGCAAGTTTCATCGTGGTCATTCAATGATCTATCTCAAGTGTCGCACTTATCACTCGCACCCGTTGGTCAGTCACATTGAGCATGTTGTCTTGTTAGTTCGAGGTGTCTTGTCTTCGAGTCGTGTTGAGTGCGCATTCGCAAGGTCATGCATGCAAAAGTTTTCTCGCTCACACACTTAGTAAAATTGTTGAAACTTTGTCGACCGGACCACACTCCAACAACCAGACCTCCACTAAGCTGCATTTCGTAGTCTCAGCCCTTAGTGATCAAGTACCACTATCCAGAATTGTGTAGAGCTTGAGGCTACCTCCTAGGTAGTCTTCATTATGCAATCCTGGAATCAGCCCAACTGACTATCACCTAGAATAGCGTAAAAGCTTCTTAGCAAGCCATCTCAATCTGCGCTACTAGCAAGAAAATCTATAAAGCTTATCACTGGTCACTGGGAAATTTTGACTACGCAGTGACCTTGGGCTTCACTCCTCCAAAAAATTGCGTAGAGGCTGTCAACATGCCCACCTCCACTCACTGAAGAAATTGCATCGACATGATGGACAGGCACTCGGTGCCTATCACTGAACTTTCCCTGAAATTTGCATAGTTCTATTAGCCAGTCCCGTTATCAACTGGCTCGCTACTCCTCCTGAAACTGCGCAATTTTCTTGGGCTGTCCTTCAGGTTCCCAACATGCCACTCAACCTAGAAATTGTGTAGAAATGTCCTGCAAGCTAACCTCCCAATTCTGTGCATTTTTTACCAGCAAGCTCTCGTAGCCTGCTGCCAGCCTCCCAGGAGAATCTGCGCAGTTTTCACTACCAGTGTCCTCAATGTTGTCTGCACTTCCACCTTGGAAAATTTGCGTACTTCTTCCCTCTAGCCGCGCTAGATCCCGCAAATGGTCATTGTTGTTCTAGACTTCATATCTCAGCCTCCCAGTGACGTCTACACAATTTTCCTTGACATTTCCTTGGAGCCCGCATCCCGACCTGAAATGTGCTCTATGCAGTTTCAGAGCCTTGTCCTCTCTCCCAATCACTTGCACCTGAAATCGATAGATGATGCATCATGGTAGACGAGGTGATTTCTGGATTTAATGGCATCTCGTCATGAGTGGTTGCAGATATAGGTACATGGATGAGACATGGCATGATGACAAGTGGGATGAACAAGGAGCGCATGCTAGGAGGCTTGTTCGCGAATGAATGAACACATGAAGCATGCCAAGTACCAGCGAAGGGGATACATGCATGTGCAACATCAAGTGAACACTGAGACCATCGAATACTCCACACACCTTGCCATGCGGAGGTAAAGCTATGATACACCAAGAGCACACTCATCACTCAGTAACACTACAACTCGACATGGACACCACCATCAACATGAACATACCAGCACTGTCATGTCGAGTCATGTCATGAGTCATATCGACCACATCACTACTATGGGCCATACTGTTGTAATCAATGTAATGTAACATGGAAGTCCAAGAGACCCACATGTAAATTTGAAGAGTCATGTAAGTCAAATGATCATGAGGGAAGTCGAACAGTCACAAGGGTCATTTTCACCATTGGCTATATATAACCCTCATTTTTACATGCAAAGGAATTTTCACCTTGGCTCCTTCGACATAGCCTTGAGACTGTAGTCTTTTCTTTGAGGAATGAGTAGTGGCTCCAACACCTAGCTATTGGGGTTAGTGATGTAATGGTGTATGGATGTGTCTTAGAACTTTCACTTAATTCAGAAGCATGTTAATGAGCCAGCAAATTTTCATACATGTATTATATTCGTTTGTAAGACTATTCTTTCGACGCTTGTAATGCATGTTGCTTTAACCTGAATTAAGATAGTTGAACTATTTTGGTTGTTCTAGTACATGTGTTGTTGGAAATGTGTTGTATCAGTTGTTAACATTGTCTCACCCTTGTGTACTATTCCACCAGACACTCGACAGATTCATTCTCGTAAACTTGTTATAATGACCGTCGCACTCGTGTGGACTATTACGTTGGGTGTTGTACGTGCTATTGTTCACTTTGTGTTTGTGACTACCGCATCCATGTGGACTACTTCGCTGGAATTTGTGCATGTCCTGTTGTGTCGTGTGTCTCTAACAAAGTTGGGACTATTCCATTTTAACTTAAGACTCACTCTCACCCTCTCTCTCTACAGTGAAAGAACCTTGACACAAGCGATACTAAGAACTCACCAGGCACACAAACCTCAATGTTTGAAGACAAAGTAAACCAATCTCATGTGCTGATAAGAAAGAGCTACGGAAAATATTTAAGATAATGGAAATCGGGTCATCATATTGGATGGGAATCCTACACCAAATGGTGTGAAGTCTAGTTGGGACTTCATATTAAGGAGATCCCCTGAATGTTGGTGGGTCTAGCACCATCAACATTTATGGCGCTAGAAGGAGAGCCAGATGACAAGCTGAGCATGTTACATCTAGTTTGAATCTCTTACCAAATGGATCATACACAATCCGTGATCCCGGGGGTGTTTCTCTCATTTCTACCTTAATCAAATATAAATCCTTGATGAGCTTATCGATCACTTGTCGTTGTTAAAGTTTGACAGTGAGAACAGAACGTCCGTAACCAAGCACATTTTTGGTTTCCTTCATTTCTAAAAATCTCATGAAATCGATAGTGAATATCTTATTTGCGTACTTTTCTTCCTCACCCTTGAAAGTCATGCTAATTGGTGGTGTCATACCCTGCCACCTACTTCTTTCCATTCCCTTCTTACTCTCCTCAAGGAGCTCCATCAATCCTTTGAAAAGTGTAACCACTAAGATGTCTATGAAATATTCTCTCATTTAAGAATGAGGCCTGGTGAATTAGTTGAGGACTTTGCTACCCGCTTCCTTCACCTTTGTCACGAAATTCCTGAATTGTTGTGGACCTTGGCTTCATGAGCCAAGAGTAGAAATGTTTGTTTCATGTTTCCTGACATGGTGAACCTCCTAATTTCCCTTCTCCCTCGACTCCTGTGAATTATGAGGCCCCTCAGTTTGCAGAGGCGGAGCCCAACACCCTGTTTGTTCCTTGCCCTCCTCCCTTTCTAGTCTCAAAGTGGGTGCCCCTCGTAGTGGTCACAAACCTAATAAACTTTTGTAGCGGGTACCCCCTCATAACGATCGCAAAGATGAGAAATCTGCGCAGCATGTTCCCAACTCGTCTTCCGAGCTGTCTCCCACTCCAATGGAGGAAATTCCAGAATGGATCAGACAACCTATGGCAAATACCCATTCCTCCATTCTGCAAGAGGACATCACCGTTCATAACCTAAGCCTTGAGTTTGATCTACATCTTTACCATACTCCATCATCTACAAGCCATGACTCCTTGTACCATGACTCGCTTGATCAATACGCTTCACAAGCCAATTGTGCACATTCTCTTGATTCTTAAACTATTGGATAAAATTTCGGTCATGTGCAAGGTAGTCTCATTACATAGGTGAAGGAGTAGGAAGGTGAAGACACAATCAATTCCTCTTATATGCTTCAAAATGGTTCACATCAAGACAATGAGCTTCCATTCTTGAATGATTCTCAACCCGCTAATCTTGGTGAAACATCATGGACAATTAATTCTTTTGATCAACCTTTAGTCTTGGTTTGTCATCACTCCCATGCTTCAGTATGTTGTGATGAATGCCCATGCACATCATGTGATTTGCTGTTCCCTCATGTACACACTAACTCAGATCTGGAATGTGCACTGATCAAAGTAGAGGTCTGTATCAAAACTTCCTTTGCACCTCACTTGCCTGTGTGTCCTGCCATTCACAACGCATCCACATGTGGCGGAGATACTCCATGTTCTCTTGCTGTTTCATCTAATGAGTTATATCCTCGGTCGATACCAGGTAGTGAGATTGTCCATGATCAAAATAATCTCAATGTAAAGGACTCTTCCCACTCATCATCATCTTGTGTGTTGCAAGAAGACAACTCATCAAGTTAGCTTGCTTAAGTTGGAAAATTTGATGAGGCCTATGATAGTGATGGTTTCCATCCTAAGATCAGTTTTGAAATCATCAAAAATAGTCATCCTCAAGCCATACATGATCTTGTTTACACCTCAAAATGCCATTTTTCAATTTTTGAAAGTTTTAGGACATGCCAGGGAGTCGAGGCACTTCAACATCTGTTGATGGTTATGTCAAGACCTCATGACTCTCGTGTGCCCCTCGAATCAAATCAAATCTAGTTTCTCATGCACAATTTGTCTATCAACATGGTTGCACTCAACGTGGATCCACGTGTAAAAAATATTTACCATTCCAGGTGTGATATTTCAAAATTTCAAATTTTCACTAATGAATGAATCCATGAGTTTGCTACAACATGTCTGTGTTCATGCACGTCTCTTACATCCAATTAGGTTTGGGAGTGTCCATCTCTCATGCAATCATGGAATTGTGAAGTTGATCATGTCAAAGACTATATTTTTCTGGAATCATACTTAGCGGATGTTCTCCCTCGTGATCATCTGCTTGGTCTTCTTGCAAATTTTTCACGTCAAATTTTCACGCTTATCACAGTAGAAGTCTCCCTGCGTGATGACAATTTCACAACCTATCATGCGAATCAAGTTAGTCTCATTTCACCACATGTCAACTGGCTTCACACATTCACAATGTTGGTAACCTTTCTACATTTTTGCGATGACCATGATGCCTGCGCAATTTTTCACCAGTTGTCGGTGGGTGTTCTGTTATATTTATTGAAGAACGAACTTGGTTCCATCATTCAAAGCATTCACAATATTGTTCAAAAAATTTCTTTGTTCCTGTCAAACTAGGAATCTAGCATCTCGACTAACTGGTCTGATCTTTCTTCTATCTTCAATGGCTTTCATGTAGTTTATCATTTTCCCAATAGTACATCCAATGACAGTCGCTTCGTGCACTAGGATCTTCACCATGTAACATGTTTCTCCTCAGAATTTTGTCAAGAAGGTGAGGCACTTCAGTCTGCGCTGATGGCTATGGCAGGTCCTCACTGTCTTGACATGACAGATGAGAATGATTAAATCTATCTATCCATAGCAGATTCCCATCGTGATCCCCTCTCTCAAATCAAGAATCCATATTTTTAAATATCAGAAGTCTTTAATAACATCCATCATGAATTTTATGATCCAATAACTGAATGACTGGAACAATCTTAGTTGGCAAGTCGTGTTACAAGTAACAAGATTCAATCCTTCCTCACACTCACTAAGAAACTTGGTGCAGAAGAACATACACTCTCCAGAGGCTTCCGATGTTTGTTGAAAAAATGTAGTCACCGAAGAGGTAAGCATGTGTGTTGGGTGGTTGTGACACATCTTTCTTCCCACAGGTGAGACCTTTTCTCTCATGTGCAAGTTTGTCACGAGTTTGTATTTTCTGTTGTACACTATTTTTTATCTATTTTAATCGCTTATATCTTTGTAGTTGCAGGTCAATTACACCTAGGTGGCTTCACTGGAAATTTCATTTCACATAACCCCAACTATTTAGCGTAGGAGTAGGAGTAGTGTTTTCTTTATTTCTTGTCTTTGATTTCTGGTTTGCATGTTTGTTTGCTTGTTGACTTGGTTTGGTTTGTTTTCTTTCTCACCTTGCTTGTTTGTTGTCTTTTCACTTTACTTTGTTATTTTTTCTTCGTTTTGTTATGTTTGCTTAGTATCATGTTATTTTTGGTTTTTCAATAAGTGTTTCCCTCTACTGAGTTCTGGATTTTGAATGAGTATGTGACTGAGATCTAAAGAGCCTTGTGACATTGTAGCACTTGGCCAGTTCTGCATCCATCTTCTCTGTGCTTGGTTATAACCTTCGACTAATGAAGTCTTAACGAAAAATATGAGCCATCTACAAGGGAAGCTTGGGTCCAACCATGAACCTGTGTCCACACTGGGAAACCCCATGCCTATACTCAACCTTCTGCTCTGTGTGTTCAATCTCATCCAACTAATAGAAATGGAGAAGGGAAAAATCTAAACGAGCAAACCTATGTCATAGATATTAGATGCTTCTTTGAAGGAACAACCTCTTCTGCTCTCAATAAGTCGTGATGCCTCTTTCGCCACGAAAATAAATAAGTGCCTATGCACAATCCTCTTTTAAAAAAATACAAAGGCGAAAGAAGAGAAAGACTTCCTACGCAGAGAGGTGAAGCATGCAAATCCACTTGGGTACTGACTAGGCTTGCTGGCAGTGGAGAAATGTGTTTGTTCCTACGTGGCTCCATTAGGGTACTGTCTAGGCCTACTGGTAGCAGAGCAACACCAAAGATGAAAACTTACACTCTAAAAAAATTTAACTCACGAGCCAAACTACCCTTCCTGATTTCAAAACATTGTGATCAAGCTGAAACTTGTTGTTGTGTTTCACTGAGTTGGAAAAAGGTGAACCATGCCTGTCCATGGGGTAAGTGGGCAAGCCGAAGTAACCCAGACAATAATTCAATACTACCTGACAGACTAAAGCCCTGTGCCTTCCATGGACCAAAACAGAGAAACTGGTATTCAACCAGTGTGTCGCCAAGTGTTGTAGCCGCTACAAACCCTCCAAAATTTTAGCCTGCCTCTAATTTCGCAGCCGTCCTTGGGTTTTTCATTGATTCATGCAAACACTCAGTCTCATCCCATGAGCTTGTGTCGAGTCTTTGTACCCTCCTCGCTTGATCGTTCACGGTACATCTTTTAGCATGTTGGTCACAATGTCATGCTTGTAGTCATGTTTTGCCTATGTTGAAGGTCTATCTTCGTGTGTACAAGTTGCATTCACTATATAAGCATCTTTCGCACTCACACATCAAGTTGTATGCAATGTCGCGCAAGTGTCGTCACAGTTATTCAATGATCTATCTCAAGTGTCGCACTTGTCACTTGCACCTGTTGGTCAATCACACTGAGCATGTTGTCTTGTTGGTTTGAGGTGTCTTGTCGTTTTGTTGTGTTGAGTGTGTGTTTGCAAGGTCATGCATGCACAATTTTCTCGCTCACACACTTGGTAATTTTGCTAAAACTCTATCGACTGGACCATCCTCCAATAGTCGGACCTCCGCTGAGCTGCACTATGCAGTCTTAACCCTAAGTGATCAAGCATTGTTGTCCAAAATTGGGCAAAGCTTGAGGCTACATCCTAGACATTCTTCACTGTGGAATCCTGGATTCAACCTGACTGACTGTCACCCAGAACAACGCAGAATTTTCTCAGCAAGCCATCTCAGTCTGCATTGCCCGCAAAAAAATCTATTAAGCTTCCCGCTAGTCAACCCTAGAGTTTGAATGGGTAGTGACCTTGGGCTTCAATCCTCCAAAAAATTGCACAGAGGTTGTCATCATTCCCAACTCCGCTAGCTGAAGGAATTGCGTAGAAATGATGGATATGCATTGTCCTGAAAATTTGTGCAATTTTTTTAACCACACTCGCTGTCAGCTGACCCACTACTTCTCCTGAAAATTGCATAGTTTTCTTGGGTTGTCCTCCAGCTGCCCAACACCCTGCTCATCCCAGAAAATGCACAAAAATGTCCTGTAGGCCAGCCTCCCAGTTCTACGCAGTTTTGGCCAGCAAGCTCCTGTAGTCCACTGTTAGCCTCCCCAAAGAATTTGTGTAGTTTTCACTACCAGTGTCCTCCCTGTTGCTTGCACTACCTCCTTGGAAAATTTTTGCAGTTCTGCCCTCCAGCCTAGCTAGATATTGTAAATGGTCACTATTGTTTTGGAATTCTCATCTCAGCCTCCCAGTGACCTCTGCACAATCTTCCTTGACAGTGCCCTGAAGTCCACATCTCGGTCTGAAATGTGCTATGCACAGTTTCAGAGCCTTGTCCTCTCTCTTGATCACTTGCACCCGAAAATGAAAGATGATGCATCATGTTAGACTAGGAGATTTATGGATTTGATGTCATTTTGTCATGGGTGATTGCAGATACAGGTACATGGATGAGAGATGGCGCGACAACAAACGGGATGAACAAGGAGCGCATTCTAGGAGACTTGTTCGTGAATAGATGAACACATGAAGCATACCAATTACCAGCAAAGGGGATACATGCACATGCAACATCAAGTGAAAACTGAGACCATCGAAGACTCCGCACACCTTTCCATGTGGAGGTAAAGTTATGATACACCAAGAGCACGCTCATCACTCAGCAACACTATAGCTCGACATAGACACCACCATCAACATGAACATACCAGCATTATCATGTCGATTCATGTCATGAGTAATCTCAGCCACATCATTATTTTGGGCCATACTGTTGTAATCAATGTAATGTAACGTGGAAGTCCAAGAGACCCACATCTAAACTTGAAGAGTCATGTAAGTCAAACAGTCATGAGGGAAGTTGAATAGTCACAAGGGTTAGTTTCACCCTTGGCTATATATACCCCTCATTTGTACATGCAAAAGAATTTTCACCTTGGATCTTCCCACATAGCCTTGAGAGTCTATAGTCTTTTCTTTGAGGAGCGAGCAGTGGCTCCAATGCCCCGCTATCGAGGTTAGTGATGTAATGATGTACGGATGTGTCTTGGAACTTTCACTTAATTTAGAAGCCTGTTAATAGGCCAACACATTTTCACACATGTATTGTATACATTTGTAATACTATTATTTGGACTCTTGTAATGATTGTTTCTTTAACTTGTAATAAGATGGTTGAACTATTTCAGTTTTTCTAATACATATGCTGTTGGAAACGTGTTCTATCAGTTGTTAACATTGTCTCACCCTTGTGGACTATTTCGTCGGACACTCTACAGATTCATTCTTTTAAACTTGTTATAACGATTGTCACACTCGTGTGGACTATTCCATTGGGTGTTGTACATGCTATTGTTCACTTTTTGTTTTTTATTGCCGCATTCGTGTGGACTACTCCGCTTGAAGCTGCACATGTCTTGGTGTGTCGTGTCTCTAATAGAGTTGGGACTATTCCCTTTCGACTTAAGACTCACTCTCACCCTCTCCCTCTGCACTGAAAGAACCTTGACACAAGAGACATTAAGCACTCACTAGGCACATGAACCTCGATGTTTGAAGACAAAGTAAACTACTCTCATGTGCTAACAAGTAAGATTTAAGGCAAATATTTAAGATAATGGCAATCAGGCCATCATACTGGATGTGACTCTTACACCAAATGATGTGAGGTCTAGTTGGGACTTCGTATGAGGGAGATCCCCTGAATGTTGGTAGGTCTAGCACCGTCAATAGTAGGATAAAACAAAACTAGTGTAAGGGAATACACAAAAGAATTATAAGGTCAAACAAAAGAAAAAACACATGCATTGTAAGGTAAAACAATTTTAATCCACACTTCATATTTTTGGCACAAACAAAAGAATTGAAGTGTAAAACAAATCTAGCATGCATTAGATTTGTTTGTAGCACAAACAAAAGCATTGAAGGGTTAAACAAATCAAGTGTTTGTTATATTTGTTTCTAGCACAAACGTAAACATTATAGGGAGAAATAAATCTAGCACATGCTAGATTTCCTTATAGCATAAACAACAACATTGCAAGGTAAAACAAATCTAGCACGTGTTAGATTTGTTTGTAACACATGCATAGGCAGTGTAAGGTAAAAGAAATATAGTCCAAGGAAAAAGACAAAATCATTGCAAGATAAAAGAAGAGAACAAACAAATGCATTTTAGGGAAAAACAAATCTAGAGCACACTAAATTTGTTTCTAGCATAAAGAAAAGCATTGCAGGGTAAAATAAATCTAGCGTGCGCTATATTTGTTTCTAGCACAAACAAAGGTATTGTAGTGTAAATAGATCTAGTGTGAGCTAGATTTATTTCTAGTGCACACAAAATCATTGTAGGATAAAATAGATCTAGCATGCACTATATTTATTTTGAACATAAACATAAGAATTCAAGCAAGTTAAAAAAAATATATCGCATGCTAGACTTTTTTATGGTACAAACAAAATCATTGCAAGGTTAAAAAAATCTAGTGTAAGACAAAACACAAAAGCATTATAGCACTAAAAAAAGCACAAACACAAGCATTGTAGGGTAAAACAAATCTAGAGAGTGTTAGATTTTTTTCTTGCACAATTAAAGGTGTTGCAAGGTAAAACAAATATAGCACACAATAGATTTTTTCTAGCACAAACAAAATTATTATATGGTAAAACAAATCTAACGCATTAGTTGTACACATACATGAATAATACAAGTTCCATTTCTAAAGTTAAATAGGAACTTGTTGGTTTGATATGAGTTAATATCCATCATTCTATAATGCTACCTAGATTTTTATTTGTTAGGTATTCTTATATATATAGTTAAATTTATATCAGGGAGGTAGGATTGGGAGGGGTTCTTTCTCACCTCGATGAAGAAAGAGGTAAAATTTGCTTGGACACTAGGGGTGTCAACCAATGACTAGGAAAAATATTATGTGCTTTGGAAAGGATTGGAACTGCCTCTCGTTAATAATTTCCAATACCTAAAGGTCTTTGGAGACTCTAAGATCATCATCCAAAAAGTGTTAAAAAAATCACGAGAATGATGATTCTTGGCCTCCTCCTATATTGCATCAAATTAAATTATTGATTGAGAATTTTGTTAAATATAGATTTCCATCATATCAAAAGAAACCTAAATGTTGAAGTTGATTTCATGGAAAATTGGGGTGTATTATTAAAGTGCATGGAATTAAGGATAAATAACGAGGAAGTATTCACAAAACCTCCTCCATAATGTATAATAAACAATTGGGAATTTCTGCAGCTCCAAGGTCCATTAAGCGTGGGGAAAGAGACTTGATTTTAGTAATAATTACAGGTTATCTTGAATTAAGAACCTTATTAAATAAGGCTCATGGGAGGCGTCCCATTATTGTAGAGATATGAGCCCTCATGGCCATCTGGAGTAGTGATGTAAACTTGAACTCAGCAAAGGACAAATGGATAATTCATGAAATGAATAACAAAGTAATTAAAATGTGTGAACCATCTTCTCTGCTCCAAAATATTGTTTTGGTAGTAGGAAGTGCTTGGAAAATCAAAGTTTTAGTGCTAAAAATTTAATGGATCCGACGCAAGTGGCTTTGGTGAAAGAATCATCTTTCAATGCAGTAAGCCTAAAAATTTGGGTAGGAAGGGAGTGTTGTCATTATATATAGAGTGCAGGGAAATAAAGGACTTCATTACGAAACCAATTCAATCTTTAGGTGTGTTGAGCCAACATACATGGAGAATGCAGGAAGAAATGGAGTGAAATGAGGAGGACGTCGGTGAGGAGATCAACGCCAATGTGGTTAGGCTTAAAGGAATAATGTATTTTATGATCACCTTGATAACTATTAGTGCAAAGATGTAATTGGTGAAGACACGGGCGAGTCAGGAATTATTTTCATGGTGGATGGAGTTGTTGGAACTTGAAATGGAATGTCTGCAGTTAGTTATTGACATGTTGGAATTTAGAGTCAACAATCTTGGAAGAAGGGTGGAAGAGGGTGGTCTACTGTGCAATGAGGAAAACACTAGAAATTTCGAGGTCATGGTGAACAACGAGAAAATGGAGGACGACAACAAAAGTGTGGATAATGCAGGAGAGAGCCAAGATCAATCTACAGTGGGTATTGAGGAAGACTAGATAGCTCCAGCTAGTGAGGAGCAGTAATGCTTCTTTAATCTTAATATGGATATCTAATGTCGATATCTTGCGCATAATGGAATTTTTGGAGGGTTTTTCAGTTTGTGACTAATAGTAGCTAATTTACAGTATCTTATAAGGTGACCAACTTTTAGTCGTTTTTAGCTTAGTCATTAATTGGTTGTCTCAATTTTATTGTCTAGTAGTATATTTAGTTATAAATTTGGCCATTAATTTAGTCATTGATTTAGTCATCAATTGCCACAATTAATGACCAAATATACAAAAAAATATATTACTATATGATCACCTGTGAAAACCAATTAATAACCAAAGAAATATGACCAAAATGTTGGTCATGTTATAAGATACTGTCAATTAGCTACTAATAGTCATATATATATATATATATATATATATATATATATATATATATATATATATATATATGCAAATTTTAGTAATCGTTTGAACCAATTAATGACCAAAGAAATATGATTAAATTTCAATCGTGTTATAAGATATTGTAAATTAGCTACTAATAGTCGTATATATGCAAAATTTAGTCGTCATTTGTAATCACAAATTTATCATTTGCAGTAGTCATTTATCTTGTTTGGGTAGTTTCACATTCATTATATAAATCATTGATTTAATAGTTTATATTCATTTCATTTACTTTCATTAATAATCATTATAAACAACTAATTTAGTTGTATATTCATTTTCTTTGTGTTCATTATTAATTACTATAAAACTACTAATTTAGTAGTTTTATATTCATTTTATTTGCATACATTTTTAATCAACACAAATGAATTAGTATGATTTTGCAACTATATTAAAAAAATACCATACAATATTCATGCTCATCTAATATGAAAACACGTGAATCATGAAGTCTCATAAGTTGATAACAACACAAAAAATATCAAATACGATTGTAAATATTTTGAACCAAAATTTTTATTGTATGAAAATCCAAGTATTACAATATGAGTTTCCAACTAAATATTGATTGGGCTACAATTTACATATGAAATATTGTTTAATCACTTCAAAACATTCCCACTATGTTTCCAATGCATTGCACATGTCTTTCCACCTTTCAAATCATTCAATAGTTTGCCTCTAAAAACTATGTAACTAATAGCATCACTAATCGAGAGCCATGCTAAATACTAGAAGCTCCATTCTTTGGATAGTCTAGGGCTGGAAGATGAATCCAAGGTCTTTGATCTACAACCAATAGATATTCATTTAAATATTAATAATGTGATCTCATCTGCTTTTTTTATTAAAATATTTATTAAAACTCTTATCACTATTTGCAATATAATGAGACTAGAACTTCCTTTACAGCACATGGAAAAGTTCACAAAAACACTAAATACAATGGCCCCACTTAAACACTTCTTCTAATGATTCTCCACAACAAAAATTAGAAAACATTGGGATCTACAAACTCATGCTTGAGGTAGGACTTCATACACTTCATAACAACTTTTTATAAAAATATTGATATTTCAGTGAAATGTTCAATCAAAGTATTTAAAACAAGTAAATAAGTTCCTCTTTGACATGAAGAAAATGAAAGAAAATAAAAATAAATAAATGAGAGAACTTACCACCAAAAATGCCAAACCCCGCACCATAAAAGTACTTTGTAGAATTCTTGCCATGAGAACTAAAAAAGTCAAATGTCTACTGCATGGTCACATTTGAAGCAATAATTAGACACAAATAACTAAACCAAAGATTTTGAAATGCACATACACACCTGATATAAGCATGCATCTTACAACTTGTAGCTAGAAACTCAGTTTACTTTTACAAGCTATGGAGTACAATTTCCTTATGTATAATAAATGCATATTATTTTTATCTAACTATTGACACAATTGAATACATAAAAACACATTTCTACTTCATTGTTATTTCTGTGTTTATCTTATTTTATAGATCCTTCATAATTTTGTGTCTTAGAGATTGTCCATTCTATATTTTAATCAGGTACAACATAAAATTAGGATTAACAAAAAGATGCTTCAACCAAAAACAACAACAAAACCATACAATCTTCAAATGCTACATGCAAAATCTACGAAGTCAAGGCCAAAGGGAATTTCCAAACCTTTTTTTGAAAGTTAAAGGCAACACAATTTAAGATACCAAATGTGAAAACTTGTAACAATAGAAAGAAACCAAGGTATTTGAAACCTGAGTCCAAGTCCTTCTGGGGAAAAGGAAAAGTATCCTCTACATGAAAGGGAGGGACCTTAGGAAATTCATAATCTAGAAGGCATATTTTTCATGATTAATCTCCATGCTTGAGGCAGGTAGGTTTTGGGGCCTGAGAAACCATGGATCTAGCTATTTCATTTTCATTTTACTTAACATAAGTTTTGTGCACATGTGCTAGTATTTAGTGGGCATCCTCTATGGTGGAACATGTCTTGCAACCTAATTTTTCTCCATGATCCCAGACAATTTCGCCAAAAGGTCTCTTCTCATAGGGGCATTGACTTTCTCTTTATTTTGATGGGCATTAGAGGCACCAAAAGCCATAAATCATGAGAGGAAAGGAAGATGAAGTTTAACCCTCAACATTTTCTATTGGGATTCTATCTCGACTATTTAAAATGAGGGCCAAAAATTCCCCTATCTAAAGAAAATGGAGTGTTCATATTTCAGAAATAGTGAATCTCATTCTCAAATTCCAATCATCATATGTTGTTAGAACATGTTAAGAACTGCACAAATAGGATTTAATATGTCGTTTCATGGATATATGGCCTTCAACAAAAACAATAGTGAAATGGATAAAGAAAAATATGAAAGTTCATAATGGTGGGTTATCAAACAATTGCCACATAGTTTCTTCTTGGTGTTTTTTGGACCCGAGAGAGAGGTGGGGTCTTTAAAGGGGGTCCTTGAATATGGAAAGAGCCAAACTGTCTATGAAGCACTAGACCATTTGGTTCAACCCTCTCAAAGGCTCTCCTTTAGATCTAGAATGAGTACTTCAAGCTTTGCATTCCCAATTCTGGCATGCTTAAATATTGAACAAGTAAAGAATACCATGTGAACCTTTCTTATGGCCTGGGAAGAGGCAACAAAAATCACAAACATAAACTATGACCAGACTACAAATTCTAGACTATTCATGGGTACAATATCTAGAGTAAGAACATTCCTTTCAAGTGTATGGAGTCTAGAAACTATTTCGAGTATGGACAACTTGCTTTTTTATTTTTGGCAAAGGTATGGTGGTCAGGAAACCACATCCTAAAACCATATTTTTGGCAAAGGTATGGTGGTCAGGAAACCAGAAGCATATGTCAAGATATTATTGGACTCCTATAAAAAGGACAGTCTAGAGGCCTTGTTCAATTGACTTCAATTTATTTTAAGCCCTAATCGATGCCAAGTAAGAAGATAAGTCACGGGACTCATTAAGGATGCATCCAGAAGAGAAACTCATATATAATAATTATAAAAATATACAGAAATTTTTTATAATAATCAAATAACAGTTCCATGAATACAATAATCAACATATGCACCACAATTCATATTAACATGAGAAAATAGTATGTGACAAGAATCACTTGAATGTGAAAGCTCTGCAGATGAACTCACAACTTGCTTTTCTTCATAATATCTAGTAGCCATTTCTGTAAACTGAGGCAAAACCTGTCAGAAGTAAACCATGCAGCAAATTTACTTAGTAAATATTCCTTAGGTGTAATGATTAGTTATGAAACAAACTTTCCCCCTCACATCCAAATGTAAATATTCACCTCCCTATATTCAACTTCAAACTTGGAAAGCTCAATACGTTTAGTCAAAATTTGGGCCTCCTCATAGATTTTATCTAATGCTTCAGAAAAGGGTCCAACACAAACAACTTCTATTGTATAACTTGCACTTTTAAAGAAGTTATCACCTTGAAAAGGAAAAAATTACACCCATTACCATAAAATTACAGCCAAATTGTTTGATCTTTACATGTATTAATAGTTAGGGAACAATTTTTTTTAATAGGTAGATATTAAAACTCCCCTAATTTATGTTCCATCTTTATTCTTAATACACAAGTGCAAAAGTGGAAATCAACTCAAAATGGAGTATTGCATTTCAACAAATATAAAGTTTCTGACCATAAACAACAAAGACATGTGTGCCAACCTTTAGCTCAGTCAATTCACACGGCTGAAAATTTGTAGCAAGAAGCTCCATGGGATTGATATCCCTATTGTCTCAAAGTGCTTATTCTCCTACCAATTCATTCAAAAACCCAACATCACACTCATCAACACTGAAATATCCATCTCTATTTTTCACCAACTACTGATCATGACCCATAATATGCTGCTCCCATCCACTAGAAGCAGATAGAGGTGCCATTCCACTATTGGGTCTTCCTTCCACATGTTGAGGAAATGAAAATTTAGACTTGCTATTGGGAAAACTGACATCAACACTTTGACACATCTTGTCAAAATCTAGTTGCATACTTTCCATTACACCCTTAGATTTTGAAGCACGTGGATAATCATGACCAGTCAAACATCTTGATAAAAAACCCTCAGACACTTACAAAGCATCTTGTCCAAAATATGGTGTAATGTCTCAGGAAGCCTCAAATGCTAGTATTTCCTTGTCTCATCACCAAAGGTACTAAAGGTTGTTGACTTGGTTTTATTTAAGACAACTTCCAACTTTAATACATTTGTGTTGTTTGCACTTCCAGGTGCATCTCTAAGTGTTGAGGGAATAGATCTTGTTGCATTTGGATTGTAGGTGGACTATTTAGTAGTTCACACTCCTTTTATGGAAATAGTGAAGGCACTTGTTTGTAAGGAATCCATCTTCAAATACATATCTTTGTGGAGTTCCACAAACCAAGAATTTTATAAGTTTATGCTTACAGGATACTCATCCCTCCAAGCATGCTTTTGTGGCCCTTCAACATCTACCTTAATGATTCAAGTTCCACAATTTCCATGCGCTAACAGACAAAAGAAAAGAAGACAGACTGTAAGAAATCAACAAACCCATTATAATTGTGTAACTATCATGATTTTTTGTATGAATAAAGTAACTTTGAGCCACTACATCAAGGCAAAATCATAGAAAGTTTACTGAATGTGTGACACAACGGAACACAATTTCTAGAGAACAAGGAGCACTATTTCTTAAAACATGATGGGAATACCAATTGGATCATAGAAAGATATGACAAGACCACAGAGACTACAATGATGGTCAATGATTGATACCACCTCAATACACCATACTCCTGAACCTATCAGAAGTCATTTGGTAAGGTCCTTGTGTGGCAGCAACCTCTTAAATCCACTCTTATTGTAAGCCTAAGTTGTAAAATTATTATATAAATAATTAAATTCCTTTTATAGTAGCAGAAATTATCATCCAACGACTCGACATTCTGTCACCTCCATCATCTTCCATGAATAGATAAATTGATGGCACACAAGTTAGACCTTGCAATGACTCAACAACTCAAAGACTAATAGTCAACTCACCACATGACAAACTAAAAGATATATAAAATATTCTAAATTTGACAATAACAATAGAGATAATAGCGGTCTAGTGCTAGGGTGATATATTTTGTAGTAACAAGCCCCACATCTAAGTTTTAATGTTATAAATGATAACATAAAACAAAAGTAGAAAAAACAATATATATATATATATATATATATATATATATATATATATATATATATATATATATATATATATATATATATATATATATATATATATTGAGAATTTAAAAGGCAACAATGATTTGACCTTACCTCCATGCTGCTAGATAGAAGAAATCATTGCTAAATGACTATAGCTTTTGTAGCTTTATATTTCTTCTTAAAATGATCAGCAAGGGGGCAAGGGCATCCAAACATCCCAATTTTCATTTTCAAGAGGGGAACCCACAAGCACATTTTTTTGCAAAATGCACCCTCACACTGGCAAAACATTTCGTAGTGTGTTTCACAAAGTTCACAAAAAGGGAAGCGTAGTGAAATATTTCACCAAGCAACCCCCATCTCAATGGCATGGGGAGTGTGTGCCCTTGTAACACTAAAAATTCTTTTATCTCTATATTTTTTTGTCATTCTTGTTTACCTAGTTTATTTTTCATAACGTAACTATTAATAATACACAATAGATTCTTTGATTTGTAAATTAAATAGTTTTGGGCATCATATGTAGCAATCTAGGGCTAAAAGTTGAAAGGAAAATCATGGAGGACAAGCTAGTGGATTATATGGAGGATGAAGAAGATTTTTTTCAACTTTAGACAACAACAATCCTTAGAGTTTTTTCAACTTTAGACAACAACAGTCCAAGGAATTTGACAGCTCATCTTGGAAACTCGATTGTGAAAAAGGTATGGAATTGCAAATTTGAATTTTCATAGTTGAAGACTTCCATGGATGAAAGATGGCTCCTTGGGATTTACAAAAATTGTTTCTTGTATTAGATATTGAGAATATCCCAGGATACCCAATAAGCCTTCTTCAGAATTAAATGAGAAGCTTGCAAAATTTGATGGTGCCTCTTTTGCTATCATCCCACATGTATTGATCTTTATGAGGCATATTTCAAAATTTGAGAAAAGACACAAAGATGCCATGATGACATTATTTACCCTTTCCTTGGGACAAGGGGATTGTAGCTGGCTCAAGCACTCTTGCAGCCCAAATAGCATACCTTGTCTCAAATCTCAAGTTCAAACCTTTCTCAAGCATGGATGCCCAAGATTGCAGAAATTTGAAGATATATATCAGCACTTGTTGGCAACCCTACAGCAAGGAGGTCCCATTTCCCTTTTGAAGGAGATGAATGAATTCATGAAGATCATGATGAAGCTTTTCTTAGTGGAAGAATACCTTATGGTGTTATGTGATGGACATGAAGTTGATGGAGGAATCATTTAGAAGGGTATTCTAGTCATGGTAGAAAGGGTTCCTTTTGAATCCTTTATGATAATGGTGCAAAACTCAAGCCTCATGAAGAAGGCCAAGGAGATGTGCCAAAAATGGAAGAAAATTATCATGATATTTCAATTGATCTGCAAAACCCTGATGATAAAATTGTTGCCCAAAAAGATAGAGAAGATACAAAGAACATGCTACTAAAAAAGCTTTGTGCCCAGAATTTGAAGAAGACGGCAATGACAACCACATATATGAAGCCATCAGTGAATAAACTGACCTATACTTGGGTAAAAAAGAATTTAAATATTTTCTACAGTGAAGTACGAGGTCATATATCATGAATTTTGAAGGAAATCCCCTTTATGACAGTTCTGATCATGAGGAAATACAAGGAGAGTGTTCCCTTGATTTTGTTGATGGCAATGATCGTTTTCCATATCCTCAAGAAAATGTTCTAGATGTTGATCCACACAGCAAGTGATGCAATTTTGGCAAAGGAAAGCACTAAAGAAGCATAAATTCATATTGCGACATGTGAAAAAGATGAAGTATGTGGCATCATTCTTGTTGTCCTCGAAGAACAAATGTATAGAAGATATTCTAGGGAGAATTTTGAAGGAAGCTGAGGATTTTTCTCAAATTTAGACAACAACAGTACTTAGAGTTTTTTCAACATTAGAAAACAACAGTCCAACGAATTCGACAGCCCATCTTGGAAACTCAATTGTGAAAAAGGTATGGAATTGCAAATTTGAATTTTCATAGTTGAATACTTCTATGGATAAAATATGGCTCCTTGGGATTTACACATATTGCTTCTCATATTGGATATTGAGAATAGCCTAGGATACCCAATAAGCCTTCTTCGGAATTATATGAGAAGTTTTCAACATTTGATGGTGCATATTTGGCTATCATCCCACATGTATTGGCCTTTATGAGGCATATTTCAAAATTTGAGAAAAGACACAAAGATGTCATGATGACATTATTTACCATTTCCTTGGGACAAGGGGATTGCAACTGGCTCAAGAACTCTTGCAGCCCAAAGGGCATACCTTGTCTCAAAGCTCGGGTTCAAAGCTTTCTCAAGCATGGATGCCCAACATTGCATAAATTTGAAGATATATATCAACACTTGTTGGAAACCCTACAGCAAGAAGGTCTCATTGCCCTTTTGAAGGAAATAAAGGCATTCATGAAGATCATGATGAATATTTCTTAGAGGAAGAAGACCCTATGGTGCTATGTGATGAACACGAAGTTGATGGAGGAATCATTAAGAAGGGTATTCCAATCATGGAAGAAAGGGTTCCTTTTGAATCCTTTATGATAATGGTGTAAAACTCAAGCCTCATGAAGAAGGCCAAGGAGATGTGCCAAAAATGGAAGAAAATTATCATGATATTTCAATTGATCTGCAAAACCCTGATGATAAAATTTTTGCCCAAAAAGATAGAGAAGATACAGATAACATGCTACTAAAAAAACATTGTGCCCAGAATTTTAAGAAGACAACAATGACAACCACATATATGAAGCCATCAGTGAAGAAACTGACCTATACTTGGGTAAAAATGAATTTAAATGTTTTCTACAACAAAGTATGAGATCATATATCATGAATTTTGAAGGAGATCCCCTTTATGATAGATATTATCATGAGGAAATACAAGGAGAGTGTTCCCTTGAATTTGTTGATGGTAATGATCCTTTCCCATATCCTCAAGAAAATGTTCCAGATCTTGATCCACACAGCAGGTGACGCAATTTTGGCAAACAAAAAACACTAAAGAAGAAGAAATTCATATTGGAGCATGTGAAAAAGATGAAGTATGTGGCATGTTTCTTACTATCCTTGAAGAACAAATGTATGGTGGATATTCTAAGGAGAATTTTGAAGGAAGGCAAGGGTTTTTTCCAACTTTAGACAACAATAGCCCTTATAGTTTTATCAACTTTAGACAACAACAGTCTAAGGAATTCGATAGCTCATCTTGGAAACTCGATTGTGAAAAAGGTATGGAATTTCAAATTTGAATTTTCATAGTTGAAGACTTCCTTGTATGAAATATGGCTCCTTGGGATTTACACATATTGTTTCATGTATTGGATATTGAAAATATCTAATGATACCCAATAAGACTTCTTCAGAATTATATGAGAATCTTGCAACATTTGATGGTGCCTCTTTGGCTATCATCTCACATGTATTGGCCTTTATGAGGCATATTTCAAAACTTTAGAAAAGACACAAAGATGCCATGATGACGTTATTTACCCTTTCCTTGGGACAAGGGAATTAGAGCTGGCTCAAGCACTCTTGCAACCCAAAGAGCATACCTTGTATAAAATCTCATGTTTAAAGATTTCTCAAGCATGGATGCCCAAGATTGCAGAAATTTGAAGATATATATCAGCACTTGTTGGCAACCCTACAGAAAGAAGGTTTCATTTCCCTTTTGAAGGAGATAAAGGCATTCATGAAGATCATTATGAAGCTTTCTTAGAGGAAGAGGACCCTATGGTGCTATGTGATGAACATGAAGTTGATGGAGGAATCATTAAGAAGGGTATTCAAGGGAGGAGACCCCTACTTCTATACACTACCCAACCTGCCCTCTAAGCTGCCTAAAGGAGAGATATAGAAGGCATATTCATGCTGCCCAAATACGCAGGTTGAGGATGTTGATGTGTTGAGTAGGTACCCAGTATTCCAACAGTTAAGGAGGTTGAGGATGTTGATGTGTTCAACAGGTACCCAGTATTGCAACAATTTCGGGATGTATTTCCTGAGGACATTTCAGAGTCTCCACCTCACAAGGAGGTAGACGTTTCTATTGAGTTAGTGCCAGGGGAAGCTCCAGCATTGAAAGCAACTTACATGATTGTTACACAATATTTTTCCACGCAAAATTCCTAAACTTATGAGGCATGACCTAATAATTTTGAGATCTAGGGTAAGGGTTTCTACAACCAAATCCTGAGGCAATATTGTAAAGCTAAGAGGAGTTACTTAAGGTAGAATAGAGGAAGAATCTATTGCGAAAACAAGTCTGCTTGAGGTTGGAATCCATGTGAGTTTCATCCCTGAGGTAGTCGTAGTAGTGCCTGAGGCTAATGGGATGAAATTTTTGAAGTGATTAGGAACACGTGAGGCACCCTGAGATCATCTAAGGCAAGCAAACTTGAGTCTTTGTGGTAGACTGGTGAAGTTTTCTGAGGTAGTAGGGACCTTTTGTAGCTGGAGGTCGAGATCTGAAGCAACAAAGTTCATCTGAGGCAGGTCACCAGATTTCTCTTAGATTTTTTCTAGTGCGAAGATATTCCTAAACCTGGTCTATAATTATTATCCTGAAGCAACCAGAGACCCTGGAACATAATAAAATTAACCCAATAGAAGATGAGTTCTGAAGCTAAGGGCTGGTACAGATTGGAATTTGTCTGCAGTTTCTACAAGCCCCGAGGCAGGTTGCAGAGGTAATTAGTAGGTGGAGACCACAGGTCTCAAAACTCAACATTAGCTTCCCTTTTTTAGATTCAAACTTAGGTTCATTTACTTAGTTCTCT
Organism: Pinus tabuliformis; assembly: GCA_031772625.1. NCBI lineage: Eukaryota > Viridiplantae > Streptophyta > Pinopsida > Pinales > Pinaceae > Pinus > Pinus tabuliformis. The sequence goes on from CM062812.1 coordinate 885,554,793, forward strand.
TATCATCAATTACAAGGAATACTAGCTATGCACAGGTAGATCAGATCATTGATAAGTAGTCATTGGTTACTCCCTGTTAAATTTGAAACTGATTGTTGTTGACTGAATAAACAAACAGTGACATCATTGCTGAATAAACATTGATATGGTTATTGTGAAATGAGCAGTGATAATTAGTGTGGCTACTGTGTTATTGAATGAACTGTTGGTTTCATTGAATGAGTAAAAGAAAATTGTATGGGAGGCCCTAGATACATGAAACCCCAGGTCAAAAATCTCCCTAGGATATTACAAAGAAATTGTATTATGTTAAACAACCCCAACCACAATATTTTAGTGTGTTTCTCAACACAACCTCTAAAAAAATTTGTGCGTGGTGTTCCAATACTATTTTGGAAAACATTAATAGTGATAATTTACTTTCATGACACAAATATAACATGGTAAGCACTTAACAAAAAAATATAAATGTCCTACACTTCCTGTAGAAAATATGATGGTAGGTTAACCTGATAATGCAATATAAATCAAAGCAGAATACTATAACCAAATTCTACTATCAATTTGCAGAAGCTTAAAGATCAAGCTGAACAATATAACCAAAAGAAGAAGAATCAATGCACAATACACATGAAAATACTTTGGGGAAATCCTCACCTAGAAACCCGACACTATTGTATTATAATACGGGTAGAAATACATAGGAATTATACAAAAAGCCTTAGCTCTCATAGCTAGCCAGCTCTCAGTACAATCCTCACAAATGCTCACAGGCAATATTAATTTCTTTCCATCCTTCCTCTCTGCCCTCCAAGCTCCTATTTCCTTGCGCTGTTGCTCTGGGATGATTCTCCTTCAACCAAGTGGAACACTCTGATCTCACACACTGTTAGAACTGCGCAATCCTCAAGGAATGATACCTTGACTGCATGCATGAGTTTTCTTTATAAGAAAACACATGCATCTGATAGTACATTTTCCTTGTCTTTAATCTCAACTGTGTCTTTCTTAGAATAGACATGCATGAACTTCTGATGAGGGAATTTTCAGTTAACTAGAGTACACTAGTTGAGTGCATGCATGCATCAACTGACTATTAACACACCATTAGTTCCTCAGACAGTTTGGAACTAATTTAACTGGACCTAACTCAGTAAACTGAGTTAACTAATTACAACTCAAATATAACTCAATATTATCTCCTTAATTTAAGGGATAACTCTTGCAAGACTTCAGAAAGACTTCTAACTTGAATTTCTCCAACTAATTAAGTCAAAATAACTTAATTAATTATTGCCAAGTAGCTGCTAAGACTAAATTCGATTTTAATTCACAATTTAATTCAAGGACAAATTAAATTGGAATATTCTTGTTGCCACATTTCGACACTCCCTCTCAACAAGAAAGGGATTATCTGCCACCCCGATCATGTCTCTATGGAACTCAAATTTACACTTTGACAATACCTTTGTCAAAATGTTAGCATCTTGCTCCTCTGTTGAAATACACTGCAGCAACATGATCCTCCCATCATCAGAAGCTTGCTTTACCTTGTAAAGCCAATGGGAACTCACAACTAACTTGTTCTTCGGTCTCAGAACCAAGTCCCAAACACTGTTACGAACTATGGAGTCATACTCCTCCACCATAGCATCAACCCAAATTGGCTGCTGCACTGCTTCCTCAAGGGAAGATGGCTTAGTCTCAACAAATTCCCCAACAAGGGCCATGTATCCAGTGTACCTCTCAGGTGACCTCCTCTGTTTGCGTTGAGAAGATGGTGCTCCCACATTCTCTCTCGCATCCTCCAACAATATGTCAACTTCTCTTCTGTGCTTCTGTCCATCTCTAGAAGAATCTACTTGAGTGGATGTCTCCACTCCTAGAACCTTTGCATGTGGCTGCTCCACATCAATCTGAGGCTCCTTCTCCTTAGGAACCAATAGTTCCTCCACAACCTATAACTGGAGCTCCCTCTCAAGGGAAACTCACATGGCCTTCTTCTCATCAAACTTGAGAACTCTGCAAACCACTGTCCTCCGACTAGTAGGCAAGTACACCCGATAGTTGTGAGGTGTATCATTGTACCCCACAAGTATCCCCAACTCTTATGTCGACTCAAGCTTCTTCCATGCATCCTTTGTCACATGGAAATATACCGATGAGCCAAAGATCTTGAAGTGACCCACATCTGGTCTCTTACCGGAGAAAGCTTCCTCTAGTGTCTTCATCCCAAGTATGTGATGCAGGCTTCTATTCTGCAAATAGACCGTTGTATTGCATGTCTCAGCCCATAAGTGAAGTGCTAGGCTTAGTCATGTAATATTTCCCGTGCTTCCCCTTTAATAGTTATGTTCTTCCTCTTGGCCACCCCATTCTGCTGTGGGTTATGAGGTGTCGTCAACTCTCATTTAATTCCTTCCATTACACAGAAGTCCTTAAAATCTTGAGAGACATATAATCCACTGTTGTCGCTTCTCAAGGCCTTGATCTTCTTCCTTGACTCTTTCTCGACCAAAGCTTTGAACTCACAAAACTTTGTGAAGTTTTGGTCCTTCTTCTACATGAAATAAATCCAGCATTTATGAGAATAATCATCAATGAAAATCACATAATACATTTTCTTCACTGTGGATGTTGTCAAGAATGGTCCACAAACATCAGTATGAACTCACTCTAAAATATCCTCTGCTCGACTGTCTCAATCATGAAATGAAGACTTGGTGTACTTTCCCAAGGTATAACCTTTGCATGTGTCAATTTTCTCAAGTTTACCTTTGGGAAGTCCTGTAGATATCTACTGCATTATCTTCAAAGCCCCATGATGAAAATGGCCCAACCGCCTATGCCACAACTCGCTAATGTCTTGGCTCTGCACCAATTTTTCTTTTGTACTCAACGCTGCACAATCATCTACCCCTAGTTTATAGAGATTCTTCACCTGAATCCCTATCCTCTTGGTCTGACCCTTGGCTATGTGTCTTAGGAAAGCCTTTCCTTTACTGAAGACAACATCGTAGCCTTTATCCTCCAACATCGCAACCGATACCAAGTTATTCTTTATTCCAAGCACATACTTCACATCCCTCAAGGTGATAGGAGCTCCATGCTCCCTCTGAAAAGCAACTGTGTCCACTCCTGAAACACTGTACCTTCCGTCGTCACCCATCTCTATGCGAATCTTTAGGTCTTTCTCCTCCAAGGCACTGAATAAAATTTTATCATCGATCATGTGGAATGAGGCTCCACTGTCAAGATACCAAACATAACCCATCATTGATGACACCATGCATGCAATGAGGGTAAAGTCCATTTCAAACTGAGAGGCTAATGCCTCACCTTACGATCCTTCTGAGGATCCCTTCTTGAACTTCTTCGATGGGAAATTAGTTGCATAATGCCCCATCTTGTGATAATTAAAGCACCTCACTTTAGACATGTCACCCTTCTCCCCTCCCTAAGAATAATTCGATGTGGAATGGGAAGCCTTCCCCTTCCCTTTCCTTGCCTTACTTGCTAAGGCCAGATTTTCTTCATCATCATCCTTGGATGAAGAACCATCTCGTGTGCTCCTATTGATCTCCTCCAACATCATATATAACCACAGTCGTTCCCAATCTGGCAGTTTCTCCCTTCCATTCATAGAGTCCTGGTAGCTATTCCAACTCTTTGGAAGGCCAAGGAGATCGAGACTCACCATATCATCATCGAAAGTAGTTATTCCTACACTACCAAGCTCATCTCTGGAGGTGGTGAGCTTGTTCAGATATGTGGAAATAGTATCACCCTTCTCCATCTTGATTCTTCGAAGCTTATCCTTGAGTGCCAATTTCCTCTAGTCGCTACTGTTCTGGTAGAGGTCCTTCAATTTCTTCCACATTGAAAATGGATTATCCTTCCCATGGAGACTCAAGACAATATGATCTCGAACTCCCTCAAGGATTATCCGTCTCACCTTCACCACACACTTCTTCCACTCAGCCAACTGTTTTTCATTAGTTAAAGCTGGCTTTGGGATTTCTTGATCAATGAATTCCTTCAAGCCATTTTCTTCTAATACAATCTCCATTCTATCTTTCCATGCTATGTAATTCGAGCTACCTTCCAAGGCATACTCGAGTCTCAAGTCATAGAATGCCATTGACCAACCTTGAAGTATGATATGAATTCAATTTGCACCTGCAACCCCAAACTTCAAACTTTGAATTCTCTTCTCAGTATATTGTTCACAGCTCCGATACCATGTAGAAAAATTCTACAAATCTCGCTTTGATACCATGTAGAAAATCAGATGGTAGGTTAACCAAATAATGCTATATAAATCAAAGCAGAATACTGTAACCTATTTCTACTATCAATTTGTGGAAGCTTAAAGATCGAGCTGAACAATATAACCAGAAGAAGAAGAATCAATGCACAATACACATGAAAATACTTTGGGGAAAGCCTCACCTAAAAACCCCACACTATTGTATTATCATACAGGTGGAAATACATAGGAATTATACAAAGCCTTAGCTCTCATAGCTAGCCAGCTCTCAGTACAATCCTCATAGAGGCTCATAGGAAATCTTGGCTTCTCTCCAGCCTTCCTCTCTGCCCTCCAAGCTTCTTTTTCCTTGCGTTGTTCCTCTAGGATGATTCTCCTTCAACAAAGTGGAACACTCTGATCTCACACACTGTCAGAACTGCACACTCATCAAGGAATGATACCTTGACTACATGCATGAGTTTTCTTTATAAGAAAACACATGCAACTGATAGTACATTGTCCTTGTCTTTAATCTCAACTGGGTCTTTCTTAGAATAGACATGCATGAGTTTCTAATTAGGGAATCTTCAGTTAACCAGAGTACACTAGTTGAGTGCATGCATGCATCAACTGACTGTTAACTCACCATTAGTTCCTCAAACATTTTGGAACTAATTTAACTGGACTTAATTCAGTAAACTCAGTTAACTAATTACAACTCAAATATAACTCAATCTTATCTCCTTAATTTAAGGGATAACTCTTGCATGACTTCAGAAAGACTTCTAACTTGAATTTATCCAACTAATTAAGTCAAAATGACTTAATTAATTATTTCCAAGTAGCTGTTAAGACTAAATTTGATTTTAATTCACAATTTAATTCAAGGACAAATTAAATTGGAATATTCTTGTTGCCACATTTCAACACTTCCATATATATACATAGTGATAACTTGTTTTTTTAGTAAAAAGGACTAACATTCTGATTGATTTGGATGGTAAGCACTTAACAGAAAAATACAAATGTCTTATGCCAACCACCTACTAGATGACACTTCTTCTAAACCAGGAGCTCTAAAATTATGGTGAGATGTACCATAAGTTTTATAAGATTTGTGTGGTAGAATATGAAAATGTGCATCCTTTCTTGCATGGTGTATGTATAAAGATGATAATATATTAGGATAAAGTCATGCTAATTATGAGTTCATATAATTGTGAGTTGGATAATAAAACACTCTGAAACAAGATGAAAACACATTGATGACAAAAATGAGCATCACAACACAACGATCTGAAGGTTCAATCTACTAATGTTTTTCCATGGGGTAGAAAGTACAATTTATCTTCAACCACACAACTATCATGACTGTCAAACACATCTGACCAAAATCCCATTTCACATTCCAGAATTTACTGCAACAATTCTACCTACTTAAACAATGATAGGGCAAAAATTTCAATGCATGTTAAAATTGGAAACTAGGGCCAAACTACATGTGGGTCATCTTATTTATCGCAGTTGATATTTTTTGTAGATCCCTCTGATCGAGAGGTGTAGGATTGATCTAAATATCATCTGATTCGAATAAGTATTCACGGAGTTATGAATTTATTTGTGTTATAAGGCAATTCGTCAAGGTCGGCCAACAACTAAATAACACCCACATGTGCTCAACGTTTTAGTATAAAAGGAGATGACTTGAGATTCATTTTACACACACTTCACTCTTGATTTCTCTCCACTTATTTTGGGATTTAGTAGAAGAGGAATCTAGGAGGATGAAGCCATAATAGCAGTCAAAAGTAAAAGGCTCTACGTTACCCTAAGGGAGATTACATCACAGCCATGGAAGGGACCTCTACACTACCCTAATGGAAGTCAAATCATAGCTATGGTAGATATGCTAACCTAGAGGAGCCCTTACCTCTAATGCAATCATACTAACACAGCTATGGAGGAAACCTCAACAAGATATACGTTGCCTTATACATTGGGCTATGATGCCCTAGACGCATGCCTATGATACCCTAGATGTAGATATACGAAGCCATGGATTAGCTTGCCAAGAATGTTGGTTGTTTGAGGGACCGAAAACCTAAACAACAGGGTTGTAAGTGGTGTAATGGGCAGTGAGTAGGGATGATTTGTTTGGGAAGAAAATCGACAATCCTGGAAGCTTAGACGGCCAGGTTTTAGGGGTAACAGTGGTTACAGTTAGCCCTAACTAGAGGGCTGAGACTACAATGGAAGGTACAGAATTAAAGGACAAGGAGGACAGAAGATTGTTGATAAACAAGGTATGGTTGTTCTATTATTTTGATGCTTTTGCTACTAGATAGATAGTCCTAGTTTTATGACATATTTGAAGGACTTCTTGAAGGTCTATTGGAGGGAAGCAGTAAGCTTTCTTTGCAGCCTTAGATCAGCTTTCCAAGAATGACATTGACAACTGAGTAAAGGGGCCCTCCTATCATGACTAGGCCACAGCTAAGGCAGCATTTGGAGGGATGTCTTAAGGTCATTTCAGGTGATCAAATTATTGGAAGGAGGGCCGTGAAGCTTTGCTAGAGGGCCGAGGTAAGGTAAGTATTTTGGGTTGCTGTAGGTTACAATGGGTTAACAACAAGCACGGTGCTGCCAACAATCATAGGAGCAACAGTCACTGACAGTGGGACAGTTGTGCTAGGAATGTGACAGCAAGGTGACCCATGAAGATGCATGATAGTGCAACAAGATGCATGAGAAGCATGATAGCAATGATGGCATGCTACAACAATACAATTGGGACAACAACAATACAACTGGAACAACAACAATACAATTGGGACAGTAGTATGGAAAACATGGAATGGCAACAGTGTGACAGCGTGGTGCAACAATGATACATGGGATAGCAAATACATGGTGCAACAAGGTGCAAAAATGACACATGGGACAACAAGTACATGGTGCAACAAGGTGCAACAATGACACATGGGATAGCAAGAACATGGTGCACCGAGGTACAACAATAGTACTTGGGACAACAATGATACTTGGTGCAACAAGTACATGGTACAGTCATGATTGGTGAAGCATCATGAGATGCAACATAGTGATGATGGGTGTAGCATGGTGAGGTGCAACATGATGATAAGGAGTAGCACAACGATAAGTGAAGCAAGGGGATGGAGTCACCTTGGAGAATGAGTTGAAACAACATGTCTTCAACTAAGTTCAACTACCTGATGTATCATCTTCTTCAAGATGATCTATGCTATTATTTAGATAAGTCAAATTGTTGACTTCTGTTGTAAATGTACTATCTCTCTCTCTCTCTATTGAACTATTGAAGAACATATAAGAAGAATTGATCAAGGGTTCCCCACATTAGGGTTTGTCCCTGGCTAGCGCCACATCTTGTGTCCTGTTGTCTTGGCTTGTGTTCTACGATCTATGTTTATGTTCTATCTGTAGTTTACTTTAATGTTGATGTGATTGCTAATCTGGAAAAGATATTGAGCTAACTGTGAAAATTGAAATAAAATGCTCTAAGCATAGAACATACCTAAAATTAACAAGGACCCTATGGTGCTATGCGATGAACATGAAGTTGATGGAGGAATCAATAAGAAGGGTATTCCAGTCATGGTAGAAAGGGTTCCTTTTGAATCCTTTATGATAATGTTGCAAAACTCAAGCCTCATGAAGAAGGCCAAGGAGATGTACCAAAAATGGAAATAAATTATCATGATATTTCAATTGATCTGCAAAACCCTGATGATAAAATTATTGCCCAAAAAGAGAGAGAAGATACAGAGAACATGCTACTAAAAACGCTTTGTGCCCAGAATTTGAAGAAGACAGCAATGAAAACCACATATATGAAGCCATCAGTGAAGAAAGTGACCTATACTTGGGTAAAAAAGAATTTAAATATTTTCTACAGCGAAGTATGAGGTCATATATTTTGAATTTTGAAGGAAATCCCCTTTATGACAATTATGATCATGAGGAAATACAAGGAGAGTGTTCCCCTGATTTTGTTGATGGAAATGATCCTTTTCCATATCCTCAAGAAAATGTTCCAGATGTTGATCCACGCAGCAGGTGATGCAATTTTGGCAAAGGAAAGCACTAAAGAAGAAGAAATTCATATTGTGACATGTGAAAGAGATGAAGTATGTGGAATCATTCTTGTTTTCCTTGAAGAACAAATGTATGGATGATATTCTAGGGAGAATTTTAAAGGAAGCCAAGGAGTTTTCTCAACTTTAGACAAAAACAACCCTTAGAGTTTTTTCAACTGTAGACAACAACAATCCAAGGAATTTGACAACTCATCTTGGAAACTCAATTGCGAAAAAGGTATGGAATTGCAAATTTGAATTTTCATAGCTAAATACTTCCATGGATGAAAGATGACTCCTTGGGATTTACACATATTGTTTCCCGTATTGGATATTCAGAATATCCTAGGATACCCAATAAGAATTCTTCGGAATTATATGAGAATCTTGCAACATTTGATGGTGCCTCTTTGGCTATCATCCCACATGTATTGGCCTTTATGAGGCATATTTAAAAATTTAAGAGAATACGCACGATGACATTATTTACCCTTTCCTTGGGACAAGGGGATTGTAGCTGGATCAAGCACTCTTGCAGCCCAAGATCACACCTTGTCTCAAAGCTCAGGTTCAAAGCTTTCTCAAGCATGGACGCCCAAGATTGCAGAATTTGAATATATATATCAGCACTTGTTGGAAACCCTACATCAAGAAGGTCTCATTTCCCTTTGGAAGGAGATAAAGGCATTCATGAAGATCATGATGAAGCTTTCTTAGAGGAAGAAGACCCTATGGTGCTATGTGATGAACATGAAGTTGATGGAGGAATCATTAAGAAGTGTATTCCAGTCAGGGTAGAAAGGGTTCCTTTTGAATCCTTTATGATAATGGTGTAAAACTCAAGCCTCATGAAGAAGGCCAAGGAGATGTACCAAAAATGGAAGAAAATTATCATGATATTTCAATTGATTTGCAAAACCCTGATGATAAAATTGTTGCCCAAAAAGATAGAGAAGATACAGAGAACATGCTACTAAAAACATTTTGTGCCCAGAATTTGAAGAAGACAAAAATGACAGCCACATATATGAAGACATCAGTGAAGAAAATGACCTATACTTTGGTAAAAAAGAATTTAAATATTTTCTACAGAAAATTATGAGGTCATATATCATGAATTTTGAAGGAAATATCCTTTATGACAATTATGATCATGAGGAAATGCAAGGAGAGTGTTCGCCTGATTTTGTGGATGTCAATGATCCTTTTCCATATCCTTAAGAAAATGTTCCAGATGATGATCCATGTAGCAGGTGATGCAATTTTGGCTAAGGAAAGTAATAAAGAAGAAGAAATTCATATTGCGGCATTTGAAAAAAGATGAAGTATGTGGCATCATTCTTACTATCCTTGAAGAACAAATGTATGGAGGATATTCTAGGGATAATTTTGAAGGAATCCAAGGAGATGTTCTAGATTTCCAAGAACAGGTATTTGTTTCAAATTGTAGGGATTCCCTATATGTGAGGAAAGTGATATGCACAACTATATATTTAGTAGAGAAAGGATAAATGATGAGGTTTCCAACAAAAAAAGGGACCCAGATCTCGATGTGCATAACGAATATTGCAACAACATGGAGCCTAGTTTTCCATAGAGGTTATCAATATATTATTGCACTAAACATCCAAGCTGTTTCTACCAACTCTTGCATTCTGTCTTATGTGGTCAATTATGGGGCTGAGTGTTCCATACATCTGAACCCAAGGGTTAACTCAACTAATAGTTACCATTGTTCGTAGGCATTTAGTGAGTTCCATGCCACTAGAGGCACTAGTCTACACCTTCATGTTTAATAAGGATGTCATCCACAAAGGTGTGCAAGTGTTGTTGTTTCCCCAAGAGGTTTTCTTAATGGGAGAAAAAAAGTGTATCAAGGCATTAAAAAATGTCAGAAGAACTCACTAAACACTAAACACTTAACACTAAATATAAAAGGGACTCACCTATAATTGTTTTAGAGCTATGAGGATAATAATCAAAACATTGTATCTTGCTACCATTATAAAACTTCCACCATGTCCATGTACTTTTTTCCAACCATGAAATGAATACAATGCAAATAGAGGAATGAATAATCTGATTTACATAGAAGGGAACCCATATTACTTAAATGTTTTAAGAAGCCTCAATGGTATCTTAGAGGTGCATCATTGAAGAATATAACAACCTATTACAAAAAGAAATCATACTGAAAATAAAACATTAATGACAGAAAAGGAGGATGATCTCAACTACCTTAAAGATGTCCCAAGGGGATTTTTTTTTGAAAAAAACCAACAAGTTCTTTGTAAGCCGAGTTTGCAATTGTTGTAGTAGCCAGATTCCCTATGCAATCTCTTGGAGATGAATGATCCAAGCTACTCCTAGACTCCCTTATATTTGAGGAATTACATGCTACTGAAGAGTTTTTGTTCCCATATTCAAACTAAAAGAGAAATTTCCATAAGCATCTATGACTGTCCCACCATAGCAGATCATCAGATCAAGTAGAAACAACATTCATTCCCATGTTAAAAGGTGTTCCTGGTTCTTTTATTCCCATCTTCTAACAGAAAAGACCTTCTCTATAAAAGATAGAATGAATAAATTCCTCGCAGGAATTTAATTCAAAAACATAGGATGATTTAACAAGTCCACAAACTTTAGGCGAATCATATTTCTTGTGTGGATCCAAAGGAGGAGAACCATTGAATGGAAGACGTGAAGAAAGATTTTTAAGCCAATCTCTAGGAAAAATTTTCCTCTCTTGAAATATTTGAAGCCCTAAGAAGCCAAGCTATTGAACTAATTTCTTAGTAGATCTTACATTTCCACTGCCAAATATCAGAAAAAAGGAACTTGAAGAAGAAATAGGCTTGGTAAAATTTTCCTACACTTGAAGTAGATTCTTCTCCACTTGGGAAATAATGGCATTATCATATCTTCCTCCCCTCACATGCTTCATAAGCTACCTAGAAATTTCAGTAAGTTCATTTCCTAGATCTTCCTATCTTTCTCTGAGAAACAGAGTGAGCAAGAACCAAATCATCCAAACCTACACTAAAACCATCTAAGGATAAAAATTCAATGAAAAAACCTTCAACTGAATTCAAGCACTTCACTCTCACTCTTGGACCTTTGAAATTCATAATTGCATTAAAAAATTGAGTCAAAGAACTCAGCAATTATGTTTTATTACCATTGAATAACAGTATTGCACTATTGCTTATGAGAAGCCCATTCTCCTCACAGTGCAATTCCAGAGATAAATCCATTTGCAGAAGTTGGCTAGTTGTCCAAGGTGCCCCTCTATCACGCACTTTAGTGACTACTGGTTCAGGCAAGGTCCCATAAGTCCACATTGATAGCTAATTCAACGTGGTTTTATCCATCATATATTTGATGGATTGAAGCTTGGAAACCAACAATATATCAACACTCAGTGCTATGTTTGCCTCTCCACATTATGAAATAAACATTTTTTGGGCCACACTTATAATCTGAGAAAGATCAGCTTGAGATTCTAAAGATTGGGGATAAAAAAACATGAACGCAATCCCCATCAAAATCTGCACCAAGTGGCCAACATATGAAAGGGTTAATAATCACTGTAGAGCTCAGATGACCATATGATTTTAATGGTTGCAATGAATGTTTGTGGAAACTTGGAGGATGATTAATGAAAACAAAATCCCCATTATGAAGTCCACGGTTAACCACTTCACCAATTTCAGCTTTATTCATTGTCAATAATTACCTCCTTTGCAACATAGGTTCTACATTGTCCTTTGTCTACAATTTTCTGCAATTTTTCCCTATTGTAAACATTTACATGCTCCACAAATGTTACTGTCCTGGCTATCTCTACAGTTATACCAATTTCATTTATCCTTCTATATGCATCTCCAGTGACAACACATCGAGATGATAGATTACAACTCTTACTAACAAAAAAACTACACATTTTGTCCAACCACATATTTGAATCTAATTTTTTACTTTTTGCATTTCCAGGAAAGTTGGTTGTTGGCAATTTGCTTCCAGGTATCTGATAAAGATGTAGTATAATTTCAAAATACAAAATATTGTAAAAAATATCAATATGTATATCTATCCAAAAGACTTTTTCAAGTTTCTACTACAAAGTTGTCCTTGTCCATGTACTTTTTTCCAACCATGAAAAGAATACAATGCAAATAGAGGAATGAATAATCTGATTTACTTAGAAGGGAACCCATATTACTTAAATGTTTTAAGAAGCCTCAATGATGTCTTAGAGGTGCATTGTTGAATAATATAACAACCTCTTACAAAACGAAATCATACTGAAAATAAAACATTAATGATAGAAAAGGAGGATGATCTCAACCACCTTAAGGATGTCCCAAGGGGTTTTTTTTTTAAGGAATCAACAAGTGCTTTGTAAGTCAAGTTTGCAATTGCTATAGCAGCCAGAGTCCCTACACATTCTCTTGGAGATGCATGATCCAAGCTACTCCTATACTCCCTCTTGTTTGAGGAATTACATGCTACTGAATATTTTTTGTTCCCATATTCAAACTGAAAGAGAAATTTTCCATAAGCATCTATGACTGTCCCACCATAGCAGATCATCAGATCAAGTAGAAAGACCATTCATTCCCATATTAAAAGGTGTTCTTGGTTCTTTTATTCCCATCTTCTAACAAAAAAGACCTTCTCTAGAATAGATAGAATGAATAAATTCCTCGCAGGGATTTAATTCAAAAACATGGGATGATTTAACAAGTCCACAAACTTCACGTGAATCATATTTCTTGTGTGGATCCAAAGGAGGAGAACCATTTAATGGAAGACATGAAGAAATATTTTTAAGCCAATCTCTAGGAAAAGTTTTCCTCTCTTGAAATATTTGAAGCCCTAAGAAGCCAAGCTATTGAACTACTTTCTTAGCAGATCTTACATTTCCACTGCCAACCATCAAAAAAAAGGAACTTGAAGAAGAAATAGGCTTGGTAACATTTTCCTGCACTCGAAGTAGATTCTTCTCCACTTGGGAAATAATGGCATTATCATATCTTCCTCCCCTCACATGCTTCATAAGTCGTCTAGGAATTTTAGTAACTTCATTTCCTAGCTCTTCCGTAAATATATTTCTTCGAGAAACAGAGTGAACAAGAACGAAATCTTCCAAACATGCACTAAAACCATCTAAGGATAAAAATTCAATAAAAAAAACTTCAACTTAATTCAAGTACTTCACTGCTGCTCCTGGACCTTTGCACTTAACAATTGCATTAAAAAATTGAGTCAAAGAACTCAGCAATTATGTTATATTACCATTGAATAATAGTATTTCAATATTTCTTGTGAGAAGCCCATTCTCCTCATAGTTCAATTCCGGAGGTAAAGCCATCCGAAGAAGTTGACTAGTTGTCTAAGATGTCCCTCCATCATGCACTTTAGTGACTGCTAGTTTAAGTAGGGTTCTAGAAGTTCACATTGATAATTGATTCGGCGTGGTTTTATCCAGCATATATTTGATGGATAGAAGCTTGGCATCCAACAATGTATCAAAACTCAGTGCTATGTTTGCCTCTCCACATTATGAACTAAACATTTTTTGGGGCATACTTAGAATTTGAGAAAGCTCAGCTTGAGATTCTAAAGATTGGGGATAAAAAACATGAACACAATCCCCATCAAAATCTGCACCAAGTGGCCAACATATGACAGGGCTAATACTCACTGTAGAGCTCGGATGTACATATGATTTTAATGGTTGCAATGAATGTTTGTGGACACTTGGAGGATCATTAATGAAAAAAAAATCCCCATCATGAAGTCCACGATTAACCAGTTCACCAATTTCAATTTTCTTCATTGTCAATAATTACCTCCTTTGCAACATAGGTTCTACATTGTCCTTTGTCTACAATTTTCTGCAATTTTTCCCTATTGTAAACATTTACACACTCCACAAATGTTATTGTTCTGGCTATCTCTACAGTTATACCAATTTCATTTATCCTTCTATATGCATCTCCAGTGATGATACATCGAGATGATAGATTACAACTCTTACTAACAAAAGAAATACACATTTTGTCCAACCACATATTTGAATCTAATTTTTTACTTTTTGCATTTTCAGGAAAGTTGGTTGTTGGAAATTTTCTTCTAGGTATCTAATAAAGATGTAGTAGAATTTCAAAATACAAAATATTGTAAAAAATATCAAGATGTATATCTATCCAAAAGACTTTTTCAAGTTTCTACTACAAAGTTGTCCCTATCCATGTACTTTTTTCCAACCATGAAAAGAATACAATGCAAATAGAGGAATGAATAATCTGATTTACATAGAAGGGAACCCATATTACTTAAATATTTTAAGAAGCCTCAATGGTATCTTAGAGGTGCATCATTAAAGAATATAACAACCTCTTACAAAACGAAAATATAATGAAAATAAAACATTAATGACAGAAAAGGAGGATGATCTCAACTACCTTAAGGATGTCCCAAGGGGAATTTTTTTTTGAAAGGAATCAACAAGTGCTTTGTAAGCCGAGTTTGCAATTACTGTAGCAGCCAGAGTCCCTACGCGTTCTCCTAGAGATGAATGATCCAAGCTACTCCTAGACTCCCTATTGTTTGAGGAATTACATGCTACTGAAGAGTTTTTGTTCCCATATTTAAATTGAAAGATAAATTTTCCATAAGCATCTATGATTGTCCCACCATAGCAGATCATCAGATCAAGTAGAAAGACCATTCATTCCCATCTTAAAAGGTGTTCCTGGTTCTTTTATTCCCATCTTCTGACAGAAAATACCTTCTCTAGAATAGATAGAATGAATAAATTCCTCGCAGGGATTTAATTCAAAAACATAGGATGATTTAACAAGTCCACAAACTTCAGGCGAATCATCTTTCTTGTGTGGATCCAAAGGAGGAGAACCATTGAATGGAAGACGTGAAGAAACCTTTTTAAGCCAATCTCTAGGAAATTTTTCCTCTCTTGAAATATTTGAAGCCCTAAGAAGCCAAGCTATTGAACTACTTTCTTAGCAGATCTTACATTTCCACTGCCAACCATCAGGAAAAAGGAACTTGAAGAAGAAATAGGCTTGGTAACATTTGCTTGCACTCAAAGTAGATTCTTCTCTACTTGGGAAATAATGGCATTATCATATCTTCCTCCCCTCACATGCTTCATAAGCCGCCTAGAAATTTCAGTAAGTTCATTTCCTAGCTCTTCCGTAAATATCTTTCTCTGAGAAATAGAGTGAGCAAGAACCAAATCATCCAAACCTGCACTAAAACCATCTAAGGATAAAAATTCAATAAAAAACCTTCAACTGAATTCAAGCACTTCATTGTCGCTCCTGGACCTTTGCACTTAACAATTGCATTAAAAAATTGAGTCAAAGAACTCAGCAATTATGTTTTATTACCATTGAATAATAGTATTTCACTATTGCTTGTGAGAAGCCCATTCTCCTCACAGTTCAATTATGGAGGTAAAGCCATCTGAAGAAGTTGGCTAGTTGTCCAAGATGTCCCTCCATCATGCACTTTAGTGACTACTGGTTCAGGCAAGGTTCCAGAAGTCCACATTGATAGTTGATTCAACATGGTTTTATCCAGCATATATTTGATGGATAGAAGCTTGGTAGCCACAATGTAACAACACTTAGTGTTATGTTTGCCTCTCCACATTATAGAAATTTTGTGTTAAATCCTTGCCCATTGCGTGCCTTTCGTAGTGATTATCCATACAAGGATTTTTTCATTCTCCATATGGGTTTCAGTAGTTGTGAGAGTGTTGGAGTTCAAGGTAGAAGTTAAAACACAAAATTTCTCTTGCTTGAGGGTTAACTTTGACTAACCTTTTAAAACTCTTCATCGGTGGAAAAATCCTCAATCATCATCGAAATCGATCTGGGGCTTTTTGAGTACGATCCCTTGACCTAAAGTTTAACAATAGGATTTAGCAGCAAGGATCATATTATCATTCGTATGGGGTGTCACCTTAATATCTTGAATCTTGGAGTCGGATCTTCATTGCAGCAATATAGATCTTCATGTATTGATCTAGGAAAAGTTGAGTTTTTGGGCTCAATCTATGTCATTGGAAACCCCTGGTTCCCAGATCGATTATGATATGTCAATGATATTTGGCTGGCATTTGATTTCATGATATTGGTTAGAAATGGCCGGGTTTTCATATTCTCCTTCATTATGGTCAAAGCCTAGAGCAAACAACCAATGTTTCAATTCAAAATCTAGTATGGGGAAGAATGAAGGAGCTTCATAGTCGTCCATTAGAGTGATTCATTAGAGTGATTAATTGGAAAAAAATGCAAAACACAAATTCAACATTTTATTAAACTATACTTTGAATTTAAGCATATTAGTGCCAAAAACTAGAGCTCGTGCTCCCTAGAAATGAATTTGCAGGATGATGTAGCAAGGCTCCCTATTGCAATTTATAAGTGGATGCTTATTTAGTGACACTTTGTTGTTGATGTTGTAATCATCACCATTTTGGTTTACAATTGGATTGGATTGGTTTTTGTAGCTATTATTATTTGTATTTGCTGCTCCTACTCCTTGGTATTGTAGATGCTTTGAAACAATTGGTGTGTTTAGTGTTATGTGGGAGGTGAGAATGAAGTTGGAATCTATGATTTATTAATATTTTTCTTTTTCTCATTTATATTACCACATTAATAATCCATAGCTTAGATTGGGTGCATTAGTTTAAGTAATTATACAATGAAAAATGATTATATGCATTGATTTAAGAAATAGTAGTGGGAAAACTGGTAAGTAATATAGTGAAAACTAAGTAATTTCAAAACTAATATATTGCAAAACAATTTTAGAAATACATATTATAATGTTATAAAATAAATATTCTATTAGAAGGTAAAGACTAACACTTTGTTTATGCGATACTAATATTTTATTATAATTTTTTTTATGAAAACCATTTAACCAATGAATGAGATGCATTGATTTTAGTGAAAATACAATCCATTTTATCACTCATTCAATATATGCATTGTATCAAATAAGCCTAAGAAAAATCAAGTAATTTCATTGATTTCAATAATCATATAATGCATCGCTAGATGGGTTTTCTAGCATGAGATAGAGGGGGAATGAGGCCACAATCCCACTCGCTACAAGAGGACGGAGACATTCCATCACTTCCCCCAATGAATTAAAATGAACATGCAATTGCATTGGTTTATCTATGTGCCATAACTATGTTACCACCCCATTAGTCATGTCACCCATGTTTTTCTAATGGCATATTGCCCTTGGTTCATTAGGCTTTTAACTCCTCTTGTACTTGCAAGACTAACATGGTTTGTAAGCCTACTTTAAATTTTCACATTAGTCATTCTAGGAGGTAAACAATTATGATGGCACCCGAGCCATTTCTCTATGCAAGAGGATCAGGCTAATAGTTTGTATGCAATTGTTTGTTGTACATTGGTGTAAGGACGTCTGGTATATTTACGATTTTCGACCTGAATCATAGGTATTTAGAAGGAACATTAGTAATTTGTGTATCATTTTATGTTTTTCATCCTGTAGTGATTCATCCCCCTCGGCAAATTTGGTGGTATAGTTTCTAATTGAGCTTGCAATGTTGAGGCCTTTCCCCCAATCCATCGAAGTTACTTCTATTGAATTTTCCTCATTTTTTCTTGTCCTTTAGCTAATTAATTTCTCATTATATTTTCTTAACTTGAATTCCTCTCCCCTTTCTAGGCACACAATCTTACCCTCTAACCTCATTAGCCCCCACCACTTTCACCTTCCACTTCCCACTAGCCTATATTTGTGGAATTGTCCCTCCTAGAAACTCTTTCTTTATGATTTCTTATAGTTTCCTTCTCCTATGGAAACCATGATGAGACAAAGAGCATAGGTCTACCATGGAACTTCCTATTATAGGGACATTGGAAGCCCCAAAACCCAAGAATGAGTTGAAATCTTTGCTACTGCTAATTATCATGAGTTTACTCCTAGAAGTGTTCAAGAGGAAATTTTCCAAGCTAAACATGACATCATAGATGAAATACAATTCATTACTAACTTTGAGGTGCTTACTAAGGTACATAGATGGGTTATAAACATGGGCCACTCCTATAGTTTCCTTAATCACTATATACATATAGTCAATCTTTACTAGCACATTAGGTTACTATTCGAATGCATTGTGGTGGACAAGAACACTACCTAATAAGAGATATTTTTTAATTTGATGAATTGTACGTGTTAGTGTGATCCATGGAGAAAAAACTAAGGAAAATTAAAGCCCACTTTGAGTTTCTCCCTACTCTAGCCTGTTCTCTAGGAAGTAAAAGGGATCATATCCTTATGGAAGCCTTAGAATATAGAAAATATTAAATGTTAATTATGTTCTCTAGTTATCTACTATCAAGTCCCACTTATATTGTTTTTTTGCTTCAGTATATCCCTATAGCCCATGTATTTTTGACAAACTTGTTTGTTTTTTGGTACACTATTATTAAACTTTTGTGTGGCTCTTAAGGAAAATGGAATTTTGTGCTTGGTCTAGTTTCTATAGTGGCATACCATGAATATTTCAGCCTATTTTGATGTAAAATAATGATTCGATGGAATGAAAACACTTTCACTTAAGAAAAAAATACAATCATATAATGCAAATCAATTAGGTGCATTGATTTCACTAATGATACAATGCAAAAACACTTTTACCTTAAAAAAAATAAAAATAAAAATAAAATATCATATAATGCAAATCAATAAGATGCATTGATTTCATTATTAGTAAAATGAAAAATGATTTGGTGTATTGATAACACAAATTATTAAATTAAATGGATTCATCATGGAAAACAATTTCAAAATAGTGATTACTATGATATAAAAGATGTTCTTATTTGTAAGTTATAATCCAATGTTTTCTTTCATTGAGTATGAATATCCTATTAGTTTTTACAAATTAAAATCATTATATTAGTGTTTGTTATAATGTTAATCTAGATATAGAGTGAACTCATATATACAATACATTAAAACCAAGAGCATGTTAGAGAGGCTAAATATAATTATGATAGACATGTGAGAATAAAAAGTGAAACTATTAATATTTTTAAAGCTAAAAACCAAGGTATATTTCAAGTTAAAAGTTTGAATGGGCATATATATATCCTTTTTTTTTTGGTGACTTATCTTGTTGTTGATGTTGCAATCATCACCATTGTGGTTTACAATTGGATGGATCTTACTTGCTACTGTTTGTAATTATTATTATTTGCATTGCTCAAATTTTCTCCTGCTTGTTAGTATTGTATACTCTTTGGAACAATTGTTGTTCTTGGTGCTATGTGGAGGGTGAGAGTGAAGTTGGAGTCGATGATTTTCTAATATTTTTTCCCTTGTCATTCTTATTACCACATTAATAATTCATAGCCTAGGTTTTTCTTGATTGATTTGAGCATCATGGGTTTTGTAATTAATATTTAGAACCAAGGATTGAAGATTCTATGTGTGTTTATTAGTGTTTCCTCTTCATTACGTGCATTTTTGTTGGATGTTGGAATTGTTGTATTTGTCCATTAGTATTGCTAGACAATGTGTGGAAGTGTGAGGTTGTTGTTAAAGTTGATGGTTCATATTAAGGATGTTATGTGCATGCACACTTGACAAATGACTTGAATTTCATTCCATGTGAATGTTCTCAAAGGATATAACCTTAAATATTATAATCAACTCCCTAATTGTAATCATCCACTAATCCAATAAAGAAGTGTTTAAGGAATCATAACCTTTCAGCCAATCTATAACAACCTTTAAATCCCCTAGCACTTGTAAGTTTATATTGGAGAAGTGACACAATTAAAATGACTAATATAAACAACCAAATTCTATTATTGTAGTACTTGCTAGGAAGTCATATTTTTTGTTCATAGACTAAATTATTCATTCATGTTGGTCATTTTTAGTTGTATTACTTATTAGCTAGTCATATACTTTAACCCGGGACTAAATTAGTCATTTATGTTAGTCGTTTTTAGTAGGGTCAATTGATATTGCTCAATTTTGATAGTATTTCACTTGGAAACGCTACGGTGACTAAATTTTTTAGTCACATAGCCACTAATTTCATCATTTTCTACTAGTGTTCATGAATCTTCCATAAATGAAAAATAACATCAAAAGAATGATACTAAAGAAAAAATTTCATTAATGACTTGATTGGACCCCTACTATCCATGACAAGCATTTTGTCAAACATGTCACAAATATGCATTCTACAGGTCATAACAACATATTTGAGCATAGGGGTCTCATACTTATTTGAGAATCACTAAGAAGAATTGATGCATTATCAAATTGGCTTCATTATTATATGTTATTTCATATATTCATTGTTCATTCATTTCGAAATCAAAACATGATGAAATCCATACTTCAAGACTGTCATAAAACAAGCTCATGACCAACATATAACCATAAAAAATAAAAAGGATATAATAGTCATAACAACCAAAAATTTAAAAAAAAAGTATATTTACCCATCAAGTATAAGAGGAAATATGTTCTTATTAACATATGCAAAATGCAACCAGTTTTGGGACTCCCACGTACCACTCGACCATAGATTGGATGAACCAAATATTTCTTTCAGCCAATCACCCTTGTGCCATATTCTAAGCATGAATGTGGTATCTCATGGAACAAATCCAACAAAACTAAACCAGGGTTTCTAGAAGCCAAACCGCCTCAAACCTCAACCATTGATTACAACTCACAGTTGGACATCACTAACCATCACCAGATTGGTCTCTACCTAAGATATCGAGGGCTTCAGAGAATTTGTTCCAACTAGGGATTTAAGGACAAGTAACTCAACCTGTAGTTATTTTCGGGATTCCAGAGCATTTGTCCAACCAGAGATTCTAGGACTAGTAACTCAACACACCAAGGGCTTCCAGAGCATTTGTCTAACCAAGGCTTCCAAGACTAGTAACTCAACCCAAGATTTTGTAGGGCTTCTAGAGCGTTTGTCCAACCATGGCTTCCAGGAACTAGTAACTCAACCCACAACCATAAGGAACATGACAACCAACAAAAAACAAAAGGAAAGACACCCACAACTCCATGTCTATCCAGGAAATGGCAAGGATCGAAAAATCCACCATCAATCCAGGCATCATCCATGCCAATGACAAATCATAACCAAGAACCACATGCATGTTCCATGAATGCCAAAAATAGCAAGGAAACCATACATGCAACTCAGAACCTGCAAGAAAAACATGTTGTGGTTGTTTATCTTGATGTCCTCTTGTGCTTTCCTACTCTTCCTTTTCCTTCTTGCTCCAAAACTCCAAGTATGTCACACTCCTCCAAGAGTGCTCCAAGAAACTCTAAGTGTCCAAAAGTATGAGAGAGGGAGAGAGTACAAAACGAGAGCTCCAAAAAGGAACAAACCAAAAACTCATGAACTGATCCTCATAAGCCTTTTTATTAACGAGGCCTCTATTTTCTTCAGTTTTCCATTATTTTCCTTAATTTTCCTCCTCACATGCGGCATGTGACCTTTCACCTCCCTTTTCTCCTAATTTCCATTATTTTCATAAATAAAATGCCAATAAATGCAACTTTTCCTTTCCAAAGCCTTTTCCATTGCCTTTTTCAATTTCCATAGTCATTAATTAATCACAAGTCATCCTCATCACTATGTCTTTGCCTAACATTTCAGCTTGGAATGTGTGTCCCATTACCATGGTTATTATTTTTTCTTTATTAACTTTATTACATCGATTTTTAACTAGGGATGTTACAGAACCCTTCCCCTTGGGGGAACAACATCCTCGATGTCCAATGACACCTACAACCAACAATACTGCTGAAAAGAAAAAATCATTACCCATGGAGCTTTATAACATAGCTAGATGTAGTATTTTCAATGATCATCTTGTTGAGAAGCAAACTAACATGAGAAACATAACAACATGACACCCATACTGCTTATTGGAGCTTTATAACACAACTCATGTTGGTATTTACATCCATATATATATATACATATACAAAAACATATGCCAAACATTCGCTCAACCAACGAATATAGAAGGATACATAGCCCAAATCTAATTAGTCATCTCCCATGTAGCTTCATCAGGCCCAAAGTTCTTCCACTGCACTTTAACCTTCTTGACTGCCCGATTCCAGAGCACAAGCATCTTTCTCTGCAAAATGCATTGAGGTTTTGGTTAGAATTCTCCTTCTGGTTCCATCTGCAATATAGACCCATCAATCACATGATCAACATCTTTAACATACTTCTTTAACATGGAAAACATCACGTACTTTCACTATTGGAGGCAATGGAAGTCGATAGGCTATTGGTCCAATCCTCTCAAGAATATTGAAAGGTACACAATAACGAGGTGCCATATTGGCACATGACCTATTCCTTAAGGAAATCTTCTTGGGATTTATGCACAAGTATACATGTTCCCAAACCTAAAACTCCTTAAACATACTGTTCTTATTTGCATATTTTTGTCTGTCCTGTGTTGCCTTCAAATTCTTGTTGATTACCTACATTTCTTGTTCCATATCTGCCAACATGTCTAGTCAAATCAATACCTTGTTCACTGGATCTCTACAGCTAATGGGAGTATTACAACTCTGCCCATACAATGCCTCAAATGGACTCCTCCTCAAATATTCTCGATACCCATTGTTGTAAGCAAACTCAACCAGTGGAAGATAATCTTCCCACTTCTGCTACTGATGAATCACATACATCCTCAACATTTCCACCAATATCTTGTTGACCCTTTCTATCTGTCCATTTATCTATGGATGATAAGCTATACTGAAGGCCAATTTTGTACCCAAACCTACAAATAACTCTTTCCAGAATCTAGAAGTGAACTTGGAATCCCTATTTGACACAATTTTCTTTGGTACACCATGCAACCTCACTACATCTCTGATGAATACTTGTGATACATCATTATCTAAATATGTAGACTTCACTAGAATGGTGTGCTCTACCTTTGTCATCCTGTCAACCACAACCATGATGGAGTCATGTTGTCTAGATGTCCTCGGGAAACCTATAATGAAATCCATGGAAATGATCTCCCACTTCCACTCTGGAAAAGGAATAGGATGAAGTAGTCCACCTGGATGCTTACACTTTAATTTTACATGTTGACAATACAAGCATCTAGCCACAAACTTTGCAACTTCCCTCTTCAAATTCGGCCAATAATAGAACTTCTTCACCGTTTTCAATGTCTTTTGATATCCTGGGTCACATGAATATGGCTTAGCATGAAATTCCCTCAAGATAAGCTTCTTAAGATCATTGCTATCTGGCACATAGAACTTGTCCCTAAATCTTACCAAACCATCTGTCATGAGATGATATTCCACATCCTAATCACATGTAACTTGTTGTAACCTAATCCCATAAAAGCGCATAGTTGTTATGTGATTTAATAGTATCTACCTCCTAATAGTATTTACAACCATGTTATGTTTACCTTTAATGTACCTAGTATTGAGCCTCATAGTTGTTTCCTTTTTGACACCTTTTTCACTTATTTCACCTGAATTTGACCACCATAATCACTCCATGGGCATCAGATAATGAGAATAATGGAATGGCAGGTATAGATTTGTCTTGTCTTTCATAAATTCATAATGTTCATAACTGTTAATCTAATATTTGTTTCAGCTACCGAAATAGGATGATTATGCAACTAACATATGATTTTGCAGCTAAGCTCATGGTTTACTAGGTTTTGAAGCACCAGCTGGAGTGAGAAATATGTGGGAAGGTGGATAAAGATGTGTAAAATGACTTCCTCTTATCTAAATGAACTAGATCAGTGAAGGAAGCTTCCAGTCACGTAGTCAAAGGAAAATTCAACTCTATTAGCTAAATCAGGTGAGCAAGAAACTATATGTGCACCTCACAGTTTTCATTGTCAAATAGAAAATCGTGAGTAGATGTCGTGATATTATCTCTTATGTTTAATTGTAGTATTCTATTATTGAAGTTTAAGCTATGAACATTTACGATATGAGCTTATAAAAGGCCTCATAGCATATAATTTACGATGACTTATGCGACAGTGATAAAAAAAAATTTTGTTTTCAATTCTATTACAAGATACCTTTCTTGTTTCAATGCTTGGCTGAGTCTTGATTTCAACACGCAACCATCTGCCTGTGGAAGGCCCCCTCAAGTAGTTAGGTTTTTTCAATTTATTTGTTATTTTATTCATTAGAATTTTCGCTTAACTCAATTCATTAGTTATTTTTAATTAAGTAGATGCATCCGTTAAAATACTTTCTTTGTACTGATCTTAGATTTTGTAACAGGATTTGAATGATAACTTCGGCATCTAGATTGAATCTAGTGGTGGTGAAATTGACAAGATTATGTACCTAGAATAGGATTCAGTTTTATAAAACAAAGGAATTATTTATATTTTGTATTCATAGTTGATTTATAAATTCAAGTGAGTGCGATTATTTTCAAGCAAGGTTTTGATTTCTTTTTATTTGTTCATGCAAAGAGTGTGTTGTATTGATTCAAGTTTCTTACAAAACACAGTGATAGATATGCAATATAATTTGAAGAGTTTCATGAATTGAGTCCTATATTTTTTTTTGCAAGTGTGAGATTGATTGTCTATATTAAAAGTTTGATTGTTTTATTTTTGAGTTTTATTGCTTAGACATCATTTTCATAAGAATATGCTCATCTTTCATAGGATTAATCTCAATAATGAATTTAATCATATAGATTTCAATTTGAATAATTAAAGGCTTTTAACATATATAGTGCACTTACACTTTGTCAGTTTACTAATCCTGGTCAATAATTCATGTAACAATTTAAGACAATTAAATTGACAAACACTTTGGCACCGTTGTCGAGGAAGTGTAAATAGGAGTCTTTTCTTTTCTTTAAAACAAAAAAAACAAAACTTATATGCATAGAGAAAGAGATTCTAGAGACATATTTGTAGGTAGAGGTAAGAGTTTAATCCCAACAACATCACTCACCCCACCATGACCTCGTAGTGCCACACCAGCCACTCAAACTCATATTCCATCATTTGCAGGAAAACATAAATTTCCTGAGATACTTAGATCTGAATGTTGAAATATGGCAACAAGAATATTCCAATTTAATTTGTCCTTGAATTAAATTGTGAATTAAAATCGAATTTAGTCTTAATAGCTACTTGGAAATAAGTAATTAATTAATTTTAAATTAATTATTTGGAGAAATTCAAGTTAGAAGTCTTTTTGAAGTCATGCAAGAGTTATCCCTTAAATTAAGGAGATAATATTGAGTTATATTTGAGTTGTAATTAGTTAACTCAATTTACTGAGTTAAGTCCAGTTAAATTAGTTCCAAAATGTTTGAGGAAATAATAGTGAGTTAATAGTCAGTTGATGCATTAATGCACTCAACTAGTGCTACTACAGTTAACTAAAGATTCCCTCATCAAAAACTCATGCATGTCTATTCTTGGAAATACCCAGTTGAGAGTAATGTTCAAGGACAGTGTATTATCAGTTGCATGTCTTTTCTCATGGAGAAAACTCATGCATGCAATCAAGGATTTATCCTTGAGGATTGCATAGTTTTGGTGGAGATGATCATCCACTTGGTAAAGGAGAATCATCCACAAGGAACAACGCAAGGAAATAGGAGCTTGGAGGGTAGAGAGGAAGGTTGGAGAGAAGCGAAGATTGCCTGTGAGCATCTGTGAGGATTGTACTGAGAGCTGGCTAGCTGTGAGAGCTAAGGCTTTGTATAATTCCTATGTATTTCCACCGTGTATGATAATACAATAGTGTAGGGTTTTTAGCTGAGGCCTTCCCCAAAGTATTTTCATGTGTATTGTGTGATTGATTCTTCTTCTTTTGGTTATATTGTTCAGCTCAATTTTTAAGCTTCTGCAAATTGATAGTAGAAGTAGGTTATAGTATTCTGCTTTGATTTATATTGCATTATCGGGTTAAACTACCATCAGATTTTCTACACTGAAATTTAACCTAGAGATTCACCAACTTCATCAACCGAAGCAGTAATAGAAGAAGAAGATCCTACATCCCTGAAACAAGGAGTTGTTTTCCTATCTTCAACTAGAGAAATAATTCTAGGACAAGAGTTAGAGATACCTAGTGAAGAAGAGAAGGAAGAAACTTATTTTAACTTACCATTGATAGAAGAATCGGAACTAGAAGAACTAGAAAACCCAATTTTGGAACCTTATATTAGTTCTAAAGAATCTCCAATGGCTGGAGAAGGGGAAGGAGAGGTGCATAATGTTACTGGTTATCAAACTAGGATTAGAGGAGGAAGAGGAGGAAACAGAGGTGGAGGAAGAGAGAGAGAAGGAGGTAGGGGAGTCTAGAACCCTTTGGATTTCCTATCCTTGATGAAGATACAATAGCTACAATGAAAAACATCTCACCCTCCATCCTTCCAAACTTTCATGGATTAAGAAGTGATGATCTTGAAACATTTCTCTTTGAGTTTGAAGTCTTGTGTAGATCTTATGATTATCTGCTTGATCCTCAAAAGTTGAAATTGCTTCCAGCAACTCTTAAGGATG
Source organism: Pinus tabuliformis (assembly GCA_031772625.1). Taxonomy (NCBI): domain Eukaryota; kingdom Viridiplantae; phylum Streptophyta; class Pinopsida; order Pinales; family Pinaceae; genus Pinus; species Pinus tabuliformis. The sequence continues at coordinate 885,581,801 of CM062812.1, forward strand.
CAACATTAAAATGGTTCATGGACATAGGATCACACTCTATAAGAACATGGGAAGAAATGAAAACTACATTATTAAGGAAATATAAGGATTATTGTATGCCCCCTAATATTAAGGATGAATTCTTTAAAATGATGCAGAAAGAAGATGAAAATCTTGAAGATTTCATTGAAAGATTTCTTATAATGTTAAAAGGGCTAAAATGCATGAACTAGATGAAGAAACTTTGAAATATCTCTTATTAAAATCCATCAGAGATGAGTGGATTGATCTCCTCAATTTGATCGATAAGGGAGATATTTATCAGTTATTATTTGGGACATTTGTGAGTTGTGCATGCACATTTCAAGAGGTAAGGCAAGCACTGGGAAAAATCCAAGAGATCCTCTCATGTATAGGATTAATAAATCTATAGTTGGGACTACAAGTAGGGTTGAATTAGGTAATTTTCTTGACAAATTTAAAACAAACATTTTGCGAAGTCTTAGTGAAAAAATAGATCCCCTTAAAGTGAAAAACAAGCAAAATGCTGAAAATGTTGCATTGTCAATTTTTTGTCCCAAATGTAGAAAGAAACATGCTCTGAGAGAATTCCCTCTTGATTTAAAAAGTGTAGAAACTTGTGTTATATGTGCATAAAATCATGATACAAAAGAATTTTCTTCAATGCCATGCCTTAAAGCAGTTTATTAAGAGGAAATGATACCAAATCAGTTAGATCCCCTCTGTTTTATTGCTAAGGGACCATGGAAAAATTCATAACCAAATATGACTTAGGGATTTAGAACTCAAGAATTTGCACAACCATCACAAAGCAATTGGATTGCACCCAAGCCTTGGCAATATTGGCCTCAACCTTAGGCACAAGGATGGAAAAATCATTGTGGAAAATATCCTCAATATTCTTAGTATTAACAACCTTATCCTGTTTTTCCACCACAATATTTTCCTCAACATGTTCAACTGACTCAACCTCAAAATCCAAATCCACAACTTTCATTACCATTTCCGAAAAGACCAAATTTATTGCCTTCTCAACTACTTCCAAATATGAATAATAATAAAAATCCACAGCTTGTTTATAATATGGAAGGACAAAATTTCCAAACTTACAAGATAACTCCACTAGATCTAAACAATGTCAAACTTAGATGTGGTAGAGTATTGGAAAATAAGTCCTCGAAAATTGTTATTCAGGAATCTGAAAAAGAAAATTCCTTTGGAAAAGAGGAGACTCTCAATGAAAAATAAAAAATTCAAAAACAAATCACCCCTACACACTCTGATAACATTCCAACTCCTATTATGGAACAACCTTTAGTATTTGTTTCAAAACCACCTTTTCCTAAAAGATTAAAAATTTATGAGGGGGTAGAAAAACAAATTTTATTACCTGATTATGTTATGTTAGATGAGATGAATAATGTGTGTATAAAAAATCCTTTGCTACAAGACATTAAGGAAATACCGATTTTTGCAAAGACAATTAGGGAGTTGAGTATTAAAGGACTAGGGAGAAAGAGAAAAGAAATCAAAATAATTCAGCTAGTTGGAAAAATTGCAGATATCATAATGGGAAAACAACAATTCAGAAATTACCTTGATCCAAGAAGTACCATTGTGAAAACACATATCAATGGTATTGAAATTCCAAATACATTAATTGATTTAGGAGCAGCTATAAACATCATGAGTAAATAAACTATGAATCAATTGAAACTTCCCAATATTCAATATACACCTACATAGTTGCAATTAGCAGATAGATTTGTTATTAAACCGAATGGTGTATTAGATGGCATATTTGTATCCTTATATTCTTGAGAGTATCATGTTGATTTTATGATTCTAACACCCAAGAGTAATTCAGGAGGACATCCATTGATTCTAGGAAGACCATGGTTAACTATAGCTGATGCATTTATAATTTGTATATGTGGTGATATGTTTATTTCTGATGGAAGTTCAACAAATAAATTCACATTATACACTCTTGAAAAAACAACAATAGAAGTAGAAAGTGAAGAATGGTTAGATGATGATATTGATATACGACCAATTTTTGTTACTTCACAAATAGATGAAGAAGATCAAATTTTAAATTTAATGGAAAATAATGAGTCTTCCTCATATTTTGAATCTAATCAGATTTTTCAAGAACAATGCAATACTGAATATTTATCATCTCGTTAATTATCTTTACATTCTATGGAAAATTTTGGCAGCTCTTCAATAGAATTTTTTCCAAAAAAATTTGAATATCAATAATAATCTCGAAGAATTTCAAAAGAAAGATTTAATAAAGATGTTACAAGAACATTCCTCTGCTTATGCATGGGAATATACTGACATGAAAGGAATTGATCCTAATACTTGTATACATCATATTTACATTGACTAAAATGCTAAACCAATCTGACAGCCTCAGAGAAGCCCGGATCCAAATTTGAGAGAAATTGTTAAAGAGGAATTGCAAAAATTGTTAAATGTGAATTTCATTTATCCAATATTAGATAGCCAGTGGGTTTCACCATTGGTAATTGTTCCTAAAAATAATGGAAAATGGCGAGTATGCATTGGCTATAGGGAACTGAATAAAGCTACCTTAAAAGATCACTTTCCACTTCCTTTCATAGATCAAGTTTTAGACACAATGGGAGGAAAGAAATATTTGTCATTTCTAGATGGTTTTAGTGGATATAACCAAATCCAAGTAGCTCTAGAATATCAAGATAAAACCTCTTTTACCTGTCCATCGGGAACATATTCTTACTGAGTACTTCCTTTTGGATTGTGTAATGCACTTGCAACATTCCAAAGGGTAGTTTTAGGAAATTTTTCTAGTAATTCATGATTGTGTGGAAGTTTATATGGATGATTTTATAGTTTATGGAAATTCTTTGGAAGAAGCTCTTAAAATTTTGGAAAAATTTCTCATTAGATGTAAGGAAGAAAATCTCTCATTAAGCCGTGAATCTTTTTATGATGTTTACTAAGGCGATTTTTTTAGGACACCATATTTCAGGAAATGGAATTAGAGTGGACACATCTAAAGTAGAAGTTATTTCTACATTTTCAATTCCAACTTGTCAATGACATATTAGAAGTTTTCTTGGTTTTACTAGTTACTATAGAATATTCATAGAAAACTTTACAAAAATTGCATCTTGACTTTTTAAATTGTTCACAAAGGATTGTAAATTCAATTGGAGTTCTGATTGCCAAAAAGCCTTTGAAACATTGAAAGAAAAGATTTTTGAAGCACCTATTCTAAGAAGACCAAATTTGAATTCACCTTTTCATATTTCAACAGATGCTTCAGATACAACATTAGGAGTTGTACTAGGACAAAAATATTTAACTCCTTATTCCATTTATTATACTAGTAAAAATTTGACTCCTCCAGAGTTAAACTATACTGTACCAGAAAAGGAGTTTTTAGTTGTTGTCCATGCCATCAACAAATTCAAACATTACATCATTGGCTATGAAACCTTTGTACATATTGATCATTCTGCAATTAGGTACTTAATGAATAGACCAATTAATAATGGATACCAGATGGATATTGTTGTTGAATTCAATATTATTATTTTGGATTGACCTGGAAAAAAAAATACAGTTGCCGACTTTCTATCTAGGATTCAAAATGACAATAATGATTTACCTGTAGAAGAAAATATTTGATGAATATTTATTTGTAATATCTACTAAATATCCTTAGTTTGAAAATATTGCTAACTATTTGGCTGCAGGGAAGTTACCATCATATTTGTCTCCTCGTAAAAAAAGGAAGCTAATTCAAATTAGTGCATCTTATTCATGGATAAATGAAGAATTGTACAAACCAAGGCCAGATCTGACTATTCGAAGATGTGTCAAAGAATATGAAGTACCATAAATACTAAAAGCTTATCATGATGGGCAATGTGGAGGACACTTCGTTGACAAAAGAACTGCCTACAAATTTATTCTCTTAGGATACTATTGGCCTTCCCTTTTCAAGGATGCCAAAGAATATGTAAAGAGATGTGATAGTTGTCAAAGAATGGGAAAACCTGTTCCTTCAGATGAAATGTCTCTACAACCTCAGGTACTCATTGAACCTTTTGAGAAATGGGATCTAGATTTTGTTGGTCCAATTAATCCACCATCCAGACAAAAAAGGTACATTCTTGTTTGCACTGATTATGTTACAAAATGGGTAGAAGCTAAATCAATTTCTTTTGCAAGTGAAAAAGTTGTAGTTTCATTTATTTTTGAGGATATCTTTACTCGTTTTGGTGTCCCAAGGGAAATTGTGATAGATAAAGGTACTCAATTCACATCCAAATTGGTACAAAATATAATGGAGGAATATAAAATCAAACATCGAAAGTCCACTCCATATCATCCACAAGAAAATGGACAACTGGAGTCCACTAATAAAGTTATTGAAGCAATTCTCACCAAAATTGTGCATTTGCATAGAAGAGACTGGGCAGTAAAGCTTTCAGAAGCTTTATGGGCATACTATACCACATGGAGAAACACTACAGGACATACTCCCTATGAACTTATTTATGGGAAGGAAGTCGTATTTCCTATTGAGTTCTATATACATACCTTTAAGACAATAGTTTAATTAGGTCTTGATCTATCTGAAGCACAGAAACAAAGAATGGAGTATTTGAATGAACTAGATGATATAAGATAGGATGCTATTCAAAGAACCAACATATTTCAACAACAAAGATCCAGGTGGCATGACAAGTACATAAAGGAAAGAAAATTTCAACCAAGAGATTGGGAATTACTTTTTGACACAAAGTTTAAAGATTTTCAAGGAAAATGTCAAATTCATTGGCTTGGGCCTTATGAGATTGAAACTGTCTTTGATAATGGTGCAGTCAGGATTAGAACCATTGATGAAGAAAGAGCGACCTTCCTTGTAAATTTTCATCGATTGAAAATTTATCACGTTGATAAAAGAGTAATTTGTTATAAACCCATGAGACAATATTGATTTGAAAATTATTAGGAAGGATTTTCCTTCCTCTCCAACTTGATTTCTAAAGCTTCTTATATATATATATATATATATATATATATATATATATATATATATATACATATACATATACATATAATAAACTTGTATAAACATGAAAACCAACTCTTTTGGCATGTTTATACAGAAAAATTAGTGTGAAAACCAAGTAATTTTGGCACCTTAAATTTTCAATCCTATTCTAATTCCCATTTCTTTTTGTCCCTCTTTTTATTTTCAGAATAAGTAGCTACAGAAGTAATGAGAATCTGCAACTTTGACACAATTCTGCATCTGACATTTACAGGAACCATCAACTGGGACAATTGAAGACTTTAGCAGAAGAGGAAGATCAAACCTACAATTGCAAGTACCTGAAGACAATTCAAGCAAAGAAATCAAGTGTTAGAATCAAAAATTGGTATGCAAATATTAGACTTATCAATAAAGGTAAAACATTAGATTATGAATGGAATAGACGTTATACCGCCATTTAAAATAATGATTTCTATTATGACTTCGGACTGAGTTGTAAACATTATATCACATTAATGAAATCAGCCATGAAAGAGCCTAATTACCATTCATCATTACATGAACACTACACTTTAACCCCGCCTACTCATATCGATTTAATATCCTATCCTCTCAATAACTTTTTTCAAATAGCCATTGTACTCCCTATCATATCATTCTTTCGTATTCATCCTCAGAACTAATATCATTCTGAAATCCTATCAAGGAAGCAACTGTGAAGCAAAAATTTTGCCTCCGTACAAAGCTGAATGGGAGAAATTTTATGGAAGGGTATCCACAGGTTATGCAGCTCCTCCAGCAAGAAAAATGGCTAAATTTCATAGAAAATTTTGATGGCCATGATCGAGAGGTAACCAAATCCTTTGCTCAAGCTTTTCATGGAATAGAGGCAGAAATTAAAATTGTGTTGAAAGAGTCCTTCTTAGCTAAAGTAATTGGACTGCCAAGAATTGGTGAAAGATGGTTCAAAAATAGTGGCATCGAAGGAAGTGAATGGAAGGTATTCTTGAAAAACCCAAGTATGGATACCAATGTTTTCAAAAAGGGTTTTCCAAGAACAAATTTGAAAAATAAATGGAGAAATTTTCTATCAGTAATCCAAAAGTTCATCACTTGTGAGGGAAGGTTCAGTAGTATGTTCTTTTATCATGTTAGATTAATGATGCATTTTTTTGAGGGAAATGAAATTAATCTACTTTATTTTCTACTTAATAGTCTAAAGAAGATGTTTGGCAACACTAAAAGGAAAATTCAATTCATTGAAAACAATTTATATCATCATGGCCTTGTGAAAATGCTTATTGAAGCCCATCTTGAGAGCATAGGAGATAATTGGGACAATTTCCTAATCAGAAATCATTTCAAGGAGTTAGAGCAGGAAGAGCCTAGTGATACTTAGATAAAAAGAAGCAGAAGGAAATTGCCAGAAAATCTTATTGAAAATATCATTGACAACCCTACTGATAATTCACCTCTACAACCAGAACAACACTCAGAAGATGAGATTCCCCTGGTGAATATTTTAGAAAACATAAAGAAACAAAATGTTAGAAGAAAGAAAGCCAGCACAAAGAAAAATATTTCATCCATTGTAAGAAGAAGTTCCAGACTTAATAAAACAATGAAGGATTCAACACAACAATTTATAGAGGTTGTTAATTTGGAAGAAGAAGAGGAGATGAAGGTTCCACCACCCACTATTCTTACACCAGCCCATAGTCCAAAAAGAAGAACACCGGAGATTGATCCATCTCAACAAGAGATATATGACTACATTGAGTCTTTGGAGAGAAACTTTGTAGAAAAGGAATCTTCTTCTACAATCCATGACAAAGAAATCAAGTCTATCAGTCCACAAGAACCTCCAATCATGAAAACTTTGAAACAAGAAGTCTTTGAGTTGGAGACACTGAATAGATATCTAAAGAAGGAACATGAGGCATTAAAGGTGAAAAATGAAATTCAAAGAACTAAAAATGATAACATTTGTTGCATCTAGGTTTATGGTATGAAAATAACAAGAAATTAAAGGAAAGAAATAAATTTCTCAAGAGAATGATCATGAGTTTAAAATGTAGAATTTGTTAGAAAATTATATATTACGGAGCAATGGAACACATAAAATATTGCAGAGATATAAACACAGAAAACACATAAAACAAGAGAGGCACAGATATACGTTGTTCACCCAGTTTGAGCTACGTCCACCCCGAACAACCAGTCCTCCCTTTCTATTATCCAGTAAAATGAAGAGACACAACCTACAGTAGATCTGTTGTAATATCCTTTGTTTTCTCTCACAGTCTCACATCACTGCTTCTCACTCGGAGAATACACATATATTACACAGACTCAATACAATGCCCTCATACAAAGAGAGGGGTTGCCTTCTAGGGCAAAAAACCATAAACTAAACATAAGTTCTACTGTTAGATCATTTGCCTAATGAACGGCCCAGATTGACTAGAAATTACTATACTTTTACAAGGCAATTTTACATCTATTTTTAGCTTCAGGGGCGTTGCCCCCGAAACACCCCACCACGGGGGGGTCCCCAAAGGTCGCAGTCGCCCCCCCCTAGACCCCCCCTGCAGCAAATATTTTACGGGCGACAACTGGGGTACATTGTGGTGATACCTTTGAATACAGAAGATAATTAGGCTCCACACCCAACAATCTCCCACTTGCAGACTGATTATAGCAACTCCACCGCTGCTTTATTTGCTAGACAATGACTCCTCTTTGGACCTGGTTGTTTCTCATCTTCATCGTCATCCTTGAAGACCAATTGAAACTGAGCATATTCTTAGTTTCTCCTTGGTTACAACTTTTGTTAGCATATATGCAGGATTCTGGCTAGTGTGTATCTTTTCCAGCTTCAACTCTCCATCTTCCAACACTGATCATATGAAATGGTACTTGAGCTATATGTGTTTAATATTGGAATGAAATGCTGAGTTCTTTGCAAGATGAATGGCACTTTGGCTATCACCATATAACGTGCCCATATCATGCTTCTTACCCAATTCACCCATAAACCTTTGTAACCAAATCATTTCTTTACTAGCCTCTGTAGCAGCAACATACTCTGCTTCTATTGTTGAAAGTGCAACAACACTTTGGATTTTTGAAACCCAACTGACAGTTATTCCACCAACAGTAAATACATATCCTGTAGTGCTCCTCCTGTTATCTCTGTCACCTGCCATATCTACATCAACATATCCCTGTAGAGAAATGTTTGAACCACCAAAGCATAATGCTTGATTTGTGGTACCTTTCAAATATCTTAGAATCCATTTCACTGCCATCCAATGTTCCTTTCCTGGATTGTTCATGTACCTACTTCCAACTCCCACTGCATGTGCAATATCAGGCCTTGTGCAGACCATTGCATACATTAAGCTTCCAACTGCTGATGCATATGGAACTTTAGACATATAATCCATGTCTTCTTGGGTCTTTGGGCACATTTCCTTACTAAGTTTGAAATGGCTAGCAAAAGGTGTACTAACTAGTGTTGAATTGTGCATATTAAATCTTTTCAAAACCTTTTGTATGTACTCATTCTGAGACAATGTTAATTTACGATTTTTCTTGTCTCTAGTTATTCTCATACCAAGGATTTGTTTTGCAATTCCCAAATCCTTCATTGCAAATGAATTTGCCAATTTTCTTTTGAGCACATTTATTTCTTGCATGTTAGACCCTGCAACAAGCATGTCATCTACATACAATAACAATATAATATAGCTGCCATCATTTTGTTTTTTCAGATAAACACAATTATCAGAGTGACATCTAGTATAACCTTGTTCAGACATAAACTTGTCAAATATTAGATACCACTGCCTTGGAGCCTGTTTTAAGCCATACAAGCTCTTCTTCAACCTGCACACTAGTTTCTCCTTCCCTTTCACTTCATATCCTTGTGGCTGCTGCATATATATCTCTTCCTCCAAATCCCCATGGAGAAAGGATATCTTTACATCTAACTGCTCAAGATGCAAATCTTCAACTGCTACTAGACTTAAAATAGTTCTGATTGAAGTCATTTTAACAACAGGAGAAAATATTTCATCAAAATCAATACCTTTCTTCTGTGCAAACCCCTTCACCACAAGTCTAGCTTTGTACCTCTATTTTCTTCCATCTTCTTCCTTCAGCCTGTAAACCCATTTATTCTTCAATGTAGTTTTTGCTGCGGGCAACCTGACTAAGTCCCAATTCTGGTTATGCATTAAGGAGTCCATCTCTTCTTCCATGGTTACCTCCCACTTCTTCCTACTTTCAACCTGCATTGCTTCTTCATAACATTTGGGTTCACCAGAATCAGTCAACAATAAATAATATAATGAAGGAGAGTATCGTTCAGGGGGTCTACTTATCTTGGTAGATCTTCTAACACCACTTTCAGGTGTTTGGGGTGCCTGTTACTATTGTGGTGGTTGTTGTTGTTGATTATTATTATTTTCAGGCACCTTTACTTTTTCAGTGATTTCATCAAGAACTGCGTATTCCTTGTTTTCTTTTTCCTGTTTCCTTTTCTGCAATTGATTCTTATACAAGACCTTTTCATTGAATATTACATCTCTTCTCCTAATGATTTTGTGATTTTCGTAACCACATAAGCGATAACCAAAATCATTAACACCATATCCAATAAAGGTACATTTCTTTGACTTTGCCTCAAGCTTTGTTCTATTTTCTTTATCAATATGGACAAAGGCCTCACAACCAAAAGGCTTTAAAAAAGAGTAGTTTACCTTTTTACCTATCCATGCTTCCTCTGGAACACCACCATCCAAGGAACTTGAAGGCCCTATGTTTATTAGATAAACAGCAATATCTACAGCATCTGCCCAAAATTGTAAAGGCAATCCTGCATGCAATCTCATGCACCTTGCACGCTCCATGATTGTTCTGTTCGTCCTTTCTGACACACCATTTTCTTGTGGTATTCTTGGAACTGTCTTCTCTCTACGAATTCCATGCTCTGAATAGTACCTATCAAACTCTTTGCTGCAATATTCACCTCCATTGTCTGATCTGAGACACTCTAATTTCTTTCCTGTCTCAATCTCAGCCAAAGCTTTCCATTTTTTGAAAGTATCATATACATCAGATTTATTCTTAATACAATAAATCCAAGTTTTTCTAGTTGCATCATCAATAAAAGTAGCAAAATAATGAGAGACACCGAGAGATGATACCTGAGTAGGTCCCCATACATCTGTATGCACAAGCTCTAATTTTTCGCTCTTATTTTCTTTCCCAACTCTAATAAATCTGACTTTCTTCTGTTTTCCATAAATACAATTCTCACAGAAGTCCAAGTCAAAATTCTTCAAACCCGGCAAAAAATTCCTTGAGTGAAGAATCTTCATCCCCTTTTCACTCATGTGTCCGAGCCTATGATGCCATAATGCTGCATCTGCTCCTTTGGAAGTTAAAGCATTAACAGAGTTAGAAATACCATTGCATAAATACAATGTACCAACTGTTTCACCTTTTGCTATTACCAGGGCTCCTTTGGTAACCTTCCAAGCTTTACCTGTGAAAGTTGTCACACAACCTTCACCACCTAACTGGCCTATTGAAATCAGATTTTTCTTTAGATCTGGAACATGCCTTACCTCCTTTAGTAGCCATTGGTTTCCACTTTGCTGTTTTACAATAACCTTACCCATTCCAACAATTTTACAGGGTTTATCATTACCCAAACGAACTTGTCCAAAATCTCCTTGAATATAGTCATGAAAGTATTTCTTATCAGGGGTGGCATGGAATGAGGCCCCTAAATCTACCACCTATGAATTAGTAATATTTTCGAAAGAAAGAATCAAAGAATCTTGTAACACCTCACCTGTCACATTTACTTCATGATTGTTTTCTTGTTGTGCATCTCCTTCTTTTCCCTTTCGAAATCTATAGTCTTTCTTTAAGTTTCATTTCTTTCCACATTTCTAGTACACTATCCCTGATCTAGACTTGGATCTGCCTTTCCTTGATTTACTGCGATATCTTGAGCTCTTTCCTCTTTCCATTTTTCTTCCGCTAGTCTCTGCACTCAAAGAATTACCTAATGTCTCACCAGAGCTTTTCCGTCGCATTTCCTCGCTAAGGATAGCACCGACAACATCATCAAACTTTAAAGTACTAGATCCAGAAACAGAGTTACTAATGGCCATTACTAAACCATTCCAACTTTCTGGTAATGAGCACAAGAATAACAGAGCTCTAACTTCATCATCAAAGTTTACCCCTACAGAACATAACTTACTTGTAACAGTATTAAATCATTTAAATGGTCTGCAACAGATCCACCTTCTGACATCTTCATATTAAATAACCGTTTCATAAGAAATACCTTGTTTGAGGCCGAGGGCTTTTCATATAGTTTCTCCAATGCCTTAATCAAACCCTCTATCGTTGTTTCCTTCGAAATGTTGAAGGCGACTGATGCTGCGAGGCACAACCATACTATTTCGAGTGCCTTTCTATCAAGAAGGCTCCATTCTTCATCTGTCATTCCCGTCGGCATCTCTGTTTTTCCGCCCAATGGTAGGTACAAATCTTTCTGATACAGAGAATCTTCCATCTGCATCTTCCATAGTGAGAAATTTTTGCCATTAAATTTCTCGACCCTAAACTTACCATCTTCCGCCATTGCTCCCACTCGAATGAGGGACCCTTCTTTCCTGCGAGTTTATCAGCCAAATAGACCTTCGGCTCTGATACTAGTTTTTAGAAAATTATATATTACAGAGCACTGGAACACATAAAATATTGTAGAGATATAAACACAGAAAACGCATAAAACAAGAGAGACACATATATACGTGGTTCACCCAGTTTGGGCTACATCCACCTCGAACAGCCAATCCTTCCTTTCTATTATCTAGCAAAATGAAGAGACATAACCTACAGCAGATCCACTGTAATATCCTCTGTTTTCTCTCACAGTCTCACGTCACTGCTTCTCGCTCGGAGAATACACATATATTACACAGACTCAATACAATGCCCTCATACAAAGAGAGGGGTTGCCTTCTAGGGAAAAAAGCCCTAAACTAAACATAAGTTCTACCGTCAAATCATTTGCCTAATGAATGGCCCAAATTGACTAGAAATTACTATACTTTTCCAAGGCAATTTTACATCTGTTTTTAGCTTCGGGGCCGCTTCTCTCGAAACCCCCCCACCAGGGGGGGGGGGGGGGGGGCCAAAGGTCGCAGTCGCCCCCCCTGGCCCCCCCCTGTAGCGAATATTTTACGAGCGATGTTACCGCCCCATTTCGAACTGGGGTCCAATGTGGCAATACCTTTGAATACAGAAAATAATCAGGCTCCACACCCAACAGGATTTTGATGAAGAAGCCTAAAATGAAAATTGCAATAAAGAAGGTAAAAATAACAAACTTGGATGTTCTAGCCCAAGTTTTTGAGAAAGTGCAGTGACAGAGAAAAACTACTAGTTTTGAATTTTTTCATGAGGACATGCAATGACCTCCTATGGGGGAATGTTTAGCCTCATATTTGTTTCCTTTTTGACACCTTTTTCAATTATTTCCCCTGATTTTGACCACCATAATCACTCCATGGGTATCAGATAACAGGAATAATGGCATGGTAGGTATATATTTGTCTTGTCTTTCATAAATTCATAATGTTCCTTATTGTTAATCTAATATTTGTTTCAGCTACCGAAACAAGGTGATTCTGCAACTAAGATCATGGTTTGCTAGGTTCTAGAGCGCCAGATGGAGTGAGCAATACATTGGAAGGTGGATAAATATGTGTACAAGGATCTCTTCCTATCTACATGAACCATATCAGTGAAGGAAGCTTCTAGTTACGTAGTCAAGGGAAAAGTCAAATCTATTAGCTAAATCAGGCAAGTGAGAAACGATATGCGTGCCTCACTATTTCCTTTATCAAATAGAAAATCGTGAGAAGATCTCATGATATTATCTTTTATGTTTAATTGTATTATTTTGTTATCGAAGTTTAAGCTCTGAAAATTTATGATACGGGCTTATAAAAGACCTCATAGCACATAATTTACAGTGACTTATGTTATGAGACAACGATAATTAAAAACTTTGTTTTCAATTCAATTACAAGATATCTTTCTTGTTTCAATGTGTGGCTGAGCGTTGATTTCAATTCACAACCATCTTCTTGTGGAGGGCCCCCTCAAGTAGTCAAGTTTTTTTTCAATTTATTTTTTATTTTCTTCATTAGAATTTTCACTTAACTCAGTTCATTAGTTGTTTTTTATTAAGTAGATGCATTTGTTAAAATGTTTTCTTTGTACTAATCTTAGATTTAGTAACTGGATTTGAATGATAACTTCAGGATCTGGACTCAATCTAGCAGTAGTGAAATTGATAAGATTATGTACTTAGAATAGGATTCAGTTTTATAAAACAGAGGATTTATTTACAGTTTGTATTCATAGTTGATTTATAAATTCAAGTGAGTGTGATTCTTTTCAAGCAAGGTTTTGATTTGTTTTGATTTGTTCATGCAAAGAGTGTGTTGTATTGATTCAAGTTTCTTACAAAATAGAGTGATAGATATGCAATAGAATTTGAAGAGTTTCATGAATTGAGTCTTATTATTATTTTTTTGCAATTGTGAGATTGATTGTCTAGATTAAGAGTTTTATTGCTTAGACATCATTTTCATAAGAATGTGCTCATCTTTCATAGGATTAATCTCAATAATGAATTCAATCATATGCATTTCAATTTGAATAATTAAAGGCTTTTATCATATATAGTGCACTTACACTTCATCAGTTTACTGATCCTAGTCGATAATTCATGGAAAAATCTAAGACAATTAAATTGACAAACACCTAGTCTCAAAGTCGAACTTACTGATTGTGGCCAACCATCTAGCTTTCTTGGTAGTCATATTAGGTTGGTCAAGTAGATACCACAATCCACTGTGATCACTCATCAAGATGAACCAACTGCCAAGAAAATAGTGCCTCCACATATTCAAAGCCTGGATGATCACTGCCATCTCAAGATCATGTGTTGGATAATTCATCTCATTCTCATTCATTTTCCTCGATTAATAGCATAATACCTATCCTTCCTGCATAAGGACTCCACCAATACCACAAACTCTTTTTCCAAATCTGCAACCTTCAAAACTGGAGCATTTGTCAACAACTACTTCAATTGCTCAAAATTGGCTGCATATGCCTTTGTCCATTAAAATTTCTTACCTTTCCTTTGCAACGACATAATATGATAATAAATCTATGAGAAGTTCCTAATGAACCTCCTATTGTAACTTTCTGACCCCATGAATGATCTTACCTCATCCACATTTCTAGGAGTTTCCCGCTTCATGATAGCCCTTATCTTTTTTAGATCCATTGTCATGCCTTCCTTGGAAACCACATGCCCCAAGTAGTGTACCTATGTCTGAAAGAAACTGCATTTGATAAGCTTGGCATACAATTGATGCTCTCTTAGTAATCTCAATACTCCTACTAAGTGATCGACATGTTCTTCCTCATTTTTAGAATATACCAATATATCATTAATGAATACAATAACAAACTTGTCCAGATAAGGACTTAACACAATATTCATCAAGCACATAAAAGTAGTTGGAGCATTAGTCAAATAAAATGGAACTACAATAAACTCATAATGCCCATACCTGGTCTGAAAAGAATTATTGTAGATGTCCTCTTCTTTAATGCGTACCTGATGGTATCCTGATCTCAAACAAATCTTTGAGAACACTATTTCTCGCTTCAACTGATAAAAAGAGTCATCAATCCTTGGAAACAGATACCTGTTCTTGATGGTCACCTTGTTCAACTGCCTGTAATCAATGCACAACCTGAGAATATTGTCCTTCTTGATGGGTCCAGCCCTTTATACCTTCGGGTTAATGATAAACTGTTGATTGAATTTTATTAACGCGGTGGTTGGTTGACTTTAATGATATTGTATTGTCATTTAATTGTGACGAGGACATGTGTCCTGGCCTTGGGCCTCGTTCCTTCCCGCTCTTACTATCCTCCGAAACCCTGAACTATTCATTCCATTTATTGTTTCATTGTGCTGCTTGTGAGGTCTGTGGTTTTGCGAAATGAGGGTTTGCTCTGTTGGTTTTGCTGGGGTTTCATTTCACTATGCCTGGGCAACTCTGCAAGGGTTTACACCAGCATTTGCTGTCGAAGCCTCCTGTCCCGTGCTTGGTTTTGTGGCTCTGGGTATGGAACCCTTGGTATTGGTCTCTATTTGTCAGTTTTGCTCGACCCTAGTAGTGTTTCCAGTTGCAGATTTTGTTATACATGACTGTCCTCTATGCGCTTGCTCCACAAGTTGACTGTTTATTTGGTTTTGTTTTGACACAGGTTGCAGTTTTGGAGTGGCTAAGCTTTCTCTCTCACTCGGTGGTCATTTGAAAGTTAAGTCCTCTCTCCATGTTGGTTGTTTCTGCTTTGTTTTCGTCCGTTGCTGACAGTCTCTGCTCCTTGTGGGCAGTGAACAACTTTGTGGCCGTAACCTTAATTTGAGGCTTCCCTTCTGGTTCGCATAAGCTTGGCTCTCCCTCGGTGAGTCTCCTATGAATCCTTTCCTCTGCTTTTTGTTTTGTTCCAGTAGTTGTGGTTTTGTTCTTCGATTCTAATGGCTTGCTTGTTGGCCAATGCAGGTGAGCAACAGGGTTTCGTTCAGTTTCCTCACGCCGTGTCTCCTACGCCTGAACTGGGTAGGATCGCTCCTTGGTGTTTTCCTGTTTGACTATCTGAGGGTTTTCTATTCATAGGGTTTATGAGTCTATCGTCGTAGTTTGGTTTCGGCTTCTGCGGTTTCTCGGCCTTACTGTGCCTATGGCTCCACTGTATATTTATGGCTCTGTTGTTATATTTATGCATGTAGAGATGCGGTCCTGTGGTGAACTTGTAGTGGTTTTTGGTATTGTAAACTCTGTTTAATTTGTTGGTCTCTAAAAAGTGAACTGTGGATGCTTGACTTTGATATATATATATATATATATATATATATATATATATTTACACAATAGTTTCATTTGTTAAAATTTTCAAAAGAAATGGTTATGCGTTCATTTCTGTACTTGTAGTTTTGTGTTCTTGGGTATTTCTTCGACAATAGCTTTCTCGTTCCTTTCGTAAGCTCACTTTGTTTGTGTTGTTGGCTTGTTTGGGTGCTCTCCACACTTCGGTGCTTACTGTTCACTTGTCTATCTTCATTATGCTTATGGAAAAGAAAATAAATTAATTGTACTCTGTAGGAAAGATGTTAAAGTTGTAACATGAATGGATTTAGATATGTTTGTCTTCAGAATGCTTCTGTGCATTTTCTTCATTCAATTCTATGATGGTCAAAATATTACAATAGTCATTTTCTCTTTTCGTTTTGTAGAGAACACTGGACATTTAGAAAACTACCGGTAGTTACATTATGTGGTTACATTAAGTGGTTTCTAAATAATTGTATTTTCTTGTTTTGTAAACTAAAAGAAAATTTTAAATAAAACTAAAAAGTAAAAAAAAGAACATGTAAGAAAAAAACTAACACTGGCTAAGACAACCATTCCTAGAAATGTAAATAAAAATGAAAACTAACAAAACTCAAACTGCTAGAAGAGATAAATTCCCAACCATAACCTCCTTGAGCTGGATGCTCCTGCATCAGGCTCCCGGGGTAGGTGAAAATTCATGGCTTCAGTCCATGAGCTCCTAGATAGAATACACTGCACGTTGTATCTGTTCTGCATCAAGCCACGAACTGTCCTCAATAGGGTGGTTCTTCCACTTGATGAGATATTGTAGGTACTCCTTCCTCCAAGTCCACCTGGCCACCTGCGTATCGAGGATTCCTTCGATTTCAAGTGGCTGAGATGAAGGCATTTGTCTCATCCACGAACTACTCCTTTCCTGGGTGTCCTGCTTTGGCTACGCCGAACTGTCCTCGTCCTGGCAGTGTATGGGAATAAATCTGCCACATTATAGATGGGTGAGATTCCTATACCTTGAGGCAATTGCAGTTCATAGGCATTTGCAAAAAACTTACGCAGAATTTTACAAGGTCCAATTTTTTTGAATTTCAGCTTATTGTATTCGCCCTTAGCGTTATAGACATTTTTGGGCACTGCAACCCCAAGCATAAAATGTCCATAAACAAAAGGTTCCTAAGTCCCTAAAGGTGTTGTTCCAACCCCTAAAAGAACAAGGTCAACTGATTACAGCATCTCCCAGAAGTTCTCCATGAAAAACTACTTAGAACTGGTCAAAACTAGACCATTTCACCTGCTCCATAGGCAAAGTGCGTTGCATCCCACCTAAATACACACAGTAGGTGCGTTGCATTTCAAAAATCCCTTCTATGGGGTGCGATGGGTGAGAAGGGACAAATGGCAGGGTCAATCCGCAAGGTGGAGAAGCATGGAATCTTCCAGAAACTTCTCCTGTGACACTTGCCTATCTGAATTCGACCAGGGATGAGTAAGATATCATCAATCTCCAAGTGGAATCAAGAACTATCAGAGGGAAGACACTAATCAAATCACAAGCTGACTCATCTCCCTTGCAGACATCTATATATGGATCCCTCATCCCAGAGATCCAGAGGCTGGAATTTTGCATCTTGTAAGGAATTGTTGTTGGTTTCTTGAGGCAACATCATAGTGTTGGGTGATCTAAGCTTTTCATGAGGTGAAGAAGGGCTTACTTTCTGAGAGGATGATGCTGGGTTAGAACAATTGGTTGTAATTCTCTTGGCTCTTTCTTGATTATCAATAAAACTATTCTAGTTTTCTTCCATACACTTGTGAGATTGATGTTTTATACATTTGTGTGGTTAATATACATCTGATCCTATATTGCTTATGATAATAGATCCATGTTCTCATATAGTGCTATGATGCTTTGATTCTACAGGTTTTGTGAAGCTGGGTACGAAAACAAGTAGCAAAGGACTATCAGAAGAGAGAGGAATCGAGCAAGGAACCAAGCGCAAGACAGAGGTTGGTCTCCTTTATTCTTCTCTCATCTATCTTTCATAAAGGAAAATGAAAGTATTTTTAGTTTATTTGTTTCTAATGTAGCTACCAACCTTAGTCGGATTAGCAGTTCTGCATAGACACTATTCTCGGTAACAAAATGGCGACTCCACTGGGGAGCGAGTAGATTGTTTGTTCATATACATTTGTTTACTTTATAAACTTACAGACGGAGCCTGAAGTCAAGCCAGCTAGCCTTCGAACTGCATTTGCTATGCAAGTGCAAAGTAGATCAACGCTGCTTCAGTCAATCTCCGAGTTTTGTTTATGAATTAAACAATTGATTTACAAGCTTTCTAATTTCCCTCGTGGTGGCTCTAGTAACCTCCTTAGATCTACCCCTGTGATTGATTTACTGATTACCACTTGCTTGGCCTAAATCCCTGAATTGAACTGCAAACTGTGACCCAGAATCCAATCAAAGTCTCGTCCCTGGTCCAGCGCACTGTCTGTTCTGTGAACTTCAAATGCAGCGCACTTCCCGAGTGTAGTAGGTGCATTGCATTTCAGTTTCATTGTTACAGGTGCGCTAATCAGACTAGGCATTGTTCCTAAATTTTGGTTTCTGTGTTTACTCTTTTTAGATCTATTCAGGAGTTTTGCTACCTGTAGTCAGTACACCTCTGTTTGAAATCCCTTTCCTTGCTGTTATTCTGCCTCCATTGCGCAAAGAATTGTAAATGTTTTTTATGTATTTTTTGAGTCATTTTCAGTTCTCCTTTACAAAGAAGTAACGTAATTGTACTGTCGTTTCTTGATTTGAAAGTGTCGCAAGTGTCGTTTTCAGTCATAGAAGAGAGTCTGATTGCTCTTGATAGTCGATTACCCTATTACTATTGTATTTGATCTGAATTAGTAGTTTTTCTAGTGTCGAAAGCAAGTTTTCAATTCCAAATCGCAAAGTGTTGTCATTGTCCTCATTTTGTTTTGAAAAGAAACTTGTTAGTAATTGTCGCTTTGAAAAATAATTCAGATTTTCACATTAGCTTTCTTTTTACCATTTACACATTAAGAAGGCTGAAAACAAATACATGCATGTGCAGTTGCATTTAGACTATTTGTTGATTTGATTTAGGAGAGTGCATATAGTGTGTTCTCTTTGCTCTTTGTTGAAAGAACGCCATCTCTCTTTCCTTAGTAGCTAGGATTTTCATTTGCAAAAAAAGAAGATTAAATAACTGTTTATCATCTTAGATTGCATTTTAGGAATTGTACATCTACATCACACGGTGAACCTGAAAGGCAAATTTCTTAATCAAGATCAACTATAAAATAAATTTAATGAATCTAACAACGCTTTGGAACCTAACGCACAACATCTAGAAGTTTAGGCTAGAGACGTATTCCACGTCATAAAACCTGGTAACTGTTGTCTTCACTGTTGGTTGGGTGATTCCTCCACTTTGAAACGATAAGTGCCAGTACGGACTTGTGCTCCCACGTACCATCGAGTATATTTTGGGGGACCACAATAGGCTTTATCCTTTATCCATAGGAAGCCGTGTCTGCCGCCCTATCAATCGCAATGCACTGAACACAGCATTCAGGAAGATTGACTGTCATACCGTAAAAAGTATTCTGCAGTTTTGCGATTGGTTTGGTAATCCCTCTGTCTAGACTTCCAGAGCAGTCCCTTTCGTTCCTTTTCAGACTCCTTAACGGAAAAGGTCCATCTGAGCACTTGTCACTTCAGGCTCATTAAAAATCAAAGGCGACTAGAGTCATCTTTTGTTTTTTCTCGACTCTTTAAAATTGAAAAAACAAGTTGTGTCAAAGCATCTAAAATTTATTTTGAACGGAATAATTATCACCTTTCCTACGTTGGTCTTGGGTTGAGGAAAATAGAGTCCACCAACCAAGGAGTTCCTCTTGGAGGAAATCCTAGTCCCTTATCCTCTTGGGGAGATGTTGGTGCACCCCACATGGCCACATTGTCACTTCCAGGATTAACAATTAGTTTGCCCGTATGGCTCTTCTCAACCTCCGTCGTTGAGAACACCGCGATTCCTGAACAATCAAGTCAGCAACTAAACGATACCGGAGTTACCCCCAACCCTCTACTTTGTCCAATTCTTCCTCTCCTCCTTCCTCTTCGCTTGATGAAGCTGGTAAAGCCAAAAATCAAGTACCTAAGAAGAAGAAGGAAAAGAAGAAGAAAGAGAAGAAGAAGAAGGAGCCAAAGGCGAAAAGGGGCAACCAAGCGTCGTCTAACAAAAATCCACACACTGCACTGACCAGGCCTAAATCGACATGTGTCATTTGCAAAGGAGACCACTATCATAGAGATTGTCCTTGAATCCCTCGGATCCTAAGGGACTAGTCTCCTCGTTTTCACAACCCGGTGTCATCAACCTCTGGTGATCATGTTGAAAGTACACCATCAACTAGTGAAAGTGAAGCCCCTGGACAAAAAGGAAAAGGTAAACTTCCTTGTAGGTTGTGTGAAGGTGATCATGCCGTTCACCATTATCCCTTCTTAGATGAGGCTAAAAGAGTTTTGGATGACTGTCTGGTTTCACCGTTACGGCTCCCTCCTGGATATAAGAAACTCTTGCCCAGTCCATCACTAGTTGAAAATCCGGCTGACACGCCCTTGTGGTCGGCTAAAGCATCTATCATTGAAGATAAACCATCTGAATCCATACTAGATGAAAGTCAAAAGGTCGAGGTGGCAATTGACCCAGTCTTGCCTTCAAAGGTTCCGTCTTCAGATGATATAGTCACCGAAGAGAACAAAGATGACACCGTCCAAATTCTCTTCATAAAAACAGACTCCGATGAACATGGGGGCAGTTTACCCGTTCCTTTACCACATGAAGGAAGTTTGCCAGAGTCATACCCGGCCGTCTATTCGGTCCCACCTCCAAGCAACCTGGTCGTTTTCTTTGACTGGAATCTACTAGGCAAACCCCGTTTATTGGCTAGTATACCATTTTGAATCATCACTCAAGTATATAGAATGGTTATGGCCGGTACCATCATAGATGAAGGGGCTTTTGTGAGTATCCTTTCCTCAACTTCTTGGAAAGCGCTTGGTTCGCCATCGCTTTTGCCTGAAATGAGAAATCTAATAGGCTTTGACAAAGGAACCAGTCGACCGTTAGGGATCCTTCCCAATGTGCCCATTACATTGAGAGGGAAAACCATTCACATGAATGTAATGGTAGTCCAAGGACCCCTGGATTATAATCTACTCCTTGGATGAGACTATATTTATTGCATAGGAGCCATTGTCTCCTCACTCTTTAGAGTAATGTGTTTTCCGCACGAAGGAAGAGTGGTCAAGCTCGTAGACCAGCTTTCATTTCCCGGTTCACGCACAGCAAATAGTCATATACCATCCCTGAATGGTCTTTTCACGCAAGGAATGTCTCATCAATCCCCAGTCTGTCCACCTGATGAGCGCAAGTGACTCGGGGGACATGACTGAAACCCAGGGGGCATGCATCCTGGTCTGCTTCGGCAGGAGAACCTTGGGTATAGGTTTGATTTCCGTGAAGGATATATGACTAATCTGGCGAACCCATCCTTATAGGAAAATGGGAATAAACTGAAATAAGATACCTTCGTTAAGGTTATGTCGGGTGACACCACTCCTCTTTGCCTATTTCAATAGGCATCGCCGAGAAAGAATTTTATCCGCTATGCAGATGGAACTTTCTTGGTAACCTGGAAATTTTTCTCTATACCTGGGGGCATGCAAACCTTTTGGCATGCAAGCGAAGAGCAACTATTTATTTTTTAAATTTGTAGGTCCTCTAACCCTTTAAACTCGTAGGATTAGTCATTTCCTAACTTTCATAAAGAAAGGATTCGGAGCAAAGCTTTGTAAGTGCAAGCTCCACAAAAATGGCATCTTAGATGAGAAATCCTTATTATATGACTGGATCGAGAAGTTTTATTGTGGAATTCAAGCTCGTTAAAAAATAAACATAAGAAATGAGCAAGTGTTTCCCCCCGCGTTTAAGCTCATTAAAAAATGAACTAATTTCCGGTAAATAACCATCGTGAATGTAGTACTTCAGCCTCTGAAGCCTTGGTCATGTTCTCATCATCACCTCCACTCTGTATTGGCCAATCATTCACCTCCACTTGATTGTTTACCCCTTTTGAGGAACAATTGCGAAGATTCATCTTGTTAGCCATCCTTGTGACACTGCTGTGATTGGAAAATTCTAAACCTTACTTGGAATCAGCTGCTACCCGAATTTATCACTCGTTCCTCAAAAACGAGTCTCCTTTAAGCTCTTTTCAACTGACTCGTAAAATATGAAAAGATTGTCAAGCCATTGGCCTCTCGAGCTCGTTAAAGTGACCGGAAGTTCTACCCCTCATTTAGATTTTAATCTTTTTGGACCTGAGGGATTATTACACAAAAAGATCGAGCTCTTGTCTTGTTCGGCTTGTTAAAAGTACCGAAAATTCATCCCTTCTGTATTGTTTTATAATTTTTCGGACTTAAGGGATTAGATGACGAAAAATGATTTTTGGAGTTTCCTTTATGTTCCTTTTCAGACTCTCTAAAATTGAAAAGGACCGAGTTGTCTTTGTCGTTAAACTCGTTAAAACCTAATAGCGACAAACTTGTCCATAACAGACAAGAACGAGTTTCACTATCGCTAGGCTCGTTAAAACATAGTGATGGGTTTGCCTGAAGGGAAAATTATAGAACAAGCATATGTTATCTTCCTCAAGCTTGACAAAAATAAAGAGGTACTGGTCATCAATGACTAGGGAAAAATTGGGAAGAAAACTTGAAGAAACTTTGTTGGTAGCAAGTCGCTCTTGAACATGACACTTTCACTCCACATCCTAGTCAGGTTGGGTTGTTCCATTCACTGGTCATATCACCATGGTTCCATCACACCATCCACATTTGGGGTTAATGCTACCAATCCATCATGTCAGTGTCGCCGATATGTTCAAGAGAAGTCATTCAGAGAATTCACCTATGTCTCACCCACTATAATACATTTTCACTCCATTCTTTCATGACCGCCACCCTGAACCGTATATCACCAGATTGTTTTCACCTCCATTAAAATCATTTGCTCCGTTTCGTGTCATTGATGTGGGATTCATTAAGGCCCTCCTATGACAGATCGCTTCTTGTCGACATCAGCTCATTATCCAAGAAGTCGATCTAGGAACAACCCTTTCGGTACTTTGAAGCTTGCATACCTCAATGGCAAGTTTCTCACTTCCGGCGATAGGTTTACATCAATGGCCTTCGACCGAACGATTTTACGCGGTGTTCGACACCAAGTCCCTTATTCACACCGCGTAAATTGTACTGCAGTACCTTGAGGATCATTATCATTATCGGTGATTCCTCTCGCGCCTGTTAACAACTTACATCATTGGTTGGTAATCAGGCGATGTCTTTCCATGTTCGACTCCAGAACATCTCTCACATGGATCGACTTGTACTTTGAGTGAAGATCGAACGAGATTGAAGACCCCGGATCTAGTTTCATCCATTCGGGCTGCGATATATATTCAGGAAAATAAAGACATCAAATGTACATCATTGCTGCACAGATAATCATCCAATCTAAGGGATGATGGCTCTACCAGAATCATCAGTCTACACTCAGACGATTGTCTGTCTCATGTACATTAAAAATGAATTTATAAAGCTAAGCATGGGAATGCCCGCCTCAGCTAGATCATGAAAAAATT
The DNA here is from genome assembly GCA_031772625.1 of Pinus tabuliformis. Classification (NCBI taxonomy): domain Eukaryota; kingdom Viridiplantae; phylum Streptophyta; class Pinopsida; order Pinales; family Pinaceae; genus Pinus; species Pinus tabuliformis. The sequence continues at coordinate 885,605,606 of CM062812.1, forward strand.
ATGAAGATAATGTATTGTATTGTATCTTATTACAGGTCTCCTTCCAGCTTGAAAGAACTTCGAATCCTCATGATAAAGCATTTCACCCGACATCAAAAGATTAACGACCTCATGCTTTAGGGGGCAACTATTATAGACATTTTTGGGCACTGCAACCCCAAGCATAAAATGTCCATAAACCAAGGGCTCCTAAGTCCCTAAAGGTGTTGTTCCAACCCCTAAAAGAACAAGGTCAATTGATTACAGCATCTCCCAGAAGTTCTCCATGAAAAACTACTCAGAACTGGTCAAAACTGGACCATTACACCTGCTCCATAGCCAAAGTGCGTTGCATCCCACCTAAATACACATAGTAGGAGCGTTGTATTTAAAAAAGCCCTTCTATGGGGTGCGATGGGCGAGAAGGGACAAATGGCAGGGTCAATCCGCAAGGTGGAGAAGCATGGAATCTTCCAGAAACTTCTCCTGTGACACTTGCCTATCTGAATTCGACCAGGGATGAGTAAGATATCATCAATCTCCAAGTGGAATCAAGAACTATCAGAGGGAAGACACTAATCAAATCACAAGCTGACTCATCTCCCTTTCAGACATCTATATATGGATCCCTCATCCCAGAGATCCAGAGGCTGGAATTTTGCATCTTGTAAGGAATTGTTGTTGGTTTCTTGAGGCAACATCATAGTGCTGGGTGATATAAGCTTTTCATGAGGTGAAGAAGGGCTTACTTGGTGAGAGGATGATGCTGGGTCAGAACAATTGGTTGTAATTCTCTTGGCTCTTTCTTGATTATCAATAAAACTATTCTAGTTTTCTTCCATACACTTGTGTGATTGATTTTTTATGCATTTGTGTGGTTAATATACATCTGATCCTATATTACTTATGATAATAGATCCATGTTCTCATATAGTGCTATGCTGCTTTGATTCTACAGGTTCTATGAAGCTGGGTACGAAAACAAGTAGCAAAGGACTATCAGAAGAGAGAGGAATCGAGCAAGGAACAAAGCGCAAGACAGAGGTTGGTCTCCTTTATTCTTCTCTCATCTATCTTTCATAAAGGAAAACGAAAGTAGTTTTAGTTTGTTTGTTTCTAAGGTAGCTACCAACCTTAGTGGGATTAGCAGTTCTGCATAGACACTATTCCCGGTAACACTTAGGGAATCTTTATTTACGCAAATGCACTAGAACCTGATCCCTTACATTAAATTGTACCTCCTGTCGTTTCAGGTCTGCTTTCTATTTGTACCTTTGACTGTTGTCCTGTAATTTTGTCTTCACCTGCTCATGTAGGTCGTTAATTGCTCTTGCAAAGTCTTCCTCGTCAACAGTTCTTCTTTCTAACTGTTCCAAATCCCATAACTCATGCACTCCTCGGGGATGCATTCCATACAATATTTGAAAAGGACTACTTCCTGTGCTTATTCAGTGAATCGTTGTAAGCAAATTCCTCTTGAGCAAGTACACGATCCCACATTCGTGAATTTTCTCCATCTAGACTCCGCAACAGGTTTCCTACGCTTTTGTTCACTATCTATGTCTACCCATCAGTCTGTGGGTGATAAGCGGAGCTGAAATTTAACTTCGTGTCCAGCTTTTTCCACAAGGTGCACCAGAAATCCTTGTGAATTTCACATCCCAGTCAGAAATAATGGACTTAGGTAAGCCATGCAGTTTGATGAAATCAGTGAAAAACAAGTGTGCTACATGTCACTGGTTTTTTTGCAAGGAATAAAGTGTGCCATCTTCGAAAATCGGTCCACCACCACCACGATGGAATCAAAACCCTGTTGTGTTTTGGGCAGACCCAGGACAAATTCTGAACTGACTGAATCCCATGGTCTGTTTGGAATAGGCAAGGGTGTATACAACCCTGTGTTCTGATTGTGCCCTTTCACCAACTGACATATTTTACACCTGGTTAGATACCGATGCGTGTCTCTTCGCATCTATGGCCAGTAATAGAAATGACTAAGCTGATCCAAGGTCTTATCAATACCGAAATGTCTAGCTAGACCTCCACTATGTTTTTCTCGGATGATGTTCTCCCTCATCGAACATTCTGGGACACACAACTGTCCTCCCTTGAATAACAACTCCTCCTGCAAGTTATAGTCCAGCCATGGACTATTGTTCCTCAACAATGGATTCTGGCAGGCTTCATAAGCCTCCTTGAAATTTTCATCTGTTTGATACAAGTCCCTCAAGTTTTCAAATCCCAACACTTGAAAAGTTTCACTCACTCCCCAATGAAGCCAAAAAGATGTGTGATCTCTCCTCTTAAGCTCAACTAGGAAGTCTTGATTTCACCAGCATTTACCCTTAAAAATGTTCAACTTCTAACCTCTCCAACAACCAGCCCAATGCCTGTATTTATAGTGCAATGGAGGGAGGTTACTAGGTCCTCCTTCAAAGGGATAAAGCCCTCCTTCAAAGGGATAGCTCCTCTCATCAAGGGATTAGCTCCTTCTCTTTTGGGATGCATGAACCACCTCAGAGCGAACAATCCACGTCAAAATTCCTTCTAGAAACCTCTAGAATTAACCCAAAGTGAGTTTTTTAAGATAAAACTTGTGCCTTTTGACTTTCACAGGGGTCCGCACCTACACCGTTAGGGACAGAGCGGGCAGGTCTGCAGTTTTTGTACACAGAAGGTGCGGGACCGCAAGTGACCATGAGAGAAAGTGCGAAACCAGAGTTACATTGATTTTTAATGTCTTTCTCTCATTTCCAAAGCTTGATTTGAAGAACTGAGGTCTGAGACTTGCTTAGGAGGACAGTACAAGTAATGATAGACCCATACTGACTGCAAATAATCATGGTGACGATATTTTTGTGTAACAGATTGCCCCCTAAAGTGCGAAGTCTATAGTAGATGAGGATTTCTTATCATTTAGGAAGAGTGAAGTACTTTATCATTTCGAGGATCATCTTGTGGAGAACCCGGTTAGAACCTGTAAAATCATTCAATGCTAGATATATATATGATATCATATCATCGCTGAGGTAGGCATTCCCATGCTCAGATCAAAACTGACTAGAAAAATTAACTACTACTCTGATACAGGAATGATCTTGTAAAACATCACAAGTATAGACTCATGTGGACACAGTATAGACACAGCCATCTGTTTATGAATAGTCCATTATATAATGAATACAAAATTCCTCGCAGCCTGGATTGTGGAAACTAGATCCAGGGTGTTCATTTCTACTTTCCTGAAATAGTACGATTATATTCATGTGAATGAATGTGTTGATGTTGAACATGGTAGAAACCACTTGATTACCAGTCAATGATGTAAACTGTTAACAAGTGTGAGAGAAACCACCAATGATGTCAATGGCTGTCAAAGTACCCAGTACAATCCATGAGATGCGAATAAATGTGTTGATGTCGAACATGTCACGAAATCCTTTGATCAAAAGTCAATGATGTAAACTATCGTCAAAGGCGAGAAACCTGCCATTGAGGCATGCAGACTTCAAGGTACTGACGATTCCTAGATCATCGTTCTAGATAATGAGTTGATGTCGATAGAAAGCGATCCGTCGTAGGCAAGCCCACAACACGAAATCATAGATCAAGTTGAAGAAATTTAGTTGCAAGGACTGACTCAGGAATGGTCAATATGGATGACAGATATTTTGCAGATGAATGGCTTATTGGCAATGATCTCTTGAACACATAACGACACGACAGATGGCTTGGTGACAATTGACCCAAAGTTAATACCCAGAAACCAGATGAAGACTTTCAATGTGGTTTGATCAACTGTTAGGCAAAGGATTTCCCAACCCAAGTGAATAAAAATGTCGTGTTCAAGAGTGGTTACAAAGTATGACAAACAGGCTCATTTTCCTCTCTTTTCCCCCACCATTTCTGGCAAGTACCTCTTTATTTTTGAGAAGCTTGAGGAGGATAACATTTGCTTGATTATAAGCTCATCCTTCGGATGAGTCCAACTTAGTTTAAATTCGAACCCTAAGAAGGAGTGGTTCGTTCCTGTTTGTAATTGAATAGGTCCTTTACTGTGAAATTTTAACGAGTCCAGTATAGGAGAAACTCGACATTTTTCAATTTTAGAGAGTCTGAAAAACTTAAGAAGACTCCAGGGTTGACCTTTTTCGTAAATTTATGTCTCCCAAACCCGAAAAAGTATAAAATAATACTTGAGAGAACCACTTGATCTTTTACGACCAAGGAGTACTTTTCGTTATTAGTGCCCTTGACCCGAAAAAGTAAAAAAGCGATCAATGACACGTCGTTTTATGACCGATATCGAATTTGAAACAACAAAAATCCGACAATCTTTTCATGTTTTTACGGCCGGAAAAGAGCTGTAAGTGGATCGTCTTTTAATTCCGTTTTAACGAGTTCAAAAGAAACACTCGGCGATCTTTTTAGGGAAAATTTTAAGAACCTCCCCTAAATTTATATATATAATAAATGGGCGAATCTCCATGGTATATAGGAAAAATGGAAGGCGATTTTATCAATAATATAATATGTATATATAATTTTTTTGGCGAATCTCTCACTAGGCATGGCGAATATTTTACTCAATTATAAAATCTTGTAAGATCTTGGAATTACCATGGATCAATACCATGGGTTATTATAAACCTGGAGCTTAAAAGTTACTATTAGTAATTTATAAAAATTAATGAAATTAATAGTTGATTTTTATTTTATTTTTTATTTTAACCAAGCTAAAATGTTTAATATACATTAGATTACAACATCCATTTTTACTCTTGATCCACCCCCGAGAGGGATCAAATATTTTTTCACTCTATGCTAGTTTGCATATCACGATATTTGATACCTCTTGGGGGTTAGTAGATCCAGAGTAAAGATGGATCTATGCTGGTTTAATTCCCCCATTTAAATAGGCTACATTCGAGGTGAATACCATGGGTCAATACCATGTGCCATTTTGGTGAATACCATGGTTCAATACCAGGCGCCATTTTGGTGAATACCATGGGTCAATACAATGTGCCATTTTTATTTTTATTAATACTAATATTAGGGTTAATAATGTTTTTTTGCATGGTATTAATAACAATCTAGTCCATGGTATTTGTCCCATAGTATTTTGCCCATAGGTTTCACCTAAATATAACGCATTTTTTGAGTGTTCGTAAATATAAGGTGACTTATGGAGTAAATATAAAAAAATTGTTTTATTTGTTTACCATACCTCTCGTTTATTTATATTTTTATTAATTTACCATACCTCTTTTACAAATATGGTATTTGGCCCATAGGATTCACTTAAATAAAACCTCTTTCTTGAGCCTTCATAAATAGAATGAGGGTTATGGACTAAATATAAAAAGAGGTTTTATTTATTTACCATACGTCTAGTTTATTTATATTTTTATTTATTTACCATACCTTTTGAGTAAGTATAAAAAGACGTTTTATTTATTTACCATACCTCCACTTTACTTATATTTTTATTTGTTTACACCCTTGCATGTATATAAGGTGACTTATGGAGTAAATATTAAAATGTTTTATTTATTTACCATACCTCTCATTTATTTATATTTTTATTAATTTACCATACCTCTTTTATAAATATGGTATTTGCCCATAGGATTCACTTAAATAAAACCTATTCTTGAAAATGGGCGAATGGATTCACTTAAATAAAATCTATTCTTGAAAATGGGCGAATGGAAGGTTGTAACTCCTAATTTCAAGGGCTAAATTTACCTTTTTTACCCTCTCCCTTAAAATAAGGTGGGCTATTTGAGGTGATTTGTAAAAATGTACTATGATACAAAATATTCGCCCACTAAAAATTTAAAACCCCTTAATTTCGCCAAAGGGCGAACATTCGCCCCTAAAATTTTCTATAGATATTTTCATGTTTTAGGAGTCAGAAAAGAGCTTAAAGATGACTCTACATGTTTTTTCGTTGAAAATGATAGATTTCGCCTGAATAATCCTTTATTCTGCACAAAAACACAAACATTACTCATACCTGTTTGAAATGGATAAAAATGTCGCAAAATACCTTTTCAAAGTGAAACATAAACAAATTTGCAATTTATTTACTCAAAAAACTTATAAAAAGGGCCTTTGTCAATTCATTTTTACCGTTTGAGTTTGGGTGAGAAAATAGTGCTTTTGCTCAGAAAACTTCCCGTGAAGATTGCGGAAAATCCAACCGTCGGAATCGAACGCCGTCTTCTCCAGGTAATCCACATCATCCCACTCTTCATTTTTAACCATTTAATTTTTTGTTTTAGTCCTTTATTTCATTTTTGGGAGGGTTTTTAGGCGCAAAACCCGTGCGCGGGGGCCCGCAGGTTTACCATTGCGGGCTTGCGGACCCCGACTTTTTCTCCATTGGGAAAAAGCTCGGGGTCCGCACCTTCTGTGTAGACAAAGTGCAGTCCCACGCACTGTGTCTAACCTAGAAGGTGCGGTCCCCGCCGCAAGGGTTTTGAACCCAAAAAATTCTCAAAAATGGACCACACAAAATATTTTCTAGCATTTTAATTTGTCTTTATACTTGATGCAGAGAGTACATCATGCTAGATTGGCGTGAACGAGAGCATGAGGACGTGGATGCTGCCGCATGGAATCATCAGCCTTCACTTGATGCTTTGAGGGCGTGCGGATTGTACAAATTCTGGGCCATTCCTGGCATGAGGGCTCAAGTGGATTTCTTACAGTGGCTGGTTGACAGATGGAGCATACAGGACCAGTGCTTTTTCATCGGCAGCCACCAGCTCGAAATCGAGCCGGAGGACATTTATTTCTTGACTGGTTTACCTAAGAGAGGCGAAGACTTGACGCTGCACGGGACTAGGCCAGGTGGCCAGTCTGTTGATAGCCTCCGGCTAGAGTACTGCAACAGCCAAGCTAGAGACAAAGGGATAGACATAAAAACGATATCCCATCCTGAGCTCATGGTGATTGCATTCGCTGTCACCAGACTTTGCGGAGCTGCCGCATTACATATTGCCACTGGATCTCAGATGCATATGGCAGTTGATTGCTTTCGAGGCACCATCTTCAACTGGTGCGATGCTGTGTTGTCCAATGTGAAAGGCCAACTGACCAGGGCCAAGAACGGACGACTAAAGACTTTTGGTTATGGGGCTTTAGTCGTGAGTTTTGGTCTGGAGAGGGTTCCTATGCTAATCCCACAGCACCTTACTGTTGGAGCTGGGCTTCCTCGAGAGCCCAAACTGATGCGATGGGTCGCAGTCATGGCCCGTCACCCAGACGAGAGGACAGAGGTTGCTTGATTCAAACCTGAGTATTTCCAATGGCTGGAAAACCAGGTCTTTTCCATTCAGGACTTCCCTTACACTGGGATAGATTTTTGTGGTGACCCAGACATGGTTCTTCCACTAGGAGAGTAGTGGGACGAGTCAGGTAAAATCCTTTTCAACATTTTTCTATTTTAATTTTTTGTTATTTTTTTTTATCGCCTCAAAACTGATAGTAAAAATTTCAAATGCAGATGTGAGTCCACAGCGACCAGCCGCTCTCCGGCCTTACGAGAGGAGGCAACCAGTTGCACCCGCGCCAGCCCCATAGGACGAATCAGCAGAGGTTTTGGTCGAGTTGGAGGGTCATCTCGAGCGCTTGACAGGAGATATTCCTGAGACCACTATAGATGTCATTCCTCGTCGACTTCAGCGCTATGTGATTGGAGTCCCGGGACCTTTTAGGAGGTTCCTTTGCAAGGTGGCCCGTGCAGTGGTTTCTTATAGAGATCATCACCAGTGATAGGATGATCGCCTATTGTGGGCACATGTGACATTTTTGTTTTTTGTACTTATCATTTTTGCCGATCATAGGGTGTTTTTCAACCTATGATCGAGGACGATGTATTTTTTGACACACTCCTATATATATATATCACTATTACCGGCTTATCTTGTAAATCATGTTATGGAATGGTTTTAAATTTACATGTATGATTATTGTAAATGTCTATTTAACATTCGAGAAGCAATTGCATCTGCTAATGTATTTAAAGACTTTGGAATATGCTGATATTCAATATAATCAAATTCACGTTCCAAGAGATGCACTCTCAAAAATAATCTTAATAACACTGGATTTCTAATGGCATACACTCTATTAAGTTGTAATACAACGAGTTCAGAATCTAACCTCACTATCAAACTTCGAATCCCAAATGAAATAGATTCAGACAATAACTCATCACTGCACTATACTCGGCAATGTTGTTCGTTGTTTGACCGAGGCTTACCCCATGCATAGATACTAACTCGTCAGAGGGTGAATAGATAACCCAAGCTGCGGAAGAGATGTTCCGTGTATTACGACAAGCACCATCAGCGAAAACAATGTATGTTTGGAGAGGCATCAACATCTGCAATATCAAGAGTAAAACCAAGATAAGCAGGAATAATGACGAAAAAACACTCTCTAAGATAAGCACATTGTTTAAACTAAAACACACCAGCTAAAAAGAGAAAACTATCCTAACTAAATCTCCATACCCATTCTTTTAAGCATAATACCTCTTCAAGTAAAGGCCATTTCTGGGTTTACCCAAAGAGTCCCCATCAAAGTCTACCAATTCATAGGCCCCTTTGGCTAGCTTTCGCTTGACAACATAGGGACCATGCCATATAGGAACGAATTTTCCAGCGCCTAATTTATCATTAGCTTGATCATAAACTAAGACTAGATCTCCTTCCGGAAAATTTCGAGGGGTCACATTTCAATCATACTGAGCTTTCATTCATTTTGCGTGAGTCTCGATCGCCAATGCAGCATCACGTCGATTCTCATCTAATTGAGCCAAGTATAACAAACGCTTTTCCTCTTCGGAAGTGGTTGGAAGTAACTCGATGGCCATTTGCAGTGACGGTATTTCGCATTCAATGGGTAACACAGCTTCCAAACCATAGACTAGTTGGAAAGGAGTGAACCCTGTTGATGTTTTTACTGAAGTTCGATACGCCCAAAGCACTGAAAATAGCATGTTGTGCCAATTCAATCGATGAATCCCAATAATTAGTCGGATCATGATAACTAAAACTTTGTTGATGGACTCAACCAGACCATTCGCTTGTGGATAATAAGGGGTTGAACTATCGTGACGTAAACCAAGCTGGTCTATAAGTTCGGTCATCATAACGTTTCGAAAATGATGCCCATGATCAGTGATTATCGCTTGTGGGACACCAAACCTAGCAATTATTTGATTGAACACGAAAATTGCAGTTGTCTTGCCATCTGCCTCGAATGTAGGCATCGCCTCGGCCCACTTAGTAAAATAATCTACCGCAAGGATGATATACGCATGCCCCCCGACCGAGTGAGGGTTACATGTAATAAAATCGATACCCCATTTGGCAAAAAGACCAACAGCAATTATAGGGTGGAGAGGAGCAGGTGGAGCACGCATCTTACGATCAAAAATCTGGCAGTTGTGGCATTTTCGAACCGCCGTAATACAATCTTTAAATAAAGACGGCCAGAAGTAGCCAGCGCGCAATATCTTTTGGGCTGTGGCAAACCCAGACATATGACCGCCACATGCCCCAGAGTGATATTCATTTAGAACCCTTTCAGCTTCCTCGTGAGTTAAGCAACGTCGAAAAACAAATCCGCCCCACGGCGATAAAGAGTATCTCCAATAATCCTGAATTGTTGGGACTGGAAACGAATTTTTCGACGTTCTGACCTTGATATTTCTAGCCGAAAGGATTGGGTCTGGAGATAAATGATGATATCCCCATACCATGGATCTAAAGTGCTGATTAGAAACAAGGATTCGTCTGCAATGGGCTCCTCCACCACAGTTTCCATGTCAGCACGCGGGAAGTCACACATTAACTCCGCAAAAACTGAAGATTTCTTAGACTTAGATTTCTCAAATTCCAAGTCGAACTCCTGCAGGATAACGATCCATTTAGAGTACTTGCCCCCTAGCAATTGCTTGGTCAAAATGTAGATCATAGGGTTGCAATCCGAAATTACCATAGTTTTACGAAGTAGAATGTAGTGACGAAAATGTTGGACAGCTTGAACGGCTGCCAATGCCAATTTCTCCACATGTGAGTATTTTAGCTCAGTTGGATTTAACGTTCGACTAAGGTAATATATCACATGTTCAGTTCCTGATTCATCTTCCTGAACTAAGACCATTCCAATGGTGGAATGAGAAGCGGCGAGATACAAGAAGTAATCCTGGTTGTAGTTGGGAGGATGCAACAACGATGCATGGGTCAACACGTGTTTGAGTGCATCAAAAGATTTCTGAGCTATCTCATCCCAATAGAATTGAGTGTTTTGCTTCAACAACCGGGTAAAACCCTTTGTAACCTTGGCTTAGTTAGGAATGAATCGTCGTAAAAAGTTTGCTTTCCCCTGCAAACTTTGGAGTTGGCGAAGACTTGAAGGAGGAGGCAATTTGATGATAGCTTCGACCTTTGAGGGATCAACGCGAATGCCGGCTTTCGAAACTACAAACCCCAGCAATCGACCCATTTCTATACAGAAGACACATTTGTGTGGGTTCAACCGAATACGATAATGCCTACACCTCATAAAGATTGCTCGTAAATGGACGAGGTTATCAGCTCGATGTAATGAATGAGCAGGCAAGTCATCGAAATAGGGTTGCACAATGTGCTTGATGTCATGAAACGCATAAGACATCACCCTTTGAAAAGTTTCTCCAGCATTCTTAAGCCCAAAAGGTAATTTTCAATAAGCAAATGTCCCCCATGGACAAATGAAAGCCGTTTTTGGTTGATCGGCAGGTAGAATGTTGATTTGATTGTATCCAGAAAAACCGTCCATAAATGAGAATATTTCGCTGTCGGCACAATCATCAATGATTTGATCGATATAGGGAGTTGGGTAATTGTCCTTTAGACAGGCTCGATTAATGTCCCTATAGTCGATGCATATTCTTATTGTTCCCTGCTTTTTGTTAACCGGAACAATATTTGATACCCAATCTGTTAACGAGATTGGATAAATGAAACCTGCTTTCAATAATTTTTCAACTTCTGCTTTAATTGCAGCAGCTTTTCGTGGGTGAATCTGACGCAAACATTGCTGGACGGGTTTAGCGTCTGGGTAAGTCTTGATTTCATGAACAACAATCGCGGGATCAATTCCTGGCATTTCCTCATAGGACCAGCCAAACACGTCGCGGAATTCTTGAAATAGGGCCTTATATAATTGAATTTCGTCATCTATACACGAGGCACCTATATGAATGTTCTCAACAATTCCGGGCTTAACCGAAATGTCAATAGGAATAGTTCGAGAGATGTTTCCCAAATTTAACTCTGAATCAGGATGTTTCATTGGATTCTGAGGTTCCTTGACATATTCAGTTGTAAAAATTGATGAGAAATCATTTTCAAAACGATCATCCTAAGGTAAAAAGGAAGATCTGTGATGGAGATCTTCCCATGGTAAATCATCTACACATAGGATTTCACGAATTTGCTCATCAGAGTGAACAAGTTCACAAAACGTAGTTAAATCCGAGGTTGATGTGAAAAGTGATTCCTCACGGACCACATTCATTAAGTCATTTTTGGTTGAACATGGGTCGGCAAAAGACTGCACGGCTTCATAGGCAATTTCATATGGACTCAAAGGCATGGCATTACCAAACGAGTCTATCTCAGATTTAGAAGGGACGATCCAAGGATCATCATAAATAATGGTGTCTGATGTAATCATATGAATGGTTGCAAATGAAGATGATGCGTTGATTGGAGGAAAAGGAAAAGTTCCTAGTAAACCGGCATCTTTAACTAATCCTACTCCAACATCCTTATATGGGATAGTCGTTTTACCAACATGCTGAATACTCTCCGAAGAGGCTGGGTCGGATGAAAAGTAAGCCAGCTGGTCTATTGTTACGATCTTTCCATTGTGTGGAAACTTTATTACTCGAAAGACCGATGAAACGACCGTTGTCATAGCGTAAGACCAACTTCGACCCAAGAGAAGGTTGTAGTCTAGAGGGGCATCAACCACCTCCACATCTAAACTAACGGTTTTTCCTTCAACCCTATAGGCAAATCCTGTAGAATGCCAAAAGGATGAAACCCACGGCCATCAAAGGCCTTTAGAATCGTCGGGGATTGATTTAGCGAAGGAGAACCAAGCGATCTCCAACACCGTATCAACATAATACACATTGAGGCTCCCTCATCAATTACACTCCGATGAATAGGCATGTTTTTGACTATCACTGGAATCTGGAAAGCCATTTGATGAGGCAAACACGGTGTACTATTTTCTAGATCGAAAATTATTAGGTTCGGGTCCTGAACATCAACAGCTCCTATAGCCGACAAAAGTAATTTACGTTGTGCTGGGCATGATTGCAGCACTTCCAAAGCTGACATTGTTGAGGGTGAAACAGCTAAATCCTCAACAATGTTATAATTCTAAGCCGCTCTCGCATGTGGATTGAAAGCTGACTTTCGAAGTATACCCTTGGCGGGCGGTTTGATTACCAAGTTTGGATTAGGTTTCTCGATCTGTAGTGGATCGGAACCAGGAGCTGAGGTTGATGGATTAGAATGAGAAGATTCTACTTCTTTACCATCAACAGGACTCTTACTACCATAATCTTGTGATAGAGTTGCAATCCTAACATGGGACATCATGTATGGGTTCTTCATTGGCACTCGAGGATGAACCTATCATCTTACTGTCTTGAGCCGGAAAAGGATCCTTCAAAACAGCAGGAGTTTGGGTACCCTTGACAATTTTCGCAACCTCTGAACGATGAGGGAAGTCTCTTGTAAAATTTTCATCGTCACAAATGAGACAAGGATAATGAGGTTTGTGATTTTCATCATTGGATTCCACCTTTTCAGGTTTCTCCTTTGAACTTTTGTCCGTTTTATTCTTCTTCTTTCCTTTCTTCTTCCCACCGGATTTTGATTTGGCTGTAGATGACTCTACAACGTGAATATCGGCGGAAATCTCTGCAGAAGAATCTCTTGTTGGGGAATCAGGCAAGGTTATAATGGGAGAAGAATTCTTGGAAGACTTCTTCTTACTTTTAGTGTTAACCGTGCCAATCATACCATCGGCGGCATGAGATCCCGAAGGAGCTGCAGTGATTTGATTTTGCTTGGGAAGATCGGGGATTTTTTCGTGTAACGTACCCGACTGAGTATAGACCAAGTCAAGGTACTGTGCTTGAGCAATGACTTGCTCCTCAGTAACAACTCTGGCTTTAGCAACATCTTCAGTGATCTTTGGCAACAAAGATTTTACAAACAACTCAGCCAAGATTTGATCCGGAATAAATACCTTCACTAAACAAAGTCGATGTCTCCACTCATGATTATGATCTGAAATGTAAGTGGATGTCGATTGTTTTAGCGAAGTTAACAATTCCGTGCCATTGTCATATCAGACTGGAAACTGAAAATGAGTTAAAAACGAGGTGGCTAACTGACTAAAATTATAAAAAGTGCCTCGCGGTAACTCAATGTACCACTTGGCCGCGAGACCAATTAGAGTGTGCTGGAAAAGTCTAAGACGGATTGAATCATCTGTAATGGAGTTAGATGCACACCAGAGGTGGTAAGTCATCACATGGTTTGATGGGTCCTCTCCTGACCTTCGAACTTGGGAATGTCACTGGGAAACTTATTCGGCATTGGCGGCCAAAATGGAAGATAATTAATGGGATCGTTCGTTAGGTGCGACAAGTCAGGTAAGTCCAAAGTTGCGATAAACGGTAACTGCCGATTAGGGTCCCTAAAATGTTGGGTCATGAGACCAGCCCCAGGAGGAGGATATCCAGGATAACTAGGAATGTGAATAGCGTTCGGGATATTGTATCCTCCCGGAAAACCAGGATTAACCATACTGTACTGGGGTTGATGAGGTTGTTAATAAGTGTACCCAGGGTACGATTGATACTAATAAACTGGCTGTTGCATAGCAGGACCGAATTGGTACTGTCCCTGGTACGGTTGATAGGTGAATTGTGGTTGACTTGTGACAACAGTACTTAAACCAGGTTGTCCTACAGGCATCTGAACCGAAGTTTGAATCGTAGATCCAGATGGTGGTAAAGATGTTTGAGGAGTAGATACAAGAACAGTAGAAACCGGAGTTGTCGATACTCCAGAAGTAGGTGGGGTAGATTGAACAGATGTTGCGGCAGTTGTAGCAGTCGTTTGAGGCGGAGTACGAGGTGTACTAGGCCCAGGCTGAGAAACTACCGAAGGTACAGAAGTTTGAATGTTAGACTGGACTGGTTGCTGAGGTGTACCAGAAACTAAGGGTTGTCCAGTTTGAGATGACAACTGTACACTTGGCTGCAACACCTATTGGCTTTGTGATGGATCCCACACTATATTCATTCCGGGGTACTGACCCATAACTGGTTGAGAATACTGAGGACCATAACCGGGTTGAGGGTAGGATTGATAATTGAAAGGTACATTTCCCGTTCCTTGAACAAACGTTTGACCTTGGGGTGGTTGGAAACCTTAGTTCGAGTATTGACCTTGGGGTTGATACCCTTGAGGCACATACTGATACTAGGGTTGACCTTGAGGTATAAATTGATATTGGGGTTGACCTTGGGGTACATATTGAGTTGGGGTTGACCTTGAGGAATGTACTGTCCCATAGGTATGTACTGTCCTTGAGGTTGCCCCCCAGATGCAAATTGTGTACCTTGAGATTGCCCCCCAGGCATTAATTGAGGCTGCCCCCCAGGCGGTAACTGGCCACCTTAAGGTTGAGGATTGGGAATAGAACCTGAAATCATAAGAATGTCTTCTACGCTCAACGGCTTAGTACCACTGTTTCCAGTTAATAACCCTTGCTCAATGGGTTGAGGAGATGCTCTCAAAAAAGTACCAGAAAGTGACTGATACCCGGAGGGAACAGAAGGACCGCCGTACAAAAAATATTCAGGCGATTGAGTAAACATAGATGACTGTCCTGCCATATTGACGGGAGTATAAAAACCTCTAGGTGTTGGGTGATAAGGAGCACGAGGTGGTGAAAAACTTAACCCTGAGTTTTCTAGAAAATTAGTCAAAGAAAGATACCAAGAACTACTCCTAGGTGGACTGTAAAAAAATGATTCACGCTCCCTTAGTTCAATAACAAGTTGATTTTCAGGGATAGGGATGCCTACTTCTTCATCTGGAGCAAGTTCTTCAATAGCAATAAGTCCAGAAGGAAGATCTTGGGTGATTACTCTTTCTACCCTAGGTGAACCAGGACCACTAGAAGTTGGAGAAACAAACCCCGATGTCGGAGTAGCAGCAAATTCACTTTCAGGCTTGGATATTTTGGGTTCTTCACCTATATCACTAGTAGATGAAAAGCTACCAGCGATTTCAGAGACAGACACTGACTGCGGATTATACTCTGCTACTAACGGTTGAAAATCAGGATGTACTATCAAAGAAGATTCTCCTTCCTCAGGTGACCCAACTCTACTGTCTCTAGGAGTTACGAGGACTTTTAAGCCTTCAAGTTGGCTCGGTACTTCCTCAAGAGGTTGTCCCCAAAGTCTACGAGACCTCCTCAGTAACTCAGCCACGTTTACTAACTCAGGAGACTGGCCTCGAAGTCTACGGGACTGTCTTGGTAATTCAACCACAGTTGAAAACTTTTAACTACTTCACACGCAGACAA
This sequence comes from Pinus tabuliformis, assembly GCA_031772625.1. Lineage (NCBI taxonomy): Eukaryota > Viridiplantae > Streptophyta > Pinopsida > Pinales > Pinaceae > Pinus > Pinus tabuliformis. The sequence goes on from CM062812.1 coordinate 885,621,278, forward strand.
AGTAAAATCTCAATAAAAAGCACCTAAAGTCTCTAAAGAACCAAACAAATTTGAATCACACGCCTAAAGAATCTAGGAGATCAAACACACACAAACAGTAACTTTCCGGATTGAAAACACTAGTTGGTGATGAAATCCAACGTCGCAGAGTTCAATACAGAAATAACGGTTGGAACAGTTACCCCAGCAACCTGCTTAATGAATAGACTGGCACAAGTTCCTCCACTTAACCGTCTCGAGTGAAGTGAAACCCCCAGAAAATCCAAGTGAGTCTAGCAGACGTCTGCTCCAAGTACAATGGGATCTTCCCACCACTGTCACCTCAGGAAGAGTCCTAAAGAATATGGCCACTAAGGTTACGAACTGAGACAAATACACCTGGGGGAACAGTCTACGATCTGATACACACGCAAGGGCAGAGTAGCAAGCTCAATCCCCTTGAAGGCTCCTTGACATAATCCAAGGTTTACCAACAAGTGACCCCAGGCTCCTCGACAATGGTTAATCTGAGGTTTACCGTTTTTAATACGTGAATATCTGGCGTCGTTCCCAATGAGGAAGGATTGATTCCCACACTGGTTCGGACACGATCTCATGCTTCTCCTTTAAGAGGAGCTTTCCCAGAGCATAAATTCAACAATTGGATTTCTTCCCTACCACAAGATATAGCTACTTGTTTGCTTTTATTGTCTTGAAGAGTTAATTACTCTCCTACTCCAAGACACTAGCCTAAGATAAGTTGGTGTATCAGAGCCCTAGAAATAAAAATGTTACTAGGTGAATTTTACTTTAAGCGTTAATTTTAGTGGTTTTTGTTTAAGTCCAAAGGTGCGGAGATGAAACTCGTGGTATGAAGACTCGACTCAAAATCACTAAAAATGCACCTAAGATGATCTAAACAATCTTTTTCTCTTCGATGAACTTCTAAACTAAGAAAGAGTTTGAGAATGCAAATACTTTGTAAACACAAATCTTTCTCAATTAAACAAATTAAAAGAAGAGCTTTTTCCTTTCCAAAGCACTCAAAACGAGACAACTAGTTATTTCACAAAAATTTCCCTTTTTCATTTCAAAACACTCAATCACTACAAAAAACAAACTTTTTTCAAAAGAGATTTTTTATATTTTTTATAAAACACTCAAAACTAATGAAAATGACTAACTTTGAGATCTACAAATTATAAAAACCTATTTGAAGTCAAAGCCTACTAAAAGTCTTTTTTAAGGATGTTTTACTTATCTAGATGTAAGCTAAGGATCAATTTATGCAAAATCACAAATAAGTCAAGAACAACCAATTTTGTTTTCTTTTTGAAAATGAAAATCCAAACTCTCAAACACAAGCCTTTCGAAGTTTTGTAAAGAGAAAACTCAAAGCGGATTCCTCAAACAAGGGGAGATTTCATCAATGGTCAGACTCATAAGAAGGCTGGTAGACACTAAGGTGATCTGAAGTCCCTACAGCTTCTAAGCTCAGAGCCACTACACAACCACAATGAAAAACAAACCCAACAAGCAAAACTCCTAGGAATTTCACCTAAAACCCTAACACTAACGAAATCAATCCAAGGAAAGATTCTGACAAGTTATATGCAGGTCTGGGCAGTGGATAACAATTTCTAAAGACAAACTAAGCTGACTAATAGAGGAAATCCTAGGGTTTTCAAAATTTTGAGAGGGTCCGCAGGCCCTCAGTTGGCACAGGTGTGTTCCCGCTCTGTGTTAAAAGCCAAGCTACGGGTAAGTACGTACTGTGTCAAACGGATAGGGTGCGGTCCTCTCCCAAAGCTATGAAAAACAAAAAATAACCCTGGATCTACAAACTCTACCCACTTTTACACACAACAAGCCAAAAACAGAAACAAAAATAGAGTTTCTCAGGTCAAAGTAAAACAACGAAAACAATCAAGTCCCCAGTGGAGTCGCCATTTTGTCACGTGGAACAAGTCGATCTTGCGGACAAGATAGACCTTCCTAGAATCTAAAGAAGACCTAATGACAAGCAAACCTACCAGACACTATCTTTCTCTAAATATGCTTTGATAAACAATAGCAAACAAGTGTTTTTAGGGCCTACCTTAGGTCCAACGCTAGCTTGTGGATGCCCTCGCTCCTTCGATCCAAATGAGCTCCTTTTCGCGAATCTGCAAACACAAACAAGGCAAACAAATTAAATGGCACTTGAAAAGCCAATTGCATAAAACATATTTAACATGAAAGTCAAGGAGTTCATGAAACAAATAACATAAGATACTTGTTGAGAAAAATGAGTTTGATTGTATTAATTCAAAAGAAGAAGAACTTTACAACCTTTGCCTTGACGCTGTACAAGCTCCTCCCAGGGTCCAGCAAGAAGTCTCCTCTACTTTGACAAGTTTCACTCACTCCCCAATGAAGCCAAAAAGATGTGTGATCTCTCCTCTTAAGCTCAACTAGGAAGTCTTGATTTCACCAGCATTTACCCTTAAAAATGTTCAACTTCTAACCTCTCCAGCAACCAGCCCAATGCCTGTATTTATAGTGCAATGGAGGGAGGTTACTAGGTCCTCCTTCAAAGGGATAAAGCCCTCCTTCAAAGGGATAGCTCCTCTCATCAAGGGATTAGCTCCTTCTCTTTTGGGATGCATGAACCACCTCAAAGCGAACAATCCACGTCAGAATTCCTTCTAGAAACCTCTAGAATTAACCCAAAGTGAGTTTTTTAAGATAAAACTTGCGCCTTTTGACTTTCACAGGGGTCCGCACCTACACCATTAGGGACAGAGCGGGCAGGTCCGCAATTTTTTGTACACAGAAGGTGCGGGACTGCAGGTGACCATGAGAGAAAGTGCGGAACTAGAGTTACATTGGTTTTTAATGTCTTCCTCTCATTTCCAAACCTTGATTTGAAGAACTGAGGTCTGAGACTTGCTTAGGAGGACAGTACAAGTAATGATAGATCCATACTGACTGCAAATAATCATGGTGACGATATTTTTATGTACCATGGTGATATCCACTCTTCAGATCTATCTTCGAAAAATATGCTGCCCCACTCAAACAGTCCATCATGTCATCCATTCGTGGCAATGGAAACCTGTATCTAATCGTAATTTTGTTTATTGCTTGTGAATCTGTACACATCCACCAGTCGCCTCCTTTCTTGGGAGCTAGCACTGTTGGAACTGCATAGGAACTTAAACTTTCCCGTATCAAGCCTTTGTCCAACAATTCCTGTACCTGCTTCCTGATCTCTTCATTGTCCTTGGGACTCATCCGATAAGCAGCTTTATTCGGTAAACTAGCTCCAGGGATGAAATCTATGTGATGACTGGTACTCCGTTTTGGTGGTAATTTATCTAGTAAATCATCCACCACAATGTTGCTAAATGCTTGCAACATTTCCTAGATTTCTTCAGGTAAGTCAGAAATTTCAGTGTGCAACAGCACTACTCTCGATCTCCTTACAACATCATACTTTACCTTGTCATCTTCAATTTGTTTCAGAAATTATGTTCCACCCACCAGCAATACTTTTGTCCCACTAGTCTCTGTTGTTTTCTCTTCCTTGATGGGTACTAGCATATGCTTAATTCCATCCTTGACAAACTTGTAACAGTTTGTTTTCCCATCATGAACAACTTTTCGGTCATACTGCCATGGTCTACCTAGCAGAATATGACACACATCCATGGGCATGACGTCACAAATCACTTTGTCCCTATACTTGCCAATATGGAACTCCACCTCACACTGCTCATCAACTAGTAGTTGGTGACCCTTCTGTAACCACGACACCTTATAGGGAGTTGGATGCTTCAATATTTTTAAACCCAATTTCTCCACCATCTCTATTGCAACCATATTATCAGTGCTTCCACTGTCTATAATCAGCTTGCAGCATTTTCCATGTGACTTGCACACAGTCCGGAATAATGCCTTTCTTTGGGTTTGTTCAGTTGTTTCCTTTGCCGGTTTCAGCAGTACCTTGTTCAAGACTAAGGCCTCTCCTGTCTCTGGTACATTCTCTACCTCTTGAGGTGGTGCCTCTACTTCCTCTATCTGAGCAACATATGCTCCTCTTTGACTAGCTTGTTCTCCTTCAGGACACTCAAAGGACATGTGCCCCCACTTGTGGCACTTGTAACACTGGTAGGTAGCTCCTCTGCCTCTGCCATTTCCCCTTCCTCTCTGGTATGGCCTTCCTCCCCTAGTGCTACCTTCCTTTTCTGCTGTCCCTGAGGTCTTTGAACTACTACCCTCTTCACTGTTGTTGGCAGTTCTTCCTCTACCAAAGGATTATCCTTTCCCTCTACCAGTTCCTCGTCCTCTCCTGGCATTCTGATTTCTTGCAATCTTTTCTTCTGCCTTTAACACACTCCGGTACACTTTCTCTATGGTTTTTGGAGAAAGAATACTTATCTCGTCCAATATCTCCAGCCTTAGGCCATTGATAAACCTTGTTGTCTTTTCGGGGGTGTCTTCAGTATAACCAGCTCTCAAATTCACCCAATAGAATTCTTCAGTATATTCTTTCACCGTCATTCCTCTATGTGCTTGCTTCACAGGTTGACTGTTTATTTGGTTTTGTTTTGACACAGGTTGTAGTTGTGGAGTGGCTCGGCTTTCACTCTCACTCGGTGGTCATCCGAAAGGTAAGTCCTCTCTCCATGCTGGTTTTTTATTCTTTGTTTTCCTCCGTTGCTGATAGTCTCTGCTCCTTATGGGCAGCGAGCAACTCTATGGCCATAACCTTAATCTAGGGCTTCCCTTCTGGTTCGCACAGGCTCGACTCTCCCTTAGTGAGTCTCCTATGAACCCTTTCCTCTGCTTTTTGTTTTGTTCCTGTAGCTGTGGTTTCATTCTTTGATTCTAATGGCCTGCTTGTTGGCCAATGCAAGTGAGCGACAGGGTTTCGTTCATTGTCCTCACACCGTGTTTCCTATGCCTGAATTGGGTAGGATCACTCCTTGGTGTTTTCCTATTTGACTATCTGAGGGTTTTCTATTCATAAGGTTTATGAGTCTATCGTCGTAGTTTGGCTTTGGCTTCTACGGTTTCTTGGCCTTACTGTGCCTGTGGCTCCATTGTATATTTATGGCTCTGTTGTTATATTTATGTATGTAGAGATGAGGTCTTGTGGTGACATCGCAGTGGTTTTTGGTACTGTAAACTTTGTTTAATTTGCTAGTCTCTGAACAGTGAACTGTGGATGCTCGAATTTGATATATATATATTTATTTACATAGTAGTTTCATTGGTTAAAATTTACAAAAGGAAATGGTTATGCGTTCGTTTATGTACCTGTAGTTTTGTGTTCTTGGGTATTTCCTCGACAATAGCTTTCTCGTTCCTTTCGTAAGCTCGCTCTATTTGTGCTGCTAGCTTGTTTGGGTGCTCTCCTCACTTCGGTGCTTACTGTTCACTTTTATGTCTTCATTATGCTTATGGAAAAGAAAATAAATTAAATGTACTCAATAGGAAAGATGCTAAAGTTGTAACATGAATGGATTTAGGTATGTTTGTCTTCAGAATGCTTCTGTGAATTTTCTTCATTCAATTCTATGATGGTCAAAAGATTACAATAGTCGTTTTCTCTTTTCGTTTTGTAGAGAACATTGGATAGTTAGCAAACTGTTGGTAGTTACATTATGTGGTTACATTAAGTGGTTTCTAAATAACTATCTTTTCTTGTTTTTTAAATTAAAAGCAAATTTTAAATAAAAGTAAAAAAGTAAAAAAAAGAACATGTAAGCAAAACACTAACACTGGCTGAGATAGCCATTCCTAGAAATGTCAATGAAAATGAAAACTAACGAAACTTAAACTGCTAGAAGAGACAAACTCCCAGCCATGACCTCCGTGAGTTGGATGCTCCTGCATCACTTCTTCTTCACAAACAACACTGGTACACCCTAAGGTGGCACACTTGGCCTAATGTATCCCTTGTCAAGCATTTCTTTCAACTTTAACTTCATCTCTACCAACTCCGGTGTGCTCATCATGTAAGGTTCCTTTGATGTTGGTGTTTCCCCTAGTACCAACTCAATAGAAAAGTATACTTCCCCGTAAGGTGGAAACTCTGAAATCTCAGCCGGAAACACATCCTAAAATTGTTGTAGAACTGGGTACCAGTCAAGACTTTTGCATTCTTAACTTCCTTACCTTTTTCATTGGAAATATGCACTATGAATAACACACACTTTTTCCTATGACTACGCTTCACTTGCATAGTTTTAACCATTCTAACTGGTGTTTCCTTATTCTTACCTTGCAAGATCATTTGTTCTCCATTATCATCCAAGCACTCAATAGCCTTGTCATAATAGTCCACCTTGGTCCTATGAAGATACAACCAGTCCATGCCCAACAACATATTGTATGATCCCAATGATAATAAATTAATGTAGGCATACCATTCAACTCAAATGCACAATCTCTTACCCAGTGATGAACTCTCTTATTTGTACATGTATCCAACTGCACTAACCAAGATTACTCATTCACTTCTTTATTCAAACCACACTTATCCACTAGGTCAAGATTAACATAACCATAATTAGATCAAAATTGAAACAACATGATCTTCCTGCATGTTCTTCAATGCTGCATAGATTCATGGAATACTTTGTCCAACATCTCCCACTGTCTATGCCTCCTCAGAATTGTATATTTGTGGTCTACCACCACGATGTTGTGGACAATCTCTCCTGTTATGCTCTCCTACATAAGTCGAACACTACAAGGGCTTCCAACCATCACCCTTTTTCTGCTCCTTAGATTGAAATCCATGTCCTCTATCAGATGCATTTAACTTCTTATGTGAGGTTGCATTCTCTTTGTTACTTGTATCTTGAGGTATTTTTCTCTTATTGTCCCATTTTCCTTTATTCTTTGCATTACCTTTCTAGTCTATCTTAGTCTCAGATCTACACTTTAATTGTTCAAAATGATTCTTTAGCTTCCAGATGGCCTCCTTCAATGATCTAGGCTCATCAAACTCAATCATGTCCTTGAATGATACCAACAACCCACTGATGAATCGTTGGATCTTGGGCTTCTCCTCATTTAGGTAAGGCACATACCTCAATAACTCCAATAATCTTCTGGTGTACTTCTCATCGGTCATAGACGCAATATTTAGCTCATAAAATTCTTTTTCCCTGTTGTCATAGCATCTCTCTAATAGATACTTCTTCCCGAATGGTCTCTTGAACCCATTCCAAGTAAACTACTCTTCATAAATACCTCTGACATTCTTTACATCTTCCCACCAAATATCTGCTTTACCTTTAAGGTTGAATGTACCTATCATGGCCTTCATGTTTTTTGAGTAATCATGCAACCTGAAGAAATTATTCATACCAAGAAATCATTCTTCTGCATCAAATGACTTCTTCATTTCCCCATCGAATGTAGGTGTATTTTCTTTCTTGAAATAATCCAGAAATTGTCCCCTACCACTCCTCCTATAAGGATGATAACGATGATGACCATGATATGTGTATGAGTTAGAACTAGGGTAAAGCCCATGTCCACTACCTTGTCTATCAGGTGTATCAAATAATCTACCATCTTTGGTCATGTCATCTCTATCCAACCTGTGTCCACCGTGTGACCTACTAACATATGCTCCATTATTCCTATCCTTGTGTCCATGACTTATTCTAAGCGGTCCTTATTTCTACAAGTCTAAAAAGCTTTGAAGAATCACTGCATTGACCTCTACTTGTTTCTCCTGTGCCCTATAACATCTCTCTTGTGATTGAATGTTTAGGTCATTATCTTCTTTGAAACTCCTTATTTCTGCCTTCAAACTTCTTACAGTGTCTGCTGTGTCAAGAGAATAGACATCGCCATGCTTCTTATCTAATCTATAGGGAGAATCTCATGATCTATAGTTTACCATTATGCTAGTAATATTTTATTTTCTCTTCTTGCAAGGTATATCATACCAGCTAAACCAATTCATAAACAAACCAAGGAACCTCATTGTAGTTTAGGGGAGGATATCTTGTCTGCGGGATCAACTAGATTAGTGCAATACATATATAAACATAATCATACCGACATTTAATCACCATTACAATCATTCTCCAGTCATCAATGCATGACCATACCAACCACATAACATGACCTCATACACAACAACTACAACCATATAAATGTATGCATAGTAATATATAAACATTGATATGCATAACCAATGCATAATCGACATACACTCATGACAACCACATCCAACAACACACCATCCACTTCCACATGAAAACAGTATTGGGTGTGTGTTATATTCTTTCCATGGCTTAGTCATATGCGCAGGGGGATCACAAGGGGAGTGAGACCCCCCTTGTTCGTTGTGCTGGGCACAACGGGGGGGTCACAACCCCCCCCCCCCCCCCTGTCAGGGGATTTGAGGGGGGTGGTAGCCCCCTTGTACGGGTCTAGGGCAGTGCCTTGGGAAAAAAAATTTGGACCCTATATTAGGTGGGCGAACCTACCTTTAGTTTTGTGCATGGATTTTGGACATGGTTTTGGGCATGATGGTTTTCTACCCATGGTATTTCGTAGATTCGGTCAAGGGAACTATGGTAATGCTCTAATCCATGGTTAATGGATTGGGTTTTATGAATTATTTGGCATGTATATATGTATTGTAACATTGAAAGGAACAATAATGAAAAATCAATCTGGTAGTCCCAGTTTTTGGATACACAGGAAAATCTATGTGTATATATGTTTTATGTTTTATGTTCTTGATTTTTTTTATTTTTTATTTTTACAATTCATATGCAGGTAATTTGTGTACAGGGTTAAAACCTACAGACACCATTGCAACTATGACCACCACCATGCATATGGAGCAAGCACATCGACCACAAGAAAAAGGAACATATATATGCAAACGACATGAATGCATGACCAACACACCACCCATCCATTCTAAGGGGTGAACCATACTCTGATACCAATCTTTGGTATCAGATAACACCCAAAGAGAACAAAAACTAGACATTCCCCAAAGAGAACAGAACCTTCTCTTATACAACTTTATAACACCCTACCCCCACATTTACCCCAACTAACTGGTCCAATCGGGTAAACATGTGATGAGAGGCTACTTTGATCTTAGTAAAATCCCCATATTCAATTAAGGAAGTTGGACCAACAAAACACAACCAATTTGACCTTCTACACATGTTACATAACCTTGAGGAGCCAACCAACCCTTGCAGGTGACCAACCCTTGAGGTAGCTTGAAATTTTACTAGTCTAGAGCATCAGTCACTCCCATGACATGGGCATGCATACGACTAGGACCCTCCAGTCTCTTCCACTAAAAGGGCATGTCAGACACTGAGGACTTTTTCAGCTAGTTCTGAGCAAGCGACCTGAGATTATGTGCCACTTTTTTAGGGTCAGGTCTCAAGCCACTACCCAGAACTTCATGAATCTTCCAGAAATGAAAAATAACATCGAAAAAATGATACTAAGCAAACATTTGATTAATGACTTGATTGGACCCCTACTAGCCATGATGGGCATTTCGTCAAACATGTCACAAATATGCATTCCACAAGTCATAACAACAGATCTGAGCATAGGGATATCATACTTATCTGAGACTTGCTAAGGATCATCGATGCCTTATCAATTAGATGAATTATCATCTATTAGGTCATATATTCATTGTTCATTAATTTTAAAATCAAAACATGATGAAATCCATTCTTCAGGGTTGTCTTAAAACATGCTCGTAACCAGCATATAACCAACAGAAATAGGAAGGGTATAACAACCATAAAAACCAAATATAAACAAGTACATTTACCCATCAAGTACAAGCTGAAAGAAACTCTTATTAACATATTCAAAATGAAACTAGGTTTGGGACTTCCATGCACTAACCGATCATATATTGGCTGCACCAGATCTTTATTTCAGCCAATCACCCTCGTGCCATATTCCAAGCATGAATGTGGGATCTCATGGAACAAATCAAACAAAACCAAACCACGGATTCCAGAGGAAAAACCACCTCAACACTCAACCAGTGATTCCACCTCATGGTCATACATCACTAACCATCACCATATTGGTCTCCACCCGAGTTGTCCAGGGCTCTAGAGCATTTGTTCCAACTAGGACTTTAAGGACTAGTAACTCAACCCACAACTGTTGTCAGGCTTCCAAATTTTTTGTCTAACCAAGGCTTACAGGACTAATAACTCAACCATCAAGGGCTTTCAGAGCATTTTTCCAGCCAATGCTTCCAGGACTAGTAACTCAACCCAAGCTGTTATAGGGCTTCCCAAGCATTTTTCCAACCAAGGCTTATAAGAACTAGTAACTCAACCCACAAACATAAGGAACATGGGAACCAAAAAAAAAACAAATGAAAAGACACCCAAAACACCATGGTTATCCAGCAAATGGAAAGTCTAGGAAAATCCACCGTCAACCCAGACATTCCTCCATGCCAATCACAAATCACAACCGAGAAACCACATGCATGTGCCATGCATGCTAAAACTAGCAATGAAACCATACATGCAACTTAGTACCTAACAACAAAACCTGATGTAGCAAATGATCTTGATTTCCTCTTGTGCTTTCCTGCTCCTCCTTTTCCTTCTTGCTCAAAAACTCCAAGTATGCCACGCTCCTCTAAGAGTGCTCCAAGAAACTCATGTCTAAAAGAATGAGAGAGAGAGAGAGTATAAAATGAGAGCTCCAAAACTGAACTGATCCTTAGAAGCCTTTTTATTAATGAGGCCTCTATTTTATTCAAATTTCCATTATTTTCCTTATTTTTCCTCCTCACATGCAACATGTGGCCTTTCACCTCCCTTTTCTCGTAGTTTCCATTATTTTCATAAATAAAATGCCAATGAATGTCATTTTTCATTTTCAAAGCCTTTTCCATTTCCTTTGTCAATTTCCATAGCCATTAATTAATCACAATTGATCCCCATCACTATGTTTTTGCCTAACATCTAGCTTGGAATACGTGTCCCATGACCATGGTTATTGTTTTGTCTTTATTAAATTTATTAAATAGATTTTTAACCAGGGTTGCGACACACTATATGATGGGGAATAATGTTTCAGTGAATACAAAATGGCTACCAAATATTTTAAATTATTTCATCCATATTATTTTTTGAAGGTTGTGTTATGGCTAAAATATAAAATCACACTTTACATGGTTTAACCTTAATTACAAATTTCAATTGAGTTGTTACAGAATTGGTACGAGTTACAATGGAAAACATAATATTGACAAAATAGGATTACGTTGACCTCCTAATTAATGGTAAAGTTATTGAGCTAGGAAGGGTTGAATCTACAAATACTGGAACCTTTATGCTCGGGAAATGAATAATGCAGACTATGTTACAGTTTTGATAATTCATGTCAGTCAACCATATTTGATTGTGGAGGATGTTGATGAAGGGGACACTTATCAATGGAATATCATGGATTTAAGGCTCAACATAGGTAAATCAAAATCTTGAAGCATGTGTTAAGTGTTATTGAGAGTGTACTAAATGTTTTGTTTGAGAAAATACTAAGATTGTTTACATTGTTTTACAAGTGAAAATTGTTCTATTGTATTTTCTCTTGGAGACAAGGGAGATATTTTGCAAGATGGAGTGACAGTGGGTGAGGGATCATGTCACACGGAATGAGTCGATCTTGTGGACAAGATTGACCTTCCTAGAATCTAACGATATCTAGTGACAAGCAAGCCAATCAAAAACTATCTTTCTCTAAATATGCAACTTATAAACAAAGGTAAACAAGTGTTTTAGGCCTACCTTGGGTCCAATGCAAGTTTGTGGAAGCCTTGCTCCTTTGATCCAAATGAGCTCCCTTGTAGCACATCTGCAAACACAAACAAGCAAACAAATTAAATAGCACCTGAAAAGCCAATATCATAAAGCATACTTATCATGATGATCAAGGAATTCATGAAATAAATGACATAAGACAATTTGTTGAGAAAAATGAATCTGATTGTATTAATTCAAATCAAAGAAGAACTTAACAACCTGTGCCTTGATGCTGTACAAGCTCCTCCCAGGGTCCAACAAGAAGTCTCCTCTACTTTGACAAGTTTCACTCTCTTCCCAATGAAGCCAATAAGGTATGTGATCTATCCTCTCAAGCTTAACTAGGAAGTCTCAATTCCACCAGCATTTACCCTCAAAATGTTCAGCTTCTAACCTCCCTAGCAACCAGCCCAATGCCTTAATTTATAGTGCAATGGAGGGAAGTTACTAGGTCCTCCTTCAAAGGGATAAAGCCCTCCTTCAAAGGGATACCTCCTCTCATCAAGGGATTAGCTCCTTCTCTTTTGGGATGCATGAACCATCTAAGAGCGAACAATCCACGTCAAAATTCCTTCTAGAATCATCTAGAATTAACCCAAAGTGAGTTTTTTAGAATAAACTTGTGCCTTTTTGACTTTCACAGGGGTCCGCACCCACTCCTTTAGGGACAGAGCAGACAGGTCCGCAGATATTGTGAACAGGGGGTGCAGGATTGCAGGCAACAGTGAGAGAAAGTGCAGAACCAGAACTTTGTTGATTTTCAATGTCTTTCTCTCATTTTCAAAGCTTGACTTGAAGAGCTGAGGTCTGAGATTTGCTTAAGAGGACAATACAAGTGATGATAGACCCATACTAACTGCAAATAGTCATGGTGACGATATTTTTTTGTAACAGATCAATATTGAATACAGATCTTGGTCATACGTTTCATGGAAAGATGGTAAAGATAGGATGCATAGGGTTAGAATTGATAAGGTGTTAAAACATGATGCTCATGTACCACATCCAATAGGATTTGAAGATACACTAGGGGGTGCATTGGAATCTTATGCAATTTGGCCAAAATCAGATTTGGAACCTCACTATCATGATCATGCCATAAATAATCCTAACGATCTCACTACCTTCATATGTACAAAGGTTTCTCTTACACATAAATTCAAAGGAACAAGCATGTGCATTGCCAAAGGAATGATATTCAATGTCTGTGAGGATGACATGGTTGAGGGTGAAACACTAGGTGAAATGGAATTTGGTGTTTTTGTGGAAGAAATAGACAAAAATTGACAAATATGTAGGGTTGGGGATAATTCTAAACATTTTTTAGTTAAATTTCCAACAAATACGTTACTTTACAACAATGGTGAGATGTTAAGGGCTAGGGAAAACTTCAAGGAGCCACACAAGGAAATTTCATTATGGGTTGTTATAGAGGACACAAATCCCTTAAATAGATGGGATGGGGATACTTATAATGAAAAATATATAAAATCAATTGATATGCATGAAACAAGGCCATATAAAAGGATTAAACGAGTTATGGCTACAAAAAAATTTGCAAAATGTCAATTAAAAATAGATGAAGAGAATGAAATTTGACTTTTGGTAGTAGCTAAATGTTGTAGACAATATTGTCTTCAACATGTGGATAGGAAGGCCATTGCAGTAGCTAGAAGGGGTTTGAAAGACATAAATAAAAATGGTATCAAGGAATTTGTCTTGAATTCACTCCTCTCAAATAAAGTCATGTTAAAGATCCATGGCCATGGTCTACCACCTATTGTTAGAAAAGTAAAGGACATGAGATTTGATGAGAATATTATTTGTAAGAAAGCATGGTACAAGATACATAATATTCCTCAAAGCACCTTTTATAACTACCAACATTATTTCTAGCATGGACATATTAAAGCCATTCATGGTAACACCAATATATGCAAAGAACATGCACACATTGTGGAGGCTAGAGAAATATTGCACAAGATTATAATGAATAATTATTTTTTTTCACCAAATTGAACACGTCAAATTGAAGAAAATGAAAATATTATGCCCTTAATATTGTTTCCTTCAACTTACACACAAAATTATTTATTAAAAGAGATTAATGAGGCTCTCAAAAAGATCAGTTACCCATCAATATCACAACCAACAATGAGAAATATGTGGAATACTCATTTCCATGATGTGGCATTTTAAAAGAGCACCCACTTCAGTAAATGTAATGAATGTATTGTGTTGAAATCACAAATGAAGTCAACGACTACAAAAGAGTTGGAAGAAAAGGCATGAGCTAGATTGAATAAACATTACAAGACTATTATGTGTGGAAGATATTGCTACTATGCACACATAATTATGTCAAAGTGGTTTCCAAAGAATTATTTGAGTATTATCCATGATAAAATGGACAAAACAAAGACTTCAATCCCAAGGCCATGTGTCAAACCAAAATCTATTGCAGGAACAAACTAAAGTTTGTCATTGACATGTATGTTAACACATGGGCATAAGAAAAGAGGTTTTGGTCATTTCTCCCTACCATTTGTACATATGGGATCACAATTTACTATTACATCCCTTGCAAAGTGTTTGAGGGACTTGGAAAACCCACACCTTGATATGTATGGTGATCTATTTATGAGAGTGGATGTTCAATAAATCCCCTTTCAAATGCATTACTTGACACTTGGATTTACTCAAAATGCAAAGTGTACAAGGATGCTTCCAAGTCTAATGGAAGATCAAAAAATCAAGAAGTTGATTTTAAACCTCTTCCTCCACATTTATTATTATAGTTGGACAATGTTTCAAGTGATAATAAGAATCATTACCTTTTCATGTTTCTATTTCTCTTAACAGCTCTTGGTGTCTTCATCACTATTGAGGTTGGTTTCTTGCCCATGGGGCATACCCATGAATACATAGGTGGAATGTATGGAAGAAAATCTTCCAACTTGAAAAAAGTAAAGATGTATATTATTTACCTAAAATGACAGATACATATCACACAATTGAAGAAAAGTGAGTGTTTCCACCTACACTTATTGACAAGGTGTATGACTTCGGAGGCTGAGATGTTGATCTTCTTGTTGTTTCATTCTATTCTGTGCCAAAGTGAGGTTATCCTTTAAGAGTTGGAGAACCTGTTGTTGATGCTCGATGTGATCTTCCACTGCTTGAAACTTAGAATTTTCTCTTCAATATGATGTGATGGATGGTGTATGATATCCATAAAGTGCCATAGATGGGGTCATTTTTGTTGTAGTATGGAAGGAAGTGTTATACCACCATTTAGCCAGAGGTAACATTTGACCAATTGTGTCTGTTTATCATATACAAAGAAACGAAGATATCCTTCCAAACATTTGTTTACTATCTCAATCTTCCCACCATATTGAGGATGATAAGATGAGTTATGAGCTAACTGAGTACTGAGACAAGAAAATAATTATGTCCAACAAGTTCCAGTGAAAATGGGATATCTCTCGCTTACAATAATATTTGGGTTTCCATGTAGCTTTTGAATTATTTTCATAAATGCAGTAGAAATTGTACTTTATTTAAATGGATGCGATAATGCACAAAAGTGTGCATACTTGGTAAGTCTATCAACTACCACCATGATGACACTCTTTCCTTCGGACTTGGGTAAACGTGTGATAAAATCCATTGAAACCTCCTCCCAATGTTGGCTTGGAATGGGTAAAGGTTATAATAGACCCGGGGTCTTAGTTGTTTCAACTTTATTTTGTTAGAAAACTAAACATTTTGCCACAAACTTTTGAATATCCGTTTTAAGGCCATCCCAAAAAAAAATCCTTCTTAACCCTGTGGTAACTTTTTAAAAATCCTGAGTGCCCTCCTAAGGGAGAGGTGTGCAATTCCATAAGAATATTTTGTTTGAGTTGGGAATTCTTACATAGGTATAAGCGATCTTTGTACCATAACGAATCATTTTTCCAGCTAAATATATCAAATGTACTGGGATCTTGTTGTAACTTTTGAATGAGTGCCCACACTTCTTCGTCATTCTTCCATTCATCCCTTGCTTCGTTTATCCAATCTGGTTGGATAATAGAAATGGCGCAAAGCAATTCTTCCACATCCTCATCCTTTCTTGAGAGTGCATCTACCACAACATTTTGCTTCCATTTTTTGTAGATGATTTCAAAGTCATAACCCAACATCTTTGTGACCCATTTTTGTTTCTCTTCTGAAGATAATATTTGTTCTAAAAGGTATTTAAGACTATCATGATCCGTTTTTACCTTGAAGTGTCTTCCCATTAGGTAGGGTCACCATTTCTTAAGTGCATATAGTATTTCCAACATTTCCTTCTCATAAATAGCTTTGTGTAAATACTTTCCTTTGATTGGACAACTTTCGAAATCAATGGGCCTTTCTTCTTGCCTTAAAACAACACCAATTCCATTTCCTAAGGCATCACATTCCACAATAAAGGTTTTTGTGAAGTCCGACGTAGTTAAGACCAGTGCTTGGCACATTACCTCTTTAAGATCTTCAAAGGATTTCGTTGCTTCTAGAGTCCATGAAAATGCATCTTTCTTCAATAATGTTGTTAGAGGCGTTGTTATTCTCCCATAATTCTTAAAAAACTTGTGATAATACCCTGCCAACCCGAGAAATCCTCGTAGATGCTTTATGGATGTGGGGATTTCCCATTCCTTAATGGCTTTAATTTTGCTAGGGTCTACCTTAACACCTTTGTGAGATACAATATGACCCATATATTCCACCTCTTATACTCCAGAGAAAAATTTGGAGCTTTTTGCTTATAATTGTTTCTCCTCCAATAGTTTGAGCATCCTACCAACATGTTGAACATGATCCTTCCAAGACTTGTTGTAGATTAGTATATCATCAAAAAGTACTAACACAAATTTTCTAAGGAAGGGTTTGAAAATGAAATTCATCAAACCTTGAAATGTAGAAGGTGCATTGGTAAGGCCAAAAGGCATGGCCAAAAATTCATAATGACCCTCATGAGTTCTAAATGTTGTTTTCAGAATGTCTTCATTCTTCATTCTTATTTGATGATATCCTGAACGAAGATCCAACTTGGTGAAGTAAATTGATCCATGCAATACATCCAGTAATTCATCAATGACATGAATGGGAAATTTATCTTTAGTAGTGAGCTTTTTGAGCTCCCTATAATCCAGACACATGCGCCATGACCCATCCTTCTTGTGCACCAATACCACTGGAGCAGAGAAAGAACTTTTACTAGGTTGAATTATACCAGCCTCTAGCATTTCTGCAACCATACGTTCAATTTTATTCTTTTGGGCATAAGGATATCTGTAAGGTATGATGTTTGGAGGAACAATTCCTAGAATCAAATGAATAGCATGATCATGATCACGAATAGGTGGGAGGCTTTTGGGAGTCTCAAATACCTTGTAATGATTGTCCAAAATGTTTTGGAGATTTGGAGAAATAGATGATTTCGATGTGGGAATCTAGGGAACATAATTGTGCAATTACACCTCTTTGTTCTTTTTTTAGAAGCTTGTCCATTCCGTTAGAGCTTATTATCTTTCCCAGTTTCCTTGCGATACCCCTTAGTTCAAATTTCTTTCCTTCCGGAGAAAAGTTCATGAAAAGTTCTTTAAAATTAAAAGCTATTGTACCCAAGGATTGTAGCCATTGGAATCCTAGTACAACATCAACACCCCCCATTGGAATGGAAATCATTGGGTTATTCAATAGATATTATCCCATGGATAGCTCGATATTATGGCACTTTCCAGACAATTTATGGTTCCTCCACTTGCAGCCATCACTTGACACTCTGGTGCTAGATATAAGAAGCAATTCAATTCCTTGGCTATCTTACAATGCATAAAATTATGGGTACTAGCCGAATCAATCAACACTATTACCTTTTTCTTCTTGATATGTCCTTCTATCTTGATAGTTTCAGGAGTGGTAATTCTGGCCAATGCATTATAAGATATGGTTGGATTCATTTCTTCTTTATCTAGGGTTTTTTCCTGGTGTATATCCTCTTCTTTTGACATTTTCTGTTCCTTTTCTTCCTCCTCTTCACAATCTATGTAAAATAATTTCTTCTCATCACACTTATGACCTTTAGTGTATTTTCTATCACAATTGTAACAAAGCCCTTTTGCTCTTTTTTCTTCCAATTGTTGTGGTGTCAACCTTGTAGGTTCTGGGATGTTAGGAGCAACAACACTTCCATCTTTATGGTTGTGAGTGGTAGGCTTCCTTCTTGCCATAATTTTTCTTTCCATTTTTCTTGCCAACTTGAATGCCTTCTCTAATGAATCAGGTTCCCAAAGGTGAAGCTCATGTTCGATGTTATCCTTTAAAGTCCCTATGAACACATCAATCGTATGCTCCTTTGGAATATCTTTTACCCTTACATTCAATTTTTGGAAGTCCTCAATGTGCTCCATCATTGAACCCTTTTGTTTAAGACTTATCAATTGTCTAAAAAAGGTGTTGCTTTTTGTATCCTCATAGTGTGCTACCATTTCTTTTGTAAAAATTTCCCAAGTGACAATTTGTTTACGAGATCAAAGCCATCAATACCATACAAACTGATTTGGTTCCAAATATAAAGTTGCAATGTGTACCTTTTGTGTGTTTTTCACATTATGGATATCGAAATATTTTTCCATCTGTAGTATCCATGTTACAGGATCCTTTCCATCAAACTTCCTCATATCGATATTTGGAATGTGGTGGGTCTTTGTTCTAATGTTAGATCTATGAAATCATGATTAACATTTATTTTGTTCTCATCACGAGTTTCCTCTACTACCTTTTCGCCATTATGAAGCCTTTCTTGTAGCAAATTTTTCAAAACTTCCACGTCTTTCTTCAAATCTTCAACATTGTCATTCTTCTAATCATGATTAACATTTATTTTGTTCTCATTATGATTTTCCTCTACTACATTTTCGCCATTAGGAAGCCTTTCTTGTAGCAACTTTGTCAAACCTTCCCTCCAACCTTCCATGTCTTTCTTCCAATCTTCAATGTTGTCTTTCATACCATCTATCTTAGCTTCCACGCCTTTCTTTAAACCATCCTTCTTAGCTTCTGTTACTTTTTGTAAGAGTGAAATTTGTTGCACTCGGTCTCGTAATTTTGATATATCATGTTGCATTTCTTCCTCTTCCTCATGAGTCATGCTAGAGATTTCAGGTTTCTTACTAGATGTTTCCATTTTCTTTCTTTGAGGCATCAATTAATGATAATAATGCTTCACTACACCCTTTGAGTTCCTTCAAACTAATTTCTTAAACCAAACTTATGCAAAATTTTAAAAAAAACTACACACTTTTTTTCACTTTGTAGGAGCTCGATATTGAATTTGATGTATCTTTGTAATTTTCAATCTCCAAGGTCTGAAATTGTGTCTTATGGTAGCCCTTTGAGTCATATTTCTAACCCCACAAGTCTGATCAAGATTATATTCTCCAAGAAAGAGTTATGTGAAATCACCCACGATGACCTGATTATCAACTGGTTCAGTAGAGCAAACTTGTACGAAGTGCCACGTGTCACTGTATCGACCTTAGGACCTGAAACTAACACACAGAAAACTACAGGTCATTCTCTTTCTGTAACATTTTATGAAATTTTAATCTGATGCTCAGAGAGAAAGTTATGTCAATATTTCTCAGGTCACCTATTTGAGATATAATTCGGGAGCCTGCAAAAACCCTAACTTCCTTCGATCCTATCTCCGAAAATATAGTGTGAAAAGATCTAAAATTTAGACCCGAAATTCATAAAAACTCATGTGCAAATGGGTTTTAATTTCAGCTTCTGAAATATCGTACAAAAAAATATTATAGCAAAAACTCCATGTTGACCTGTTTGGAACAGTGAAACCCTAGAATCCAAAGCTCTGATACCAAATGTTATGTAACCAGCTCACAAAATAGAAGAAAAGATAGATCAACGACTTAAAAATAAGCCTATTTGAGGGGAAAACCTCCTTTAAATTACACAAATGAGTAATTCTTGGATGATAGAAATGACAAAACCTCATTTCTATATATAGGAGTCTAAGGGGTCACAATATAATCAATGCCGACATAGCAATAGTAATATAAGGGCACAACAATAACAATATTGGGCTTCTATGGGGTATAATAATAACAATATGGGGACAATAGGAGAACAACAATAACAAAAGGGGCTACAATCACAATAGCAATGGGGGAATCACTAGTATTATAGGGACCTAACATAATTGTAATCATTATTGTATATTAGTGAGTGTAGAAAGTTTGCATGTAGCAAGTGAGTCATTTCTCTTAGGATTTTTGCAAGGAAATAGGAGCTTCTCTATTCTTTAGGAGAAAACATTATGCAAGGAAATAGGAAGAATAAGGAGACCTATTTTGGTTAAGAGTGAAAACGTGAAGTTGGGTTACACTTTTGTGAGAAACACCCCCGAAAAATTCACAATCTCAATTTTTGGCCGAACAATTTTTATTTATTTATTTATTTATTTTATTTTATTTTATTTTATTTTTATTTATTTATTATTATTATTATTATTATTATTATTATTATTATTATTATTATTATTATTATTATTATTATTATTTTTGGGCTGAACTTTTGGCCGTTTAGACTAACGTCGATCATTAAACAGAATTTTCGACAGATTTTAAAAAGTCAACAAAAAAATAGTTCAGCTGAACTAGAGTTTTCGACCACCAAATTATTTATTCAGCTGGAAAAATGTTTATATATATGACGAGCCAAACGTTGTTGTGGAGTTTTTCGCTCTGTTGATTTGTCTGTTGTGTGGTCTGTTGATTTTTCTATTGTGTTGTATGTTGGTATTGAGCCGAGTACCGACCGAGTTTTGTAGTCTATGGTCTGTTTAGACGAGTGGAACCCGAGTGCTAAAACCAAGTCGAAGCCGATTAGGTAATTCACACTTTTTTTCTTTGTGAATTTTTTGATTTTTTATGATATTTTTATGATGTTTGTATGAATTGTTTATGATGTTTTTTTTTGCAGCATGGCGCCAAAGGAACTTTGGTTGGTTGCACTCGTCGCTAGAATATTTTTCAGCCTCCTTGTCTACCCTCATTGCTGGAAACTTTCTTAGCCTCCTCGCCTACCTTCCTCATTTGAACCAGGTAGCTTGCCCTGCATGTTTTCATATATATAAATAAAAAAATAGAAATCAATTGATAAAAAAAATTGAAAATAACTATATAAATAAAAGCGTTTTTTGCTAAGTTCTAAAATTAGCAGTAGTGCAGAAGTAAAAGTGTAGTTCTATTGTATTAATTATTTTTTCTAGTTGTAACAGTCCCACTATGATTTGACAACTACTAGACTTCTCTCTTCTACACCAAAAATCCATATTGTAGCGCCATATTGTCTATAGTGTGAGGTGCGCCAACCTTACGACACAATGCTCCATGCATGAGTGCAACAAACCAATCTATTGAGAAGCCAACCTCTTTCAACTTGCTTGTTAGGATATTCCGACACATAGGAAATAGTTAAGTATAACTTGGTCTAGTATAGATTTAGGTAAAGTGTGTTTCTTTACTATGTACTTTTGTAACTTACAATCCGACGGTCAAGATATGTTCTAGACATGAAGTGATGCAACAGTTCATTCTCTCCTCGGTATTACCAACACTTGATCTATGGCTTAATGCTCGATTGGTCTGTGATCTCTATTTAAAGAGCATGGAGGGTCATTTGTAAGGTAACCATTCATGAGAGAAGCTTATGTAAATTTTCATTCTTTTTATTAATAAATTGCCTGAAGTGGTCGCGTTGGCTCAGGCCGTGGACTATTTCCCTCTTTGAGGGTTTTAACCATGTCAAGAATACTAGTGTATTGATCTGTGATTTGTTTGTGAGTGGTGTCCTTTAATGTTCTGTCTGAGGAACTTACCCTGAAAATTCCTACATGGTATCAGAGCTATTTGAGGGTCGCATCTGTTGGTGATCCAAATCTGAAGCCGGTACAACTGCATCCGACTATCATTTCCTAGATCTATTGTTTCTGACTACTTTTGAGCTGAGAGGACTGCTCTATTGTGTTAGAAGCATCTGTTCCACTGAGGAACCCCTTTCGTTTCATGCGAAAAGGTTTCTGGTAGCCCTATTTACGTCATTTTTAAGATCTGGATGTATACAGTATTTATTTGTAGTTCTAGCTATTCATCTCTCTGTTTTTTTCAGTTTATTTAGCTCTCTGTTTTTTATTACCAGATCTATACCTTTCATTTCTGTGTATTCTCTTTTCCTCGTGACTCTGTGCGATTTGGAAAAATCAGAAACAGAAAGAAAGGATTTTTTCTCATGTGTATGCTCTTTTCCGCCACGCCTTAGTGTGATCTCGGAAAATCAGAAACATCGAGGAATTTTTTTTTTCGGCTAAAGCTAACTTCAAGCCGTAAGGTTTGTTTTTTTTTTTTTTTATGTCCGTGTTGGGTTTTGTGGTTTCTGTTTTGTAGGAAAAAATGAGCTTTTTCAAGTAAGCATGCACCCCAAAGCTTCAATGAAAGAAAAAAAAAAAACCTTCCTCTTTTCCAAAAGTTACTAATCTTTTAAACTAGCTCACTTGGTCCAAAGTTACTTTATGAGAATAGAGGGCTTGATTTCAAGTCTCTCTTTTTGTTGAGTTAGTTTTTCAAAAAGCACATGTGACTGATGTTTTAAAGTTACTTTATGTAAGAGTGTTCTCACCCATTATAAAAAGTGAGTCACTTATAATTCTTAAGTCTCTTTATATTTTATTTAAGTTACAATTTAGTGGGTAGCTCATAAAGTACCATTGTAAAAGTGACTTTCACTTATTTATAAAAGTGAGTCACATAGAATATTTTTTAAAGTGAGCTAATTATATTAAGCTTGGAAGGGGGGGGGTTTAAAATATAACATTATCATTCATTTCTGCACATTCATGCACTTCATCAGCATCTTCAATAACTTTTCTTCAAAAAGCCATAACTTCTTCATCTGGAAACCGTTTTCAGAGCCGTGTTTTTTTTAGTAGACTAATTTTTCGAGATCTTTCCATTGGAACACTTATTTTCAACATCTACAGCTTCAGTTTCTATTAAAATAAAAAGTCCATGCCAAGTTATTCTTGATAGCACCAACTACTTCCAATGGTGATCCTACATTGTGGATTTACTTAGAAGTAAAGGTATTTACAGAATAGCCTCAGGGCCAGAAACCAAACCTCAAGATGAAGATAAGGTAGCCAAATGGGAAAATAGGAAATATCAAGCGCGTGGGTTGATAGGCATGTCTATTTCTCCAGACCTTAGATTCCATATCGCAGAACTTGGTACTCCTAATGAAGCAATGAAATAGCTCACTAAAGTTTTTGGAATTAAAAATGAAATTAGAGCTCATCAACTCAAAACTGAGTTGCTTACATTAGACCCCAATAATTTTTCTTCCATTGAATATTTTTTGTTCAAGTTCAAGACCCTTAGACTTATCTTGGAAGGTGTTAAGGTTAAGAAAGAAGATAGTAGCCTTATCTATTCCATTCTTACTAAGTTGGGACCAACCTACTCTGTGTTTGTTGCCACCTTCCATTCTACTAGAGAAGCATTTATTTCTCAAGGACAAGACTACAAGTCCCCTTCTTTTGATGCCTTTTGTGATTATTTAATAAGAAAACAAGAAAAACTCTTATATCTTGGTCTTCTTAATCTTGGAAACTCTTCTAAGAAAGCCTTATTTTCCCAGCAGCAACCAAATCCAAAGAATCCTAAGAAGCAGTATCCTAAAAAGAGTGGTCCTAAACCAAACAAGGGTCCTAAGCAATTTCAGTCTCAAAATGAAAAATAATTTCAACAAAATGATAAGGAAAATAAAAATAAAGGGAAGAAGACTGATAGACATTGCCACTTTTGTAAACGAGATGGCCACTTAGAATCCAAATTCTTTAAGAAGATGGAAGCCTTGGAAGCAGCAATGAAGAAGCATAACATCCATTTGGAGCACTCTTCAACTTCAACTTCATCTTCAGGAATAACACCTTCTGCATGTGGTTATCAAGCATCTCGGTCTGGTTACGCACTAAATGTATCTTATTCTTCTCATTCTCATGAGTGGCTCATTGATTCTGGAGCTTCTTATCACATGGCCAAAAACAAAGCCATGTTTTATTATTTAAATGATTGTAACACCAAAAATATATATGTTAGTGAAGATAGATCTCTTAGTGTTGTAGGGACTGGAACTGTTCATCTAGACAATGGTCAATTTAATGATGTATTATGTGTTCCAACCTTATCCTGCAACCTTCTATCTGTATATCAGATAACTCATTCAGGTGAAGGTAAAATCGTTGAATTTTCACCTCATGATGTTATAATTAAAGACCTAAGAGATCCTAGACAGATTTTAGCTACTGGCATTTCTGATGATTCTACAAGGTTGTATAAGTTTAACAAATTTGGGTCATCAAATCTTCCCCCGGTATTTGTTGCTCATAATGATGAAGTGAGCAAACTTTGGCATGAATGATTTGGTTACTTAAACTATCGCTCCCTTCATAATCAATGTAAAGAAAATATGGTGACAGGTCTTCCAATGGTATCTTGCAGAGATCGTGTATTTCTAGACGTGTACTCGGAAAACATCATCGGGATAGTTTTGAAAAACATGCCTCTTAGCACACCTTGGCCCCTTTACAACTTGTGCATAGTGATTTATGTGGTCCACTTCCAGTTGTTTCATTCTCTGGCTACAAGTATTTCTTAACTTTCATTGATGATTTCTCTAGACGCACTTGGGTATACTTCTTGAAACTCAAGAGTGAAGTATTTAACATGTTCTTGGCCTTTAAGGCCTTTGTTGAAAAAAAATTCGACATCGAATTCTTAAGCTAATATCTGATAATGGCAAAGAATATGTTAACAACAAATTCATCAACTTTTGAATTGAGAATGGAATTCAAATGCAACATATTGTTCCATATACTCCACAACAAAATGGTGTAGCTGAAAGGAAGAATCATACCTTAAAGGAAATGGATAATTGTATGCTTCAATCTAAATGACTTAGTCTTAATTTTTGGGCAGAAGCAATTAACTGTGCAAATTACATAGTAAATCGCACTCCTACTAAGGTTTTAAGGAATATCACTATAGAAGGAGCATGGAGCTCAATTAAACCAAATGTAAGTCACTTTTGTGTTTTTAGAAGTGAAGCATGGACCCATATTCCAGATGAGAAACATAAAGCTTTAGAACCTAAGAGTGAAAAATGTTTTTTTTTTTTGGATATTCTGAAGATGTCAAAGGATATATACTTATTCCACTTAAATCCAAATATGTTATCACTAGAAGAGATGTAAAGTTTGCTGAAAATATGTCAGCCTATGATTCTAGTTTGGCAGATGTGCCACCTCTCCCTATCCCTTCTACTTCTGAAAATATTTCTTCTTCAGATGATGACAGTGAGGATGACAATCCTCCCCCACCTTCTCAGGATCCTCCTTCAGCTCCTCAGCTTCCAAAATGGGTCTGTGCTACTCGGGATGCAGCAGGTGCTCTTGCCAGTGATCCTATAGATCAGCGACGTACATGTTCTCAATTCGATAGAGCCTCTTCTTTACTGGCTCAAGCTTCAACAAATTATGATCCTGACACCTTTGCAGAAGCTTCAGGCCATCCAGATTGGGATGCAACTATGAATGAAGAATATCGTTCATTATTGGAAAATGATACATGGGATCTTGTTCCTCTTCCAAAGGGACAAAAACTTGTTAGATGCAAATGGGTTTACAGAACCAAGTATGGACCAGATGGAAAAGTTGATAAACATAAAGCTTGTATTGTTTCTAAGGGTTTTTCATAAGTTGAAGGCATTGACTATACTGAAACCTTCTCCCTTGTTGCTAAAATGAACTCTATTCGCCTTGTTCTTTCCCTTGCTGCCTCTTTCAAATGGGAAGTCCATCAGATGGATGTTAAATCTACCTTCTTGCATGGGGACTTGCATGAAGAAATCTATTTGAAACAACCTACTGGATTTATACAAATAGACTCCAGCCTTGTATGTCAGCTTAAGAAATCCCTTTATGGTCTCAATCAAGCCCCTCAGGCTTGGTATGCCAAAATGGATAGTTTTCTTTAAGAAAATGGCTTTTCTAGGTGTCATTCTGACAATACTGTCTACACCAAGAAAGTGGGAAAGTCTCTTATCATTCTTTTTCTTTATGTTGATGATCTTATCCTTACTGGTAGTGAACCCAACCTTATAAACCATGTGAAGTCAAGCCTTAAAAAGAAGTTTGAAATGACAGACTTAGGACACTTGCATTATTTTCTTGGTCTTCAAGTCTTGCAATCCAAGGTTGGTATTTCCCTTTCCCAGTCCAAGTATATCTGTGATCTCCTACGGCATTTTCACATGGAAGACTATAAGTCAGCCCCTTCTCCCTTTCATTCTGGAGCCAAGCTTTCAATCACTTGTACTTCCCCTAAAGTCGATGCTACCTTATATCGTTAACTTGTAGGAAAACTTTTTGTATCTGACCCATACTCATCCTCACCTTTCCTTTGTTGTTGGCCTTATTGCTTGGTTTATGCAAACCCACTTGAAAGTCATTAGAAATCAGATAAACGAATACTTCATTATGTTCAAGGTATATTTTAGTTTGGGACTCATTACAATGCAGAGGCATCTCCTCTATTGGTTGGTTTCACTGATTCTGATTGGGTTAGTGACCCTGATGATCGGAAGTCTACTGCAGGTTATGTGTTCACTCTTGGACCAGGACCTATTACATGGGATTGCAAAAAACAAAGTGCCATTTCTCTTTCTTCTATAGAAGTAGAGTATCATGGTGCTGTAGAAGCTAGTAAGGAAGCCTTATGGCTTCGTCAGATCCTGTCAGAGTTTGGCTTTTAGCAGCAACATCCGACTACACTTTGGTGTGATAATCAAAGTGACATTCAACTATGTAAAGTTCCAGTCCAACATCAATACAACAAATACATTGAACTACACATGCACTTCATCATAAATTTCATTCATGACCATGTTCTTGAAGTGCAATATTGTTCAATAGATGATCAGGTTGCAAACATCTTTACAAAGGCTTTCATAGAGGCAAAGTCTACAAAACTTCAATTTATGGTTGGAGTTCAGGAAGTTGTCACTAACGGGGGATAGGCTCTAATGCCTCCTTCCTTCTCCTATTGTGTCATATTTGTACATCCTTCAATCCTACCCCAAGTTGTTCTTAAGGGGGGATGTTAGGACATTCCGACACATAGGAAATAGTTAAGTATAACTTGGTCTAGTGTAGAGTTAGGTAAAATGTGTTTCTTTACTATGTACTTTTGTAACTTACAATCCGACAGTGATGATATGTTCTAGACATGAAGTGATCTGATGGTTCATTCTCTCCTCAGTATTACCGACACTTGATCCGTGGCTTAACACCCGATTGGTCCATGATCTCTATTTAAATAGCATGGAGGGTCATTTGTAGGGTAACCATTCATGAGAGAAGCTTATGTAAATTTTCATTATTTTATTAATAAATTGCCTGAAGTGGCCGTGTTGGCTTAGGCCATGCACTTTTTCCCTCTTTGAGGGTTTTAACCACGTCAAGAATACTGGTGTATTGAACTATGATCTGTTTGTGAGCAGTGTCCTCTAGTGTTCTATCTGGGGAACTTACCCTACAAATTCCTACATTGCTCTCTTTCAACTTGTTGCTATGGGGTGGTTGATAGTTGGGGATTTTTTCCGAACCCTAGCTCTGCAGCCGCCGCCATGCCCTCGGCCGCCATGGTTTCTCAGATCGCCCCTGCTGCGAATGGAATCGAGTACCGCAGGCACAGATCAAGGGATTTATCCCTCACTGAAGACGCACAGGATGCTCATTTTGTGAATGTTGTGGCCGCAAACAAGATTACTCGCGCGGATCTCTTTGCAGAGTGCCCTGGAGTAGCACGGCATCAGCTCCCCGCTTTCACAAAAAGCTCATGGAGCCATCCTCAGCCTGTCGACGCAGCAGCCAAGGGCACTCCAGCAGAACCCCACGCAGCGTATCCACTGACCTTGGATACTGGGAAGGAAAAGCCTGCTTCGATGGGCGGTATGCCTCCTCCGCAAATGAGGCAAATCCAAGATACGAAAACCAATCTTCACGCATGCTGCCTCTCTGCACAGATCTGCAATGAAAAGAGGCATTCGGACTTTTCTGCATCATTCCAGATACAAATCAAGCTCATTACAGGCAAAACTATGCTACAATGGGTCAACCAGACGGATCTAGTGCAGAATCTCAAGCATACACTGAGCATCAAACTGGGAATCCCCTCTGCAGCTCAAAGGCTTCTCCATGAAGGTAAACAACTTGAGGATCCCTATCCCATTTCTTTTTTCGGCATTGAGAAAGATGCATGCATTATTTTAACCCTTCGTTTGAGGGGAGGAGCTGCTGGAGAGTCTTCCTCAGCTAAGGCATTTTCTTATAAAGATGCAGTCCATGCTAATAAGCCTGAAAAGACAGATCCGCCAGTTCAGGCTCCTCCCAAGCCCTTTCTGGTTGACAAATTGGAAGAGGTCCCCTCTGTTGAGATCTCTTACCCTGACTTAGCAGATGACACCCAGCAATTTGCTGAAAGGGCCATCATCTGCAGATTCAATGGTCTCTGGCCACGCTCAAAGGAACTTTATGACTGGATCAAGGACAACTGGACTCACCGATGCAAGATTTACTTCTGTGCAAAGGGATATTTTATAGTTTTGTTCGACAATCTCGAGGACTACACAGAGGCCTTAGAAGAAGGCCCTTGGTTCATGGGTTCGGCAGGCCTCTTCTTAACTCCATGGTTCCCAGACTTTGATCCAGCTTCTGCAGTCATCACAAAAGCCCCTGTCTGGATCAGACTTCCAAATCTCCCAATTCACCTGTGGCGCACAGAGGTATACAGGCAAATAGGCAACACTTTGGGTTGCTTCATAATGGGAGACTACAAGAGGGAAATGCAGGGTCTTTACACATATGCCAGAATTTGTGTGGAGCTAGATTTAAGCAAGGGATTGCCAGAGCAAATCAATCTCAAGATCAAGGACTCTGTTTGGACTCAGCTTCTAGACTACGAGAACACTGCCTTTCGGTGCCGCCATTGTCACCTTACAGGACACCTGCAGAACTCCTGCCCATCGCTGACAGCAAGATCGAAAAAGGGATTCAACGCAAAATCCAAGCCCAAGCATTGGACTCCCTGCCCTCCTCCGCCGACTGGGAGCCCCAACTCCCCAGGTTCGAAGGATGGGGATAGCGATTCAGAACCAGATCAGGAGCCTCAGCCGATGGATCCTCCCATGGATACCATGGGCCATCCCCCGGACACAGCAATCGCCCTGAAGCGCAGCCATGAGACCTCCTCAGAATCTGAAAAGGAATTCCAGATGTCAGAGTTTCCCAGTCTTCAAGTTGTCCTAGCTCATCCTCCCCAGGATGGCTGGACAAAAGTCAACAAAAAGAAAGGGAAAAAACAATGCGTTGTAGCTTCTACCCCTATGGGGTAAAGATTATTTGGGATGTCTGTGATTACATGCTATCTGCTGTTGCCATTAGTTTGAATCTTTTCACCGGGACCGAGGTTGATGGATACATCATTTCCGGCCTGCCGGTCTCTTGCTTTTCCTGATTGTACTATATTTTCTACTTAATAGAATTAGTCTTTACCGAGAAAAAAAACTTGTTGCTATGGGGTGGCTACCTATATTTATTTGACACCTAAGACTCTACTCCTATATAGAAACTATGACATAAATCTCTATGAATAAAGCCAAGGTATGACCATGTGAGTAATAGAAGTGATACTAGCTTAAGTAATGCTAATGGTTCTAGTCATTCATAAAGATAAAGCATCTTTGCAGTTTCGTCTACAAGAATGTTTAACATATAAGGCATGTATCATAACCATGTGATAGACAATCATGAATCAAAGTATGAAAAGAGGAAAGGATAACACTCAGAAACATATAATCAAAGCTAATAAGTAGAATTCTGAAAATATTTTCATCAGAGGAACATAAAGCTTCTGAAACATTAGAAATGGAGCACAGAATGTGAATTCCAATTCTTACAATTGGTTTTAGATATGGAAGACATTCATTGTGAACTGAAAATAGGAGGCAAAATTGAGAAACAGACTATATTGGTCATGAATATGAATCTCATATGAAACACCATGTCATATTGGCAAAATATATCTTTCTATTCAGAATCTAACAGTACAATGCTTACACAAGTTACTTCAATAAGTACCAACCCCCCAGTTTTCTTAGAAGGGAACTGTATATATAGAAAAGTATACAAAATACATAACAATCTGTTTCTATCTTTCTAGAAAGAAATTAAATTAAACAAAACTAAAAATAAAATGGTTGTTATATGTGTCAAGTTGCTAAGTATTGGGGAAATCTGCTAACTACCAAGTGTTGTTGAAGGTGTCATTAGTTAATCTGTTTGGAGTTGAGAAAATTCGAGTCTCTATTTCCAGGAAGTTTCATTTGTTTTTAATGCTGCTAATTGTGCATTGCTTTCTCCATATGATTTGAATTCCAATGTATCTAGAATATCCTACCTTCAAATCTACAATTTCTCCTTGATATTTGGATTTTTTCCATAAAATTTGGGATTTTATTGCCACATATACCTTTGCTGAAATCTAGGAATGTTGTACGCTGAGTTGTACCAAAAGATCTAGGATTTGATTTACTCTGATTTCCAACTTATCCTCATGATGTTGGGATGTTCCACCAGTTTCCTTTAAACATACTGCCATTTTTCTCTTAAACTAAATTTTGGGATGAAATCAACCATTTCACCAGCATAAAGAAGTGCAAGCAAAGCATTTTAAAGACCATCCTTCCATTAAGATTTGGACCTGTGCAGCTATGGTCTCTGTATTTATTTGCATTTTGATTGTTGGTTGTAACAATTTGCAGCTCAATCTCGAGAGTTTCCACTACCATATTCAACTCCAGCAAGAATAATCGTATCATACCCTACACTTTTTTTCTCCAAAATATTAAATTTGTAGGCATTGTGAGCAGCATTATAATTTGAAATAAACCTGAGCATAGATTAAAACAAGACTCTCATCATATATAAATTTATTTTCCACTGTATTCCATGGCACCACACAACCAAATCTATGGCCATAAAAAACTGCCATACTTGTTGGATAGAAAGAGTATTGGCATTTCTTTGTTTTTTTTTTGGTGTTTTAATTTTAATGTTACTTGCTAGATAAAAATAATGTTGGAATTTCTTTGTTATTTATTTTTTTGGTTTTTTAATTTTAGTGTTATTGGATTGCTAATTAGAGTGTTGGAATTTTTTCGTCATCTATTTTTGGTGTTTTAAGTTTAATGTTATTGGGTTGACTTGTTCTACCTTGATTTATCTCGTAGAACAGTTCCTTGATGCTTCTTGGTAATATAATTTCCTTGCTTTTGTTGTTATGTTCATTTATGTTTCATTTTTCATTATGTGTAATTCACTTCAAGCTTCCCTATTTTCTTGAAACATGGGTCCTATTAGTTTCATAAGATACGCATAATAGACTTATTGATGGTTCTTGTACTTGCTCTTTTCAAGTAGTAGTTTCTTTTTTTGTACATCTTTTCCATTTTTATTTTGTTGGGTGCATGATATTGAAGCTAATTAGATTGTTGGCATTGCTTTGCCATATATTTTTGATGTTTTAATTTTAATGTTATTGGGTTACTAATTAGAGTGTGGGCATTGCTTTGTCATCTATTTTGGTGTTTTAATTTTAATGTTATTGGGTTGACTTGTTCTACCTTGATTTATCTCGTAGAACAACCTTGATTCTTCTTGGTAACATACTTTCTTTGCTTCTATTTTTATGTGTTCATTCATGTTTCCTTTCTCATTATGTATAATTCACTTCAATATTCTCTATTTTCTTGGAACATGGGTCCTATTAGTTTCATAAGATGAGGCAAAATAGAGTTAATTGAAAGTTCTTGTACTTTCTATTTTCAAGTAGTAGTTTCTTTTTTAGATACATCTTTTTCATTTTTATTTTGTTGGGTGCATGAAATTGAAGCTAATTATAGTGTTGGAATTGCTTTGCCATCTTTTTTTGGTGTTTTAATTTTAATGTTATTGGGTTGCTAATTAGAGTGTTGACATTGTTTTGTCATCTATTTTTTGTGTTTTAATTTTAATGTTATTGGGTTAACTTCTTCTACCTTGATTTATCTTGTAGAACTATTATCCAAATGCTCCAAAACACTCTGAAGAGAAGCCCTACGATTATTAGGAGCCCCTACTCGATCAAAATGTTCTATGCTGAGAATATGGGCATAGGATGCAGTGCCAAAGAACTAGAAATGATGCACCTATCAATAATGCTAGTATCATATCCCCATATTCTCAACACATAACATTTTAATCAACAAAATGAAAAAGTTGATTAAAGAAAAGGACGCCAATGAAAAAGTATGTTAGGTCCCTATAATACTAGTGATTACCCCATTACTATTGTAGTTGTATCCCTTATTAACATTGGTGTGCCCCTATTGTCCCCATATTGTTATTACTGTGCCCCATATAATCCCTCTATTGTTATTTTTGTGCCTTTATATTATTATTGTTAGGTTGGCTGGGTTATATTGTGACTCCATAGACTCCTATATATAGAAGGAGGTTTTGTCATTTGAATCATAAAAGAATCATTCATTTGTGTAATGTAAAGGAGGTTTCCCCCTCGAAGAGGCTGAATTATAAAGCGTTGATCTATCTTTTCTATCTTTTGTGAGCTGGTTTCATAACATTTGATATCAGAGCTTTGGATTCTAAGGTTTCGCTGATCCAAATAGGTCATCGTGGCATTTTCGCTATAACTTTTTTTCTGCGACATTTCAAAAGTGAAAAAAAATGCATTTGAGACTAGATCACACTGAACCTCAGGTCTGAATTTCAGAGCTTGTCGCACTATATTTGCGGAGATATGATATGAGGAAGTTGGTCTTTTTGCGAACTCCTGAATTACATTCCAAATAGGTGACCTGGGGAAAATCATCCTAACTTTCTGTTTGAGCATCAGATTGAAATTTCGTAAGAATGTATAGAAAGAGGACAAACTGTAGTTTCTTGTATATATTTTTCGGAGCCAAAGGTCGAAATAGGGACATGTGGCATGTCATACAAGTTTGCTCTTCTGAACTAGTCTATAATCAGGTCACTGTGGAATATTTGGCATAACTCTTCCTTGCAGAATCCAATTGGGATCAGAATGGTGGCATTGGAAAGAGGACAAAGAGGGCTACTACAGGTCGCAATTTCATAATGGGATGATCTAAAATTACAGATACACCAGAGGAAATATTGAGCTCCTACAAAGTGAAAAAAGGTGTGTAGATTTTTTAAAATTTTTGCTTAAGCTTGGTTTGAAAAATTATTTTGAACGAATTCAAAGGGTGTAGTAGAGCATTATTATTAGTAACTGATGCCCCAAGGAAGGAAAATCCAAACACCTAGTAAGCAACCTGAAAGCTCTAGCATGACTCATGAAGAAGAGGAATAAATGCTACATGATATATCAAAATTACAGGACCAAGTGCAACAAATTTCACTCTCACAAAAGCTAACAGAAGCTAAGATAAATGACGTGGAATCTAAGATAAAGGGAGTGGAAGCTAAGATTGACGATTTGAAGATAGATTTGAAGACAAAATTTGACAAATTTTCTACAAGAAATACTTCATAATTGTGAAAGGGTAGTAAAGGAAACTCATGATGCGAACAAAAGAAATGTTAATCATGATTTCATAGACTCTAATGTTGGATCACAGACCCACCATATTCCAAAAATCGATATGAGGAAGTTTTATGGCAAGGATCCCACAACATGGATATTACAGATGGAGCAATTTTTCAATCTCAATAATGTGAAAAACACACAAAAGGTAAATATTGCAACTTTATATTTGGAACCAAATTAGTTTGTATGGTATCAATGGCTTTGCTCTCGTAAACAAATTATCACTTGGGCAATTTTTACGGAAGAATTGATAGCACATTATGAGGATACAAAAAGCAACACTTTTTTTAGCCAATTGATAAGTCTCAAACAAAAGGGTTCAATAATGGAACACATTGAGGAGTTCCAAAAATTGAGCATAAGGGTAAAAAATATTCCAGAGGAGCATAGGATTGATGTGTTCATAGGGACTTTAAAGGATAATATCCAACATAATGTTCGCCTTTGGGAACCTGATTCATTATAGAAGGCATTCAGGTTAGCAAGAAAAATGGAAAGCAAAATTATGGCAACCAGGAAGCATACCACTCACAACTATAAAGATGGAAGTGTTGTTGCCCTTAGTCTTCCACAACCTATAAGGTTGACACCACAACAATTGGAAGAAAAAAGAGAAAAAGGGCTTTGTTATAGTTGTGATAGCAAATACACTAAAGGTCATAAGTGTGCTGAGAAAAAGTTATTCTACATAGATTGTGAAGAGGAAGAAGAAAAGGAGCAAGAAAGGTCAAAAGAAGAGGATATACTCCAGGAACAAAGCCTAGATAAAGAAGAAATGAATCCGACCATACCTTGTAATGCATTGGCTGGAATTACCACTCCTCAAACCATCAAGATAGAAGGACAAATCAAGAAGAAAAAGGTAATAATGTTGATTGATTCAGGAAGTACCCACAATTTTATTCAGTGTAAGGTAGCAAAAGAATTGAATTGTTTCCTATATCCAGAAATAGAGTGTCAAGTGATGGTTGCAAATGGAGGAACAATAAATTGCCCTAGAAAGTGCCATAATATCAAGTTATCCATGGGAGAATATGTATTGACTAGACCAATGCTTTCCATTCCAATGGGAGGTGCTGATGTTGTACTAGGAGTCCAATGGCTACAATCCTTGGATACAATAGCATTTAATTTTCAAGAACTTTTCATGAAATTTTCTGCAGAAGGAAAGGAAGTTGAATTAAGAGGCATTGTAGGGAAATCGGGAAAGATAATCAGCTCTAATGGTATGACAAAGCTTCTAAAAAAGGAACAAATAGGTGTAATTGCACAATTATGTTCGCTAGATGCTTCCACATCAAAATCATCTATTTCTCCAGATCTCCAAAAAGTCTTGGACAATCATTCCAAGGTATTTGAGACTCCCAAAGGTCTCCCACCTATTCATGATCATGATCATGATCATGCTATTCATCTGATTCCAGGAAGTGTTCCTACAAACATCAGGCCATACAGATATCCTTATGCCCAAAAGAGTGAAATTGAACATATGGTTGCAGAAATGCTAGAGGCTGGTATAATTCGACCTAGTCAAAGTTCTTTCTCTGCTCTAGTAGTATTGGTGCACAAGAAGGATGGATCATGGCGCATGTGTCCAGATTATAGGGAGATCAACAAGCTCACTATTAAATATAAGTTTCCCATTCCTATCATTGATGAATTACTGGATGAATTGCATGGATCAATTTACTTCACCAAGTTGGATCTTCATTTAGGATATCATCAAATCAGAATGAAGACTGGAGACATTCTGAAAATAGCATTTAGAACTCATGAGGGTCATTATGAATTTTTGGTCATGCCTTTTGGCCTTACCAATGCACCTTCTACATTTCAAGGTTTGATGAATTCCATTTTCAAACCCTTCCTTAGAAAATTTGTGTTAGTATTTTTTGATGATATACTAGTCTACAGCAAGTCTTGGAAGGATCATGTTGAACATGTTGACAGGGTGCTACAACTATTGGAGGAGAAACAATTATATGCAAAAAGATCCAAATGTTTCTTTGGAGTACAAGGGATGGAATATCTGGGTCATATTGTATCTCATGAAGGAGTTAAGGTAGACCCTAGAAAAATTAAAGCCATTAAGGAATGGAAAATCCCCACATCCATAAAGCATCTGGGAGGATTTCTTGAGTTGACAGGGTATTATCGCAAGTTTGTTAAGAATTATGGGAGAATAGCAGTGCCTCTAACAACATTATTGAAGAAAGATGCATTTTCATGGACTCCAGAAGAAACAAAGGCCTATGTGCCAAGCACCAGTCTTAGCTATACCTGACTTCACAAAAACCTTTATTTTGGAATGTGATGCTTCAGGAAATGTATTTGGTGTTGTTTTAATGCAAGATTAAAGACCCATTGCTTTTGAAAGTCATCCAATCAAGGGAAAGTTTTTACGCAAAGCTATTTATGAGAAGGAAATGTTGGCAACACTACATGCACTTAAGAAATGGCGACCCTACCTAATGGGAAGACACTTCAAGGTAAAAATAGATCATGATAGCCTTAAATACTTTTTAGAACAAAATTATCCTCTGAAGAGCAACAAAAGTGGGTCAAAAAGATGTTGGGTTATGACTTTGAAATCATCTACAAAAGAGGGAAGCAAAATGTGGTGGCATATGCACTCTCAAGAAAGGATGAGGATTTGGAAGCATTGTTTTGTGCCATTTCTATTATCCAACCAGATTGGATAAACGAAGCAAGGAAGGAATGGAAGAATGATGAAGAAGTGTGGGCACTTATTTGAAAGTTACAACAAAATTCCAGTACATCTTATACATTTAGCTGGAAAAATGATTTGTTATGGTACAAAGATCGCTTATACCTCTGTAAGAATTCCCAACTCAAACAAAAGATTCTTATTGAATTGCACACTTCTCCCTTTGGAGGGAACTCAGGTTTTTTAAAACCTACCAAAGGGTTAAGAAGGAATTTTTTTGGGATGGCCTTAAATCGGATATTCAAAAGTTTGCGGCGGAATGTTTGGTTTTCCAACAAAATAAAGTTGAAACAACTAAGACGTAAGGTCTATTACAACCTTTATCCATTCCAAGCCAACGTTGGGAGGAGGTTTCAAGGGATTTTATCACAGGTTTACCCAAGTCTGAGGGAAAGAGTGTCATCATGGTGGTAGTTGACAGACTTACTAAGTATGCGCACTTTTGTGCATTATCACATCCATTTAAAGCCAGTATAGTTTCTACAACATTTATGGAAACAATTCAAAAGCTACATGGAAACCCAAAGATTATTGTAAGTGACAAAGATCCCATTTTCACTGGAAATTTTTGGACATAATTATTTTCTTGTCTCGGTACTCAGTTAGCTCATAGCTCATCTTATCATCCTTAATCTGATGGGCAAAATGAGATAGTAAACAAATGTTTGGAAGGATATCTTCGTTGCTTTGTATCTGATAAATAAACACAATGGGTCAAATGGTTGCCTCTGGCTGAATGGTGGTATAACACTTCCTTCCATATAGCAACAAAAATGACCCCATTTATGGCACTTTATGGATATCAGCCACCATCCATCACATCATATTTAAGATAAAATTCTAAGGTTCAAGCAGTGGAACATCACATCGAGCATCAACAACAAGTCCTCCAACTCTTAAAGGATAACCTTGTGTTGGCGTAGAATAGAATGAAACGATAGGAAGATCAACATCGCAGTGAAAGAAGTTTTGATGTAGGTGATTGGGTATTCCTATGGCTACAACCATATAAACAAATGTCCCTCAATCAAGCTAAGAAGGATAATAAATTATCACCAAAGTATTATGGTCCATACAAGATGTTGCAAAAGATTGGTACTATGGCATACAAATTGGAGCTTCCTGCAGCTTCTCGAGTGCACCCAGTTTTCCATGTTTCATGTTTAAAGAAGGTTATAGGCGACAAGCTCCCAGTTCAAACAATATTGCCAAAACTTGACGAGGAAGGAAAAATTATATTGGAACTGGAAGCAATCACAGAAGCAAGAACTCGATAGCTACGAAATCGATCAATTTCAGAGTATCTCATCAAGTGGAAGAACTTATCCACTGAAGATTCCACATGGGAGGATGAGAATTTTATACAGAAGCATCCAAAACTACCCAAGTGTCGAGGACAACACTTTTTTGAAGGAGATGAGCATGTTAGGTCCCTATAATACTAGTGATTACCCCATTACTATTGTAGTTGTATCCCTTATTAACATTGTTGTGCCCCTATTGTCCACATATTGTTATTACTGTGCCCCATAGAATCCCTCTATTGTTATTTTTGTGCCTTTATATTATTATTGTTAGGTCAGTTGGGTTATATTGTGACTCCTTATACTCCTATATATAGAAAGGAGGTTTTGTCATTTTGAATCATAAAAGAATCATTCATTTTTGTAATGTAAAGGAGGTTGGCCCCTCGAAGAGGTTGAATTCTAAGGCGTTGATCGATATGGTTTCATAACAAAGTAGATGATATCATGGCCACTGAACAACGTTGATGCTTCTTGGTAACATATTTTCCATGCTTCTATTGTTATATGTTCATTTATGTTTCTTTTTTCATTATGTGTAATTCACATTGCTTCCCTATTTTCTTGGAACATGTGTCTTATTAGCTTCCTAAGATGATGTAGAATACAATTAATTGAAGGTTCGTGTACTTGATCTTTTCAAGTAGTAGTTTCTCTTTTAGATACATCTTTTTCATTTCTATTTTGTTAGGTGCATGAGATTGAAGCTAATTAGAGTGTTGGCATTGCTTTGTCATTTATTTTTGGTGTTTTAATTTTAATGTTATTGGGTTTCTAATTAGTGTTTCCATTTCTTTGTCATCTATTTTTGGTTTTTTAATTTTAATGCTATTGGGTTTGACTTGTTCTTTGATTTATGTCATAGAGTTCAATCTTGATGCTTCTTGGTAACATACTTTCCTTACCTATGTTGTTATATGTTTCCTATTTCAGTATATGTTTAATTCACTTTGCTTCCCTACTTGTTTGGAACATGGGTCTTATTAGCCTCCTAAGATGAGGCATAATACACTTAATTGAATGTTCTTGTACTTTCTCTTTTCAAGTAGTAGTTTATTTTTGAGATACATATTTTTCATTTCTATTTTGTTGAGTGCATGAGATTAAAGCTAATTAGAGTGTTGGCATTGCTTTTTCATATATTTTTGGTGTTTTAATTTTAATGTTATTATGTTGTTAATTTCTATTTTGTTGAGTGCAAGAGATTAAAACTAATTAGAGTGTTGGCATTGCTTTGTCATCTATTTTTGGTGTTTTAATTTTAATGTTATGGGGTTGATTTGTTCTACCTTGATTTATCACATAGAACAACCTTGATTCTTCTTGGTAATATATTTTCCTTGTTTATGTTGTTATATCCTCATTTATGTTTCTTCAATTGAAGGTTCTTGTACTTTCTCTTTTCAAGTAATAGTTTCTTTTTGAGATACATCTTTTTCATTTCTATTTTGTTGAGTGCTTGAGATTGAAGATAATTAGAGTGTTGGCATTGCTTTGTCATATATTTTTTGTGTTTTAATTTTAATTTTATTGTGTTGCTAATTAGAGTGTTGGCATTTTTTTATTATCTATTTTTGGTGTTTTAATTTGAATGTTAATTGGGTTTAATTGCTCTACCTTGATTTATCTTGTGGAACAACCTTCATTCTTCTTGGTAATATAGTTTCATTGCTTTTGTTGTTATATGTTCATTTATGTTTTATTTTTCATTATGTGTATTTCACTTCAAGATTTCCTATTTTCTTGGAACATGGATCTTATCATTTTCCTAAGATGAGATAGAATATACTTAACTGAAGGTTCTTGTACTTGATATTTTCAAGTAGTAGTTTCTTTATGAGATACATCTTTTTCATTTCTATTTTATTGGGTGCATGAGATTGAAGATAATTATATAATTTCCATTGCTTTGTCATCTATGTTTTGTGTTTTAATTTTAATGTTATTAGGTTGCTAATTAGAGTGTTTGCATTTCTTTGTCATCCATTTTTGTGTTTTAATTTTAATGTTAATTGGGTTGACTTGTTCTACCTTAATTTATCTTGTAGAACAACCTTGATGCTTCTTGGTAACATACTTTCCTTGCTTCTATTGTTATATGTTCATTTATATGTTTTCTTTTTCATTGTGTATTTCACTTCAAGCTTCCCTATTTGCTTGGAACATGGGTCTTATCATCTTCCTAAGATGAGGAAAAATACACTTAATTGAAGGTTCTTGTACTTGCTCTTTTCAAGTAGTAGTTTCTTTTTGAGATGCATCTTTTTCATTTCTATTTTATTGGGTGCATGAGATTGAAGCTAATTAGAGTGTTGGCATTGATTTGTCATTTATTTTTGGTGTTTTAATTTTAATGTTATTGGGTTGACTTGTTCTACCTTGATTTATCTTGTAGAACAACCTTGATACTTCTTGGTAACATACTTTACTTGTTTCTATTGTTATATGTTCATTTATGTTTCCTTTTTCATTATGTGTAATTCAATTTCTGATCTGATATTCACCCTATGAGTGCCATCAGTTAAAGATTTATTAAACTAAGGTATTACAAACTCATGTGCTGGTGTGTGTTCTATGTTATTGAAACAACGGAACAATCAGATTTCCCATACACAGACAATAAAATGGAGAGACAGTAGAGAAATACAGTAAGCAACACAAAGACACAAACAATTTTAATAAGGAGTTCACCCTATTCTCCAGGGCTACATCTCTGGTCCAACTTCAGTGGTGGCCTTGTTTTATTGTGTCTTTCAAGGATAGAAATTACAATACAGGGACTCAATATGAGTTCTCTTCAAGAAGATTTTCACTTGGTAGGGTGTTTCATGGATTCCCCAAGCCACTCGGAGTACACAAACTCTTTTTCTTCATACCAGCTCTGTGACCCTTGGTCTACAGTGGAAAGAGCCAAACGTGATGCTCAGTCCGGACAGATTCCTCTATGGGAAGGCTTGAATCTTCAAGATCTATGGTGCTTGACATTGCCTGTGGTCAGCTTAGCCCTCTGTCTCTTCTGCTTGGTTTTACTGTTCTCTATGTTCAGTCCTCCTCTCAAGGTTCATTGTTCACTGTCTCTCTTGGTCACTTGGACTCCTCTCAATTTCTGACTCCAAATCAACTCTGACTCATTCGACTGTCTCTGTTCATGGCTGTAGCCATTCAATCCCTATGCCTATTCGGTTCCTCTTCAGCCTATGTCGATTCGCCTTCTGCAGCTGCACTTATAGTTCCCTGCGTTCAACGTCATCCTGAACGCTCAGGGAGTGGCCACTTGTCCTCCTCTGAATGGCGCCACCATGTTTCGTCAGTTTGTTTCTTCAGTTACGCTGTGGATGAATCTTTCCTCCACTGTGGCGGTCAAACGGATTCCAAATCCCTTCTAGAACGAGGCTTAATTCCCCATCAATTCCGCTCACTCCATCGGGTGTGATCTCAACTGTCCGATCTGATCCCTCCAGATCCTACGTCATACGCACATTTCCCGCAGTTGACTTACTCGACCGATAGTGCACGATCAATGGCAGTTTTCTCTCACCTCTACTTGCCATGCGTCGATCGATGTATGGAATCGCTCTACTCCCATCCAAAACATCTTACCATTCAAGGGCGCCTCGATCGATACCGCTGGTTTCCAGAACGTGGGTCTCGCCTTTGTACTTTAGCACTTTTACCTTTTCCGCCCGCGGTCTCCTGGCTCCCGATGTGACCGAGAGCTCGGGCTCCCTCCATTTTAGCTAGGCGCTAATCGCACATCAAAATCCACCTCTGTTACCTGATTCAGGGCTCCCAGGGGCTACTTTGGCCTCCTGTGCAGTCTCCATGGGCCTCAGTCAGCATGCTTTGACTGAGGTCCTCGTCGTTCCACGTCCGCTGCCATGGCCACTGGTTCAGGGTGTTTTTGATACTGTTTTGGATTTCTTTGGAGATTTGTTCGACCTGATTCAGTCACGGTTCTCGACAATCTTTCTATGAATCCAATTCAGATCACGGCCTCCCTACTGAAAAAGCTTTTGGACCACCAAAATTTTGTTTTCAAGCAGCAACTAAGTGATGATATTGCTTCTTCACTAGTTCAATCTCAATCCACTTTGTGCTGCTCGGCTTTGAACCTTTGATCCCAATCCTGAGGTACTCAACTTCTCCCCTGCACATTGTCCTCACCTTCCTGTCCAACACGGTGTCTTCATGTAACTCATTGAGGTATTCAAGTAGCAGGTCATCAATATAAGGCAATTGACTTTGCTCTTCAGGGTCCTCAATCATTGAAGGTTCAAACAATCTCAAACAATCTGCATTTACGGCTGAGTAGATGTGCATGTAAGCTGGTAGATCAAGGCGAAAAGCATTTTCGCCAATTTTCTCAAGTATCTTAAAAGGTCCATACCTGATAGGCTTTAGCTTTTTACCTTCACCTTGCATCCTGTCCTTGCTGATATACAGCCAGACTTAGTCTCCAACTTGAAAAATATGCTCCATCCGATGCTTATCATGCCTGGCCTTATACTTGGCCTGGCTCTTTTCCAATTGTTCTTGTACTACCTGATGGATCTCCTGGATCTGTTCAATGAACCTGGTTTCCTTGTCCACATCACTGAATCCATCAACCATGGTATCTTTACCAAAGACAAAATCCAAAGGAGACCTTGGTGTGAAACCAAAGCAGGTCTCAAAAGGAGATCTCTGTGTAGAAGAGTGTTTGGCTCTATTGTAAGCATGCTGCACATAATACAAGTGTTCATCCCAAAGCTTAGGATGTTTACTGCAATAACCTCTCAGTAACTGGATCACAGTCCTGTTTACTACTTCTATCTGTCCATCTGTTTGTGGATGAAAAGCTGTGCTTTTATTTAACTTGGTGTCCATCAGTTCCCACAGACTAGACCAAAACCTCCCCACAAATTGGGTGTCTCGATTAGATACAATGGAAGTGGGTAATCCAAAATAAACCTATACATGTTCAAAGAACAATTTTGCAGTATGTTCAGCTGTGCTCTGTTTACTACAAGGTATCAAAATACACATTTTGTTGAACCTATCCACAACAACATATAGATAATCATGACCTTTCCTAGATTTAGGCAGTCCTCCAACAAAATCCATGGAAACACTTTCCCAAGGGTGAGAAGGAACTGGCAATGGAGTTTACAAGCCTAGTTTTCTATTGTTGGGCTTACTTTTAGCACACATGGCACACCCTCTTACATATCTAGAAACTGTCTCATTCATTTTTGGCCAATAGCAGAATCTTTGCAGCTGTGCAACTATTTTTCTTACCTCAAAGTGAACTGATATCAGAGAAGTGTGTGCTTCCCTAATTATCTTTATCCTCTCGGTTTGTGGAATGCAGAGTTTCCCACAATGGTATAAGAGTCGGTCCCTTATATGATAGTCCAATTCTTCTACTCTTTTTCCTTGACTCAAAGTTGCATATACATCTTTAAAATCCATATTCTGAGCATATTGTTCTATGTAGCTTTCATGTAGTATATAATTATGCTTAAGTATGGTAGACGTATTTATAATGGGTCTAGACAACATGTCTGCAACCTTGTTATGTATGCCCTTTTTATATCTAATGACTAAGTGAAACTACTGTAGAAAACCCATCCATCTGTAGTGTCTTGACTGTTGCAACTTAGTTTAGGAGTGTAGATATTGAAGTGGCTAATGATCAGTATGTATTACTGTCTCTTTGCCCATTAAATAATGTTTCCACTTTTTCACACTCTGAACTAATGCATACAATTCTTAATCATATGTAGGATAGTTAACTACTACAGGATTAAAAGTCTCAGAATGATAACATATGGGTTTGTCATGCTATGTCAACACTGCTCCCATGGCATAGTCACTGGCATCAATTTGGATCTCAAGTGGTCTTTGTAAATCTGGCAGTGCTAGTATAGGTGTTGTACTTATTTTCTCTTTCAAGGTGTCGAAGGCTTTCTGATGTTTGCCTCCCCACTGAAACACCTTTGCAATCAAGGAGAAGTTAGAGATGAACTTCCTCCAATATTGTGCTGCTCCTAAGAAGCTTCTCACTTTTGTAGCAGACCTGGGTTTAGGCCAGTTCACAATGACTGCCACTTTAGAGGGATCTATTTTCAATTCACCTCCCCCTACTATATGACCCAAGTAGTTTAGAGATGTTTTGCCAAATTCACATTTTGAGAGTTTAACAAAAAGTTTTTCTCTTTTCAAAACATCTAATGTCTGCTTAACATGCTTTAAATGTTCTTCTCGTGTTTCACTAAAAATCAAAATGTCATCTAGATACACAATAACAAAATCATCAAGAAAAGGTCTGAGCACATCATTCATTAATCTCATGAAAGTAACAGGAGCATTAGTTAAGCCAAAAGGCATAACCAGACATTCATACAATCCCTCGTTTGTTTTGAAAGTAGTCTTCCATGCATCTTGCTCTGCAACTCTGACCTGATGGTATCCACTGTCCAAATCCAGCTTGGTGAAATAAACAACTTCCTTTAATTGATCTAAAAGATCATCTACACGAGGAAGGGGATAACGATTTTTTATTGTTATCTTATTCAATGCTTGGTAATCAATGCACATTCTCCACAAGCCATCTTTCTTTCTCACCAAAACGATTGGTGACCCACATGGTGATGTGCTAGGCCTGATGAAGCCCCTCTCGAGCAACTCCTGCACCTGCTTCTTGATTTTAGCATTCTCTAAAGCAGAAAACCTGTACATCCCAATGTTACGCAATGGAACATCTTGCTGCAAAATAATATCATGTACTATTCCCTTTTTGGGTGGCAGACCTTTAGGTTCTTGAAACAAGAAATCATACTCTAAAACAACCTTTTCTATATCAGCCTGCTATTCAACATTACAACACTCAAATACATTGGTTTTATCAGGTTTCTTTTCCTTTACAACCATCAGTAAGAATTGTTTGCATGAATTAATCATTCTTTTCATCTGTCCTGAGTTTATGAGAGTATAATTATTCTTGAGATTATGAGCTCTTACAAAGTATTCGATTTCATCTTTAACCAGTAGATACTTGTTCTCAGCTCTATAGAAAATAGCCTTTTTATCATACAAGTAAGGACTTCCTAAAAAAATTCCACATATATCCAAAGGAATTATGTCTAA
Organism: Pinus tabuliformis; assembly: GCA_031772625.1. Classification (NCBI taxonomy): domain Eukaryota; kingdom Viridiplantae; phylum Streptophyta; class Pinopsida; order Pinales; family Pinaceae; genus Pinus; species Pinus tabuliformis. The sequence goes on from CM062812.1 coordinate 885,666,096, forward strand.
CTCAACCTCATCTACAAATGATGATCCAAAAGAAAACTTGAATTTGCACTGTCTAGTCACTTGTAGTTGTTCTTTATCATTCAACCATCCTAATGGGTATGGTTTCTTGTGAGGTGTAGTTGTTAATTCCAATATCTTTACAATTGCTTCAGAAATCAAATTTACTTGAGAGCCACTATCAAACAAAGTATCAATCTTTTGATTTTTGGAAATAACTCGAATATGGAAAATCTCATGTCTTTCTCTCTCATTTTCTTCATCAATAACAAATTGATCAGAATTACTAGTAGATGCTTCAGAATTCTTACCTCTTATACCTATGGATGCAATAGTTGTTTCATCTCTCAAGTCTGACCCCAAATCTCTCTGAATACCTATAGCTATCTTCTTCTTCTTGCCCTCATATTTCTTAGGTCTCAGCTCTGGATGCAGAATCTAACAATGCTCATCATCATGCTCCTCCTTTTTACAGTGAGTGCATAAAGCTTTGGTTTTATGTGCAATGTTAGCCTTCCTTGCCTTCCATTTCTGTTTTCTTTTCTCCTTGCTCTTGCTCACAGTGGGTTGGGATGGTCCCCCAACTTCTGGATTGCCATTCTTTCCTCTAACCTCTAGATGAGTAGCTTGTATAGATACCTCATCTATACTAGTGGGATTAAACATGAGGATGGTATGCCTCATGTAGCTGTGTATACCACTAATGTACTTCAAAAGAGTCTCTAGTGAATCTAGTGAAATACCCAACGTCAATGCTTTCTTTCTGAACTTTTGAGTATACCCTTGTACACTTTGCCCCTTCAACTGCCGAAGAGTTTGCCAACTCGTCATGGCCTACTGCATGTAGGCCGATGGATAGAACTGTTTTTTGATTGCAGAAACGAAGTCACTCCAGACAAAGATGGTCTTACCATGGGTTTTCATATTAGCTTGGGTTCTACCTTCCCACCAAACCAAGGCAGTTCCTCCTAGGCGTAGGCTTGCCAACTGAATCTTACTCTTGTCTGAGTTTATGTTCTGTACCCTGCAATACACATCAATTTGTCTAATCCAATTGTCCAATTTTTTAGCATTTAGCTCTCCATCATAGATAGGAAAATCAAATTCAACATCTAACTTAATCAAAGATGCTTTCTTATTATGTACAGGGCTATTAGGAGGTGTGAGAAAGTTTTCCTCTTTCCCCTTTCCTTTGGAGTTGTCATGGAAGTGAGACTCATCGTCTTCTTTCTCTTTCTTAGAGCCTCATGCATCTTCCATCTTTTGCTTTCTAAAGTCTCTGTACATTTCTTCAACCATAGACTTTATAGCTAGGAAACTCTCCATGAATTGAGGGTCTGGCCCCATAGATCCTTCTTCTGACATGGTCTTTCGAGGATAGACTCTTCCAATTTCAGGGTTAGTTTCCACCAACTCTCCTTCTCCTATTTTGAGCTTTAATCTTGTGAGCATTCACAGCTATACCAACACAAGCTTGTCTAACCTTACAACCTTAAGCTTTGATACCACTTGATCTGATATTCACCCTATGAGTGCCATCAGTTAAAGATTTATTAAACTAAGGTATTACATACTCATGTGCTGGTATGTGTTTTGTGTCATTGAAACAACGGATCAATCAGATTGCCCATACACAGACAATAAAATGGAGAGACAGCAAATAAATACAGTAAGCAACACAAAGACACAAACAATTTTAATAAGGAGTTCACCCTATTCTCCAGGGCTACGTCTCCGGTCCAACTTCAGTGGTGGCCTTGTTTTATTGTGTCTTTCGAGGATAGAAATTACAATACAGGGACTCAATATGAGTTCTCCTAAAGCAAATTTTTGCTTAGAAGGGTGGTTCTTGGATTCCCCAAGCCACTCAGAGTACACAGACTCTTCTTCTTCCTACTAGCACTGTGACCCTTGGTCTACAGTGGAAAGAGCCAAATGTGATGCTCAGTCTAGATAGATTCCTCTATGGGAAGGCTTGAATCTTCAAGCTCTCTGGTGCTCGATGCTGCCTGTGGTCAGCTCGACCCTCTGTCTCTTCTACTTGGCTTTACTATTCTCTGTGTTCAGTCCTCCTCTCAGGGTTCACTGTTCACTGTCTCTCTTGGTCGCTTGGACTCCTCTCAATTTCTGACTCCAAATCAACTCTGACTCATTCGACTGTCTATGTTCATGACTTTAGCCATTCGATCCCTATGCCTGTTGAGTTCCTCTTCCACCTATGTCGATTCACCTTTTGTAGTTGTTCTTGGAGTTCCTTACATTCGGTGTCATCCTGAAGCTCAGGGAGTGGCCACTTGTCCTCCTCTGAATGGCGCCAGCATGCTTCATCAGTTCGTTTCTTCAGTTACACTGTGGATGAATCTTTCCTCCACCGTGGTGGTCAAACAGATTCCAAATCCCTTCTAGAATGTAGATTAATTCCCTGTCGATTTCGCTTCCTTTGTCAGGCGCGATCTAAGTCATCTGATCTGAGCCCTCCAGATCCGACATCATATGCACATTTCGTGCAGTTGACTTACTCAACCGATAGCGCGCGATCAATGGCAGTTTTCTCTCACCTTCGCTTGCCACGCGTCGATCGATGTATGGAATCGCTCCGCTCTTGTCCAAAACCTCTTACCGTTCAAGGGCACCCCGATCAATACCGCTGGTTTCCAGAGCGCGGGTCCCGCCTTTGTACTTTAACGCTTTTACCTTTTCTGCCCGCGGTGTCCTAGCTCCCGATGTGATCGAGTGCTAGGGCTTCCTCCATTTTAGCCCTATTTGCCCAGCGATCGTGCATCAAAATCCACCTCTGTTTCCCAATCCGGGGTTCCCAGGGGCTACTTTGGCCTCATGCGCGATCTCCATGGGCCTCGGTCAGCGCGCTTTGACCGAGGTCTCGTCGTTCCATGTCAACTGCTATGGCCACTGGTTCAAGGTGTTTTTTATACTGTTTTGGATTTCTTTGGAGATTTTTTCAACTTGATTTAGTCACGGTTCTCGACAATCTTTCTATGGATCCAATTCAGATCACTTTCTTTCCCTATTTTCTTAGAACATGGGTCTATTAACTTCTTAAGTGAGGCAGAATACACTCAATTCAACGTTCTTGTACTTGCTCTTTTCAAGTAGTAGTTTATTTTTGAGATGTACATCTTTTAAATTTCTATTTTGTTGGGTGCATGATATTAAAGCTAATTAGAGTTTTGGCATTGCTTTGTCATCTATTTTGGTGTTTTAATCTTAATGTTATTGGGTTCACGTGTTCTACCTTGATTTATCTCGTAGAACAACCTTGATGCTTCTTAGTAACATAATTTCCTTGTTTATGTTGTTATATGTTCATGTATGTTTCCTTTTTAGTTATGTGTAATTCACTTTTCTTCCTTATTTTTCTTGGAACATGGATCTTATCATTTTCCTAAGATGAGATAGAATACACTTAACTGAAGGTTCTTGTACAATATATTTTCAAGTAGTAGTTTCTTTTTTAGATGTATATATTTTTCATTTCTATTTTGTTGGGTGCATGAGATTGAAGCTAATTAGAGTGTTGGCATTGCTTTTTCATATATTTTTGGTGTTTTAATTTTAATGTTATTGGGTTGACTTGTTCTACCTTGATTTATCTCGTAGAACAACCTTGATGCTTCTTGGTAACATACTTTCCTTGTTTCTATTGTTATATGTTCATTTATGTTTCCTTTTTCATTATGTGTAATTCACTTTGCTTCCCTATTTTCTTGGAACATGGGTCTATTAGCTTCCTAAGATGAGGTAGAATACACTCAATTGAAGGTTCTTGTACTTTCTCTTTTCAAGTAGTAGTTTCTTTTTGAGATGTACATATTTTTCATTTCTATTTTGTTGGGTGCATGAGATTGAAGCTAATTAGAGTGTTGGCATTGCTTTGTCATCTATTTTTGGTGTTTTAATTTTAATGTTAGTGTTTTAATTTTAAGAAAGCGACATAGATATTAAATTTACTAGAATAAAACTCGGTCTATCATTTTTCATTTTTTCTTCTTCTTTAACTATAGTTTTTAAAAAAGCATATAAATAGACCCATATATGGCATATAAATAAACATGTATTATAGATTTAATAAACAAATTTTATAACAAGGCATGAATAAGTGTTAAATTTCCAAGAATGAAAATAAAAATAAATTAAGAAATACTTTCAAACTAGGCATGAATAAGTGTTAAATTTTCAAGAATGAAAATAAAAATAAATTAAGAAATACTTTCAAATTTGGATGATTTGAAGCTAAGTTGAATTAGAAATATTTGTATATGTGGAATGAACATAAAAATAAATTAGTAAATACTTTAAACCTTTAATTGAGTTGAAGTTAAGTCAAATTAATTAGAGATTTGTAGTTGAGTTGAATTAGAAATCTCTATTTGTTTTCTTTTTGCAACTCTCCAACCATCCAACCAAGTAGAAACAACCTTTCTTGCTACCTAGCCTTCCAACAGATTTGTCTAAACAATAATCTTTTGCACAACCTAACAATACCTGTATAAATATATTAAATTCATTTTATTGAATTTGTTTTTTTTTACAGTGATCGGAAAACCATTTAAACATGGTTGAAAAGTGGACATTATGCATAGAAGTTTCTTGTTATCCCAATCCAGGGCAAGCAGTGATTACTTATGTGCTATGCAATATTGTGGTGAACAAATTCCTCCAAAGGAAAAGGAATCTACTTGGAAGAACAACAAACAATGAAGCATATTACGTTGCATTAATAGAAGGCTTAGGAAAAGCTAGGGAGTATGGATCCAATGGAATTGTAGTCTTCACCAATTTTGAACTTGTGTGCAACTAGATGAAAGGCGTGTACCAAGTTAAAAATGAGAGGTTAAAACAACTGCATGGAGAAGAAAAAAATATTGTCAGTCAATTTCAATCATTTAGCATAAGACATTGTGCAAATGTTAATAGGATGTCTAATGATCTATTGTATGGAGCAATGCCAATTCAAGATTTGTGTGTGAAAGATGAATTACTGTTAAGAAACTATCCATCAATATTTATTGATGGACATTGTAAGATATCTGTGATATGTGTGTGTTTTTTAGTTATCAATGTGTCATTTTTAATGACCATGTGTTTTTTTCAATTCTATACCAAGTGTGCCCCCACTATGTAAGCACAACTTGATTAACTTGACATATTTAAGAAAATTTTGTATTTAATTTTAAAAATTTGCATGCTTCAACATTTGTTTTTGTCTTGAGTATATTTTAAATGAAGAGCTTCGAATTGTTACATTAATTTTCTGAATCATTTTAATGTTTTTAAATAGTAATTTTAAGATCTTAAAATGCATGATATAATTTCAAGGGTTAAATCAATTAAACACATGAGACAACTTCAAGGGTTATCTGAATTTTATGAATTCCTAATATTTTTAAATAGAAATTTCAATATTTTTAAATGCATGTTGTAACTTCAAGCGTTACAACAATTTTTTGAATTCTTGATCTTTTTAAATAACATTTTTAAAAGAATTGTAAATCCACAAGGTAGCTTTTTAAATATCATGCATGTCTATATATCTATAGATATTCATATCATGGATGAGCATTTGTCACATGATTCTTTGAGGCAGACATCAATAGAGTCTCATACATCTACTAGAGCGGGATGTTGAGGTTGTGGATCAAAGAGAATATCAAATGAATCAGGAGAGTTCCATCGTTCATATCGTGGTATTATATGTGTGTGTGTGTGTGTGTGTGTGTGCGTGCGCATTTACTTAAATGATAAATAAGTAGAATCATATGTATGTACACATAAATATTGAAAATTGATTTTCCATTTTTTTTATATGCTTCGTTCACAGTGTTGTCACATTACAATGGTTAACATTCTCTGAGTGGTCATCAATCCCAGGGTGGTCAACATTCTCTGGGTGGTCAACATCATTTTGGTAAATTATACATGTCTTTATTGGATACATGTATGAATACATCTGTTCACATGTTTTTATATTTATGTAATTTTATATATTGATCCAGAGGGTGAAAAGTTTGGCCCAAGTAGACGTAAGCGAAGTCAGATGGTTCAAGAAGAAGGCAAGACACCAACTACTTTTTATCCATCTGATATTCTGAATGAGCTTCCTTGGGAGACAAACCTCCAACAATGCACATTACAAAAGTGCAAAACTCATTATTCTAAATTGAGGAAAGATCTTGGGAGTTTGGAGCTCCCTGTAGAGAGTAGAGAAAGCTTAGCAATAGTTACACACTCTCTAAGCTCATTTCTTGATGTTTATGAGAAGCTTGGTCCAACCACAGATTCATTTATAAATATGATGAGGCATATAAAGGAAGCAGTGATGGGTCCCGATAAATGGGACGAGGTTAATAAAAAAGTTACGAAAGAAGATGAAAAATCTATGTTTAATTCAAATAAGGGCTGAAAAGAAAGATTCTCAAGGTGCAATATGTCAAGCATCCTGATATAGCTTGCCATTTGTATCATAGGTTCCTTGTAGCATATGGAAAGCTGCCATGGAATGATGAGGTTCCAGTTTATTTTGAAAAATTATTTTATGCAGAATTTTTTTTGGGTATGAAACCCGATTATAATGACCTTCCATCCAAATATTATGGTATTGGGAAAGGTCGATTATATAATTGTAAGGGCGCATTACATGATACTGAATTTCCTCGCCCTCAACCACCTTTGGTACACCAACCACCTTGTCCAATAACTTTGCGGTCAAAGATGGATGCCACTTCTCAAATTAGTCGAGAAGGAAGGGATGCCATTATAGACAACATACAGAGTGCATTGACTGGAATTGATATCGGTCTAAATCGGCAAAGAGCATGAGCTAATGCACATGCTAATTTTGTATATAAAACAGATGAGGAGATAGATAATATGAATATTGAGGAGCTTAAATCATATGCAAAGGCTTGTCATAATGGTTGGCAAGACTTAATTGTTCATGAAGAAGAGGGTGTGGGATCGGTATGTGTCAATGGTCAGGGTTGATATTTTAATGTAATTTGTAATGTATGTGTTAATGTCGATTCACATACATTTTGTTATTTTTTCAGATATAATCTAACACAAATGTATCATATGTTCACCATTTACAGTTAACTCGTTTGTTGAATGAAATTTTTGATAATGTCACAGTCCCATGTTCAGGTTCCAATGAAGATATTTTGAGAGATGTTAGTTTTTTTGAAGAGTTCATGTTGATACAGTTATTATTCTACTTTTATTAAATATCAGTATATTGTGACCTGACATATTTTTAAAATAAATAATTATGTATATATAATTAAATGTTAACAGATTTTGATTCTGATTGATGTTTTGGACATAGCACCACCCTCTTCCTCCCTATTAGGAGATGTGGCACAAGTATTGAATATTTCACTTATTTTTTGTTATAAATTGAAGTGCAAGTTTCATTAAAAAATGATTTATATATTTATCTTATAATTTTAAAATTTTGGAATTTTAGGTTTGGGAAGATGATTTCCATTGTGTAGGGACTTTAGCAATGGAGTCAACAATGGGGATAGGATCATCTAAATAATTTGAAAAAGCCGTGTATCGATTTTTTTAATATTGTAAGTTTATGCATTTTCATACATGCAATTTAAAATTTCTAATATATACATGTACATGTATTGTACAGGGCATCCAAGAGGGCGCAATGCAATATGAACACCAAAAGGGCACAATGGAGGGCGAACACCATGAGGTATTGCATGGAATTTGAAATTTTTTATAATTTTGTTTTGATGATCTTACATTCTCATTTAATTTTAAAACATTAAAATTTAATTTTAAAGTACATAATCTTATGTATATATTCAATTACACATGTTGTGCAGGGCATCCATGATTCAGAGGAGAGCACAAGGAGGTTCACAAATCATATATTTGAGTGAGATTGTCTAGATAAATAAATTAATTAATTAATATACATATAAACTAATAAATAAATAATTATTAATTAGTTAGTCATTTGTAAGCCAACAATAAAAGAAAACATCGAATATTTTTTCAATTAACTATTAATAGCTCCATAATTTCATGCTCTCTCTTCTTAAAATACAAATCACATTGCCCTGATGATGGACTCACTAAGCTAGTCCAAAACGTTGGTTTCAATAACTAGTCACAGGTTTTTCCACAAACAAAAATAAACTTTTTATTTGACAATTTTTTAATGTTATATTTACTTTTATCATGATATAAATTTTGGAGATATTTAAAGTAAAACTCTTTATTATGAATTGATGCATCTTATTATTTGACAAATTTTTATTATATATTTTAAAATTTTGGACATATTTTAAATGTTGAACTCTTTATTATGATTTAATACATGTTAATTTTGGATTTTATGTACATTTTTCATGGTGCAATTTGCATGATGTATGGTTTGATGCTTAAAACTTGGTTTTACATATTTAAGTTCATGAATATGTAGTGCAATGAAAGTAAATTTTCATTTAGTTGGTACATTTTGCATTCAATCATTCCTATACCTATAATGTTAGTAGATGATTCTTAGGTTTTGTTTAAAGTTATTTTGTCTTGACTTATTTAAAATGAATCTATTAAAATTGCAAATTACAAAATGTGGTCTACATTTTGTATCTGAATGAATCAAGTATAATTCGATGTAGATGTCTAAAACAATGATAACTTAAAATTGCATTATAAAATATGGTACATGTACATTTTACATTCATGCATAGAAAGGCTACTATGGATGTCGATTGATAGTTAACTTTTAATATAAAGTGGTTTGAATGCATGTTTACATAAGTTAGATAAAATTGCATTATAAAACATGGCCTACAATTTTCATGATGCATACATGGGTTGATGCTTTTGAATGTCTTACATATTTGCATTTAGTTGGTACATTTTTCATTTAGTCATTCCTATAATGTTAGTAGATGATTCTTAGGTTTTTTTTTAAGTTGCTTTGTCTTGACTTATTTAAAATGAATCTATTAAAATTTCAAATTACAAAATGTGTTTTGCGTTTTGCATTTGAATGAATCAATTAGAATTTGATGTAGATGTCTAAAACAATGATAATTTAAAATTTCATTATAAAATATAGTACATGTACATTTTGCATTCACGTATAGAAAGGCTACTATGGATGTCGTTTGATAGTTAAATTTTAATATAAATTTGTTTGAATGCACATTTACATAAGTTAGATAAAAATGCATTATAAAACATGGCCCACAATTTGCATGATGCATGCATGGTTTGATGCTTTTAAATGTTTTAGATATTTGCATTTAGTTGATACATTTTGCATTCAATCATTCTTATAATGTTAGTAGATGATTCTTAGGTTTTGTTTAAAGTTGTTTTGTCTTGACTTATCTAAAATGAATCTATTAAAATTGCAAATTACAAAATGTGGTATACATTTTACATTTGAATGAATCAAGTATAATTCGATGTAGATGTCTAAAACAATGATAACATAAAATTGCATTACATTTTGCATTCATGTATAGAAAGGCTACTATGAATGTCGGTTGATAGTTAAATTTTAATATAAAGTTGTTTGAATGCATATGTACATAAGTTAGATAAAATTGCATTATAAAACATGGAAGTTAAATAAAATTGCATTATAGAACATAGTCCACAATTTGTGTGATGCATGCATGGCTTGATGCTTTTAAGTGTTTTACATATTTGCATTTAGTTGGTACATTTTTCATTCAATCACTTCTATGATGTTAGTAGATGATTCTTAGGTTTTGTTTAAAGTTGTTTTGTCTTGACTTATTTAAAGTGAATATATTAAAATTGCAAAAATTGCAAAATGAGGTCTGCATTTTGCATTTGAATGAATCAAGTATAATTCGATATAGATGTATAAAACACTAATAACAATTTGCATGATGCATGTGCATGGTTTTATTCTTTTAAATGTTTTACATATAATTTAAGTTCATGAATATGTACAAATGAAAGTAAATTTGCATTTAGTTGGTACATTTGGCATTCAATCATTCCTATAATGTTAATAAATGACTCAACCAACCACAATCATGGCTTAATAGATAAGTAACAACGCTGAGCTCAACCAACCACAATCACAAATTAATAGAGTCATAACAACACAATATACATCACAAATTAACAGAGAAGTAAATCCCCAATACAGGTATACATAACAAGAAGTATACATATAACTTTGTAACTCAATACAAGACCCAATGAGTATCTCTTTCACATCATCACATTATTAAGAATGTACAACTTAAGAGTGCACAAAAAGAAATGTTGACAATGTAATTGAACTCTAAGTTCTCAAAGATGAATCCAAGTAGAAGAAATTTTTGGGCAGTTCAATTAGCAAAATTCCAATGGAATTCCATCTTCAATGATTCATTCATGGTCAACTTTTGACATTATCCATTTTTTAACTTTCGGTTGTTTTTTTATTGAACTTCTATCAACTTTATGCATGTTGCACACACCAAGTGACTATATTGACAACTTATGACATCGGGTTGATAGTCTTGAAAGTAAACATTACTCTTAGTTTGGTGATTTTCTTAGAAAAAACAAACTTTCAGTATAATAGACCCTCTTTCATATATAAAATCATTATCATCATAGTCTTCCAATAACTTAATTTTTTGTTCAGTGCACCGTATCAAATAATACTTGACATTTTATATGTTGTTAGTGGGTGCAACTACAGCAAAAACATCTCCTACACAATAAAACAAGTGTAAATTCAGATCATAATTTACATGAAATTAACTTTATCAATATGGACTTGATTTTATTATCTATTCTAGAGCTCTATATTTTAATTATTATCATAGATACTTATACACATTGATTTTAAAAACATAATCTATATATATATATATATATATATATATATATATATATATATATATATATATTGAAATCAATTGAAATGTTACCTTCTCTAACAAGATCATAAACTTGATCACCTTTAGATGATACTATAGTCTCCTTTGATTCCATCTCTTCGAAGCTTGCAACTGACATTTTCCCCTTTGTATTTAGTTTTGTATGTTGCCAAGGTTTTACATACATATTGTTTTCACAAACATCATTGGATTGTGTGTCCTCTATGCAAACAAGACAAAAACAAGAATATTTTCTTTTATCAAATGCAAACGCATTTCAGTAATCTTTTGTTTTAATTGAATGCAATTTTCGAGTCCCTTTTACTATTTCAGATTCATATGTAATCGATATATCTACATCTTCGACTCCAATATGCCAAAAAACCGTAAATTCAAACAAGAATTTAAATATGTTATTTAAAATAAAATTTATATATGTTGAAGATAATCATTGTCATATTATTTAAACTATATAATTTATGAATGTTTAAAATTAGAAAATTAATAAAAATGATCATATATTAAAACTATATACATGTTAATTTGTACATATATGTACATAATTTCGTACCTCCCTTGATGGGTTAGTCTAATAGCTTGGTGCAGCATCGTACCATTGAACAACTTGTTCAGTTGAGACAAGTCTATTTGCATAATGGTACATTTGATATCTTTGAAGTGCTCGTTTTATACATGCCCCTGCACCATCATGTTCTCCTTTTCCATGACCAGTCTCAAAGAAATTCCAACGATGTTTAATGTGGGTTTTCTTATGAAGATGACACAACCAAAAGAATGATCGTGAAGATTTGAATTGACCTACGCATCCATTTGACCATATCCAATGTTCATTGAATTTTATTCCACAACCTTTCAATGAGTCATAAATCTTATCAAAACAATGTTGTACAAAATGTGTATCATGTGTATGATCATCGTTGATATAAAAGTGATATTCTTTAATAACATGTCGATTCTCACTAGTGCTTTCTATATCATCAACATTTTTTTCAGCATGTCTATATAGAATATGGACAAGCATAGAGACTTGGTCAAAATGATAATATTCACTCTGTATTTCATTTTTTGCAACAAACGTGTAATTCTCTGCAAAATCAACTATTGACAAAATGGTCCCCGATGGAAACATTTCACAGGATTTTTTGAATTGCAGGTCCTACCATCGAGCTCTATGTGAATTCTTAGTGTACTTATAAATTTATGTCTCAAATTTCTTCAAAAACTCTATCATAGGTGATGAGCACTAGTATTGCAGCAAGAATGTTGCAACTCCTAGAGCTACCAACTTTACTTTATCAACCCGGGGTTCGTACAAACTTGGAGGTGATAGTGTTGTATACACAATTAAATGTGATGGGTCTGCTCTTTTTCACTTCTAAGCTGGTGATATACCACTAAGGTTTTTCAAACTAGACTTCTATGGATTCAGAAAAAGTTTGATTACCAATGAGGAAAAGAGAAATTTGCACTAAAAGAAATCTTGTCTGCTGCAGTAAAGAAAAAGACTGAAATCAAATGCTAAAACACACCATTTTTCAAACTAACTTCTAAGAGGATTTGATTCAAAAGAATGCTAAGTTAACATGTATGCAATCCTACTGTCCTAAGCATGCAAATTGAAATATCAAACATTCTTCTGTTGTGCATGTAAATGACCAAAATAACTCTGTTTTTCTTTTTGTCTTTTTTTATGTGAAAGTGTGAAAGTTAACTTCTTTTGGTGATGTGGCAGGTGGCTTAGGGATGATGGTGAATGGTTATAAGGCTTTGGAGACAAGTAGGGGTCCTTTTCTAGCTTCCTAGGGACATTTTCACAATTTGTCCTTAAAACTGGCCACTACAGGACGTCCTAAATTCCTACAGGATCCCCTATATTCCTACAAGATATAGTCGAGAGACAAATGAGGGATTTTGAAGGTGATGGAAGGCTTAGGGAAGGTGTTTGGTGGATAGAATGAGGCCAGGGAGTGCCTAGGACCACTTCAGAACTCAAAACCAGAGTTGGGAGATGGCTAGATTTGCTCAACAAGATTGGAGAAGTACCATTGTGACATGATGAAATTGGTGAAGGTTTTTGTGAAAGGAAGGAATGATCATGGAAGGATGAAGTTGGGATGAAGTTTATGACCATGAAATCTTTATGTACTGCTAAAACTCCTGCACTTCATCAAACATTGACATTTATCCATAAATCATGCAAATAAGAAGGATTTCAATTAACTAAGGAAAACAAAATTTCATGAGCTAGCTGCCTATTTCATGCATGAGGAAACCTTGCAAAATAATATGAAACCTTGATGATATCTAATGTAAGACTAAAGATATAAAAACTTATAACTAAATCCTATTCTTGCAAACTCACCAAATGTTGGCCTACGTACAAAAAATCCTAAATTCCATGAGAAACTAGAATTCTGTCTTTTTGGGGCTACATAGGGGTTCTTTCCTCAAACCATAATCCCTAAAGGAAGGAGTGAGGCAAAATCTACCTATTGACAACTTTTTGATGTTCCTTTATCTCTTCTAAGGTACCGCTGAAGTAAAGCACAAATGGAAGCAAACTAATCAAACCCTTAACTACTTACAATGAAATAATGCTAAATACAATTCAACTATGAAATCAACTAAACATGCAAATATAAGAAAAGGAGCCTTTGCTGCTAGGGTTGGGTCCTAACCCGAGAGCTTCAGTCCTCTAAGTCAACTTAGTGCTAGATCAAGGAAAACCCACATAAAATTACATAACAATGTCTTCCACAAGTCTTGAACTTGAAAATGACTAGTTTTTTTACAGCAAAAATTCGAATCCTAATGAGGCTTTAGGCCTCCTTATTTATAAAACTGAAGTATCCAACTACTTCCTTAAATCTAAGGAGGCTCGGCTCCCAAACTCGAGATAAACTAGCTCTTTAATTGTCACTTGCTCAATTGCCTTTTGATCTCCATGACTTGGCTGCCTGTACTCTGAGCTAGCGTGATTGATGGAGGAATATTCGAATGATTGAGGAGTAAATGAGGAGGATCTACCTCCTACAATCTCTTCTCTTTGTCTCATTCGAATTTCAGCCCTTAATTAACCAAAATTTCCATGATTTTCTCTCAAAAGCCTGCAACCAATGCACATTAGTCCACTAGGCATAATATCTCACTTGGACTCATCTCATTAAGAAAAATACAATCAAAATATGTAATAAATTATGAGAAGAGTTGATTTAGATAAACTAGGAGGTGCATTAAGGTCCATATAGTTACCCAATGATGAGGCTCATCAACAAGAATTTCTTCTTCTTGTAATTCAATCCTTTTAGCACTTGTACTATTATTTGAACTAATTGATATATGGATATATTCATATCTCTTCCATTTCACTTCTAGGTTAGACAATGATTGATCATTTATATTAATAGAATATTAGTTGTGAAATAAAGTCAAATTTCCACAATGATCACATTTTTTACAACCAACACATTTCTTTTGGTAAAATAATTCATGAATTTCTCTTTCACATAGAATTTCAGATATGAAACCATGGATAGTGGAAGGAGGAGGTGATTTTTTCCAAAACGTTTTACCAAAATTAAGGAAGGTGTCATAATATAATTGAAATTCCACATGATAACGACAACAACAAGTGTCGTGTACAGTGATAGGTTTAACATACCATGGTTTTTGTTGCACAAAAGTACTGATTGAGACATTAATTCCATGATTCTCTTCTATGAACTTATTGAACAACTATATGTGAGTGATGTCCAAGATATGTTTTGCATGTCATTCATACTTCTTTTGTGTTATTCTTCGCCACATCACATCCCTTGCTTTTGGTGAAACATGTTATTTTTTTATCCAATATTCATATACTATTTTTTTACATCTTCTCCTAGCCTATCTTTGTATGGTTGCCTACAAATAATTGTCCAACAAGCGAACTCATCATTTACATCTATTTGTAATTGAAATTTCCTATGTTTGTGCAATGTTTTTCATGAGGTCCCTAATATTTTTGCCATAGATTTTACCAAATGATTTTCTTTAGTACTTGATGAAACCACTGCCATTTGTATTGCTCTACGTGCAGCTACATCATTTTTCTTTCTAGATCTTCCAATTTTTTGTAGAGCACTATTTATATTTTGAATCACATTTTCCTTCACCTTTTTATCTTTCATTGATTTTTGAATACCCAATAGAGTTGTAACATCTTTTAATTTCTTTAATGTTAAGAAATCTCTCAAAATTTGAGCTTGAAATGTCACACTTTCATCTTTGAAGAAATTCTCAATAATGACTTTAACATGATATCGTACAATATGGTAAGCTTTTTTATCTCCATATATGTCAGTGTCAACATTTTCTAACATATCATCATCGATATTGATTTCATCTGTACATATGAAAATTAAATGTAAATGGGTATAAATATTCATTAAATAATAAAATTAAAAAATAGAGTTTGAATGAAATTGAAATTAATAAATATGTATAATTTCAATAATACACATGACATATATATATATATATATATATATATATATATATATATATATATATATATATACACACTTGATGGTGATTCAACTTCTTCATTTGAATCTCTTTCAACATCTTCAACAAGATCATCAATTTTTGGTTCATTGTCTTTTTCATTTTTTCTTTCAACATTTTTAATCTTATCGTCATTGTTATGAGGAATATCTCTTTCTATTTACATTGCAAAATATTTTTCAAATTAGCTCATCAAATAGAATATAAATTTCACAATACACTAGTTAATTTTTAAATATCATTTATAGTATTTACATTTATGTACCTGCTTCAATTTCTAGTTGAGATTGATTCGCCCTTTAAATATTTGCATGTTCTTCCTTCTTTCTTTTGTAATATTTTCTCCCATAATCTCTACAAGCCTCAACGTCTCTTGTTTGATCATATTTTCTCTTGCAATTTCTTTGATTTCCCATGATAATTCAATCTATGTAGATTTTTAAAATCCAACAAAAAAAACATCAATTTCAAAAAATCATGCAAAAAAAATTAACTTTCAAATTTTAGACCAAAAAATTCACTTTAAAAATTCAACACAAAAAAGTTACTTTAAAAAAAAAAAATCACTTTAAAAATTCAGCCTAGAAGACTTACTTTAAAAATTAAGATTTAGCTAAAAAATATCATTTAAAAAATTCAGCCCAAAAGACTTACTTTAAAAATTAAGCTAAAAAATCTCACTTAAAAAATTCAGCCCAAAGAACTTACTTTAAAAATTAAGCTAAAAAATCTCACTTAAAAATTTTAGCCCAAAAGACTTACTTTAAAAATTAAGTCCAAAAAAATTCCTCCAAAAAGTTCAGCCCAAAAAACTTACTTTCAAAATTAACTCCACAAAATTCAGCGTAGAAGATTTACCTTAAAAATTCACTCCAAATGAGGAATTTGTGCAAAATTGAAGTTTCAACTCCATTTATTTATATCATTTTAGGCAAAAAATTATTTCAGAGGGTCGCATCATTTCATTTTTGTGGCCGACAAAAAATATCGACACATATTCGGCTGAACTTTTAAAAATAATTCGGTCAAACTTTTAATATAATTAAGCCGAATTATTTTTCGTTTATTTTAACGGGCGTCGACAACAGACATAAGTTCGGCAGAATGTAATTTTAATTTAGCCGAATTGTTTTAACATGCAACTCTACAACAGCTCGGCTCTAGTCACATTTTTCCAATTTTGGAATGCTTAAACTCCATCAAATTCGTTGAATTTTCTCTCAAAACAAAAACTAGAATTTTCATAATTGAACTACTTTCAGTAGATATAAATTTTATGGAATTCCATAGAAATTTGTTAATTTTAATTAATTTTCTAAAAAATGGTTTGCAAAAAAATTCTGAAGGTCATTATGATTCAGTGAAATCAAAAATCTTATTTTCCAAAATATACTATAAAAAAAATATGAAAAATTTATGGTTCAGTACAGTGGTCCGTCTTCTTTAATGGGTAGTTTTTATATTTTTAGCTTATAACTAATATGTTGAGAAATTTGATGTTCAGATAAACATCTTCAAAATGTGCAGTTTTTTCATATTGGTTCAATTCAAAAAATTCTAGTAATTATGATGTGCATTAATTGGTTTCGTAAATATAATGATATTGAAGTAGAGTCTGTCTACATTGTCGCAACACATTTTTTTCAAAAAGGCCAAGTTAACAAAGAATACACTGGTGCTCAAGAACATGACGTGTTATGAATCCCTTTATTTTTAAATAACACACAGTGAAATAATTGCTAAGTTGACATATCAAATGTGAATAAAAAAATCCCAAAAAATAAGTAATAGAAAGCTAATAAAATTTCTGACAAGTTTCTTCATTATTGTAAAATGAAATTCTAAATAGAAAAAATGGCTTTGGCTTGCTGAAAGTTGAAGAACTTCTAAAAATGATATTTGTTTTCTCAAAAATGGCAAAAAGTGTAACTCAACTTCACATTTTCACCCCTAAGTATTGGCCAAAGTAAACTCGGGAAGAGATCAGTATTGCAGTGCAGGTTGAGCTTCAAGCATTGAAGTTATCAGTGTAATAGATCATTGTTCTCATCTAATATATCAGTGTAATAGAACATTGTTCTCATCTAATATAATACAAACAGAGGAGGGGTTTTTCCCAGTTGAGTCCTAGTAAAAATTGTGTTCATTGTGATTGAATGATTGCATGTGTTTCTATTGCTAGTTTTCCCTTCCGCGGATTGAATAAAAGAAATTTGTATCTATTGTTTTCAATCTAAATTTAGAGGAGGGGTTTTTCCCAATTGAGTTCCCAGTAAAAATTGTGTTCATTGTGATTGAATGATTGTGTGTGTTTCTATTGCTAGTTTTCCTTTCCATGGATTAAATAAAAGAAATTTGTGTCTATTGTTTTCAATCTAAATTCATTTGCAAATTTCGAGTTATTTCTATAGTGCAATCTCCTAAAATTACTATAATGAGTCAGTATAGATTAAAAAAAAGTGGCAATAATATAAAAATATAACCAAAATTTAGGTTAATAATACTATCAACCATTGATTATTATTAATGTCATTATATAACTTTATATGTGAATGTTTTTTGCAGACTTTATTACTTGTTATGTAATCTTTGATCAACTTAATTTTAAATTAATATAAAACAATGAATAATACATAGAAATATTAGTTGTATTCCAAACCAAAACTAAAAATGCTATAAAACAATGAATAAAACAATTAATTGCTACATTTTATAAAAGAATAAATTTAAACATAATATGAGCCTTATATAAAATTTTCTCTCATAGATTATAAAATGTTATCAACCTCCTAATATGATAAAATATTGTAATGAATGCAAGTGCTACCTAATAGGTAACAAGCATATTATTGTTATAATTTTATCATTCAATAAATTTTATGCACACTTAAAATTTTTGGCAACCTTCTATTATAATAGTAACTCAACACAATGTGGTACTTACTATGTCAAATTATAATTAAATTTGTTATTAATACTAATATATAAAAATGATTATTATCATGACATAATATTAATCAACTTTTTAATAGGAGCCATTCTTGAATATTCTCTCTGTTCCCAGAGATAATACTACTCAACACTGTGTAGTATTTACTATATTAAATTATAATTAAATTAGTTACTAATACCAATATATAGAAATGATTATTTTCATGAAATAATATTAATCAACTTTTTAATACAAGTCATTCTTGAATATTTTATTTGTTCCAGAGATAGCCTTAGTCTTAAATAAGGCCATCAACCTCTACTTGATTTAATATTAGCTTCCCTAACCCTAGGGTTTTTTAATTATTACATAACTAAATTAAGTTAATTAAGTAGTTGGTTAGTCATTTAATAATTATTTAAAATTTAAAAAATGATTATTAATAGCTACTAATAATAATTATTAATTAGTAATTACAAATATTATTAAAATGGAATACTATTAATTAACAATAACTTCAATAACTTATTATTAGTCATTAGGACATGAAATATTTTCTTATCCAAGTTTATAGAAATTTGTGTTATATTATATTATGATCATTTTATCACAAAAACAGTGAATATATCCATTCAAAGTAGTGAATGATAATTTCCTAATTCCTCATTTTTGAACAACTCAATCTAGTTAAAGTAAAAAAAATCTAAATACACTGTATAATTCCAATTTTAATGAAATACATGTTTTTATGGAAGAAATTCAATATGAAAGTTTATGGAAGTATATGTACACTTTTGAAACCCATCTTTTATATATGCACATTTGAAGTTACCTTCTGTAAATGTGCAAACACTTTTATATATGCCACTATAGAGAAGTAATCCAATAAATGCACATATATAGAAGTATGTTTTCCTATATGTGCATTTATGGAATTCACTTTTTGTAAATAAGTATATATTGAAGTGTGTTTCTATGTATATATACAACTATGGGAGCTATCCTCCATATATTCACATATATGAAGCTAACTTCTATAAATTTACATGTATAAAAGTGATTCTTTGTATGTAATGCTAACTTCTATAAATTTACATATGTAAAAGTGATTCTTTGTATGTATATGTGCATATGTAAGAGTGATTCCTTGTATGTGAATTTATGAAAGTGATTCTTTATATACACATATACATATATATTAGTTGGCTTGGGCAAATACACATTTATGCAACTAGGCTTCCATATGTGGACTTTTGTAAATCTACATATGTGGAAGCACTTCAATACACATTTATGCAACTAGGATTTCATATGTGAAACTTTTGTAAATCTATATATGTGGAGACACTTCAATATTGAAAAATGTTGAGGCCTTGATTGAGACTTAATATATGTAGTGTATCAAGTTTTAAATCAAATGACCTATCAACCATAAATATCAAAATACATAATGATAGATGATTATATTAATAACTATATGAATATATAGTATGACAAAAAATATTTTTTTGTTGTGTTTAATTATTAAAATATAAAATAATTAAATAATAAATATGATATATTTGGCTGGATTTAAATAAGAATTAGTTGGGATTTGAACCTAAAATCTTGTATTCATATTTACTTTACATTTTTATTTAATAGTTAAGTAAGCTTTTCTAGAAACTAAAATATATAATGAATACTTGCTATATAATAAATGAATAAATATTTTAATATATATAAATAAATATATTCTTGATATATTTTAATATCTTATTATTCAAGTATTTACTATTTACCTATGTGTTTCTTCCTAAAAAGTTATGTGTTCAAAACCAAAGAGGTAGAGCATGTATGCCTTCTTAGACATAAAAGTCAAATAATTGTCCTTGGTCCCATAAACAAACAATTCTCATACACCAATTTGATATCTAACTTAACAGTGACCTTAAAATTAAATTATATATATACACATATATATATAATTATAATTCCATTAAAAAATAATAACTAAATTCATCCTCGTTAAAAAAAAATGTATCGTATCGATAATAAAGGCTAATTCACATTACTGACACTGGAATTATGTAATTTAAAAAAATGCTTATCACAAGCATAAAGACCTACTCAGAATAAGAAAACGCTATTACACAATCTGCATAACAAGCCACATGAAAGGAAAACGATTTCTTTGAGTACAAGGTGTGTAACTTCGTTAGAAAGACTCAAATAGTCCATCCGACAACATTCTCAAAATGAATTCATGAATTTCATCTTTCATGTTTAATGGCAAAAAAATATTAAATTTTTTCGGTGGCTTGGGTGATCCCAATGAATAATTAGGCCAACCAATTTTATGAGAATTAAGCAATTAGAATTGAAACACGTTTATACACAAATTACGCCATTTTATAGTTAATGCAACATAATAATTAATTAAAACATTGATCCAAGATTTACCTGAGCGATTTCAGTGTAGGGAAATTTCAACAGATAATATAACCGTGTATTATGCATTTTAATGGATTTACAGTGAAGAGCTGGTTATAATTTTGTGTATTTCTATTTATTTTTATAACCGTGTATTATGCATTTTAATGGATTTACAGTGAAGAGCTGGTTATAATTTTGTGTATTTCTATTTATTTTAATAGATGTTTTCGTTGCCTTCGGCCGCAGCTTTTCATCATTTTCTGTGTGTTTAGTACAGCTCAGAGACAATGTTGTTCCACTGTGGATAGGGTTTGTTGATCCAAGTCTGTATTCAGAGACAATGTTGTTCCACTGTGGATAGGGTTTGTTGTTCCAAGTCTGTATTTTCAGTTTTGGTAATAATAATTATTATAGATCTATTTTAAATATAGATTTAATATGAGAATTTTTTTACTTGTAAATTTTGTTATGATTCAATAGTATTTAAGTATTTTGTATGGTTATTTAATTTTTTAATATTTAGATTTTTTTAAATTTTATTTTACCCAGTGAACAAAATTTCAATTTTCAGACCCTTACACATCACACTGGACTGTAAAATAAACCTCTCAACTTAATCATTGTTTATAACAATTATCTATGATTATAAAAATTTATTGATTCCATCATCTATATTTAAAACCTCCAGTACTATCATAAATTCCTTCACTAAGAAGGATCATGATCATTCATGCTAATGTTACATCCACTAAAGACCGCCATTCATTTAGAAGTTACAAATAAGTTCCATTCTTATGACAAATTTTATAAATGTGGATTTTTTTTGCCAGACTGATTTTTTAAGTTTGCTTTCACCATTTTATACTAAAATATCAAAACAAGCATTAGAGTTGCCGAAACCATTAAATTCGATGATAATACTTGAGATTTGAAATTGCCGCCTGCTCAGTAATGTCTTGTTGTTTGCTAGCAACTACTTTGTTATTATGCATATGATCCATGGTCCAAACTTCATACTAAAGCTATGCACCGCTTTTGAAGGATTGTAATTTTTAGTTGACAATTATATTTTATGAATATGACTATGCATTGCCTCCAACTGTTTAAAGGAATGTGGATCTCTTTTGGTTGTGTCTTGTTGTTTGCTAGCAACTACTTTGTGATTATGCATATGATCCATGGTCCAAACTTTATACGAAAGCTATGCACTCCTTTTCGAGGGATTGTAATTTTTAGTTGACAATTGTTTTTTATGACTATGACTATGCATTGCAATAATGAATAAATAGCCTTTAGCAGTTTGGAAGATTCTTCCCAAAGTATTTCGCCTTTTCTCAATGTGTCATAAAGTTATCTCACTTGCTTTCGAGGGTTTGGTAGGGTTTAGTGGCAAACTTAATGTATTTTGCGTTGAACTAACAAATCCAAGGGTGTTATTGAATTATTATTAACAAGTATATCCAAAACACACTGGTAGGGTTTAGTGTCAAACTTAATGTGTGTCACGTAGAACTAACAAATCCAAGGGGGTTACTGAACTATTATTAACAACTATATCCAAAACACACGATCCCTACTACTGAGCCCTTGTTGGTAGGTTTTAGTGGCAATCTTTAATGTCTAACAACACCTCTAGTGCATTAAGGGTTTGGTAGGTGTTGAAAATAGCAACAAGAAATGATAAAAATAGAATCCAGAAATTCCAATTTAATTTGTCCTTGAATTAAATTGTGAATTAAAATCGAATTTAGTCTTAATGTCTACTTGGAAATAATTAATTAAGTTGTTTTGACTTAATTAGTTGGAGAAATTTATAGTTATTTTGACTTAATTAGTTGGAGAAATTCAAGTTAGAAGTTTTTCTGAAGTCATGTAAGAGTTATCCCTTAAATTAAGGAGATAAGTCTTAAATCAAGGAGATAAGATTGAATTATATTTGAGTTGTAATTAGTTAACTCAGTTTACTGAGTTAAGTTCAGTTAAATTAGTTCCAAACTATTTGAGGAACTAATAGAGAGTTAACAGTCAGTTGATGCATGCATGCACTCAACAAGCATACTCCAGTTAACTGAAGATTCCCTTAGAAACTCATGCATGTCTATTCTAAGAAAGACCCACTTAAGTTAAATGTCAAGGACAGTTGCATGTGTTTTCCTATAAAGAAAACTCATGCATGCAGAAGGAATAAATTCCTTGAGGATTGTACAGTTCTGCCAGCAGGTGAGATCAGGAGATCATCCACTTGGTGAGGTGAGAATCATCCACTAGGAACAATGCAAGGAAATAGGAGCTTGGAGGGCAAAGAAGAAGACTTGTGAGAAGCCAGGATTGCCTGTGAGCATCTATGAGGATTGTACTGAGAGTTGGCTAGCTGTGAGAGCTAAGGCTTTGTATAATCTCTATGTATTTCCACCTTGTATGATAATACAGATAGTGGGGTTTTAGTTGAGGCTCTCCCCAAAGTATTTTCATGTGTATTATACATTGATTCTTCTTCTTCTTGTTATATTGTTCAGCTCGATCTTTAAGCTTCCGCAAAGAAAAATTTGATAGTAGAAGTAGGCTATAGTATTTTGCTTTGATCTATATTACATTATCAGGTTAACCTACAGTAAAATTTTCTACATGGTCTTATAGCTAGATTTGTAGAGAATTTGCAAAATTTCTACAGTAGGGTTTACTGGCACTTTTAGTGAAGTTATTTCCCTTCAAGTTTAGTGGCACTATGGTGTTTTAGTGATCATGTGAGATGTTTATTGGCATTGTGGATTGTTTTTGGTAATGTGTGTGAGTTGAACTTTCGCTTTTTTCTCTACATTAAAATTGTGTTGTTGTAAGTGGTAGTATGGTATTAATTTGTGATTAAATTTTTTATTTCAATAATTATTTTAAAATTTAAATTTTATTTAAAAGGATAGTAATTAATTTATATTAAAGTTAAATATAATTAGGTTATAAAATGCAAATTAGATGTATTAAATAGGTATTATATATTTTAACAAATAGTATTTTGATTTCCACATTGGTATTTGTATAATAATTATGTGACAATATTCTAATTTTATCAATGGGTTAGGGTTTACATGATGTATTGATGTTTTTTAACCATATATTGGGTGGAGCTAGTGTTTACATGATGTATTGATGTTTTTTAAACCATAAATTGGGTGGAGCTAGTGTTGATAGCTCACATGAACTTGTGACTTGACAAGGGTCGAGATGTCTGAAGGCATTAGGTCTCACTCTCCAACGGGCAATATCAATTTATCAACATGTACAAACTCTACTCCAGTCTATTTTTGAACATATGACCTCTTATGAGGAAGCACATGCTCTTAACCATTAGGCCCACTGAACTTGTACATGTATCAATGTTTTGACATGTCATATCAATAAAACATGGCCACATTCTTACATATGGTGTGAGGCTAGACAAAATCCAAATCCAAGCTGCTTACAAGTGAAATTTATCCTCAACCTAGCAAACATACTCCCTTTGTGCAACAATTTGACTACTTAGTTTAAAAAGGTGTACATATAAAACCTCCATTTAGGTTCAAGCTTGTAACATCCAACAAGGAAACACATGTTCTTGACCATTAAGTCCATTGAAGATGTGTGTGTGTGTGTGTGTTTTGCAACTATACTTGGTGTTTAGTCCATAACAAAATAATTTAAAGAAATAACTATCTTAATAAATCTTGTTCTTAATTCTCTTAAAAGCTCATAATCAGTTGTGCATTGAGAATAACTCTTTTTGGAATTGCTTAATTGATTTCCTTCACTAGCCATGATATTATTTGTCTCTAAATTACCCAAATCCTTTGACCATAATGTAGCTTCATTAGTTGTATTTCCTTATTTTTCATGTCTCTTCTTAACCTCTTTTACATCATAGTCCATCAAATATAAGTGATATTGCTTGCACCCTTCCAACAAATATGCATATAATGTCACTTCCTAATCTTTCTTTTTGAATGATTAAAAGACTTTTCTAAACTGTTTTTAGTTGTTGTGAATATGAAGTCACTAAAAAACCATATTCAAAACATCCTTTATGTTTGGTTTAAACATTTTCTATAACTTCAATCAAAATATTTTAAAATAAATCATTTATAAAATTTATTCATAAATATAAACACAACCTATTATAAATTAAAATGTATTTACAATTTTATAATTTAAAATGTATTTACAATCTATTTCTAGTTAAAATGTATTTACAATCAATAATTTAAAATGTATTGACAATCTATTTTTAATAAGAACAAAAGTAAAAATTTCCCCAAATTTCAAAATCCCAAAAATAAATTTGGAAAATTTAATACATATACTATGAAGTCATCAATTTAAAAAAAAAAATCAATTAAAAAAAAAGTTATCGCTTGATATAAATACTTGCACGTTAAATAAACCAAAAATCACAATGCAAAGTTATCACTTCATATAAAAACTTGCACGTTAAATAAACCAAAAACCACAATGCAAGATTTTGTCCTTTGTTCACTCTTTTCCTTTGAGAATCTTTGTTCACTCCTTTTCCAATGGGGTTCACTTGCTTTTTAAATAAACCAAAAACCACAATGCGAGATTTTGTCCTTTGTTCACTTTTTTCCATTGAGAATCTTTGTTAATGCAAGATTTTGTCCTTTCTTCACTTTTTTCCATTGAGAATCTTTGTTCACTCCTTTCTCTTGGATCTCAAATCCCTTATTTCATACAAAGAAGACAACTTCATATATAGATATATATATAATATAACTAATAAACCGAAGACCACCCAAAGAAAAATATCTTTCATAAAAACTCCAATTCCAATGACAAGAACCAGCCTAATTCCAAAGGCCACATGGATGGAATCCTAATACCAATGGCCACAAGTATCCTAGTTCCAAAGGCCACATAGGTGATAATATCTTTGTCCACCTCCTATTGGAATCATTTTCTCTATAGATGTCGTCTTCCTTGAGTGTAGAAAAGGAGGATTCATAGACTGGTTGAGTCAGTCTTTGCTACAAATTTGGGAATGTGTTTGGTGAGCACATGCTTTATTAATTTCTATGTAATCCATTGGTCCCTTAACTTAGATTCTTCTCTCCACCTGCAGATGTCAGCGTAAAATATTTCATTCAATGTGATTGTCCAATGGGGTATGTCTCACAATGCCGTTTGGGAATTGTTTCAATAGCTTTCATATGTGATGAGGTACGATAAGTGATCTCAAATTATGACAATCAGGGATGAAATTGGACTGGCTTTCATGGGTATTTCATTTTAAAATTCCAATGACAATAATAAGTAACTTAGATTAGTATCACAAGGATATGATCAGCATTATTATATTATAATTAGTTTTGAAACATTAAATGAATTTAGAATTTAAATATATATATATATATATATATATAAGAGGGTTATAATATTTTTATTATAATTAAGTAAAGTTTATAATAGTCAAAGTTATTTATTTTTTAAGCATTTTTGTAAATAGAGAAATGTTTCTAATATTTAAAGTGATTGATTTGATTTTCAAAATAATTCATTTGTGTTTTAATTATATAATTTCAAGTGATATTAAAAAAAAATAAAAAATTATAAAAGTTAAATTTTTAATTTTATTACCTATTTTCCAATTTTAGATTATTAAATTGATTTTTTATTTTTAAAGAAAATGAACTCTTAACTAATCATTTTAAGTTATAACGATTATCAAAAATACTTCCATTTTAAATATTATCTAAAAGACAGCTAATGGGCTTCAAGACTACCTTTAATGCAATTATGTGTTTTCTACCAGCATATAGCCTTGGTCCCATGCATGAAACAAAATACTACCTCGTGTTGGGATTTCACTTCTTGACTAAAAAATTCAAACAATGGCCTATTCACATATTCATTATAATTAGTTTAAATATTTTTAGAACTTATTCTATGTGATGTTAAAAGTTCTTTCAATGATATCATAAGAGTGATAGGCTTATAAGATTTTAATCCTTATCAATGGTAACCAATATTATATCGAGTAAAAAAATTATTGTAACAAATATTTATTGAGAAAAAAAATTAAAGAGAAAGTATAGGGAAAAAAATTAAATTTTTTATTTTAAAAAAAATATTGTTATAATAAAAAATTAGTCAAAATACATTCTATTTTATTTTAATACATATTATATGGTTAAAAATTATATGTTCTTTTTTAGATATCACAAGCTTAAATTTAAAGAAGTAGGATATATATATATATATATATAAATATAAAGAGTAGTTAAATATTAAGTAAAGAGGATGTCTTATTCCATAAATAAACGAGATTTATATATCAATATGACATCTACCTAAGTCATGTTTTCAAATTAAATATCATTATTGTTATTTTCATTGTTATTATTAAAAAGTTAATTCAAGGTTGGCATGATCAAAGTGGGGGAATGATTTTGGGCCCAAAGGATTAGAAGAATTAACATACTCATAAATTTTGGGCATAGTCTTTAATAACCTAGTAGAGGCATTTGTGTATCAAGGAACCAAGCAAGCAAATGCATTAAATATTCAATCACTAATAATCATTAGAGACTCTTCTTTGGTAATTAGAAATCTCCATTTCTAAACTCTCCCAAGTGATGATAGACTGAAAAATATTGCAAGAGAATTATTTTGGCCCTAAAAAACCTCTCATAAGTCAAAGTGTTTCAAGTTCTCTACCAAAACAATAAAAGAGTTGACCTACTACAAGACTAAGCAATACAACACCAAGATGGAACTATGTTAACCAATGGACAGGGATCTGTTTTCCTCATACCTTTACCATGGATGAACCTTAGATTCGAAGGAACAAACAATGGCACATAAGATTATCTTTTCATGTGGATTGACTGTAATTTTAATTGTCACCCATGTTCATTGTTCATCCATATCTCCACCTCATCATAATAGTACCCTCCCCTCCTTTGCATAATTAGCACACACATTCTTGGAGATTGATATGAACCACATCAATAGAATGGTGTCATTCATTGATAAGCATGGCATGCTTCATACTTAATTCAATCGAGACTATTAGTATCATGGCGGTTTTTATCCTTTTTTTTTAGAGTTCTTCATATATTGGATGTCGTCTCATCCACTCTAGCCTTCGCTTGGGGCCCCTTTCCCAATAATAGAGATTTCTTCCTCTACCTCTTTGTGTTTTCTTCTAATTATGTGGGCCCATTCCTCACAAGTTCATGTCATTGCATTCAATTTTTAGCAATTAAGTTGGATGAAACAGCATTCCTCCTTCATAATGGTATAACCTATCAAGAGCAATGCACAACACAATCCTCCAGGCTAGATTGAGGAAATTGAAGGATTGCAATAAGATATATGTCATATTAATATGTATGCAAGTCAAAACATATATAAGTTTTGAAGTCTTTTATCTAAGACACATAGTAAAATATAAGGAAGATGAGCTTTCAACGTTGCAACTATATAGAATATGGACTTTTAATTATTCTAGATAAACAAAGTCCATAAATTTTTTGTGGCTTGGATGCATATTTATAATAATACAAACTTCCTAGTTATAGTTTTATAAAAATAAAAAAATAATCCTTTATACATAAAATAGATAACAAATTGAAAATGAATATAAAAAATCATTTATGTAGATAAACTTGTAACACACCCCCTACTAAACCTAACCCTAACTAAGGGTAGAAGGAGACAATTGCTATGATGACCTGACTCCTATTATCATGTTATGGAAATGGGGTTTAAGTTTTTTCGATCCTTTCCAACTTTATAAAAATTTATAATCAATGAAACTCTTGTATTCGTCTTGTTGAGACCTTTCCAACGATATAAAATTTTCTCCAATCCAACTCCTGGATCAAAAGATATGGTCATTCGAAGATTAGCATATCAAATAGTGTCATGTCATCTATCATGCCACATGGCACCCACGTGGCTACCTAAGCCATATGCCATGTCACCAACCATATCATAGTTGCTGAGTTGCTCATACCAAGTTGCAACATTTTAGCAAGTCTCATTATGTAATACACCTATATTATGTGCATAGAACACGGTGCAACCCCTCTCCTTGCCACGTCATCGTGGAGATTAAATCTCAACAATTTCTCTTTTCGTCTCTCAAGAATTATTCTCCAGTAAACCTTTTAGGACTACATGGGTCCTCATAGACCCCATTTCCAACATGTCCCAATATCTTCGCTTGACCCAACCTTCCACATCACCTCGGTCACTTTGCGACGAAATTCATACTACCGGGATGACAAGGCCCTTTTAACTTCCAGGGTGACACGGACAACCTATGAGGCTTCCCTATAACAATATGGTGTTTCCACTAGCCCACCTTGTCACATCCTCCTGAAGTTAAAATCCCAGGAGTTTTCTATAGTGCCTACACTTGAAACTCAGGGGTGACACCATCGCAACCAAGCATTTGGGTGTCGTTAGATGACATTGTACTGCCCACGTGGCCTCCTCCAAAAGAACTATGTGTCGCATGATTTAAGCCCCCTTGGACCCTTAAAAATCCTCAAACAATGTGCCACATGGTGCACCACAAGGGCACCACGTCACCTTTTTTCCATGTCATACGCCTCATCAACCTAGGTCCCACCATAAGATCTGACCCCCTGGAATGCACATGTTCTCATTATGGTTTGATTCAAGATTTTTCCATTTGAACTTTATGCCGGACATTCAACTAGCCCCACTATGGTAAGCCACCCATGGAGGAAAGTCTTGAGAGTTTCCTTTGGGGACTCCCTCTAAAACCACTAAGAAGAAAGTTCCAGGGGTTATCCAATGGTACTAATGTGTTCAACTCTCGATGGTTTGAATTTATCTTATTCCACCCTCAGTCTTTGTGCCCAATCACTTAACCTGTCAAGCTCCTCTGGGCCCTAATATTTCAACCTTGCGGCCTTTGTAATATTTGAATACTTGGGCTTTTCTTTGCCCTCGTAGCTTTGTCACGATGGTTCTATGACACATGGGTCGATTACGACATAGTGTCCAAGCCCTTAGATTATTAGGACTCAACCCCCACTTTATGCATATGCACAAAGCTTGAATTCAGTATTTTTTTCAAAGAACTTAGTCCAGGTCTTGGTTGCGGTGGTTCTGCTACGAATTTTGGGCCTATCTCCAAAATTTGGCATGTCGTACTTATGATTTTATAAATCCCCTCAATCTGCAGCCTACAAGCACACACCCACACACACGTACACAAATATCTATATCTATATATATATATCTATCTATATATATATATATATATATATATAGACACACCTAGTTATAAATGAGTGTTATCCCTCTTTAGCTTAGATCCATCTCAATTTGGCCTGGTTTTACATATTTACATGCTAGTATAACCAGATTTATCAACAAAATTTTAACAACCCTAGTTAAAAATCCATGTAAAAATATATAAGGCCACGGTCATGGGACACATATTCCAAGTTGAATGTTGGTCCAAACATCCTAGTGGGTGTTCATTTCAGTTATTATGGCTAAAGGAAATTGGGAAAGGAAATGGCAAAGGCCTTGAAAAGGAAAATGGAAATTTGGCATATTTATTTATGAAAATAATGGAAATTAAGAGAAAAGGAAGGTGAAAGGTCACAGGTTGCATCTGAGGAGGAAATTGAAAGAAAATAATGGAAATTGAAGAAAATAGAGGCCTCATTGATAACAAGTATTTTGAGGATCAATTGGTAAGCTTAGTCAGTGTAACCTTTTGTCACTTCAATTTTGGAGCTCTCTCATTATTCTCTCTCTCTATCTCACTCTTGGATACTTAGAGTTTTCTTCGAACGCTTGGGAATTGGATCAAGAAAGGAAACGAAGGAAAGAGGAAGCGAAGATCAAACAAGGAAAAGTCAGATCAAGCAGCTACAACATGATTCCTTGCAGGTATCGATTTGCATGTGTATTTTCCTTGCTAGATTTGGCATGCGTCATTTTGCATGCGGTTGTTTTCTTTCATGGCATAGGTTTTCCCATGTGTGACAGTGTTTTTAGCCTAGCCTTTCCATTTCCTGATAGCCTTGATGAGATGGGTTCTCATACTTCAGTCTTCGATTGAGTTGGATTACCGGATGGATTCGAAGTTGAGTGGGGTGGATCTCCGAAATGATAAACACATGGCCTAGCGGTCCCTAAACCGGACTGTGGATCACGGTAAGTCCAATGGCACGGTAACCCTTAATCCAGACTATGGGTTGTGGTAAATCCTGGATTGTGTGCCTCAGTGGGCCTAGGAACCCTTGTCGGTAAATGGTGAGATATACAGTAAATCCAAGAGGTGGAATACTCTTCGTTGGGCCTAGTAGTCACAGGATGGGATGTATGGTAAAGCCTAGAAAGTGGGTCTCAGTGTAGGGTCTAGTGATCCCTAGATCAGACCATGGATTACAGTAAAGCCTGAGAGGCTATGAGGCACTCAAATTCTTCATGGTGTAAGTGGAGAAATCTGGTAGCATCCATGCTTGTTTAGTTCTTTTCGGTTGGTTATGAGTCCCACATTCATGCTTGGAATATGGCTTGGGGGTGATTAGTTGAAGAGAGACTTAGCTCAGCCAATCTATGGTTGGGTGGAATGTGGTAGTCCCATCTCCAGTTGGTTTTTGTATTCATTAATGATAAATTCATTCCCTTGGTTTTCATGTGTAAATGTACTGGTTTATATGTGGATTTTATGGTTGATATATTTATGTTACTTTTGTTGCTACTATGTTGGTTATATGTATGTTTCATGATAGTAGCTATGTATGGCTCTCATTATGTTTTTACTTGTGAATGAATGGACAATGTATCTATAACCTATTAGATGATAATGCAACAAAAGACATGAGGGAACAATGGTTCTTAGCGATTCTCAGATAAGTATAAGATCCCTACGCTTAATTTTGTTGTTTACACCTGTAGATTACATTTTTGCAATATGTTTGACGAAATTTCTGTAATGACTAGTAGGGGTCTGGTTAAGGGCTTGTTTAACTAATTGATTCTACTTAATTGTTTCCCTGTTATTTTACTGCTCTTAATATATCATTCCATTCTGCGTAGTGACTTGAGCTCTGGGTCGGAAAAAGTGGCTCAAATTTGGGGACGCTGGCACAAAATTGGACAAATTTGTCCCTGGACACTGGCATGCACGCCTATGAGAGCGTCCAAAGGTCCCTGGACGCTGGCATGCCCATAGCATGAAAGCGTCTAGAGGGCAAGTGATCAAAAGTTTCAATGGGACCCGGGGGCAAGTTTCCTGAAGTGTTGGCATGGTTCTCATGGGTCCTGTAGCTGATGTGGAAGGTTTGTTTGTTGTGTTTCCATCGATTCCATTTCCTTAAGGTCACATAGGAGGTCGAATCCACCATATTAGCTTCTCTTTGTATGTTTACCCTAGTTGGTAGGTTACTTTGGTAGATGTGGGAGGAAGGTGTTACAAAAATGGCCAGAGATTCAAACATTTCAATGGAAATAATTAATCATAACAGAGATTACCCATGTCTTCATACTCGGGCACTTACAATATTCATACATTCATTGCATACAATCCATTTAGACTAGGATTATTCAACACAGAAGATTAAAATCATTCCATATTCATGCCTTTAAAATAACAATGCTCATTCTTGTAAGAATTATCATTCCTCAACATATCAGAGTATTGAACCAACACATTAACCCAAATCAATACAAGCATTAACCAACACATTAAACATATGCATAACATTCAAGGTACAAGAGCTTGAGTAAACACTTATCTTAGAGATTGAAAGGTTTGGAAACTGAGATTGGGACTTCAACTCTCCACCCCACCATAGACAAGCTACAGATAAGTCATTCTTGCAGGTGCCAGCCCCGAGCTAGATTCCAAAGCTTTAGGCAGAGTGTTTGTAGAGGAGTTTTAAACTGATATTATTATCTAAAACTGGGCGTCTCAAGGCTACCTCGCCTCCACCCACCATCAAAATCGGATAAAAACAGTGAACCATTCCATTGGCATACAATGATCTTCTACTGAGGGGATTAATCAATATCATCAGCCGAAATAGTGTCTCTCAAGGATACACTACCTTTACCCAGTAGCTATTCAATGACTTCATGTCAAGTAGGGAACATTATCCTTTATACAAAGGGATTTGCAACATCCCAACATCTTTAGGGATTTAGACACAGAAATTAAAGAAAATTTGAGGTAAAAAATGGGCCTCAAAACAAAAATGTACAACCAAAATCAGCTTTATTAGAACCATTAAGATTCAAGATGGTGATGTCAACCATGGGGGATGATTCACTATTTTTGGAGTAAAAAAAAAACTACTTTTGCAACTCATATTTTCAACTTATCTCCCTACAGTTTTATGTTGAAATTGATGAATAAAAGAAAATTCCAACAATCTCAACCCGGTTTTAATTTCACCTTATCACTCCCATTTAGTTAAATGCCCTTTCCCATAAACATACATTCAACATAGAGAATTCTGGAAATGAAATTTTCATTTTAAAACACATGGGACTGTCAACACATACTGAAAATAAATATCGACATAAACATCCCAGCGACACACATAAAAATACACACCAAATTTTGGTCAACTTAAACCTAGCCAAAACCCCTTTAATCTTCTCCTGGGAAAACATGTTAGAGAGCTCTTCAAATTTATTTATCTTTCAAGTTCGGGAAAAATACATTTTCAGAAAAAACAAAACAACAAAATACAACTTATCTCTTCAGCCCAAAACTCCTTGAAAATCGTGCCCACTTTGCCTCAATTTTCGTGCCCACTTGAAGCTGAAAATATGTATTGTACGAATATGACTATACGAACTGTATGGATTTCCATACAACTGTACAAACTATATGGGTTTTTTTCAAAAAAAAATCAAAAACTTCTCTTGAACGGCGTGTAGCTCACAACATTCAATGTTATTCATATGGTACCTTTTGTTGTCTTCTAAAACTTGATTTCCATTCCCAACTTTGCCCAATCACTCCTCCATCTTGCTGCAACAAATTTCTACTTCAGAATTTTTCTCCAACTCTCACCCTCCTTTCTTCATTCTACTCATGAAGAATGAATGTAGTCTCTCCTTTATTTTCCCCCTTTTGTTTCTCTAAATGACTTTTGGGCAACCCTAAGATCTAATGGCTCACATTCATTTATATCAAGGGATGAGAATAAATGTGCATTTAATTCTCACTTTCTATTTTTTAACTTACCCATTAAATACCCACATTGTACTTTATGTCTAAAGTCACTTTTCACTTTATAATTTAACTTTGAATTTTCCAATTATAAAGTCACTTTCACTTTATAAAGTCACACTTAGAAAAAGAATTATTTTGAACTCTTTTCCCCAGATAGAGACTAACCCATGGGAAATCACTTGTCTAATCTACATTAAAAATCAATATTTTACTCAAATTTTGAGCAAGAGCACTCATTGGATGAAAAATTTAATTCCTCATCTAAGGAGTACCCATGTTTCATACTTTTGATGGATTGTGCTCCACAAAAAATGAGAAAAACATGATTGCAATCATGTTTTTCATGTATTTCTCATTGATGAGCCTCTAAATTAGACATAAATTAAGGCCCATGCCTCTAAATTAGACATAAATTAAGGCCCATCTTACCAACCTTTAGCACATTAAACCTCTATTTTTGCATTAGATAATGTATTTTTAACTTTAATATGTTCATTAAGAAGGTTTATGGATAATTGCATATTTGTGCCTAATATTATTTATTTTTGTGGAATATTGTGAAAATATTGGGCAGATTATGAAGATTTGGAGGAGGAGATAATTTAGGGTCTTTCTCCCTACTACAAGAGGATCAATATTAAATAATAAATCAATCATATATTCTGGAACTATGGTACAGATTTTGAAGCTCCAATGATTTATAAAATCTAGGGATGTGTTCCCCACCATTTAATGTAGATTCCTAGTATTGGGAACCAGATCCACTAATCAAGGGATTTTGGTGGGGAAAACTTCATCCTTTCATAGGGAATGATTTCTAATCATTTTTTATAAGTACCAAGTCAAATTTTCCTCTAGAGGTATATTTTTATTATTTTTCTTGTGGAGAGAACTCGTATTTTTGCAGCTTCATTGTCATTTCTTGTATGGATGTAATTGTATTGATGGAAATAGTGAAGATTGGTGTCATGTTCAATTTCTAAACCTTGGTCTCCTTCATAGGACTCTGAGTTTCCTTGGGCTTGGCCAAGCCTCAGATCCTTTTTGTATCATTTTTTTTCTTCATATCAATTGTTATTCACATGCATATCTTGTTCTTGTCTTCTTTCTATTTCTACATTTAGTATTAATGATTTCTTGTTGTAGGATTGGTTTAAATGGTTGATGCAAGTTCTTTTGCAAGATCACAAGCATCATTTCAAACTTAGAAAACCTTTGGAAAGTCATAGTAATTAGTGAGCTACTTGGATTAGTTTGCTTATTCCCAAATCTAGATTTCTAGAACTCCTTTGTGGCAAATAACAGTAAATTTATGTTATTTTTAGAGCATGTTAACGAGATTCCATTGAGTTGGTTCAACTTGAATTAGATCACAAACACATTCTAGTTAATAACAAAAATTACCCCATTGTGTTTACACTTTATTAGGTTATGCATTTGATAGATTTACTAGCTCACTAGTTCTCGAATTTCTAGATTTTAGACTAGTAATTTTCTGTCATTTTTTAGCATGGGTTAACAATAGTTTTTTTGAATGATTCCACTTGGAATGGAGACCTAATATATCCTAGTCAATAAAAAAATTGTCCCATCCAATTTGGGTTTGATTTGGTTGGTCATTCGATGAATTATACCTCCCTATAGGAAATTTGTTGTTTCCAATAGTAGTACTACAGAAAACCCTATCGTAGCCTTCCAACATGCATATACTTGCCCAAATTTGCTCAAGAAGCTTGGTTATTATGCCTTAGAGTTGATTCAAGACCCCTAGGCTCTAAATCAATTATTATGGAAGACTAAATATTTCTTAGGATTTGCCTCTTTACCCATGCAAAATATTTAAGTGATTTGTGCTAATAGACAAATTTATGTTTTGGATAATACAATGATGATTTTATTGATTGCCACATCCAATGAACTCTATTAATGGATATAAACTCTTTGTAATGTAATGGTTGACATTAAGTTCATGATCTTTACTTTATGCAATTATAATAGTTTCCTTTCCTTATATTTTTTTTCTTGCAATAGGTTAATGTTTCCATTTCGAGCATTTCATTTTTTGCAATTAGTTTAGGATTTGACTTCAATACACACACTCTATTACATCATGACAGCAAAGGAATGACACATTGTATGTTACACATATAGTTCCGATACCTCTTAAGTTTGTATGAACCCTGGGTTTATAATTAAATTTGGTAGCTTTGGGAGTAGAAGCATTCTTGTTACAATACTGAGGCTCATCACTTTTTGGCACCGTTGTCAGGGAGGTGTCAAAGTATGCATTGTTTTCTTCCCTACTTGATTCATTTCTTTTACTTTCTGAAAAAAACAAAAAATATTTTCATTAGGCATATTTCATTTCAAAAATAGAAGAGTGCATTACATTAGTGTTTTCATTCAATCATAAAAACAAAAAAATTGTCTCCAACACCAACCCACCCCCCATTTGATCATTTGGTGCAGTAAGAGCCACAAAACCATCCACTTTTGCAGGTAGAAGAAGAAGAGATGGAAAAAAAGGTAGAAGAAATGGATGAAGATGATCATAATGAGGAAGATCCTCTTGGATTTCCCATTCAAGATATCGATATCAATGTGCATATGAAGAAAATCCCTACATCTTTTTTTCCAAAGTTTCATAGTCTAAGGTCAAAGGATCCAGAAACCTTTCTCTTTGAATTTGAAATTGTTTGTAAATATTACGGCTACTTACTAAACTCTCAAAAATTGAGATTATTTCCGGCAACATTGAAGGATAGAGCTCTTAAATGGTTCATGATTTTAGGGACTAATTCAATAAGATCATGGAATGATATGCAAAAGATATTTCTAAAAAAATATAAAGATCATGATCTTAAAGAAGAAATCTTTAGAATGAATCAAAAATAAGATGGGACTCTATAGGATCTAATAGAGAAGTTCATGTATAATTTTAAAAGGTAAAAATTACATCATTTAGGATCAGACACAATAAAAACCCTCTTATTTAAAACAATTAGGGATGAGTGGATTGATCTCCTTGATCTCATGAGTAGGGGAGATGTATACCAATTATCATTTGAAGAAATTTGTGAAACATGCAAACACATATCAAGAGGAAGGGAAAGAGTAAGTAAATCAACATCAAAATCGGTAAATCAAGCTAAACTTGGAAATTTGTTTGATGACTTTAAAACAAAAATTCTTAGCAATCTAATCAAACAAGTTGAAGTGTTAAGAATCCAAGATGAGGAAAAAGAAAATGTTGATAGTTGTGTTATCCATGCAGAATCACATGATGTTAAATATTTCCCCTCATTACCAAGGTTGAAGGAAGTTTACCAAGAGGACAATGGAGCAAGTCAATTGCCAATGCAGCTATGTTATGTAGCTCCAAGAGGACCATGGCAGCCTAGTCAACTTGATATGAGGTAAGAGACTAATTCAAAATTTCAATCTTATGAACATCCATCTCAAAGTAAATGGAACACACCCTTTCCTTGGAAACCTTGCCCATGTTAACCCCAAAAAAAATCTTTGCAACAAGGTTGGCAAGTAAAATATGGGAGTCATCCACAATATCCTCAGTATTTTCCTCAATATCCTCCATACCCAACTCCATGTCATCCCTACAATTCACCTTTACCACAACCACAACCCCAACCACATCCATCTCAAATATCCACTCCCACTCAACTACTTGTACCACCATTTCCGAACCAACACAATGAAGTATCTCATCCCACTTACAATGTTGAGGTACAACACTTCCAAACATCTCCTCTTGATCTAAATTGTATTCATCATAGCTCAGGAAGAGTATCATAAAAAATA
This sequence comes from Pinus tabuliformis, assembly GCA_031772625.1. Lineage (NCBI taxonomy): Eukaryota > Viridiplantae > Streptophyta > Pinopsida > Pinales > Pinaceae > Pinus > Pinus tabuliformis. The sequence goes on from CM062812.1 coordinate 885,703,954, forward strand.
TATTTTATTGATTTCATTGAAGGACCACATCCAAAAGAAGAAGATTCAGATGAGAAGATGAAAGTATTATGGGCTGCACTTGATGAATATCAGACATCAAAATCAGAGATCAAAAGAGTTCCCTCATAGTTACCATTAAATCCTCCATGTGGTCAAGAGAACAATCAGCAAAAAGAAGAAGATTTAAAGGTCATGGAAGAAGAAGACATCCAAGATGATCCAACTCAGCAAGTGGACTAGGGGCATCACAACTATATTGAAATATGGTTCCAGACAGTCATTAAGTTGCAACAACACTCTCTTCTTCAACTATGCTTGATATCATCAAAGTCAAATCATTTGATCTCTCAAATTCAGGTACATGTCAAAGCATACATTTCAAGCCTACACATCAGTTTGTCTGTCATCTTGATGTGCACATGGCTCCATTGGAAGTATTCTTATACTTGAAAGTGATTTTGTTTTTTAAGTAGAGTAGGGTAGAAAAAGTAAAAAAAAAACGAAAAATAAGAGAAAAAAATAAAAATATCAGGTGAAAACCTCTTTTAAGGCGCCTCAGATTGGCTTATTGTTTGAAAACCTCCATGAGACGTTCAATGAGTTGGAAAAAAGAGAAAAAATGAGAGAAACTAAAAAGATCCTAGGTGAAAAACTCCTTTGAGGCACCTAGGCAGACCTACTAGTTGAAAACCTCATTGAGGCAGCTAGTAGACCTAGAAGAATAAAAAGGAAAAAACAAAAAATCTTTTCTCCATGTATATCTCTGATGACTGTAGGTGCTCTCCAACATCTGCAAGCAACAAAAACAAGTTGGCACCAAAGAAAAGAAAAAATTGGTCAAAATTCTAGCGAAAAGAAGTCAAACTTGTACTTTCTCCTCCTTTTCTCAGATGTTCTAGAAAGACCAAGGCCTTGGAAATCCATCACCCTCATCTATTTCTACCATCCACTCATCATTACCAAGCTTTTACCACTCATTTTCCTTGTTGTATTGAAATACTACAGGAATGCTCTGTTTTACTTCATGAAACAGAGATACATAGAGAAAAAACTATTTTTGTCATATCTTAAAAACCACGCATCCATTTTCCAAGTTGTTTAAGGGGGAGATGCATATGGATGATGGTAACATGCTCAAGTGATTTCAAAAAATTCCAATGCACAATTTTAGAGAAATCGACCTCCATCACCTACATCCTTTTTTGAATTTTCTCGGTATTTGTGCATCCATTTAAAAAGTTGTTTCATGGGGAGATGCATATCGATGATGCTAGCATGCCTAGGAAATTTCAGAAAATTCCAGTTCATGGTTTCCAAGAAATAAACGTCCATCAACTTTAGCCATTTTTTATTTTTCTCGATATTAGTGCATTCACTGGCCATTTTTTTTTATAGGGAGGTGGATAAGGATGATGGCAACATGATCAAAAAATTTCAGGTCAATCCATTCTACCGTTTGAGAGATATGGACAAAACAAGGAAAATATGTTGTTTCTTGTAGTTATACTATAGGATGTCCTAGTTCTACTACACGATGCCCTGGCTTACTACAGGAAACAGTCCAAAATCTTAGGAGATGATAGGAAAGTTAGAATGAAGTGTGGGAAAGGTGTCTAATGGTGGAATATGGTGTAGGGAAGGTGAACATCACCCATGGACAAGCCCCTCACTTCAAGAAGGTCAGATTTGACTAGGATAACTTGCTCATGGTAACTGGAAGACAGGGGTTTAGAATCACCAAGCTATGAATACCTATGCAGAAACAAACAAAGGAAATTATCACCTCTAGAGGACCATGGATCAATCATCAACTCAATAACAACATGCATGTCTCTCCAACAAACCTTAGGTAGGTACAGGTGTGCAATATTCTTGACCTCTTCTCTTAAGCATATTATTGTTAAAAATTTGTTGTCAATGCATGAGAGATGCGGTTTTATAAGATAAGGATGGGTCAGCAGTCACAGCCACATTCAACTAGTTAATTGCATCTCACTCCTTCACTCATGCAATGTGGAAAAGCCAAATTATGAAGGGTGATGATTTCAAGGAATGGGGATAATAGTTAAAAGAGGAAATTTGTGCAAAGGCCAAGTCACCAAAGCACTCCAAGCCCTCCATCCACTTCATATCCACTATCTACCCATCATTCATCCATCCCATTTCATAAGAAAAAAATTAATATTTTTCAAGAACAAACCCTACACTCTGTCTCACCCTGAAAATTTCTTGAAAAAACAAACAGAGCATCCTCTCCATTTTCACAAACCTACACTACTCCCTCTGAGCCCTAGCATCATCCTCCAACCCCTATACATCATTTTTCATCACTCCCATATAGTTAGAATACCTTGAAGGAAGAAGGAATGACTACTATAGGAAGGCAGAATGCTGCTACAAGAAGGAAGAAAGGAACAAATTGTGTTAAAACCCAAAATGGAAGTGCCTAAGAGAGATCTAATCAAAATAGAGAACTTTGAGGCCATTAGACAATAATCTAGGCCACAAAAGAGAAGAAGAAGGAAACAAAAGGAAATGAGCCATTCACCATCAAAATAGAACTCAAATTGCAGCAATGAAAAGAGGTTTTCCAAGAGGTCTCTAATCTCTTTCTAGTTTTTGTCCAAAGCCTAAAAGATGTTATAGAAATGAGAGAAAAACATGGAAGGCAAGTTGAGGGACTATCTTAGGCTCATATTATCATTTCTGCTCAAAACAGGTTCAAAAAGGGTTTCCTGTAGTACTACAAGACCGTTATAGGGTTTCCTGTAGTACTACGGGAGCTGCTACAGGGTTTCTTGTAGTTTTTATAGGAATTACTACAGGATGTCCTAGTTCTCATCTAAAGACAGTTTGCAGGTTTCATAGATGTCCAAATGGTGGAACAAGGAAGCAGAAGGTTGGAAAAGTTGTGGAAACCTTGCCAAACTAAAAAAGATTCAAGAACCCATCGTGAATAAGGGGAAGAAGGTAGGCTAATGGTATCAAGAAACATGGTGATTTTTACTATGCGGAAATGGTTTTGGAAAATGAGTGAAAATGGAATGAAGGTTTCAAGGGAGAGGATATTAATGAAATGGATCTACAAGCCAACAAAGTTCACTTGCAAAGACGAAAGTTATGTTTTTTTCTTTTCTTGAAAGACTGTTAAACAATTATGAAAAGAACAACTACATTTTTGGGCTTGTCCTTGCAGAATGTATAGCCAAGATTGTTAAGAGAAAGGACTAAGGAATGCACAAGAGAGAGGGCACCATGGCCATGGATGAGGTACAATGAGGTCACTAAGTTGCTCAGAGGATGAGCAACACTTTCAGCAGGGGGCTATGATGGGCCTCTAAATTAGACATAAATTAAGACCCATCTCACCATCCTTTAGCACATTAAGCCTCTATTTTGGCATTAGATAATGTATTTTTAACTTTAATATGTTCATGATGAAGGTTTATGGATAATTTCATATTTGTGCCTAATATTATTTATTTTTGTGGAATATTGTGAGAATATTGGGCAGATTATGAAGATTTTGAGGAGGAGATAATTTTGGGACTTTCTCCCTACTACAGGAGGATCAATATTAAATAATAAATCAACAAGATATTCTGGAATTATGGCACAGATTGTGGAGCGCCAATGATTTACAAAATCTAGGAATGTGTCCCTTGCCATTTAATGCGGATTCCAAGTATTCTGAACCAGATCCACTAATCAAAGGATTTTGGTGGGTTAAGCTTCCTCCTTTCATGGGAAATGGTTCATAATCAATTTTTTATAAGTACCAAGTCGAATTTTCCTTTAAAGGTAGATTTTTATTAGTCTTCTTGTGGAGAGAACTCGTATTTTTGCAGTTCCATTGTCATTTCTTGCAGGGACGTAATTGTATTGATGGAAATAATGAAGATTGGTGTCATGTTCAGTTTCTAAACCTTGGTCTCCTTCATAGAACTCTAATTTTCCTTGGGTTTGGCCATCCCAGGGACCCCAGATCCCTTTTGTATCATTTTTGTTTCTTCCTTTCACTTCTTATTCACATGCATCTCTTGTTCTTGTCTTTTTTCTATTTTTGCACTTAGTGTTAATGGTTTCTTGTTGTAGGATTGGGTTAAGTGGTTGATGTAAATTCTCTTGTAGGATCACAAGAATTATTTCATCCTTGGAAAATCTTTGGAAGGTCATATTAATCATTGAGCTACTTGGATTAGTTTGTTTATTCCCGAATTTAGATTTCTAGAACTCCTTTGGGGCAAATAACGGTAAATTTATGTTTTTTTTAGAGCATGATAACGGGCTTCAATCAAGTTGGTTCCACTTGCATTATACCAAAAAAATATTATAGTTAATAACAAAAATTACCCTATTGCATTTACACTTGATTAGGTTAACCATTTGATAGATTTACTAGCTCACTAGTTCTCGAATTTCTAGATTTTAGACTAGTTATTTTTTTCCATTTTTAAGCATGGGTTAACAGAGGTTTTTTGAGTGATTCCACTTGGAATTGAGACCTAAAATATCTTATTCAATAAAAAAAAAATTCCTATCCAATTTGGATTTCATTTGGTTGGTCATTTGATGAATTATAACTCCCTATAGAAAATTTGTTGTTTCCTGTAGTAGTACTAGAGGAAACCTTGTAGTAGCCTTCCAACATGTATATATTTGTCCATATTCACTCAAGAAGATTGGTTACTGTCCCTTAGGGTTGAATAAATACTCCTAGGCTCTAAATAAATTATTAGGGAATACTAAAGACCGCTTAGGATTTGTCAATTTACTCATGCAAAACATTTTAGTGATATGTGATAATGGACAGATTTATGGATTGGATAATACAATGATGATTTTCTTGATTGCCACATCCAATGAACTATGTTAATGGATCTAAACTCTTTGAAATGTAATTGTTGACATTTATTTCATGATATTTACCTTATGCAATTAGAATATGTTTCTTTCCTTGTAATTTCTTTCTTGCAATAAGTTAAGGTTTTCATTTCGAGCATTTCATTGTTTGCAATTAGTTTAAGATTTGACTTTAGTACATGCATTCCATTACATCATGATAGCAAATGAAGGACATATTGTATGCTTCACATATAGTGCTGATACCTCTTAATTTTGTAGTAACCCTGTGTTGATAATTAAAGTTGTAGCCTTGCGAGTTGTAGCATTCTTGTTGAAATACCGAGGCTCATCACGTTTTGGCATCGTTGTCGGGGAGGCATATTCCATTTCAAAAACAAAAGAGTTCATTGCATTAGTGTGTTCATTCAATCATAAAAGCAAAAAAATTGTCTCCAACACCAATCCAACACCCCCCCCCCCCCCCCCCCCCTCCCATTTTATCATGTGGTGCAGTAAGAGCCACATCACCATCCACCTTTGCAGGTAGAAGAAGAAGAGATGGAAAAGAAGGTAGAAGAAATGGATGGATAAGATGATAATGAGGAAGATCATCTTGGATTTTCCATTCAAGATACTGATGTCAATGTGCATATAAAGAACATCCCTCCATCTTTTCTTTCAAACTTTCATGGTCTAAGGTCAGAGGATCTGGAAACCTTTCTCTTTCAATTTGAAATTGTTTGTAAATATTATGGTTACTTGTTAAACACTCAAAAATTGAGATTGTTTCTGGAAGCATTGAAGGATAGAGCTCTTAAATAGTTCATTATTTTAGGGACTAATTCAATCAGATCATGGAATGATATGAAAATGATATTTATAGAAAAATATAAAGATCATGATCTTAAAGAAGAAATCTTTAGAATGAATCAAAGAGAAAATAAGAGTCTAGAGGATCTAATAGAGAGGTTCATGTATAATGTTAAAAGGGAAAATTTACATCATTTAGGATCAGAAATACTAAAGACCCTCTTACTTAAAACAGTTAAGGATGAGTGGATTTATATTCTTGATCTCATGAGTAGAGGAGATGTATACCAATTATCATTTGAAGAAATTTGTGAAACATGCAAACACATATCAAGAGTAAGTAATTCAGAATCAAGATAGGTAAGTCAAGCTAAACTTGGAAATTCGTTTGATGACTTTAAAACAGGTATTCTTAGAAATCTAACCAAACAAGTAGAAATTTTAAGAATGCAAGATGAGGAAAAATAAGATGTTGATATTTGTGTTGTCCATGCAGAATCACATGATGTTAAATATTTCCCCTCATTACCAAGGTTGAAGGAAGTTTACCAAGAGGACAATGGAGCAAGTCAATTTCCAATGCAGCTATGTTATGTAGCTCCAAGAGGACCATGGCAACCTATTCAACCTGATATGAGGCAAGAGACTAATTCACAATTTCAATCTTATGCACATCCATCTCAAAGTAATTGGAACACATATTTTCCTTGGAAACCTTGGCCATCTCAACCTCAAAAACAATATTGGCAACAAGGTTGGAAAGAAACATATGGGAGTCATCCACAATATCCTCAATATTTTCCTCAATATCCTACATACCCAACTCCATGGCATCCCTACCATTCACCTCTACCACAAATACAACCCCAACCACATCCATCTCAAATATCCACTCCCACTCAACTACCTGTACCATTTCCGAACCCACACAATGAAGTAGCTCATACCACTTACAATGTTGAGGTACAATACTTACAAACATCTCCTCTTGATCTAAATGATATTAATCTTAGCTCAAGAAGAGTATCACAAAAAAGAAATTCTATTGATGTCATTGAAGTACAACATCCAGAAGAAGAAGATTCATATGAGAAGACGAAAGGATCATGGGTTGCATTTGATGAAGATCAAACATCAAAATCAGAGATTGAGAAAGTTTCGTCTTGGTTACCATCAAATCCTCCATGTGTTAAAGAGAACAATAAGAAAAAAGAGGAAGATTTAAATGTCACGGAAGAATAAGACATCCAAGATGATCCAACTCAGCAAGTGGACCAGGGGCATCACAACTATATTGAAATATGGTTCCAAACAGTCATTAAGTTGCAACAACACTCTCTATTTCAACTGTGCTTTATATCATCAAAGTCGAATACTTTGATCTCTCAAATTTAGGTACATACCTGTTAAACACACATGGGGAGCGAGAGAAATATGAAAGATAAATCATGCAGTACCTTTTTTATTAACAAATGATTTACATTTATAGTACAATATCTGACCGTTGGGTTCCACATCCCAAGGTCTCTTGGACTCCTTTTGTCCATTCGACTTCCACACTAACCCACTTGAGGATTAGGTGTCCAACATTCCCCCCTTAATCCGAAGGGTTATGTATGAGTCCAAGAAGAGAGCTGTAATACAAAATGTGCAAATATGCATGGCAGCACTAGGCTGAATGTGCTCTATGAAATGTTGGTATAAAGGGCGGTGGTTTAAGGATGACCACCAACACTGGAACGCTTAGTGCAGTTCCCGGAACTCTTCCAAAACTAGCAAGAAACTGAAGTTTTCTGCTAGAGGAAGTGATCATATTGTTTTAAAGAGGGAAACCTTCAACCATAAAAGGGAGGTCTCACCCCGCATAAAAGGTAAAACTTCAACCTGAAAAGGGAAGTCTCAACCTGTGATGGTTTAAGGATAACCAACAACTCTGGAATGCTTAGTGAAATTCCTGGAACTCTTCCAAAGTTGGCAAGAAGCTGGAGTCTTCTGCTAGAGGAAGTGTTCTCAATTTTGTTCTTGGAATGCTTTCGAAACTGGCAAGAAGTTGAAGTCTTCTGCTAGAGGAAGTGTCCTAGATTGCCAGCTGAAGGCATGTTCATGGGCATCTTTGTCGCTGGCTACAACTCTGAAACTGGTGTGGCAGGTTGTTGCTCAGGCTCGCTTGATGTGACTCTGAAGCTTGTAGATGACCATCATTTCCCCCCCTGTCAGATACAAGGTGAGAAGATGGAGAAAACTCAACTGCAAGATTGTTCAATACTCTGGAACAAGTTCTGACATGTGTTTTGAATATCTTCTTGGTTGTTGATGCCCATTGCCAAGAAGCGATCCATCCAAGATGAATCTTTGTTCTTGCAGGGTGTTTGTTGCTGAAGCATCTGTGTGAAGAATGGCTAGTTTTATGACAGTGCTTACATGGATGAAGATCAAAACAGTGATCTTTCAAATGGCCAACTCGATCACAGTGTTGGCATTTCACGATCTGTTGTTGTTGTTGTTGTTGCTGTGGAAGAGGGGCAGAGTTTGGAACAGCTGGAGGTGAACTGTCATGAGGAGCAGGTGAACTATCATGAATGAATCCAGCACTCTGAAACTGAATGGGCTTGGCATAGTCTGGAATATGAAAGGACAAGTCCTTGTCATATCCAAGACCAGTTCTGTGCTTGTTGTGGACAAGCTGTTCCCAAGGTCTGATGATGGGCTTGGGAAGTGCAGACTGAGTTTCTGCATCTGCATATACAATTGCTGCTTTATTTGAATGAACTGTAACATTATTGACTTGCTGCTAATGGATGGTTGTCTCAATGTTCTGAACAGAAACAGATTCAGAATGATGACTATTTTGATGTAGCTCTTCTTGATGTAGCTATGATTCAAGCTGCAAAAAATCAATCTTTTCCTGTGCATTTTGTAGACATGTCTGAATTTCTGAGAGAGATCCTTTGCTAATTTGTAATGTGTCATCAACAGTAGATTGTATAAGAGTTTTCATGAACTCTAATACTTCACTGCTTCTGGCCATTTTTCTTCAATGTCATATTTACACCTTAAAAACTGATCACAATTATTACTTAATGCAGAAAAGTAATATCCACTTACAGTAAACAGAAATATCTTGTATAAATGTGCAGCAAATGAATCAGGGAATCAATGCATATATATGTAGATAGAAATTATAATGGGTTTTAAATACAATGCCACACTTGGGGCAGCAGCAAACTTGCTTGGATCCTTCAAGTACTCCTTCACTTTCAAACAAGTTCCCAGAATCCAGGTTCTTTAAAACGGACTAGTAGTTACCAAAATTGATGCAGGGCCAACCCTGCTATTACCCAGAATCTTTATCACACACATATAAACATGCATCTCAGCTTTTTTTTTTTTTTACCCAAATCAAAAACCTCAATAGCTGGCAATTTCACAACTGTACCATTTGCATGCGGAAGCTTATCTTTCATGTGGTTCAAAGTCATTCACCACTGATTTCATACTTTCATTAAAAGCCATCATATATGGAATTATCTCAATTCCAATATCTACTCATCAGCAGGAAAATTCATAACTTCTTAAACCCAATGGCTCAAATCATTCAAATGCTCATCAACCCAATAAACATCATTCATTTATGACCAAAATTCAATGAAACAATGTGCCCATGTTTTAATATTCAATTTAACATTATTTTAATCAATGAAAGGCTTGTACTTGTCCTTACTCAATGCACCCTTGATGTTTTAGCAGTGGTACAAATGATCCCCAATGAATCTCAGCCTCCTAAAATGATGAAGAATTCGGTCTTCCAGGCATCTGGAAGTCCTATATAATATATATGCCCTTGGATTCAAATAAGGAAATGCTTTCGGCCTGCAAGAATGAATGGCTCTTGCCCTATCAAGAATGAATGGTTCTCGGATTTGTTCATAGAGTGAGGTTTTTCCGGCCTTCTTCAAGGGCATAAACAAAGGGACAGAACTCGTCCTCCTTACTCAACACAAATTGAATAGTCAAACAACGTTAATGCAGCAATCAAGACCTCATTATTTTCTTCAATGTAGTTCAAACAACCATCGTTGGGAACAAAGGCAACAATCTTCTTTCCATTCTTGATAAGCTGAACTCTTGCACACTTACGGTGTTTACCATATACACAAGTGGTTCAATTGTTATGGACAGGTGTATACCATTCAATAAAACCACAGTTCAATGTTATGGACAGCGTTAATACGCATTCAACATTCAATAAAACTCAACAGCATTAAAACCACAGCGTTATACCATTTTTTTTAACAGTCTTCAAGCCACAGCGTTACCATACAACACAGTTCAATGCCATTCAAAGGGACAGTGTTACCATACGTATACCATTCAATACATGCCAAGAGCGCTTCAAGTGTTGACAAAACCTCTAAGAAAATTTAAACGCAAAGTATGGAAAATAATTCTAGGTTTCTATTGAAGACAGTCGCATTGTTCCCGAATCAAGTTGAAAACCCAAAAGGGCGAGGGCTTGAACTGAGGACTGAATAGATGCCTGGGGTGAAATGAATCCTGTAAAATGAGAAGCGTCCATTTCGGTATCTAGGATAAAGGGCCAACGAGCGTGGCCACCTTGTTACATGTAGGGGTTTTAAATTCGTAAAGAAACCCACATCAAAACACAACCCTTAACATTTCCCTACAACATAACCTTTGCTTGGGCCATGGTAGTTGAACCTCCAGCCGAAGAGAGGGCAGTCCATAGAGTTACAAATGAAAGGAATTCGAGAATGAATCCTGAAACACAACAGGGTTTACGAAACTGAGTCAGGCTTTCATGGTTGGATCAACGAAATGAATCTACACCATTCATTACACCACTAGTACAAGCTACTGGATGATAATCATGTGATAGTCATGGGGAAAGGGCTACGTGACCAACATTGAGTTATGGGGCAGAGCAAGAGTTTCCACGCACGAGTATACTACAACACAGAAAATATGGCGAGCGTTAAATAGACAAGCTCAAGCGTTTCAATGTTAGGCGAATGTCAGAGGAAACAGAGAGCGCAGGTATAAAATGTCTATGACACTGACGCAGTGAGACAGCATTTGCAGCTGGTCTCTTGACAGAGGGCGCAGGCTTGACAGAAGGTGCAGACAATATCAAAAACGTATATGACAGACAGACATGTCAGAACAGCTTGGACAGCGCTGGCAGTGTCAGGCAGAGGAATCGTTCAAGTGAATATGTCAGACAGGGCGCAGGTCTGTATAAAGGAATATGGCAGAAATAAACTGCACAGATAGGCCATAAAACAAATGGCTCACATTAATTATGCAGGGCAGGAATACGCCTGCTCTAATACCATGTTAAACACACATGGGGAGCGAGAGAAATATGAAAGATAAATCATGCAGTACCTTTTTTATTAACAAATTATTTACATTTATAGTACAATATCTGACCGTTGGGTTCCACATCCCAAGGTCTCTTGGACTTCTTTTGTCCATTCGACTTCCACACTAACCCACTTGAGGATTAGGTGTCCAACAATACCAAAGCATACATTTCAAGCCTAAACATCAGTTTGTCTGTCATCTTGACGTGCACATGGCTCCATTGGAAGTACTTTTTTACTTGAAAGTGATTTTGTTTTTCAAGTACAGTAGGGTAGAAAAAAAAGTAAAAAAAAAAAATGAAAAATAAGAGAAAAAAAGAAGAAGAAAAAATCTCAATTGAAAACCTTCTTTGAGGTGCCTGAGATTGGCTCATTGATTGAAAACCTCCATGAGACAGTTAATGGATTGGAGAAAAGAGAAAAAATGAGAAAAAAAATCCTAGGTGAAAACCTCCTTTGGGACACCTAGGCAGACCTACTAGTTGAAAACCTCATTGGCTAGTAGGCCTAGAAGAAAAAAAAGAGAAAAAATAAAAAATATTTGTTCCATGTATCTCGCTGATGAATGTAGGTACTCTCCAACATTTGCAAGCAACAAAAACAAGTTGGCACCAAAGAAAAAAATGGTCAAAATTCTAGTAAAAGGAAGTCAAACTTGGACTTTCTCCTCCTTTGCTCGGATGTTTCAGAAAGGACAAAGGCCATGAAAATCCATCACCCTCATCTATTTCCACCATCCACTCATCATTCTCACGCTTTTACCCCTCATTTTCCTTGTTGTCCTGAAATACTATAGGAATGCTCTATTTTACTACAGGAAACAGAAATACATAGGGCAGAAAACTATTTTTTTCATATCTTTAAAACCATACATCCATTTGCCAAGTTGTTTCAGGGGGAGATGCATTTCGATGATGGTAACATGCTCAAGTGATTTCAACAAATTCCAATGCACAGTTTTCGATAAATCAACCTCCATCACCTAGAGCCAATTTTGAATTTTATCGATATTCCTAAATCCATTTAAAAAGATGTTTCATCGGAAAATGCAAATCCATGATTGTAACATGCCTAAGAAATTTCAAAAAATTCCAGTGCACGGCTTCCATCAACCTCCATCAACTTCAACCATTTTAAATTTTTCTCGAGATTCGTGCATCCATTGGCCAAATTTTGTTATGGGGAGGTTTATAAGGATGATGTCAAGATGCTTAGGAAATGTTAGGTCAATCCATGCTATCATTTGAGAGATATGGATAGAACAAGGAAAATCTAATGTTTCTTGTAGTACTACTATAGGATGTCCTAGTTCTACTACAGGATGCCCAGTTTTACTATAGGAAACAGGTCAAAAGCTTAGGAAATGTTAGGAAATGTAGAATGAAGTGTGGGAAAGGTGCCTAATGGTGGTATAAGGTATAGGGAAGGTTAACATCACCCATGGACAAGCTCGTCACTCCAAGAAGGTCAGATTTTACTAGGATAGTTTTCTCATGGTAACTGGAAGACAAAGGTTTAGAATCACCAAGTTATGAAGTCCTATGTAGAAGAAAACAAAAAAATTATCACCTCCAAAGGACCATGTATCAATCACAAACTCAGCAGCAGCATGCATGTTTCTCCAACAACCATTAGGTACGTACAGGTATGCAATATTCTTGATATATTCTCTTGAGCATATCATAGTTAGAAATTTGGTGTCAATGCATGAGAGGTGAGGTTTTATCCGCTAAGGATGGGTCAGCAGTCCCAACCGCCTTCAACTAGTTAATTACAGCTCACTCCTTCACTCATGCAATGTGGAAAAGCTAAATTATGAAAGGTGATGATTTCAAGGAATGGGGATAATAGTTAAAAGATTAATTTGTGCAAAGGAAAAATCACCAAAGAACTCTAAGCCCTCCATCCACTTCATATCCATTATATACCCATCATTCATCCTTCCCATTTCATAATAAAAAAATTAATATTTTTCAAGAACAAACCCTACACTCTGTCTCACCCTGAAAATTTCTTGAAAAAGCAAACAAAGCATCATCTCCATTTTCACAAACCTACACTATTCCCTCTAAGCCCTAGCATCATCCTCCAACCCCTCTACATCATTTCGCATCACTCCCATAAAGTTAGAAGACTTTGAAGGAAGAAGGAATGACTGCTACAGGAAGGCAGAATGTTTCTACAAGAAGGAAGAAATGAACAAATTTTGTTAAAAACCAAAATGGCAGTGCCTAAGAGAGACCTAATCAAAACAGAAAAATCCAAGGCCATTAGGAAATCATCTAGGCCACAAAAGAGAAGAAGAAGAAGGCAACAAAAGGAAATAAGGCATTCACCATCAAAACAGAACTCAAACTGTAGTGATGAAAAGAGGCTTTCCAAGAGGTCTCTAATCTCTTTCTAGCTTGTTTCCAAGGCCTAAAAGATGTTATAGAAATGGGAGAAAAACATGGAAGTCAAGTTGAGGGCCTACCCTAGATTTAGACTATCATTTTCACTCAAAACAGGTTTAAACAGGGTTTCATGTAGTACTACAGGAACTACTACAGGGTTTCTGGTAGTACTACAGTAACCACTACAGGGTTTCCAGTAGTTTTTATAGGAATTACTACAGGATGTCCTAGTTCTCATCTAAAATGTTTTGAAGGTTTCAGAGGTGTCCAAATTGTGGAACAAGGTAGCAGAAGGTTGGAAAAGCATGTGGAAGATCTTGCCAAACTAAAAAATATTCAAGAACCCATATTGAATAAGGGGAAGAAGGCATGCTAATGGTGTCAAGAAACACTGTGATTTTTTCTATGCACAAACAGTTTTGGAAAAATAAGTGAAAATGGAATGAAGGTTTCAAGGGAGAGAATATGAATGAAATGAATCTACAAGCCCACAAAGTCCACTTGCAAAGAGGAAAGTTATGTTTTTTTGCTTGAAATACTGTTAAACAATCATGAAAAGAACAACTACATTTTTGGCTTGTCCTTGGAGAACTTACAGTTAAGATTCTTAAAAGAAATGACTGAGGAATGCACAAGAGAGAGGCCACCAGTGCCATTAATGAGGCACAATGAGGTCACTAAGTTGCTCAGAGGATGAGCAACACTTTCAGTAGGGGGTATGATGGGCCTCTATTTTAGACATAAATTAAGGCCCATGCCTCTAAATTAGACATAAATTAAGGCCCATCTAACCATCCTTCAGCACATTAAACCTCTCTTTTTGCATTAGATAATGTATTTTTAACTTTAATATATTCATTAGGAAGGTTTATGGATAATTTCATATTTGTGCCTAATATTATTTATTTTTGTGGAATATTGTGAGAATATTAGGTAGATTATGAAGATTTGGAGGAGGAGATAATTTAAGGACTTGCTCCCTACTACAGGAGGATCAATATTAGATAATAAATCAATAAGATATTCTGGAATTATGGCAGATATTGTGGAACTCCATTGATTTAGAAAATCTAGGAATGTGTTCCCTGCTATTTAATGCAGATTCCTAGTATTAAGAACCAGGTCCACTAATCAAGGGATTTTGGTGGGTAAAACTTCCTCCTTTCATGGGGAATGATTCCTAATCATTTTGTATAAGTAACAAGTCAAATTTTCCTCTAGAGGTAGATTTTTATTAGTCTTCTTGTGGAGAGAACTCATATTTTTGTAGCTCCATTGTCATTTCTTGCAGGGACGTAATTGTATTGATGGAAATAGTGAAGATTGGTGTCATGTTCAGTTTCCAAACCTTGGTCTCCTTCATAGGAATCTGAGCTTCCTTGGGCTTGGCCATCCTAGGGGCCTTATACCCTTTTTGTATCATTTTCTTTTCTTCCTTTTACTTCTTATTCTCATGTATCTCTTATTCTTGCCTTTTTTCTAATTCTGCATTTAGTATTAATGATTTCTTGTTGTATGATTGGGTTAAATGGTTGATGTAAGTACTTTTGTAGGATCACAAGAATAATTTCATCCTTGGAAAATATTTGGAAGTTCATAGTAATAATTGAGATACTTGGATTAGTTTTCTTATTCCCAAATCTAGATTCCTAGAACTCCTTTGTGGCAAATAACAGTAAATTTCTGCTATTTTTTAGAGGATGTTAACGAGCTTCAGTTGAGTTGTTTTCACTCGAATTAGATCACAGAAAAAGTAGAGTTAATAACAAAAATCACTTCATTTCATTTACACTTGATTAGGTTAGGCATTTTATAGATTTACTAGCTCATTAGTTCTCAAATTTCTAGATTTTAGACTAGTAATTTTCTGCCATTTTTGGCATGGGTTAACAGAGGTATTTTTGAGTGATTCCACTTGGAATGGAGACCTAAGATATCATATTCTATCAAAAAAATTGTCCCATCCAATTTGGATTTGATTTGGTTGGCCATTCGATGATTTATAACTCCCTATAGTAAATACGTTGTTTCTCATAGTAGTACTGCAAGAAACCCTGTAGTAGCTTTAGCTTTCCAACATGTATATACTCGCCCAGATTCACTCAAGAATCTTGGCTATTGTCCCTTAGGTTTGAATCAAGACCCCTAGGCTCTAAATCAATTATTAGGGAAGACTAAAGACTACTTAGGATTTGTTTCTTTACCCATGCAAAATATTTCACTGATTTGTGCTAATGGACAAATTTATGGATTGGATAATACAATGATGATTTTCTTTGATTTCCATGTCCAGTGAACTCTGTTAATGGATCTAAACTCTTTGAAATGTAATATTTGACATTTAGTTCATGATCTTTACTTTATTCAAGTAGAATAGGTTTCTTTCCTTGTATTTTCTTTCTTGCAATAGGTTAAGGTTTCCATTTCGAGCATTTCATTTTTTGCAATTAGTTTAGGATTTGACTTCAATACATGCACTCCATTACATCATGAAAGTAAAGGAATCACACATTGTATGTTGAACATATAGTTCTGATACCTCTTAAGTTTGTACGAACCCCGCGTTGATAATTAAAGTTGGTAGCCTTGGAAGTTGTAGCATTTTTGTTGCAATACCGAGGCTCATCATTTTTGGGCATCGTTGCTAGGGAGATGTCAAACTACACATTATTTTCTTTCATATTTGATTCATTTCTTTTACTTTTTGAAAAAACAAAAAATATTTTCATTAGGAAAATTTCATTTCAAAAACTAAAGAGTGCATTGTATTAGTGTTTTCATTCAATCATAAAAACAAAAAATTGTCTCCAACAACAACCCACCCATCCATTTGATCATGTGGTACAGTAAGGGCCACATCACCATCCACATTTGCAAGTAGAAGAACAAGAGATAGCAAATAAGGTAGAAGAAATGGATGGAAATGATGATAATGAGGAAGATCCTCTTGGATTTCCCATTCAAGATATCGATATCAATGTGCATATGAAGAACATGCCTCCATCCTTTCTTCCAAAATTTCATTGTTTGAGGTCAAAGGATCTGGAAACAATTCTCTTTGAATTTGAAATTTTTTGTAGATCTTATGGTTACTTATTAAACATTAAAAAATTGAGATTGTTTCTAGCAACATTGAAGGATAGGGCTATTAAATGGTTCATGATTTTAGGGACTAATTCAATAAGATCATGGAATGATATGCAAAATATATTTCTAGAAAAATATGAAGATGATGATGAGAGTAAAAAAGAAGATGAGTCTAGAGGATCTAATAGAGAGGTTCATGTATAATGTTAAAATGGCAAAATTACATCATTTAGGATCAGACACACTAAAAATCCTCTTAAGACAATTAGGGATAAGTGGATTGATCTCCTTGATCTCATGAGTAGAGGAGATGTATAACAATTATCATTTGAAGAAATTTGTGAAACATGAAAACAGATATCAAGAGGAAGGGCAAGAGTAAGTAAATCAGCGTCAAGATCGGTAAGTAGAGCTAAACTTGGAAATTTGTTTGATGACTTTAAAACAGAAATTCATAGAAATATAACCAAACAAGTATAAATGTTAAGAATGCAAGATGAAGAAAAGGAAGATGATGGTATTTGTGTTGTCCATGCAAAATCACTTGACCTTAAATATTTCCCATCATTACCAAGGTTGAAGGAGGTTTACCAAGAGGACAATGGAGCAAGTCAATTGTTAATGCAGCTGTGTTATGTAGCTCTAAGAGGACCATGGAAACCTATTCAACTTGATATGAGGGAAGAGACTAATTCATAATTTCAATCTTATGCACATCGATCTCAAAGTAATTGGAACACACCCTTTCATTGTCAACCTTAGCCATCTCAATCCCAAAAACAACCTTGGCAACAAGGTTGGCAAGGAAAATATGGGATTCATCCATAATATCCTCAGTATTCTCTTCAATGTCCTCCATACCCAGCTCCATGTTATCCCTACCATTCACCTCCACCACAACCACAACCTCAATTACATCCATCTCAAATATCCACCCCCACTCAACTACTTATACCACCATTTCCGAACCCACACAATGAAGTAGCTCATCCCACTTACAATGTTGACGTACAACACTTCCAAACATCTCCTCTTGATATAAAATGTATTCATCTTATCTCGGGAAGAGTATCACAAAAAAAAATATTCTATTGATGTCATTGAAGGACCACATCCAAAAGAAGAAAATTCATGTGAGAAGACGAAAGGATCATGGGCTGCACTTTATGAAGATCAGACATGAAAATCATATATTGAGAAAGTTCCCTCATGGTTACCATCAAATCCTCCATGTGTTCATGAGAACAATCAGCAAAAAGAGGAATATTTAAGGGTCATGGAAAAAGAAGATATCTAAGATGATCCAACTCAGCAAGTGGACCAGGGGCATCACAACTATATTGAAATATGGTTACAGATAGTCATTAAGTTGCAACAACACTATCTTCTTCAACTGTGCTTGATATCATCAAAGTCGAATCATTTGATCTCTCAGATTTAGGTACATGTCAAAACATACATTTCAAGCCTACACATCAGTTTATCTGTCATATTGATGTGCACATGGCTCCATTGGAAGTATTCTTATACTTGAAAGTGATTTTGTTTTTCAAGTAGAGTTGGGTAGAAAAAAGTTTTTCAAAAAAATTAAAAATAAGAAAAAAACAAAAATCTCAGGAGAAAACCTCCTTTGAGGCGCCTGATATTGGTTCATTGATTGAAAACTTCAATGAGTGGGTCAATGGGTTGGAAAAAAGAGAAAAATGGAGAAAAAGAAAAGCTCCTAGATGAAAGCCTCCTTTGAGGCGCCTAGGCAGACCTCCTAGTTGAAAACCTCATTGAGGCAACTAGTGGGCCTAGAAGAAAAAAAAGAGAAAAAATAAAAAAATATTTTCTCCATGTATCTCTCTGATGAGTGTAGGTACTCTCCAACATCTGCAAGCAACAAAAACAAGTTGGCACCAAAGAAAAGAAAAGATTGGTCAAAATTCTATTCAAAGGAATTCAAACCTAGACTTTCTCCTCCTTTGCTCAGATGCTCTAGAAAGACCAAAGCCATGCAAATCCATCACCCTCATATATTTCCACAATCCACTCATCATTCCCAATCTTTTACCACTCATTTTCCTTGTTGTTCTGAAATACTACATGAATGCTCTATTTTACTGCAGGAAATAGAAATACATAGAGCAGAAAACTATTTTTGTCATATCTTAAAAACCATGCATACATTTGCTAAGTTGTTTCAAGTGGAGATGCATATGGATGATGGTAACATGCTCAAGCGATTTCAGCAAATTCCAATGCACAGTTTTCAAGAAATAGACATCCATCTTCTACAGCCATTTTTGAATTTTCTAGGTATTCATGCATCCATTTAAAAATTTGTTCCACGTGGACATGCATATTGATGATGGTAACATGCCCAAGAAATTTCAGAAAATTCTAGTGCACGGTTTCCAAGAAATCAACGTCCATCAACAATAGTCATTTTTTATTTTTCTCGATATTTGTGTACCCATTGGCCAAATTGTTTTTATGGGGAGGTGCATAAGTAAGATGGAAACATGCTCAAAAAATTTCAAGTCAATCAATTCTACCATTTGAGATACATGGACAAAACAAGGCAAATCTGCTTGTTTCCTGTAGTACTACTACAGGGTGTCCTAGTTCTACTACAGGATGCCCTGTTTTACTATAGGAAAATGGATGAAAGCTTATGAGATGATAGTAAAGGTAGAATGAAGTTTTGGAAAGGTACCTAATGGTGGAATAAGTTATAGGGAAGGTGAACATCACCCATGGACAAGCCCATCACTCCAAGAAGCTTGGATTTGACTAGGATAGCTTTCTCATGGTAACTGGAAGACATAGGTTTAGAATCACCAAGTTATGAAGACCAATGGAGAAGAAAACAAAGTAAATTATCACCTCGAGAGGACCATGGATTAATCATCAACTTAGCATCAGCATGCATGTCTCTCCAACAACCATCAGATAGGTACAGGTATGCAATATTATTGACCTCTTCTCTTGAGCAT
Organism: Pinus tabuliformis; assembly: GCA_031772625.1. Taxonomy (NCBI): domain Eukaryota; kingdom Viridiplantae; phylum Streptophyta; class Pinopsida; order Pinales; family Pinaceae; genus Pinus; species Pinus tabuliformis. The sequence goes on from CM062812.1 coordinate 885,723,454, forward strand.
ATTATAGTCAGAAATTTGTTGTCAACGCATGAGAGATGAAGTTTTATAAGCTAAGGATGGGTCAGTAGTCTCAGTCGCCTTCAACTAGTTAATTGCAACTCACTCCTTCACTCATGCAATGTGGAAAATCCAAATTATGAAAGGTGATGATTTTAACGAATGGGGATAATAGTTAAAAGAGGAAATTTGTGCAAAATCCAAGTCACCAAAGCACTCCAAGCCCTCCATCCACTTCATATACACTATCTACCCATCATTCATCCATCCCATTTCATAAGAAAAGAATTAAAAATTTCAAGAACAAACCCTACACTTTGTCTCACCCTGAAAATTTCTTGAAAAAACAAACAGAGCATCCTCTTCATTTTCACAAACCTACACTACTCCCTCTTAGCCCTAGCATTATCCTCCAACCCCTCTACATCATTTCTCATCACTCCCATATAGTTAGAAGAGGCAGAATGCTGCTACAAGAAGGAAGGAAGGAACAAATTGTGATAAAACCCAAAATGGCAGTGCCTAAGAGAGACCTAATCAAAACAAAGAACTCCAAGGCTATTAGGAATCATATAGGCCCCAAAAGAGAAGAAGAAGGCAACAAAAGGAAATAAGGAATTCACCATCAAAACAGAATTCCAACTGCAGTGATGAAAATAGGCTTTCCAAGAGGTCTCTAATCTTTTTCTAGCTTTTGTCCAAGGCCTAAAATATGTTATAGAAATGGGAGAAAAACATGGAAGTCAAGTTAAGGGCCTACCCTAGGCTCGGACTATCATTTTTGCTCAAAACAAATTTAAAAAGGGTTTCATGTAGTACTACAGGAACCGTTACAGGGTTTCCTATAGTTTTTAGAGGAATTACTACAAGATGTCCTAGTTCTCATCTAAAGATATTTTGAAGGTTTCAGAGGTGTCCAAATGGTGGAACAAGGTAGCAGAAGGTTGTAAAATGATGTGGGAGACCTTGTCAAAATAAAAACTATTCAAGAACCCATCTTGAATAAGGGAAAGAAGGTAGGCCAATTGTCTCAAGAAACACTGTGATTTTTTCTATGCACAAACAGTTTTGGAAATGAGTGAAAATGGAATGAAGGTTTCAAGGGAGAGGATATGAATGAAATGGATCTACAAGCCAACAGAGTTCACTTGCAAACAGGAAAGTTATGTTTTTTTGCTTGAAATATTGTTAAACAATCATGAAAAGAACAACTACATTTTTGGCTTGTCCTTGCAGAACTTACAACCAAGGTTCTTAAGAGAAATGACTGAGTAATGCACAAGAGAGAGGCCACCAGAGCCATGAATGAGGGACAATGAGGTCACTAAGTGTCTCAAAGCATGAGCAACACTTTCAGTAAGGGGTATGATGGGCCTCTAAATTAGACATAAATTAAGACTCGTCTGACCATCCTCCAGCACATTAAACCTCTCTTTTTGCATTAGATAATGTATTTTTACCTTTAATATATTCATTAGGAAGGTTTATGGGTAATGCATATTTGTGCCTAATATTGTTTATTTTTGTGGAATATTGTGAGAATATTGGGCAAATTATGAAGATTTGGAGGAGGAGATAATTTAGGGACTTGATCCCTACTACAGGTGGATCAATATTAAATAATAAATCAACAACATATTCTAGAATTATAGCACAGATTGTGGAGATCCAATGATTTAGAAAATCTAGGAATGTGTTCCCTGCCATTTAATACAGATTCCTAGTATTGAGAACCAGATCCACTAATCAAGAGAATTTGGTGGGGAAAGCTTCCTCCTTTCATCGGAAATGATTCCTAATCATTTTGGATAAGTACCAGGTCAAATTTTCCTGTAGAGGTAAATTTTTCTTAGTCTCTTGCGGAGAGAACTCGTATTTTTTTAGCTCCATTGTCATCTCTTGCAGGGATGTAATTGAATTGATGGAAATAATGAATATTGGTGTCATGTTCAGTTTATAAACCTTGGTCTCCTTCATATGACTCTGAGTTTCCTTAGTCTTGGTCATCCCAGGAGCCTCAGATCCCTTTTGTATCATTTGTTTTCCTTCCTTTCACTTCTTTTTCACGTGCATCTCTTGTTCTTGTCTTCTTTCTATTTTTGCATTTAGTATTAATGATTTCTTGTTGTAGGATTAGGTTAAATGGTTTATGTAAGTTCTTTTGCAGGATCACAAGCATCATTTCATCCTTGGAAAATCTTTATAAGTTCATAGTAATCATTGAGCTACTTGGATTAGTTTGTTTATTCTCAAATCTAGATTTCTAGAACTCCTTTGTGGAAAATAACAATAAATTTCTGCTATTTTTTAGAGCATGCTAACAAGCTTAAATCGAGTTCATTCTACTTGAATTAGATCACTAAAAAATTCTAGTTAATAACAAAAATTACCTCATTTCATTTACACTTGATTAGGTTATGCATTTGATAGATTTACTATCTCACTAGTTCTCGAATTTCTAGATTTTAGACTAGTAATTTTCTCTCATCTTTTAGCATGGATTAACGTAGGTATTTTTGAGTGGTTCCACTTGGAATGGAGACATAATATATCCTAGTCATTAACAAAATTTGTCCCATCCAATTTGGATTTCATTTGGTTGGTCATTCGATGAATTATAACTCCCTATAGCAAATATGTTGTTTCCTATAGTAGCATTCCAACATGCATATATTTGCCCAGATTCGTTCAAGAAGCTTGTTTATTGTCCCTTAGGGTTGAATCAAGACCCCTAGGCTCTAAATAAATTATTAGGGAAGACTAAAGACCTCTTAGGATTTGCCTCTTTACCCATGCAAAACATTTCAGTGATTTGTGCTAATGGACATATTTATGGATTGGATAATACAATGATGATTTTCTTGATTGCCATGACCAATGAACTCTGTTAATGGATCTAAACTCTTTGGAATGTAATAGTTGACATTTAGTTCATGATCTTTACTTTATGCAATTAAAATATGTTTCTTTCCTTGTACTTTATTTCGTGCAATACGTTAAGATTTCTATTTCGAGCATTTCATTTTTTACAATTAGTTTAGGATTTGACTTCAATACATGCACTCCATTACATCATGACAGCAAAGGAAGGACACATTGTATGTTGCACATATAGTGTCGATACCTATTAAGTTTGTACGAACCCCGGGTTGATAATTAAAGTTGGTAGTCTTGGGATTTGCATCATTCTTGTTGCAATACTGAGGCTCATCACTCATTTTTCATTTAGCAGGGTCCATCAAAGGTATGCAACACAGGGACTTCTTCGATGAGAAATTAAATTTTGCATCCAACGAGTGCTCCTGCTTGAAATTTGAATAAAATCATAGGGGGATAAGTTGAAAATATGAGTAGAGAAAGTAGCTTTTTCTTTTTTCCCTCTATAATTTGATGATGTAATTGAATGTTATTTTATTATTTCTTCCATTATTTTATAATATTCTTTAGGAGGCCCATTTTAGACCTCAAAATTTCTCTGATGAGGGAAGTATTGTTAATTGTGTTATGTCTAAAGGAATAGGAGTGTGCTCTCCCGTAGCTTCTCAGTGGAAATCCCACTTGTGTTTGCAGCCCAACCCCATGGAACTACCATTAGGTGTTATCAACCCACTAGCCTTGAGTGCCTCCACCCCTAAGAAATTGTCAACCATCAATGTCTGAATTGAATTTACTAGCCCTGTAAGTCACAACCATTACCCAATGATTATTAGCTCACAAACCTTCTAGGCTTCTCAAGTGGTCTATCATATGAGCCCACTTTGTGATTATCAACCTGCAAGCCTCATAGGTTTCTTATATATGCTATCTCCATAGCTTCTTGGTTATTATTAGCCAACAATCCTCATGGGTTTCTCAGTTTTTCTATCAACAAAGCTTTCCTCTCCCTGAATTCTCTTAGTCTTTTTATTCTTGTTTTCCCTCTCAGTAATTCATCTTGATCATCCAAGAGCCTCGTGGCCTCTTTACCTTTTCATGTTCCCTTGTCTACCTATGCATATGAGTCGTGGGTTTTTTTCCCAGAGGAGCCTCTCAGCCTCCACTTCTTTCTTCAACACAAGCCTCTCAACCTCCTGCATTCATTTTTCTTTCTTTGTCCACATGAATCATGCCACATTCTTTGTGCTACTTATGGTCCTTCTTTCTCTATGCCCATAGGGTGTTCTTCCCTAAAAGCGTGCGAGAATGTCCATCAAGAATATTCTCCTGCTTCCTGGCCATGATGGTTATGTCATTTCGGAGTGGTATATGTAGTCTAAACACCATTTACAATGGAGCCCATTATTTTCATTAAACGTTTGTCATTTTCTTTCTTGTATCCTTTTCCCAACAAGAAGATGGGCACATCCTCTTTTTGCAAATGAGTTATTACATAGTCAGCTCATTAAAACCCACTCAATGAGCCCATGACTACTATTTAAAACTACCCACTTCCTCAAGATATATCCCTTCTCAAGGAATGGAATTTGTGTCCCTCTCTTAGCCATTTTAATTTATAATTACATAATTACAAGGAAAAAGTTTTACAAAGGGAATTAACCTGTAGGGGATGTCATAATCCCCACCCCCTTAGAGGAAAATCATCCTCAATGTTCTTACTCCCAAGCACAAAGAAAACATGCTTAACCCAATCATAAATGGTTTGGAGTTTTATATTTATAATTCGATTACAATTTTTAATTCACATATATAGTTGCTCACCTAACAACTAAATAAACATGAAAATTATCCTTGGATCAGCCACATTGTGTGGCTCCTTTGTAGTATTCTTGGTGCTTTTGTTGTGCACTTTGATATCTTCAAGTTTTTGCAATCATATTTTCAGTTAACTTCATTCATCCAAACCGGGAAATTCCCGTGCTTTCCTATAACATGGCATATAATATCTCATGATATTCATCGTATAATTTACAAAAAATTAAATTATACCTCTTGTCTTGTCCTTTAAATGGGTGTTTAGTCATTCACACACATGTATTAAAAAAAGCCCATTTATCAGGTGTTCTCAATAGTACCTCTCTATTACACCACAGTGGCTACAAATCAGACATTTCCAAGCTCATTTATCAAGTTTTCTCAACAACTCCTCATTGTTACACCACAGTGGCTACAAATCAGCATTGAGGTTCATGGAGAGCATAAATAGTCTTAGTTCGACTTTGGAGATAGAGAGATTGTTAGGTCCCTATAATACTAGTGTATTCCCCTTAGTTCTATTGCTAGTGTAGCCCCATATTATTATTATTGTTCCTATGTATCCCCCATGTTGTTATTTTTGTGCCCCATAAAATCCCACTATTGTTATTATTGTGCCCTTACATTATATTGTTATGTAACCCCTTAGACAATTGTATATACCAAGGAGGTCTTATCATTTGAATCATCCAAGAATTTTTCATTTATGTAATGTAAAGGAGGTTCCCCCCTCGAAGAGACTAATTTTTAAGTCGTTGATCTATCTTTTCTTCTATTTTGTGAGCTGGTTTCATAACATTTGGTATTAGAGCTTTGAATTCTAGGGTTTTTCTTCTTGAAATGGGTGATCTTGGAATTTTCACTATATTTTTTTTTCTACGAGTCTTTAGAAGCTAAAATTACAACCATGTGCAGATGAAATCTTGGTGAACTTCTTGTACGAATTTCAGATCTTGTTTCTCTATATTTTCGGAGATATGATCCAAGGAAGTTATGGTTTTTGCAGGATCCAAAATTCCATCTCAAACAAGTTACCTAGTAAAAATCATCATAAAATTATCTCCAAAAATCAGATTTGAATCTCATAAAAGGTGACTAAAAGTACTCAAATTTTAGTGTTTCTTGTATCATTTTTAGGGTTGAAGATTAAAACAATGACACATGGCACTCTGTACAAGTTTTCTCTATTGAACTAGTCTATAATCAGGTCATCGAAGGAGATTGGGCATAACTTATTCTTGAAAAATCCAATATTGGTCTAACTTATTGGGTTGGAAAGAAGGCTTAGAGGGCTACTATAGGACATAATTTTAGATCTTGAATATTCGCAATTACAGAGATACAGTAGCTGTAATATCTTTATATTTAGAACCCAATCAGTTTGTATGCTATCAATGGATTTGTTCTCATAAACCACTTGTCACTTGGTCAAGTTTTACAGAAGAAATGATAAAACATTAGGAAGATACTAAGAGTAACATATTCTTTAGCCAATTGATAAATCTCAAATAAAAGGGTTCAGTGGTGGAGCACATTAAGGACTTCCAAAGACTGAATATCAAGCTAACAGATATTCCAGACGATCATAGGATTAATGTCTTCATAGGGACTTTGAAGGATAACATCCAACATGAGGTCTGTCTTTAGGACCCTAATTCATTGGACAAGGAATTCAAGGTGGCAAGAAAAGTTGAAATAAAAATTATGGAAAAAAGGAAGTCTACCACTCAACTATAAATATGGAAGTGTTGTTGCTCTTAGCCTTCCACAACCCACAAAGTTTATGCCACAACAATTGGAGGAATAAACAGAAAAAGGCATTTGTTGTGGTTGTGATAACAAATACATTAAAAATCATAAGTGTGCTGAAAAGAAATTATTCTACATAGATTGTGAAGAGGAGGAAGAAAAGGAATAAGTAATAGAAAAAGAAGAGGATATACACAAGGAACCAACCCCAAAGAAAGAAGAAATGAATCCGACCATATCTTGTAATGCATTGGCAGGAATTACCACTCATAAAAGAAACAAGATATAAGGATATATAAAAAAAAAAGGTGATAATGTTGATAGATTTGGGTAGTACCCATAATTTTATTCATTGTAAGATAGCCAAGGAATTGAATTGCTTCCTATATCCAACACTAGAGTGTCAAATGATGGTTGCAAATGGAGGAACTATAAATTTCTTTGGAAAGTGCTATAATATCAAGCTAACCATGGGGGAATATGTATTGAATAGTCCAATGCTTTCCATTCCAATGGGTGGTGTTGGTGTTGTACTAAGAGTCCAATGGGTACAATCTTTGAGGATGATAGCTTTTAATTTTCAAGAACTTTTCTTGAATTTCGTTTGGGAAGGAAAGGAAATTGAATTAAGAGGTATCGTAGGGAAATTAAGAAATATAATCAACTATAATGGCATGAAAAATCCTCTTAAGAAAGAACAACGAGGTATAATTGCACAATTATTTTCACTAAAGGTTCAAATATCGAAATCATTTATTTCTCCATATCTCCAAAAAGTATTGGACAATCATTCCAAAGTATTTGAGACTCCTAAAGGACTCCCACTTATTCATGATCATGATCATGCTATTTCATTCTAGGAATTTTTCCTTCAAACATCATACCTTACAGATATCCCTATGCCCAAAAGAGTGAAATTTAATGTATGGTTGTAGAAATGCTAGATTCGAGTATAATTCAACCTAGTCAAAGTTCTTTATCTGCTCCAGTAGTATTGGTGCAAAATAAGGATGGATCATGTCATATGTGTTTGGATTATAGGGAGCTCAAAAAGCTCAATATTAAAGATTAATTTCCCATTCATGTCATTGATGAATTGTTGGATGGATTACATGGAGAAATTTATTTCACCAAGCTGGATCTTCATTCAAGATATCATCAAATTAGAATTAAGACTGAAGACATTTCGAAAAAAACATTTAGAACTCATGAGGGTCATTATAAATTCTTTGGTCATGCTTTTTGGCCTTACTAATGCACCTTTCACATTTCAAGGGTTGATGAATTTCATTTTCACACCCTTAGAAAATTTTGTTAGTATTTTTTGATGATATACTAAGCTACAACAAGTCTTGGAAGGATCATGTTCAACATGTTGACAGGGTGCTCAAACTATTGGAGGAGAAACAATTATATGAAAAAACCTCCAAATGTTTCTTTGGAGCAGGGAAAATTTTAAGGACAGAAATTTACTTTAAAGTTTAGAAACCTTGGCGAATCTCACTAGTAAATAATATGCAATTTGTAATATGTTTGGCAATTTTTTCGTAAAAGCATTCAAATTTCTAATAATTTTATATAGTCTCTATATAAAATTTTGGTTATTTTTAAGGTAAAATAATTTTATACTATAAAATTTGGGCGAATAATTTTTATAAAAAATGGAAATTTAATGAATCTTTTTTTTGGAAAAAAAATAAAAAATTTGCCCACTTGCGAATATTAGCCCCTAAAATTTTCCCTGCTTTAGAGTACAGGAGGTGGAATATTTGGGTCATATTGTACCTCATGAGGGTGTTAAGGTAGGCCCTAACAAAATTAAAGCCATTAACGAATGGAAAATTCCCACAGCCATAAAGCATCTTCGAGGATTTCTCAAGTTTATAGGGTATTATTGCAAGTTTGTTAAGAATTAAAGGAAAATAGCAATACCTTTAACAACATTACTGAAGGAATATCCATTTTCTTGGACTCTAGAAACAACTAAGGCCTTTGAACATCCTAAAGATGAAATGTGCCAAGCATCGGTCTTCGCTACACCAAACTTCACAAAAACCTTTATTGCGGAATGTGATGCCTCGGGAAATGGAAATTGTGTTGTTTTACTGCAAGAAAGAAGACCCATTTCTTTTTAAATTTGTCTAATCAAGGGAAAGTATTTATACAAACCTATTTATGAGAAGGAAATGTTGGCAATACTATGTGCACTAAAGAAATGGAGACCTTACCTAATGGGAAGAAACTTCAAGGTAAAAACATATCATGATAGTCTTAAATACTTTTTGGAACAAAGATTATCTTCTGAACAATAGAAAAAATGGGTCACAAAGATGTTGGGTTATGACTTTGAAATCATCTTCAAAAAAGGGAATCAAAATGTTGTTGCATATGCACTCTCAAGAAAGTATGAGGATGTGGAAGCATTGCTTTATGCCATTTATATTATCCAACCTAATTATATAACCAAAGAAAGGGATGAATGGAAGAATGGCGAAGAGGTATGGACACTCATTCAAAATTTACAACCAGATCCCAGTACATCTTATACATTTAGCTAGAAAAAAGATTCATTATGGTACAAAGATCTCTTATATCTTTGTAAGAATTCCCAACTCAAGCAAAAGATTCTTTTGCGATTGCACACCTCCCCCTTAGGAGGGCACTTAGGATTTTTAAAAACTTACCACAGGTTCAAGAAGGAATTTTTTTGGGATGGCCCTAAATATGGTATTCATAAGTTTGTGACAAAATGTTTGGTTTTCCAACAAAATAAAGTTGATACAATTAAGACATCAAGTTTGTTGCAACCTTTAGTCATTCCAAGTCAGTGTTGGGAGGAGGTCTCAATGGATTTTATCACAGGTTTACCCAAGTCTGAAGGAAAGAGTTTCATCAGGGTGGTAGTTGATAGACTTACCAAGTATGAATACTTTTGTGCATTATCTTGTCCTTTTAAAGTCAGTACAATTGTTACTACATTTGTGGAAACAATTCAAAAGCTACATGAAAACCCAAAGATTATTGTAAGTGACAAAGATCCATTTTCACTGGAAATTTTTGGATGAAATTATTTTCTTGTCTTGGTACTCAATTAGCTCATAGCTCATCTTATCATCCCCAATTTGACGGGAAAACTAAGATAGTGAACACATGTTTGGAAGGATATATTCGTTTCTTTGTATCAAATAAACAAATACAATGGGTCAAGTGGTTATCTCTAGTTGAATGGTGGTATAACACTTCCTTCCATACTGCAACAAAAATGACCCCATTTATGGAACTTTATGGATATCATCCACCATCCATCACATCACCTTTAAGAAAAAATTCTAAGGTTCAAGCAGTGGAATATCACATGCATAAACAACAAGTTCTCCAACTCTTAAAGGATAACCTCACTTTGGCATTGAATCAAATGAAACAACTGGCAGACCAGCATCACATTGAAAGTGCAACAACCCTGGTGAAAATTACATGTAATAAAAGTTAAAAACAATAACCACGAATGAATGGGACACTTATTCCAAGATGAATTTTGGGCAAGACATCCTAGAGGGTGTTCATTTTGTTGTTTATGGCTAAGGAAATTGGCAAAGGAAATGGCTAATGCTGTGGAAAGACAAAATGTCATTTTTGGCACATTTATTTATGAAAATAATGGAAAATAGGAGAAAAAGGAGGTGAAAGGTCATAGGTTGCATGTAAGGAGAAAAATGAAGGAAAATAATGGAAAATGAAGAAAATATAGGCCTCATTCATAAAAAGGCTTCTGAGGATCAATTGGTAACCTTTTGTCAGATTATCTTTGGAGATCTCTCATTATTATCTCTCTCTCTCTCATACTCTCGGACACTTAGAGTTTCCTGGAGCACTTTGGCGTTGGAGCACGAAAGGAAAAGAAGGTAAGAGGAAGCAAAGATCAAGCAGGGAAATGCAGGATCAGGAAGCTACAACAGACTTCATTGCAGGTATTGACTTGCATGTGTATTTTCCTTGATATATTTGGCATGCATGGGATTGCATGTGTTTCTTTTCTACCATGGCATGGGTTTTTCCAGGTGTGAAAGTACTTTCAGCCTAGCCTTTCCATTTCATGATAGCTTTGATGAGATGGGTTCTCTCATTCGGTTTATGTGGGATTACCGGATTGGATTCGAAGCTGAGTGGGGTGGATCTCTGAAGGGACAAACATATGGTGTAGTGGTCCCTGAAACAAATGGAGGATGCATGAAGCCACTGGATTAGTAACCCTTGAACCAGACTTTCGGTTGTGGTAAAGCCAAATTGTGTGCCTTGGTGGGCTTAGGAATCCTTGTTGGTAAATGGCGGGATATATGGTAAAACAAAGAGGTGGATTTTCTCTTCGTTGGGCCTAGTGATTCTAGGATGGAATGCATGGTAAAGCCTGGAGAGTATGACTTGGTGTAGGTCCCTTGCATCAGACTGCGGATGCACAATAAATCATGAGAGACTATGAGGCACTCAAATTCCTCATGGTGTATGCGGAGAACTTCGGTGGCATCCACATTTATTGGTGTTTTTGATGTGTTATATGAGTCCCACATTCACGCTTGTAATATGGCACGGGGGTGATTGGCTGAAGATTGACTTGGCTCAGCCAATCTATGGTCAGGTGGAACATGGTAGTCCCATCATCGGTTGGTTCATTGCATTGATTAATGAGAAATTCATTCCGTTGATTTTCATGTGTAAATGTATATATATATATATATATATATATATATATATATATATATATATATATATATATATATATATATATATATATATATATATATATATAGATATATATATGAGTTTTGATGGTTGATATTTTCATTGTAATTATGTTCCTATTATGTTGGTTAGATGTATATTTTGTGACAGCAACTATGTATGGCTCTCAGCATGTTTTTACTTGCCTTTGAATGGATATGGTATCTATGATCTAATAAATGGTAAGGCAGCAAATGACATGAGGAAACAATGGTTCATAGCGATTCTCAGACAAGTATGAGATCCCTACACTTAATTTTGTTGTTTACACCTGTAAGTTACATGTTGACAATATGTTTGATGAAATGATTATCATGCCTAGTATGGGTCTGGTTAAGGTCTTGATCAGCTATTTGATTTTGCATCATTGTTTCCCTTTACTTGACTTTATTATGAGCTATCATTCCATTTTGGGCAATGGCTTGGGCTCTAGGCCTGAAAAAGTGGCTTAATTCCCAGGGTCACTGGCACAGAACTAGAAAGTTTGGTCCACAATTGCTAGCAAGCAAGCCTTTGAGAGTGACTTTAGGTCTCTGGTCGTCATCATATTGAGAAATGTCAACAAGCAATTCTAGTTTAAATTTGTTCTTGAATTTAAACTATGAATTAAAATTGAATTCTATTCTCATAGCAACTTGTAAATAGTTAACTCAGTTTAATTAACTTAATTAGCTTAGGAATTTCGAGTTGGAAGTCTTTCTGAAGTAAGGTATATTTTCTCCCTAATTTTTATGGGTCCATAATGAGTTTAATTGTGAGTTGTAATTACATAACTCAGTTTATTGAGTTATGTTAAGTTAAATTAGTTCCAAACCGTTTGAGGAACTAATAGAGTTAACAGTGAGTTGGTGCACTAGTGCATCCACAAGTGCCACTCTACTTAACTGAAGATTCCCTCATCAGAAACTCATGCATGTCGATTCTGAGAAAGACTCGGTTCATACTAGAGTGCAGGGACAATGTACTATCAGTTTTATGATTTACTGAGTTGTATAGATCATGCATGCAATCAGGAAGTCAGCCTAGATTGGATTGTGTAGTTTTGGAAGCACTGGATTCCCATTAATATGGGTTATTTAGCCATAGGAATTGTGCAAGGAAATAGGGGCTTGGAGGGAAGAAGAAGAGGCCATATATTGGCCTAAGCTTGCTTGTGAGATGAGAGATTGATTATACTTGTGTAGGGATTTTTCTTGTGAGAACAATCATTATATTCTCATATTAGGTTTCTAGTTTAATGCAATACATATAGTATGGGTTTTGAGGAGTGGCTTTCCCCGGAGAAACTTATTGTGTTATGTGCCATTGATTTGTCTTATTCTTGTTCATATTGTTTTCATCGATATATTGGCTTCCATTGATTCAAAGTATAAGTCAATTCTTATCCTATTCTTTAGTAAATTGCATGATCTTGTGAATCTATAGGATTTCAAAGCTTTTGAGTTCAAGGTTTGAGACTTCCTCTTCTAGGATTCCCAAAGAGTTGGCATAGTTATCAAGACTCTATCAATGGTTGGGAGAAGCTGCGACTGTGGTCAGATTTGATGTAGGACGGGATCAAGAGAAACAGCAATGATGGCTCTTCATGAAAGACTGATGATGAAGAGAATTGTGCCTTAGAGATTAAGGCGAAGAAGGGTAAAAGGAAAGCTTCTCATTCCAAATCAGATTCTTATCATGGAGGTAAGAAGAAAGACATGATGAAAGTTAAGTGATTTCATTGTCATGAGTTGGGCCACTTTGCTACAAATTGTCCACTCAAGAAGTCCAAGAAGAAGTTCTCGGGAGGAGGAGAGGGTGAGCTTTGGCCTCTCAATTCGAATTGGACTTTTCCCTCATTGCATACATGGTTTCATGAATGATGGGAAGTGTATGGTACTTAGACAATGGAGCTTCATTCCACATGACTGGCGACAAGGAGTTATTCAGTGACCTAGAGGAGAAACATCTCTAGATGCACATCGAGATGGGTGACGACAGGAAGTATAATGTTACTGGATTGGGCATGATTACTTTTCAGAGGGAGCATGGGGCACCACTCACCTTGAAGAATTTTATGTATGTGCCTGGGTTGAAGAAGAACTTGGTATCCATTTCCATGCTTGAGGATAGAGGCTATGATGTGATCTTCTTAAAAGGAAAGGTGTTCCTTTGAAACATGGCCACGGTCAAGAAAATAAGATAGGGATTTGAGTGAATAATCTCTATAAATTGGAGGTAGAGGAGTGTGATGCTTTGAGCATAAAATCAGAAAGGGTACAGAGCTGAGACTTTGGCGACTTGTGGAACAAATGATTGGGCCACTTGCATCATGGGGCTTTGAAGATATTGTAGCAAATCTCTATCGGTCTTCCCAAAGGTACGCTTGAGAAAGTTGATACATGTAAGGGGTGTACTTTGGGAAGCTACATCAAGTCTTCCTTTCATGATAGAGACAGTCGAGGAGAGGCTATTCTAGAGTGAGTCCATCCATGTGTGTGTGGACCATTCTCGACAACATCCACGACCAAACAGAGGTATTATATTATATTTGTTGATGACTTTTCTCGAAAATGTTGGATATTTTTCATGCAGAAAAAGGATCAAACCAGGGAAACTTTTAGGGGCTAATATTCGCAGGTGGGCTGATATTCCATGATTTTTCAAAAAAAAAGATTCACCATTTTCCATTTTTCTAAGAATGAGTTCGCCCAAATTTTATAGTATAAAATTATTTTACCTTAAAAATTGTTAATGTTATATATTTTATAATATAAAATAATTAGAAATCTAAACATTTTTTACAAAATTATCATCAAATGTTTTAAAATTTGGATATTAGGGACTAGTAAGATTTTCCAAGGTTGTTAAAATTTAAGATAAACTTCCATCCTTAAAATCTTCACTTGATCAAACCTTCACAAAGTTTTGTGAGTTTAAAGCATTCATGGAGAAAGAGTCGGGCAAGAAGGTTAAATATCTACGGAGTGATAACGGTGGTGAGTATGTCTCAAATGAGCTTAAGAACTTATGTGTAGCAGAAGGGATTAAATGGGAGTTGACTGCACCACACAACCCTCAGCAGAGTGGGGTGGTTGAGAGGAAGAACAAAAGCATAGTAGGGGCAGCGAGGGTGATGTTGCATGATCAGGGCCTACCACTAGACTTGTGGGTTGAGGCATGAAACAAAATGGTTTATGTTTAGAATAGTAGCCCCAATCAAATACTTGAGATGAAGACACCAGAGGAGGCTTATTCTGGTAAGAGGCCAGATGTTGGTCACTTCAGGATTTTTGGGTCATCAGTATATTTCCATGTGACTAAAGACGCATGGAAGAAGCTTGAGCCGACAACAGAGTTAGGGATAATTTTGGGGTACACTGATACACCTCACAACTATCAGGTGTACTTGTCGACCAGCAAGATGAGATTGGTTCGCAGGAATATTAGATTCGATGAGGAGAAGGCCATGCGAGTTTCCCTTGAGAAGGAGCTTGAGTTACATGCGGATGAGGAGATTTTAGATTCTAAGGTTGAGGAGCCTCATATTTCCATGGAGAAGCCACATGCAGAGGAGATGGGAGTGGATACCTCCACTCAAGAAAATTCTTCCAGAGAGGGAAGAAAGTGCACCAAAGAGGCTGACAAATAGTTGGACGATGCACGGGAGAATCTGAGAGCACCCACTTCCCAGTGCAGGCAGAGGAGGTTACCTGAGAGGTACATAGGATACATGGCTCTTATGGGCGAATGTGTTGTGATAGAGCCATCTTCCTTTAAGGAAGCAGTTCAGAAGATGGTTTTGGTTGATGCCATGGTGCAAGAGTATGACTCCATAGTTCATAACAGTGTTTGGGATGTGGTCCCGAGAAGCAAGTAGAGGTCAATGCTATACTTCTTCAAAGTTTGTCAGAACTGCACCGACAAGGGCTGCTTCGAACCAGCCATGCACATGAGGATGGGACTAATGGAGCATATGGCAGCAGACCTCGTGGTAGACACAAGTCGGATAGATTTGACAGAGTGAGAGATGGAAGGTTATTGGACACTCCAGAATGGAGGGGCAATGAGTACAGGTATTATTCTAGTTCTAGTTCTGACAGACATCATGATCGTCATTGATATCATCCTTATAGGAGGAATGATAGGGGATACTTACCAGATGAATTCAAGAAATAAAAACCACCTACTTTTGATGGAGATGTGAAGAAGCCAGACGATGCATAGGCTTGGATAATTGGTATGAAGAATTTCTTTGAGTTGCATGAGTGCACAAATAACATGAAGGCCTAGATAGCTATGTTCAGCTTGAAAGGTAAAGCAGACATATGATGGGAAGATGTTAAGAAGGTTAGAGACATCAGGACAGGTGACTTGAGTTGGCGGAAATTCAAGAATATTTTCAGCAAAAAGTACTTATCAAAAAGGTACTACGATAGTAAGGCTAAAGAATTCTATGAGTTAAATATGGGATCAATGACACACGAAGAGTACATAACCAAGTTCCTGGAACTATTGAGGTATGTATCATATCTTACTTATGAGAAGGCTAAAGTTCAGAGATTTTTTAGTGGTTTTTTATTATCATTTAGAGATCGGATTGAGTATGATGAGACTTGGTCACTTGAGGAGGTTATTGGGAAACTAGAGCATTTCTATGAGCAATCAAAGGATAAGAATGAATTCCAACATGGATGGAAGGGAAAGGACGAAGGTAGAGGTAAATGGTAGCCTAAGAGGACAAGGCTTCAACATGCAAATGGGAAAGAAAATGTGGCTCCGCAAAAGAGATTTAATGTAGCTAGACAAGGACATGGCCCACAACAACAACAGTAGCAGCAACATAGAGGTGAGGTCACCGATTGGTTGGAGTGTTGGACATATGGTGAGGAGCACCTTAGGAGAGATTGTTCGCAGCATCAGGGTGGAAGGCCTAAGATATAGAGCGCATAGGAGGTGCAGTCTGTTAGGGATGTTGGTCTGAGTATTCCACGTATCTATGCAGCAGCGTAAAATGGGCAAGAAAAACACCAGGCATATATCATTGAGATGTACGGTAAGCTTTGTGATCAAGTTATTTCTATTTTGATTGACCCTGGATATAATTATAGCTATGTTAGTCCTAACTTGGTGGATAAGTGTGGTTTGAATAAGGAGTTGTATGCAGAGTCTTGGTTAGTACAGTTGGCTACATGTACAAAGAAGCGAGTTCACCATTGGATAAGGGATAGCGCATTTGATTTAAGTGGTATGCCTACAACAGCACATTTGAATGTGCTACCGTGGAAATCATACCTTATGTTATTGGGCATGGATTGGTTGTATCTACATAGAACCCAAGTTGGCTGCTACGACAAAGCTATTGAGTGTTTCGATGACAATGGAGAACCAAGAGTCTTGAAAGGTAAGAAGAAAGCCACATCAGTTAGGATGGTGATAGCTATGCAAGCAAAGCATAGTCATGGGAAATGGTGCAAGTTATTTGTAGTACACGTTTCTAGTTATAAGGGTATGGAGGTTGAGGATACATATGTCTTGAACATATATCCAATGTTGCAACAGTTTCAAGATGTATTCCCTGAGGACATTACAGAGTTGCCACCTCACAGGGAGGTATGCTTTTCGATTGAGTTAGTGTCAAGGGCAGCTCCAGCATCGAAAGCACCTTACAGGATGAGCACATGGGTTGAAGTATTTGTTTGACCAGCTAAATCCGAATGCCAAGTGGGCTAGATGGTTGGCCACAATCAGTGAGTTTGATTTTGAGATTAGGTACATCAAAGGTAAAAAGAAGGGGGTGGCAGAAGCTCTCAGCAGACGGGTACAAGTACATCACTTGGAAATTGTGGCCTCCTATGGGAGGGAATGACAAGATAGGATCTTGCAAGCAAGATAGCAGGATGTTAGGTATATGGAGATTGTGCAAAGATTGCAACAGGATGATAGTATAGGTATAGGTACATGTCATGATACAGGTACAGGTACATGTAGTGGTACAGGTACATGTGGAAGTATAGGTACAGATACAGGTATAGGTACAGGTGCACGTGCACAGGGGATGGAATATTGTCTTACAGCAGATGGATTGGTCAGGTTGCGAGACAGGATGTATGTACCGGATAGTAGTGAGCTCAAGAAGGTGATCTTGAGAGAGTTTCATGTGAAACCATATTCAAGTCACCCAGGTTATCAGAAGACACTGACAGCGATGAAGAGGTATTACTATTGGCCAAATTTGAAGAGGGATGTGTCAGGATCCTATATTTCAAAGGATGAGTTGTATATTTATACCTGGTGATTTTATGTTTTCAAACGTAAAAATGTATCATATTTCAAATTTATTTCCAAAACAAACAAACAAAAAATTGTAGGGGATAGTAAAAAAGATAAAATAAAGAAAATGAATGAAAACAAAAAAAAACAAAGAAAATACAAGACAAAAGAAAAATATATTAAAAATGTCCCCCTAGGTGAGCAAGTCCAAATGCCACGAGAAAAAGAAGAAAATACATGAAGACCTTCATTTAGAAATGTTTGTATATAAGTGTGCAACTTGTTTAAATGCCACTTAAAAATAAATTGTTCATTTAATCATACTGGCTAATCATGATTAAACTTGATCCAATAGGTTAGGTTAGGGAAATAAATAAACCATCTAGCTTAATCTTGGTTGAAATGGTTAGTTAGATTAGAGAAAAGTTAGCCAAACTGTCTAAAATTGGCTAAAGTTGGATTAAGTATTTTAGTAAAATTTCACATTATTTTAAATAGGAAAAATAAGATAAGGGGCTTGCTAGACAAAATGCACTCTTAGGGTTAATTAGATGTGATTTAGGATAATAAGCATGCTTATGATAATTAGTCGTTATTTAGACATGATTAATAATTTGTAATAAAGCGCTCGACATTAAAGATTCGAGTTTATTATAAAGTCAAAAATGACAAAAATGATTTGTCGTTATGTGATATATTCGGTGCATGATTCAACGGTCGTGATCTACCCCGCTGGTTTGGGTTGATGCCATGGTGCAAGAGTATGACTCCATAGTTCATAACAGTGTTTGGGATGTGGTCCCGAGACCAGAAGGCAAGTCAGTGGTGAGATCCCATTGGCTTTACAAGGTAAAGAATTCGCAGATGGTAGTGTGCAGAAGCATAAGGCCAAATTTGTGGCTCGTGGCTTTTCACAGGTTAAGGTGATTGAATATGATGAGACCTTTGATCCTGTTGCAAGGTACTCATCGATCAGATCTATATTGGCACTATCAGTGGAGATGGGTTGGAAGATACATTAGATGGATGTAAAGAAAACCTTCCTTCATAGCATGATTGAGTAAGAAGTGTACATAGAGCAGCCTAAAGGATTTTATACCTTTGACTCTGAGTCTCATGTGTGACGGCTCTTGAGAGTGTTGTATGGACTAAAGCAAGCACCCCGTGCTTGGTACATCAGGATAGATAACTAATTCACCCAGTTGGGCTTCACAAAGAGTGAAGCGGATGCGAACCTGTACCACATAGTGGTGGAAGGTCAATTGTTGACCATTGTACTTTATGTTGATGCTCTCATACTGACAGGTGATGATCAGCTGATCAAGCCTTGCAAGGAGGACCTTGTAAGAGAGTTTGAGATGAAGTACATGGGACTCATGCATTACTTTCTTGGCATGGAGGTATGGCAAGGAGATGGGGAGTTGTTCGTGTCTCAAGGCAAGTATGCCAATGAGATACTCAGGAGATTTTGCATGGAGAGTATCAATCCCATGGAGACTCCTCTAGAAGGTAAGTAGAGGAAGGAGGATGCTACTTCAGGGGAAGTAGTGGAAGCTATTGTTTATAGGAAGCTTGTGGGTTCACTCATGTACTTGTTGAACACGTGACCGAATATGTTATATGCAGTTAACCAGCTTAGTCAAGCAATGGTTAGGGTACCAAGTTGTAGAGGAAGGCAACAAAGCATGTGCTGAGATACCTCAGGGGCACTTCTTAGTATGGATTATGGTACAGACAAACAGAGGGAGTGAAGCTTCAAGGCTTCATTGATGCAGATTGGGTAGGGAGTCCATCCGAACAGAGGAGCACATAGGGAGGGATCTTCAGTATTGGGTCAGCGGAAATTTCTTAGTATAGGACGAAACAGAGATCGGTTGCACTCAGTTAGGCAGAGGTAGAGTATATGGTTGCGAGTCAGGCAGCATGTGAGGCTATTTAGATGAGGAAGATCTTGGTTGGTTTGTTTGGTCAGCAGATGGATCCAACTGTGATTTACAACGATAATCAGAGTTATATTAAACTCTCTGAAAATCCAGTTTTTCATGATTGGTACAAGCATATTGATATATGATATCATCATATCAGAGATTGTGTATTGAGGCAGATTATGTTGTTATAGTACATTCCCATGGAGGAGAAAGATACTGACATTTTGACAAAGGCATTGTCAAGATGTAAATTTGAGTTTCACAGAGACAGGATCGGGGTAGTTGATAATCCCTTTCTTGTTGAGAGGGAGTGTCGAGAAATGGAAAAAATAATTTTCAGTTTAAATTTGTCCTTGAATTTAAACTATGAATTAAAACTGAATTCTATTCTCATAGAAACTTGTAAATAGTTAATTAAGTTTAATTAACTTAATCATCTTAGTAATTTCGAGTTGGAAGTATTTCTGAAGTCACGTATATGTTCTCCCTAATTTTTAGGGGTCCAAGATGAGTTTAATTGTGAGTTCTAATTAGATAACTCGGTTCACTGAGTTATGTTCAGTTAAATTAGTTCCAAACTATTTGCAGAACTAATAGAGAGTTAATAGTCAGTTGGTGCACTAGTGCATCCATAAGTGTCACTCTAGCTAACGAAATATTCCCTCATCATAAACTCATGCATGACGATTCTGAGAAAGACCTAGTTGAGACTAGATTGGAGGGACAATGTACTATCAGTTGTATGATTTATTGAGTTGTATAGATCATGCATGTAATTAGGAAGTCAACTTAGATTGGATTGCACAGTTTTGGAAGCACTGGATTCCCATTAACATGGGCTATTCAACCATAGGAATTGCATAAGAAAATAGGGTCTTTGAGGGCAGCAGAAGTGGCTAGAGATTGGCTTGAGCTTGATTGTGAGTTGGGATATTGATTATACTTGTGCAGGGATTGTGCTTGTGAGAACAAGCATTGTATTCTCATCTTGGATTTATGATTTAATGCAATATAGATAGTAGGGGTTTTGAGTAGTGGCTTTCCCTAGAGAAACTTATTGTGTTATGTGTCATTGATTTGTCTTCTTCTTGTTCATATTTTTTTCATCGATCTATTGGCTTCCGTTGGTTCAAAGTAGAAATAGATTCTTGTCTTGTGCTTTAGTACATTACATGAGCTTCTGAATCTATAGGGTTTTCTACACCTCTTGCCTATAGCATGAGAGTGACTATGGCCTAAGAGGTCTAGACCAGCAGTGGGACCCAGGGACACGTTGTCTGAGTGGCCTACTTATCTCATGAGGGTTTTGTTGATGATTTTGAATGATTGTGTGTGATGTTCCGTCTATTCCACTTCCTTAAGGTCACATAGGAGGTCGAATCTAATCATAGTAGCCTCTCCTCTCCTGTTTACCCTAGTTAGCATGGTTACTTGGGTGAATGTGGGAGGAGGGTGTTACAGAGTGGTATCAGAGCATGGTTCAACTCTCGGACTGGATGGGTTGAATGTGTTATTCATGCATTCATGTCAGTCGCGTGTGTGTCTCTTACACTTACATACTTGTTACATTTGCTTGATGCTGGATTACGGTTGTAGTAAGGTTATCATGGAGAATTTGATTTTGATTTCATGAAGAGTATATGGTTGACTGTATATGGTTATTTGTCGCTTACATGTTGATTTTATGTCACCTACTTACATCCATGTATGTTAGTTTACATTTTGAATATTTTGATTACTTATTTCAATCTTGTTGGTTGATTGTAAGAACTAGTAGATTATGTTTGACTACATGCGGTTATGCATATTTGTAGTTGGTTAGGCATTGCTTAAGCATGTTGTCAGTTGCATGTAGCAATGTGTATAATGGAGTAATGGTTGTTTTCATGCATGAGGTCTTAGCATGCATTGTTGATATGGCCTTGCATTACTGACTGGATCCTAGTTAAAGTGATGTGTATGTATTGATGGATTTACTTATGTATGTTGATATGTTGTTATGATTATGTTATAAATGTATCACGTTGATTTGGTGATCTTGCAGACAAGGTATCCTCCCCAAGCTATACTAAGCTATGTCGGTTTCTTGTGATTGGTTTATTTGACATATTATGCATTACAGGAAGAAAGAGATCAAATGGCTAGCAAGGTGGTAGACTATGTATAATCTCCCTATGCATCAAATGAGCAGTGTGGTGTGGGGCATACTTCTTATTTGGATGATACATTGAGAAGCTTGAAGGAAGAGATAAGGAGATGTAAGGCAGATAATGATCAGATCATATAGGCACAAGAAAAGCAAGCAGAGGTCAATGTTATACTTCTTCAAGGTTTGTCAGAACTGCACCAACATGGGCCATTTCGGACCAGCCATGCACATGAGGATGGAACTAATGGAGCATATGGAAGTAGATCTCTTGGTAGAAACAGGTCAGATAGATATGACACAGTAAGAGATGGCAAGTTATTTGACACTCTGGAAAGGAGGGGCGATGAGTACAGGTATTATTATAGTTCTAGTTATGATAGACATCATGATCATCATTGTTATCATCCTTACAAGAGGAATGATAGGGATACTTACTGAATGAATTCAAGAAATCAAAACCACCTAGTTTTGATGGAGATGTGAAGAATTCGGAAGATGTAAAGGCTTGGATACTTGGTATGAACAAATTCTTTGAGTTGCATGAGTGCACAGATAACATGAAGGCCAGGATAGCTATCTTCAGGTTGAAAGGTAAAGCATACATCTAGTGGGAAGATGTTAAGTGGGTTAGAGACATCAGGATAGATGACTTGAGTTGGTGGAAATTCAAGAAGCCTTTTAGGGAAAAAGTACTTTTCGAAAAGGTACTACGATAGTAAGGCTAAAGCATTCTATGAGTTAAAGATGGGATCAATGACACACGAAGAGTACATAACCAAGTTTATGGAACTATTGAGGTATGTACTGTATCTTATTGATGAGAAGGCTAAATTTCATAGATTTTTTAGTTGTTTTACATTATCATTTAGAGATCGGATTGAGTATGATGAGCCTCAGTCACTTGAGGAGGTTATTGGGAAACTAAAGCATTTTTATGAGCAATCAAAGCATAAGAATGAATCTCATCATGGATGGAAGGGAAAAGACAAAGGTAGAGGTAAATGGCAGCCTAATAGGACAAGGCTTCAACATGCAGATGGGAAAGAAAATGTGGCTACGCAAAAGAGATTTAATATAGCAGCAGCATAGAGGTGAGGGCACTGGTCGGTTGGAGTGTTGGACATATGGTGAGGACACCTTAGGAGAGATTTTCCGCAACATCAAGGTGGAAGGCCTAAGATATATAGTGTACAGGAGGCGCAGACTATTGGGGATGTTGGTCAGAGTATTCCACGTATCCATGCAGCAGTGCAAAATGAGCAAGCAAAACACCAGGCATCTATCATTGATATGTATGGCAAGCTTTGTGATCAAGTTATTTCTATTTTGATTAACCCGGGTATAATTATAGCTATGTTAGTCCTGACTTGGTGGATAAGTCTAGTTTGAATAAGGAGTTGCATGAAGAATCTTGGTTAGTACAGTTGGCTACATGTACAAAGAAGCGAGTTCACCATTGGATAAGGGTAGCGCATTTGATTTAAGTGGTATGCCTACAATAACACATTTGGATGTGTTACCGTGGGGATCATACATTATGTTATTGGGCATGGATTGGTTGTACTTACATAGAACCCAAGTTGATTGCAACGACAAAGCTATTGAGTGTGTCGATGACAATGGAGAACCAAAAGTCTTGAAAGGTAGGGAGAAAGCCACATCAGTTAGGATGGTGATAGCTATGCAAGCAAAGAATAGTCGCATGAAAGGGTGCAAGATATTTTCAGTACATGTTTCTAGTTATAAGGCTACAGAGGTTGAGGACATAGATGTGTTGAACATATATCCAATGTTGAAACAGTTTCAGGATGTATTCCCTAAGGACATTACAGAGTTGCCACCTTACAGGGAGGTAGGATTTTCAATTGAGTTAGTGTCAAGGACAACTACAACATTGAAAGCACCTTACAGGATGGGCACACCTGAGTTGGTTGAGTTAAAATTACATCTGAAGGAAATGTTGGAAAGGGATACATTAGGCCACATGTATCACCTAGGGGAGCACCAGTCTTATCTGTGAGGAAGAAAGATGGCACCCTTAGGTTATGCATTTATTATAGGTAGTTGAACAAATTGATTATCAAAAACATATATCCTTTGCCGAGGATTGATGACTTGTTTGATCAACTAAAGAGAGTAGCAATGTTCTTGAATATTGACTTGAGATCTGGATACCATCAAGTACGCATCAAAGAGGAGGACATTTACAAGACTACGTTCAGTACCAAGTATGGGAATTATGAGTTTTTTGTTGTTCCATTTGGCTTAACTAATGCTCCAGCTACATTAATGTGTTTGATGTGTTAGAAAATTATATATTACGGAGCAATGGAACGCATAAAATATTGCAGAAATATAAACACAGAAAACGCATAAAACAAGAGAGACATAGATATATGTGGTTCACCCAGTTTGGGCTACGTCCATGGGGAAACAACCAGTCCTTCCTTTTATATTATCCAGCAAACTGAAGAGATACAACCTACAACAGATCTGCTGTAACACCCTATTTTCTCTCAATCTCCTCTCTCTTTCTCACTTAGAATACAGATCTACATAGACGCAATACAATTCCCTCATATATAGTGAGGGGTTGCCTTCTAGGGCAAAAAACACTAAATTAAACATAACTTCTATCATCAGATCTCCGCCTAATGAACGGCCCAGATTGACTAGAAATTAATATACTTTTACAAGGCAATTTTACATCTATTCTTAGCTTCAGGGCGCTGCCCTCGAAACCCCCCGCCAGGGGGGGATCCCCAAAGGTCGCAGCCGCCCCCCTTAGACCCCCCTTGCAGCGAATATTTTTCAGGTGGCGTTGCTGCCCCATTTCCAACTGGGTTCCAATGTGGTGATACCTTTGAATACAAAAGATAATCAGGCTCCACATCCAACATGATGAATAGTGTGTTGTGTCCATATTTGGAATAGTTTGTTATTATGTTCATTGATGATATACTGCTATATTCTAAAAATGAGGAAGAGCATGACGAGCACTTAGCAACAGTGTTGAGGTTGTTAAGGGAGCATCAGTTGTATGCTAAGCTCAGTAAGTGTAGTTTCTTTTAGACTGAGGTGCACTACTTGGGATGTTATGAAACCATCTCAAGAAAAGATAGAAAAGATAGATCAACACCTTAGAATTCAGCCTCTTCAAGGGGGCAACCTCCTTTACATTACATAAATGAACAATTCTTGGATGATACAAATGACAAAACCTCCTTTCTATATATAGGAGTCTAAGGAGTCACAATATAATCCAGCCGACCTAACAATAATAATATAAATCCACAAAAATAACAATAGAGGGATTCTATGGGGCACAGAAATAACAATATGGGGGTAATAGGGGCACAACAATATAAATAAGGGGTATAACTACAATAGTAATGGGGTAATCACTAGTATTATAGGGACCAAACATGCCCCTCTCCTTCAAAAAAGTGTTGTCCTCAACGCTTGAGTAGTTCTGGATACTTTTGCATAAAATTTTCATCCTCCCATGTGGAATCTTCAGCGGATAAGTTCTTCCACTTGATAAGATACTTTGAAATTGATCGATTTTGTAGCTGTCGAGTTCTTGTTTCTGTGGCTGCTTCAGGTTCCAATATCATTTTTCCTTCCTCGTCAAGTTCTGGCAATATTGTTTGAATGGGAGCTTGTCACCTATAACCTTCTTTAAACATGAAACATGGAAAACTGAGTGCAATCGAGAAGCTGCAGGAAGCTCCAATTTGTATGCCATAGTACCAATCTTTTGCAACACCTTGTATGGACCATAATACTTTGGAGATAATTTATTATCCTTCTTAACTTGCTTTAGGGACATTTGCTTATATGGTTGTAGCCGTAGGAATACCCAATCACCTACATCAAAACTTCTTTCACTGCGATGTTGATCTGCCTGTTGTTTCATTATATTTTGTGCCAACACGAGGTTATCCTTTAAGAGTTGGAGGACTTGTTGTTGATGTTCGATGTGATGTTCCACTGCCTGAACCTTAGAATTTTCTCTTAAATATGATGTGATGGATGGTGGTTGATACCCATAAAGTGCCATAAATGGGGTCATTTTTGTTGTTGTATGGAAGGAAGTGTTATACCACCATTCAGCCAGAGGCAACCATTTGACCCATTGTGTCTGTTTATCAGATACAAAGCAATGAAGATATCCTTCGAAACATTTGTTTACTATCTCAGTTTTCCCATCAGATTGAGGATGATAAGATGAGCTATGAGCTAACTGAGTACCAAGACGAGAAAATAATTCTGTCCAAAAATTTCCAGTGAAAATGGGATCTCTGTCACTTACAATAATCTTTGGGTTTCCATGTAGCTTTTGAACTGTTTCCATAAATGCAGTAGAAACTATACTGGCTTTAAATGGATGTGATAATGCACAAAAGTGTGCATACTTGGTAAGTCTGTCAACTACCACCATGATGACACTCTTTCCCTTAGACTTGGGTAAACCTGTGATAAAATCCATTGAAACCTCCTCCCAACATTGGCTTGGAATGGATAAAGGTTGTAATAGACCTGGTGTCTTAATTGTTTCAACTTTATTTTGCTGGCAAACCAAACATTCCGCCACAAACTTTTGAATATCTGATTTAAGGCCATCCCAAAAAAATTCCTTCTTAACCCTGTGGTAAGTTTTTAAAAATCCTGAGTGCCCTCCTAAGGGAGAAGTGTGCAATTCCATAAGAATCTTTTGTTTTAGCTGGGAATTCTTACAGAGGTGTAAGCGATCTTTGTACCATAACGAATCATTTTGCCAGCTAAATGTATCAGAAGTACTGGAATCTTGTTGTAGCTTTCGAATAAGTGCCCACACTTCTTCGTCGTTCTTCCATTCCTCCCTTGCTTCGTTTATCCAATCTGGTTGGATAATAGAAATGGCACACAACAATGATTCCACATCCTCATCCTTTCTTGAGAGAGCATCTGCCACCACATTTTGCTTCCCTTTTTTGTAGATGATTTCAAAGTCATAACCCAACATCTTTGTGACCCACTTTTGTTGCTCTTCAGAGGATAATCTTTGTTCTAAAAAGTATTTAAGGCTATCATGATCCGTTTTTACCTTGAAGTGTCTTCCCATTAGGTAGGGTCGCCATTTCTTAAGTGCATGGAGTATTGCCAACATTTCCTTCTCATAAATAGCTTTGCTTAAAAACTTTCCCTTGATTGGACGACTTTCAAAAGCAATGGGTCTTTCATCTTGCATTAGAACAGCACCAATTCCATTTCCTGAAGCATCACATTCCACAATAAAGGTTTTTGTGAAGTCCGGCATATCTAAGACCGGTGCTTGGCACATTGCCTCTTTAAGATGTTCAAAGGCCTTTGTTGCTTCCGGAGTCCATGAAAATGAATCTTTCTTCAATAATGTTGTTAGAGGTGCTGCTATTCTCCCATAATTCTTAACAAACTTGCGATAATACCCTTTCAACCCAAGAAATCCTCGCAGATGCTTTATGGATGTGGGGATTTTCCATTCCTTAATGGCTTTAATTTTGCTAGGGTCTACCTTAACTCCTTCATGAGATACAATATGACCCAAATATTCCACCTCCTGGACTCCAAAGAAACATTTGGATCTTTTTGCATATAATTGTTTCTCCTCCAATAGTTGTAGCACCCTGTCAACATGTTCAACATGATCCTTCCAAGACTTGTTGTAGATTAGTATATCAACAAAAAATACTAACACAAATTTTCTAAGGAATGGTTTGAAAATTGAATTCATCAAACCTTGAAATGTTGAAGGTGCATTGGTAAGGCCAAAAGGCATGACCAAAAATTCATAATGACCCTCATGAGTTCTAAATGCCGTTTTCGGAATGTCTTCAATCTTCATTCTGATTTGATGATATCCCGAATGAAGATCCAACTTGGTGAAGTAAATTGATCCATGCAATTCATCCAATAATTCATCAATAACAGGAATGGGGAACTTATCTTTAATAGTGAGCTTGTTGAGCTCCCTATAATCCGGACACATGCGCCATGATCCATCCTTCTTGTGCACCAATACTACTGGAGCTGAGAAAGAACTTTGACTTGGTTGAATTATACCAGCCTCTAGCATTTCTGCAACCATACGTTCAATTTCACTTTTTTGGGCATAGGGATATCTGTACGGCCTAATGTTTGGAGGAACACTTCCTGGAATCAGATGAATAGCATGATCATGATCACGCATAGGTGGGAGACCTTTAGGAGTCTCAAATACCTTGGAATGATTGTCTAGGACATTTTGGAGATCTGGAGAAATAGATGATTCCAATGTGGAAACATCTAGCGAACATAATTGTGCAATTACACCTCTTTGCTCCTTTTTAAGAAGCTTAGTCATGCCATTAGAGCTGATTATCTTTCTTGGTTTCCCTGCAATACCCCTTAATTCAACTTCCTTTCCTTCTGTATAAAATTTGATGAAAAGTTCTTGAAAATTAAAAGCTATTGTACCCAAGGATTGTAGCCATTGGACTCCTAGTACAACATCAGCACCACCCATTGGAATGGAAAGCATTGGGCTAGTCAATACATAATCTCCCATGGATAGCTTGATATTATGGCACTTTCCAGAGCAATTTATTGTTCCTCCATTTGCAATCATCACTTGACACTCTGGTGCTGGATATAGGAAGCAATTCAATTCTTTTGCTACCCTACAATGAATAAAATTGTGGGTGCTTCCTGAATCAATCAACACTATTACCTTTTTCTTCTTGATTTGTCCTTCTATCTTGATGGTTTGAGGAGTGGTAATTCCCGCCAATGCATTACAAGATATGGTCGGATTTATTTGTTCTTCATCTAGGCTTTGTTCCTGGAGTATATCTTCTTCTTTTGACCTTTCTTGCTCCTTTTCTTCTTCCTATTCACAATCTATGTAGAATAATTTCTTCTCAGCACACTTATGACCTTTAGTGTATTTGCTATCACAACTGTAACAAAGCCCTTTTGCTCTTTTTTCTTCCAATTGTTGTGGTGTCAACCTTATAGGTTGTGGAAGACTAGGGGCAACAACACTTCCGTCTTTATAGTTGTGAGTGGTATGCTTCCTGGTTGCCATAATTTTGCTTTCCATTTTTCTTGCTAACCTGAATGCCTTCTCTAATGAATCAGGTTCCCAAAGGCGAACATCATGTTGGATATTATCCTTTAAAGACCCTATGAACACATCAATCCTATGCTCCTCTGGAATATCTTTTACCCTTATGTTCAATTTTTGGAAGTCCTCAATGCGCTCCATTACTGAACCCTTTTGTTTGAGACTTATCAATTGGCTAAAAAAAGTGTTGCTTTTTGTATCTTCATAATGTGCTATCAACTCTTCCGTAAAAATTGCCCAAGTGATAAATTTTTTACGAGAGCAAAGCCATTGATACCATACAAACTGATTTGGTTCCAAATATACAGTTGCCATACGTACCTTTTGTGCGTTTTGCACATTATTGAGATTGAAGAATTGCTCCATCTGTAATATCCATGTGGCGGGATCCTTGCCATCAAACTTCCTCATATCGATTTTTGGAATATGGTGATTCTTCGATCCAACATTAGCGTCTACAGAATCATGATTAACATTTATTTTGTTCTCATCATGAGTTTCCTTTACTACCTTTTCACCATTAGTGACCCTTTCTTGTAGCAACTTCTTCAATTCTTCCATGTCCGTCTTCAAATCTATCTTCAAATTTGCCATCGAATCCTCCATCTTAGCTTCCATGCCCTTTATCTTAGATTCCACGCCATTTATCTTAGATTCCACGCCACTTATCTTAGCTTATGTTAGCTTTTGTGATCGTGACATTTGTTGCACTTGTTCTTGTAATTTTGATATATCATGTAGCATTTCTTCCTCTTCTTCATGAGTCATGCTAGAGCTTTCAGGTTCCTTACTAGGTGTTTGCATTTTCTTTCCTCGGGGCATCAGTTACCGATAATAATGCTTTACTATGCCCTTTGAATTCCGTTAAACCAAGCTTACACAAAAATTAAAAAAAAAAACTACACACCTTTTTTCACTTTATAGAAGCTTGATATTGAATTTGATGTATCTCTGTAATTTCAGATCATCCAGTTCTGAAATTGCTATCTGTCGTAGCCTTCTGCGTCCTCTTTCCAATGCCACAAGTCTGAGCCAAATTGGATTCTCCAAGGAAGAGTTATGTGAAATCTCCCACAGTGACTTGCTTTTAGACCGGTTCAGTAGAGCGAACTTGTACGACGTGCCACGACTCACTATTTCAACCTTTGAATCTGAAACACACACAAAAGAAACTACAGTCCATCCTCTTTCTGTACCTTACAAAATTTCAATCCGATCCCCAGAGAGAAAGTTATGACAATTTTCCTCAGGTCACCTGTTTTGAATGTAATTCAAGAGTCTGCAAAAAGACCAACTTCCTCAGATCA
Organism: Pinus tabuliformis; assembly: GCA_031772625.1. Lineage (NCBI taxonomy): Eukaryota > Viridiplantae > Streptophyta > Pinopsida > Pinales > Pinaceae > Pinus > Pinus tabuliformis. Next base: position 885,753,430 of record CM062812.1, read on the forward strand.
TATCCCCGCAAATATCGTGCGAAAAGCTCTGAAATTCGGATCCAAGGTTCAGCGCGATTTCTTCTCAAATGGGTTTTGTTTGCGACTTCTGAAACATCACAGAAAAAAAGTTATAGCGAAAATTCCACGATGACCTGTTTGGAGCAGCGAAACCCTAGAATCCAAAGCTCTGATACCAAATGTTATGAAACCAGCTCAAGAAAAGATAGAAAAGATAGATCAACGCCTTAGAATTCAGCCTCTTCGAGGGGGCAACCTCCTTTACATTACATAAATGAACAATTCTTGGATGATACAAATGACAAAACCTCATTTCTATATATAGGAGTCTAAGGAGTCACAATATAATCCAGCCGACCTAACAATAATAATATAAAGCCACAAAAATAACAATAGAGGGATTCTATGGGGCACAGAAATAACAATATGGGGGTAATAGGGGCACAACAATATAAATAAGGGGTATAACTACAATAGTAATGGGGTAATCACTAGTATTATAGGGACCAAACATGGGACATGTTGTCTCCAAGGAAGACATTGTAGTAGATCCAGAGAAGATAAGGGCCATCATCGAGTGGGTAGCTCCTAAGAATGTGGATGAGGTGAGATCTTTCACGGGTCTAGCAGGCTATTATAGGAGGTTCATCAGGAACTTCTCATAGATTTCATATCCCATTACATCGTTCAAAGGAAAGGTAAGAAGTTTGAATGGACAAAGGAGTGTGAAGCTAGCTTTGAGCAGCTTAAGTAGTTGTTGACTCCTACACCAAAACTACAGATTCCAGATCCAAACAAAGAGTTTGTGGTATGCATTGATTCTTGCAAGAGAGGGCTTGATGGAGTCCTTATGAAGGATGGACAGGTGGTATGTTATGAGTCCCAGAAACTAAACGAGCATGAGCAGAAATACCCGACACATGATCTTGAACTAGCAACGATTATACATGCACTGAAGATATGGAGGCACTATGTTCTTAGTAGGAGGTTTGTGCTTATGAGTGATCACATTGGGTTGATATATCTGTTTGACCAGCTGAATCTGAACACCAAGTGGGCTATATGGTTGGCCACGATCAACGAGTTTGATTTTGAGATTAGGTACATCAAAGGTAAAGAGAACGGGGTGATAGAAGCTCTCAGCAGACAGGTAGGGGTACATCGCTTTACAACTGTGACCTCCTATGGGACGGACTTAAAGGATAGGATCTTGCAAGCAAGATAGCAAGATGTTAGGTATATGGAGATTGTGCACATGTTGCAACAGGATGATAGAACAAGTACAGGTACAAATACAGGTCATGATATAGGTGCAAGTACAAGTACATCTAGTTGTACAGGTACATGTGGAAGTATAGGTACAGGTGTAGGTGCACAGGGCATGGACTATCGTCTTACAACAGATTGATTTGTTAGGTTGTGAGACAAGATATATGTCCCTGATAGCAGTGAACTCAAGAAGATTATCTTGAGGGAGTTTCATGTGAAACCATATTCAAGTCACCCAGGTTATCAGAAGACACTGACGGCAGTGAAGAGGTATTAATATTGGCCAAATTTGAAGAGGAATGTGTTAGGATCCTATATTTCAAAGGATGATTTGTACATTTATACTTGGTTATGTTATGTTTTCAAATGTAAAGATGTATCATATTTTAGATTTATTTCCAAAAAAAATAAAAACAAAAAAATAAAAAACCAAAAAACAAAATTGTAGGGGACAGTGAAAAAGATAGAATAAAGAAAATGAATGAAAACAAAAAACAAAAAACAAAGAAAAGACAAGACCAAATAAAAATATATGAAAAATGTCCCCCTGAGTGAGCAAGTCCAAATGCCACCAAATAAAGAAGAAAATACATGAATACCTTCATTTAGAAATGTTTGTATATAAGTGTGCATCTTGATTAAATGCCACTTAGAAATAAATTGTTCATTTAATCATACTGGCTAATCATGATTAAAATTGATCCAATAGGTTAGGTTAGGGAAATAAATAAACCATCTAGCCTAATCTTGGTTGAAATGGTTAGTTAGATTAGAGAAAATTAGCCAAACTATCTAAACTTGGCTAAAGTTGGATTAAGTATTTCAGTAAAAATTTACATTACTTTAAATAGGAAAAATAAAATAAGGGGCTTGCTAGACAAAATTTTCTCTTAGGGTTAGTTAGATGTGTTTTAGGATAATAATCACGCTTATGATAATTAATCATTACTTAAACGCAATTAATAATTTGTAATAAAGTGTTTGGCATTAAAGATTCGAGTTTATTATAAAGTCAAAAATGACAAAAATGATTTGTTGTTATGTGATATAGTGGGCGCATGATTCAACGGTCGCGATCTACCCCGCCGGTTTTGGTTGATGCCATGGTGCAGAAGTATGACTCCATAGTTCATAATATTGTTTGGGATGTGGTCACGAGACTAGAAGGCAAGTCAGTGGTGAGATCTCGTTGGCTTTACAAGGTAAAGAATTCGCAAATGGTAGTGTGGAGAGCATAAGGCCATATTTGTGGCCCGTGGCTTTTCCCAGGTAGAGGGGATTGAATATGATGAGACCTTTGCTCCTATTGCAAGGTACTCATCGATCAGATCCATATTGGAACTATCAGTGCAGATGGGTTGGAAGATAAATTGGATGGATGTAAAGAAAACCTTCCTTCATGGCATGATTAAGTAAGAGGTGTACATAGAGCATCCTAAAGGTTTGTATACCTTTGACCATGAGTCTCATGTGTGTTGGCTCCTGAGAGTGTTGTATGGGCTGAAGCAAGCACCTTGTGCTTGGTACACCAAGATAGATAGCTACTTCACCGGGTTGGGCTTCACAAAGAGTGAAGTGGATACAAACTTGTACCACATAGTGGTGGAAGGTAAATTGTTGACCATTGTACTTTATGTTGATGATCTCATACTGACAGGTGATGATTAGCTGATCAAGTCTTGCAAGGACGACCTTGCAAGAGAGTTTGAGATGAAGTACATGGGGCTCATGCATTACTTTCTTGGCATGGAGGTATGGTAGGGAGATGGGGAGTTGTTTGTGTCTCAAGGAAAGTATGCCAATGAGATACTCACGAGATTTTGCATGGAGAGTAGCAAACCCATGGAGACTCCTCTAGCAGGTAAGCAGAGGAAGGAGGATGCTACTTCAAGGGAAGTAGTGGAAGATATTGTTTACAGAAAGCTTGTGGGTTCACCCATGTACTTTTTGAACACACAATAGGATATGTTCTATGTAGTTAACCAGCTTAGTCAAGCAATGTTTAGGGTACCAAGTTGTATTGGAAGGCGGAAAAGCATGTGTTGAGATACCTCAGGGGCACTTCTCAGTATGGATTATGGTACAAAAGAATAGAGGGAGTGAAGCTTCAAGGCTTCACTGATGCAGGTTGGGCAGGGAGTCCATCCGATCAGAAGAGCACATCAGGAGGGATCTTCAGTATTGGGTCAGTGGAAATTTCTTGGTACAACAGGAAACATAGATCGATTGCACCTAGTTCGGTAGAGGCAAAGTACATGGCTGTGAGTCAGGCAGCATGTGAGGCCATTTCGATAAGGAAGATCTTGGTTGGTTTGTTTGGTCAGCAGGTGGATCCAACTGTGATTTACTGCGATAATCAAAGTTATATCAAACTCTCTGAAAATCCAGTGTTTCATGATTGGTCCAAGCATATTGATATCTGATATCATCATATTGGAGATTATGTATTGAGGCAGATTATGTTGTTAGAGTACATTTCCATGGAGGAGCAAGATGCTGACATTTTGACAAAGGCATTGTTAGTATATAAATTTGAGTTTCACAGAGACAAGATCGGGGTAGTTGATAATCCCTTTCTTGTTGAGAGGGAGTGTCGAGAAATGGCAACAAGAATTTTCAGTTTAAATTTGTCCTTGAATTTAAATTGTGAATTAAAATTGAATTATATTCTCATAGCAACTTGTAAATAGTTAATTAAGTTTAATTAACTTAATTAGCTTAGTAATTTCAAGTTGGAAGTCTTTCTAAACTCACGTATATGTTCTTCCTAAGTTTTAGGGGTCCAGGATGAGTTTAATTGTGAGTTGTAATTAGATAACTCAGTTTACTGAGTTATGTTCAGTTAAATTAGTTCCAAACTGTTTGAGGAACTAATAGAGAGTTAACAGTTAGTTGGTGCACTAGTGCATCCACAAGTGTCACTCTAGTTAACTGAATATTCCCTCATCAAAAACTCATGCATGACGATTTTGAGAAAGACCTAGTTGAGACTAGAGTGCACGGACAATGTACTATCAGTTGTATGATTTATTGAGTTGTATAGATCATGCACAAAATCAAGAATTCAACCTAGGTTGGATTGTGCAGTTCCATTAATATGGGCTATTCAACCATAGGAATTGCATAAGGAAATAGGGGCTTGGAGGGCAGTAGAAGTGGCTAGAGATTGGCTTGAGCTTGCATGTGAGTTGGGAGATTGATTATACTTGTGCAGGGATTGTGCTTGTGAGAACAAGCATTGTATTCTCATCTAGGATTTCTGATTTCATGCAATATAGATAGTAGGGGTTTTGAGTAGTGGCTTTCCCTAGAGAAACTTATTGTGTTATGTGTCATTGATTTGACTTCTTCTTGTTCATATTGTTTTCATCAATATATTGGCTTCTTTTGGTTCAAATTAGATGTATATTCTTATCTTGTGCTTTGGTACATTGCATGAGCTTGTGAATCTATAGGATTTTCTACACCTCTTGCCCATAGCATGAGAGTGACTATGGCCTAAGAGGTCTAGACCAGCAGTGGGACCTAGGGACAGGTTGTCTGAGTGGCTTTATTATCTCTTGAGGGTTTTGTTGATGATGTTGAATTACTGTGTGTGATGTTCCGTCTATTCTGTTATCACCTAGATTTAGCTCAGGTTGAAGGGAGGCAACTTCCATTGTAGCCACAAACCAAGCTTATCCTTGTAGCTATCCCTACCAGGCCAGGAGAGGGCTCTCTCCTTTAGAATCTTAGTCTAGATGATTGGATCAGGTAAGGATTTTAGGCTAGGTATAGTAGCATGGGAATTTTGATTGGGTTTTGTTGATATTTCGCTGAATCAGATGGATTTGGGTAGTTTAGGTCTGGGAAATTAGGTTAGAAATGTAGGGTGTTCTATGGGGCAAGGTAGGCATAGGCTTTAGCACTTTAAGCTTAATGGTGTGAGGTGTTTAAGACTGATGAGGAGCTGAGGAGGGCATGTGACAATCATGGATCCTTCTCAAACAATAGAAAACATGAAATATTGAATGATTTCCCAAGGTAGAGCACTGTTACAATGGATTCTACCTATCTAACTTGATAACATTCAATAAGAAGCAATGAAATGGATGATGGCATACATAAAACATGTAAACAAATGATTACAAAAGAAGAAATTGTGCTAAAACTCCATACCACAGGGATCCCATAAAAATAGCTGCAAATCCTATTAATCTCCTTGCCAAACTGCTTACAATGATTTACAATCAAGCTCTAAGCATCCAAGTGAGTCCAACCCTTACAAATGACTAAGAAAACACATGATATAGGCATCAAAAAAACTCACTCTAGCCTCAAGGGTCGAATCCATGAGAAGAGGAGCTGATCTAACTGATACTAAACAAGGAACAGGAATATAGGCATTATCAACAACTTGCCTCCAAAAGTGAAAAATTGATTCATTTGACTTCAAACTAACTCCTAAAGCAATGAATCTACCCTCTACAAATTTTTAACCATCATATTTACAAGCCATGACATCATTTACAATAGTAAACCATCCACCATGAGAGATAATCCGTGATCATAGTCAAAAATTGGAAAAATAAGCATCCTGAGCAAAATTTGCTCTATGCGCAACGCCTCTAGCTCAACACGTAGTGCCACTTTCAAGTCCCTTTTGAAGGACTTCCTGGATTCCAAATTGAGCCTAGGATAGCTCATTGGAAAGTTGTTCAAGTCTATTTTCTAGAACACCTAGGATTTCTGTATTCGGAGCTCATTTGACCCCTCAAAACTTGGTTAGCCCAAGGTTTCTTCTGTGTGTCCAAAAAATGGCAAAAAGGTCAATTTTGGAGTGTTTTTGGACATTTTGGTGGACTAATTCTGCTCCAAAAATTCTGAAAAATACTAGGGTGTATTTCCTCACTGCCTTGAATCCAAAAATTTAAGCCATTCCTCCATTGGATTCCCCTAGGAAAAGCGCAGCGCCAGTGGCATTGCGCTTTTGTGCAGTTTTCCTGTGTATTAAAATTCAAAATTTGCAAATGAAAATTTTTTCCCAAAACCTACCCAAAGTTTTTGTGAAGCACCACCATCATGTGCTTTGATGAGCCAAGGAAGCCTCAGCCTACATTCTAAGTCTATCCTCCTCTTTCTTGGCATTCAAGGCCCGCTTTAACCTAGCTTTCAGCTTCTTGACTCTTATGTTGCAAATCGTATTGCGAGTCTTGTAATGATAGGCGATGTGCCTTATCATCTGATTGTCTCTGTTGACCTTATGTAGCAGCTTCTCAAGGTGTAGATTGACTCTCTCAAGCCAAATATCCCTATCATTTTCAATCTCCTGCTCAATAGGGGTCAAAGTAACTTGTGCCTCTTTGCCACTTTGTCGTTTCATCTTGAGCATTTCTAGCTCCATGAGGACTTGTTTGTCGCTCAATTGCTTGTTTTTTTGCTCCAAATATGTGATGACATATTTGGCCCTCTCCAAATTATCTGCCAAAGCTTGTATTTGAGCTTTCCTTTCCTATATGATGATGTCCTTTATTGTTTCCCTCTCCTGAGCCTCTAAGTCAATGGTCTCAATGTCATGTTGCTCAGGTTCATCATGCTCCACCAACTCAAAGTCCCTTTCCTCCTCATCATCATCTGGCATCTGTTTCTTTCCCTTGTGTAACTGTTGTACTTGTACCTGTTGTATCGATGAAGAAGGCAAAGCCCCTTCCACATCCTATGGAGTTAGCATTTGCTTATGGACTGATGAAGAAGGCAAGGTCCCTTCCACATCTTAGGGAGCAAACACTTGCCTAGTAGCTGCAACTAATCTCCTTGTGCCCCTTTGATAGGTCAAGTAAACTGGCACCTCAGTAGTTCTTGTCTCCTTGATCTCCTCATCTGTTTTCACTGGACTAGAAGGATCCTCGCTTCTTGAGACATTGGTGGAGGAATTTGAGGACCCCTGAATATGTCATGAGCAATAAATGTCTCCCAAGGGATGTTAAGGAGACTGAGATGATGAAGAACAATAATTTTGATCAAGGAGTAGTGATAGATTCTGCTCATCTGCTGAGGGTATGGCTTCTTTTGCACAAGGTAAGCCATCTTCTCAATGTTTCTGAACAAAAAGTATGGGAGGTTTAACATCTTCACCCTGGTAAAATGCATGAGGAACCTGATGTGGTAAGTGTACAACCTGGAAAATCTGCCCCCACAAGTGAAGTATTTGATGATGATTCTCATCAAGGGGACATACTTGTTCTCAAGAAATTTGAAAGGAAAAAGCCTCTTCACCTGATTTCTGTACTAAGGTTTAATGTAAGGCTCATAATAATGTTCATCAAGATCTTGGGCTTTATACCACTTTTCACCAACATTTGGAATCCTGGTGGCATCTGAAATGATGGATGGTGACACTGTGAAATTTACTCCAGCAAGAGTCACTTTATTGTTTTGAAGATGAGCTACAAAGAGTCTAGTGAGCTCTGGGTGAAATTGTACTCTCTCCACTTGTTCACAAAACTCATAGCATCCCTGATATCTAAAACATGAAACAGCCAACTGAGAAGCCTGCAATTCCCTTAGGTTTGTTGGTTCTTCTCTTGTGATCTTGCCTCCCTTATGAGGTTTTTTGTGCTGCCCAGCTCTACCTATTTAACTATCACTAGCTGTGTTTTCCTCTTCATATTCATCATCTTCTCTATCCATGTTTACAATATTTTTAGTTGCACACCTTTAGAAATGGTTGAAGGGAATGAATGGGAGTCTTTAGGATTGTAGGGATGTGTTTAGGTTATATTTAGGCAAAATATGAATTATGAGAGTGAGGGAAAGGGTTTTTAGGATGAGGGATATAATGAGGGGATATAGATGAGGAGACAGGTAATGATGTAAAGAGGGTTTTTAATTCTAGTGATGGGTAATGGGAAACAAAGCAGTTAGGGTTTTGTAGAAGAAACTAGGGTTTGATTTTAAGTGTGAAGAGAATGTCTATAACTTTCATTGTGCAAGCTAAAAATAAAGTGGAGAAGGGCAACTTACTTGTAAAAGAGGAAATAGCAGAGAATTTGGTGAATTTTATGGTGTTATGGATGATTGGTGGCTTACTGCACAACACGCAGTGCCATCACCCAAAGTCGCAGTGCCTAGTCCTACGTGCAGTGCTTTTGTAAATTTGAATTGCTGAAAATCTCCAGGAGCGCAGCAACCTGATCTACGCGCAGCGCCTCGTCCCCTACGCACAACGCCGACCTATTTTTTCCAGAAACACAACGCCTTACTCCCTACGCGCAACACCTATTTTCTTCTGCCCAAACTCACTTGAATTTCACATTTTTCTCTTACCTTTGGCCTTCTTTGCTTGCAAGATGAGCATAATGACTTAGAAAATGGAATGTGAGGGTTTATATATGAGTACAAATTTGATTTTTCACTTTAGAAAAACCCACTTTCAAATGTTCCTTGTCTTTTTCAAAACTCTGTTTTTTAATGCCTTTTCTCATTTTGTCTTTGTAGGTGGATCAATGCTCATGTTGACTTGATTTTTGCAGTGCTTTTTTGTTAGGCAGTAGGAACCGATACTTAGGAGTATCTGGGAACCATTATTACATATAGAAACTTAAAATTACATAATAAATATAAATGAATTCAAAATACTCTGTTTTCACCTCAAAAACATGTTTTTGAAGTGAAAATTACATTAGGTTACAAAAAAAATATTTTCAGTAGGCTATGACTTCCAAGCCATCATGCTTGACTTATTGATCATCCTCATACCCTTGTTGGCCTTTATTTACATTTTAAAATTAGTTTCTTGACCTTGGTAATGAAACCCTAGACCTAATGAAATCAAACCCTAGAACCCAATGAAATGGATTGTAGATTAATGATTAGCAAGTATAGTCTATGAGGGAGGAGTTGAAGAGAAAACAAGGACCAGTGGATCCATATATCATGACCTAATGGAGTGATGAAACGTTTACAATATGGGAATCCTACTATGAAAATGCAAAAGAGTAGATTTTGATCCTTGATGGCAGTATGAAAAGACTGACACTAACATATTCCACTTCCTTAAGGTCACATAGGAGGTCGAATCTGATCATAGTACCCTCTCGTCTCATTTTTACCCCAGTTAGCATGGTTACTTGGGTGAATGTGGGAGGAGGGTGTTACAGAGTGGTATCAAAGCATGGTTCAACTCTCAGACTGGATGGGTTGAATGTGTTATTCATGCATTCATGTTAGTCGCATGTGTGTCTCTTACACTTACATACTTGTTACATTTGCTTGATGTTGGATTATGGTTGTAGTAAGTTTATCATGGAGAATATGATTTTGATTTCGTGAAGAGTATGTGGCTGACTGTATATGGTTATTTGTCACTTACATGTTGATTTTATGTCACCTACTTACATCCATGTATGTTAGTTTACATTTTGAATATTTTGATTACTTGTTTCAATCTTGTTAGTTGATTGCAAGAATTGGTCAATTATGTTCGACTACATGCAGTTATGCGTATTTGTATTTGGTTAGGCATTGCTTATGCATGTCGTTGGTTGCATGTAGCAATGTGTATAATGGAGTAATGGTTTTTGTCATGCATGAGGTCATAGAATGCATTGTTGATATGGCCTTGCATTGATGACTAGATCCTAGTTAGAGTGATGTTTATGTATTGATGGATTTACTTGTGAATGTCGATATGTTGTTATGATTATGTTATACATGTATCACATTGAATGGTGATATTGTAGACAAGGTATCCTCCCCAAGCTATACTAAGCTATGTTGGTTTATTGTGATTGGTTTATCTAACATATTATGCATTGCAGGAAGAAAGAGATCAAATGGCTAGCAAGGTGGTAGTCTACGTAGAATCTCCCTACTTTCCAGATGAGCAGCGTGGTGTGGGGTATACTTCTTATTTGGATGATACATTGAGAATCTTGAAGGAAGAGATAGGGAGTTGTAAGGTAGATAATGATCGGATCATACAAGCACAAGGGAAGCAAGCAGAGGTCAATGTTATACTTCTTCAAAGATTGTCAGAACTACACTGACAAGGACCGCTTCAGACCAGCCATGCATATGAGGATGGGACTAATGGAGCATATGGCAGTAGATCTCCTGGTAGACACAGGTCGGATAGATCTGACATAGTGAGAGATGGCAGGTTATTGGACACTCCAGAAAGGAGGGGTGATGAGTACAGGTATTATTATAGTTCTAGTTCTGATAGACAGCATGATCATCATTGTTATCATCCTTATAGGAGGAATGTTAGGGGATACTTACTGGGTGAATTCAAGAAATCAAAACCACCTACTTTTGATGGAGATGTGAAGAAGCCAGAAGATGCAGAGGCTTGGATACTTGGTATGAAAAAATTGTTTGAGTTGCATGAGTGCACAGATAACATGAAGCCCTCGATAGCTATCTTCAGCTTGAAAGGTAAAGCAGACATCTGGTGGGAATATGTTAAGCGGGTTAGAGACATCAGGACTGATGACTTGAGTTAGCAGAAATTCAAGAAGCTTTTCAGGAAAACGTACTTTTCGAAATGTACTACGACAGTAAGGCTAAATAATTCTATGAGTTAAATATGGGATCAATGACACACGAAGAGTACATAACCAATTTTGTCGAACTATTGAGGTATGTACCGTATCTTACTGATGAGAAGGCTAAAGTTCAAATATTTTTTAGTGGTTTTCAATTATCATTTAGAGATCAGATTGAGTATGATGAGTCTTCGTCACATAGGGAGGTTATTGGGAAATTGAAGCATTTCTATGAGAAATCAAAGCATAAGAATGAATCTCAACATGGATGGAAGGGAAAAGAAAAAGGTAGAGGTAAATGGCAGCCTTAGAGGACAAGGCTTCAACATGCAGATGGGAAAGAAAATGTGGCTCTGAAAAAGAGATTTATGTAGAAATTCTCACTGTAGATCAACAAATTATGCAATAGTCTAAAGCAAAATACAAGATCTACTTCTACATCAAACTTTGCGGAAGCTTAATCGAATTGAGCAAGATCAATGAGAACACATATAACTGAGAATGAGAAATAAATCACACATAACACAGAAGAAATAACCCAGGGAAAGCCTCAGCCTAAAACCCCAATCTCTGTATTATCATACAAGTGGAAATCTTGTTCAACTTACAAAAAGAAACAGCTCTCAAGTTATCATGCTCTCCCTGCAATCAAAGCTCACAGACTGAATAGACACTATATATGTCCTCCTCAAGCCCTCCAAGCCTCCTATTTCCTTGCGCATTTTTTCTTGGGGTCTAGTGAAGCCACATGTGTGAATTGGCCTCATCACACTCACAAAACCTGAAGAAGTAACTATGTAATCCTCAAGGAAAGAATTCCTTCTACATGCAAGGGATATTCACAATGGAATATTCTAGCAACTTATAGTACATTGTCCCTCCATCTGATCTCAACTGGGTCTCTATTTGAACTGACATGCATGAGTTATTTATGAGAGAATATTCAGTTATCTAAAGTGCAGTAGTTACATGCATGTATGCATTAACTAACTAAACTCACAATTAATTCAACAAATTGTTTGAATTAATCTAACTGGACTTGACTCAGTTAACTGATCCAACTAATTACAACTCATCCTTATCTCTTTAACTGATGGATAAATTCCTCAATTAATGGAGAAACTGTTGCATGACCCCACATAGACTTCATGTTTGATTTTCTACAACTAATTAACTCATGGTGAATTAATTAATTATTTTACAAACAGCTGTTAAGATAAAATTCTAATTTTACTTCACTATTTTAGTTTAGGGACTGACTAAAATAGGAAGGTATCCTGAAATTCTATCTATAGCAGTACTAAATTTAGCACTTCTATATTTAGCATTTCTTGTTGCTATTTTCAACACTCCCTCTCAACAAGAAAGGGATTATCAGTAACCCCAATCCTATCTCTGTGGAACTCGAACTTGCATTTTGACAATGCCTTAGTCAAAATATCTGCATCCTGTTCCTCAGTTGAAACATACAGCAACAACATGATCCTCTTGACCACACAGTCTCGAAGATGATGATACCGGATATCAATGTGCTTGGACCTATCATGAAAAACTGGATTCTCAGAGAGTTTGATACAACTCTGGTTATCACAGTAGATCACGGTTGGATCCATCCTCTGACTAAACAATCCCACTAGAATCTACCGCATCCAAATGGCCTCACATGCAGCCTGACTAGAAACCATGTATTCAGCCTCTGCTGAGCTAAGTGCAACTGATCTCTGTTTCCTATTGTACCAAGAAACTGCAGCTGAACCAAGGTTGAAGATTCCTCCAAAAGTGCTCTTCTGGTCTGATGGACTCCCTACCCAATCCGCATCTGCGAAGCCCTAAAGCTTCACTCCCTCTGTCCGTCTGTACCACAATCCGAACTTTGTGCCTCTGAGGTATCTTAGCACATGCTTTGTTGCCTTCCAAAACAGCTTGGTAGGTTGAACCATAGCTTGACTTAGCTGGTCCACCGCAAAGCATAAGTCAGGTCGTGTGTTCACCAGATACATAAGTGAACCCACTAGTTGCTGATAAACAGTAGCAGCTACTACCTCACCTAAAGTAGCATCCTCCTTCCTCCAGTTCCTAGCTAGAGGAGTCTGCATGGGCTTACACTTCTCCGTGTGAAAGCACCTGAGTATCTCATTGGCATACTTGCCTTAAGACACAAATACTTCACCATATTTCTACCACACCTCCATGCCTAGAAAGTAGTGCATAAGACCCATGTCTTTCATTTCGAACTCTCTTGTAAGGTCCTCCTTGCAAGACTATATCAGCTAATCGTCACTTGTCAAAATTAGATCATCGACATAAAGAACAATGATCAATGGTTTACCTTCTACCATGATGTGGTAAAGGTTCACATCTGCTTCACTCTTGGTGAAGCCCAACTCGGTGAAATAGTTGTCGATCTTGGTGTACCAAGCACGAGGTGCTTGCTTCAGCCCATACAAAGCCCTCTTGAGTCGGCACACATGCGACTAATGATCGAAGGTCTCGAAACCCTCTAGCTGCTCAATGTACACCTCTTCCTTAATCTTCCCATTGAGGAATGTTATCTTCGCATCGATCTAGTAGATCTTCCACCCCATCTAAGCTAATAGTGCCAATATCGATCTAATGGATTAGTACCTTGCTACGCGAGAAAAATTCTCATCATAGTCGATCCCCTCGACCTGTGAGAAACCTTGGGCAACAAACCTTGCCTTGTGTTTCTCAACACTACCATCACCTGCCTGCTTTACTTTGTCAAGCCATCTGTAACTCACTACTAACTTACCCTGAGGCCTTGGGACAACATCCCACATACTATTCCAAATGATACAGTCATACTCCTCTACCATTGCATCAACCCAGACTGGTTGTTGCATTGCCTCCTCGAATGAAGAAGGTTCGATATCTACACACTCCCCAACTAGGGCCATATACCCAGTGTACCACTCAGGCGACCTCCTCTGTCTGCACTAAGAAGAAGGTTGTCCCACATTCTCCCGCACATACAGCATCAACCTGTCAGCGTCCCTTGAGTGCTTCCGCTCATCTCCGGAAGTATCAGCATGAGTTGATGTCTCCACTCCCATATCCTCTGCATGCGGATGCCCTTCATTAATCTGAAGCTCCTCCTCCTTAGGAACTGAAGGTTCCTCCTTTTCATGCAACTTGAGCTCCCTCTCAAGTGATAATCGCATGGCTTTCTAATCGTCGAACTTCAAATCCTTGCGTACCACTATCCTCTGAGTGGAAGGCAGGTACACCCAATAGTTGTGGGGTGTATCCGTGTACCCCACAAGTATTCCCAACTCAACTGTTGGGTCTAGCTTCTTCCTAGCATCTTTGGTCACATGATAGTAAACTGATGATCCAAAGATTCGGAAGTGACTTACATGAGGTCGCTTCCCGGCAAAGGCCTCTATAGGTGTCTTCATCCCCAGTATACGATGTGGGCTTCTATTCTGCAAGTATACTGATGTATTGCATGCCTTATCCCACAAATGCAGTGGTAGGCTTTGGTCATGCAACATTGCTCGAGCTGCTCCAACAATCGATCTATTCTTCCTTTCGTCCACCCCATTCTGTTGTGGGTTATGGGGTGCCGCAAATTCCCGTTTAATTCCTTCTGCAGCGCAGAAGTCTTTAAACTATTAGGAGACATACTCTCCACCATTTTTGTTATGCAAGGCTTTTATTTTCTTTCTAGATGCTTTCTCTGCCAAGGCTTTAAACTCACAAAACCTCAAGAAGGTCTGATCCTTCTTTTGCATAAAGTAGATCCATCATCTACGAGAAAAATCATCAATAAAAATAACATTGTACCTTTCTTTAGCAGTGGAGGTTATAGAGAATGGTCCACAAACATCTAAGTGAACTCACTCCAGGATTTCTCTAGCTCTACTGTCTCAATCTGGAAAGGAAGATTTCACATACTTACCCAAGGTACAACCTTTGCATGTATTCGTCTGCTCAAGTTTTCCTTTGGGTAATCCGGTAGAAATCTACTACATGATCTTCAGGGCTCCATGGTGCAAGTGGCTCAGTCTTCTATGCCATAGCTCGCCAACATCTTGGCTCTACACCATCTCAGCTTTGGAACTCAACGCAGCACAGCCATCTACCTCCAACTTGTAGAGATTATTTACTCAAATCCAAATTTGCTTTGTCTGTCCAGTACCGATATGCCTCAGGAATACCTTTCCTTTACTAAAGACTACATCATAGCCTTTATCTTCTAGCATAGCGATAGACACAAGATTCTTCTTCAGACCTAGTACATACTTTACATTAGTCAGGGTGAGGGGAGCTCCATGCTCCCTCTAAAACACAACCGTACCTTCACCTGAAACACGGTACTTTCCATCATTTCCCATATCCATCCACATCTGGAGATCCTTCTCCTCCAAGGTACTAAAAATATTCTTGTCACTTGACATGTGGAATGAAGCTCCACTGTCCAGGTACCACACACATCCCACCATGGATGAAACCATGCATGCGATAAGCGAGAAATCCAGCACAAACTGTGAGGCCAGTGCCTCGCCATCAGATCCCTTCAAGGAATCCTTCTTGGATTTCTTCTATGGACAATTCGTAGCATAATGGCCCACTTCATGACAATGAAAGCATCACACTTTCGATTTTTCAATCTTCTTCCCACCATGGGAAGAACTGGATTTGGGATGGGACGCCTTTCCTTTCCATTTCCTTGCCTTTCTCTCTAAGGCTAGATTTTCCTTATCATCTTGCTTCGATGAGGATCCATATCTGATGCTTCTTCTTATCTCCTCTTGCATCAGATCTGACCAAATTCGTTCCCAATCTGGCAGTTTTCTCTTCCATTAATCGAGTCTTAGTAGCTATGCCAGCTCTTAGGAATACCGAGGAGTGCAAGACTCACCATGTCATCATTGGCGATCGTGATCCCTACACTTCCAAGCTCATCCCTGCAGGTGGTGAGCTTTTTCAGATATGTAGAGATCGTGTTGCCCTTTTCACACTTGATCTTTCGAAGCTTGTCTTTTAGTGCCAACTTCCTCTGATCACTGCTATTCTGATATAGATCTTTCAATGTTTTCCACATCGAAAATGGTGTCTCCTTCCCATGGAGGCTCGAGACAATGTGGTCTCGAACTCCCCCAGGAGGATTCTCCTTGCTCTAGCCACACATTTCTCCCATTCCGCCAATTGAGTAGCCTCAGTCGGCTTAGGGACTTCTTGATCAATGAAGTCCTTTAGACTGTTATCCTCTAATACTGCTTCCATGCAATCCTTTCAAGCTATAGAATTCGAGCTGCCATCAAGGGCATACTCGAGTCTTAAACCATTTAATTCCATTGGTGAAATTGAGATGTGATAAGAACTCGATTTCTATATTCATGAACCTCAAAATTCAAACTTTTCCCTTCTTATATATTGTTCTTCACCTTGATCACCTTTGCTCTGATATCATGTAGAATTATCACTGTAGATCAACAAATTATGCAATAGACTAAAGCAAAATATGATATCTACTTCTACATCAAACTTTGTGGAAGCTTAATCAAATTGAGCAAGATCAATGAGAACACATATAACTGAGAATGAGATATAAATCTCACATAACATAGAAGAGATAACCCGGGGAAAGCCTCAGCCTAAAAACCCAATCTCTGTATTATCATAAAAGTGGAAATCTTGTTCAACTTATAAAAAGAAACATCTCTCAAGCTATCGTGCTCTCTCTGCAATCAAACAATTCAGCTCACAGACTGAATAGACACTGTATATGTCCTCCTCCAGCCCTCCAAGCCTCCTATTTCCTTGCGCATCTTTTCTTGGGATCCAATGAAGCCACATGTGTGAATTGGCCTCATCACACTCACAAAACCTGAAGAAGTAACTGTGTAATCCTCAAGGAAAGAATTCCTTCTGAATGCAAGGGATATTCACAATGGAATATTCTAACAACTGATAGTACATTGTCCCTCCATTTGATCTCAACTAGGTCTCTGTCTGAACTGACATGCATGAGTTATTTATGAGAGAATATTCAGTTATCTGAAGTGTAGTAGTTACATGCATGCATGCATTAACTAACTGAACTCACAATTAATTCAACAAATTGTTTGAAATAATCTAATTGGACTTGACTCAGTTAACTGAGCCAACTAATTACAACTCAATATTACAACTCATCCTTATCTCTTTAATTGATGGATAAATTCCTCAGTTCATGGAGAAACTATTGCATGTCCCCACATAGACTTCGTGTTTGATTTTCTACAACTAATTAACTCATAGTGAATTAATTAATTATTTTACAAACAACGGATAAGATCAAATTCGAATTTTACTTCACTATTTTAGTTTAGGCACTGACTAAAATAGGAAGGTATCCCAAAATGCTATTTATAGTAGTACTAAATTTATCACTTCTATATTTAGAATTTCTTGTTGCTATTTTCAACAATTTAATGTAGCTAGATAGTGACATGGCCCACAACAACAACAGCAGTAGCATCATAGAGGTGAGGGCACTGGTCGATTAGAGTGTTGGACATATGGTGAGGAGCACCTTAGGAGAGATTGTTTGCAACATTAGGGTGGAAAGCCTAAGATATACAGTGCACAGGAGGCGCAGACTGTTTGGGATGTTGGTCAGATTATTCCACGTATCTATGCAGCAGTGGAAAATGGGCAAGGAGAACACCAGGCATATATCATTGAGATGTATAGTAAGCTTTGTGATCAAGTTATTTCTATTTTGATTGACCCTAGATATAATTATAGCTATGCTAGTCCTAACTTTGTGGATAAGCGTGGTTTGAATAAGGAGTTTCATGCAGAGTCTTGGTTAGTACAGTTGGATACATGTACAAAGAAGCGATTTCACCGTTGGATAAGGGATAGCGCATTTGATTTAAGTGGTATGCCTACAATAGCACATTTGAATGTGTTACCGTGGAAATCATACAGTATGTTATTGGTTATGGATTGGTTGTATCTACATAGAACCTAGGTTGGCTTCTACGACAAAGCTATTGAGTGTTTCGATGACAATGGAGAACCAAGAGCCTGGAAAGGTAAGAAGAAAGTCACATCAGTTAGGACGGTGACAGTTATGCAAGAAAAGCATAGTTGTGGGAAATGGTGCAAAGTATTTGCAGTACATATTTCTAGTTATAAGGGTACGGAGGTTGAGGATACATATGTGTTGAACAGATATCCAATGTTGCAATAGTTTCAGGATGTATTCCTTGAGGACATTACAGAGTTGCCACCTCACAAGGAGGTAGGCTTTTTAATTGAGTTAGTGTCAAGGGCAGCTCCAGCATCGAAAGCACCTTAAAAGATGAGCACACCTAAGTTGGTTGAGTTCAAATTACAGCTGAAGTAAATGTTGTAAAAGGGATACATTAGGCCACGTGTATCACCTCGGGGTGCACCAGTCTTGTTTGTGAGGAAGAAATATGGTACCCTTAGGTTATGCATTGATTATAATTAGTTGAATAGAGTGACTTTTAAGAACAGATATCCTTTGTCGAGGATTGATGACTTGTTTGATCAGCTGAAGAGGGCAGCAGTGTTCTTGAAGATTGACTTGAGATCTGGATACCATCAGGTGTGCATCAAAGAGGAGTACATTTACAAGACTTCGTTCAGGACCAAGTATGGGCATTATGAGTTTGTTGTTGTTCCATTTGGCTTAACTAATGCTCCAGCTACATTATGTGTTTGATGAATAGTGTGTTTTGTCCATATTTGGATAAGTTTGTTATTGTGTTCATTGATGATATACTGCTATATTCTAAAAAGAGGAAGAGTGTGATGATCACTTAGCAGCAGTGTTGAGGTTGTTAAGGGAGCATCAGTTGTATCCTAAGCTCAGCAAGTGTAGTTTCTTTCAGACTGAGGTGCACTACTTGGGACATGTTGTCTCCAAGGAATTCATTGCAGTAGATCCAGAGAAGATAAGGGCCATCATCGAGTGGGTAGCTCCTGAGAGTGTGGATGAGATGAGATCTTTCATGGGTCTGACAGGCTATTATAAGAGGTTCATCAGGAACTTCTCACAGATTTTATATCCCATTACATCGTTCAAAGGAAAGGTAAGAAGTCTGAATGGAAAAAGGAGTGTGAGGCTAGCATTGAGAAGCTTAAGCAGTTGTTGACACATGCACCATTACTACAGATTTCAGATCCGAACAAATATTTTGTGGTATGCATAGATGCTTGCAAGAGAGGGCTTGGTGGAGTCCTTATGCGGGATGAACAGGTGGTATGTTATGAGTCCTAGAAACTAAACGAGCATGAGAAAAACAACCTGACACATGATCTTTAGCTAGCAGCAATTATACATGCACTGAAGATATGGAAGCACTATCTTCTTGGTAGGAGGTTTGTGCGTATGAGTGATCACATTGGGTTGAGGTATTTGTTTGACCAGCCGAATCTGAACGCAAAGTGGGCTAGATGGTTGGCCATGATCATTGAGTTTGATTTCGAGATCAGGTACATCAAAGGTAAAGAGAACAGGGTGGCAGAAGCTCTCAGCAGACGGGTACAAGTACATCGCTTGGAAACTGTGACCTCCTATGGGACGGACTTACAGGATAGGATCTTGCAAGAAAGATAGCAGGATGTTAGGTATATGGATATTGTGAACAGGTTGCAGCGGGATGATAGTATAGGTACAGGTACAGGTCATGATATAGATACAGGTACATGTAGTGGTATAGGTACATGTGGAAGTATAGGTATAGATACAGGTATAGGTACAGGTGCAGATGCACAGGGCATGGACTATCACCTTATAGCAGATGGATTGGTCAGGTTGCGAGACAGGATATATGTATAGGATAGCAGTGAGCTCAAGAAGGCGATCTTGAGGGAGTTTCATGTGAAACCATATTCAAGTCACAGAGGTTATCAGAAGACACTAACGATGATGAAGATGTATTACTATTGGCTGAATTTGAAGAGCGGTGTGTTAGTATCCTATATTTCAAAGTATGGGTTGTATATTTATACCTGGTGATTTTATGTTTTCAAATGTAAATATGTATCATATTTCAAATTTATTTCCAAAAAAACAAAACAAAAATTGTAGGGGATAGTAAAAAAGATAGAATAAAGAAAATGAATGAAAACAAAAACAAAAAAAAACCAAAGAAAAGACAAGACAAAAGAAAAATATATTAAAAATGTCCCCCTAGGTAAGCAAGTCCAAATTCCATGAGAAAAAGAAGAAAATACATGAAGACCTTCATTTAGAAATGCTTGTATATAAGTGTGCAGCGAGTTTAAATGCCACTTATAAATAAATTGTTCATTCAATCATACTGGCTAATCATGATTAAACTTGATCGAATAGGTTAGGTTAGGGAAATAAATAAACCATCTAGCTTAATCTTGGTTGAAATGGTTAGTTAGATTAGAGAAAATTTAGCCAAACTGTCTAAACCTGGCTAAAGTTGGATTAAGTATTTCAGTAAAATTTCACATTATTTTAAATAGGAAAAAGAAAATAAGGGGCTTGCTAGACAAAATGCGTTGTTAGGGTTAATTAGATGTGATTTAGGATAATAATCATGCTTATGATAATTAAGCGTTATTTAAACACGATTAATAATTTGTAATAAAGTGTTTGGAATTGAAGGTTCGAGTTTATTATAAAGTCAAAAATGACAAAAATGATTTGTCGTTATGTGATATAGTGGGCGCATGATTCAACGGTCGCGATCTACCCCACCTGGATCAATGGCGGGGGATCATTTTCGCTCCCACCCCCCCCCCCCCAGTCCATCCTTCCATTATCAGTCGGGGGGGTCCAAAAATCAGTAATCAAATCTTCAAGGCCCACAATACGTAGTTAATAGGGGGTTTGAAGGGCACCTGTAACCCCACTTTATGGGGTCTGGGGCAGCGCCCCGGAAAATTTTGGTTTTGGACCATATGTTAGGTTGGGCGGACCCACCTATGGTTTTGTGCATGATTTTCACACATGTTTTTTGGACGCGATGGTTTTCGGTCCATGGTATTGGATGCTTGGGCATGTATAAATATGTATTGTAACATTGAAAGGAACATAATGAAAAATCAAACTGGTAGTCCTGGTTTTGGGATCCATGGAAAAATCTCTGTGCATATGTGTTTTATGGGTTATGCTCTCGCATTGTTTATTTTCTTTGTTTAAGAATTTGTATGCAGGTAATTTCTGTACAGGGTTAAAACCTACATTTGGTATCAGAGCTGTTTTGGCTTCAAGGGGATGCCTTTGTTGCTGAGGGGTTTCGCTCGGGCCTGTGGTAGACCTTGTTCAGTGGGAGATCTGCGAGATCGATTCTGGTGGTGAAAGAAGATGGCGAGCAGTGGAAATATAGAGATTGATAAGTTCAATGGTCAGAATTTCGAGTTGTGGAAACTCAAGATGGAGGATCTGTTGGTGGATAAAGATCAGTGGATTGCGGTAGATCCGGGTACTAAACCATCGGGAGTGACCGATGAAGAATGGAAGAAGTTGGATCGGAAGGCAAAGAGCACAATACGATTGTGTGTCTCGGATTCAGTATTGCTAAATGTATCAAGGGAAGCTACGGCAAAGGCTTTGTGGGTCAAGTTAGGGACTTTGTACCAATCTAAGTCTCTGGTGAATAAATTGTTCCTGCGGAAAAAGCTGTATAACCTGAGGATGAAAGATGGAGACTCGGTGACAGAGCATCTGAATGCGTTTAATACTGTGGTAAGTCAGTTATTATCTGTTGATATTAAAATTTCAGATGAAGATAAGTGCATCAGTCTGTTGTGTTCTCTACCAGATTCGTGGGATAGTCTGGTTATTGCAATAGGTAGCAATGCAACCGCTTTGCAGTTTGATGAAATAGTCTCAGCCTTGCTGACGGAGGAGATGAGACGGAAAAATATGGACAACCAGAATGGTGATTCCTTGTTTGTACGAGGATGGTCCCAGAACAGAAACAAAAATAAGTCATCGAGTGGGAGATCTAAATCTAGAGGGAGATCTAAATCTCCAGGAAAACCTACAAAGGTGGTGTGCTGGAAATGCGGAAAGGAAGGGCACTTCAGAAGGGATTGTAAATCTAAAGCTCCTGATAAAGGAAAGGGATCTGATGATGCTCCTTCTGCAGAGGCGAAAACCACCTCAGATGAAGGTGGGGATGTGTACTTGGCTTCTTCAAGTACAAATGTAGATCATGAGGCATGGTTGATTGACTCAGGTGCATCCTTTCACTTCACTCCCCATAGAGAGTGGTTCTGCGAGTATGAGAAATACGATGGTGGTGATGTCTTCTTAGGAGATGATAGGAAGGCTAGAATCATTGGTCGGGGAAAAGTAAAGTTGAAGTTGCAAGGTGGAAGGGTTAGAACACTTCCGGTGTTCTACATATTTCTGCATTGGCCAGAAATCTGATTTCTGTAAGCAAGTTGGATGATGCAGGTGTAAAGACGGTGTTCGAGAAAGATACCTACAAGATGGTTCGAGGAGCACTGATATTAATGCAGGGAGTTCGGATTGGAACTCTGTACAAGCTGCAAGGTAGCACTGTTGTTGATGGGTGCAATAGTTCTATGGTTCCTGAAAATGGAGTAGAGAATCTAGTGGTCTCTGGAGAGAAGACCATGTTGTGGCATCAAAGGCTTGGACATATTGGAGAGAAGGGCCTTCGAATACTTCATGGTAAAGGTATGGTAGAAGGTATGAATAATAGCTCTCTGGATTTTGATTTCTGTGAAAATTGTGTATATGGGAAGCAGAATCGGGTGAGTTTCCCCTCTGGTGGTAAGAGGACGAAACAAATATTAGAGCTTGTGCACAGTGATGTGTTTGGACCTGTGAAGGTTCCATCACTGGGTAAGTCTGTGTACTATGTATCATTCATAGATGACTTCTCAAGGAATACATGGATATATTTTCTTAAGAAGAAATCTGAAGTCTTTGACAGGTTTAAAGAATTTAATGCTCTGGTGGAAAATCAGACAGAGAAGAAGATAAAGGTGCCGAGGACAGATAATGGTGGAGAATTTTGCAGCAAGGAATTTGAAGAATTTTGTAAGAAGTGTGGTATAGCACGGCAGAAGACTACTCCATATACACCTCAACAAAATGGAGTCGCAGAAAGAATGAACAAGACGTTGATGGAAAGGGCAAGAAGCATGCTCAGTGGTGCCGGGTTAGGACAGGAATTCTGGGCAGAGGCGGTGGATACTGCATGTTATCTGATCAACAAATCACCTTCATCAGCGTTGGAGGATAAGACTCCACAAGAAGTATGGACTGGTAAGAAACCCTCTTTTTCACATCTAAGGGTATTTGGATGTGATGCATATGTACATGTTCCAAAGGAGAAACGAACCAAGTTGGATAGTAAATCTGAAAAGTGCATCTTTATTGGATATAAGGATGGTTTAGAGGGTTATAAGCTTTGGAACCCAGTCACACGAAAGGTTGTGTACATCCGAGATGTGTTGTTCAGAGAGGTAAAAGATGTTATTCAACATGAAGTCCAACCAAAGGAACCTGAGAAGATAGAGTTTGAGCCAAAGGAGGAAGAATCAGACTCTGCAGCAGAGGAGGAATCAGAAGATGAAGAGCCTCAAACTCCGGCTGTGAGAAGATCAGTTCGAGAAAGAAGGCAGCCAGAAAGGTATAGTCAATCTGCTTTCAGTTCAAATTTTGCTTTGTCTGTTACTGATAATGATCCCAGAACTGTGAAGGAAGCAGTGGATTCAGAGGATGGAAAACTCTGGAAAGAGGCCATGGTCGATGAAATGGCATCTTTGCACAAAAATGAGGCTTGGGATCTGGTGGAGTTGCCAGCTGGAAGGAAACCCATTGGCAGCAAATGGGTGTTCAAGAAGAAGACAAATGCAGAAGGAAAGGTGGAGAAATACAAAGCTCGGTTGGTAGAAAAAGGTTATTCCCAGGTGTCGGGAATTGATTTTGGTGATATTTTTTCTCCTGTTGCCAAGGTAACTTCTATTATATTACTTTTATCTGTTTCTGCTGCTTTTGATTTTGAGGTAGAACAGATGGATGTGAAGACAGCATTTCTTCACGGGGATTTGGAAGAGGAAATCTACATGAAGCAACCTGAAGGCTTTGCGGTGAAGGGTAAGAAAGAACTGGTATGCAAGTTAAAGAAGTCTTTGTATGGGTTAAAACAGTCACCAAGGATGTGGTATCAGAAATTTGATACATTTATACGGGGACTTGGCTTCACCAGAAGCAAAGCAGATCATTGTGTGTATTTTAAATTAATTGGTGACCGTATTATTTATCTGGTCTTGTATGTGGATGATATGTTGCTGGTTGGAAATGATAAAGAAATTATCCAGGATTTGAAGACCCAATTGTCCTCCAAATTCGACATGAAAGATCTTGGTGCTGCAAACTATATTTTGGGCATGGAAATTAAAAGAGATCGGTCAAAGAGGAAGCTCTGGTTAAACCAGAGGAAGTATGTCGAGACAATACTCCAGAGGTTTAATATGCAGGATAGTAAACCGGTGAAGGTTCCTATTCCTGTAGGTGTGAGGTTATCTGCTGAACAGTGTCCCAAGACATAAGAAGAGGAAGAGGACATGTCCCGTGTTCCATATGCAAGTGCAGTGGGTAGCCTGATGTATGCAATGGTCTGTACTAGACCAGACATTGCACATGCAGTGGGAGTACTGAGCAGGTTTATGTCAAAACCTAGGAAGGAGCACTAGACAGCAG
Source organism: Pinus tabuliformis (assembly GCA_031772625.1). Taxonomy (NCBI): domain Eukaryota; kingdom Viridiplantae; phylum Streptophyta; class Pinopsida; order Pinales; family Pinaceae; genus Pinus; species Pinus tabuliformis. The sequence goes on from CM062812.1 coordinate 885,777,931, forward strand.
TGAAGCGGGTTTTCAGGTATTTGCGTGGCACTAGTGATTATGGTTTGTGCTACCAAGGAAGACCAGGATTGGACAGAGTGTTGGATATTCATGGATTTGTTGATGCAGACTGGGCTGGAGATCTGGATCAGAGAAGATCTACAAGTGGGTATGTGTTTAACCTATTTGGAGGTGCAGTCAGTCGGATGAGTAAGAAACAATCTGTAGTGGCACTATCAACTACAGAGGCAGAATACATGGCAGCCACTCATGCAAGCAAGGAAGCAGTTTGGTTGCAGAGATTGTGTTCAAGTATGGGGTTAGTACAGGGAGCTATAAGAATAGACTATGATAGCCAAAGTGCAATTTTCTTGGCAAAGAACCCTGCTTATCATTCAAAGACAAAGCACATTGATGTTCAGTATCACTTTGTGAGGGATATGATAGAAGACAGAAAGGTGTTGCTGGTAAAGGTGGACACTTTGAAGAATACTGCAGATGCATTGACAAAATCTGTGAGCTCTGAGAAGTTCTCTTGGTGTAGAGAAGCAATGGGAATCTCAGGGCTGAAAAAATGACTAAGCTCTCCTGTGGCCCCCTGTGGAAAGAAAACAACAAGTGGGAGATTGTTGGGTTGTGTTATATTCTTTCCACGTAGTTAATAGGGGGTTTGAAGGGCACCCGTAACCCCACTTTATGGGGTCCGGGGCAGCACCCCAGAAAATTTTGGTTTTGGACCATATGTTAGGTTGGGCAGACCCACCTATGGTTTTGTGCATGATTTTCGCACATGTTTTTTGGACACGATGGTTTTCGGTCCATGGTATTGGACGCGATGGTTTTCGGTCCATGGTATTGGATGCTTCGGCATGTATAAATATGTATTGTAACATTGAAAGGAACATAATGAAAAATCAAGCTGGTAGTCCCGGTTTTGGGATCCAGAGAAAAATCTCTGTGCATATGTGTTTTATGGGTTATGCTCTCGCATTGTTTATTTTCTTTGTTTAAGAATTCGTATGCAGGTAATTTCTGTACAGGGTTAAAACCTACATGGCGGCCGTTCGTGATTTCACACCCCCCCCACCTTTCTCTCCTCCGCTCCTGCAAATGGTTCACCACATCAATTCCCATATCCTACTCTTTGCTCTCATCATCACACCACCTATCTCTCCCTCATTCGCTTATCAACATACCCATTAAACAATAAACATGTTGCATTTTCCCGTTGCAATTAATCATTTAATCATTTATTCCCTAATCCACTCACTCTGTAATGGATTTGCACGCAACTGCCACCAATCCGATCGCTATAAATATTGCCTAGTAAACCCACGTGGTCCTCCTTTACACCATTGGTTATTTTATTTACAGGGATTGATCTCTGATATTGCATTTTGCGTCCACTACCAAGGTCTGTCATTTCCTGCAATTTAGGGCTAAAATTACCCAGCTAGGTAGTGTTCAGATCGAGTCTTTGTCCTCTCCTTTGCCTTTCCACAATTAACAGACATGGCACCCAAGGGAAAGGGGAAATATACCAATACCAAACCAAATGATGAAAACCCTATTTCCTTTACCACCACAGACCTCGACCATTTACCCCTAGTGGACCAGTATTACAAAATTGTTGATACATAGTGTGAATTCGACTTGTTCGAATTTCACCACTGGTTGAATCAAACTTATCTGGACTAGGGGGATGACATCAATATCTGGGAATCCCTAATTCCCATTTTTATGTTTCCACAGGTCCACCATTTTCCTCATTTCATCATATGGTGTTAAGATAAATATAATCTAGTTCATAGAACCATCGTGGCCCAAAATGGAGACATTATGGTCACTATTTTGCCAAAAACCATAAATCAAATGTTATTAATTCTTGAAAATGATTCTCTCAGTCAGTTTTCTACAGTTTCCCTAATTGATCTATATCATAAACTCACTTTCCCTCAGAGAGCACAAATCTTTGAGATTTTCCTCACACATGATGCTCAACTTCCCAAGAAAATTTCCCCCTCTTAGGTTTCGATGTTCCCAGGAAAAACTAAACAGATCTTCTCTTTAGCATCTTTCCTTTTAGGGTACCAATCAGACCAATGTGTGGTTGAGCCTATTCTAGGCTTTCTTTCCATTTTTTTTATGGAGCATAAGCCAACATTCATGTTTAATTTCAGTCACTTTTTCGCTAATAATATGCATGAACAAATGATGAAGATCACTACCGGTGGCATGTTCAAGTATCCATCTATATTAGTTTACATGTTCCTTTTTCAGCAAGGTGACAAATTTCCAATAGCATTGCAAAATAAAAATGATCAAGGAGTCAGTCAATCAATAATAGAGTGGACCTCATTGGTGAGAATAAGTTCAATAGAGTTTAGTTTTACATATTTCATAGACAGGGTTATTGATACAGTTGGAGGGCTTCTCAACAGTCAGATTGAGCCAAGATTCAGTTTAAAAATTAAGAGGATTTTGCACCTAAGTGAGCAGACCAAAACTGGAGACTGGTATTTGTACCAGAACTATACAGAAATAAGAGTATACAGGTGTGAACTACCCCCATATAAGCTACCCAAATATGTTCCAATGAGGATATTTTATCTGGAATATAAGGCAAATGATTAACATGGATAAACTCCACTTTGTTTCAAGAAAAAGAAAATCACAATTTAAAATTAAGTCACAAGTGGGACCTTTTATATGTAATAGCAAAGTAGCAGGGAATGAGGCAGATTCAGTCCTCAAACAAATGAATTTCCACCCAAGTTTTACCTGCTCATATGACCCCTTCAGTATAATTTATAATATAAGGGTGGAGCACAAAACCACACCTTATAATCATACCACCAAAAAAGAGATTGAGAAATTCATGAATCAAGACCAGTGGGAAGAAAACACACTATAAGAAGCAGAGGAGTAAAATTTGTCAACAGCCACCTCCCAAACTTTGGTGCTTCAGGAGAAGCAATACAAAAGACAAAGGGAAGAAATATCTTCACTAGTTACATAAATAAGTGCCAAGGAATTCATTATTTATCAGAAAACGCAGAAGAATGACCCCAAAATAGTCACCATTCATCATGATGAATGGCAAGAAACCATGGTCATGATTGGTTCACAGGTCTCAACAGGGTCAGAGGATCTTTTATATGCAACTCCATCCTCCTCGACCTCACATGATCCTTCAGAATTAGTGTATTCAATAGAATTGGGAGATAATCAAGATGAGCCAAACATCTTCAATAAATTTCTGAAAATCAAACAGAAGAATGAAACACTCAAGGCCAACACATATGCTCAGTTTTGGAAATAGGCCTCTACTTCCTAGCATAGACTATTAACAGCATTTGACAGTGAGAAAGGAAGAATGCAAATGGAATTTTTACAAGCTCAAGTGTCATTCCCAGAGTCCCTTTCATATTACAAGAAGACTATTTTTTCATTTGATGCAGGGCAGATACATCCTAAAATCAAATGGATATGCATAGACAGTCTGGAGAAATTCTTTTCTTCACCATGACCAACACTGCTATGACAACTTCAAAGTTAAGGACATAACTCAGAAATGTCCAATCATAGTTAAAGCTAGAGAAAATCTCCTCATTAGCAAAAGACAAAAAAATCAAATCATTGGAGGACCTGGTGATCAAACTAGGTTATGATCCCAATGATGTCAAAGCAGTGGAATAAATTCTGGAGAAAAAGAATAAATATATAGCAGCACTTAGAAATAATCTTAAATTACCATCTAGAGAGGATCCTTAAGAAAGAGAGATAGAAGAAAATGAGAAGGATAAAGAAGACATGCTCAAACTCATCATTGAGAAAAATGTACAGATTAAGGAGATGGAAGAACAAATAGAAAAGTTACTGAAAGAAAAATAAGATGTTGCACAATTCACTATGACTACAATCATAGCTATACCAATTTTTGTTGCAAGGACAGTCGAGGATCCTACATCAGCATCAAGTGACCTGAACAAACTCGTGTAGGACATGTCCTTCAAAGACAAGATAATGACAAGCTAAAGGATAAATTGAATAATCTAGCAGAACAGAAGTTGAAAATTGACCACTTCTATGTAGCTAAGTTGCAGAAATCTCACCAACTTGCCCAGAAGGTTGAAAGATTGGAAAATGAGTCACTGATGGCTCATACTTTGGCATGGGCCAGGGAAAATGTTTGGCTGAAAATTAGTCAAGCCATGACTGATATTTGGTCATCCATTTAGATCATTTTTAAGCAAGAAGAGATGAAAGAAAGATCTAAGACAACAATAGAATAGGTTAGAAATGCCTTGGGACACAAACCAGGTGAGGCCACAGCCATGATTAAAGTGTTGGATTCAAATACCAGATCATAATTAGAACAGAAGCAGAGCGCAAACAAGACAGAGACTATCTTGGAGATCAAGAAAGTATTGCAGAAAAGAAACTTGATGACCTAATTGGAGACCTGTTGATGGTGTTGGACCTGCCAACATTCAGGGGATCACCCTAGTATGAAGTCCCAACTAGAACTCACACCATTTGGTGTGGGATTCCCATCCGGTATGATGTCCCAATTTCCATATCTTAAATGTTTGCCTTAGCTCTTGTTTGTCAGCACAGGAGAGTGGTTTGCTTTGTCTTCGAGTAGCGAGGTTCGCATGGCTTGTGATTGATAGTGTTACTTGTGTCAAGGTTATTTAACCACAAAGGGAGGGTGTGGGATTGAATCCCACGTCAGATGGGAGGAAGCCCAACTATGTTAGGAACACACAACACAATAGGATGTGCATTGTAGAATTTCCTACTGTAGATCACCAGATAATGCAATATACTAAAGCAAAATACTTGATCTACTTTTACAAACAAACTTGCGGAAGCTTAATCGATTTTGAGAAAGATCAAATAGAACACATATAACAGAGAAGAAGAAATCATACACATGAAACACAGAAGAATACTTTGGGGAAAGCCTCAACTAAAAATCCCGCTATCTGTATTATCATACAAGTGGAAATATCTCAGGATTACGCAAAGCATTAGCTCACAAGCTATCCAGCTCTCAGTACAATCCCTAAATGTTTCTCATAGACAGAATAGACAACACATATGCCTTCCCTCTATCCTCCAAGCCTCCTATTTCCTTGCGCAGTTTCTCCTGGGTCCTCTAGCTGCAACATGTGTGATTATCACCTCACACACAACACTGACCTCTGAAATAACTGCGCAATCCTGAAGGAGATAATTCCTTCTTCAAGGATGAGTTTCCTATATAAGAAAATATCTCCAACTGATAGTACATTGTCCCTTCCTTTGATCTCAACTGGTTTTTTGTCTGAACTGACATGCATGAGTTATTTATGAGAGAATATTCAGTTATCTAAAGTACACTAGTTGCATGCATGCATGCATTGACTAACTGAACTCAAAATCAATTCCACAATCTGTTGGAACTAATCTAATTGGACTTAACTCGGTTAACTGAACTAACTAATTACAACTCAAATACAACTCATCCTTATCTCCTTAATTAAGGGATAAATTCCTCAATCAAAGGAGAAACTGTTGCATGTCTTCACATAGACTTCATGTTTGATTTCCTACAACTAATTAACTCAAGATGAATTAATTAATTATTTTACAAACAACTGCTAAGATCAAATTCGAATTTTAATTTGCAATTTTAATTCAGGGACTAATTAAAATTGGAATCTATCCTGAAATGCTATTTATAGCAATGCTATTTTTAGCATTTCTATATTATCATTCCTTGTTGCTATTTCCAACAGTGGTACCTAAAATGCTATTTATAGAAATTTTATTTATAGCATATCTATTTTTATCATTTCTTGTTGCTATTTTCAACATGTGCAGCTTCTGGAGGAGAAATCCACATGGATGCGGCAGTCACAACACATAAGGGAAGATAGCACGTACAACACTAAGTGGACAATCCATGTGAGTGGGACAGTCATTATAGCGAGTTTATGTGAAAGGTTATGTCTGATGTTCGAGAGGTAACCAACACAAGCAGGACAGGGTTACCAACTTATACAACACATTTTCATTAATATATGTATTAGAACAACTGAATGAATTCAAGTGTTAAACACAGGTTAAAGAAACATGTATTACAAGTGTTCAAGACAAATCTTACAATACTTACAACACGTGTGAAAACGTGTTGGCCTATTAGCAGGCTTCTGAATTAAGCAAAAGTTCCAAGACACATCGATACACCATACATCACTAACCTCGTGGACGGGGCGTTGGAGCCACTACTTACTCCTCAAAGAAAATATTACAGACTCTCAAGGCTATGTAGGAGGAGCCAAGGTGAAAATTCCTTTGCATGTATAAATGAGGACTATTTATAGCCAAGGGTAAGACTGACCCCTGTGACTGTTCAACTTCTCTCATGACTATTTGACTTCCATGACCTTTCAACTTTACATGACTCTTCATATGACAAGTGGGTCTCTTGGACTTCCACATTACATTACATTGATCAACAATATGGCCCATAGTAGTGATGTGGATGACATGACTCATGACAAGAATTGACATGATCATTCTAGTACATTAGTGTTGATGCAGTTGTGCATGTCGAGTTGCAATGCTACTGGGTGATGGATGTCCTCATGGTGTGTCACAACTTCACCTCTACATTGCAAGGTGTGCAGAGTCTTTAATGGTCATTGGTTCGCTTGATGTTTCATTCACACGTTTCTCCTTGCTTGTACGTTTGCATGCTTGATATGTTCGTCCGTTCATGAAAAGTGTATGTTCGTCCGTTCGTTCATCCGCGAACACATCTTCACATGTTCATCCATCCGCAAGCACATCTCTTTGCATGCATCATTTGTTCGTTTTTTTGCGGACATTTCCTTTTGAATGTACTCCCTTTGTTCATCCCATCCATCGTTGCGCCATGTTTATTCGTGTACCTGTATCTGCAGTCACTCATGATGACACGACATCAAATCCATAAACCTCCTAGTCTACCATGATGCATGATTGTTTCGAACACAAGTGACTGGGAGAGAAGACAAGGTTACGAAACTGCGCGAGACAACTTTCGAGCTGGGATGCGCGCTCTGGGTACTACTGGTGAAAAATACGTAGAAGTCACTCGAAGATGGTGACAAGCAATCTGGATCAGCAGTGACTATCTATGGGATTTGGCTTGGCTAGAAGACAAATCTGCACAATTTTTGGGAGCAACAATGTGGGTTGCAGGAGGGTAGGGTAAGAAAAACCTGCACAACTTTTGGGGGGAGCAGAGAGCGGGATCTTGGCAACAAAAAATGAACAGTTCCTGGAGGGAGGTAGTAGCGAGCTGCGGGGAGCTTGGCAACAAAACTTAGCAGTTCCTGGAGGGCGGTGGCAGTAGGCTTCTGGGAGCTTCTAGCAAGAAAAATTGCGTTGATTCTGGGAGGCTGACCTATTGACCACCTCTGCACAGTTTCTGAGCTGAACAAAATTCTAGGCTGTAGGGGGCTGGCTCATGAAATTTGCACAGTTTTCCAGGTGAGCAATCAGCGGGCTGACTGGTGGGCTGGCTGGGAAAACTGTGCAATTTTCTGGGGGAGATAGGGATGGACGCTGGGTGTTTTTCCAGCCTGTGTACGCAATTTTCTCAGTCAGCAAAGCGGGCATGGTATACAACCTCTGCGTAATTTTTGAGGGGAGTCAGTCTCGGGGTGACTTCCTGGTCAAAATCTCTAGTTGACCAGTAGGAGGGTTGATTGATCATCTTGCATGCAATGCAACTTGAAATGGCTTGGTGGGTGCTTTCACGCTATTCTAGGTGACAGTCGGTCAAGTCGATGGCGGGGTGAAGATCCAGTTGTTAGAGGGTGAGCTAGTCATCAGAACTTCAGCAAGAATGATTAAGTGTGTGAGTGAGTGAAAATGTGCTTACGCAATCTTGCAAACACACACTCACATGCCTTGACGACGAGATGACTCAAACCATTCAGACACACATGCTCAACATGACTAACCGACAATGTGAACGATAAGCGCGACACTTGTGATTGATCATTTGACGACCGCGATGACACTTGTGCGAAAGTGCATACGACTCTGTGTGTGATTGCGACAGATGTTTACATAGCGAACACAACACGTACACATGAAGCGGAGACCTTATGTATGACCATAACATGGTCGCAAGTGAGACATTGTTACCAGCATGCAAAAGCTTCCCATTGAATGATCAAGCAAGGTGGGTGCAAAGATTCACATGAGCCCACAGGGTGAGCCCGAGTGCTTGAAAACATCAAGTAGAAACTCAAGGGAGGCTCTGAATGCAGGCCAAAATTTTGGAGGGTGTTGCAATCACTACAACACTTGGCGATGCACTAGTAGAACTCCAACTTCTATGTTTTGGTTCAATGACAGCACAAGGCCTTGTTCGTTTTGGGAGTGTTGAATCGTTGTGCGGGTTACTTCAGCTTCCCCACCTACCCCATGGACAGACATGGTTCACCTTTTGCTAACCCAGTCAAACACAACAAAAGTTCAGCTTGATCACAGTGTTTCAAAATCGAGAAGGGTAGTTTGTCTCGCAAGTTGAAGATTTTTAGAGTATAAGTTTTCATTTCTGGTGTTTCACCGCTGCCAGTAGGCCTGGACAGTACCCCGACGGAGTCACATAGGAACACATGCATTTCTCCACCGCCAGCGAGCCTAGTCAGTACCCCGGTGGAGTTGCATGCTTCACCTCTCTGCGTAGGAATCCTTTCTCTTATTTTGCCTTTGTATTTTTTAAGAGCACTGTGCATAGGCACTTATTTATTTTTGGGGCAGAAGAGGGATCTCGACGTATTGAGAGAAGAAGAGGTTGTTCCTTCAGAGAAGCATGTGAGACCTCTAACATAGGTTTGCTCGTTTAGATTTTCCCCTTCTCCATTTCTACTAGTTGGATGAGATCGAACACAGAGAGCATAAGGTTGAGCATAGGCATGGGCTTCCCAATGTGGACATAGGTTCATGGTTGGACCAAAGCTCCCCTTGTAGACAGCTTGTATTTTCCATCAAGACTTCATCGACCGAAGGTTATAACAAAGCACAGAGAAGATGGACACAAGACTAGCCAAGTGTTGCAGTGTCACAAGTATCTTAATATCTCAGCAATATAATCATTCAAAAACCAAAACTTAGTAGATAACAACACTTATTTTGGGAAAAAAAAAATAGAAAGGTATCAAGCAAACCAAACAAAATGAAAACAATAATATTAAGAAAAGAAAACAAATTGAAAACAATAAGCAGTAAGAATACTATGTACATGGCGCGGGGTGCGTCCTGGCCTACTAGAAATAGTGCTTGAGATCTTGGTCATTGACATGAAGGTTTTCAATCCTCCTGTCAAGTGATTGCGGATGGTATGTGTGTGGGCCAAGCTTCTCATGGATTGTGTACAGACCAATCCACAGGGAATGGAACTTCATATGCTTTCCTTTGTCTTCATGGGATTTATCCCATTTCAAGACCAAGTCACCAACACCGAAGCTAGCTTTCCCTAGATACTTCTTATCGAACCATCCCTTGATACGGTTCTGGTGGAGTGTAAATTTTTCTTTTGCTTTCATCCTTTCTTCTTAAAGCTTGAAGATTGTATCCATCCTACAGTGAACTAACTAGCAAGGCTTGCCTGGGGATTCTTGAGATAGTTGAAGTGCAGGCAAGTAGGTATTGGGTGGTAGGATGGCTTCTTTACAATAGACCAAGAAGTACAATGAGGTATTCAGAGAGGGTTTGGGTGTTATGGCGTCAGCCCATAAGGCAATCGTCAAGGCAGAATGCTAGTTGTGTTGCTCACAGTAATCGATCTTTTTTATTATGCAGATAAGGTTTTTGTTTGTGGATTCTGCGAGACTGTTTCCCTGTGGGTAGTAGTTAGATGAGTGTTTCAGCACAATACCATTTTGTAATTCAAATTCATAAAGTTTCAAAGACAAAAATTACATTGCATTATCAAAAACAAGTGATACCAGAATGTTGAAGTGTGAGATGATGTTCTATTGGAGGAAGTTGATGACCTCCTGGTCATTCACTTGCTTGAGCAGAACTGCTTATGTCCATCGTGTGAAGTAATCAGTTGCTGTCAAAATGTAGCGGTGTTGTTTTAATGAATGTGGGAAAATTTCCCCAACGATGTCCAGACCCCATTGTTGTAATGATTTAGTCACTGCAACAAGGTGCAGTGGGGTTGCTGACCTTCGTGTTCTATTGGCACATTGCTGACAAATCGAGCACTTGCGAATGTAAGCTTGTGCATCCTTGAATAATGTGGGCTAGTTGAAACCAGCTCACATAACTTTGTGTGCAGTGGTGTTTCTCACAAAGTGACCCCCGGTGGGTCCATCATGCAAATATTGTAGTACCTTCTCTGATTCATGTGCCTCCAAGAACTTAAGAAAAACTCCATTGCTATGCTTCCTGTAAAGCACTTTGTGCACCAACTGATATGCTAAAGCTTTGAGACGTAAAGCCTTCTTTTTTCTGATGGAAAAGTGAGAGGGTACGATGCCATGCTCAATGTATAGGCGCACATCTACATACCAAGAGTTTTCATCTTCAGTGGGTGTTTCTCGCACTACATCATACATTTCAACTTCCTGCTCCCAACTGATGAGAACTTCTTCCTCCTCCTGCGTGTGCACTGCATCAGCTGCGAAACTTGCAAAGAACATAACCTTTGATTGTGTGAACTCGCTTGATGTCAATAACATATTCTTGCAAGCCTGTCATCCAATTCGTACGTCGTTCACCTAGTTCTTTTTGTACAAGCAGTGTCTAGACTGTTGGGTGAGGGACGTAGACTATGCAGTGGTTCTTCAGCAAGTAGGGTCTGAAGTGTTTCATCGCCTTGTAAATTGCATATGCTTGTTTTTCAATGGCAGGGTAGTTGAGTTCAGGTCCCTGCATGCTTGCGCTCATGAAGGAGATGGGACGTTCGTCGTTCATCTCGTCCTTCTAAGTGAGTACTACAGCGAGCGAATTATTGCAGGTGAAGATGTATAACAGGAAGTCCTTTTTAAATTTTGGGTTGTAGAGTTCAGTCGCTTCTGCAATAGCCTGCTTGACATAGGTGAATGTGTACTTTTCCCTCTTTCCCCAGTTGTAGACTGCATCCTTCTTGGTCATGTCCTGCATGGGTTTGACTATCTGCGCATAATCCGAGATGAACTTCTGGAGGAAGTTTATCTTGCCCAAGAAGGACTGCATCGCTCTCTTGTTGGTTGGGTGAGGGATCTGTGTAATAGTCCGGACCCAGTCTGGATCAACCTTGATCCTAATTTTGGCAACAATGTGTCCAAGAAGGTTACCCTCAGACATTGCGAATATGCTCTTTTTGGGATTCAAGGAAATCCCATATTTCCAGCATCGCTCAAAATTTTTCTTCAGATGACGTATGTGGTCCTCACATTTCCTTGAGAACACAGACACATCATCGAGGTCTACCACCACACTATATCCGATGAGTCTGAGGAAGGCTATGTCCATGGTGCGCTGAAAGGTTGTGCCTGCATTCACAAGCCCAAATGGAATTCATATGTATCTGAACATACCCCACTTGGTACGGAAGGTATTTTTGAGTCTGTCAGGTTCTACTACTAGAACCTGATTGTATCCTAAAAAACAGTCGAGTAAGGAAAACATATGTGCCCCAGATATTGTTTGCAAAATGTGGTCCATAGATGGCACGAAGTAGTTTTCTTTGTCCGAGGTGCAGTTCATGTTCCGAAAATCAACACACAAGCAGATTTCCCCGAACTTCTTGGGTACATGAACAAGGTTTAAAACCAAAGTAGAATGACAAGCTTTGTATATGATCTATGCATCCAACAACTTGGTGAGCTCTTTCTGTATGAGGGGTTCAAGTGACGGATGTACTTTCCTCAGCTTCTACTGATATGGCTTGACCCCTTCTTTGATCGGAATGATGTGTTGGATTATTCGCATGTCATAAGTTTTCATATCATTATATGGCCATGCGAAAAAGTCCCGGTACTGTTTGAACAAGAGGACAAAGGCTTGTCGCTCTTGCTACATGCAACACATACCGAGATTAACAAACTTCAGATCTTGTTATGTTACCAAGTTGATCTGCTCGTGCATCATGGTGGAATTGTCGGTTCTGTTGTTCCTCGGCCCCTAAAATCGTTCTTGCAATTCATAAAGATTTTCCAATGATACCACTCCCTTGGGGATGAGGTGGCCCTTCTTGCTACCAGCTTCAACTTGCACAGATGGCTCATGCTCCTCTTTGTCTATCGTTGCATCCTTGAAGGTGTCAGCGTTGGCCATGAAATGTAGTATCTGTTGATCATCATTAAACATGTGTAAGCTAGTTATGTTATCTGAGATAGATGATCTATATAAAATTTCAATAGTAAATCTATCCCTAATCGGTGACATCCTAGAGGCTGCATTTGTCAAAGCATTGGCGACTGCATTATGCGTACATGGTACAGCAGCGTTGTTAAATGCTTGGAAGTTAGAGATCAATCGCTATACCTCTTGCTAGTAACTTTTGAGATGTGGTGATAAACAATGAATGGTGTTACATACCTATCGTACAACTATCTCTGAATCACCTACCACTTTGAGCATGACCACATTGAGGCTAATGGATTTTTGTAAGCCCAACACGAGTGCTTCGTACTCAGCAACATTGTTCATGCACTCGAACTCCAAGCGACCCAAAATAATATGATTCTTATAGTTTGGGTCGATCAAGACACACCTGGCTCCTAAGTCGTCTTGTGTCTTTGATCCATCAAAATACATGGTCCACAACTTGTTTGTACACAGACCATTCCACGTGCTTACACTACTACTACTGCTACTGCTACTATTGTTACAATGTACTGTACATGCTTCATTTCTATCAGTTGAGCAAGGAAGGAGACCCAACTGTGTGTCTGGTGGGGTTGGGGCTAGTTATGCAGGATAACACCCCATCGTTGTTTCTAGGAGGCAGTTGCCAAGCATGAGTTCTGCGAAGGCCAACGGTCCATTTTCATCATTGATGTGAGTGACATTATGCCTCATAGACCTCTTGAATAACACCTGAATTTGATTTTTTCACCCTTTTGTGGAAGCCACATGTGCGACCAGTCCGTAGCAAAGTATCTATTTAGCTTGATGGACCAGTCTCTACTGAGTAGTAAGCCATACACTTCCGGTATATCCACAACAACAATGTTGATGCACTGGTGGACTCGACCATCATGAGATAGTCGTATGATCACATCTCAAAGTTCACCAATGGCTGATACAGATGTTCGATCAAGTTGGATGATTTGCACGGATGTTTTTCTCCATTGCGCATTGATCTTTTTGGAATTGGAGAGTGGCATGATGTTGGTTGTCACACCAGAATCAACCAAATGGTTGTGAACATTACATTTTAATATTTTAAATGACAGCAGGAATGGAGGGAAACCTGAGTTTTCTTCTTCCATCCAGAGTGTGTTTAGAATAGTTGAAAGTGATCTGGGAGATGTTCTATCTCCCTTGTTGGTATAGGTTGTGTTGTCTATTTCTGTTGTCCCAGTGGGCATAGCAGGATGTCCCATTGACTTTGGATCTTAGCTAACTAGAACAAACTAATGTTTGAGCAATTTTTCTTCATTTCATCCACCACATTGTACTCTGGAAGGGGTAGACTCAATGAGGTGTCTGTGGTAAGACTGGTGATCGTGTTTTCCGATGGAGCATTCCGCAGTTTGTTGCTCATGGACGTACTATTGTCACAACTGTCTTCCCGGGCTTTCTTTGTGTTTTCTTCTTTGGGACGGTTGGTGGATCGACCTTCCTCATCAGTAGTTTCAACTTTTCTTGCACTTCCCCAACTGTCTTCTGAGATTGTAACAGTCATTTTTCTTTTGGGGTTGTTTCTAGGTGTTCATCTTTAGCGCTTCTTGCGAGCATTGATACATGTTTACCACATTCCTAGAGCTTGATGCCTCATCTGGTGCAACATCTTCGTCATTATTTGTATCTTCTGGTTTTTCCTGCATACTGTTATCCATGTCAAGTGTGCGACTATATAGTGAGTCTGCAACTCACTTCCAATCTGAACAAGAATTCTCTGAGTGACCATCTTCATGAAATGAACAGAATTCGGGGTTCACGCACCGTTCGAGCTGAAACACAGAGCTCTGCATAGTTTTCATCAGGAGACGGTTACTACCTGATGACATGCTTCCTTGTCTTTGTCTGGGTAGATGGTTACTTGCAGATGTGTCCATTTTTCGCTATTTAAGCTCAGACACTTTTGATGTCAAGTTCTTGACAAGGCGAGTGAGGGTTTCAATATCACTTGTTTCCTTGTCTCTACCTTTTCTCGCCACTGCCTGGGAATTCTTGCTTGCATCCCTGGAGTCCTCTGCTGGTTCATCATCCTTGATGACTACAATCGCGCGTAGGTATTTCTAAATAGTGATTGCTTCTTTGTAGTTTTCCAATAACGTGGGTTTCGCATCTCTCTTGACGAACTTTGCAATGTTGGTCGGTAGTGCAGACGTGTAGTAATCATCAGTGATGGAGTCATGAGGTTTCTTGTCGGCTGCAAACTTGTTCAATATGAGCATAAACATTTGATTGAAGTATTTTACCTTTTCTTTCCCCTTCATCTTCAAGCTTCCCAACTCTTTGAGCAACATGGTTGGGGTCTTGTCATCAGCAAACGTTTCCAGGAAACATGCATTTGAATGCACCCCAGTTCTGTATTGAGTTGGCAAGAAGGTTGTGATACCATGCAGCTGCATGACTATCCAAGGTACATGGAAACAATCCACATGCTACGTCATTATCTCATATCTCAAGGGTATGCAGTTGTAGGTAGAAGTTTTCCAAATGATATTTTTCCTTCAATGTGCTTTCGGGGTCGAACTTTGTGATCATCCTCTCCGACCGCTTCAACATCTTTTGCAAAGCCCCTAGGAGGGCCAATGGTCCCTGAGTCATCCATTCCATATTTTGTTCATCCATGTCTTCTTCTTCTTCGTCCTCCTCCTATTCTTCAAAATCTGATAGTTCCGTCTCTGAGTCTGTTGGTTCGTCTCCACCTCCACCTCCTGTATCGGAGCCTGAGCCCAAGATCACGAGAGTGTCCCTTTCTCCCTGTCGAAAGATTAGAGACTCCTCTCTGTCTTCGGCAGCTTTTGCTAGAACTTCAAGTGTGGAAAGAATTGCTTCTTCCACTGATGATACAACAACCCCTGTGGGAGTGGTTTTTTGCTTCCTTGATGTGTATGGAAGATTTTGGATTCTTGCGATCATTCTAACTGCTTTCGTGAACTAGCAGGTGATGGGACAAAAGGAGCGAAGGTGGTGTTATGGAATTTCGTGTTCACATGCGGGGGGTGAGGAGTAACCAACTTCAGAGTCGCACGTAGGTGAGAGGGAGTGCGAGTTACTTCCTTGACCAGATGGTTGATGAGTCAGTGTGAGAGGATTTTTATCCATAAACAACTGGAGGCTCTCCTTCTATCACCAAAAATGCTAGCGGTGCTAGACCCACCAACATTCCGGGGATCACCCCGTTATGAAGTCCCAACTAGACCTCACACCGTTTGGCGTGGGAGTTCCATCCAGTATGATGGCCACGTTGTCATTATCTTAAATGTTTGCCTTAGCTCTTTCTTTTCAGCACAAGAGAGTGGTCTGCTTTGTCTTTGAGTAGAGAGGTTCATGTGCCTGGTGATTGATAGTGTTACTTGTGTCAAGGTTCTTTCACCGTAGAGAGAGAGGGTGGGAGTGAGTCCCAAGTCAGATGGGAGGAAGCCCAACTCTATTAGGAACACACAACACAATAGGATGTGCGCAGCTTCTGGAGGAGCAATCCACACGGATGTGATAGTCAAAACACACAAGGGAAGATAGCATGTACAACACTCAACGGAAAATCTACGCGAGTGCGACGGTTGTTATAGTGAGTTTAAGTGAAAGATTTTGTTTGATGTCTGGGAGGTAACCAACATGGGTAGGACAACGTTAACAACTTATACAACACATTTTCATTAATATGTGTATTAGAACAACTGAATGAATTCAAGTGTGAAACACAGGTTAAAGCAACATGTATTACAAGTGTTCAAGACAAATCTTACAACAATTACAACACATGTGTGAAAATGCATTGGACTATTAGCGGGCTTCTAAATTAAGCAAAAGTTCCAACACACACCGATACACCATACATCATTAACCTCGTGCATGAGGAGTTGGAGCCACTACTTACTCCTCAAAGAAAATATTACAGACTCTCAAGGCTATGTGGGAGGAGCCAAGGTGAAATGTGCATTGCATGTATAAATGAGGGCTATTTATAGCCAAGGGTAAAACTGACCCCTGTGACTGTTCAAATTCCCTCATGATTGTTTGACTTTCATGACCTTTCAACTTTACATGACTCTTCATATGACAACTCGGTTCTTGGACTTACATGTTACATTACATTAATCAACAATATGGCCCATAGTAGTGATGTGGACAACATGACTCATGATAAGACTTGACATGACAGTGTTGGTACATTTGTGTTGTTGTTGGTGTGCATGTCGAGCTGTAGTGTTCATGCGTGATGGATGTCCTCATGGTCTGTCACAGCTTCACCTCCGCATGGTAAGGTGCGCGGAGTCTTCAATGGTCGTTGGGTTCGCTTGATGTTCCATTTGTACGTTGCTCCTTGCTTGTACGTTGGCATGCTTGACATGTTCGTCCGTTCGCAAAAAGTGTATGTTCGTTCGTCCACCTTTTCATCCGCGAACACATCTTCACATGTGCGTT